>JAOEGL010000004.1:41255000-42588194 GCA_034509955.1 Urosaurus nigricauda | reverse complement strand
TACCACCAACCACCATGTGACAGCTTATGTTTGTTGTAGAAGGTGAGACTTGAAGCCCAACACATCTGGAGGAGCACTAAGTTGGTTAAATCTGCATCACAGGCTTATTTCACAGACAGTACCATGGGGTGAAAAATATGGGTATGTTGCCACTGGAAACAATGTTGTTTTTATCCTCTTTAAAACTACAGTCTCTCCCACTTAGGTCTGGCAGTTGAGTACGGAGACTTGCAGCAAAGGAGATAAGCTATCAGAGCTGAAGAGTTCACCCAAAGTCCATTTGCCATTCCAGACATACACATTAGTGCTCAAGTAAAGGGTCCTTTTAGAGCTAGTGTGGTTTTTGAGCTGGACTAGGCCTCCAGGAGAGGAAGGTTCAAATCCCTAGGTGACCTTGAGCAAGCCACACTGTGTCAACCTCAGAGGAAGGCATGGGTAAACCCTCTCTAAACAAAACCCTGTGACAAGTTCACCTTGGGTCACTGTAGGTCAAAATCATCTTGAAGGAAAACGACAACAAAAGTGTCCTGATGAGGAGATGGCTCTATACTGATTTGACTTCTCACAAGTACCCTGTGTGCATCTGAAAATAACTGGGAGCTGCTCGGGAACACTCCTTGGTGGATTGTGCCCCAAATTACATGAAGGAAAAGATTATTTGGAAACTGTACAGGGGGCACCATGGCATATTTGCAGTGTTCACTGCACAATCTTTCACAGACAGGCTTTTTTTTTTTTTTAAAGACTGGGCTAGGGTGTGATATATTGCTGTAACTGAACTGTTCTTGATAGCTTTTTATCTTTTTTTTAAAATCACACTGTATTAATTTAACTTGAGGTTTAAATTGTTTAAATATGAATAATTTAATTCTGTTTGAATGTCCACTTTTTGTACATTTTTCATTGTATTTTTCTTTTACATTGTGAGCCACTTTTGAGTTCCAGTTTTGGGGAAAAGTCAGAATAGAAACAAATACTGTATTACAACAGCAGCAACAACAACAGTTCTAAATTAATGTTTCTAAGGGACAAAACAGATGGCTCGGATGGAGAGGCCTCATGCCACTCTAGCACCGTTTGCACTGGGACCACAGCAATCGCACGTGCCTGGTCCCAATCAGGGCCACTACTGCGGTTCTGAACCAGGCCATCAGAAGGTGCAGATTCTATCTGCTCCTTCTTGGCCCGGTTCTTCTGGAATGGGATGGTGTTGGCATGGCTTCCAGCCACGTTTGGAGTGTGCGTCATCTAAACGGCATACCCCCAATGCGGCCTGAAGCCATGTAATTTTGCCTGTGTGTTTCGGATTACTTTTTAATGCTTTTTTTTAAATTCAAATAATTTCTCCTATTTTGTTTTAACACATAGCATAAGCTGCTTCAAATCCCATATGGAAAAAAACAGGATATAAATTGAGTTAGCAAACAAACAAGCCAACAACTAATTCTCATTCTAATCTATCCATTCCCCTTGTAACCCAGGCTGTTTTCATATTCTTATTAGCCAAAGCCACCAGTCTAGACACCTAAAGTCCCTTTCCCAAGTATCTAGATTTTGTTGTCTTTGTGACATGAAAGAGATTAGTAAAAGCCCCAGTATGTGCTTAAAATATTCTGCAACCAAACTGCTTACAACTTAATTTTTTTAAAAAAAGGATTCTGTTGCTAAACCGAGCTGGGCTGTGGGGGTGGAAACACAGCCCAGCTAACAGCTTTACACTCTGTACTATATGAAGCCTCCTGGCAGAGCTTGCAGCAGTTCTAATTTTGCTTCTACAGAGGCAGATACCCTAAATCCCAAGCCAACAGAGAGAGATTTTGTGTTGGTAGAGCCTTTAAGTCTTCTTTTTCAGGGATACACTAGCTGCATGGTAACTAGTAAAGGTACATGATAGGCAGAAATGTTTATTTAAATGTCTGATAATAGCATTGCTGCTTATTTAGCAATTTGATATTTTACAACCAGTGAAAAATTATACATTCTTCTTGTTAACTCCAATCAAGTCAACTTCTGCTTATGAATGACAGTCACCCTGTTTTCAACAGCCCTGCTCAGGTCTTGCAGATTCAGGGCTGTGGCTTCCTTGACTGAGTCCATCCATCTGGAATGTGGTCTTCCTCTTTTTCTACTGCCTTCAACCTTGCCAAGCATTATTTTTCTATTGAGTTACGTCTTCTCATGATATGTCCGAATATGGCAGTCTCAGTTTAATCATCTTAGCTTCTAGGCAATACCAATAGCATTTCTATACCACTTATCAGTGCACTTAAGCACTCCCTAAGAGGTTTACAGTGTGTAAGCTAATTGCCCCCAGCAAGATGGGTACTCATTTAAATGACCTCAGAAGGATGCAAGCCTTAGTTGAGCCTGAGCCCTGGCTGGTATTGAACTCACAACCTCATGGTTTGTCAGTGAGTGGCTGCAGTATAGGCATTTAACCACTGCACCTCCAGGGCTCTTCACTGCACTACCACATTTTGGGCTTGAATTTATATAGGGCCCATCTATTTTGCTTTCTAGCAGTCCACGGTATCTGTAGAACTCTTCTTCAGCACTACAATTCAGATGAGTTGATGTTCTTCCTACCAGCTTTCTTCACTGTCCACCTTTCATGACCATACAGAAAAATTGGTAATATGATGCTACAGACAATCCTAACTCAATTATATATCTTTACACTTCAGGATCATGTCTAGCTCCTTCACAGTTACCCTTCCAAGTCCAAGTCTTCTGGGTTCTCAGTGCAGTCTCCATTCTGATGAATGACTGAGCCAAGGTGCAGAAAGTCTTGAACGATTTCAATGTCTTCAACATGTACTTTAAAGTTATTTAAATCATCCATGGTTATTACTTTTGTTTTCACAATATTCAACATTAAAATTGCTTCTGCACTTTCTTCTTTGAAATTATAGCTCAAATTACACATCTCCTCAAATGGATTTCTTCCTTAGTATTCAAGGAAGAGAAGGCAGCAAACACATTGCTAACGAAAGCAAATTTTGTGCCTGCTTAGCAGCTAATTTCTGCTGGTTTCTGCTGGCCAGGGATCTTAGTTTTGAGTCTTGACATTGCTAAATTCTAAAACATGTAGGAAAGTGTCTCTGAGCATGTACAGAGCTAATTGATTTTCCCCCTCACAGAGCAAGTGTGGGCCTCCTTATTAGATACAGAATTCAGAATCAATTCTGGACTCCAAGAGTAGAAAGCATCCAACAGTTCAACAGTGAATCTCTGATTTCATTCTCTGTGCTCCCCTCTTCATTTTTCTGACAGTATTATAGCTACTAAATTGTGTGTTTCCCAGGCTTTCCAATATATTTTTATAGATTTGCACATTTATCTCTGCAATTATTTGCTTATAGCTCCGCTGCTTTTCCAGAACATTGTGTGTATTCAAGGGGGAAAAGTAGAGCTACCAAGATATAACACTGCATAGGACAGGCAGAAGAAGAAGGAAGAAGGTGCTGGAGGACAAGAACATACACTCCAACTGGTCCAATTTGACAAGGACAAGCCTCTGTCATCCCACTTTTTCACCTGCTTTTAAAATGTCCCAGTTTCTCATCTCTTCCCACTTTTCCCCCTCATCATCAGTTTACTTCAGTTGCTGCAAACTGAGTTTAAAATGCAAAACTAGTTTGCATTCAGGTGATTCTGCGAAGGGGAGAGGAGAGGAAGAAGAGGAATCTTGCTCTTCCCAGTAGGCTCAGGCAAAAGCAAACTGCTTCAACCATTCATATAATTTGTGTTCTTCTTCATTAATAACTTTTGTCATCTTGACTACACCCTGATGTTGCTTGAGCACCTCCATTCCTTATGACCTGATTTTTATCTGTGAAATATTGAAAAATATGCAAGGAGCAGCCTCCAGATGTTGCAAAAGAGTTGTCTGTGCTGTGCAGCATGTTCTGCACATCTAAGCTTCTGCCTTCAGGTATAATAATGGATACTATCCTCTTATCAGTTGAGGGCACCATCGTGTCTCTCAGAGAGCAAAACACCTCCAGCTAGTACTGACCCTGCAAGCGTAAGATCACACTTAATATGTGTTTGGGCTACCAATTCTTTTTACTGTCACTGTTCCTAGCCTGTGTCTCCTAAGTGCAACAAAAACACAGAAACTTTGTGCTTGAAACTTTTCCTAAAGTAACATCACTTGTTAAATTTCTGTGGGGAGTGGGCAGATATGGGCATTTTTTAAAAAATTCCATAGATAAGACTACAATAACCCTAATGAAGAATAATGGCCATTTCCTATTTCCTACAATCCTTACCACTAAACAGAAACACTACATGCCCATACATATGCATTGAATGGATGAAGAAAATGAATGTTTTTTCAGATTAAAAAAGTGACTTTTTTGTACTGGTCATGCTGGTGGGGGAATTCTGGGAACTGTTATCCAAAAGTGTTGGTGTGGGGGATGGGTGGGGGTTTAAAGCCTGGGTTCTGGGGCTCTTAGCTTTTACACTTTTTTAAATGAGATTCATATTTGTGGATTTCCTGTGTATTAATGACTATAGGTATGGCCTTGAAACACATATTCAGTGAAATACATATTAGTTCAGTCACCACTTAGAAATTCTTCCCAACTAGAAGATAAAATGAAATTAAGAAAGTGCAGCCCTGGGCTGCATCAGCCCTTCTCTTTTTTGCAGTTCTCATCCCCTTAACATTCACTGGATTGGCCCATCCTGGTATAGAACAAGACCTTTCATTTCAATATTAAAATGAACATTTAAGTAAGTTCCAAATAACAAATTAGAGCTCTCCTTTTTTTCTTTTTTGCATATGGCAAGTGGTTTCTTTTTCGTTTTCCTTTGTAAATTAAATTTAACTTTCAACTACATGGATTTTTTAAAGAAAAAACTTTCATTAAATGGTTTGCAGTTAATTTATCAGTGACTCTGTTCATCACTCTTGCTTCCCTGTCATTGGACTTCAAAGAGATTTTGAAATGTATTTCAGAGGATAAAAATGCTCCCATGTCCATAGGAATGTTTGTGGTTGTATAAGAAAGGGTATTGCAGAACACCTAAGCATGCAGAGCCAGGAAAAACATGTTCACCAAAAGTGGAACATTTGTTCTAATAGCTCTCCTTTTCTGCATATATAGCCAACATAGTTTCTGTGTCCTAAAAACACTACCACTGTAATTTCTGTCTGGAAAAAAGACCTTATTGTGACCCTGTTCCCATTGGAAACAGTTGTGAATCCAGAAGCAAAATAGTTATTTGTATTTATGTGCAGGAAGACCTAGCATTAATGGTGTCGTGGGGTAATTTTCTACTCCCAAACAAAAGAATCTCTTCTAGGGACTGGGAAAAATAATTTTTTTAGACATCTCCATAGACAACCAGAGCATGCTACAATGGACGCTGCAATGGTCCTCACAAGCAAATTGCTATATTTGAACTGCAGCTGCCAAAACCCAACATGGATACTGGCTTGACATTATTATTTTATCTGCCGCCCCTGTCTCAACAATATTTTTTATCTGCCAAGCTACGATTCTACCTTACCGCGTAGGAATCTTCACTCTGAGGTAGCGATCTACGGCAATGGCCAACAGTGCCAGGATGGAGCTCTCTGTGAGGATGAGAACAGGACAGGCCACCATCAGGCAGCTGTAGAAATGTATCCGTGGTCCAATGTTGATGATGATGGCAAGAGGGATGACAAGGGCTCCCACTGCAACATCTGCAACTGCCAGAGAAACAATAAAGTAGAAGGTGGCATCTCGTAAGGCCTGGTTGACTTTGACAGCCCATATGACCAGGATATTCCCAGGTATGGACACCAGGGCAATGAGCACCTCTATGGTGATGTAGGCAGCCTGGAAGCCAGATATGTTCTGTGACATGGTGGAGGAGTGCCCACAATCTTCAGGACCCTTCTGTCACCTGAAATGATTAAAGGTTTCATAGATTTAAAGGATAGAAGAGACTGCTAAAGTACTGAAACCCAACCATTTTCTAATATAGCCCAACACAACTATATTTAACAGGTCTTGCAAGATAACACATTTTCATGCATTCCACATTAGTCTTCATAAGTCTTGCAAATAGTTCCAGATTTATACACAAATTGAATAAGCTACAATTTAAGGCCTGTGATTATGAGAGACATCCAAGGACAACAAACAAGCAAGTAAGCAAAGTAATGCATGCAAAAATTAACATACTTCTACAGGAAAGTACAGAGGAAGATGTAATGTTATGATGTATCTTAAACTTGACACAGTTTAGAGGTTCACCATGTTTTAATCAGGCCCTTTGGGCAAAACTACACTAATTATTTTCCAGTTCCAGCAAAGCCTCTCTTGTTCATCCCATACCAAATCCTGAGCTCTTCCCCTATATTGCCAGAACCAGTTTGCTCTATCCTACTACTATGAATGCCAGAAAGAACTTCACACTACATACATATGTAATAAGCCAAATGACCTGCTGTATTAAATTGATATCATGAGGCTGAGGCCGCTGTCATATTGTAGAATTAATGCAGTATGACACTGCCTTAACTGTCATTGCTCCATCGTATGGAATCCTGGGATTTGTAGTTTGTTGGGGTACTAGAGCTCTCTGACAGAGAAGGCTAAATACCGCACAATGCTACAAATCCATAGAATTCCATAGCACACGGAGCCACTGCAGTTAAAATGGTGTTGAACTGCATTGATTCTGCAGTGTAGAGACAGCCTATGTCTAAATTTATTTCTTTTTTGTCTTTTCTGTACGATAACTGGGTTAGGACAAGTTTCCAACCCCAAGAAGTTCCAAAACTGGGCAGCACTCATTACAAACACCTTTCTATATTTTCCATATCACTTTTCTCTCTCCGTCCTTTTGCAAGAGATTACTCTTAGAAGACAGCAAAGGGATTGATTACAATTTCCATTAAGCACCTTTTACCCAGAATTAGAGCATGAACTGGCCACATTGTTGACATTGTTGTATGTCCAGCTATATATAGTCAGATATCCTGGCCACCAAATGGCCATGTTGAGGGGAACCACTGTAAGAAGATTCCTTTCCAGGGAGCAGCATCATTGCATGAGGAAGGTAGTAAATTACTCTCTGAGCAAGAAACATTAAAAAGCATGTGCCGCTGTTACACCTGTGGGCATCAATAATAACCCTACTAGTGAAGTCCACGTAGGCCCTTTAATGGTCCTTGCACAGAGAGTAATTTACTACCTCCTTCATGCAATGATCCCAGCCCACATCTTTAGCTTATGGCAATTTATTGTTTTGTGTTGTTGGCAGGGTTGAATGGAACTAAGACATGCATGCTTGTTTTGCATTGTCTGCCACTCTCCTCAGACTTTCAGTTCCCTCTGGGTTTAGCAGGAGTCTTCAGTGAGGTGGATTTTCTCTGCAACCATACCTTTTGAACCACACAGCTGTGTCTGTTGTAATGTAAATGTTGAATGGGAAGTTAAAATCCATTATCTTTACAAAATACCTTCTCCTAGTAGAGATAATGGTTAGAATTATATTGGACACCCCCCCCTCCCGTGGAATAAATAGGTATCCAGTTCATCTGAGAACCAATGCGAACAATAAAACTATGACTGGAAAAAGTATATAGGAAAACCAAAAATACGAACAACAAAACAGCAACATATTTATGTAAGATTCTTACATGTATGTAAGAGTGTCCAATACTTTTGTCTGCTGCAATTCAATGAAAGATATGAATTTATAGAGCAGTCTCTCTCTCTCATGTCCTTTGTGGAGATATACGAGCAACAATAAGACTTTCAAGACAATTGCATTGAGACATAGGCTTCATCTGCAGTACAGAAATAATCCAGTTTGACACCACATTAACTGCCATAGCTCAGTGCTATGGAATTCTGAGAATTGTAGTTTACTGAGAAATTTAGCCTTCTCTATCAGAGAGCTCTGGTGCTAAAACAAACTACAAATCCCAGCATTCTAAAGCACTCAGCCATGGCAGTTAAAGTGGTGTCAAACTCGACTATTTCTGCTGTGCAGATGCAGCTCTTGGGTGAGTAGGTTTTGCAAAGTGACAAGGATAAACAAGATGGTATTGATCATTCTACAGTAGCCACTTGAAAATGCTTGTATCTAATGCCCCAGACCTAGCACTACTGTGGATGCACTCCTTGCCATCACTACCAAAGAATGTAATATATGAACTGATGTAGCAAAAACTCTTCAAATTGGCCATGAAATTGAGTGAGAGTTGTATATTGCCAAGGTGGTGGGTTAATGAATAGGGAATATTCTTTTATTTCTCCACATTCTTTTCAGTGCTGACTTTGGCACTAGAGCTTTGTATAAACCTCCCAGTGCAAGAGAGCAGTTGAGGTCTCTCTGTAATGGCTTGGCTGGTGGGCTTCATCATCTACTCCCTGCTTGCAAAGAAACAATATTTTGCATGGCTCAGCAAACACTATTTTGATACTTGTCCATAAAGATGCTGCTGGTTTTATTGTTGGTTGTATTATGTACTGTCTGTAGTCATAACTATATAGTTTGCATTTTATAGTTTTTTAGTGTATCATATCATAGTGTACTCAGGTGTCATGTGGCTATGGTGGGGGCATAAGTCCCATTGATTTCAGTGGGTCTGACGTATTTCCAAACATAACAAAGTGTGTTTATTTGTGTATCTTTTTTTAAAAAAAAACAAATAGTTTAGACAGCACAAATGCATGAGTCCCAGGAACATAGCTATCAGGGGGGGATGAGGAATTTTCCCCACTGCATGAAGTTTTTTTCTTCCAGTCCCCAAATTTCTATCATTGCAGAGAGTGAGACACCGAAAATTGTTCACACTTAGAACTCTTCTATTTGTTGCGTTCACAGTCCCTTGGTAACTTTGCTTGCCCCTTTTCTTTGGATGCCAAACTGTATTCCTAAATGCATAATTGAAATTTTAAGTTACTGCAATCCTAGAAATTTAGATACTAAAGTAATTTTTTATGAGAAGGGGCAGAATTCCTCATTTTGCCCCTCTCCCATAGCTACACTCCTGGGACTCTCGCAGTTGTGTTGTCTAAACAGTTTTTCTTTTTTAAAAAAAATACATGAATAAACAAAGAAGCTCTTGTGACATTTGGAAGTACATCAGACCCACCAAAATCAACAGGGCTTATTTTTAAATGCTTGGAAATGAGCAGGAACAGCAAACAGACTGTTAGGATCGGGGGCAGGGGGTTGTCCCCAGGTCAATGGGGCACTGGTTCTGCTCCTGGTTTCAAGGTGCCATACAAAGTGATGAGCCCAGTTGGGGTCAAGCTTGGTTAGTTCCTTTAAAGTTCAGACTGAAATCCAGAGTGAGTCACCGCTCCACTGACATGGAACCCATAAGCCACCCCTGGATATCACCATTCAGTAGAATGTATCATTTTGCAGGACACAGATATTGTCGAACAATTCACCCTTTTCTCCCATGTGATCCAGTTCACCCCTGCTCTCTTGTACTAGATCTGCATCATTTATTCATATTACTTTTGCACTTGGCACACCTCAAAACAGTAGTCCTGAAATGCTGTGTTGTGAGCATTTTCTAAGAGAAATTTAGAGAAATTTCCTAAGGGTGAGAACTAAAGTAAACTTTTATGAGAAGGGGCAGAATTCCTCATTTTGCTCCGTCCCATAGCTACACTCCTGGGACTCTCACAGTTTTGCTGTCTAAACCATTTTTCTTTACAAAAAAAAAAAAAAATACATCCAGTGGAACAAACAATTTGAGAGTCCTCCTTCCTTCTCTAGAAGTATTTAAGCAGAGGCTGAAGAGCCATCTGTCAATGATGCTGTAGTTTCACCCTGCATTGCAGGGTCTCCACTGAGAAGGGGGTTGGACTACATGACCTCCAAGATGCCCTCCAAGTCTTGGATTCTATGGGATCAAATCGAACCAAACTTCCTCATCTTTACCTACGGGATTATTGTCCACCTGTCTGTTTGAACTGAGAGTAGTTCTTCAGTATCAGAGATGAAGTTTTTCACATCACCCGCTCCCTCATGCTTTTTGTAATAGGAGGTATCAGCCAGGGATTGAATCTAGGACTTTCTGCATGCAAAGCACACACATACTATTGTGCTGAGGCTTCTTTTTTCTGTGTGATAGGATCTTCCTCTGCATCTTCCAGAAAACATGCATAAAGGCATGGGAGGTATGCTTTTGCAAGTAACTTTTGAGGGACCAGAGCTTGGTAAAATTACTCTTTTTTTTTTTTTGGACTACATGATGATTGGAGGATTCTAGGAGTTGTATTTAAAAAAACCCCACAATGTTTCCAAGCTAAGTGTGAGGCAATAATCCAATATCCTGTTCAATATCCTGTTCACACATAATAGATAAAAGTAGCTGCCTTCTCTTTGCCACTTGCAAATACATTTCAGCATAATAGGGTGGCATATTCTATCCAAATGAATTAAAAACAAAAGATGTATGGAGTGGGCTTGGCATCATTTTAGTGAATCATCACATGAGACTGTGTTCAACAGACATATTAGCACAACCACATTTCATACATCAATCCTAGCAGCAATGAAAGCACAGCCCAAGGGAATGCCCACATTTCCCCAAGTGCAAAATATTGTGACACCTCTGCGATACAATTGCTACCTTGAGAGATAACTGGCAAATTGTGCGTAACAAATGAGTGAAATTTATAGGGCAAACAATGCAGTGCCAAGTTGTTACTGGCCGGGGAATTTCTGCATATTTCTGATGTCCCATCATTGATCCAACTGAATTTTGCCTATTTCCACCGTGCTTCAAGCCAGAAAACCTGAACACTGAAACAAACCTTTCAGATGGAGTGACTGATAATGCTGTAATGAGGTGAAGATTTAGATAATGCAATGAGAAACTACATCCACTATCACCAATGTCCAGAATACTTTAGGAAATGTCCTCTTTTACCCCTCTGCAAGAAGTTTGTCCTCATTCTCCCCTTCTCCTTTACAAAGCTATCAACAAGGGATGAGGATTAGCGTCTCAGATACATCCCCATTATTTTTAAGAAATCACTATATTTTTGAGAAAAGGTGTGCATCCTTAGATCCGAACAAAGCTCACTGGGCAAATAAAACAGCGTCTCTCAAAAACAGTTTCTACCTTCTTTCATATTCCTTTTGACAAATGTCCTCTCTGCAGGTAGGAGAGGAAAAACCTGATGGACAATGCTGAAATGCTGACCCTTTGACCTCTGAGCCCCCCCACTTTCTCTCCTACCTGGTGGCTATTTGCTCCAGCTGGAAGCCCTTGCTTTCACTGGGCTAATCTAGACACCCACCCATGCACACAGGTCCCAAAGGTACAGCCGATTCCAGAAGCACATTTTTCTCATGCTTGAGATTGGATCTCTTTCTCTCCCTAACAAAGCCTTGCCCCTCCTCACTCATTCCCCTCCTCTGGATGCTAGTTGTCTTTCCTCTCCATCTCTCCACTCCCTTGATTTAGAATAGTCATCCGCACTGCAAGAATAAACCGGTTTGACTCGACTTTCTGCGTTCACACTGGGGAAATAAACCGGTTTAAGTGCCATGGCTCAATGCTGTGAAATTCTGGGAATTGTAGTTTGTTGTGGGGACCAGAGCGGAGCTTTTGCTCCGCTCTGGTCCCCACAACAAACTACAATTCCCAGAATTTCACAGCATTGAGCCATGGCACTTAAACCGGTTTATTTCCCCAGTGTGAACGCAGCCTTTAACTGCCCTGGCTCCATGCTCTGGAATTCTGGGCATGATCAAACATTGGTGGGGTACCCCTGGGAAGTGTAGTTTACCTGTTCTGGCTCTCCGCTTTGAAACTGTGGGCATAGTCGTTCCCTATAGTTCCCTAGCTTGGAAGCAGGGCAGCTGAAACGGTGTCAAACCGGGTTATGGCTGCAGTGTGGATGCAGCAAGAGAGGAAGATTTCCCCTCTGCAGGATGCATTGTGCTGCCGCCCCACCAAACGACCGTGCCCAGAAGAATCCCAGAGCATGGAGGCAGGGCAGTTAAAGCGGGATCAACCCGGATTCCTCCTGCAGTGCGGATGCAACCTGGAGATCCCTCGCAGAAAATGACAACCCCCCCCCCCCCAAAAGATGATTGCAAGAGAGACTCACTTTTCTCCTCCCAGGCTACACTTTCCTCCTCCAGGCGAAGACTTGGCCCCCAGGGCCAGCCATCTGGGGCAGCAGAGGGACCATCCTGGCTGCCCTCTTAGATTTCGAGGGCTTGGAGCATCCTGGAGAGGGCTTCTTCTCTTCCTCCTCCTTGCTTTGCTGCTGCCTAGTCCCTGAACTTTTGCTGCCTGGCTCGCAGCAGCAGAGAGGGCTGGAGCTTGGCAGGAGGGACTGTCATCATCAGCATCAGCCCTGATGGAGGAGGAGGAGGAGGAGGAGGAGGCTGAGCCATCATCCCTGCTCTCCTCCTGCAGCTTCCCCAGCTCCCTTCCAGGCCATCATCACAGGCTCCTCCAGCAGCACACTCTGCTGCACCCTCCACCCAGGATGCCAGCTTTTAAAGAGGTAGTGGTCGGGGGGTTTGGGTGTGTGTGTGTGTGTGTGTGTGCTCACAACATCACAGCCTTGGCACAACTGCTCAGGAAGATCCAGGAGGAAAGGCTCATCGTTGAACCTAAAGGGGGGGGGGGGGGGAGAATGATACACAGACTCAACCCAGACAGTCAGGAAACAGGAACAGTAGCTGTGTTCACACTGGAGAAATAAACCGGTTTAAGTGCCATGGCTCAATGCTGTGAAATTCTGGGAATTGTAGTTTGTTGTGGGGCCCAGAGCGGAGCGGAGCTCCGCTCTGGACCCCACAACAAACTACAATTCCCAGAATTTCACAGCATTGAGCCATGGCACTTAAACTGGTTTATTTCTCCAGTGTGAACACAGCCCTTGTCCATACCTGGGATCCAATGTTGATCAGAGTAAGAGACTGCAGTCAAGAGATCAGAAGAGGACTAGGAATGGGGAGGGCAGCTATATTGGAGAACTTTAAAATCTCCTGAAATGTAAATGTAACTGAGTTAGACTCATCCAAGCCATTGTATTCCCTGTCACCATGTATGGATGTGAGAGCTGGACAATAATCGGACGCTGATCAGAACAGGGACTGCAGCCAGGAAATCAGAAGATTAAGGCTGGGGAGGGCGGCTATGAAAGAACTAGAAAAGACCCTGAAATGCAAAGATGTACAACTCAGCCCAGAAGTTAGAATCCTCCAAGCCATTGTATTCTCTGTCACCATCTAGTGTGGATGGAAAAGCTGGACAGTGGAGAAAGCAGATAGGAAAAGAATTAATTCATTGAGATGTGCTGCTGGAAAAGAGTGCTGAAGTTACCAAGGACAGCCAAGAAGTCAAACAAATGGGTCTTAGAGCAGATCAAACCAGATATCTCCCTGGGAGCCAAGATGACAAGACTGAGGCTATCGTACTTTGGCCACATCATGAGGAGGCACAACTCAATGGAAAAAACAATAATGCTAGGAATGGTGGAGGGAAGCAGAAAGAGAGAAAGGCCACATGCTAGATGGATGGACTCTATTAAGGAGGTTCCAGAATCCCAGAATCCCATAGCACAACAGATGACAATTCCCAGAATGGAGTCATGGCTGATAAACTTCCAGTGACAATTCCCAGAATTCCATAGCAAAACAGACCACAGTTTCCCTAAATTCCATAGGATGGAGCCATGGCAGTTGAAGTGGTTTCAAGCTGGATTGTTTGCTCTGGTGCCACATCGAACTACAGTTCCCAGAATTCCATAGCATGGAGCCATGGCAGGTAGGCAAACTTCAAACTACCATTCCTGGCCTACAATTCCCAGAATTCCACAGCTCAACAAACTACAATTCTCAAAATTCCATAGCATGGAGCCACAGCAGTTAAAATGGTGTCAAACTGGATTACCCTATTTGCTCTGGTGCCCCAACAAACTACCATTCCCAAAATTCCATAGCATGGAACCATGGCAGTTCAAGTGATGTCAAACCAGATCATTTCTGCAGTGTGGATGCAGCCCAAGGGAGATGAGATCCCCTCTTAGCAAGCCAGCCCACCAGCTTCTCTGTGTATAAATGGAAGTTTGTTGTTCTTCCATTTATTTCTGAAAGAGAAGAGATTGGTTAGAAACAAACCATGGTCCTTAACTCCTCTTTGTGTAACAACAGGCTGCAGTCACTACTCAAGAGTATGCATGTACATTCAAGTCACCTGTTGACTTATACTCTTAGGAAAATGAAGTTTGCACACATGATGAAAGATGTTTTGGGACAGGCAAAACAGTTATAAATAAAAACATCTATGGACATTTGTCCAAACTTCATTTTCCTAAGAGTTTAAGTCAAACCAATGGCAAAAAAGTAGCTTTTACAGCAGAGTGTTGCCTTTGTTTTCTTTTTACAGCACCTGGTGCCAGGGACAAGAATCCTCTGCTTGGGTTCACAAGCTGGACTTGGAGAGGCATCTGCAGGAACACCTGTTTTTGTATCTTTTCCTCACTATTAGAGGTGTGGTGGCTGGCAACTGCCAAGACCATTTTGAGCTTGGGTAGCCAGCCTGCTAAATTCCCTCTCTATTGGCTTCAGCCATTTAGTGGTGTTGACCATTTCACAAGAATTTTAAAATTCTTTTTATTATTATTTTGTTCTTTCATCTGGTTTTTATCTGCTGATTTTACAGCTTCTTGAGGACATTTTAAAATGGTTTTCATTTCCATTTTCATAAACTGCCCCCAAACTAATTCTCAGGAAATATAGATATGTTTTCATTTATTTTTAAAAATAAAGTTGTGCAAAAGAATCACAGAATTGTAGGAATGGAAGGCACTGGGAAAGTCAGCCATCTTGTTCAACCTCTCCACGTCCCTTTTTTATGCAATAAATCTACTATTGTGTGTTGTATGCCTTTAAGTAGTTTCCAACTTATGCTGATCCTAAGGTGAACCTATCACAGCATTTTCTTGGCAAGTTTTTTTCCAAAGTGGTTTGCCACTGCTGTCCTCTGAGGCTGAGGACTCTTTCAAACGGGGAGGAATTTCTCCCAACTCCGAATGGAGCCAATGCGGATTTATGTAAATTCGCTTGTTTAGCGAATTTACATGAACCCCTGCTCCGTTCGGAATTACTTCCCATTACCCGAAAATAACCTTTGCATGCGAAGCTTTAATTCGCAATAAGGTAAAACCCATGATTGCATTCGAATTGGCTTCCCTCTTGCCCGAATTTGCATGTGAAGAGTTAATTCGCAATAACGTAAAACCCATGATTGCATTCAAATTGACCTTAAATTATACTTCCAATTTAGCCTTGTATGAAAGAGTCCTGAGAGAGTATGACTTGCTCAAGGTCACTCAGTGGGTTTTTATGACTCAGCATGGATTCAAACCCAGGTCTCCCAAGTCCTAGCTCAGACTTCCTTTATCAATGGCAGCTTTAAAGACAGAATGAAATACTGAAGAAGAGGAGAGGCCCTCTGGTAACTGGCTACAAAAGAGAACGAAAAGAGAAGAAATGAATGGACAGTTCTCACAGCAGAGGGAAGTAAAAAGTTTGTTGTTGCTGGGTGCCTTCAAGTCATATCCAATTTATGTTGACCTTAAGGTGACCCTATGGGGTTTTCTTGGCAAATTTTGTCAGAAAGGATTTTGTCAGAAAGGGTTTAGTGTGAGGCTGAGAGTGTGTGACTTGCCCAAAGTCACCCATAGCTGAGGCAGGATTCAAACCCTGATCTCCAGAGCCCTAGTCCAAGGCTCAAACTACTACACCACTCTGGCTCTTAAATAGTACTGTCCTCCAACGGTTTGTATTGGAACTTGATATTTTTTAATTCGCTCATAAACAATCTGGAATTAGGGATAAACCATAAGGTGATAAGATATATTTGCAACTTATATCATGTTATTCAGAGTAGCTGTGAGGACCCTGAAGGATTCATTGGATTGGGCCCAGTTGAAACCAGGGCCGACAGAGGAGACATTGTGCTGGGCAGCACCACTTGCCAAGCAGGAGAAGATGGGATGTGGCTTACTCTTCACCAGCCTGGACAGTGTCATCAGCAGTAACTGGAGGAAGGTGAGCAAACAGGTCTGTAAGAACTTGCTTAGACTCTATACAGTGGGCCCTTGGTATCCACTGCGGGTTGGTTTCAGAACTCTCTGTAGATACCAAAAACCATGGATGCTCAAGTCCCATTAAATACAACAGTGGACTCTTTCAAACGGGGAGGAATTTCTCCCAACTCCGAATGGAGCCAATGCGGATTCATGTAAATTCGCTTGTTTAGCGAATTTACATGAACCCCTGCTCTGTTCGGAATTACTTCCCATTACCCGAAAATAACCCCCTCCTGCCCGAATTTGCATGCGAAGCTTTAATTCGCAATAAGGTAAAACCCATGATTGCATTCGAATTGGCTTCCCTCTTGCCCGAATTTGCATGTGAAGAGTTAGTTTGCAATAACATAAAACCCATGATTGCATTCGAATTGACCTTAAATTATACTTCCAATTTAGCCTTGTATGAAAGAGTCCAGTGTAGTGAAATGGTATCCGTTATATAAAATAGCAAAGAGCATTGGACTAGGACTCTGGAGACCAGGGTTTGAATCCTGCCTCAGCCATGTAAACCCACAGGGTAACCTTGGGCAAGTCACAAACTCTCATCCTCAAAGGATGGCAATGGCAACCCCCTTCTGAGGAAACATGCCAAGGACACCCTACAATAGATTTGCCATAACTTGGAGGCACACAACATCAACAACATTTTTTTAACTCCCCTGCACTGTAAGAATTATCCATTTAAGGTTTGCATTTTGGAATTAATATATTTTTGGAATAATTTCAAACAATGGGTGGTGGAATCCATGGAGAAAGAATCCATGGATATGAAAAGCTGACTGTAATAACCCCACATATTGGAAATGAAAAAACAAGAATGGAATATCAAAAGGAGAGGCAAGTAGGGCCCACACTAATTATCAGACCCTCAAAATGAACCTTGTCCCCAAAATAGATGCAGCACTTTGGATATCTCCTTTAAAGTTTGGACTAAAACCGAGAATGGCTTCATCACTGACATGGAAGCCAGCAGCTGCCACTGCAAAATCTGTTGTTTAGCTACTTGGTAGCCTACCAGAATCCAATAATACAATAAATCAATCACCTTAACATATGAGCGAAGGCATGTAACCTGACCCTTAGGACTGACTTTTAAAAGGTAGCAGGTCAATTGATACATGAAATTATTATTATTATTATTATTATTATTATTATTATTATTACTTACATCCCGCCCCTCTACAAGATGTGATCGGGGTGGCATACAAAGATGGTATTCATGATAGGAAGGATATCAAAATACAATTTTAAAAGATTGTGGTGACGATGCAAAATGAAGCTCATTAAAATGGGAAGACAAAACCCAAAGGAAATCAGTGAAAGACCATCTTCCTATGTCATCATCACACCAATTGCTTCAAATTTGCTGTCTGAATTTTAATAAAGGACAGAATGGTAATTGGAAAATGAAGCATTCATTCTCATAACCAGATGACAACAGTGGAGACTTTTTTTTTTTTTAAAAAAAAATGAAAATCCTGTCAAGATAAATTGTAAACATTCCATCAATACATGAAGCATTCTGAAAACTGCGTGCTATCCCTATATTTCTATAAGAAGTGGTGTGGTCCACCACTTATTGCATGATCTGTTCCTGTATAGAAACTGCATTGGGGAAGCTATGAATGGTACAGAATCCCAGTCCACATTTATTCTTGTTACCATACCAGCAAAATACATGACTGTGAACGGATTAGGAGAATGAATGTGTCCAAAGATGTTCAAGTTTGAAGTGAGGATCTTTGCATTTATGTGTAGCCACCAGTGAGGCATAGGCAACTGCTAGGATAAGAGACTTTGGAGGTCCACCCCTCCCCAATTTCTGATTTTTCTTCTAAAAATGCCAGGAAATTTCCAGTGTATGTCTAGATTTTATTTATTTTTTTAAATCTACTGGACCTAAAGGTCAGCCGGGGGTGGGAGGAGGAGAGCATGGAAACATGGTAGCACCGCATGCACAGTATGGGAAAACAACTCATTTTTTGCAAATTAGTGTGGTACTGAGTCAAGCAACACCAGCCTTGGAGCCTGACACAGCTGGTGGATTGCTCTTTGATTGCACATTCATACGAGAGAATTAAAGCATTATTATTCCACTTTAACTGGCTGGGTTCCACCAAGGAATCCTGAGACTGAGAATTTAGGGAGGAACCTTTAAAATACTCAAGACTCTTTCATACGAGCCTAAATTGGAAGTATAATTTAAGGTCAATTCGAATGCAATCATGGGTTTTACGTTATTGCGAATTAACTCTTCGCACGCAAATTCGGGCAAGAGGGAAGCCAATTCGAATGCAATCATGGGTTTTACGTTATTGCGAATTAAAGCTTCGCATGCAAATTCGGGCAGGAGGGGGTTATTTTCGGGTAATGGGAAGTAATTCCGAACGGAGCAGGGGTTCTTCCGAACGGAGCAGGGGTTCATGTAAATTCGCTAAACAAGCGAATTTACATGAATCCGCATTGGCTCCATTCGGAGTTGGGAGAAATTCCTCCCGTTTGAAAGAGTCCTCAGCCAGAGATTTTCAGTGTCTCACCAAACTACAAACTACAAAATTCCATGGATAGAAATACTCCAGTTAAAATGAAATAATCATACTATAAGTTTGTAATGAGACTGGGCCCCTGGTGTTATGGGATGAAGGTTTTCAGAGCTGAAATGCCTGGATGGTGGCATATGAAGGGCTTTATTCTCCCATACAAACCTGCCCATAGCTGGAGATCTTCAAAGAAGTCCCTTCTCTCCTTACAGGTAAATCTGGAGGGAACTTCTTAGTGGTCACTCCCATGCTCTGGAACTCCTTTTTTTTTTTAGGCCCAAAACACACTGCAGAAATAATCTAGTTTGAGACTGCTTTAACTACCCTGGCTCAGTGCTAGGGAATCCTGGGAACTGTATTTTATTGTGGGACCAGAGCTCTCTGACAAAGGTGGCTAAATGTCTTATAAAACTAGTTCCCAGAATTCCCTAGCATTGAGCCAGGGCAGTTAAATCGATCTCAAACTAGATTATTTCTGCAGTCTGTTTTGGACCCTAAAGAGACTAGACTGGTGCCTTCCGTAGTGTCCGTCTTGAGATAAGTAAAGACTCTATTATCTTTGTTTGCTGTTACTGCTGTTTTTAATCAGTATGTTTTTAAATTACTTCTAATTCTATTAATAAATTATTTATATTTTAACTTCCACATATTGTGACCTCTGGGTAGAGTTGCATCATTAGAGTTGTAGCTCTACGTATTTTAACTTTGTAAGTTTCCTTGACTCCCAATGCTGGTAAGGAAGTGGGGTTATACATAAATATAAATAAATAAATAAACAAACGTAGCTACAATCTTCAAAGTAGCTGGAGCGGGAAATGGATTTTCCTAACAACAATATATTTTTGGTGAACTGTGATACAAAACATTTGGAGGTTGCTTTGTCCTGAAAGGACAATTAAGAGACATTAGCTTTACAAAATATCTGCTCATTGTGGGGATGAGAACTGCTAGAATTGGTTTGTTGATATGGATCAATGCTTCTCCTAGCATTTTAGAGCTGTGATTGGGTATATGGCTATGGGGATTGTCTATGGGCTATTGGGTATATGGCTAAGGGGAATGGTTACACTTCCAAAGGCAATGTGCCGGCACTGTATCACTAAGCATGGCATCTGCTACTCCATCTGTGCCAGCCCTGAGTTCATGGACAATGGCCCTAGATACAGAAGACCTTTTGAATCAATGGGATATTGGTAAATCAACATGTGTGTAGCTTCCATTTATTCACTGGCTCTATCCTAGTTGGGACTAACAATAAGATTTGGGCCATAGTATTACACATAGCCATATGACATTTTCATAAGGGTACTAGAATACTCTGCTACAGGATTGGGGAGTTCTTTCCTGGTTGGAAAGGTCAGTAGTCAGAAAATGATGATGATAAATGGGTGGAAGTTGAAAAATGAGGGAGTCTGGCAGAACTCAGATCAGCTCCTGGAACAAGTGATGCACATTATTTTATGAGCATGTATGCATTACATCAAGGAGCGCTCAGTAGAGTTATAATAGAGAGAGAGAGAGAAATTTGTTTTCACATTATCGCACAAGTGTAACCACAAATTGATCATTAGTTCTCTTTTCCCTCCTTCACTTCAGAGCTTAGAAGATCACAGCAGAAATAAAATCATTTCAGTGTTCCTGTATCCAGTGTCTTATACCTTACTTCAGTTCATTTCTGTCTGATAGATCTCTCTACATTCAGATTCAAGCTGGTGTTGGTGTCCTTACATTCCCCGTGTGATTTGTGCAATGAAAAATGCCTTTCCCAAACTGCACAGTAAGTGTCATGTTTTGTTTGCCCTTTGAGGAGATGTAGCTGATGGGATTACTTTTCTGCTCTGGAGATAAATCACACTTTTTGCTAAGAAGACTCTATTGAGACCTCTTCCTTGTCTTTCCAGAGTTTTGTTAATCCAAGTCCTGCCACTACAATGAGAAATAAAAACAGTAACTTTGTGGGGATGGTTGAAAAAATCATTAATTTGACATACTTACCAAATTCATATTTTCTGAACCTAAACATGAACTGTGAACCATGAACAAATTTAGACCATGAAACCTGGTTGATGAAATTTGGTGAGGAGAGAGGCTTGGAAAAAGTACTTCTTTGGAAGAAGTACTATTTTAAAAAGGGAAAGGTCAAAACTCAAGTTATACATAATGGCAAAGACATACATATACATCAGAAGATAAAACATACATAAAATATTTGTTGTGTGCCTTCATGTCATTTCCAAGTTATGGCAACCCTAAGGCAAACTCTCAGGGTTCTGGGCCTGAGAGTATGTGATTTGTTTCCATGGGTTTCCATGGCCAAATGGGGAATTAAAACCTGATCTCCAGCACTGTCCAGCACTCAAAGCACTACACCACACTGGATCCCACATAAAATATAAGCTATCCCAAAACATAAGCATGCACAGAATACTAGTAAAATGTATATAATGCTGCATAAAAAGTCAGCTCAAAATGGATAAAGAAACATGGATATAGAACTCTACAGAAATATAGACATGGATATAAAACTCTATATCCTAAAAAGGCTATTTTTTAAATAACCCACACATATAAAATGCATATATTTTGAAAAGTGTTCACAAAAACCCAAAGCAATGTATATTAATTATGTGTCTGGGCTTGTGGAAAAAGATATCTGAAGGAAGAAAACAAATGAAGAAAGTTCTGCCTGGTGAGCAGGAAAATGCATAAACAATGGAACAGCTAAGAGCTGACTTTCTAGTTTAAAAGTTTGTTTTGAGTTGATTAAAGACCAGTACCTCAGTGGGGAATAGACAGGCTGCAGCTATTAACAAATATTTTTATACAGAAATCTTTTCAAGGACACATGAGCTTAGACCTTAAGCTGCTGGGGAGAGGGAGAATTGCCTAAAATTGTGTGGAGTTCACCTAATATGAGGCAATTCTCTTGTTCCCTTCAGCTCCCCTGCCCCATCCAACCTTCTGGGGATGTTTGGGGTTGGGAAAACAGGACAGAAGAATTTGGAAAGAAGGGGGGGGGGGATCCAAAGATTTCAATCTGTACACACTTATCTGGGAGCGAACTGATTTACAAATAGATATGAGTAGAGTTGCATCATTAGGTTTCAAGCCATTGTTTTAAAAGTCAGTACTTTAAAATATAGGCATTCCGGAAAAGCAATCTTATAATGCCAAAACTGTGTATAGTGGGAATTAGGTCACTGGTGAGGAAAGATATAGTAGCATATGCCAGGAAAAGATCTCAGAGATAAATGAATTGTAATTTTTTGCAAAGTCTAACCATTGATTTTGCAGAAAAACAAAGCGGTGCATTTAACCATAACAGGTACAACCAACACAAGGGTTTTCACGTGACTGTTTCCTGAATATAAACACAAGGGTTGTAAAATGAACATTTTGGGAAAACAAGTCAGCAGGAGGCAGGTGAGTCATTATCTATGCAAGCCAGAAAGACTGTCCATTCTGCCATAACCAGTAGAAGAACTGAAGTCAGATCTGATTGATTATAGTTAAGTAAACCTTTTGTGATAATGTCCAGGAAAATGAAGAGTTACTGATATAGAATCATAGAGTTGGAAAAGACGACAAGGGTCATCCAGTCCAACCCCCTGCCATGCAGGAACAAACAATCAAAGCACATCTGACTGATGGCCAACCAGCTTCTGTTAAAAAACCTCAAAAGAAAGAGACTCCACCACACTCCGAGGGAGCATCTTCGACTGTTGATCACCTCTTACTGTCAGGGAATTCTTCCTAATGTTGAGGTGCAATATTTTTACCTCTAGTTTCAATCTGTTGCTCCATGTCCTAGTATCTGGAGCAGCAGAAAACAAGCTTGTTGCATCCTCAATATGACACCCTTTCAAATACTTAAACAGGGCTATTCTACCACTTCTTAACCTTCTCCAGGCTAAATATACCCAGCTTCCTAAGCCTCTCCTCATAGGACATGGTTTCCAGACCTTTCACCATTTTGGTCGTCCTCCTCTGGACACACTCCAGCTTCTTAATATCCTTTTTGAATTGTGGTGCCCACAATTGTAGTGATGGGTTAGGTTGTTCTTATTGGGACAACATCATGTAAGACCAGCAGAAAACACGAGACAATAATCAAATCGGGATGACCAGCTTGTGAGAGGTGTGGAAGCTTCCAGCCACTTTGCAGAGAGAGGGTTTGGATCCTACCACTGGCACTAGAATTTGGGGGTCTTTCTGTCCTACTCAAAAGGAAGATACAGGGTAAATCTTAACACCATACAAAGAAACATAAGGGGAGAGAAGCACAAAAGCAAAGCTAACTGAAGCTTAAAATTTAATCTAGACAATGTTTGCATAATTGGATTCTAAGGTCCTTTCCACAGTCATCATCTTCACAACAAGGTCTATTGTAAGATAATTACAATTCCTGTTTTACAGATGGGGCCCAAAGGTCCATTCACTACCCATAGGAAATGAATGCTAAATATATGGAACAGAAAACTTGTTCACGTTCCTTTAGTATTACCTGTCAAAAAACAAACTGTGCCATTCATATAATAGAATCTTACAGTCTTTGAGACAACCATCTGCTTGGCTGTCCCAAGGAGTTTTTGGAGAGTATTGGGGAAGGGCTATAAAATTTATATTAATTATATTAAATTTATATTAAATAATTATTAATATTTATATTAAATTTATATTAATATGAACAAAAGCCATTATTGTCTTGATACTTCTTACCCCCTCAACATAAATACTCTCTGACATCTGAAATGTGAATCTAAACCATCTAGAGCCCTCCAGTTGTTTTGGACTACAACCAGCAGGGGCAGTGGTCAAAGATTATGGGAACTGTAGGAATTATGAAAATTGGCATCTAGGGAATGGGAATTGGCACCTAGATTGAGCTAGGTTTTTAAGGAAAGAGAGGAGGGATACAGATACAGATACACCTCAACATTAGGAGGAATGTCCTGACGGTAAGGGCTGTTTAACAGTGGAACACATTCCCTTGGAGTGTAGTGGAGTCTCCTTCCTTGGAGGTCTTTAAACAGAGGCTGGATGGCTATTTGTTGGGGATGCTTTGATTGGGATTTCCTGCATGGCAGGGGGTTGGACTGGATGGCCCTTGTGGTCTCTTCCACCTCTACAATTCTATGCTTCTATGATTCTATGAAAAGGGGAGCCAGATGCTGCCTCTTTCTGCCCCAGATGGAGGCTGCAGCAGACAAACGCCACAGCCTCTGGGAGCCCTAAAAAAACACACTCCCAGCAGGTTCTTTTTACCACGCATGCAGGGCTCGATTGACACACTTGTGCACTTACATGATGTTCACATGGCGCAGTGCTGTTTGCACACTGCACTGTGTGGATGTCATCAGCATGCACCCCGTATGGACAGATGCGCACAATGATGGTGCCTGGGCGCTGATTGTAGGGCTGGACATGTGAGGATGCCAAGCCCTACATAATCCTAATTTCAGCCCCAGGCTGGCACAAAGCACCAGTCTGTACTGGGCCAGACTTCACTTTTGCTGACTTCATATTGTAATATCCATATAAATAAAAATAATTCCTCACCCCAATAAAGGGAAGGTATATTGTGTACCAAATATATGCTAGTGTGCCAGTCTAGTGATCTCTCTTTCTTCCTGTGTTATACACAGGTAATGTATTAAGTATATGAAATTAGGCACTATATTAATAAAACAATGATGGTGGCAATTTCATCAGCCATTACATGTTTTTATTATATATTATGTTGCTGTTGTTGCATGTCTTCAAGTCATTTCTGGGTTGATGACCCTAACGTATGATGACCCTAAGGTGAACCTATCATGGGGTTTTCTTGGCAGGTTTCTTCACAGAAGGGGTTTGCCATTGCCTTCTCAGAAGGCTGAGAAAGTGTGACTTGCCCAAAGTCACCCAGTGGGTTTACACGGCTGAGCTGGGATTCAAGCCCTCATCTCCAGAGTCCTAGTCCAACGTTCAAACCAATACACCACACTGGCACTATATTATGTACATTATATAATTCCTTTGAGTCCTCCACTAGGAATTGCTATCCATCACAATACCACCCTTTCTAAAGATAACATTGTGTGAGGATCTTCAGCCCAAAAAGTGAATGGCAGCTGGTGGATACAAGAAATAGTTGAGAAAATCACAATGTAAATATGAAAGATCATTTAGAGCAGTAGGATGTTCCCTGTATACCAACTCTTTCACTGTTTATAGTATTTGGTCATTCATAAGACATAGAGGAGACTTCAGGGGCAAATAAAAAGCTTGCCCACCATGTGGAATGACTAATTGACCAGGAAAAGGGATCTTGTGGCAGATACAACTCTATAAAAACATCCACCCAGGGCACAGCAGCTTTCGAAGAGACAAATTAGTAAACAGAAAAGAAAAATTCCAAATATCACAATGCATTCATACACCTTTATTAGAATATACTGTAAGTGAATCTGTACATCTGGCCACTATACCTTAAAGGACTTACAGAACTAGAAAATTCTTGGAAAGTGGCACTCACTGATCATTGACCTGAAGCTGCTTATTTTAGGAAGAAAGGCTACCATATCTGAGGTAACTTTATGGTGGTGTGCACCGGGGGGGGGGTATTTCTGAACCCAGTTTGGCTGCAGGGTTCCTTCAGACTGATAAAGCATTTTGGTTCAAATCCAAAGTGAAGCCATATTTTCCCTCATTTTCTGAAGATGACAGTCTTTCCCTTTGACTGTAATAGTGAGTCAACAATTGATTATGGAAAGCTTATTATATGGTGGAACTGTTTAAAATTTGCAAGCAAGAAATTTCTTTTTGAAGGAATAAAGACCAGAAGTTCTTTAGACAGATAGGTACAGGGTTTTTATGCAAGGAGGCTTTAAAATGTTAGATTTGGGTTTTTTTTAGTTTTTTTTAAAAAAAGGGGGGGATATTATTAAATTGTTCTAAATTAATTGAGGCTTCATTTGTCCAGCTCCTGCTCCTCCACTGTTTGTGTTGACACCCTGTATGGCAGAAGAACAGAGAAAAAAGTCTCTTCATATAGGTATAGGTATATAGATATATCTTCATGTATAGAGGATGACATTAATGGCAACAACAGTGAACTCCCCTTCCTGAATTTTGAAGACCTTCATGGGGTTATTGAGAATGCCAATGTTACTAAGTAGAGACAGTCCCCTTCAAAGGTGTCTTTCAATCAATCAATCAATCAATTTAATTTAATTTATGGTTTTGAACCAAAGTAGGTGTCTTTTACCCTTCTAGCACTTTAATCCCACATGACTACCATATCTACAGAATCCTGAGATTTGTAGTTTTGTAAGACACTAGAGTTTCATGGCAGAGAATTCTAATTACCCGTGGAACAGCACTCCAAGGACTGCATACAAAGAAGCCTTGTCAGTTAAAGTGGTATGAAAGTGATATAATTATACACAGTAATCCACGCTTATCCACACTTTCACTGTCTACTTTTTCAGTTACCTGCAGTCAGCCACAGTCCAAAAATATAATGTAGTCCCTCTTTATCTGCAGTTTTGCTTTTGTGGGGTTTCAGTTGCCCATAGTCAATCATGGCCCCAAAAGATTACAAATATAGGGCTTGGTATTATCCATGGTTTCAGGCATCCACTGGGAGTCTTGGAATGTATCCCCCATGGATAAGGGGAAGGAAATGACTGTAGTATGATAAAGACCTGAATGAGTAAGCTTCTTCTGGAAGAAAAGTTGGTCTAGATCTCCCAGTCTGTTTCCCTCTCAACTCCCTGGTAGTTTTGAAGTTCCTATTATCCACTTCAGTAGCTTATTTCCAAGATCTTCCTATAGTCCCCGCAGAGGAAGCTAACATATCTCAAAGAAAGAGTGCTGGCAGGGACTGGACTCCTGGAGAAAAGATGAGGAGGTCTTCCAATGGAGAGGGGAAAAAATCATTATGCAAGAGAATGTCTCCCTCCTCCTCACGTATTTTTTAACTTCTGTCTGACCTAAACATTGGAAATTTTTAATTTAAAAAATGTAGAAAATTTGTACATATTTTGTCCATGTCTTTCTTGAGGGAGTTTTGGCTCAAATATATGTTTGCAAAGAACTCCCCTGACATAATGCATTTTAAACATTATTTGGCCAAAATAACATATTTTATGTATTTTTCATCCTTACTATAGGCATGTTTTTAGAGCAAGAGAGAGACAGATTGCACAATAGTTCAAAACTGAAAACTTCGCAGGAAAATGCTTGGGAAAAATCGGCTGCCATCCTGTTGGTAAAATATGCCGATCTATATCCAACTTACACATGGGTATAACTTTTTATGGTAGCTGACAGAACTCACCTGTTTCTTGCCACAATTCCTCTCCCCCTCTTCCCCATGGCCAGGGGAGGGTGACAGCTAGCATCCGACTGTTTTCCTATAGCTGGATGCACAATGATAATATCCTTTTCCAGGACTTTTGGGACTGCCAGAGGACCAGGGTGACCAGATGTCCACCTTTTCCAAGTCATGCCCTACATTTCAGCCTTCTGTCCTGGAGGAATTCCAAAATGCCCTCCATTTTGAACAGAACTAGGAAGCATTAATTTACATTTTTATGAATGTTTTAAGCTTTTATTTGACCGTGTCCAACATTTTTCTTGAATGTCTCACATTCTGTGGTACCTTGCCTTTCTTTATTGTTATGACACATGGCAGGTCCTGAAGGATGAAGCCATTCCTAGAGGTCCTGGAGGATGAAGCCATTAGCATATATTCAGTTATAGGAATATGGCCAGATGCTGCAAGGCTGTCTCCTTCCCTCTCCTGGCGACAGATCTGCAATCCATCTGTTAAATGAAGCAGGATCTCAGTACTCATTACATAGTAAGTGAACACTTAGAAGTGAATTCAGTTGTTACTAAAAGCTAGTATGGGTTGTTCAAAATGAAGTCATGGCAGATAGCCTTATCTCCCTTATATATATATAGAGAGAGAGAGAATGAGAGAGAGAGAGAGAGAGAGAGAGAGAGAGAGAGTTATATGCTTGGTAGATTGGAGATAAAATGTGACAAGACATTTGAAGGTAGTTCTGTATCTGTTTGGTGCTTACCAATGGCTCATCATCATCTTCACAGCAGTGACAAATGGGCCCAGTGTTGTATAAACTCTTTATAAATGAGGAAAAGAATGAAGGAGATGCTCACCAAGTTGGCAGGGTCCCCAAACTGAAATGGGAACCCAATGCAACAGAAGCTTTGAAAGCTTGCAACAAATATATTGTGCATTTCAGTTGGCCAATAAAGATATCACTGATGGATTTTTGTTTGCATTTGTTAAATGGCCAACACAGCTACCCCTGCATGTTTTCAACAGAATCAGGATTTGAGATTAACTGGGCTGAAACTAACAAAATGAATTTCAGCTGAGGTAAATATAAGGTTCTACATTTAGGCAGAATAAATCAAATGTACAAATATGAGTGATACTTGATTTGATAGCAGTGCCTATGAAAATGATCTAGGAATATTTTACACCAAAAGGTAAGCATGAGTGAACACTGTGATATGGTGGCAACAAAGCTAACCCAATTCTAGGCTGCACTGGCAAAAAATAAAGTGTCCAGATCAATCAGTGTAATAATACCACTCTGTTCTGCTTTGGCTAAATGCAAAACCTGGAGTACTATGTCCAATGACAATGACTTCCTGCATACCTTCAAGTCATTTCTGACTTATGGCAACCCTAAGGTGAACCGATCATAGGGTTTTCTTGACAAAAAAATTGTTCAGAGGAAGCTTGTCTTTGCCCTAGCCAGAGGCTGAGAGCATATGACCAAGCTCACCCAATTGGTTCATGGTCAACTGGGGAATCCAGCACTGATCTCCAGAGTCATCGTCCATCATTTAAACTATTACATCATGCTGGCTCTCATTACTACAGGCTAAAAGGGATTTTGACAAGATGGAACATGTCCAGGAGATGGATGCAAGCCCTGTGAGGAACAGTTGAGGGAGCTGGGAATGTTTACCCTGGAAAAGATAAGATTAAGAGGTGATATGACAGCAGTCTTGAAATATTTGATGAAATATCACATAGAAGATAGAGCAAACTTGTTTTTTGGTTGTTGCAAAAAGTAGGAATTGAACCATTTGATTCAAGTTGCAAAAATTAGATTCCAGCTAAATATTGGGAAGACTTTCCTGAGGGTAAGATATGTTTGAAAGCTCACAGAAACACCTTAGAAAGTGATATACTCTCCTTTGTTAGACATTTTGAAATATAGAATGGATGCCTAGTTCTCAGGGATACTTTATCTATGGATTCCTTCATTAGAAGAGGTTAGAATAAATTATAGTTTGTATCCCTTTGAATTCAACATTTCTAGAATCTGAAATTCAGAGAACTGCAAATTTCAGTGGACTGCACACCACAGCTCTCATCTGGCCTTTCCAACAGCTCCTTTTTGCCCTGGAAAGGGCACGATGGCCGTAGTGCCACAGCTATATGGTGCTCCTTCGGCGCTGCATCATGCAGACGCAGCACTGGAGGAGCGCCGTGATGCTGCGCACCATGTGATGTGGTGTGAGGCATCATGGCACCATGGGGGCAGAGCTGGGGCATGCATTTAGATGTTACACCCTGACTCTGCCCTTGCCCCGGGGCCAGCCCAAAGTGCCAGGCTGCACAGGGGCTAAGTTCATCTTATAATGTGAACTCAAGGCATTTCTCCCCATCCTTATCTGCAATCAGGAACATCCATGGAGAGAGGCAATGTGAATTACCTGTTGGGCTAATTATGACCCACTTTCCAGATGCCTATCCCAAACTGTTTCCCTTTTGTATTCTGCCTGCTCAGAGTTGTTGACATTGTGTGCATTCAAAGCTGACAGATTCTCTCTGGCTTTATTCCCAACAGCACAGAGTGATGCAGTGTGCCATCAGTGGTTGTTTCTGCAGATGGAAGTGGTTATGCAGCACAAAAAAGAGGGCATTCAGATTTGCAGGCAATTCTCAGGACAAACCCCATTCATCACAGGTAACATCTCTGAGAAGCAGAACGTGAATATATTGTTTCTTTTTCATCCGTAAAGTTCATGGGAATGGAAGTAAAAGTTTCAGCAATTCACTGTAAATCATGTTATAGTACTGTATACAGATTTGTGCCAAGTTAGATAAAAAGGGTGTGATGCCGCATCCCAAAGGCTGTTTCTGGGATTTAAGCTCACTCACACTAGAGCATGGAAAGTTTGTCTTTTTAACTCCAACATCCAGAGTCACTCAGCTGTTGGATACTGAGAGCTGTAGTCCAAAACTGTAACTTTTTGAAACTGCGATTCATATGAATTGCAAATGTATCATAAGGGGAAACATTCTGTGACTCAAGCTCCCAAAGGAATGACTGGTATGAAGGCAATTGATACTACCAGAGAAGAAAGCTCTCTGCAAGTATTATGCAAAATTCTCCAGGTATGCACACAGAAACACTGATGCTTCTTTCTGGAAATGTTGTTTGATTGAATCATTTTAATTCAGTATCTCAGAGTATTGAAATACTTAATTAAAATGTGAACTAGGCTGTTGGAATAAATATTTGGTTGGATGCTGTTTATCTTTTAAAAAAAATAATTGCAGTAATTGATGTGAAATATACATGATGATGAACAAAACAAACAAACAAAAAAAGATGCAACAAGGAAGGCTCATGAATGGGTCCTTGAGCCAAGGGTATCCCATTGCAGCAGAGCTATTAGGAATTCAGAAATAATTCATCATCTTGAATACTGATTATGGATGTTGCTGTTCCATGAGCAAAGGCTGAAGGATTCACAATGATGCTATCTTAATTCTCAGTAGAACAGCAGCAGTTCTCTATGTGCTTTCTGTTGTATTTGTTTCACCTCATACTATTCTTCCCAGTGTGGAAGACAAGCAGCGCAGATGTGGGCTGGACTAGTACCCAGCTGGAATTCATACTGGAGGAAAGATGAATTCACACAACCGGGACTGTATCATAGGCACTAAAATGTTGGAAAGGGATATGAAAAGACAGAGAATGCCAGGATATTTCACAGATGCCTGAACTGAAATACCTGTATTAAGTAGCTGTAAGTACTGATCCTGTTTAATTTCTGTTAGCTGGAGGAAAAGATGGCAACTTTATTTCAACTGAACAAATCCTCATAGACTTGGTCTACTTCCTCAGATGAAAGAAGTATACCAAGTCTACAAAAGCTCATGCTTCTTCTTCTACCCAGTTAGTCTCAAAGATGCTACAAAATCCCTTTGCATATTGATATTCCAGAGCAACACAGCTATGTCTCTGAATTCTGCATAAACCCTGTCATCATTTAGTCAAATGTCTTCAGCTAGAAATAAAATAAAAAAGGTTAAGATGGTCCTGTTAGCAGCTGAACATAATCAATACTATGATGTTAATGTGCAAAGGAAGATCAAGACCTTTAAACCAGAAAATTGTTATAAATTGTTTATTGTTTTATTGTACAGTATCTTGAAATCCTACTATAATGAATGAGCTATAGACAGTTTAATAAACAAATATTCTCAGTAGTGTTAGTTATAGCTGAAACATCTGACAAATTAGTTCAAAACAGGTGAGTTTCTGATGCATCAGAAACTGCAGGGCCTCATTCTGAAAGCTGTCATTGGCACAATCAGTACCCTTGGCATTGCCCTTTCCATAATCAGACAGGTTCTCTTTGTTTGATTTGCCTGCGGCAAAACAATCTCTTCTTCTCTCCCCATCCCCCACAATCCTTGAAAAGTGACCTCCAGAGCCCTGAATGAGATTAATGTATTTGATAGGAAAGATATTCCTGCAGAAGTCAGCATTTTTCCCTGCCCCAAATCAATTTATAAAGAAGCATCCTTCTGATTTTAATTCACTGAAATGCTTCCACTAACAGAGTCTTCTCTTAATCTCAGTCATCACTGGAAAGAGTTCACATTATTCATTTTTTCCCTCCTGGGAATAATTCCAAGAGTAATTCCTAATACCATTTATAACAAATTTAATGTTTGGTGCAGGGCATGAGCAGGCCAAAAATTTCCATCAATAGCAGTGGCATGTTGCAGTTTATAGCACAAATAAGATCAATTCCCTCAGTAAGACAAAATCAGGGCATATGCTTTCAGTCCCTTTCTTGTGTGTGCATAAAGATATGGGAATAAGGCAAAAATGCAAAACTGTCAGCTGGTGACCTGGAGATTTTGATGCAGTAAGTGGTCTGAAGGCTTTCCAGATGTAAACCTGAAAAGGGACAAGTTCCCTGGGGGGAAAGCAGTATGAAAGAAAACTACCGCTAGAGCTTTTCTGTGGCAATTCATGGGTTTGTGGACAGTAAGGGAAAATGTATAGGGGCACCATGAAAGACCTTTTTCATGTAAGGAACTTTCAGTTTAGAATAGTCAGGTATGTTTCAGAACATAAAGCATGGGAAAGAATCAATGTGGCATAGTAGGTAGAGTGTTGGACTGGGACTAACAAGCCTTGTATTGAATTCCCCATTCAAAAAGCTATCTTCAGGAAACTAATTCTCCACAGTTAAGTGTACTTACTGGACACAGGGCTTTACCTCTGAGGAAACATGACTATACTTCTAAGCACACTAAACATAATGCCAAGAGTATTTGCATCTGTGTAAACCATGAAAGGACTCAGCTATTCATTTAGACTTTCTAGGGTTTAGGAAAGATAGAAAGATGGAAAAAGAATTGGTCAAAGAGAGGGAGAGGGAGAGAGGGAGAGGGAGAGAGAGAGAGAGAGATCTTATGTCCAATCCTTCTTTTAGAAGAAAGGCTACACTTACTGGGACTTATGTTGAAATTCTTTCAAAGTGCTCTCCACTCAGAACTTCCAAGGGCAGAATTACCACTGAGATAATTTAATCTAGTCTGTTTCACAAGAATAGCTTGCTAGACAGGTGTAGTAAGATCACTGGTGGACAGTAAGACTTGCACAACCTCATTCAGAAGTTGCATTTTTCTGGCCACAAAGATGCACAGAGGCAACATTTTAAGTAGACATTCCCTAGAGAATGGTGAGATTTTCTAGGACAATTAGGAGCATGTGTGTGGGGTGTGTGTGTGCGGGGGGGGGGGGGGGGTGTAAGCTCTCATACCATTCAATACACACTTCATGGTACACCCAAACAGAATGATATACTAGCTGGTGGGATTCTTCTGGGGGACATGAGAAGTAACAGCTACGTGATGGAAGATGACCTGTTTTTCCCTGGAGACTCTTCAAAGGCAGTTTTGTTTTGCTGTGCTTGAATGTTGTTGGCAGGGTCTTTCGAGCTTGGAGAAGAAAGAGTGAGTTTTCTCTTTTGCAGAGGGAAGTGGAATAAGCTAAGAAGGGGAATAAGGCATGATGCTGCACTCCAGAGTTCCTACTTCTCTGACAAAGAACAGTATACTCAGGACTAATGCTTCAGAGTGACGCTATAGTCATGTGAATAAAAGAATTTAGCCGTCTTTCCTTTCTCCACATTCTGATAAATGTGTCTCAGTGAATCGGGTCTTGGCCTCAGCTGGCTACTGCTATTGCTGCTCCACTATTGCACACAGCCCACCAATAAATGGCTCACTGCACAAATAGGTATCAAGTTGCCATAGAAACTTTACTTTGGTCCTCATATGTCCTCTTCTGATAAAACAGAAAGTTGGCTTGACTATTCAGCCACAGCACATGATTCCCCTCAAAACATGCCTCCCAAATTTCCTAACCTTTACTAATGTAAGTCTTGACAGCCAACATGGTGGTATGGTTTGAGTGTTGCACTAGGACTCTAGGAGTCCTAATCAGCCATGGAAATCCATTGAGTAGCCTAGAGCAGGCCACACTCTCTCTAAAGAAAGGCATTGATAAGCCTAAGTATATCTTGCCAAGAAGGCCCTTGGCAAATTAGAAACAACTTCAAAACGTGCAACAACAGCTTTAAGGATAAAGCCAGGGTAGCCACATTGGCCATAAGGGGAAAAAAATCAAGATGATACATTTGTTAGGCGACTCATATTGGCACCAAAATGTCTACATGCTCTTAAGTTCGGCAGATGTTTTCACTAAGCAAGCAACAAAAGGCAAGGGTGAGGAGGTCAGATGGTTGGAAGTGATTTGACCTTTAAGTCCTGGTGCCTCCATAATGCTCAGACTCCTAAGATCAGAGAAGGGTTTTGGCATACGTTCAAATGAGGTTCCAGTGCTTTAGTTTCATCTGAAGTAAACCCTAGGCATACTGGAAGGAAGGAAGGCAGGAAATTTATCTGTGGAAACACTACAATCTCGTGTGCTCAAATCGTGTTCAACACAAGTAGAACTGACTTCTGAATAAATATGCATAAGATAAGGCTCTGCAACAGTAATGCTCAGATTTATGAAGGAGGAATCAAACTGGAAGCAAAATATATTCATCATAAAAGTATTGACAGTGTCTTAGGATTTTGCCTTGAAAGCTTTGCTAAACTGCCAAAGTACATCTTCAGATTTCACTTTGAGATCAATTCATTTCAACAGGAATGGGATTCTGACTTTAAAAGAAGGTAGGCTCCCAGAGATAATATGAAGTTAGTGGAAGCATTTCAGTGAATTAAAATCAGAAGGATGCTTCTTTATAAATTGATATCTACGAACATACAAACATGTCCTGGCATTGAGATTAGCCTCAGAACTTTTGCCCATATACCTTCTGATCGTGAGTAACAAGGCCTTTTAACTGAACGACCCTCCCCCCCCGGCTCCCATGATTCCAAATTCTATCCTCACTCAAGCAGGTATTTCAAGTTGCTTTTTCATGATTTACTTTCCTTCTGTATTTGCTGGTTTAAAATCAATGAGTTGCTGGAAGGGATGGCTTTTTTATTTATTAGGTGTGTTATTTGTTAAATTCAAACTGAGCAATGTTTAAAATTACAGTTGTCCCTCCACATTCGCTGGGGTTAGGGGCTCAGGACCCCCATGAATGTGGGAAAAATGCAAATAACAAAAACACTTATGTTTTTACCTGAGAGAACATTTCTTTAGGAATCTCAGTCCTCTGCAACTCTGTGGTCAACATCTGCCAGACATTGACCATAGAATTGCACTGGTGGAGGAGCTCCAAATGCCTAGTGGAGTGTTCTCTCTAGGAATCTCTAGGTCCTTCAGTGCAACATTTGGTTAAAGTTGACCATAGAGTTGCGCTGGAGGACCTAGATATACCTAGAGAGAATGTATTAATAAAATCAGTGAATAATCAAAGCCACAAAAGTCAACAAAGCCACAACAGTCAAAGCCATAAATGTGGAGGGACGAATGTATTTTTCTTTTTTCATTATAATTCATTTCTGCTATATTTCCTATTTAATTTTAAGCATTCTGCCTTGTAAAGACTGTATTCTACACACAAACACACACACACATTTTTATTTATATCTCTCTATATGCATATATGTATATATGAGTAGCTGATTTATACCTGGTCCAACCATTTGTCCACCTTGGCCAGTAAAGTCTGCTCTAAGTGGGAGCAACACTTTAGGATCCTAGACAGAGGTCTTTCCCATCACCCACAGCTACCTGTTCTTTTGAAACTGAAGATACCAGTGAATTACCGGTAACCTGGGATCTTCTTTCAGGGTTGAGTCTATGTTGAGTCTTCTCTAAAACCGGAGCCCAAGGGGTGGTTTCTTGCAAAATCACAGAGGTAAGGATTGGAAGAAAAGTCAGAACTTCTTTCAGGTCAGCTGATGGTACATATGGGCAAGAAGACAACCTTGCGTAAAATGAGCTCAGAACTGAGGTAAAATGTAGTTCACCAAGTAATACAGCTAGAAAGGGGAAACATTTGCAGGGGAGTGAAGCTGGGCAGGGAGCAAAATATGCTCATCAGCTGCAGCAATTGCCCCTATTCCTGCTACGTTTCACATTCCACACAGCTTACCACCAGCTCTTGGTGTGTTTATTTCTGGGCCCTGTGCTGCTGTTACCAGGACTTGTTTTATTTTATTTTATTTTATTTTCCACCTTTCTTCTGGAATGGGACAGCAAGGTGGCACATGGTTCATAGACATTTGTATTCCAGTCCATGCTTTGCACCATATGGGACATTGGCGCAAGCATCTGGACCAGTCAATTCTCTTCCCAGACCCTCTCCTTGCACTTGGCACAAGTGCAGAACAAATACAAAAACCTTCTTCACACGGAGCCCTGCTCCTAGTTGGGAATGGGTAGGGATGGACGGGCAAGTTTTAAAGCCACCTTATTTATTTATTTATTTGGATTTTAAAACAACCCAGATTTTCTCCTCCTCCAGAGCTGTTTTCCCTGAGAATTAATTCCTTGCCAGGAGATCTGGGTGGAGAGAGACTTTAGCTGGTGCTCTGAGATCCCGCAAACCTAATGTATATGGCATGGCTCATCCACTGAACTGGGATTCCTTCTCCAAATTACAGTCACTTCCCTTTAGGATGTTAATACTGACCTTCTTGTGTGGACATGATGGTGTGACAGGTATCACGTGGCAAACAAAGCCTTTGTGTTGGTAGGCTCTAAATTTAGCCTGCAAGAACTGAATGTGTAGGATAAGCCATTAGTAATCACAGCTGATTTCAGTAGGTTGCTGCTGCCCTCTTGTGACAAATCGAAGCATACCCAGAGTTCAGGTGTGGTGAGAGGCTGTTAATAGTGGGCAGGCATTGCAGCTTTTCTTTCAGAGGCATTAAGAACAGCAGGCAGGAACACTCACTTCAAGACGAGAATGCATATGATTCTTGAAAACAGGCCCTGAAGACAGATTAATAAAATCTAGTTTTTGTTTGCTGACAGCTTTTTGTGCTCCATAAGGGTCACTTTTTAAACCTTGAAGCAAGCGTGGTTCTTCTCCCCTGCAAAGCAGCCTAATGATAATGTATTTACATATCTGATTTAAAAGGAACATGTTCTAGCACATGTGACAACACCAAATTCAAATCTGACTGAAGGAACAGTTTTGCAGAGGGAATCTAAGCAAGTGCAAGCCAAACTGTTTTGGAAAATTAGAGGTAGATAATATAATTTGATTTCACTCAGCTGGACACCACATCAGTGCATCTGGAACAATGCTGCCTGTTTTAATCTTGATGTAAGTGATGCATTTGAATTACCAAATACCAGGAGCAGCTGGTGGATTTGCTGCTATGGGTGCAGTGAATCTACACTCAGCTTTACAGCCATAGCTGTAGTGGGAGTCATCCAGATGATGGGCTCCAAATCCCAGTTGAGGTTCATCACTAGGATTACTCCATCTATGACAAAGAACAGCTATAAATCTGAAATTGGATTTGCTGCTTCCATAGTAATAGATCTACTGCCCTCTTGTAAGAATTTAAGAAGGACACTATGAGATGTTCTAGAAGGTCAGAAGGGTGCAACCATCAGATGGTTCACATAAACCAGTTTCTTTCCTCTTGCGCTACAGAGGGTTTTTCTTTCCTCTTTGTATCCAAAAGTCAACAAAGAGTGAAACAGACAAGCCAAATAAAACAGTTTCCTCCCACTTTGAAGGCAGGGGTTTAGATGGCACACGCCTCCAAAGCAGGTGGAAACCAGATTGAAGCCATGCTCTGGGACTAAAAAATGGAGCAAAAAGAAGCCAAGATATTTCAGCCTATCCCAGAAAACGCTCACCTTCAACCCTGCATATAAATGTCCCAACATGAGAGCAGCTTCGAAGGAGCAATCCATCCTAACCTTAACCCTAAAGCTGCATATAAATGCACTGATGCAGACGCACATATACAAAGGATGGAGCTGGAGTCAGGGCAGTAATGCAAACAAGTGAAAGTGTGACACCTCCAACTGATGTACTTGTAACAAACACAAGCCACAGTCCAAGAGGAGGCATGTGGGGGGCATGATTGTGCTTTGCCAGTGTTTTACTGGGCACACCAATGCCCTGATGGCATGTACCAGTGGAGTATCAGAGGTGTGACTGTGTGGCCAATCAAAGGGTGGCCATCCAATGGGATGGCATCTAGGCAGCAGGTAGTCACCAGCGTTGTGTTTGTGCAATAGCGCACATGCATGGTGGGGAAGTGACAAACAAAAAATTACCCAGTGGCATGGGTTGTGGTATGCAGTTGGGCCATTTAGATGCCTTGGAAGTGGCCAGTGTAGACAGCGGAATTCTGACCCGCTTCCAGAAAATGCAGGTTCCAGCTGCTTTTTCCGGCCCGTCTGTTCTACCCCAGAGGTGACTTTTCAAGGCAAAATGATGATACATTTTCTTTTTACACTAAAATGTGTGTGCCTAGCTGTGTTCAGCTGAAAAAAATGTCACTTTACATCTGATGACACTCAGATATATCTCTCCATGACAAGATCGTCAGCCCAGACTTCAGATGGCATCTCTCCTCTCAATGACTGTCTTGCAGCAGTAATGGATTGGATGAGGGAAAACAGGTTGAAGCTTAATCTGGACAAAATGGAGGTACTAACTGTCACAGGACCGAAGCCAGGTTTGGGAATACACCTTCCGGTCCTAGATGGAGTCACACTCTCCTCGAAGGACCCTGTTCGCAGTCTGGGGGTACTTCTCGATTCGTCGCTTCACATGACTAGTCAGGTGAATGCGATGGTCAGGAGTGCCTGCTATTAGCTTCGGCTGATACGCCAGCTGCGCCCTTTCCTGGAGCTGAAGGACCTGGAGTTAGTGGTACACGCTTTGGTAACCTCACGATTGGACTCTGTAATGCACTCTACGTGGGGCTACCCTTGTGTTTAACTCGGAAACTTCAATTAGTTCAGAACATGGCAGCCAGGCTTATCATGGGAACATCAAGGAGAGAGCACATAACTCAGATCTCTCCACTCAGAGAGCTCAGATCTCTCCACTGGCTGCTGATTAATTTCTGAGAGCAGTACAAGGTGTTGGTTTTAACCTTTAAAGCCCTACACGGCTTGGGTCCATTTTATCTGAGGGACCGCCTCCTCCTGTATGAACCCCCCTGCACGCTTCGGTCTTCTGGGAGGAATCTGTTGCAGCCTATGAAAACTAGGTTGGCACAGACCTCCCAGAAGACCTTTTCAGCTGTTGCTCCCAGGCTATGGAATGACCTGCTGGAAGAGATGCGTCTTATTACATCTTCTGATTGCTTTTAAAAAGCCTTAAAGACGCATCTCTTTTGGCAGGCCTTCCCAGAAAGCCCTTAACTCCTGGCTCTGTTTGGGTCAAGCTCCCTTTTTAACATCTCGACCCTGATGTCCATGAAATGGTTTGTTGTTTTATATTGTAATTTTAATTATGTCGTTTTAGTTGATGATAGTTTAATTCTATTTTAAGGGGTGGGTGGCTGGGTATGGGTCATGTATATTTTATCTTGTATTTTTTAATTGATGTAACCCGCTCTGATTGGATACAGAGGAGTGGGCTATAAATAAAATTATTATTATTATTATTATTATTATTATTATTTAGTTAGGAACTGTTATACTATTCCACCCTTCTGATGAAGACTGACTTTGTGCTATTGCACTATCTTGCACTGGGGAGTATTTTAAAAGTTAAAATAAAAATACAATAAATTAGCACATGAGCATACAGTCGTCCCCCGGGTTACGAAGGTAATCCGTTCCGGATTACCTTTCGTAACCCAGAAGCTTTCGTTTCCCGGGGGACCGCTATTTGCAACGGACCGCGCGGCCAATTTAAAGGGGCCGCGCGTTTTGTTTTTTTTTTTTTTTTTGTATCCCGGGGGATCTTTCGGATCCCGGGGGATATTGTAGCGGCCCCGCTGGTTTCATACCCCGGGGTTTTCGTACCCCGGGGGATTCGTAAACCGGGGGACCACTGTATATGAATAGAGCCATGAAATCTAAATTTTAAAATGCCTGGGAGAAAATGAAATGTATAGCATCCAACTATCCTGATTTTTCTAGTACAGTCCCAGTTAATCATCTGTTATTCTACCTTTTCAGCTGCCTTTAAAATCTCACTTTCCCCTTTGCCACTTACTTCAGTTGTGGCAAACTGAGTTCAAAGTGTAAATGTGGTTTGCACTCAGAACAGCAGTGGGGAGTGGAGAGGCAGCAGCAGACTCTGACCTGGCACAGTAGACTAAGGGAAAAACCACCTCTTCCAGCTTGCATGTTCTGCCTTATTAATAACTTTTGCCATCTTGACCATACACTGGCTTCAAGTGTCCCAGTTTTCATTTATGAAAATGTTGAGAAGACCCTCTTTTCCTACAGCCATCCTACAGTCTTTTTTTTTTTTTGTTTTTTGTTGTTTTTTTTGTTGAAGATCCTCTGAAGATAACCTGAGGGTTCTCAGAAGTTCTTATAGGAGAAGATGTTCCTTGGCCCCAAGCCATTTAGGGCTTTAAAAGTAAAGCACAGCACACTGGTAAGAATGGGCCTGGAAGCCAATTTCCTTGATAATATATTGATATGACATGAACCCAAGAGCTCTATTCTAAATTAACTGAATTTCTGAGCTGTTTTCAAGGTGCCTCATATACAATATCTTACAGAGAAGTGTTGCCAGAACATGGATAACTGTTGCTAGGCTATATCCAGATAGGGTTGCAATTAACATACCACATAAACCAATAAAATTTTGTCATTTAATATAGGTATTAAAATATCAAAATTCACACATCTGTCATCTGAAAAATGATCAGTAGCAACTGAAGTAAATAATCTTTATTGATTTACATCCTTCATTAAAGAATATATATTATTCCCAGTCATCTCACAGTGCAGCAAAAGTAATTAAATATGGTAAGTGGAGTTAATAAATATAACCTGCTAGGAACAAATCTAACAAATATATTGAAAAACAGCAGGTTAAAAGTTATACTTCTAAAATTTAAATTATTTACCCACATAGTTTTGTGTAATCTTCCTGAAGCCATATATCATTAACCCATTTTCAGTCCCAACTAGAGTAGTTCCATTTAACCAGTTCTTGAATGATGACTCAGCATAGAATCATAGAGTTGGAAAAGCCCTTAAGGGCCATCTAGTTCAACCCCCTGCCATATAAATAAATCCCACTGATTCAATGGGTAGAATCCTGCTGGTTCATCCCAACAATCTCAATTATTGAATGTTGAGCGAACATGTTAGTAAATGCCACTGAGTTAATGAGTTCACTTTAGTTGGAGTTGCTGATGTTGTTGTATGCCTTCAAGTCATTTTTGACTTATAGTAACCCTATCATGGGACTTTCTGGTAAGATTTCTTCAGTGGGTGGTTCCCAAAAATACCTCCACTGTTTCTATGAACAAGTCTGGTAGTTTAATGAACAACTGAATATAGCTCTGAGTATAATTTGCAAAGGATTTTCCATGTTTCTCTGTTGCAGCAAAACAAGATTAGAAGCCACACTACAACTCCTTGTATTTCTGAAGCACCTGCTGTCCTGCTATTCTGTCCCCCTCCCCCCCCCAAAAAAACAACATGTGTTCTTGTTCACATGGTAATGAATACAGCAGAGCCTCCACCAAGTTTTAATGTGATCAGGTGGCACACACCATCTATGCTTTGGCCCGATCCTTCCAGTGGTCCCAATTAAAGAAAATCTTTTGGCCTAAATCCTATTGGTAGCCCCAACTACAGCAAACCCATTGAATGAGAGAGCTAGCATGGCATAGTGGTTTGACTATTGGACTAGGAATCTTGTTTAACCATAGAAACCCACTGGGCTACTTTGGGCAAGTCACTCTCTCTGAACCTCAATTATATGTTTTGTTGTTGCCGTTGTAATTATTGCTTTATGATTTCTTTATTTCATTAGTTGAACTTATCTTTGTTTGATCACTTATTAGGTCAAAAGCCTGGGCATAATTTAAATAGTCTATTGGCACTGACTGAGCTGGGTCACTGTGTAAGTACTGCACTGAGAAGGGACAGCAATGGAAGAAGAGAGTGCTCGATTTTGCACCCCCCCCAAGAAATATAATAATAATAATAATAATAATAATAATAATAAATATTTATATTTCCCACCTCTCCCTACGGATCGAGGCAGGATTACAGCATATAAAACAGCAATACAGTGTAACCAGTACAACAATCACAATACAACAATTTAAAATTATCTAATTAAAATCAATTAAAATCAACTATGTGGTCTAATAGAGGGGTTCTCAAACAGGGGTTTAGTAAAGTCTTATACACAATCTGGTGGATATGCCCGCCGGAAGATGAATCTAAATCAGAACTTGGAAATTACTTGGGGGGGGGGGTTATACCCACTAGAATCTCACTTTCTGTGGAATTCTGTGTGTTGTAGTCAAAAAGGTAACTTTTCCAAACTCTGAACCTATAGCTCTTTCTACATATCTGGAAAATGTGTCAGTTTTAATTTTTCTACATTATTTCCCCAAGCCTCAAGTTCTTTCCATCTCAAGTGTGAGGAATGTATGAATCTGAATAAATTTCGTTCAATTAAATTGGAAGGAATTTATCTCTCATTTTCACGAGCCAAATTCTGAACACGCAGCTCTTCTTAGCATGAAGAACTGTACCCACATGTTATACAGATGTTACAGACAAGGAGACTCTCATGGAGTAAAAAAGAGGTGGCAATTTTCATTCATTAGTAATGTGGATAAATACATGAATACAAAGGAATTCAAACCTAGATTTTTAAAACTAAACACTCAAAGCCCTGGACCTGGATAGATAGTCACTTTCAGTTTCTTTCATAGTCAGCTTTTTAAAATTTCAAAATCTTTCTACAGATATGAAGGAATTCATAAATGTTCATAAATGTTTCAAATTATCAAGAAACAACCTGAAACAACAATTTTAACAATTCCTTAATCTAAGTCCCTATCTATATCTGTCCTACATCTTGGTCCCACTAGAGGGTACTGTGCATAGTAAACAAATAGAAATTGACTGCCCCCCCTTTCCACTCCCCCCCCCATATTGTTTGTTGCTGCCTCAGTAATACTGTAGAGTGAGTCTCAAAGAGATTAATTGAAAGATAGAAGCGAAGAAGTTATAGCTACCTGCTTTATCCTATATAATCTTCTTGTATCACTGTATCTCATTTGAATAAATTTATACATATTTAACATAGCCTAGCATGGTTAATTGCTGTTGTTAACTACCCTCGAGTTGATCTTGACTCATGATGACCCTGTGGATGAGACATCTCCAAGACTTCCTGTCCTCGTGCTTAGTTCCTGTGAATTTATAGCTGTGAGCTCCTTAATGGAGTCCATCCATCTAGTATGCCGTCTTCCTCTCTTTCTACTTCCTTTCACCTTTCCTAGCATTATTGTTTCTTTGAATGAGTCCTTCGTTCTCACGAAGTACAACAGCCTTAGTTTTGTCATCCTGGCTTTCAGGGAGATGTCTGGCTTGATTTGCTCTCGGACTCATTTGTTTGTCTTTTCGACTGTCCATTGAATCCTCTTCTCCAGCACCACATCTCAAATTGATTGATTTTGTTCCTATCTTCCCGTGGAATGAATAATAATAATAATAATAATAATAATAATAATAATGTTTATTTATAGCCCGCTCCTCTAATAAAATACTCGGAGCGGGGTACAGCAAAATAAAAAGATACAGAGTCATATGAAGATGAACCCCACATTCTAAAAAGCAAGGAGGAAGTTGCAATAAGGGAAATGGTGAAAAACAAATCACCAGGAAAAGATTATATTCCAATCGAACTACTGCAATCCAAACTGACAGTCAATTATAGTGCTAACTAACAAATGTTAACAGATATGAAAAACAAAACAATGGCCAGGCCAACAGATTGGAAATGATCAATATACATCTTCATCCACAAAAAAGGAGACACAAAAGACTGCAGCAACTATAGGACCATAGCATTAATCTCCCACACAAGCAAAATTATGCCTACCATGGTAGCAAAGCTAAAAGTGACATGTGTTCCTAATGCCTGAAAACTGATAATTGTTCAACATTACAGCCAATCTGAACAAAGCCTTGGCTAGATGAAGAGGAAAATGCATTTTTGAACAGGACAGGAGAGCCTGTTAGAGTTCCCATCTTGGAGCTTGGCTCTTCTTCTCCAGTCATTAGGCTGAGGAGAAGGAATCACAGGGTGAGTGCCTAGAAAAGTAAGTGTGTGTGTTTGTATGTGTGTGCATTCCTCAAATGTTATATTTCTTTAAACATTTGAATGGTATGCTATGTGCATCATAAGGGATTGCCCCACAACATCAGACTTGTGACATCACCAGAGGCTGCCTTCTGTGACTGGGGATAATCCAGATCCGGCAACCTTAAACACTTTTGCTGACAGAATATATTCTGTGATACCCTTTCCCTGACAATAAACACATAGTAATAATAAAAGAAAATGGGCCTAAATACCCTAAAGGTACCAGATCCAGTCTGATCATGAAAGCTAAGCAGTGTGAGCCCTGGTTATTATTTCAATGGGAGACTGCCAACAAATACCAAGTGCTGTAGGCTGTATTTCAAAGAAAGGAACTGGCAAAATCACCTCTGAGTATTCCTTGCCTAAGAAAACCCTATGAAATTCATTAGGTAGCCATAAGTCAACAAGTGACTTCAAGGCATATATACGTACAATAATGAATGAAATCTCTAACAGAATTCTGCCTACTCCAGACACCCCAAATGTGTTCCCTGAGAGATCCACCTAGCTCTGACTAATGGTAGGATCAGACTTGCTCTAAAGAAAGATCAAAGACAGAGAAATTGAGGGATGAAAGAATAGGAAGCGTAGGGGTGGGAGCAACTAATATACAGGGATCTAAAAGAGTTCCATCTCAGGAAAGGCAGGGCAAGCTAGGCCAGGCCAGCATTTGGTCTCAACAGAGGTATTGTCAAGCTCATCATGCCCTGACCTGTGAGATGACATTAATGTGACTGAAGCCAGAGCATGTGTTAGCTTAGAGGCTGGTAGCCTTTTCCTTGGCACTGGCACCACATTCAGCAACCTAACAGCTGAGAATCCTACCATGACTCAGTATGTTTACAATGCACTGTGTTGTGTGGGACACAACCCAAAGCATGTCTCACATTCAGGAGCTTAGTTATCATTCCAAAGGTCTGTGTCTGTGAGGCAGGGTGGGGAAGCAGCTGCCCCATGAGGAGGAATGAGGAGAATCAATGGAACCGGAAGGGGAAGAGCCTTGGTAGCTACCATCAGGCTTCTGGTTGTGAAAAGGAAGACAAGCAAAAAAAGCCCCTCCAATCTTCACAGAAGAAAGTTGGACTTGGCTGGTTCTGGCATCAGTCTCTGTGGGGTAAAACAGATGGGCCAAATAAAGAGGTTTCCACCCGCTTTGAAAGCAGGGCATTTAGACAACACTTGCCTTGAAAGAGGCTGGAAACCAGACTGAAGCCATGCTCCCGGGCTAAAAACAGGACCAAAAAGAAGGCAGGATAGTCTGACTCAAGGCAGAAAATGCACATTTTCCCTGCTTCATATAAATATCCCAGGGGGAGTGCAGGGCTGTGGCAAAGCAAAAAAAAATAAAAGTGTAAAACTCAAATGGATGCAATTATAATATACACAAAGCAGCAGTCCAAAGGGGGCATGGGGTGAAGGATGGTGAAGGGGGCATGTAGCTCCTTCCCCATGATTGTGCTTTGCCAATATATCGCTTGCACACCGATTCACTGTGGCAGATGTGGGAGATATTTGGGAGTTGCAAGTGGTGTGTTTGTGCGACAGTATGCATCTATGGTGAAGAGAATTACCCAGTGGCATTGCTTAATACACTACCATGTGGTCAGCCCATGTTTATTCAGTTCACCTTGGGAGTGGGCCATGTGGGCTGTAGGGTTTTGACCTGCTTTGGGAAAAAGCAGGATTGAGCCACTTTTTCCTGCCCATCTGTTCTGCCCCTGAGATGAATGTAACAAGACTCATTAAATGCTAAATTGGTCCTAGTTGTCAACTTTTCTCATTGTGCACAGCTTGGAAATCAAAACACCAGCTTGTTCATATGCTAAGTCTGTGTACAAAACCTGGAAGCGACACTGGCTGGAGGATTCTATGAAGCATAACCCCTCAAATTTAAGTTTCAAAACTCTGGTATCCATTCCTGAGCAATTTTGTTAGCCTCACTGAAGCTCATTCAACTTAGAAGTTTTGTTTAATGAGAAGCTTTCCTAGTTGCTTCAAGTTCCATTAAAAAAAAAGCCTACAGCATTGCACAGATGAAAACCAAGATGCTTGTGGCCAAACAACATCAAGAATGGCAACAGTTAATAATAAGGAACAGCACACTAGCTAGGAGATACTGCTGCAGTTTGATTTTGCCTGAGCCTACTGGGAAGGGCAGAAAAAGAAAACACAGATTTGCATATTTTCATGTACTACTAACAAGAGAACACCTCACCATTGAGGGAAATTTAGGTCTGCTCAACTCTGTACTATTGATAACATCTAGGCTCCTACTCTCACCTTTTATGGTTATTTATGCAGTTCAGATTTTTTGTTCTGCTATCACTATGTCTCAGCCATCTAATTTTATAGGGCTTCATACTCTGTTCATAGCCCTCACTTGCCTTTTACGTATTTCTTTTTCCTTCTGGAGGAAAAATCTACTGTGAATAATAAGACAAAATAGCTTCTTAGTGCCTTTTATTTGCTAGGATGAGGATAAACCCTTTGGTGCAAATGCCCCTGTGATAGATCCCCTCTGACTCCACAATGTCAACCCCTTGGGCTCCTGTCATTCACTCTGCCCTCTGCCCCCTCAAGATCCCTCCCTTGATCAGATACTTGGGTCTCAAGGTGATCCTTATATTGACCAGTGGATATCTTGTTCTGTGGATTCACTGGGGCATGACCAGACTTTCTATCCAAACAGGAACAGCCAGACATAGTTGTAATAAAGAATAAACAAGCAGAAGTGTATTAAGATACAGTTAGATCACACACGAACTCCTGAATTATCAAATTATTTACAGCTCCCTGAAAGCCTATTCAGTTCTTCCCCAGCTGACTCTCCTATGTCTATTACAGCTTTTCCCTGTCTCTATACCATCTTTCCCCTATCTGTCTTCTCTCAGAGGCAAGTCTCAGTTTTGCATCCTTTCTGCCCTACAAACCCCTCTTTACAGCATTCTTTGAGTTGTGATTGGCTAGCAACATCCAGGCTGGCCAAGCCCCTTCCTTCACATGGCCCTCCTTCCAAAGTCATTGAGACATCCCATAGGTCTCAATTAGGAACAATGAGATCTAGCGCCTTAACACAGACAAAGAATTAAACATGTTACAATGCTTACCATACTCCTTTTGCAATGTCATACATATTGGCACAATTTTCTTAATATCCAAATATATTTAAAAATTCTTACATTTCAATATATTTTGTGTTTTTATAACATTTAAGCATACATCATAATAATAAACCATACCATTCATGTATAGTTTCAAATACACACTTAGGATGTTAAAACACTAAAACCATTTAAGTTAGATGTCACAAACACATTTGTCAATAGCACGTTTACCCTTTAAACTTTCATTCAGATTCATAGTATGACAGGTGCAATTTGCATGCATAACCCTCTCAGTATTATACAAGTATTGCAAACAGAGCAATTGATTTAATGAAGTCTTGTACCCATGATGGTACTTCCAGTAAGTCTTCTGTATTATCATAGCAGGTGTCCATTTAAAAAGCTTTTGCCTGGTAGTCCCTCTGGTGTAGAGTCTATTCATTCCCAATGAGTAGGAGCTGTCCAGTCTATGAAGGTAGTCTTTCTTTGAATACTAATGACTAATAGTGAACACCTGATGGTAGGTGGATGCTTTATCTGAGTCTTGCAGACTCTCTTTTGGGCTTCCCTCTCTCTTCTTCCTTTGTCCTTGCTTTTTTTCGTTCTCTTTGCAGTCACTATCTTGTAGCTTGCCAACTTTGTCAGACAAGTTGTCCTATTAGAATTCAAAGTTCAAATTTGTTCAAATTTGTAAGAGTCCCATTCAGAGGTTGATGCCAAAATGATTTAGTATCATCTCAAATTTGCAGATGATACTAAATTAGGAGGGGTAGCTGTGCCTCAGAGGAGAGGATCAGAATTCAAAATGACCTTAACAGATTAGAAAGCTGGGCCAAAACTAACAAAATGAATTACAATAAGGAGAAATGTAAAATACTACACTTGGGCAATAAAAATGAAATGCACAAATATAGGATGGGTGACATCTGGCTTGATGGCAGTACATGCAAAAGGGATCTAGGAGTATTAGTGAACCACAGATTGAACATGAGTCAGCAATGTGGTGTAGCAGCTAAGAAAGCCAATGCAGTTCTAGGTGCACCAATAGGAATATAGTGTCTGATAAAGGGAAATAATAGTACCACTCTATCCTTCTTTGGTCAGACCTCACCTGAAATATTGTGTCCAGTTTCTAGCACCATAATTCAAGAAGGATGTTGACAAGCTGGAGCATGTCCAGAGGAGGGTGACCAAAATAATGAAAGGTTTAGAAACCATGCCCTATGAGGAGCAGCTTAGGGAGCTGAGTATGTTTAGCCTGGAGAAGAGAAGGTTAAGGGGTGATATTATAGCTGTGTTAAAATATTTGAAGAGATGTCATATTGAGGATGGAGGAAACTTGTCTTTTGCTGCTCTAGAGCCTAGGATAAGGAGTAATGGATTCAAGCTACAGAAAAGGAGATTCTACCTAACCATTAGAAAGACCCCTGACAGTAAGAGCTGTTTGACAGTGGAACTTGCTGCCCTGGAGAAATCGCCTCCTTTCAGGTTTTTAAACAGGCTGTATAGCCATCTGTCAGAATGCTTTGCTTGTGTATTCCTTCATGGCAGGGGGTTGAACTGGATGGTCCTTGGGTTCTCTTCCAACTCTATAATTCTATTTATTCTGGGAGTTACAGCCCAAAAATGTTATTTTCTCAAGCCGTGTACTGAATATCACAGTCAATATCCTGCATCAGAGATTACAATGTGTAACTTTACGATGATGAAACTATGTCACAGACATGATATGCAATCATACTAGCAGATTGTGAAAATGGACAGCAGGGCACTGTATAAAATGAAGTTAAATTCTAAATACATGTTTTTGAAGTGGCTTCTGAGACTGTTTGTCCTTTAATGGCCATTTGCAAGCCCTGCTTTTTCCCTTAGATCTTCTCCATTCCTTAGATCATTTCTGTGCCCAGACAGCTGTCATTCCTTTAGGTTTTGATTGGTGCTGCTGCTGCATCATATCACTCAGAATCCATCTCTCTCAAAGCTGTCCCCCGTAACAACCACCTGTTTCACTGCCCATTGCATACACCAAGGCCAGCAAGCCCTTGTGAACAATTGAAGTAATCACTGTTTCTCCTAATCTCTGGGTTAACACAAGCTAAACTGATATCCCCCTTGGCCCAGGAAGTAGAAAAGGAATTCAACCTTGATGAATTTCCAGAAAGTGGTAAAGCTATAAGAATACATTTGGCCTTTCATTTTAAAAATGGTTTTTAAAATTTGCTTTTAAAGTTATTGTCTGTGTTTAAGAAATATTTTTATTTAGTTTATTGACATCACTCTGATGAACAGAAAAATCAACAAAGATGATAGAGATGGATGGATGGAGAGGGAGAGATATGATCCAACATACTCACTGACTGACTATTTGTCTATCTAAAATAGTCATATAAAAATAGTTATGCAAAATTATATAGTTATGCCAAACTATTTAGTCTTTGTTCAGATCCACTGACATTAGATAAAACAATCTATTTGTGTCATGTATGTGAATGTTTGAAAGAGGTCTTTTTCTTTTTTCAGAAGAAAACCTCTTGAGAAATGGGATAATTTGGAGGTGTAGTGTGCAAATTTCTGCTGAAAGCAAGCAGTGTAGTATACTGACAACACTTCTAAGCTTGATGTATGACTTCTACTTAGCTGCACAACCCACTAGGGGGACTTTTGCAACTTGTTGCTCTTAGCTACCTTGCAGATAATTTGTGACAATCACTGAGACTGAGTATCTGGGACGTGAAACTAGGGGAAAGTTGTTTTGGTCCCTCTTTGCTTTTATCAACCACGATTTCTCTGCAATCAAAGCTGAAGCAAGAAAATGAAAAGTTTGGGAACCTTACACCTTAGAAGACAACCATTTTATCTTTTTGTAATGGTGACTGCAGGTGGCACTCAGGAGAGTGGAATGGGAATCTTACAGAGGCCCAGACTTGTAAAGAGCTTGCCATGGAGATGAGCCGTACCCTCCAATTATTTCAACATTTTAGATAGCACTTTTAAAGTTCTGACTAAAACCCAGAGCAGATTTACAGCCTCATGGAAATGGGAGCCACCAGCCGCCTCCACTGTTTGAGCTCCTGGTATCCTGTGTGGAGATGTACTGTTGGGTGCTAGACTAAAGGAAGGAAGCCCTACAGAAGGGAAGGGCAGACGTTGAAAAGTCAGTAGAAAAGAGTTAGTGTGTGTATTTAATAATTAATAATCTTTTGTTGTGCATTTGTAAAAAAAATCTAGATCAATCACCTTTATATTAGAAGTGGGAACATTTAACTATTAAGTTTATGATGAATTACTATCTAAGTATGCCTGCACTAAACTCCTTACCAGCATGAAGCCAAAAAAGTTCTCTCGTGAACCATTTCCTGAACTTGGAAGAGAAAGAAACAGCTGCCTGAATGTTTCTCATCCACCCTATTGAAAGCCTTCTCTTCCTTTGCCTTTTGCCCTGCCTCCTATTAATGCACTCCCCTTCACCACCTGTTTGGAAAATACTGCTCCAGTCAAACTTTCTCTCTACACCTTTGTCTCCTTTTCACTACTAAAATAATGGAAGCTTTAGGCAATATAGGGCTTTCCTGCCTGAGGAGGGCTGTCTGGATGCAAAGATGCATCTATTTGTTCATGCAAAATCTTTTACTTTTGGAATTAACTAAATGTTTATACTCTAATCAAAAATAAAGAAAAAACACAAAGATTTCTATAGTGTTTTGCACTTTTTAAAGAATCTGCTGGAAATATAATTTTTAATATTTATCATAATCACTCCCATTTAATTAATCATTTGATTAATTCTGGAATTAATTTAATTTTAAACATCCAACTGGAATCAATCAATTCAGTTTAAATTAATTTAATTAAGTTACCCACTTCATTAGAAAAGGCATAAGCTAATTGACAACTTAATTGATTTTAAATTACAGGCATACCTCAATTAACGAAATAGATGTGTTCCCGAACATTAGTTCTTTAAGAGAAAATTAAGTACTAGAGATAAAAATAATATGGAAAAAATAGAGATAGCTTCCTACACCACAAAAAAAGAGCAGCAGTTCAACACATTTCAGCATTTTATTCAAAACTAACAATATGCACTTGTAAAATGAAACAAGTAATGTAATCCTTTCATAAGTAAACAAATAATAATAATAATAATAATAATAATGATAATAATAATAATAGAAACTTCCAGTGACCATATGAAGGCTTCCCCCAAATTGAACTCATAGCTTACTTTTTCTTTCATCAGCCTTCACTATTATTCTGATTTCAATTATGATGATTAAACTTTCAGATCTTAAGTTTTTTTAAAAAAAAACATGCTGGGGGTAGCTGGTTTGGCAGGCTTATCTGTTCTTCCCTTTCTCTTTGTTTTGCTGCACATGCATTCTAAGGAGATTACCACATGTGGTTTTTAAATTGCAGTCAAATCTGGAAAAAAACAGCTTTGGGGATGCTTATCACACAACACTGCCTCCGACCTGTAATTGCTGCATCCCTTTCCATTGACAGGGGAAACCCATCAATGAGCTGTCAACAGCGCAAGTGCCCAGGTGCAAAACATTGCTGCTGGGGCAGCTGCGAGATTGCCAGTCATGTACTGTTAGTATCCTTTCCTTTCTCCACTTTGCTATTCCCAAGCAACCTGATTACTATTCCTCCCTCATTTCTTTTCTTTTTTTAAAAGACTTTTTTACTGACATCACTGTAGCAGAGATCCAGAACTGCATAAGTTAAAAGAAAAATAAAGAAAAATGAAATACAAAACAAAAATACCAAAGGCATGCTGTGTGGGGCATTAGGCAGAGAGGTGGGGATAGTGAGGACTCAGGAAGAGAGCTTGATGGCAGCGGGTGGCGGTAGCCCCAGTCACACAAGTCTAAAGACATACAATATTGGGGCTCTGGACATGGTTTCTCCCCCCCCCCCCCAACATTATTGCTGCAAGAATTGGGCTTGTGTGATAAAGCCTGGTAAGGGATTCCTGCAACAGGTGCTGTTTACCTTGACTTTTGTAGCTACAGTAGGATTGTTTCTAGAACAGAATCCAATTCTTCCCAAGCTTAAGCTTTATTGAATTATTTACTGCAGACATGCTGCTGCAACCTGACATCAAAAGACTGCATGTAAGGGGATCTTGTAACACCTTAGAGACTAACTGAAGGAAAGAAGCTGGTACCATGAGCTTTCATAGACCTGAGCCTACTTCCTCAGATGCATGTAGGTTCAAGTCTACTAAAGCTTGTGCTACCAACTTCTTTCTTTCAGTTAGTCTCAAAGGTGCCACGAGATTCCTTTTCACACTGACCTTCCAGACTAACATGGCTGTGTCTTTGAATTCTACTTAAAGACTGTGTTTCTCCAGCCCGTTTTTACCATCTTTAAAATGCTGGTGTTGTTAAAAGTACTTCCAACTAGATAGGAAGACAAGGGGACCGGGCAATCACCCAAAATCTTTGTTAAAATATGCTTCATTAACAGAGGCTTTGTTAACTGAGGTATGCCTGAAATTAGTTGCTATTACTGGTGAAGGAGAACTCTTGAGATAAGCAAGAAAATTACATTTAAACAAAATCCTATTTCCTCTCATCAAAATTTGTAGAAATCAAGAGCTATGGATGTGCTCTGGTCTCATGCTGCTAGACAACCATGCAGCAAAAATCAGTGTGAACCCCTACTCTATAGACTCCAAGATGACCACATGAGCAATTGGAGGTTCATCCGGTCTAGTTTTGTGCTCCAATCAACAAGTGAATGGAAAGTTGCTCCCATGTATACTTTTCTTTAGTTGGGTTATTGAAAATGTGTGGAAGAGGAGAGAGAAAGTGGGATGTTAGAGAAGGAAATGGTACTTCCATTGTCCTGCCACTTTTCTCCCCATTCCACTATGTTTTTTTCACATTACCCCAAATTATAAAGGAGAATAAGGACCTTATCAGATGGAAGGAATTTCTCTTTATTGCGAATGGAGCCAATTCGAATTCACGTGAATTTGCTAGTTTAGCGAATTCACGTGAATTCCTATTGCATTCAGAATGCATTCAGAATGACTTCCCATTACCCAAAAATGACCCCCCCATTGCCCGAAATTGCATGAGATGCTTTAATTCGCAATAAGGTAAACCCCATGATTGCGTTCGGAATGACTTCCCTTTTGCCCGAAATTGCGTGAGATACTTTAATTCGCAATAACGTGAAACCCCATAATTGCGTTCGGTTTGCCATTAGATTATACTTTCAATTTCTGATGTCTGATAAGGTCCTAAGAAAACAAATGCTGTCCTTTTAGCACTTCCCTCCCTTGCTGTGTGAATAAATAGTTGGATAAATTTTAGTGTGAGCCCAATATTAGAAACCTAACCTGCTAATGTGGCTGGCAGATAGATTTTGGAAACTAGGTCTCATAACTAGCTGGCATACACTATGTTTGTAACATGTTAGTATTTTATGAGTTAGACAAATTCCTAAACAGAGCTGGACCAAGACATTTTGCTGCTTGCGACAAAGCAGCAAATGGTGTCTTTGCCTCCCAAATCAAGGCATCTAGTATCTGAGGGATCTCCTTCTCCAGCATTTCACGACAGCAAAAATATAATTGTAATAAATCAGCAATTTGCTGCCCTAGAACTCAAAATCTCCTGCCTGAGGTGTCCTGCTTCGCATGTAGCTAGTTATAGAACCAACTCCATTTCTTTGATAGTTAAATGTGAAAATCTGTTTTTGAAAAGCCTATTTACATAATGCTTTGAGCCCCTGGCAGCTGTACCTTCACATTTGTGCATACTGATTTCAAGTTCAACTCCTTCCCTCATAAGCTGAGACAACTGGGTTACTTACATCCTAACATATCACACTCTGAAGGTCTGCCTTTAACACTTGATTGGACAGCAGCATAAGATACAATGGCTTGCAAGCCAGGATCAATATATGCAGGAGACCCACAGATTAATAAAACTTTGACCACCAACATGAAGCCTCCACTTTTTGAGCCAGTACCATAATCTGTCTTCTCAATTTTCAGCACAGAGACCCAGTGTATTTGAGGTGAATGGGGGTGGGATATGGATCAAAGCAGATAAATGATCCATGCTCAATGGGGGAGATCTAGCCCCAAAAGTAATTTCCTCATGCTCTGTGAAATCCTCATCCAGTCTCTGGATCAGACCCCCACCCAATTCCATCCCACTTCCCTCCCCCCCCCCCCACACACACACTCACAAAGAAAAAAATCACTCTCTTGCTGTTTTGTGTGCAGAGCTTCATACAACCAAGCCAGATCAACATTGCAGCCATCATGTTATGGAAAATAATTGAAATATGCATGGATTAAAGACATATTAAACTAGTATAGCAGAAAATATGCTCCTCCATATGTTGTTTGTTTGCAACTCCCATCAGCTCTAGCTAGTATTTAGACTAGAAGAAGGAAGATGGTGGGTATATTTCAACAACATCCGACAGCATGTTCTCTGTCCATGCTGTAGCTGTTCTGTCAACAAGTACTGGAACCTTCATAAGACTAATTGTTACTCCTTATGGCCCTGCCAAGGGCAATTCAAGGCAGTTTTGCCACAACAGTAATGGGAAACATCCTTTGGTAACCTGCCATCTCGCCCTTGAAAGATCACAGAAAACCATAAGCCACAGGCCAACACAGAGGTAAGTGAGCATCATAAAATCAGTGCAGACAATGCCCTCAAGCCTGTTTTATACCCTGTGCTAGATTGAAGCCGCATTCTCTTAGCACCTTATGTTCTGTCCTTAAGTGTGTATTGGCAGAATGGGGAATGTTCATCATTTCAACCTGCCTTTAACCTCTCCTTGTGAGTACATAAAGAATGCTAACACTTGTTGGAACAAAGCTGATCTGCAGGATAATAATGTTAAGTGTGCACCCATTCACTTTAATCCTTTAATTTGACTACTGTTTCATTTTTGTCAAGGGTAATTACAAAAGAGCCATTTTCATTTTCAGTCACGGTTCTGGTTGACCAAGACAAGAAACTACATAGCTAAGTATGTTCTGGGAAGCAGGCAGAAGATGTTAGCCCATATCCCGCTGCGCAAATCCCTACAGATTTTATATACTATCACCTGGGCCCAACGGTCCCTAAGGAGAGACTGTTGCTACAACTCCATTTCTGCAGAGCATCTGTTCCCTTCACTTCAGGCTCCACTTTAGGCTCCACTGAGTCTCCCCTGAGCAAGCACGGTTGGAAATTTTGTGTGTCAGCACAAGGAAAGGGCCTGTCCCACATTCCACAAGAGGGGGTGCGAGGGCGGGTGGAGTCCGCCTAGTATTGTGGGGCAGGGTAAGAGCAGCTGTTTCAAAATATGTTGCAACTTGTCATTGTCAAAGCAGCCATAATGTATCCTGAAGTGGGTGGAAAGTAGAAGGGACCTGGATATTGAGGAGAAGGGTAGCAGATAAAGTCCCGGAAGGGGAGATGTTATTTAAACACTGAGAGACTGAGGGGAGGATAAGGAAAGGAGAAGACAGACAAACTATTTTTAGACCATTGATAATATTGTTTGGGAGGAGCCCTTACTATTGTTGCTGTGTGCCTCCAAATCACTTTTGACTATATGCAGTGTTAATATATCTTTCAGTCACTTGTGCAGACAGAAAGAAGTTGGCTCTTCCTATTTTCATAAAATGTTCTGCCCCATGAGATAGACATTTTGTGGACTGTATCCTCTTCAAATTTCCATACTAACCAACGTTTCACAGAAGAAAACTGGGACGTGTGTGGCCAAGCAACATCAGAGGGTGGTCAAATTGGGGGAAAGTTATTAATGTGGAAGAGGAAGACACAGGCCAGGAGAGGTTGGAGCAGTTTGCTTTTGACAGAGCCTACTCGAAGGGAAGATTCTACCTACTTCTCTCTTCCCCATCAGAGTTGCTTGAATGCAAGCTACTTTTGCATTTTGAACTCTGTTTGCAGTAACTTATTAAGCTGAGGACAAACAGGAAAGGCAGAGGAGGAGAGAGAAACTGAATGAGTGAGATATTAATCAGGACTGTCCCTACCTAATCAGGACAGATGGAGAGTATGTGCTTGCCACCTGTGCCCCACCAAGATAGACAGATATTTTGTAGACTTTTTCCTTCTCATATTTCTCTCTTGATTTCTATTAAGCTCTCTACCACATTGTTTCACTGGTGTGGCATTTCACTTTTTTAAAACTGCAGGAAAAGAGATTCCACCTCAACATTAGGAGGAACATCCTGAGAGTAAGGTGTGTTTGACAGTGGAACACACTCCCTCGAAGTGTAGTGGAGTCTCCTTCTTTGGAGGTCTTTAAGCAGAGGCTGGATGGCCATCTGTCAGGGATGCTTTGATGGAGAGTTCCTGCATAGCAGGGGGTTGGACTGGATGGCCCTTGTGGTCTCTTCCAACTCTATGATTCTATGATTCTATGATGGAAAATAACAAGCAGTTCAATTGCATTTTCAAATCATTCTGTTTTCTTGGGGAAAAACAACTTCAAAAATATTTTCATGAACCCCTATCCCAAAATGGATTCTGTACCTCACATTAACAGAAACCACAAAATCTGGGACAGAATTTGCTCTTGAAAGATTAATTTCAAAAAGTATCCCAGATTTACAGTGTCATTTGTATTGCACATCTTGGATTATTTTATTGAAATAAATTTGGATTTTTTTCCTTTTTCTTTTTCTAGAGTTGATTGAACATAATGGCCTTCAAAACATGTAACTTTGTTGAAAGAGGGAGAGAAACCTGATAACTACCTCAACTTGAATTTATTTTCAGTAAGCATTTAAATAAGTACAAAATATAAACCAAAGGAGATCAACCCCTGTATTCTTTCTATAAGGGCTTTCTCTTCTCCAGTTCATCATCCAGGTACTAGATACCCTGATATTTCATCTCAGATTATACCCTCTTCAGGATGCAATAACTAAGTTGGTACTAGCAGCACTTTAGGTTTGTTGCTGTTGTTTGTGCCTTCAAGTCATTCCCAACTTATGGTGACCCTAAGGCAAACCTACGAGGGGGTATTGTAAAGTTTTAATGTTCACCTTTTTAAAACATTGACAGAAAGTTTGTTTTGATTTGTAGTTGTTAATTTATCTCTGTGTAGTCACTAACTAGATTTACACATTTTTCCCAGCATATCTTGACCCTCCAAATATGTGATATTGTAGAAGTCTTCAGATTGCGCCTTACGAGGGGGTATCGTAAAGTAATAATTATCACCCGGAAGTTATTATGGCATATTGATGAAATTTTGTCAGTGTCATCATTTATCCCTAAGTGCACGTTGCTGAGTAAATCAACTCATTGTGTCCTTTATTTTTGTGACTGGCTCTGCCAGAAGTGACTAAAGTGTAAAATCCTTGTCAGGCGCAATCTGCAGACTTCTACAATAATGGTATTTGGAGGGTTAAAAAACATTGGGGAAAGTGTGTAAATATGGATGGTGACTACATAGAGATAGGTTAACAACTACAAATCAAAACAAACTTTCTGTCAATTTTTTTAAAGGTGATAATTAAAACTTTATGATACCACCTCATTTCATGGAGTTTTCTGGGCAAAATTTGTTCAGAAGAGGTTTGCCATTGCCCTCCCATGAGACTGAGAACATGTCATCCAGTGGGTTTTGTAGCTAAGCTGAGAATTGAACCCTGATCTCCAGAGCTGTAGGCCAACACAGAAACCACACACCACACTGGCTCTTAACAGTTTAGGTGCTTCACAATAAACAAAGCACATGAATCCAGGAACAAATGGGACATTACTAGAAAAATCCATTTCCTTCAGGAACCTATTCCTTCCAACACCAAAATAATAGTGTGAACAACAAAACCAGAATGCATGCGTGAGATTATTTGCACAGTCATGCTAACAAAAACAATGTCTGAATAACTCGTAGGATCATCTTCAGAGGGCCTTCGCTGAGTGTCATTATCCAGCAAGAGGCTACTAGAAAGAGAAGCTCAAAGAGGTTCACCGACCAAAATTCCATGCTAAATCTTTGAGCTTTAAACTTAAAAATGTGAAACAATATTTTAAAAAACATGAATGGGTGGCTCCTTACACCCTAGCCAAAACTGTGCACATTCTTATAGATTTGTTGTGCAGCTAGATTGCTATACAACAGTGTCAACTACAGTAGACCTGTTAAATCAGATACTGAATAGTGAGTCAACACTTAGGACCTTATCATACTAGATGAATTCTGCACAGAAAGGGGATTTAAAAGCAGAAAAAACATGCAAATGGGGGATGTTTTTCAGATGACATTTCTTCCAAAGAGCAATAATGTGAAAATAAAGCGAACAGAAAGTCGACAAAAACGGCACCTTTTTACTTTCGGGTTGAATGTCCCCTCCACCAAGATTAACACTGCCAGCTTTTGGCTTGTGCTGATGTTCTCCAGCTGGTTGCAGAAACAATGTATTATTATCATTGACTGGAGTGCCAGTTTCAGATTTGGGAGTTTCAGATTTCTATACTGCCATGCAGGCTGGTACTCACAAATCCTCTCCCAAGGGCCAGGGAGCATGGGCATTTGGCACTGTGGAGTTAGACCCATGGTCTAGCTTACACAGGGGCCTTGACAGGTTTCTAGTTATGCAAGTATCTGATCTCTGAACTGCTTTAAGTGTGCTGGACCATATATTTTATAAATGTCAATTTCAAGAAAATGTGGTTTTGAAACTTACATTAATATATATGCCCCATCCTTGTTCATGGGAACCAGGATGGTGTAGTGTTTTGAGTGTTGGACTGCAACTCTGGAGACCGAGGTTCGATTCCCAGCTCAGCCATGGAAATCCACTGGCTTACCTTGATCAAATAACATGCTCTCAGGCTCAAGGGAAGAAAACTGTGAACCTCCTCTGAACAAGTGTTGCCAAGAAAATCCTATGATGGGATCACCTTTGGGTTGCCATAAGTTGAAAACAACTTGAAGGCACACAACAAGAACAACAACCCTTGTTAGTATCCTAGGTATTACCTCCCCCCCCCCCCATTTTCTGTTTCTTCAAATGCTGCTCCTCTTCCCCCTCCTTCTTGTTTTGTAATCATGCTTTGAAAGTCCAATTTAAAAATTAAAAAGTGACACACAGATAAAAATTAAAAAGTGACCCTTGATCACTGGGCTACCACCATTGTTGACTGACTGTAGCCCAGGGGTATGCAAAGTGTGGTCCCCAGGACTGTTTTCCTGGTCCTGGGTCCTTCTCACACTATCCTTTTTCAGAATAGAGTGATGACACATCTTCAAGGACATCCAAGGGATCCTCTGGAAGTCCTGGAGAATCACATCATTGCTGTGTGGTCAGATAAACACCGATCCTGAAGTCCCTTCACTGGCTGCCAATTAGTTTCCGGGCAAGGTACAAGGTGTTGGTGATCACCGTTAAAGCCCCCTACATGGTTTGGGTCCAGAATACTTAAGGGAATGCATTCTTCCGTACTGTCCATCCCGCACTTTAAGGTCCTCTGGGAAGAACCTACCCCAGTTGAAAAAATCCAGGTTAATTTCAGTCACCCAGAAGGCCTTTTCTACTGCTGCTCCAGAGCTATGGAACGATCTGCCAGAAGAGATCTGCTATATTTCCACTCTTACAGCCTTTAAGAAGGCTCTTAAGATGGATCTCTTCTGGCAGGCCTTCCCAACCTGACATCTCTCCCTGCATACCAAAACTGTGATACTGTGATCCTATCGCCCTGTTTACCAAGTGTTTCCCCTAATTTTAATCCCATTGTATTTTTATTGTTTTAATTGAGATGATCTAATTGCTTTTTTAGCTTGGGAAGGGGAGTGGGAAGCGACTAATCTGATTTTATTATATTTTATGTATTTTAATCTATTATAACCTGCCCGGATTCCTAGTGATTGCACAGGCTATAAATTATTATTATTATTATTATTATTGAATCAATTAATAATTATTAATATGGAATCTTCCCCTTCCCTGTAGGCTCAGGCAAAAGCAAACTGCTTCAGCCTGTCGTAGTTTGTGTGAGAGATCTCTTGTGTGTTAAGGTTCTCCTTTATAACTTTTGCCATCTTGACTATACTCTGATGCTTTTTGGCCACATGTGTCCCAGTTTTTTTCTAAGAAATGTTGGCGGGTATAGTTTTGCAGGGGAGCTTCATCACTTGGCAACACTGGTAGAAAATTCCAACCTCTGCAAATTAGCAACTAACATTAGTTATTCAGGTATAGATTGGATTTACCCCTGTGTAGCTCACTAACAGCCCATAGCTGTGAATCTAAGATCGGGTATTACTGCCCTAGTCTATTGAGGTAAGCATATATAAGCAAACAAGCATGTGTATTGCAAGTCTCTTAATTCCTCCACAGTTAGTGTTGAGGTAGAATGAAAAGCTTGTCAATAATGGTTCCAAATATATTAGCAACAGATCAGTGCATCCTCTCATATGGGACACAAGAAATTTCCTGGATAAACAAGTGCTGTTAAAACTTTATACATTTTGTGAAACATTTCGAATAACTGCCAATGAACAGAAAACAGGTAGCAAATTCAGCAATAGGCATCATCACCATAGGATTTATTGATCTGTTCCCAAACTTATCCCAAACAATGGTGCAGTTGGTGTTTATTATAGCACAACCTACAGTTCTGTGTGACTTCATATAACAGTCCGTCAGCTGGGCTTCAGCTAAAAATTAAAAGCTTTGTTACTTTTGCAGAGCTTGGAAAATTACTTTAAAGAAGAATGAAAATAAATACACAAAGAATTAATCTGTAACTGAGCAATGGTAGTATGGTGTTCTGGGTTCCAGCGCATTATTCTATCTTATTCCCTTATCCAATTGTCATTATATTCATTTTTCATAAAAGTATTGTTTCCAAACACTGCTTTTTTGTGTGAAAACTAAATAAAACAGGAAGAGAGATAAGGGGTGGAAGAAGAAGAAAAGGTGGCAGTGAGAAGAATGATGACAGCAGCAGCTTTAAACTCTGGTGAGAGATGCAAATTCTCAAACAATTGTGCAGTTAGATCTGCAATGTGTTAAAATTGGCAATTGTTGAATGTTTATACTAATTACTAGTTTGCATATTTGCAGACTATTGTTTGCTTTTTCACACACACTCTTTTCCTTCATCACTGTATTTTTCAGCCATTTTCTTCTCTGCTTTCTGTCCTCTATAAGACCCACTTTATGATTATGAACAAGTAGTTTGTAAGTGATGTTGGTTTTATATGTTTTACAAAAGAGATTTATTATTATTATTATTATTATTATTATTATTATTATTATTTTGCAAGATGCTGTGGATGGGTGAGTATGGGACTGGTTTCTGTTCTCCTTCCCCATTGCCAGTTTGCTCTGCTAGGAAGATCCATACAGTAGGAGATGGAAAAAAGACCTGTTAGAGACAACTAGGCTATCAACTATTTTAACTACATGTTCTCTCTAACCAACTGGTTATGAAAATATATGTGCAAAATAGAAACAGTTTCAACACTAGTACATTTTTGAGAAAGTGAAAGAAAAACAGCTTACAGCTTAAACTGCCACCCTTTGACTGGTTAAAGGCTGTAAGTGTTTGTTTTTCCTTCTCTGATGTTGACAAACACCTTAAAAATAGTGTGCTCTTAATTTATGTCCCCACTAATTAAATTTTGGCATGATGAAAGGTTTGCTCACATTGATCAGTCTTAATGAAAAGCTTTAGCTGATTAAAGCTTGCATCTCTACTGAGAAGGGCATACTTTGGATGGGAGGAAATTGGAACATGCTAAAAGGCAAGAGCATAACACTGGATGTAGTTTGTTTAATTCAGTGCCAGAAGGACATTAGGAACTAGGGGGAGGATGGTGAGAACTGAGGCTTTCATCAAAAGGGGTTGACCTAAGATTAAATATCCAGATAGGGAAATTAAAAACTACATTCCAAAACATCAATACTGCCCAAAGATATGTGACACTGCATATACCGTATATACCCGACTATAAGTCGACCTCATGTATAAGTCGAGGGCAGGTTTTGGGGTCACAATTATGGATTTTGCTATGACCCATAGATAAGTCGAGGGTAAAACTGAGGGCCATGTAACAAAGGATGTAAAAGATGAATCAAAGGAAAATTATGCCAAAGATTCTGGCAGGCATAACTTCTGAGATAGTGGCACCTTTGCTTTCTGATGGTTCAGTGTATACAAACTTTGTTTCATGCACAATATTATTTTTAAAATATTGCATAAAATAGTGTATAAAGACTGGATGCATGTGAGAGGAGAGATGCTTTTTAGGTGCTCCCAGGATGGATAAAGTGCTTGCATTTTGCCTCTCTAATCAGAAAAAGGAGATGACCATACACACACACACATACACACACACGAGTTAAAGTATAGGACTTACATTGACCCATGGATAAGTCGACTCATGTTTTTGGGGTCAATTTTTTGACCAAAATTTCTAGACTTATACATGAGTATATACAGTAATAGGGAACCCTATTATTTTCAATGAGATGAACAATTTCTCAAGTATACCATAGAATTACACTGGAGGACCTAGGAATGCCTAGAGAGAATGCTTCTCTAGGCATTGCTAGGTCCTCCAGTGTGATTCTGTGGTATGCTTGGACCAGAGGCTGACCCATAGAATTGCACTCAAAGACACAGAAATGCCTAGAAGAATGTATTTTTTCAGATGTGAATAAGTGAAATCACAGCTACTAAATCCATCGATATTCGGGTTGTGCTGTAGTTCCTTTTTGCAAAAAGGAAGCTGTTAAATTTGCAGTCATGCTAGTGAATTTTTTAAACTACCCATGCCTAAGGCATACGTAGATTCTGGTAGCATCAGACCTTATTAGAGGATATTGCTGAACCATGTAAGTCACATAATTTTAGTTGAAAATGCAAGTACTTTCTGAAGTCTGCACAGGTTCAGATGACCACTTTTCTTCTGAGTTTCCTTGCATTACATTTAGCAGTTTTTCTTTAAAGGGATGCCCATTTCCATTGATCAAACTGACACATTAAAGACTCAGTCGTTTATTAGAGTAAGAACTCTATTGAACTGAATGATCCCAGAAAGCAAATGAAGAAATCTTAATTGTTTTATAATTGTCTTAATAACTTTTGGTCCATGATCAAATAACCAGATAGGCATTGCTGTGTGATGCTGAGAAACCTGGATTACCTCAATTACAAAGTCCCCAGACTAACCCTATTTCTTTTTGTTTCTTCCATTAAGAGTTACAGTAATTGCTTTTTGTCACAACTGAGGCAGAATGACTATCAGCTCTGAGCCACCCACACCTCCCAAATCTTTTTCTTGCCCACTCTTCCCCATGATGCCACATACACAACTCTACAGTAAGTTCTGTGACAAGTAATTCATTCAAGTCTACACACATGCATACACACAAGACATCAACTCAGTGCATACTGCATAACAGGCAAATTTTACCGACTAAACCTATCAGACCATAACTGATGCAGGCTATGTTGCAAACGTGGAAGGACCTTAACTCATATGCTTGGGGGTGGGGTCTGACACGAGACTGGTCTTTGCCCTGTGGCTAATATTCCTCCAGGATTGTTTACTTGCCCCCACTAAGGGCCTTCCTTCCAGCCGCTCTGCTCCTTTTAACACAAAAATGCCAGCCCATGACGGATTGGAACACGTTCGCCTCTTGCTCTCACAGTGTCGTCTTTGTGCTGTTACCATCAGTGAACATCCATCATGGTCTAACCTGACAGCCGGCAGCAGAGTCCTAATCCTTCAGGCCAGTTTGGAATTATGTAGCTACAGAAGCCACCTCCACACAGCAGCCTCCTCCCAATGCTGAGGAAGAATGGGCAAACTCTGTAAAAGTGCATCCAAACTGATTTAAAAGACCAGAGAAACCGAGATTTTGTTCCTATTCTTTCTAGTTTTATTTTAGAGATCCATACATGTTTGTTTATCCAAAAATATTTTCTGTCAGCTCCTGGTATGATCCAGGCTTGGTTTATTTTAACCCAGTATAAACTCAGAAATGAAGAACAAACTCTGGGACTTTTGAATAGGTCAGGATCTCACTTAAGAGAGTTAAGACATATGAAGCTCCACTTGCCCTTTGGCCCTACTCAGTGAAATGTTTCAAAGAGAAAGTTGTTAAGGGCTACACTAGACCCTGCCAGGTATACACTTACAGCTTGAAAATGTAAGCTGTACATGAAAGACTGCAGGTACCTGACTCCCCTAGCTTGAAAATGCTGGCAGGAGGATTCTGCGAATTGTAATCTAGAAATCTATCTATACAGGTTTAGACTAAAAGAAGGAAACTGTTCAGTTAGCTGCATTGTGCAAGTATCTGCAATATGACATAGATACAAGAGTGTGTCATGCCTAAAGGACAGAGAGATATTAGATCCAGGTTCAAGAGGAAGGCAGAAATCTTTATGTACTGTTGATCATTTCTGGTATTTTTTATTGCTAAATATAGGGTGCTCATCAGACAATTTGCCTCAGGTGCCAAAATAACCAAACTAGCTCTGGGTGACTAGGCATTTTGATTTGGGGAGGGGTGTTTGGGGGAATTATCTGAGTATGGTCTTATCTTATATGAGTATGGTCAACTCTGCCAGCCCATCTGGCCATTGCTCTACAGCTTTCCTCTATTATTATTTATTATAGTGTTTGGCAGTCTCACCTCAGAAAAAAGCCATGTTCTGCTAGTATGAATAACATCAAATTGGAAATTGAAAAAGGAAAATATCTGAAAGTTAGTTTGAAGGAAGTAATACCGAAATAAGATTAAATACTATACTACCCTTAACATGCTGAATCTTGTCTGATGCCATCTGCTAAGCATAATAAGGCCTGCTTGGTACTTGGATGGAAGCCCATCAAGGAATACCAGGGATATCTAGGTAGAGATAGGAAAGGATTCCACTTGAAAGCCAGGTGGAGAGAAAGGGCTACCAGTCAGAATTAACAGTACTGGGCTAGCTGAATGAAAAATCTGACTGAGTATAAAATAACTTCACATGTTTCTATCTTGTAGAATTTGGGAGTGGAGTTTGAAATACCACAGTCTGTGCTGGCTAGGGAATTCTGGAAGCTTTATATGCAAAAAAATGTAACTGTTCCAAGCTCTGGACTAAAGACTTTCACTACTGCTCTTTGCCCTGGCACACTGAAAACAGTACACTCAAAAAACACCAAGCTCTACCCAGTATCCCTCCCAGCCTCATGCCAAAGACAACTGCATCCACACCTAAGGTGCAGTCTCTTTCATATAGGCCCGATCTAGATTGGTGCAAAGAGCCGCGATAAGGGCTCTTTGCGCAGCCTTTAGGGTTAGGGAGAGTGCAGTGTTTAGTCCCACCCTAGCCCTAAAGGGTATGGGCGCCGCCATTTTTAAATGGCAGCATCCATACGGATGTGCTACAATGTTGTCATGGCGTGCACAGCGTTTAGATACACTGTGTGCGCCATGACAAATTTGCACTGCGGGAGGGCACCAAGCGCGCTCTTTCTACGGTGCAAAAAGGAGCTCCAAAATGGAGCTCCTTTTTTGTGGCGGGTCTTTGCCGCGGGTCTTTAGCTTTAAACAGCCGCAGCAAAGACCTGCTGCGGCCCCTTTCTCCCCTCAGCCACACCGAGGGAAGCAGGGTGCAGTGGGCTCCCAGGGCGCCTGCTGCACCCCTCTTTGAGGCCGCGGGGAAGCAGCAGTTTGCCGCTTCCCCGTGGCCTCCAGAAGCGGTGGGATGGGGCCACGGAGGCTGCCTTGGCCCCATCTCGCCGCTTCCTAGGGTGAGTACAGACTGCCCCTTTTGGGTGGTCTGGAAAGCGAAACACTGGGAAAACAATAATACTAATTAGCAAAAATCTACCAAAAAATAAACATGACTATAACAACATCGTGGTGTACTGAACTAGAAACACATTCAACATGAAGCCAGCAGTAGGCAATAAATCTTCTGTATCTTTTAATAATCCCAAAATAATGGATAGAGTGTCATATAAAGCAATATAAATAAAGCAATATAATACTATATCTCCCAGAAAGTCCAGTCACCAAAATGAAAAAGTAATTCGTGGCACTTGTAGTCAGTCTTTGTACTGGTGACAATGTCCTTCAGTGGTCTCAGTCTGGCAAACAATCTTTCAGTCATGGAAGATGGCTACCTCCGGAGCAATGTGTGGCCGTTTTGACTCTTAGAGGTCTTCATCAGCATTTCAGTGTCATTTTATGCTGGATTACTATCCTGCTATGCTTCCATGCTGCCTAACCATAGACTCAGCAATAAGTCAAGTTCCTAGTCAGGTTTCCTAGAAAGCCCCATAATGAACATAGCCAAACAGTTTTTTCAACTAGTAATAACAAATTACCTCTTAGACACCACCATGAGTTATAAGAATGAGCTGCTTTCAAAAATTAATTTTCCTGGTTCTGAGACTGTAAGCATACAAAGAAGAGAGTTCTGCATATACCATGGACTGCCAAAATGACAAATAAATGATTTGTAGAGAAAATAAAACCTGAACTCTCCCTCAAAGTTAATATGGCTAAACTGAGGTTTTCATATGTTGGGATATCGTGCGAAGACACGGCCCATCAGAAAATACAATGATGCATGGGAAGGGGGAAGGTAATAGGAAAAGAGGAAGACCATATTACAGGTAGATAGACTCAGTCAGGGAAGCTACAGTTGTTGATAACAGGGTGACCTGGAGGTCTCTCATTCATTTGCTGTCAAATTGACAGCAGTTAACCAAACAAGAGAAAAGCTACAATAAATTCTCACTTATGCTGGATTAAATGTGATTGAACCCAGGACAAAAAAAAGGAAACAAATGAAAACCAAAGTGTTTCTCTTGCTCAATTAATGGTTTTAGAATCCCTGCTCAAAAAAAAGTTCTGAGGCTAGATTCTAAACAACTCCTGCAGAAGCCAGTGAGAATATACGCAGGCAAAAAAGTGTTGGGTTTTAAAAAAATAAAATAAAATACCCATCAACTGAGCACTCTGAGACATGACTCCAGTTTCTCCTGCAGACTGAATGGAGGGCACCTATACTTTGTACCACTTTGTAAGCATGCATGGGATTCCACTTCAATGCTGCAATACTAAATGCACGCAATGGAGATTTGTGTGGAGTAACACCTTCTCAGCATAATGGTACTCACGTACATTGATGGCACTATATAAATTAATGGAGGAGGAGGAGGAGGAAATATGCCCAGCTGTGGCCATATAAATAAAGGTACTGCAGAAGAGAAGCAGCCACAACAGGCCTGCTGCAGAAAAATATTAACCACAGGAGCCAAAAATGACCTCAGATACACTCTGAATTAAAATGAAAACATCTCAGCACCACAAGAATAAGGAAGGGGGGATTCTCTTGAGGAGAGAAATCCAGACCTTTGTTGCCACCATTGAAAAGGCTTTGTTGTTCTTCATAAGTCCATAGAGTCCTGCTTTTTTTTAAAGGAAAGATAACAGCCTTGCACCAAAAAGCAAAGATTATTATTAGTAGTAGTATTAACCTTTATTTATATAGCGCTGTAAATTTACACAGCACAGTACATGCAATCATTTAATTAAACAACGTTCTGTGGCAGCAAATTCTTCAACAAACTCAGAAAATGCATGGAAGTATAATTTCTAAAAGAAATTGTTTTGTACAAGAGAGCAACAAAGCAGACAAGGTCTCTTCCTGATCTTAAAATTATTTGTTATACTCCAAACCTCCTCTTCTTCCAAAAAGCTTAAGGGAATTATCATAACTATAAGGGTTGCAATATATTGCAGTGTTTCATTTTCCAAGTTCTCAATTTACTTTTCATTTTCCACTAGGGAAAAACATGCCTTGTGAGAATATTTTAATTGATTCTATCCAGGATTGCTGTGTTTGCTTATTTACTTACTAGATCTATCATTTTGTCTTCAATAGCAGCATGATATGCAGAAATTAAACAAACAACACTTTCCTGGTGACTTTATTCCCATGTTAGGAATGATTAGCTTCTGCACATCAAGCTGCTGTTTTAAGACACAGAAATGTGGGGAGGAGACTGACACATCTGTTTCCTGCTGGTGGTGTGACCAATGAGCCTTAACAAAAGTAGTTTTGCTATGCTAAGAACTCTGTTGTTCACCAATCAGAGCATGGCCTAATGGAATGAAATATCTTTCAAATTAGACCAGGAATATTGCTTGCCTCTGAACAAATCTTGCCAAGAAAATCCCATGATAAATTTGCATTAGGTCTCCATAAGTCAAAAACAACTTGAAGGCACACAACAACAACAATTGCTTGCTTAAGAAAGCCCCATGAAATTCATGAGGTCACCATAAGTTGACAGGAGATGAAGGCACATACACAAACATACATACATACCATAAAGCAAATAAATGCAGAACTTGGAAAACTGCTTTTAAAACACCCCCCCCCCCCCAAATCACTATTGGACTAGGTGTGATGCCACCATCCATGAATAAGGCTGAAAGGCTGGCTGTTCACAAGTAGGTGCCTTCCAAATATGTTGGACTAAAATTCCAATCACTTCTAGCCCACATGGTTAGTGGAAATGCTACCTGAGTGATGAGAGTTGTAGAAGATCTGGAGGACAACATATTTAGGAAGGAATATGTCATTGAAGGCTACAATTTGGTTCATATGGATGTAACATGGGAGCAACCTATTAGACAGATTATCATAAAAGTAGACATTTACTTTAGTCATCATTAGCTAACACCTATAGAGGAGAAAAAATGTGAAGGCCTTGATAAATTACTTAAGTTTCACTGTGACTCCTCCAAATTCGCTAAATCGTGTTTACTAATTAAATGATTGTAATGTGCAGTGCTGTGTAAATTTACAGTGCTATATAAATAAAGGTTACTACTACTACTACTAATAATAATAATAATAATAATAATAATATACTATTGCATTCTAAAATCAATAGCTACCAGTATGGGGAATAGTACAAAAAGCAAGGGGACAAGGGTTCTTGACCTCTTCCTGGTAGTAAAACATTGGGACAGCAAAGAGTAATTTTTTTGCAGTCTCTATTTTATTTGATTCTTCCATTATGGAAACTGAATAACTATCTTGTTAGATAACCTTCCACTGGCTCTATGTGACGTCTTATGTATCTTTATGCTATAGCTTCATAAAGGTAATTCTGTAAATAGATTTATCACGGCACACTAAAGGTGCAAACTTCAAGCCACCCACATAATATACTCCTGATGATTTCAGAAGAAAATACTCAAGTTTAGCCTGAATATTTTTCTTCCATGGTCTGTAGTATTTGTACCTCTTTTTATTTTGTTTTGTTTAAATGGAAAGATTACATGCTTTTCTACCTTCTAAGTTACTTGAGACAGTCATGCTCTTTCAGCAAACAAGGGATATGATTTTAGGAACTGGCCCTACATGAAACGTTTACATCCCTTTCTTAGGTAACCTCGGAGAGAATCACTCATATTCTTCAGTTTACTACCGGGTTCAATTGCTGAAATTGATGGTAGGTCTGCCACTTTGTTCTCACACAGAACACTTTTGGTATTGGCATATACCTTCAAGTTAATGGTATTGCCATAGGCACACACATGGCACAACAACATGCCAATGTCTTCATGGCTGACCTGGAACAATACTTACTTAACTCCTGCACCCAGAAATCTTTCCTCTACCTGATGTAAACTGGTGATATCTTCATAATTTGGATTCTTGGAGAGGACTCACTCAAATCATTCCACCAGAATCTCAAGAACTTCCACCCTTCCATCAATCTCAGCCTGGAACTATGAACAGAACAAGTTCACTCTCTGGACACCGCTATAGCTACACCACAGACATCTAAGCACCACACTATATCACAAACCCACCAACTACTATACGTTCTTACATGTCTCTAGAGCCATAGTTTACAGCCAAGCTCTCTGATACAAACACATCTCCTCAGAACCACATGACAGAGATGTCAAACTTAAGTCTATGAAAGCTAATGCTACCAACTTTTTTCTCTTAGGAGATTATCACACACAGTTTATCCTGTCTTTCTTAATGGGATACATGTGGGTTTAACTGTCAATGATGGATCTTACTGCATTCTCCCATGGCTGGGCATATGCAGCCCACATGCAGCCTGTATGCAACCCAGGCTAATCTCACAGCTTTTCAAGAACAGGAAACTCCTGTCCTTGAAAAGCCAGGGAACATGAATGGGTTACATATGGGCTGCATATGGGCTGCCTACACCCAGCCATGGGAGAATGCAGTAAAATCTGTCATTGACAGTTAAACGCATGTTTGTCTTGTAGGGGATAAGATGGGATAATAATAATAGTAATAATAATAATAATAATAATAATAATTTCTTACCCACCCCTCTGTCAAAACAATCGGGGTGGGGTACAACAGATTTATGTCCCAAGAATCCCATCCCCAGCTACCCACCTCTTAAAATAGAATTAAACTAACAAGAATTAAAATCAAGTTACTATTAAATAAAAATAAAAATACAGTGGTCCCCCGGGTTACGAAGGTAATCCGTTCCGGGATTACCTTTGTATCCTGGAAGTGATTCGTTACCCGGGAGACAGCTTTCGCCAATGCACAGCGCACCGGAAGCGCGCTGTTTTAAAGCTTCCGGGTTGCGAATTTTTTTCGCAAGCCGGGGTTTTCTTCGCATCCCGGGGGCTTTTTTTCACCCATGGCGGTTTCGGGTCCCGGGGATTTCGTTCCCCGGGAGATTCGGATCCCGGGGGACCACTGTAAAACATATAACACATATTAAAACCCATAGTGCTGGTCACAGCATAGGGTAACCTCAGAATGTGAGGAGCCAGGGAATCAGCTGGAAGATTTTTGGAGCCGGGAAGATTATAGGGTTTCTGAGAAGGCCTGCCGGAAGAGATGCATCTTTAGAGCTGTTTTGAAGCAGTCTAATGATGTAATTAGACGGATCTCATCCGGCAGGCCATTCCATAGCCTGGGAGCAGAAGCTGAGAAGCCCCTCTGGGAGGTCTGTGCCAGCCTGGTCTTTATAGGCTGTAGCAGGTTCCTCCCAGAGGACCGAAGTGTGTGTGTGTGGGGTTCATACGGGGAGAGGCGGTCCCTAAGATAAGATGTACCTAAGCCATGTAGGGCTTTAAAGGTTAAAACCAACACCTTGTACTGCGCCCGGAAGCTGATCGGCAGCCAGTGGAGAGCTTTAAGCACAGGTGTAATGTGCTCTCTCATGTCATGTGCAATAATCTCTTTAGTCTCCTAAATCATGTGCAATAATCTCCTTAGTCTCCAAGGTGTTACAAGAGCCCTTTGCATACCGGTCCACACCGAGACACTTATGTCTTTGAATTCTACTTCTTGCAGTGTGATTCTCTACTTTTTCTGTAGAAAATGTGGGGGCTATGAAAACAGGTAGAGGCTCCATTTCTCAGGTGCCATCTTGTTCTACCATGGTTTAAATTGTTAAGACCATGGTTTAAATTATTAAGACACAGTTTCACAAAGCTGTGGATTTTGTATCTGTGAGGAGCAGAGTGAAACTGAAAAATTTTGCTTTCATTTTAAAAACAAATCGAAGTTTCCTCTCCTGCCCAAACTCAATGAACTATGGTTTGTCCTAACCAGACTTGGTTAAGGCAAACAGAGATCAAATTGGGGCTTCAAATCCTGTTTGTTGTTGTTTAACTATCTGTAGTTAGAAGAGACTTCTGTACCCTGTGCTGGAATACAATTCAAAAATTATATTTTGAACTTTGTAAAAGAGGCAGAAGGAGAAGGAGAACATGAAAGCCTAAGACATGTACATTTTATTTCTAACCATCTAAAACATGGCGGTCTGAAGTGGGCTGATGAGTTGTGGCAATGTATTAGGACACCAAAACTCAATGAATTACACTTGCAAGATTATGTGCTATTAAAAGATGACACAGAGCTCCTGGAATTTTGACAGGCTGCTTATTTTCTTACTCTGCAGCAGTATGGCATAATCTGCACTTACTGAAATTTGCTGTTCTATACAACTGTTTTATTGGTCTGGTCCTCCATACAACTAGTACATGAACATGTGATATGTGTAACATGTTATGGACTAGAATTATGCGTTCTTGCAATTGATCTGAGACAATAGATTTGTTCTTCTGGGTGACATCTATGCCGGGACATTAAAGCTTCTTCAGTGGAATATAACTAAAACCTTTGCATAACACATTCTCAAACCAATGGCATTTCTGGGCTGTTTAAATTTAAACATAAAATCCAAGTATTGACTGGCAGCTCAGTTATGAACTTCCAAAAAAGGCCCAGACTTCTCTGATGAATCACAGGCTGGTTTGACTTCTAACTGCACAGGGGCAAACTTGAAACATGCTAGAAATCTGCCCAAAGTCCCTCCCTATTAAGAGTGTGGGTTGAGAAATGTGAGTAAAATAGAAAGTCCCTTCTTGGTGGGGGATTTTGAAAGGGAAAATGTTACTACATTTTGGGGGACTGACATTCTTTCCATTGACCAGTCCCTTGGCTGGTATTTGGCCTGGAACGAAGCTGTACTCGGGGCAAATGGTAGGTAGACTTTTTAAGTGGTCAGTTCTGTGGACATCAAGGCACATGTCCTATGAGCAAAACTTGGTAAAGTAACCTTTTTGGACTTTTAATTCCCCCAAAGACAAGGAGATTCTAAGAGTTGTAATCCAAAAAGGTAACTTTTCCTAGCAGTGTTACTAAGTTCAACCGTATTTTCTAAGGCAGGGTTCGCTTGCAGATACGGTTGGGCTACAAAACCCAGCATCCCTAACTAGCATTTCCAATGGCAATGGAGCCTGGGAACTCCAGTCTATTATAATTTGAATGATTCCCCCCTCTGTACTATACAGTGTAGTCTAGACCCTCGAAAGCAGAGCAATGTGAAGAGGAAGTGAGGAAGAAAGCCTCCTTTGGATTGCGGTATAATGGTTAGATTTAGAGACAGATGAATGTTAAAATCATTCATCAGCCATCAAGTTCTGGGTGATTTGGGGCAAGCCATCATACTCTCTATGGACCTTATCAGACGTCGGAAATTGGAAGTATAATTCAATGGCAATCCGAACGCAATCATGGGGTTTCACATTATTGTGAATTAAAGTATCTCACACAATTTCGGGCAAAAGGGAAGTCATTCCGAACGCAATCATGTTTCTTACATTATTGCGAATTAAAGCATCTCACGCAATTTCGGGCAATGGGGGGAGGTCATTTTCTAGTAATGGGAATCCATTCCGAACGCCTTCCGAATGCAATGGGGATTATACTTCCAATTTCCCATGTCTGAAAGAGTCCAGTGTTGTAAGAGCTGTGCTGGAGCAAAACAAAGTTCCATCTTGTCCAGCATTTTGTTCTCATCATGGCCAGCCAATTGCCTTGGGGAAGCCCACAAAGTGGGATTTGAATCCAGTGGCAGCCTCCTGCTTACTTATGTTCCCCAGCAACTGGCAGTCAGAAGTATAGTGCCTATGGTGCTGGAGGCAATCTGTTGCCATCACAGATAGTAGCCACTGGAAACCTTCATTTTCTTTGTTCTGAACATCCAAATGCAGTTTCAGACACAGGGTGGCACATCTGTGTTCTGTTTGGTATCAAGAAATAACGATAGTGCTAAAAAAAATCATTTCCATATTTTTGCTTTCTAGTTGTTGGAGTAAAATCCTTTCTTGATTATACATTACTCAAATTCAGTACAGCAATACTGTAGCTCCCTTTTAAGAGGAGATGCACCTATTTTTATGGCCATTCCACGTATTAAAGTCTAGCAATGAAAGAAATACTATTTTAGTTGTTGTTGTCATTTTCATAGTCTACCAGATGTTATCAGCTGGATGATGATGATGATGATATCCCATCTTTTCCCCATCACCCTGCACAATTATTTGCTACATCTGCATCTCCTTTTTCTTCAACATATCCAAGACATTTGGAGGGCGCCCAGCTGGGGTGGCTAATGTAAATGAATTAAGTCCTCGTGCACATTTATATGAAAAGAGGCTGTCCTGGAGATGACTTGGTCCCAGGTCATTCAGTGCTTAAAAACAAACAACAGCATCTTAGACTGAGCACTTAATTTATATGGCAAAGAATGTCATTAATTTTAAAAGCCACATGCTCCAGTCTCCCAGCCACTGCAAGAACTCTGGTAGCTGTGTGGTGGACCACTTATGTTTCTGGATCATAGAACACATTACATTACAGTAATCTAGCTGGAAATGGCTGGAGATTTAATTATTTTTGGCCTAAGACTTCTCCCTTTTAAAAACAGACCAAAAGTGTCTTCAACAGCCACATGGGTGGCAATAACCAACTGGTGAAACTTATCCATTATTGAGCTATAACATCAGGAAAATTTCACATGTTGACTTTCTGCTTCTCACATCATAGAATTCCTTAGAGTCCACATAGAAACGGTGGCAAAGAAGCATACCACCTAAGCCAAAGCAGAGCTTGAGGTGCTGGAAGGGGAGCAGTTCTTCCTTGTCTGAGAAGAACAAGTGGACCTGACTTTGTGCCTATGTCTGTGGCTTGCTCCTTTCCAGAAGGGAATAGGAGGCCTCAAAGCTGGCAGGGAGCAGTAATTGAAAGGAGCAGATGAGACAGGAATGCCGCACAGAGCTGCCAGCTAAAGGAGCTGACTGATCATCAATATCATTGTAGGAGAGCAAGTGAAAATAATCCAATGGAGCTGTTGTTTGAGAGGCGGCTGGACTTCTCTGGAGCACATGCCAGATCCTCTATCCACTCCCCCCCCCCCCCGCCCCACTTTAGCCACACTACTGCCCCAAGCAGCAGACTAATCCCCACAGGGAGAGTACATGAAATCAGATGGACAAGTTTTGATGCGAAGCAGCAGCTTAGGGCAAGCTCAGGTTTCCTGGAGGTTTGCTATATTTATCTCTGTGATTTAATGCCCGCACAGGGTTTAAATGCCACCAAGCAGTTGGTGTGAGAGGCCTGCGTTTCACTCCCCAACACAAGCTCTGCCTTGCCAGACGCTCACCATGGAACTGCTAGAGACCAACCCATACTTTTTCACAGACCAACGGTTTTATGATGGGGAGAACTACCTGAGCCCTCGCTTACATGGCTATGAGCAGGCAGCCTACCAAGACAGAGGGGCTGTGAGCCTGTGCCCTGAGGGTAGGGCTGGGATAGAGGAGAAGGTCTCCTCAGTCCTGCCAGACCACAGTCCTGGACAGTGCCTGCCTTGGGCGTGCAAAGTATGTAAGAGGAAAAGTGTCTCCATCGACAGGCGCCGTGCTGCCACCCTGAGGGAGAAGCGCCGGCTGAAAAAAGTCAACGAGGCCTTTGAAGCTCTGAAACGGAGCACTTTACTGAACCCAAACCAGCGGCTTCCCAAGGTGGAGATTCTGCGCAGTGCCATCCAATACATTGAACGCTTACAAGCTCTGCTCAGTACCCTGAACCAACAGGAGCGGGACCAGCGGGAACTGCGCTACTGTAATGCCAACAACCAGCCAGTGGTAAGTGCCATGGGAAGGGTATGTGCCGCCTTTCACACAGCCATCAGCGATGGGAGCAAAGAGCTACTGTGCCAGCCTCTCTTACAGAGTGAGTAGCTTGACCTCTGCACCTTCAGCAATATGTGCCCAGGTCCCAATCTGATAGTGAACTTTCTAGGTCCATTCATTGGCTGCCACTCTACCTATTCTCCCCAACAGCCATATAAAAGCAAAATGGCATACAACTATTTGGCGTTTTCTGCAAGAAGTACATCAGTTTACTATGGTATCCTTCAGATGTTTTTGACTAATATTCCCATCAGCCCCAGCCAATGGTTTAGAAATTATTCATTCAAAATCTATAATTTATAGGATACCACCTGGTGGATAGCCAGGATTACACCATGTTTCCCATTGCATTCTGATGACTTATGTGCCTTAAGGTAACTGAAAAGGGAAATTGAGCACTCTTTGAATTCGATACAGCTGGAAAATTATTTCCTTTCTACATCAGTTTGCCACAATAGAAAATAAATAAATTTCAGTAACATGTTGCTGCATGCCTTCATAGCCCTCATGTTCCTAGTTGATACAGACAGAGGGTAAACTTCTAGCATATGCTAACATTTCTCTATTGTGTTTCTGTACAATCTATTGTGTTTCTGTATAATCACACTAGTGACTGTCCTAGTATGTCCTCCTTAAATTAATTGAGCATATGAAGTGCAATTCACCTACACCTTCAGTGTAGTAGAGTTATGGCAATATTCACTTGGCTATAAGCATATTGCACAATGAAGAATTTTTCAATAGATATTTAGGATGCATCCTTCCTTGCCTGCCCAGAATTTTATCAAGATGAGTAGCAGACACTCATTGGCACCACCCCTATAACCCCAGGGACCAGTGGATGGAATTTTTCAACAGGTGGCATCTCAGAAACAAGTTGTAATACACATGCCAATGAGAAAGGACTTGCAAGTTGGACATCTGTTGAGTTCAAACGGGTTACTGGGTATCTCCATTTAAAGATTCACAAGGGCATTTGGGTACAAGCCTGGACCTTCAGTTCTAAGGGATAGATCATTAGAAGATACCTGAAATCAGATAATTAGAAGATGCCTGAAAAGCATCCTTGGCTTTTCCTATGTTGACACTCCCTGGAAGTTGAGGGGCTTTTCCAATATGTTTATTTCAAAGCATCCTTTCTGAACTTGCCATAATGTCTGTTTCTCATCATTACACCATATATGACAAAAAACATTGTGGAAAACGGGGGGGGGGGGGGGGGGGAGCAACGAGAAAGGCAAACTCGAATAGCAAGAGTGGACAAGTGCACCCCTCCAGATATTGTTGGGCAACAAATCTCATCAGCCCCAGCCAGCATAGCCAACAGTGAGGAACGCTGGGAATTGTAATCCAATACTTGGAATACTAACTCTGGGTTGTAGGATTGCTCTTTCAGCTTTGTACAATTTTTTTTTACATTTTTTGCACTAGCTGCTGTTTGAAATCAAAATACATTTAGTGCTGGTAATAGCTTATTCTTGCCCTTTTGTTGACTTTGGTGGGAACAATTGGTGTTTGTACATCTTTGGGAAGAATATTTGTAATGTTTTCTAGAATTTGTAATATTTAATAGGGATCATTCTAATTCTTCTGTCCATTTTCTCCATTTTACATGGTCAGTTTTTAGTGAAATAAATGCTCAGCTATGAATTAGCAGCTTACATATTAAAGTTGCATTTCTGATCACCAGAAGTGGATGGAGTGATTAAATTTCATGCTTAGGAAATTTGCCACACAAATAATGCATCCATTTTTTATGAACACAGGGAATCATAGAATTGTAGAGTTGGCAGAGACAAGGGCCATCCAGTCCAACCCCTGTGATTCAGGAATATAGAATCAAAGCACTCCCAACAGATGGCCATCCAGCCTCTGTTTAAAAACCTCCAAAGGAGGAGACTCCACCACACTCTGAGGCAGCGTATTCCATTGTCAAACAGCTCTTATGATCAGGATGTTCTTCCTAATGTTTAGGTAGAATCTCTCTCTCTCTCTTGTGTGTGTGTTTTTTTTTTTTAAGTTTGAATCCATTGCTCTGTGACCTGTTTACTGGAAGAGAAGAAAAAAAGCTTGCCTCGATATGACATTGGAGTTTATCACACGAAGGGAATTGGAAGTATAATCCTATGGCAATCTGAATGCAATCGTGGGGTTTCGTGTGATTGCGTGAGAAACGATCACATGCAATTTCGGGCACTGGGAGGCAATTTTGGGCAATTCTGAACGCAATGCAGTGTTAATATGCAATCATGTAAATTCAACTAGTGAACTAGTGAATTTACTCAATTCCGAACTGGCCTCACTTCCATTTCTTTCGAAATTGAGAGAAATTCCTCCCGTGTGATAAACTACATTACTTCAAATATTTAAAGATGGCTATCATGTCACCTCTTAAACTTCTTATCTCGTGCCCAGCCCCCTAAGCCACTTCTCATAGGGAAGTTTCCTGATCTTTCACCATGTTGGTCACTCTCCTCTGGACTCGCTCCAGCTTGTCAATGTCCCACTTGAATCGTGGGGCCCTGAACTAGATATAGTATTCCAGGTGATGTCTGACCAAAGCAGAATGGAATGGTACTTTTACTTCCCTCAATCTAGACACTAAACTTCTATCAATGCAATCTTGGATTTTTTTATGAATAATTATTATTATTATTATTATTATTATTATTATTATTTTAGCTGCTGAATCATACTGTTGACTCAGGTTTAGCCTGTGATCTACTAAGACTCCTAGATCTCTTTCACATGTATTGTTGTCAAACTAAGTGTCACCCATCTATGCATTTCATTTTTTTCTGCCTAGGTGCTAGAAGTGGTAGCCAAACTATCATGAGCACCAACGGGTTTTTGTGTGGGAAAATTTGCAGACCATTTACAGACCATTTCATACTAAAGAATTATAGCACTATGATTCCACTTTAGTTGCCATGGAAACATCCTGTGGAATCCTGGGCTTTGTAGTTTGCTGAGGCAATACCAGTCTTTGGCTGAAAAATCTAAATAACTAATGAAAGGGACCTAGTGGAAATACACAACTCCTTTGGCTATTCATGTTTCATTTGTAAGCTTGTCTTCTGATTCTGTCAGAGCAGAATGAGAACTACTCATCTAGTATCAGTAGGTTCCTTTTTGTAGGCTAAATGTTCTCATACTTCACAAAAAACAGCTCTGGAATGTTCATTCAGACTGATTTGAAAAGAGAGAGTTATGAACAGCTGCAGGTGATAATTCTCACTCTATTCCTTATCTGTCCCTGCATATCCTACACTTATGGCTATATGCACACACTTAAGCTGTTGCAGTATTGACACTGGATTCAATCTCATAGGTCTTTCCTTCTAATGTACATTTAGAGCATGTTATAGCTTGGGAAGAAAATAGCGAATCACAGCTATATCAGAAAGCATTGTTTGTCTCTGTTTTGTTGTTACTCCTTTGGATTCAGTGAATGAGTAATGTCTTGGAACAGATTCTCCTTTAAAAAAACCCAAATATTTAAATAGATCATTTAATGTGCACACTGGTGATGAAAATGTGCAACTACACTTTTACATCTTACTCCATGAACAGAATCAATGTAGCTGCATTCAGTCAGCTTGTACCTTATTATGCAAGTCCAGACTCATGTGAATAAGCCTCCAAAGAATATTTTACTCTGTACAACAGCAAGAATAAAGAGTGCTATGGCACCTTAATAAACAGGTTTGTCTTTAGAAATATTTCCTCCTCCTCCTCCTCCTCCTCCTCCTCCTCCTCCTCCTCTTCTTCTTCTTTAAAGAACCACTCTTTAGTTTTTGTCAGTCTTGTCAGTCAACTCCCTAAGAATAATTTCATAGATCATATGCAGGAAGCAACCATGCCAAATACTCTAGCATCCAATGCTCATTATACAACTTTCACAGCTTATGCTGGGCTTCAGATCTTCCACTTCCACTTTAAGGAGGTTGCCAGACTACTGTATCCTGCTGCAATAGCACCACCTGCCAGAAACAAAGACTGAAGTGCACTGTCTTTTGTGGCTGATTCCTGGCCATCCATATCTTAGTCAGGTCTGCCATATGGTGCACCAATAAAATGCCTTTGCGACTTATTTTCATTGATAATTATCTGAAGTATATGAACAAGTGAGAAACCATTCATCATATGCACACACACACACATTTCTGGGAAGAAGAAAAAGCGATGCAAGAGAGAACTTCCTTTAATCAATGAAGCAGAGAATGAGAGGGCCATGCTGGTAGGGAATCTTAGGGCCCATTCCCACTTGACGAAAAATCTGCATTGGAACCGGGCTGTGCTCCGCTTAGGAAAGCGATTCCAAAAGGCCCCTTGTTCACACTATGAAAAGGGACCTTGTTTGGAATCGCTTTCTTAGCTGGGGACGCTTGTCATTCCCACTGGAGCTGCCATGTAAGGTGACAGCCCTTTACCCCCCAACCCCTTCCCCCTGGGGAATTTTTGGGGGTGGGGGTATTGATTGCAAATGCAATCTTGTGCATTTGTGATAGATTGCATTTGCGAACACTGTAAAGAAGAACCCCCCCCCCACTAATCACCAGTTCCTTTTGGGGGGGGGAGGAATCCTTCCTTCCTTCTTCTCCCCTTCCTTCCTCCTCCTTCCTTCTTCCCTCCTTCCTTCTCCCGTTCCTTCCTTCCCTCCCCCCCTTACCGGGGGAGGGCTCTCCGCTGCCGCCTACCTCACCACTGGGCCCGGGGCTTGCGGGGCTTGCGACGTTTCTTCCCCATTGCTTGCTGCCACTGCTCCCGGGTCCCACGGGCCTTCCTTCTGACAGGGAATGGAAGGCCCAGGAGCCCGGCAGCAGCGGCAGTGAGCTGTGCAGTGCCTCCTCCTCCTCCATCAGCCCAGGGAGGAGCATGGCCCCCAGCAGCAGCACAACAAAGGAAAGCCCGTCAGCTCCAGCCAGGTCCAGCAGAGGAGGAGGAGCCAGAGGAGGCGCTGCACCGCTTGCTGCTGCTGCTCCCAAGCTCCCGGGCCTTCCATTCCCTGTTGGAAGGAAGGCCCGTGGCACCCGGGAGCAGCAGGGAAGAAACCCCGCAAGCTCTGGGCCCAGCGGCGAGGTAGGCAGCGACAGCGGAGAGCCCTCCACCGGTAACGGGGGAGGGAAAGAAGGAACGGGAGAAGGAAGGAGGGAAGAAAGAAGGAAGAGGAAGGAAGGAAGGGGGGAAGAAGGAAGGAAGAGAAAGGAAGGAAGGGGGGAAGAAGGAAGGAAGGATTTCTCCCCCCCCCCCCCCCAAAAGGAACTGGAGATTAGTATGTGTGTGGGGTGTTTTTTTTCTTCTTTACAGTGATCACAAATGCAATCTATCACAAATGCACAACATTGCATTTGCAATCAATACCCCCACCCCACCCCCCCAAAAATGCGATTCTGATCAGCGTTCCCACTTACTGGAAACGCTTCAGAATTGCGTTTTCCCAAAAACCACCACTTTAAAACTAGTGTCAGGAAAGCCCGGGCTATTTGCTTTTAACCTGGTTCTTTCCTCCACTAATCGATCCGATGAGGATCGTAAATCGGTTCAAGTGTGAACGAGGGTCATACAACCCGCGTCACACTTTGAATCAAAATGTAGTGGGAATGGGGCCTTAATTGTTCTGATTCAGAAAATCAACTTTCCCAAAATCTGTTGGAATCAGAATGGGAAGCCCTATACAATCATTCCTAAAGGCATTCTCTATCTTCTCATTCCAGGTGGCAAGTGACCATGGACCCAGCAGCACTTCATGCAGTCCAGAGTGGAGCACCCAGCTGGAGTTCAATACTCATCCTGGAGGTAAGACCATATTGCCCTCTGGGAACACCAATGTCCAATCCTTTTGCTGTTACGAGGAAAAGCCGCAGCCTACCAATCCCCAAAACTTTATCTCGATTCTTCTGCTTCCCTCCATTTTAAAGCATATGTATGTTGCAAATGCCTCATTCATGGATCTAGAAACAAAGAAGCCACAAATATTGTTGGAATATCTATAACTCGAAAACAACTGCAAGGCTGGTGAAAACTGGGAAGGCCTCTAGAAAACTACTTCTAGGCACAGGAAGTATCCTCTCATATTTTTAAAAAAGCAGAGGGCAGGGTGGAGAAGAGGTAGGCAAGTATTTTGTGTGACTCAGTGACCTCTTTACAATAAAATTGTGTAAATACCTCCTAAAAGGGCATCTGAATTAGAATAATTCAGTCTAAAAGTTTTCAAAATGGTGAGTCTTCCCCTCCAACAGCCTTTTCAAGTAGAAGTTTAATTTTTTTAAAAAAATAAAACAAAGTCTGGTTTAAAGATAAAGAACATAAAGAACAAAGAACCTTTAAGATGACCATTACAGCAGACTGATCAGGCACAGGCCACTTAGTCACAAGCTTCACTCTTATGGTACTACATTTCAATATGGGCCGAAACAGACGGACAGGAAAAGGCGCCCTTGAGGTGTGATTAGGGTTAGGGAGCGCACAGCATTTGCACGCTCCCGTACCCTAACATGTAATGGTGCCTGCTGTTTAGACGGCGTACGTAATGGCGCGGCCCCAACTGCACAGCTTCTAGATGGAGATGCGCAGTTGCGGCAGAGTAAAGCGCCCAATTATGCTTTTTCCGTGTATTGCACCACAACTGTGGCACTAAAAAGGAGTGGGGTTTCCCCACTCCTTTTTTGCTGCTGCGGCGAAGTTCTGCAGCAAAAAAAGGTGGCGCCAGACCGCCCTTTTTGGTCAGTCTGTACCACCTTTATATCATCTATATTGTGTTATAACTATAGCAGTTTTTAAAATGCACATCTATACAAATAAATCACTATATGCAAATTTATGCAAAGTAGTATCTTTTTTGTCTCTTTTTTATTAATATATATACTTTTTATTGACAACGTGTATGTCAGACAGGCTGTCTGTCTTGGGCTACTGTACTGCTGGAAGAAAAGCTCTCATGGCTCTTAAGAACAACATTTTTCCCCTTTAGTTGCCAGTGTATGAAGATGTGTGTTGACCACTCTAAGATTAAAGTTTACAATTCAAAGTTACTCTAAAAGGGTTTTTTAAAAATCAAGTGTTGTCTTTGATCCTGTTTTTAAATAATGCAGGTCACTTTCAGAAACTTTGGGGGAAGGGAAGAGAGAGGATCTCTCTGAAACTAATAAAACCTTTGGATAAAGAGTTTCTTTCCAAGTACCTTTCTAGGCAACCCCTAATGTGTGACCTATTAAGTACCCGTGTGTGAAACATCTAGAGTACTGTAATATTAAGCTTTTCACTGGCATGGTTATATGTTAGTAAGACATGAGCCCTGATCCCCATATTTTCCATGAGGTAAAACTTATCCTACATCAACAAACCAAAAGAGGTTGGGGATGAGATTCAAAAGAACTTCAAAGCTAAAAAACTAATGTTCAGTTTTAACACAAAATGTGTGATGATACAAACGAATGCTGGAGCTGGAATATCTCGCAATATATTTTTAATGCAAATTGCAAAACAGGAAAAAACACTATCTCCTTCTATAGACTGGGATTGCAATGGGAAAGTTACCAGTAAAATCCTCTTAATCCACACACAAGGATCCCAATCTACTCAACTGTAAAGGAAAAAATAAAAGCACTGCTACCAGTAATCACTGCTTTAGGCTGCAGTGAGGGATAGTTCTGGAGATGGACTGAGAGTAGACAGAGTGTATCAAATACAGTACTTCAGTTATTCCTATCACCTTTGCAAATTGAGAAGTTCTTTACCTGGAAGCAAATCCTTTTCTGGAAAAACAGTGCTGGCAAAAACTAATCAGTTAGCTATTAAATATGAGCACTTCACTAGGAGGCTGACACATTTCAGACACACAAGTACTAACCTGGTTTGTGGCCAAAAGCAGCTCATGACTTTTATTTTCCCCTATGATCCTGCCTTCCCAACTCTTGTTCCACAGTGACTATATTCTCAGAGATTATCATTTTCTTAAGGTCGTTCCCTGTTTTCTCTTCAGATCATCTGCTGAATGATGACTCTTCTGAAGACCGCAATCTTCATTCATTGTCTTCGATTGTTGACAGCATTGCTGTGGATGATGTCTTCCAAGAGGAGAGATCTCAGAACTGAAGATGCAGAAAACATCCACTTTTCCATCTTTTTCAAGCTATCATCAGAAGATTATAGGGTAGAAGACACATGCCAACTAGGACTTTATGATTAGGAGAAGTTGCTCTCCTTACTAACACTGGAAAATGTTCCTAATGAGGAAAGCTCCTTCCCAACTAACATTGGATATTATTTTATTTCCAAAGCCAGTCACAGACTTTAATCAGTGAAGCCACTTATCCAATTCCATATGCCTTAAAAAGTGGTTTTATACTTGCATCCCATTCTGTAAATGAGAACCAAACTAGTGAGAAAGATGCATAATGATCTGGAAATCATTAAATATCTGCCTTGTTTCCAGAAAGGCAGAGTATTGTGATTCCCTTGAGAAGCAGATCCAACCTACTCTGGAAATCAGGTTGGATTTAGTTCATGAAAAGCACCCTAATGTATTATTGGGAACACTTATGGAGGGTGAGAGAAGCAACACCACTTCTGTATGTTAAGGAACGATTCCAATGTGGCTTTCTTTTTTTTCTTACCTGATTTTTAGAAGCTTTGTGTCTTTTGGGGGCCAATGGTTATTATTATTTTTATTTGTGTGTGTGTGCGTGCCAGTGTGTGTGTTTTTTTCTTTCAAAGATGCTGTCTGACCAACTTCATTTGGCAGTCTGCAATTTCCAGGCAAAGAAGCCACATAAAATGCTGCCAATGAAGTCTTTTCTACTGTGTGGAGTTGCATTTTTGTATTTTTGCTAACTTATTGTAAGATTTTTTTTAAAAAAATAAAGGATTTTTTGTTTGAGATTATTTTGAGATGGTACAAAATACTGTTATGTTTTCTTTTTGAGAGTACTAAAATGGAGTCACACCAAGCACAGTCTTAACACTCAAAACACATTGAGAAGACATTATTTTCTGTACACACAATTCAAGGCCTCCTCTCCTTTCATTCCTATGTTTGATGGAATGTGTTTCCATTTCTTTGTTCTGTCAATAAATCAAGCAAAATATGACAGGCAGCATCAATGCAGACATATCCTAAAAGCTTGATACCCAGTTTGACATCAAGTGCTAGCTCTTTTCGTGGACATAAAGATGTGAAGTAAATTTTTCAAGATCACAACCTGAAAATGTTACATAATGAGAACACAGGAGGTCCATGAAGATTTGCCCACTCCTCACAATCATTTGGGGCCCTTGTATCTCTAAATTCATAAAACAGAATCATCAGGAAACCTCCATTCCAACAACTTACTTGTATAATGATCATTCTAGTCATTACCCATCCAACAGTTTGAATGTATGGCCCAGAGCTAGTTGTGTTTGTACAGAGAGAATATGTATTAATGAAGAAGAGAATTATCAACCAATCAACCTTGCTTTAAAACCTGGTTTATTGGAACAAACATACACCCATTCCTGACCTGTTTGCAGGGTTTAGAATCCATGCAGTACCAATATGACAAAAGAAAGAGGTTATTGATATAAACAGATCACTTATTCTTTAAATTAAAAAAATATTTAATACTGTATTAGGCAAGTTGTACACCAAAAAAACATTGCAAATGTACAGTCTCTTGGATATTGCACTTCCAAACAGCACGGTATGAGTATAGGGCATTCCAGTTACCAAGAAATACCACATCAGTAATAGGGGGCCACACAAGGCAAAAGGCAGCATGAGGAGACAAACAGATCCTACCCTAGAGGGGAGAAACAGTAACAGCTAGGAATCTTTTGAATCACAGGCTATCTGTAAATGCAAAGAGAAGAAAGGGGGATTTTCTGTTTGTCTACAAGGGGAAAATAGGGTATTTACTGTGCACCCAACAGAGATGTGTAAGGACATCACATATACTCGCAGAATCTGATTTCATTTAATAAACAGACATGGGGTCTGGAAGACATACAGACTTGCTTGATAGCTAATCTTTTCCTCTCCTTCCATCAAGGACCACTACCCCACTCTGTTTCCAATCTTGGCCTTTTCTTATCCGAGGACCTATACTGTCTATATAGGCAGAAACTCCTTGTAACCTGTAGCATGATGGGAAGCCTCATCAGAAGGCTGGTGCACACAAGGGAGATTTCCAACCTCAGTTTTCCATGCTTTCATTGCATTGTCTCCTTGGTGATTGTCTTATTCGGTCCAAGCTATCCATAGGAACAGACAGCTACTGTTGCTCTCAGGCATATTGGTAGAATGAAGCACAGGTAGATCATGGTGCAGGGACTGCTGCAGAAGAGCATTAAGGTGCTTTCATGTCTTACCAGACCTATCTCAAGATCACAGTATCATATATAAGACAGACTTGGGGATAGAAAAGCCTGGGTTTTTTTAAATCTCTCTCTCTCTCTCTCTCTCTCTCTCTCAGTCTCTTTCTGAGAGTGTGTCTAAAGCCAAGAGAAGGGGGAGGGATAAACGGGACATCACTGATATAACTGGGGTTTAAGGACACCAAACAGGAAACCAGGGAATTGTGTACAAGCAGGAGGAACAGTGTCCATTTGGCCTATGGCCTGAACTGGTTCACCTGTAGCTTCTGTTCTTTGGAGCCAAGGAGCAGGCATAGTCTGGTCTCTGGCCTACTCCCGGAAAGGAGCCAGCGTATAACCATATAAATAGTGGGAATGTGCTGCAAAAAACAAACAGAGAAACAACATATTATACAGTGGCAAATCTGACCCATATGTGTGTTTTTATTCTCATTTGGCAATATAACTTTTTCAGTTATAGCAGCTGGTACTGTACAGGCATGATCCTGGAAACATTACAGTACACTGTTAGAATACTGTTTCCTTCCCTGACTAGAAAAGGAAAACAAATATACAGTGGGCCCTTGGTATCCGCTGGGGTATGGTTCCGGGACCCCCCATGGATACCAAACTCCATGGATGCTCAAGTACCAGTAAATACAGTGGCATAGTAAAATGGTGTCCCTTATATAAAATGGAAAAATCAAGGTTTGCTTTTGGGAATTTATATATTTTAAAAATACTTTTAAGCCGTGGATTTTTGAATTCATGGATAAAAAAATCTACTTCTCCACCAGCCACCATTTTCACTTGCATGAAAGCATTTAAGAGAGTCAGAGAAAGTGTGAGATAATTCTCATTTTACACACAACCTCTTGACAGATTGGGGTTTCCAGAGATAAGAACTAACCTGTTGATATTATGTAAACTCTCTCTCTCGTTCTCTCTCTCTCTCTATATATATATATATATACTGTGTGTGTATATATATATATATATATATATTAAAAACCACTAAAGTCCAACATCTAAAGTACCTATTCTCCCCCCCCCCCCCAGCCACCCCGCCCCATCCAGGTAATTTAGGGGCTTTCCCTTGAGAATAGTACAGGGAGACAGTATACAGTATTCATCTGACAATTGCCTTCCCTTGCCACCTCCCATTCTACCCAGCTAGAGTTTTTCATTCCATGGCAGGTGACATGAACTTTGCTTGAAGAGTGATAGGCACCAAAGAACAAAGAGGGAGGACGGAGGAGCAGGAAGAGGAAACCCAGGGTAGGTATATATGCCCAAACTGAAAGTTTTACAAATAATTATATATATACATACATATATATTACTAAGGATCAGAACTGTTTTGATTATTAGTAAATTAAGGGTTTTTTGGTAGGGGTAAAGTGTGGTGTAGTGGTTCAGCATTGGACTACAACTCTGGAAAGCAGGGTTAGATCCACAGTGTGGCCATGAAAACCACTGGGTGACCTTGGGCAAATCTCAGCCTCAGAGGAAGGCAATGGCAAACCTTCTCTGACCAACTCTTGCAAACAACAACAACAGCAGCAACAACCAAACCCAGGATTTGGTCACCTTGGGGTTGCCATAAGTCGGTAATATCTTGAAGGCACATAGCAGAAAAAAGAGAAGGATTTCAATGCAGTATTCACTATCCCAAATATAACCCAAATAAACATTAAAAATCATATAGACCCAGTGAAGAAATCATCCATGAAAGTGAGTGTATGCCTAATTATTTCAGCATCTGATGTTTAAATAAATGCAAATGGATATAGAAATCTTTATTTTAGCAATGCCTACAGTATCTATGATTTTTAGAAATAAATGGAAAAAATTACCGTTTTATCTATCAATTCTCAGTTGAGAGGCCTCTGTTGAAAAAACTTTCCTTAATCCCTCTATAATGGGTAATGATCAGTCAGCATCCTACCATTTTTGGACAAGGTAATGGAGTGTATGGTAACCTTCCAACTCCAGGAGTTTGTGGATTAAATTGATGATCTAGATCCATTCATTCTGGTTTCAGGCCTGACTATGGGACAGTTGTTTTTGTTTTGTTTTGTTTTTGTAGATAACCTACACAGGGCACTGAATAGGGGGAGTGTGTCTTCCTTAGTTCTGCTGGATCTCTCAGTGGCTTTTAATACCATCCATCATGCCTTGCTGGGATGGGACTTGGAGGCACTGTTTTACACTGGCTCCATTCTTTCCTGGAGAAGCGAACCCAGAAGGTAATGCTGAGGGACTCTTGTTTGAAGCCCCTGCCTGTTCACCTGTGGAGTGCCTTGAGGTTTGGTTCTGTTTTGTCCCTTGTGGTATTTAACATACACATTAAACAACTGGGTGAGGTTGTCCAGAGTTCTGAGGTATGGGGCCCTCAATATGCACATGCCACCCAACTCTACTTTTTTCCCTCCAATCTAAGATGACTGTCTTGGTCTTAAACCAGTGTGTCTCATCAGTAATGGGCTGGATGAGGACAAGACAGAGTCTTGGTCAGCTGGAAGGCAGATCAGGGAATTGAGATTCGGCCTGTGTTAGATGGGGTTACATGCCCCTGAAGATACAGGTTTACACTTTGGGTGTACTTTGCATGTGCTGGAGTCAGCTTTGAACCTAGAGGCCCAGGTTTCTGTGGTGTCCAGGAGTGTTTTGTACATTTAAAGCTTGTGCACCAACTGCACCCATTCCTTGGGACAACAAATCTGGCCTTGGTAGTGCATGTCTTAGTAGTGCATGCCTGTGTAGGTTACTGTGTAGATTACTGTAATGTGTTCTACTTGGGCCTGCCATTGAAGCATGCCTGGAAACTTCAGCTGGTCCAAAGGGCTGCAGTCACACTGTTAACTGGGATGGTTGCATACTATGGCCCTGTTGAAACAGCTCCACTGGCTGCTAGTTTATTTCTGGACCCAATACAAAGTGCTGTTTATGATCCATAAAGCCCTATATGGCTATTTAGCAGGCCCTATCTCACTGTATGAGCCTGCCTGGGCTCTGAGACCAACAGTCTCAGTCCAACTACCATCACAAGCATGGTTGATGAGGACACAAGAGAGAGAGCCTTCTTTGTGGCTGCCCATAGACTCTAGAACTCCTTTCCTAGTGCGTTCAGAATGGCCCCCTCCTTCTTGTACTTCAGGCAGCAGGCTAAAAAAAAAATATTCAGCCAGACTTTTAAAATAGAAGGTTTTAAAGGGGCTAAGAGGCACTGTATTTTTTAACAGAACTGTTTTAAGAGGGTTTTTAAAATCTTAATTGCATTTTATTCTTTTAACTTGAGAGGTGTTTAATTCTATTTTAATGCTCACTTTTTATATGCTTTGTATTGTTCTTTTAAATTGTGAGCAACTTTGAGTCTCAATTTTGAGAGGAAGGTAGGATACCAATAAATATAATCACCATCATCATCACCATTACTATCACCACCACCTTTCCAATATACACATAATGAGCAGAACCTTTTTTGTTGTTATTTAACATAAATGCAATGTAATGACATTTTTTCACTAGATTTCCTACCTCTAAAAATCCCAATACAATTGGTTCACCTGAGAATTCTCCCACTGGGACCCTGTTAGCTTCCAGCTTTCAGCAAAGATTCAGATTCTCTGCTAATTAGCACAGAAATGGCAGAAGATGTGCAAGACAAAAGCACAACAATGGCTGGTTCACAAGTTTAGTTTTACTCTGGAAATCCCAAATGAACAGGACCAGGTCTGCTCTTGCCTGTGGAAGTTTACTGATACTGCTTGGATCAGAAGGGATAAAGTCTGCTATCTTTATCCAACAGCTGTCATCTTAATTTCCATAGATGTCTTCCTAGCCCCCTATTCAACACATTCTCCTTTGTTACTGTGATGTGTTAAGATTTCTTCAACATATCAGGCATTTACATCACTTGGTTACTGACTTCACAATACTGAACAAGACTACCTAATTTCTCACTGTGCAGAGAACAAATTCTGTAATAACAACATATCCAAATGGTCAGTGCTCTGCCAGTAAATAGAATCTGCCCACAAACATCTTAGTTTTTTGTGGTCTTTTTTTTTAATGAAGCTTCTTTTGAAAGTATGGCTTGAAGCTCAAACTGAATACTTTGGTCTAGGTAGCTACTCTATTTGCTGGATCACATTTTTTTCTGTGTATAGCTAAGATCCAAGGTGTTTTGCAACATCCCAACATTTGCGTTCCTTTATATTTCAACTCCGCTTTTCTTCCAAGAAGTTCAGTTCCAAGAAGTTCAGTAAGGCACTTTAGTTTCAAAGTAAACCTATAAAGTGGAATAACCTTACTTGGTCAACCTTATTTAGAGAGTTTCATAATCTGAAGGCAGGTTTTCCATATCAAAGCCAACACACTAATTGCTGCACTGTTCTTCTCTATGTTGATCACATTAAAAGTAAGCCTCCATGCAGAAGGGAAGAAATATAGAATCAGAAGTTAGGGTAGGGGAGTCTAATATTTGTCTAATTGCCCTTGATTGTTTAATCCGGTGATTAAATTGAATTAAAATGGGCAGTATTGCCCCCCTGGCAGTGGAAGATCCAAGGGGGCAGTAAGGGAAAAAGGGGGCAGCAATGCAGTCTTGAACCAAAGTATTGGCACGCAAGGAAGACAGGGCAATGAGGGTTGCATGAAGCTTCTCTTTTAATGGTCTCTTTAAAACACCATACAACTTCATATGGTGATGTTCCCTGCTCTTTGCCTGCCTGCACAAGTTCACTCCCTTCATTAGTAGTGGTGGCAAGGGGTGGAAAACTGTTGTGAGGCTTGGTCACAGGGGATCACATATGTGGTTCAGAGTGGCATCATTTGGGGACAGACAGACTGACTGGAGCTAGGTAGGCTTTCTTTCATTGTATAGACCAAGGGAGGAGGTGGCAGAAGAAACAAAGTTTGTGGGAAGGGTAGGATAACTTGAAACTGTGTGGAGAAGACAGATCTCTTGGGAAAGAGTATCCTGAGTAGATTCTTGGAAATAGTCCTTTGCCTCGGAGCAGCTCCTTTCCTCTTCAACTCCAGTCTCCAGTCCAGAGTATGTGGTCTTTGCAAATCCCCTACACACACACTGGCTGAGCCCCTCTCTGCCCTGGTGAAGGCTTGAGAAAGTCCCTCCTTTCCAGGGAGAAAAGTGGGAAGCTGCCTGTGCCCCTCTCCACCCAAGCAAAGAATGATCGAGAGTCCTTCCTTGCCAGGGAGAAGCTTCTCCTTTTGCACCTTATGTCACTGAGGAGCAGCAACTGAGCAACTGGCTGAACAGTGACCAAGAACCCTCTCGTTCATGCTGGCTTTGTGGTATGGGTGAGAGGCTTCTTGGTTGCTGCTCTACCAGTTGTTCAGTCATTGCTCTCTTTGCATCCAATCATCCTGGGAGCAGCAGTCAAGCACTGGCCAGACGGCCTTCTTTTTGATGTAAGGCTAGCATGAGCAAGAGGGAGGAGCAGGCCTGGGTCACTACCACTGCTGTATTCACACATGAGAGGCTGAGGTGGAGGAAGTGGTGGTGGTGGTGGGCTGGGGAAAGCAGAAGTGGATGCTGCTGACCAATTGGCTGCTGCACAAAACCGAGGGGTGGTGGTGAGTGGGCAGCCCCCATCCTTCTTACTCTGAGATAAGCATTGGGGGCACTAGGATTGTTATCCAAGAGGATAGAGGCTTGCAGCCCCTTATAACAATAACTAATATAGAAAATACTGAAAATCAGGTTGAGTGACAATTAGAGTAATGGAAATATTAAGGCATAGGCTGGGAAAAGAGCCTATAAGTTTTTGGTGCAGTTGAGAGGGCTTCAGACAAAAGGATTCTAATATAACAAATCATAAGATAAGCCAGGCAATCAAAACATAACTCATGTTCTGTGACACAAACATATACACACACAGATGCAAAAATAGCTCCAAAAAAGTGGGCTAAGAGCCTAATCACATAAGAAAAGAAAGCCAAAATGGATCAGAAGAATAGTGGCTTTTTCCGTGTCTCTCTACATGCCGAAAATTGCTTCTGTTCTCTTCCCAAGGGAGATGGTCATAAAAGCGTGTCTTTTGTTGTTCTGGAAAAATCAATTTGGCAAAAGGCACACTTTTACAACTATTTCCTTCAGTAAAGAGAACATTAAGTGCTATGACAGCATGTGGAGAGGCAAGGAGAAAACTGCTACTCCCAATCTGTTTTGGCTTTCTTTTCTCATGTAATAAGGCTCATATTCACAGATCCAAGTTACATATGTGTGTGTAGCAAAAAACCTAAGCATTTAGAAGAAATTTTTAAAAACACATATCCTGCTCTTTTACAGATGAGAAACAATGACATATGTGCCAAGGGCAACTTTTGAATCCAAGTTTCCATTTACAATTTCCCCATTTATAGCAGGCAGCACACAGACAGAGGAAACACTCAGAAATTAATTCAAAGAGAATGAGAGGAAGGAAACACACCCACTGCCTCATTCAGATGTAAGGTTGTCAAGTTTTCAAAACAGCAATAATGAACAAACTTCATGATATACAGGACTGACAATTATGAAATGGCTATTAATAAAGAGGGTTTTTTAAAATCTAAATACCAAATATAAAATATTTATTTCAGATAATTTGGCATTTCTCTATAAAATTAACACATTTCCACATTTGACAAAAATAAGTTACAAGAAGCACATACTTTGGTTTCTTTTGGAGCATGTATAAACAGTCTTTTATCAATTTTAATCATATCAAAATGCTTGACAACTATGATTAAAATTCAAAGTAACCAGAATCTGAGATTACTTCACAGATTTTTGCCAGGATAAATGCAGGGTGACAGAAAAATAAAGCCCAACATCTTTAGCTTCAGAAGATAAATGGAATGAATTTAGTTGAAATATATATTGGTGTTGTGGGGATATGATTGCTATAAAGAAACTAATGCATTTTCAGAAGCCTTTTCGGGTTTCTCATATAAGCAAAAATCCCATACCCATTTCTGGGAGTAAAGTTCCTCTGAACACATTGTAGATTGCATTGTTAACTTAAATTGAATATTACTCTCTAGAGGTACACTCTGTCTCACACACACTCTCCTCTCTTTCTCATTCTCTCTTTCTCACTCAGGCACAAGTATACACACTTACTTTTATTCAGATATGCACCCACCCATAGTCTGAAACTATGGCTGGCTTGTTTCATCATCAACTATGGCTGCTTCATCATCAACTGTGTCCCCCTACTCAGTTGAACTCTGTCTGGAATGTACTGTTTACCAAGAGGAAAAGGAACTAGCTAGGCAGTCTTCAGGCACCTGTCCCTAAGACACTACTATGCTCTTTTCTCGCCTGCTTTGGTTGGTTGCTGAGGTACTCAGTGAAAAATACTCACTGGCTTTAAGGCAGAGAAGAGGGGGAGGTCAGGTCTAACAAGAACAACAAGAACAACGTTTTATTTATATGCCGCCTTTCCCATAGGATCAAAGCAGTTCACAACATTAAATAAAATACAACAGACAATTAAAATATATCCCATTATCTGTTTTACTGGTAAAGTTCCAACATACTTGCTTCTTCCTGCAACTCAGCCTCATCTTTTCTTAAAAGGGCAATACCCAAAATAGGAAATTTTGTGTGGCCTGGTCAGTCCTTCCAGCCTTCAAGGGAAAAGCCAACCCTCAAATAAGGGAAATAATAGGGGTCAACCGACAACCCAGTTCAGACATAACAACAAAAAAGGGCAGGGTAGAGATGTATACATAGATACACAGCATGGCTCAGGTCCATCTTATCTTAGGGACCGCCTCTCCCCATATGAGCCCCCTCGCACTCTTCGGTCCTCTGGGAGGAATATGCTACAGCCTATGAAAACTAGGCTGGCACAGACCTCCCAGAGGGCCTTCTCTGCCGTTGCTCCCAGGCTTTGGAATGGCCTGCCGGATGAGATGTGCCTTATTACAACTTTGGACAGCTTTAAGAGAGCCACCAAGACGCATCTCTTCCGGCAGGCCTTCCCAGAAAATGATTAACTCTCTGTCATCTACTGTTCCTCCAGCCCCATTTACTAAGACACTGATACTCTTGAGGCCGCTCACTTACCCAGTTTTTAGAGCTATTATTGTCCAATGTTTGTCTTTTAATGTTTCACTGTTTTAAATCTTATTCTAAGTTTAATCTATTTTTAAGGGGTGGGAGAGGAGACTGAAGTGTTATTTTAACTGTATGTATTTTTAAATGTTGTACTCCGCCCCGATTGCTCACCCAGAGGGGCGGAACATAAATAAATATTTATTATTATTATTTATTATAAATGCATGGGAGATATTTATATTGTCATGCAACTCCTTGAGCTGGGGAGGAAAGATGGCTCAGCAGAGAATGAAAAAGGAGAGCAGAGGGACCACAATCTGACAAACTTGGAGGAGGCAGGAAAATTATGAGGGCACGAAGGAAAAGGGATAGAAATAGACCTTACATCTGCCTAGAACTGTCAGGTTTGATCACAGATTGTTAGTGATTCTCCCTCCTTTCCTCCTACTCTACTGAACAGTATTCCCAGCCTACATTACAACAGGAGGCAGGAAAAATGGAGTTATCAATGGGTGACACTTTTGGACAAAGTTAGTGTGTAGTTGCAGAAGTTTCTGAACTCTCTCTCTCTCTCTCTCCCATCTCTCCTCTTTGTGCTACATGACTGCTGATTAACCTTTTGGGCCCACAGAAGATAGTCCTACCCTCAGCAAGGATGTGGCAGATGGGATCATTACTTCAGCTCTGAAAAAAGTTCCACAGCTATACTTCTTTGTGCCCTGGCTCCACTAAACATCTATTGCAAAGATCAAGGCAGCTAATTACAGTAGCATTAAAGGCCATGCCTTTAAAGGTTTTTCACTGCTTGGGTTGTTGGCTGAATAAATCCAGTTCACACCAGTCACACAGCAACTGCAATGGGCCCTCTGGTGTGGCATGAACCAGAAGAAACTGTGTGGACTATATATATTGTAGTTCACATGGGAAGAAAACACAGTTCCCACACAACTTCCTTTGTCTTCATACTGCTTCCAAAAGTTCTATCATAAAAGGCTGAAGGAACAATGCAAGAAGCTTCCCCATAAATGGTCTAAGACAAATCACAAGATTTCTGTTTAGAATGACAAAGGTAGAGAAGCAAGATTCTATACTGTATGAAAAATGCTAGTTCATCTATTAGTTTCTTCATATTCTATGAACTCTTGGGATTGCATCTGCACTGTCACCCTTTCTAAACTTTCTAAACTTACCTGGGGCCTGGGCCAAGTCCCATTGGAAACTGAACCTCAGCAGGAGTATGTGCGAACTGTGGATGTCTCCAGTCTTTGGGACCCAGATGCACCAACTGCAAACCATTCAGCAACAACACACAAAGGCATGCAATTAGTGAGGTCACAGCTCTCACACAAAGCATACAATTAAACCTCAGCAGCTTTGATTAACTGCCTAGATTGACTTATTATGGATGTCAAGATTTAGATGATTTTATTTAAGCAAACATTGCATTTTAGTTATTAAAAACAACTACCCAATCTTGCAAATATGTATAAAACCCCAGAATCCTAGCACCAGAGTTATATAAATTCAAAGTGTGATAATGGAGGAAAATTTCAGACCAATAAACGATCTGATAAGATAAAATCTAAAGGACACAAAGTAATATTTATGGATCTGGCTTGGAAAGAGAGTTGCTGCTTAGTTTTGTGGGGATGGGCAGTGGTACCCATTGAAAATGTTTAAATTTGTTTGTGTACTGTATACTTCTAAGTTGGCCAATTTCCATGGACATCAGACTCTTCTTTCAAGATAGGTCAGAAACTAAATTAACAGATGGAGTCTCCTTCTTTGAAGGTTTTTATAGAGGCTGGATGTTCATCTGTCAGAAGTGTTTTGATTGTGCAGTTCTGCAGAGCACAGTTGGACTGAATGGCTTTTCCATCTCTGTGATTCTATGATTCTAAGGTTGTTTTTATAATTGCAACTCCAGGCTACAGGAACAAAGGAATTATTAGAAACCCAAGGCTAAATGAACTATGCATTTTCAAATGCACTGAATTCAAGCATGGATTCTTAGCAAGTACAAATAACAAAACATTATCAAAACTCTCTCACTCTTGAATCAGCTGCAGGTGGAACTTTTCAAAATTCTATATTTTTGTCTGTGTTTTTAGGCAAGAGATCTATTTAGCAGTTATATGATATTGCTCAAGCAAGCAGAGCAGTGGACTTCACAGCAGCAGCGGACACACCATGCAACATACAGGCAATGATTTTTTCCACCTCTCATGAACAAGAATGGAGGAGCATTAGAACCTCACCTTCTGGTGGCATTTTTTTCGGTGGTGCTGAAGGAGGTGGCAAAGGAACTAAGGAGGTGACTCGGAACCCTGCTGGCAGTGTTTCTGATGACCCACTGAGCATGTTAATGCTATGAAATTCTCGGGGACGGAAACGCTTTCGCCAGGAAGGGGTTCTCCGAAAAGTCTTGTCGTCACCCTGTAAAAAAGAAAAGCAAAATTATACCATGTCTCAAGCAGAGTGATGAAGTAGTGATGAATATGGAGGGAGGACAGGAAGTCCTGTAATTAGTCAAAGAGACACAGCAATGCTCTTGAACCACAAGGACACCAGGAAAGCTCACAACAATATGATTTAGTTCACCATGCAACTCTGTAATGGGAGATTTCAAATACAGGTGGCCCTCCATATCCACAGATTCTTTATTCATGGATTCAGCTATCAAAGCTTGAAAATATTCCCAAAAGATATAAATCCCCCAAAACACATCATGATTTTGCTATTGCATTTAAACAGCACCATTTTATTATGCCATTGTATATAATGGGCTATGAGCATCCATGGATTTTTATATCCATGGTGTGTGTGCGTGGAGGGTGGGTGGGTCCTGGACCCAAACCCCAGTGGATACATAGGGCCCATTGTATTTGCATATCCCACTACCCTATTCAGCTAAAGGCTGAAGATTTGTTTAAATAGGAGTGATTTTGGCTGCTGGAGAAAAGAGAGCAGGAAAGGGGCCAACTGAGCCTCCCTTGGGAGAGAGTGTCATTGTTCTCACCAGATTAGCCTGTGCAGATGGTGGAACAGACAGAAAGTCCTCTCTCAAAAATCTTAAGACTCAGGATTAACCCACACATAGAAACAATCCACTTCAACAGTACTTTAACTATCATGGGTCAATGCTATAGAGTTATGGGAATTGTAGTTTGTTGTTTCATTAGAGTGCTCATTAGTGTGAACCCCACCTCTGAAAAACTTCATTTCCCTAAAGTAGTTGCTCCAACTACTCATAAATAAGGTGTAGAAGTACATGAGGCCATTTGTACAAAAGCTCTAGAAGCAGGTATATTACAGTGTAAAATAGAGATCGCAAGCATGCTTTTATTCAGAAGGCAAAACTGGCAAGTTTGTATACAATAAGAAACCGTTCATTTCTTGTAAAACACACACATAAAAAAATCCAGTCTTAAGAGATCTTATGCAATTCAATATACAAAGACGTGAAGTCTAAAAAACAAACAAACTTCTCCCTCCTAAAGGAATGGGTGATAGACATGTGTTAGTAAGCTTTAGAAGTCAAAATATCAATTTCTAAAATCAAATCTAGGATCTAGGAAGCATACAACTAGCCACCCTAGATTCCACAAACTTGCTGTCAGACAAAACATTAAGTCCAAGAATTTATCCTGAAACAATAAACTCCTTGTTGGAAGCATCTCATAAAGAAACTCTCAGGGAGCTGAGGTCCTACCCATTTAACATTATTTTTAAAAAGAGAACAAAAACCCATTCACCTCTTGACTTAACAGAGCAAACTGATACATCTTAGAGTCTCTATGAGATCAGGTTTTCTAAAACACCAATCAGTAAACTGAATTTTAAAAGGGGGTTCCATTTTCATACTAAATAAAATTGATTTGCACTTACTATGACTGAAAACATACTACAGAAATAATCCAGTTTGAACCCGCTTTAACTGTCCTGGCTCAGGACTAAGGAATCCTGGGAATTGTAGTTTATTGTAGCACCAGAGCTTTCTCTCTGACAGAGGCGATTAAATGTATCACAAAACTACAACTCCCAAAATTTCCCAATATTGAGCCAGGGTAGTTAAAGCAGTCTCAAATTGGATTATTTCTGTAGTGTGTTTCTGGTCTATGTTACCATCAGGACAGAATATGGAGAGCAGAATGGTTTCCAATCAGCAAGAGGGTCAGCCATGGCTGCATTTTACCAACCTATCTGTTTAACCTGTACACTGAACATATCATATGTAAAACGGGATTAGACTTGGAAGAAGGGACATGAGAACTGGATGAAGCAACATCAAAAATTTAAGGTATGCAGATGACACCATATTACTAGCAGAAAATAGCAAAGACTTTGAGTAATTATTGAAGAGAGTCAATGAAGGAAGTGCAAAGGAAGGCTTACAGTTGAAAACAAAAAAATGACCATTGATAACTTTAAATTAGACAATGAAAACACTGAAACAATTCAAGATTTTCCATACCTTGTCTCAGTCATTAATCAGAATGAAAATGACTAGGACTTGGAAGGAAAGCTATGAATGAACTAGACAAGATCCTGAGGTGTAAAGATACTAAAGTTAAGATTTTCCATGCCACTGTATTTCCAATTTCTATGCATGGTTGTGAAACCTGGACACTGAAGAAAGCTGACAGGAAGAAAATCAACTTATTTGAAATGTAATGCTGGAGTAGAGTTCTACAGAAACCATGAACTGCTACAAAGACAAATAAATGGAGCAAATCAAGCCTGAACTTAGATAGCTGGGTATGTTTCGCCTGGAGAAGAGAAAGTTCAGAAATGATACTTGAAAGGATGTCATACTGAAGATGGAGCAGTTCCAGAGAATAGGACCCAGAGCAATGGGTTTAAACTAAAGGAAGATTCCACCTCAAAATTGGGAAGCACTTACTAATAGTAAGAGTTGTTCGATGGAAAATGCTCCCTTGGAAGATCATGGTCTCCTCCTTTTGAGATTTTTAAACAGAGGCTGGCTGGGTGGCTGTTTGTTGGGGGTGTTTTGATTATGTATTCCTGCAAGGCAGGGGATAGGATTTGATGGCCCTTGAGGTCTCTTCCAACTCTATGATTCTAACTCTCCCTAGAAGCCAAGATGACTATACTGAGACTATTGATCTTTGGACATATGAGAAGACATGATTTACTAGAAAAGACAATGCTTGGTAAGGTAGAAGACAGAACGAAAAGAGGAAAACCTCACAATAGACAAAATCAATCAAGGAAGCCATGGCCCTGTGTGTCTGCAAGACCTGTTGATGGCAGGGTGACTTGGAGGTCTCATTCACAGAGTCACCATACGTTGAAGTAAACTTGACAGCAGCTAACAACAACAAATATTAACATCCATTAAATATCGTTTGTGTTGACAGCAAAACAAATCCCACCCCTTTAAAATAGACTCTGGGCATGTCAAAGAGGCTAAACATTAGGAATATCATGGTTGATATTCACCCATATACAACACCCTCAATTTTAAGAGACATTGAAGCATAATATAAAATGGTGATGATCTTAACATCAGAATCCCTGCTGCCTGGATTACAACTAGGACACATTGGATTAATGAAGACGATGGCAGGAGAGCTTTCTCTTTAGCAGGCATTCTTAACCATTTGGGCAGTCAAGGACTCTTATCAGAACTATCCTCACCAGGAACCCCACCAACACACAATTTTCAAAGTACAGTAACAGGAAGACAATAAAATTAAATAATTATCTAGTTTTGTGTCCAATTTAGAGATACCCTAAAGCCCACCCATGGACTCTCTAGAGGTTTATGGACCATAGGTTTAAAACCTATGTTCTGTAGTGATGCTAGAGTTGTGGCGATCTCTCTCCAGGGTCCAACAAGTTTCTGTCCTTCCCTTTTCAGACAATGCTTCAAAAATGTTCTGACTGCAGAAAATATTTTATAATCTACCAATTTGTTTTTGCTGTTTTATTATGGTCTGCTGAATATGCTATTTGTGTGCATAAATGGTGTCTTGAAACTCTTCACCTTGTTCAAGGAAAGAGAAACTGGAGAAGACCATTTAATCAGATTTCTCATGGGTAGGAGAAAAATTCCAACAGGTTCCTCAGAGGCTCAACACATTTAGTGGCAGTAGTTTCATACTTTCCCCACTAGGACTGAGGCTGCATCTGCACTGCAGAAATAATCCACTTTGACAGAACTTTAACTGCCATAGCTCCATCCTATGGAAACTTGGGATATGTAGTTCAGTGAGATATTCAGTCTTTGCTATCAGAGCACCAAACTCCAGATCCCAGGATTCCATCGCACTGAGCCATGGCAGCTAAACTAACATCAAATTGGATTATTTCTGCAGTGCAGATCCAGCCTGAGATTATAAACCCAAGAAAAAGGGCTGATTGTATATAAGCTGCCCTAGAAGTCTTTTTGGATGAAGAACACAGCAAAATGCTTTAAATTTTTAAAAGTGTGAGTTTAGGTGTTTGTTTTGCTGCAAGTGGCAGAAGCAGCAATTCTGTTGGCAGCCAGATGATTATTTTATACCTCCTCTAGACCAAAACAGAAAGCAAAACTAATAAGTAATATTCTGAGAAACTGTGGGATAAGAAGGGGGAAGCTGCTCAGCTGTACTCACAAAGATTGCTACCACACTGCAGAAGTAATGCAGTTTGTCACCACTTTAACTGGCATGGCTCCATCCAATAGAACCCTAGGATTTGTAGTTTGTTGCGACACCAGAGCTCTCTGAGAGAGAAGGCTAAATAGCTCAGAAATCTACAAATCTCACAGTTCCATAGCATTGGGCCATGGTAGTGAACATGGTGCCAAACTGCAATAATTCCACAGCATAGCTGCAGCCGGTGTTTCTACTGAAGTAAGCTGCTTCAAAAAATGAGTTTCAGATCATGGTATACAATAAGTTTTAGATCATGGTATACATGGTTTCAGTAATAAAGACTAGGATAATAAAAAGATGTTTTAAAAAGAATCAGCATCTTAAAATAAAATTGCTATTTCCTTATCTTTGTTAACTTGCTGGGAATAGCTCACTGAAGGGCTGTCTTCTCAAAATGTTCTCACTCAAGTAGAAAGCTTATTGAGTGTTCCAGAGTCATGGGCCTTTCCAACCAGCTTCTAATCATAACCAATGGTACACAGAAGAACTTAGGAATATGAAGTAGGAAGGACAATGACTAGAGCATTACTGACAGACAACTCGACTCATGTCCGACACGCCATAGGGAATTTCTTGATACCTACAGAGTGACAATATGTGCAATGAGGACTTTCCTCTCTGCATGTATTGTGTCTGTGAATTCTTGTCCAGCTGAACTGATTAAGGTGGTAAGGAACCTGACTCAGGTACCCACTCCCCAGACTCCAGTTAGCACCTAGTACAGCTCACTGTGATGCTTTTAATGATAATTTTGCAGATAAAATCTTTCAGATAAGAGCTTGACTTGGACACTGGCATTATTGCAGAGACTATAGGTGAGGTGTCCAGTGACTAAGATCAACCTGGATCAGTTTGAATCTGTGAGTACTACGGACGTGGACAAGCTTCTTGGAAATGTGAAGAAAACAACTTGCCCTCTTGACCTTTGCTCTTCAAACCTTGTCATTCAAGGAGGAGATGCACTTAGGTTCCATCTGAAATATATCATAAATGCATCTCTTAGGGAGGACTATTTTCCACCTTGTCTAAAAAAAGTGGTGGTACTGCCACTTCTGAAAATGCCCTCCCTAGATCCCATGGACATGAATAATGATAGACTGGTCTCCCATTTTTAAGCAAGGTAAATGAGAGAGATGTTGCCCTTCACCTCCAAGCAGTCTTAGATGAAATAGATTATACAGACCCATTTCAAATTGGGGTCGAGACTGCCATGGTTGACTTAGTAGATGATCTTCGCTTGAACAGCAACAGAGAAAGTGTGACCCTGTTAGTGATCTTGGATCTCTAAGCGGCTTTCGATACCATTGACCATGGTATCCTTCTGGAATGCCTGAGAGATTTGGGTTGCGTATCGGGGGCACTGTATTACAGTGGTTCTGGTCCTATCTCTCATGCAGAATCCAGATAGTAATGCTTGGGGACAACTGCTCCTCTAAAAGAGAGCTTAAATTTGGTCACTCAAGGCGCCATCCTTCCCCAATACTATTTAATATCTACATGAAACCACTGGGGGAGATCATCCGGAGGCATGGGGCAGGGTATCTATCAGTATGCTGATGACACCCAATTATATCTCTCCATGTCCTGGACCATAAGGAAGGTGTCTCCCCTCTGAATGAATGTCTTGAAGAGTAATGGGCTGGATAAGGAAAAACAGACTGACACTGAATCCAGATAAGACGGAGGTACTCATAGTTGGGGGTCCTAATTTGGGTTTGGAGGTTTGTCAACCAGTCCTAGACAGGATCACACTTCCCCAAAGGACTGTGTTCATAGTTGAGGGTACTCCTGGTGTCGTTCCAGATGTGAGCTCAGACAGATGCGACAGTTGGGAGTGACTGCTATCAGCTTCAGTTGATATGCCAGCTACATCCCTTCCTAGAACCTGAGGACTTAAAAACTATGGTGCACGACTTGACTTCTGCAATGCACACTGCATTGGGCTATCCTTGTATCTAGTGCAGAAACTAATACAAAATATGGCAGCCAGGGTGGTCACTGGAAGATCTAGAGGTGACCATATTATACCTATATTAAAGTCTCTTCAGTGGCTGCCTTTTAATTTCTGGGCACAATATAAGGTGTTGGTTATAACCTTTAAAGCCCTTTATGGCTTAGGTCCAGCCTACCTATGGGATTGCCTTCTCCTATATAATCTGCCCCACACACTGAGGTACTCAAATAAAAACTTACTGCAACCAGCTAAAACTAGGCTGGCTGCAGTTACCCAGAGGACCTTCTTTTCAGCTGCTCCCAAATTATGGAATAGCCTGCTGGAAGTGATTCGAAATACTGCTAGCCTTGATTGCTTCAAAAAGGCAGTCAAGACATATCTCTTCAGATAGGCCTTTCCAAATTAAGATCCTTGCATTCATTCATTTGAATATTGCTCTAACTGCCTCTCCTCTGTTTTAATAATTGTTTTAACAAGTGTCTAATAATTTAATTGTCTTTTATTGTGAACGGCAGGGTTAGGGAGGGTTTGGGATATAAGGAAACTTGTGGTTATTGTATTTTATGGATTTTTAACGTAAGTAACTTTGATCGTTTGGAGAATAATAATAATAGTTATTATTATTATTATTATTAGTATTATTATGGACGATTGTGATTAGACCTTTTCCAATGGGTAAATCCAGGCTCTGAACTTTTTGCCCAGGGAAGTCCATCTTCCTCCTTCCCCGATGGTCTTCTGTCGTGATGTAAAAGCCTTCAGATTTTAGTGACTCGACTGAAACTTGCTTACTTTACTAACCAGTCATCTGCTGTTGTTTTTCTTTTTCTTTTTTCCTCTCTTTTTCTCTTGGAAAGAGGCCCTTAGTGTATATATAGTGTACTGTTGGAACTCAGAGTATTTTCAGAGGGCTCCTGAAACTGAGCATTTCGAAGGCACTGTACAGGTAACCCATCCTTTTCATCTTAATGGATTTTTCATAGTAAGAAAAAAGCCCATTGGTGGAAAAACAAGAGTGAAAAACAATAAGTGAATGTAATTGTCTTTGGCACCTGTGAAATTTCAGTAAATGGCACAGGACAATATGATAAGATAAAAGATTTGTCTGGAACCTCAGGTCGTGTATTTTAGTTGTATCTTTTGTTATGTTTCACTTGTTTTATTAGCCATTTTTTAACCATCTTGAGGAGGAGAGAAAGGCAGGCCAGCTCCAACAGGTCTTGCCTGCAAGCAAGAAGAGCCCTCCCTCCATCCACCATCTTGAGGAGGAGAGAAAGACAAGCCAGCTCCAACAGGCCTTTCCTGAAGGGAAGAAGAGCCCTCCCTCCAGTCCATCTGCCTTGGTCCAGGCCTCCGAGGCAAAGAAGATCTGCTGGACTTTCCCCCTTCCCTACCACCTTTCCTTCTCTTTTTGTGTCGTGTCTTTTTAGATTGTAAGCCTGAGGGCAGGGAAATGTCTAATTAACAAATTGTAAGCCACTCTGATAGCCTTGGCTGAAGAGCGGGGTATAAATAAAACATTATTATTATTATTATTATTATTATTATTATTATTACTTGAAAGGCAGGATATAAATGTTTTAGATAAAACTCATGCTCCTGTTGAAGTAATGGAGTGTTATATTATAACGTAAGTTACATTTCTACTCTCTGTTCCATGATGAAATCTTAGTGTTCAAGTCAGTAGTAGGGGTTCATATATTGCTGGACTGCATGTTACAGCAACACCAGCAGCAGTGATGTTGGGAATTGCAATAACATCTGGAAGGCTGTACAGTTTCCTCGTCACTTAAAGGCTGATGCTATGTGTGTAACACTGCCATATTACCTCCAACTATACATGTTCACTATTTTCCTTCAGTTTGTTTCAGTAACAGAATGGTGTTCCTTGATCATATTAAATATGTATCATACAACATGCTATTCCCCCCATCACAAAAAAAATCAATGACTTCCCCTCACCAAGACTATAGGATTTTGCTGTGACAGAGATCACTTTCTGTATATTTTATTTAGGTATTTCTACCATGCTTTTGAAGGGTAAAGTCTTCAAAGAGTGGCTTACAACAGCTGTGGTAACATAAACACAGTTTGAAAATCAATAAATATTCAGTTAAACTCCTGTAAATTTGGGCGAGCAACTTTGGCGGCTACAGAACCACATTGGTCTCCTATGAGACCTTAGCCTCATCCTCTGCTTCCACACATTCTCTAGAACAGGGGTTCCCAACCTGTGCTCCAAGGAGACCGTAGGGCTCCGTGTGCACTTCCCAGGTGCTTCATGGCCGCTCCAAGAAAATGGAAGAAAGAAAAATTGGATGAGATTAAAGAATAAGTATATATTCTTATAAATAAATGCACTCATTCCTCCACATATGTGGCTTTGACTTTTATGGATTTGATTATTCTCGGATTTTATTAATATGTTCTCTTTAGGAATAACTAGTTCCTCCAGTGCAACTCTATGGTCAACTTTAACTAAAAGTCACATTGAAGGACCTAAATAATACTCCAGTAGGCATTTGTAGTTCCTCCAGCGCAATTCTATGGTCAATGACTGGCAGATATTGACCACAGAGTTCTTTCAGGTAATGCCTTTGTTGTGTTTTTTTCCACATTCATGGGGGTCCTGTGCACCTGACCCCAGCAAATGTGGAGGCATGAGTGTACTCCTAAATGCCATTAACTTGTAAGACACAGGGTAGGTCTCTTAGGGACTCTGCCATAGAAATGAGCTCTGCACGTCAAAAATATTGGGAACCGCTGCTGTAGAGGGTATGGAGGTATTTTTACCATATTTTCAGATTTTTCTGGGCCATTTTAGGGCTAGGAGAGGCCTTTTTTAACACAGGAAGTGTATGAAAGTAACTTCTGTTCATGCCCTGTTTCAAAAGAAAAAAAAAAGGGGGGGGGAGTTTTTCTAGGGTCAAATTAATCCAGGTTCCTGCCATGTGCTGGAAATGCCACCATGCCCCAGAAGTCTGGAGGCCTCCACATATGGTGAAAATGTCTTCCTCACACCCTAGAAACCATTGTGGGGCATTTTGGAGCAAGAAATATAGACACCCCCCCTTGAAACTCTAGAGGGCATATGCAACCTGTAGCTTGCTCACTCCTCTCCTACATGTTCCCTTAGTGTCTCCCTGTTCTAAGGTTCCAGGAAACAAACATGTTAGGGAAGTTTGGGCAGTGGGGAGCAAAAATCTGGACTGGATTGTCTTTGAGATTTTCTGAAAATGTTTGCTATGGTGAACAGGCCTTAACAAATTAGAAACAGATGAATATAGGTCTTTGAGATATAGGATTCATCTCTGGTTCCATGTCAAACAAGAGTTGAGGAGTAAAATGCCAATCTTCACCATTTGGGAGTCACAAAGTTAGTAATTACACTTTGAAGGTGTAATACATAATGCTGTCGCTCATGCCTTAGCCTGACTTGGAACTCGTTCCATTGGAGCCCACTGGCTGCTTGGGTGGACAGAGCTGCCTGTGACCTTACAAATATTTCTTAACTGAACTGTCTATTCTGTAGCTCCAGTGGTTCCCCATATACACAAAAATCAAAGGAGTTATGGGTGCTGCTACAAACAGAAATTTGAAGACAATGTGGATTTGCAAGTTATACTATCCCACCAACCCACCCACCCCCCAGTTATCAAGGTCATTTAAAACAGTGGTGGACAACCTTTCCTCTGAAGAGGGCAGTATTTCCTTGGGATAAACTGCTGGGATACCATGCCACCGGTGAATGTTGCTAAGACAATACAGCACATAGTGCTGGAATCAAACTTTTCTCTCTGATTTGGCAACTCAGTTTTCTCTCCCGAAACATTCCTTCTGATGTAGCACACTGCTGTGGTACATACACTTATTTATCATGACTACTGGGAATGACTGAAAGCTCAGCAATGCACTTGCTGAAAGAGATGCCAGACTAATCACTCCCTCTCAGAGCTGAAATTTGGTTGGTAGGGAGAACTGTGTCAACTCAGAGATTATGAGGAATCTTCCTTTCCTCAGATTATTTGTGTTTCTACAGCTGCTCCCCAACTATATCTCATCCACCACAGTAACATACTGAAATTAACTGCAATATACTGGACTAAGTATTAAATTCATATTGGCCAAACCTAGGCTTGCTTATTTTCAAATGTATACATTCTCCCTCCAGCAATGCTTCTAGGGTGTTTACTAAAAGTACAACAGCATATTACAACAATGTTACATTCTGGGGAAAATAATAATGTTTAAACCCAGCACCAGAAACAAAATAATACTGGTGCCCACAAATTTTCAGGTTGGAATTCAAATATGATTTATATACACATGTGCTCCTTTTTTGGCCAGTAGTAACACTGATCGCTTTGTGACAACCACTCAGAACATCCACTTCCATTCCTGAAGAGGAGACTGTAAGTTTCTTCACAGTTATTTGAATGGATACCTACCAGAAGAGTGAATTCCAAGAGACCACTGTACTTACCTATACATCACTATCTCAAAAGATCTGATGTCACAAAATCCAATGTATCAAAACTGGCTGAAATCTCATTATATAATGAAAAAATAAATATGCAAGTTTCTTTTTCTGCCCCTGATTTGTTCCCTACCATCCATAACTTTTTTCTAAACTTGGTATACTAAAAATACAAGAGCCAGCTTGGTGTAGTGGTTTGAGGATTGGACTACAAGTCGGGAGACTAGGGTTCAATTCTCCACTAGACCATGGAAACTCACTGGGCGATCTCTGGCAAGTCACATATACTCAGCCCTAGAAAACCGCCCAATAGAGTTGCCTTAGGGTTGCTATAAGCAAGAAATTACAGCAAAGGGGAAAAATACAGAGTCCACTCTACCATATGTCCAATTAAGATAACAAGAGGATGGGCTTCATAAAGGGCAATCCATTTTATTAGTATATAATTACCACAAGGATATTTGTGGTTAGAAGCTAATGGGCAAAAGTTGCCAAACGTGTATAACTGTGACAGAACATAGATAATATTTTTAGAGATGATGGCACATATATTTGTCATTCACTCTCTAACAAACCTATGTTGGAAAATATGTGTGATATATTAACAAGTCTCCAGCATTTCCACAGAAGTCTATCCTTAGGTGCTAGTCTGGTACTTGGTAGATTAGAGTGAGGAAAGTTCAGTTCCCAGGATGCCATTTTATGGTGCCTGAAACTTACCAACTATTTCACCAAATCCCTATATTCAAATAAAATGTGTGTGTGTGTGTGTGTGTGTGTGTGTTCAGCCCAATTTCTGACTCAACCCACACAGACCACATAAACTATGTGGTGGTTTGGTTCCCCTTACCACTCATTACTTTCCACAATTCATAACCTCCCAGAAAATTATTGAAAACCAGCATAATCCTACCACTGCCAATCACAACAGTGTGGCTTGTCCAAGGAGGTAACGCTATACCCCTTTGCAGATGTCTACACCCTTGACTATATCTTCATGAGATAGACATTTTTACTTTTGTTCTTGGAATGCATATTATAGGCATTTTAAAAATAAATTACAGTATTCTGTCCCATGGCCCATTTTAGTGGTATAATCACTCCAAAATAGCTGCTTACTGGGATAATCATTTAGATGTGTAGTGGAATAAAAAGAAATAAAGGAATAAAAGGAATGTTAAAATTACTCCAAAATATGGAACTTATTCAGGAATTGGTATCCTTTCAGTTCAAGCCACTAATTTCCACAAAGATTCAAGACTAAAAAGGATTCTGCATGGCCTGTGTTGGGCTGGGCTACTGTCATATATAGTTTGGCACTTGGATGACTGAAGGCACTATGTCTCCACCTCCCACCTTCCCTCTCTCCATTAGGCTCCACAAAAACTGTGTTGATATTTTTTCAGTCAGATTTGTATATATAGCAAGATGTGTATACATTCTGAAGTTAAAGAAACTCTTCAATATATTTCCAGTCCAGTGTTTACATTTATTGACTGACTAATACAAATAACTTTGGTACATCAAGCAGTGTGACATTGATTCACAAAGCATACAAATGATTTTCCTCCAGAGTAGTTTGACTGTGAAAACTTGCTTGTTACAGTAGTAGGACACTTTATTTCATTCTTGACAAAGGAGAGCAGCTCCACATCTCATGGGATTTGATTCACAGGAGAAATGACAAAGGAAAGCTACAAGGTCCCAGCTGAAGTCAGAAGTGCCTCCAACATCACTGTTCTTCAGAGCTTTGTCCAGAGCAGTTTAAAAACATATGGTTGCTACTACTTCTTAGGGAGCAAACGCCATAGTCCACAGACCAAGGTTTTGTCTACAGACAGACTTATACCATTTTGACTAGTGGATTGAATGTAAATGTATGCAAAACCATATGACTGCTGAGATTTTAATCCTGTTTATCTGAAAGAGGTGTAAGCTAAAACTAACACATGGACATCCACACAGGGATGCTTTATTTATACTGCATTTTCTAAAAGAAGAACAGGTTTGCTGAAGATAATGCCCTAGTTTATGATATCAAGCAGAGTTCCCTTGTAGATTAAAAAAGAAAAGCAAAAAGTATGGGTTCTGTTTAACACCAATCCTTCCTCTTACAAGAAATGAAGAGATGGCCTCTGCTGTAACTCTTCCTCGTATGCAGTTTTGTAATGGAGGAGCCATATCTGTTTGCAACCTGGAATCTCCCTAGTTTAGCATATCCATTCTCACTTTTCCTACACAGAAATTGAGCGAGGTTCTGTTCCTTAAGTGCAAACCCAATCCTACTTCCAGTATTCCATTTGCTTCACCAGTTTCTTAGCTGATTGTATGAGCCCAATATTTATCAAATTCCCAGTATGATTTTGTCAGAGGATAGTACTTTGTACTCACATCATCAAGCCTCCTATCAGTGCCCAAGGCAAGCAGGTTGTTGAATTCTCTCTCCATCACCTGCCGTGCCTGGAAATAACATCAGATAAGCCAAAAACAGTAATCTATCAAAAGGAAATAACTGATGCAAATGCCAGGTTAGCAAAGCCACCAAACTACTAGTAAGAGCAAATCATAAGTCTTTTTCTGAAAACTGCTGTAGCACCATGTGATATATTTCACATTTACATTTACAAAAGACTTTGCATATGGACTTTCCATTTCAATGATACATGGTAAAAGTCAAATACAGTATAATCATCATTCTTCTATGAAAGAAATAAGAATGAATTAAATTTTTGAGTGAGCTTTCAGGGAGCAAACAGGAGAAGGTCATTTACTTTTATGCCTTGTTGACAGCCTTCCCAGAGCATGAACTGACTGAAGTGAAAAACAAAATACTAGACTAAATAGATTATTTGTTCACTTAATTAAAAAGTTCTGACCTGTTTCACTGGTAAGAATCAAACAAGCAAGGAAAGATGAGAATGCCAAATACTATAATCAGTGGATGGATGGAGAAGATGGAAAAGCAGAGAAAAGGAGGAAGTACCACTTTGTTTCCAACTGCCTTCTTAGCACATTCAGGAGCACATTCAGGCGCTCAATCAATGTTGCTGCTTCAGTTTCCCTCACAAAAGCAGTACAAAGAAGGCCTAGGAAAAATGGAGGTGAGGAAAGAAAACCAGCAGAGGTGATGGTAATGAGCAAGTGTTGTCATCATCAGCTATGCCTGCACACCACTTGGAGGGGGAAAAGAGGTGTCTCCCTTCCAGCCACTGCTTCCCCACCAGAGATAGTTCAGTTATTAATATGGTGAATGCAAAAATGATAGCTTATCTGTCTTTGTGCTAGTTTCCCCTCTTTATGGTAGTTTGATGCCTGCCAGTCAAACAGGTCTGAACTTTTCAATAAAGGCAAGAAGGAAGGAAGGAAGGAAGGAAGGAAGGAAGGAAGGGACTAGCAAATCCAAGATTAAATGTGCACATCAATGCATGTTTATTAGGAAGTAGGAACTGGGGTCAATATTAGGGCTCCGTAGAACTGGGCATCCATATGCACCCAGCCCTTCAATTGGTGCCCATGTGCCATCTTGCTGGGTTAGTCTGTTTAGTTGTAAATAAAATGTTGGTAAACTAAACGAGGGGGGGGGGGAGGAGGAAGATACCTGGATAAAATTAGGGAATTATTAGGGTGGTAAAGGACAGAGCTAAATTAATGGAAAGCAGGCAATGTGTAAAGAGTGAAGTAACAGTTGAATATTATAAAACAAGTTTACAGGAACTCTTATTTTTCATAGTGGCTTGAATTGCATCTTTAGACAGAAACATATAAACTTCATCCCATTATGACAGAAATACAGGATATAAGTCTTTGAAATAAATAAATACTTTTGGAAACATTAACACAAGTATTTCTTCCTACCTGAGTGTTCTGAGTTGGTATTTGTAACACAAGAGCCAGACTATTATAATCAAAATTTTCATCCAAAGCTATGAGTGCTCCATGGACTCCACTCTCAATAATGTTGTTGGCATACTCTCTAAGCCCAATAGATTGAATCCAGTGAATTACTTGATCATTGGTCCAGACTAATACATCTAGAAGACAGTGGAGTCATACATTCAGGACAAATACAGCTACCATTGGGAATATTTAAGCCTCGGTAAATTCCTTAGTAGGGAAAAAGCATGTTAATTATATACTGTTCTGGCACCTGTAATATAATCAATAAGGTTAAAAAACGACAGTTGACCTTGTGTAAACAAACAGCTCATAGGGTTTCCAGCAGTTTATTCCTCAGAAAATAAACCTTGCTCCTCAACCTTTGCAGTCTGAGCACACTCATTTGTTCAGTGACATATATGAAACTCAAGATGTCTGGTTCAAGACTTTAACACTATCATCCAGAAGGGAAAAACAGAGAGGAGTAATCAAAACAACACAACAACTTTCATGTGGCACAGAAGAAACGTTACATTTGTGCCAAGCAAACTTTGCTGGGAAGACCATCCAATATGAAGAGCCTGTTCATGGATCACACCTGACTAGCTTGAGCTGGTAGGAAGACCTGGAGAATGGTTTTTTTTTTAAGAAGAACTTCCAGATAGGTTTAAGTGGCAAAATACACTACCATTAGACAGCCAACTTATGTAATCAGGAATATTTACTTCATTTATTAGCAGATAAACAATTAATCCAAAATTATTTTATTAATAAATAACAACTTTTTTATTTCTTTAGAAACTTGAGACTACAGGTTCCAGGGGAAGGAGCTGTCAACCCAAATTCTCCTTTCCGATCAGCTTTCTAATGAAGATAATTTTGGGAGATTTTTTATATGCCAAGTAAAAGTAAAAAACAAAACAAATTCCCTGCAAGAACAAAGAAGCACAACATAACAAAGGAGACATTTGGGAAAAGGACCAATGAAGCAATGAATTCTAGAAATATTATGACCTTCTAGTATTCATTCTATACAGATTAAATTTTTACTGTAAAATGATTGAGTAGAACATGTCTAGAAGTTAAGAAGGTAGATGAGATAGCAACTTCCTGTCCTAGCAACTGCAAAGATTGACTCTGAAAACAGCATTGATCACCTTTCAAGAAGTGGCAGGGAGAATGACATGAAACTTTATTAAGTTTCATGGAATGATTGTTTTACATTTGCAATAGGCGGCACTGTTACTTACCTTTAATTTCATGCTGGCTTTCTTCCCGCCTCCTCTCTAGCTCCTTTCTATCATAGTTCAGCCTCTTCAGGCACATAATACCATACTGCAGGCTTGTTCTGCAACAATATGATAAATCACTTATTCCAAGGCATTTCATACTAAAGCTTCATGTCCCATTTGAAACATGACTTGAATAATGCACTGTAACAATCTTACATCATTGTATAATTCACAACCCTAAGTGTTGTTCTGTCCTTCTGTTCAATAATGCTGAGAGGAAAAAGTTTTCATTATCAAATGATTTTTCACATCACCTCCAATTCCATGTTGTTGTTGATTTTTAGTCTGTGGAAAAAAATATCCTACTGATTCAATTCATCTCATTAACCTTGAATTTGTAATAATTCTAGAAACACTGCAGTCAACTTGTTTTTAAAAGGCTCTGCATTATGTCTGTGGAATTGACTAAAGGAATTTAAGTGAAATCAATTCAGATGGGGGGGGGGGGAGAGAAAGAAAGAAAAGGCAAATGAAGCAATTTATTTCTCTGCAAGAGGACTCTTGCTCCACTTTGATGAGACATGTCCCAAAAAACATTCCCTTACCGATGGAAACTGTCCACCATCTTCAGGTGAACTCGAAGATCTTTCTTAGTCAAATGATCCAACATTCGTGCATCTACAAGACATTCCATGAAATAGCTGCGATACTGTGGGAGACCCAAGCTAGGTAGCCATTCATTCCCTATCCACTCATGGTTCATGTCCCCATAAGCAAGGGTCTGTGAAAGTAAAAAATATAAACACATAACCATCACAAGCAATGACAGAATCCTAGCCATGTATCTCAGAAATGGAATTCAGAAATGGGCATTAGCAAATATACTGGAGCTTCATGCCTTGGACTTAGGAAAAAAAATCACTATTCATAATCTATACTGTTATGAGCAGTAATCATGTCACAAGACAAGACCCAGGCAGTATACTATGTAGCCAATTTGATTGTCATTTTCTCTGGGGTAGTTCCACTGATAGAAACTGTCATCAGATTTGAAGTAAAGTTTGGATAATAGTTTTCAAATATATATTTTGACATACAACTGGCGATTGCAAAGCTGTTCCCATCAAATGTTATTCAAAATTCCATAATGTACTTTGCAAAAAGAGGCCTTGATGAGAACCTACAAAATAGACTGTAGATGTGACAACTGCACAGATTTGCACATCTAGGCCCTGAGGGATTAGAGGTGATGATTCTTACAGTGGCAGTGAATGGAACACTGGCTGCTTGCCTGTGTCAAACATCACCATCAGCACAATTCAAAAACCTTAATTACAAATAAAATAAAGAACATGTGGGCTTCATTTTCAGTCCCTTGGGCAGACATACACCACCATTTCACAAGAAGTAATGTTACAAATTGTTGTACAGATTCCTGCACATAAGTCTGAAGGCTTTATGCAGTGGGATTCCTTACCATGCTTAAACACATTAACAATAGGTCAAAATGCTATGAAAATCTTATTGAAAAGTATGAATATTAAAGTTTGGTAAATATCCTTATAAAATCTAGTTCCACTCTGGGACTACCCAGGACCATGGCAGCTGCACATGCTCAGCCTCAATCAGTGCCACTGCCACAGTCCTGAACCAGGCGCCAGTTCTGGACTGGTTCTTTGAGAAAGAGCAGTGCCTGGGGTAGCTTCTGGCTGCATTCGGGGTGAGCGTCATCTGAACGCCATGCCCCCAACACAGTCCAACACTGGCCCTTGTGGGCTGTCTGATACCCGAATTTGCTTTTACACTTTCCAGTAAGAGAGAATTAAGATGTGAAAACCAGACAGGACTTTATTAAGTTTCCTCTTACTGGACCAACAGGGTAATATCTGAAGAGGAAAATTAAAGAATAAAGCTATAAGCATTTGCTTCCAAGGCAGAGGAACAAATGAAGGTTTAGAGGAGTGCAGAAACTGGCTAAGAACAATGGCTGATAAATTAAGAAGAGAAATACAGTAGAAGTAAATCATCAAAGCAGTTCTGCATGTTTTTTAATACTGTGGTACTAACAGAACCATGTGGAGGGTTGTGTAAGACTTCAGCTGTCTCCCCCCTCCCCAAAGAAATCAGTTACATTCTGTACTTTTTTCCATTTGGAAATTACAGCAGGTATTATTATCTAGAAAGGAAGTGTAAGATAGCTTAAGAGCATTCTGCATCTGTTTTCAAAAATCACTCAGTGACACACATTAATTTCTTCAAGTGTCCAACAATTCAGGTGATCTGAATATCATAGAGCAGCTCAATTTTGTCAAGTTCAGCTAGTTCTCATAGCTCTGTGCTTCCAAATACAGTAAACAAAACACAATATAATGCAGAAGTCTCACCTGTGCCCAACTGCCCTCCTCAGTGTCCTACATGTTACAATGCAGCATGTCAACAAAATAACAGGCAAAGTCAGTTATCACCATGCAATGAGTGACAATATTTCAGATAAAAGTAGACTTTGTATATAGTAAGACAAAATAATCAGGATAGTCTCACAAAGAATATACACATCACACAATTAAATGAATAGTGAAGGAATAACAAATTACCATAATCTGATAGGTGATTATGTTTCTTACTTTTATACCTGTATGAGATATGGAACCTACCCTACATGGTACTTTTGTTGTTGTTGTATGCCTTCATTTCTGACTGATGGTGACCCTAAGGTAACCCTATCATGGGGTTTTCTTGGCAAGATTTCTTTAGAGGAGGTTTGCCATTGCTTTCCCCTGAGGCTGAGACACTGTCACTTGCCCAAGATCACCCAATGGGTTTCATGGTTGAGCTGAGAATCAAACCCTGGTCTCCAGAAATGTACTACCTTCTATTTAAACAAGAGAAACAAAACTGCTAATTGACTCCCACTAGTCTGAAAAAACAAATATTGGTTGGGCAAAACTTCACAGTAACTAGCCACCCAGCACTCAGACATAGAGTACCTTTACTTGAACATGCCCAGTTACCATGGACACAGGGTGGCTTTTTGAATATTCATTAGTCATTTTCACCTTATAGAAAGTGTCACAGCTTTTTATTATTTCAGCAATTTATACCCTTGCCTATTAATGATTTTGATAAATCCTAAGTTTTAAAAAACAATTAATTTTGCTCTTGAACAATGTTATCAGTATCTCAAATTTTTAAAAAAATCTTATTCATACCAAAGGAGACAATCATTTAACTAAATTAGAGTCAGCCCCTTATCATGTGTAAACTATGTTACAAAAAACATAAGATGCAAGTATATTAGGTAAAAAGCCTTCTACTTTGACCAGGTGCGTAATGATTTCCCTGTCAATTTTGATGGGCATGAGCACAGGTTATGAAAGGAAAATATTACACAGGAAACACTTACCGTTTTGGTTGAAGTTGCCATTGTTTCCATCTCTTCATGTGTGACCCAAACATTACCAGATGACTGGTCAGATAAGAGCATAGCAGGGAAGCAGGGAATATGAATCAAATGAAGGAAGGAAAAAATATTTCAATGTGACATTCATCTGGACATAGTTTTCAGTGGCTCTAGCAATGAGAATGACATCATGAAAAGACATTCTCAGTTTATACCAGTGATTCCCAAAAGCATTTTGAACCTCAGCTTTCAGGGTTCCTGGACATTGGTTGTAGTGGCTGAGGATTCTGGGAGTAAAAGTCCAAAATACCTGGGAGTCTGGAAATCTTTTTTTACTATTAAACAGCCTTTGTTCTTAATTTACAGAGTTTCTAAAGGAAAAAAAATCATGGCATCATCTGAAATAAAGAGCATTTTTACCCTAAAGCAATCTAAATGGAACTGACTGGAGATTCCTTTAGGAATGTATCTTATTAAAAGCCCTACAACTTAGCCCAACTTTTCAGTCTATTTTCTTCATGGTCAACTTGTTAGTTCACTTAATCCTTCTGTGTATCTCCTATTCCTTTGTTACCTTGTTGTGGCCCTCCTCCTTCAGAAAAGGACCAGGGGAAATATGCAAGTACTGTACAGTGGTCCCCCGGATTGTGAAAGTAATCCGTTCCGGGATTACTTTCGTAACCCGGAAGTTTTTACAACCCGGGGGACCGCTTTTTTTGGTGCACAGTGCGCCGGAGCGCGCTGTTTTAAAGGGCCCGGGTTGCTTTTTTTTCGCAACCCGGGGATTTTTTCGTATGCCGGGGCCGTTTTTTCGGCCCCGGCTGTTTCAGATCCCGGGGATTTCGTTCCCCGGGGGATTCGGATCCCGGGGGACCACTGTACTTACTTTTCCATGTATCTGTGTCTGCTGACACTTCTCTGAAAATTAGCAAGGAACTCAAAGGAAAGATACAACGGAATTGCTAGGAGAGCTATTTTGAAACTGGCTGATAACAGAAATAATGGTAGGGGAAATGGGTAACACCTCTAAGCCATTTTACAAAACCCTTTTGAAGGGCAGGCCACAGACCCTCAACTACAATTCAGCAAATAAACATGTTAAAATAAATCAAGCAAAAACCCTGGCTCTCAAAGTGGTCAAGCAAACATTCAGAACTTTACCAAATAAGGCAGGTAAATCAGAACTTCTTCAGAATAACAGCACTTTTGGTTGGTGCCTATGACATGAAGTCATCCCTATCCTGTTGTTATCCTGTGAGAGACCTTTTTAGATCAGTTACTTTTTTATTTACACACACAGACAAAAATCCAGTAATTACCTCTCTTTCCCACTTCTATTGTGCTATGGTGAAGTTTAATTGTGCTTTTGTGCCCATTTTGGTGGTCTAGGGGCAGCCTAATGGGCATGCTTTGGGTGGGGAAACGTAAGAGAGATCAGGGAAGAAGGAGTTTCTTTACTCAACATTCAACTCACTTGGTTCTTCCTACAAATGGTAGCAGATTCAAATGGCTAGCAGTGGGTCTCAGATGGTGGCACTCAGGTCCCAAGGTCAGACCTTTTCTCTTTGGCCAAGTGAACCAGAGCCCATTGTTGCCCACCCAGAGCAAATCTATGAGCAAAGCAAGAAGCCATCAAAGAGGCAGGGCTCGACCTGGCAAGTTCCTCTGAGGAAGTGTACCAGAGCTCATTGTTGCCCACCCAGAGCAAACCTATGGGCAAAGCAAGAAGCCATCCAAGAGGCAGGGCTATGACCTGGCAAGTTCCTTTGACACTTAGGGGAAGCTCTGGTGACAGAGGTGTGGAGAGGATAGGTTAGCGTTAAGCCCCAGTGGCACTGCAGACTATCCAAGACAGCCCTCACTCCTTCACTGCGATCAGATTAAAGTTTGAGAGGAGGGTGGTGTAAGGAAAGGCAAAGCCTGCAGCTGAATCAGGAAAGCAACAGACTATCTGTCTCTCCAAGCGTATGACATATGTTGGCGGAGGGCATCTGTGTGTATGTTTGCCTGTGTGTGTGCGTGCATGTGTCAACAATGAAAAGGGAGAGAAATAATGTCTTGAAGAAGGTAGTGGGTCCCAAATGCTGTGTGTGATACAGTTTCAGCACAAACAGATGCTTCCAACAATGCTATGTAATAAGCCGCTGGGAGAGATCATCCAGAGACATGAGTCAGGGTGTTATCAGTATGCTGATGACACCCAGATATATATCTCTCTATACCTTGGACCACAGCTCTGACTAAGGATGGCATCTCTCCTCTCAATGAATGTCTTAAGGTGGTAATGGACTGGATGAGGAAAAAACAGACTGAAACTGAATCAAGGTAAGATAGAAGTACTCATGGTTGAGGCCCCTAATCCAGGTATAGGGATATCTCAACCGGTCCTAGACGGGGTCACACTCCCCTTAAAGGACTGTGTTCTCAGCTTGGGAGTGCTTCTGGACTCGTCACTTCAGATGTCAAACCAGATAAATACGTCAGGAGTGTTTGTTATCAGCTTTGGCTGATAAGCCAGATGCGTCCCCTCCTGGAACTAAGGGACCTAGAAACTGTGGTACATGTGCTGGTAACCTCACTTCTGTAATGTGCTCTACATGGGGCTAACCCTGTACCTAGTCCAGAAATTTCAATTAGTTTTGAAATTAGAAGCCAGAATTGAATTAGCAGCCAGAATTGAAACTGAAATTAGCAGCCAGGTTAGTCGTCGGGTTAGTAACCAGAGGTGACCGCAAAACTCCTATCTTAAAATCTTTTCATTGGCTGCCTATTGGTTTCTGGGCACAGTAGAAGGTGTTGGTTATGACCTTTAAAGCCCTTTAAGGCTTGGGTCCAACCTATTTGCAGGATCACCTCCTTCCATATAATCCACTGAGGTCTTCTGGGAAAAATCTATTACAGCCAATAAATACTAGGTTAGCAACAGTCACCTAGAGGGCCTTCTTATCTGCCGCTCCTAAACTATGGAATGGCCTGTTGGAAGAGATCCGAAACATTACTAATCTTGACAGCTTTAAAAAGGCTATCAAAACAGATCTCTTCTGATAGGCATTCCCTGAGTAATCCACTTGGTCCCCCATGGATACCATGTCTTTGCTGTTGACTGCTTTTGTTTTGTTGATTGTTCTAATGGAATTTTAATATGGCATTATTTCAGGGGGAGGGAATAATGGGATGTATTTTATGATGTATCATGTATTTTATATTGCATTTTATACCTGTTGTAAGCCACCTCGATCCTGTGGGAGAAGCGGGATAAAAAAAATAAAAATGGTTCCAAAAGTGCAAAAAGTATTTTTGGACATAACAAAATTGCAGGAAGAGTGGGGCTTCATTTACTTCAATCAGTTTTGGGCTTCACCTGAGGAATATAACTTTCCATATTTTCTCAGAGATACATAGAGAACCTCTAAATTTACTTCAATCAGTTTTGGGCTTCACCTGAGGAATATAACTTTCCATATTTTCTCAGAGATACATAGAGAACGAAGTGCTGTACAGAACTCTGATTTTGAGCTAAAACCTGCAGTTGTGTGTTTCATAAAAAATTTCTGGGTTTGGGTTCAGCTCTTCCTCATGAGTGTAGAGTACAAATAGTCTTAACATTAAATAAGGATGGAAAGACTAGTTTACTAATCACATGAAATACTTACTGTCCTCGAGGTGGGTGGAGCTGATGGACTTGTTAGCGACACCATTTCTTGAATTGCAAGGCGCAGTTTTAATCGGTGAAGTGCATTGCTAATGCCAATTTCTCTTTGTATCTCTGTATCTGACAAGGCAGACATTATAGCACCACTCTTCACATTTGCTCTGCATGCTGCGACATACCAGGCAGGCATACCCACCCAAAGCTACAACATAAGAGGTCACAGATGAGTTTGTGTTTACATCTTCAGACATGTTAGCTATAGTTTCAGATGAGAGACAAAATCCTTCAACCTGCTTAAATCAGATAGTTCAGATGCTCACAGATCTTTAGTTAAGTTTGGAAGAAATGAGTATTGATACCTCCTTACCATGGTAGTAACCCAATAATTTATCTGACACTGCCAGTTTAATAAACTAAAACCTAACAGAAAAAAAGAGACACAGTTTTATTTCAAGAAAAAAAACCCCACATCTTGCGATTTGCAGCTCTCTCAGCTAGTTCAATGGAAGTAAATTGTTGAAACGGAAACAGATGAAAGAGAAAGCATTTTCATCTAATTAGCTTCACATACATCATTCATGACAGTTTTTCCTGTGTGAAAAACTAGATAAGACCTTGTAGATGTCCACCTATCCTTTCATGTATTAAAGCAAGTAACACTTTAAATATCAAATCCAAACATCAAATCTAAATTTTAGTTCTACAAGAAGTGCATTACTAACATGAGTATTACCCAATAAATATCCTATGTCAGTCCTGTCGAAACATATCCAACCTGTCTGGAAGCCCGTTTATTAGAAAATATTACCATTCTCCTTTTAAAAAACATAAAAGCATTTAGACCAAAATTTTGTATGAACATAATACAACCCTGCATTTCAAAAACAGTAATAGTTTTACAATATTATCTTTGTGTCAGATGTCTGTCTGAATGTAGCCTTAACAGTCTCTTCTGCCATTGCATTATTAAATTGTTCATTTTGGAGAGAGAGAAGAAAATAAGACTGCAAGCTTTAGTGGTATTTATATCTTATCTCAATGGTACTTGCTTCTAAATATACATGGACAGGGACTGTGCTGCAAAATTACTGTTTATTCATGTACAGGTTGAAATAGAATGATAGAGTTGGAAAAGACCACAGGGGCCAGCCAGTCCAACCCCCTGCCATACAGGAACTCACAATCAAAGCACCCATGACAAATGGCCATCCAGTCTCTGTTTAAACACCTCCAAAGAAGGAGACTCTACCACAATGCAAAGGAGTGTGTTCCACTGTCAAACAGCTCTCACTGTCAGGAAGCTCCTCCTACGGTTTAGGTGGAATCTCTTTTCCTGTAGCTAGCATCCATTGTTCCGGGTCCTGTTCTCTGGAGCAGCAGAAAACAAGCTTGCTCCATCCCTTCAAATATTTAAACAAGGCTATCATATCACATCTTAACTGTCTCTTCTCACGGCTAAACATACCCAGCTCCCTAGGTCTATCCTCATAAGGCCTTCACCATTTTGGTCACCCTCCTTTGGACATGCTCCAGTTTCTCAACATCCTTTTTGAATTGTGGTCCCCAGAACTGGATACAGTATTCTATAATAGAGTGGCACTATTACTGAAACTGGCACCATAGCTGATAAATTGTGCGCAATCCCTGGCAGTTGCTCATCCCTGACCTACTAGATGCCAGCTGAAAGAAGGAAGTTGGCAGCATGAGCTTTCAAAGACTAAGGTCTAATTCCTCCGATGCATTTGGTGGAGTGGAAGCACCCAATGCATCTGAGAAAGTAGACTTTTGTCTACAAAAGCTCATGCTGCCAACTTTTTTTCTTTCAGTTAGTCTCAAAGGTACTACAAGACCTCTCTACATACTTATTCTACAGACTAACATGGCTATATCTTTGAATTCTACTGTATGCCAGTAATCTGAAAGTTTTGAGACAGGCTTACCTCCAGCCAGGAGACTACAGTCGGGCCATCCCATTGAGCAAAGGGAATGCCTTTTCTTCGAGCCTCTTCCAAAAGTTCATGTCTGGAAGGATAAGCAATAATACAATGATTTCTTTGTTAACAAAGGATTCCACCAGTTTACAGCCAGTACTACAGTGCTGATCCAAAGCCATTTGAAATTTTTTTTAAAAAAGGAAGTTAAAAGGTTATTGTAGCAAGTGTATCCCACATCCACAGCATGGACAAAGGTAACATTCTGGATTTAGTGCAATTTTTTTAACAAGAACCATATTGTGAATGGAGCAAGAATATGATAGCAACAGTAGTGCCATCCATAATCTAAAATGTTCTTTAAAATCTCTTTCAACGTGTTTACCAACAGAGGTTTTGGCATATCCTTTGGGTGTCACACACTGCACTTGGGTGTCTAAATCTTTCTTAGTTTAATACAAGTTGTTGTTGTTATCCACCCTCGAGTTGATCTCGACCTATGGCGACCCTGTAGGTGAGACAGCTCCAAGACTCACTATGTGCCACTGTTCTACTCAGGTCCTGCAAATTTATACCTGTGACTTCCTTTATAGAGTCCATCCATCTAGCATGTGGCCTTCCTCTCTGTTTCCCTCCACCGTTCCTAGCATTATTGTTTTTCCCAGTGAGTTATGCCTCACCTCAGTCTAGTCATCTTGGCTTCCAGAGAGATTTCTGGTTTGATCTGCTCTAAGACCCATTTGTTTGATTTCTTGGCTGTCCATGGTAACCACAGCACACTTCTCTAGCATCACGTCTCAAATGAATTAATTCTCTTCCTATCCACTTTCTTAACTGTCTAGCTCTCACATCCCTACATGGTGACAGGGAATGCAGTTGTATGATTCTAACTTTTGTGCTCAGTTGTACGTCTTTATATTTTAGGATATTTTCTAGTTTTCTCATAGCTGCTCTCCCCATTCTTAGTCTTCTTATGATTTCTTGACTGCAGTCCCCACTTTGGTCAATATTTGATCCCAGATACAAAAATTCTTTTACTATTTTTATTTTCTCAATGCCCAGGTTGAATCTGTGTAAATTATCTGTGGCCATTATTTTTGTTTTCTTTATGTTCAACAATAAGCCTGCCTTTGCATTTTCCTCCTAGATCTTCCTTAGTATCTGTGCCAAGTCTGTGATGTTTTCAGCTAGCAGTATGGTGTCGTCTGCATATCTTAGATTGTTGATGTTTCTTTCTCCTATTTTCACTCCTCCTTCTGTGTCCAATCCTGCTTTTCATATATGTTCTGCACATAGGTTGAACAAATAGGGTGAGAGGATGCAGCCTTGTCTGACCCCTTTGCCAATTGGGAACCGTTCTTCTTTCCGTGTTCTGTCCTGACAGTGGCCTCCTGTCCTGAGTAAAGATTCCTCATTAGGACTATCAGATGTGTTGGCACTCCCATGTCTTTAAGAACATTCCATAGTCTTTTGTGATCTATGTAGTCAAAGGCCTTGCTATAGTTTATAAAGCACAGGCTGTTTTTCTTTTGGAATTCCACTGTGCGCTCCATTAGCCATTGTATGTTTGCAATGTGGTCCCTAGTGCCTCTTCCTTTCCTGAATCCTGCTTGTACTTCTGGGATTTCTCTCTCCATGTATGGTAGGAGTCTATGTTGCAGAATTTTCAGCATGATTTTGCTTCCATGAGAGATTAGAGCTACGGTCCTATAATTGCTGCAGTCTTGTATCTCCTTTCTTGTGGATGGGGATGTATATGGATTGTTTCCAATCTGTTAACCATCGTTTTGTTTTCCATATTTGTTGACATATGTTGGTTAACACTGTTGGTGATTCTGTTAGTGTGGATTGAAGCAATTCGAGTGGAATATCATCTGTTCCTGGTGACTTGTTTTTCATCATTTCTCTTATTGTAGCTTTTACCTCTTTTTTTAGAATTTGGGGTTCATCTTCATATGGCTCTTCGTTCCATGTCCCTTCATTTTGTTATCCCTTTTATATAGCTTTTCTGTGTACTGCATCCAGCATCTTTTTACTCCTTCCCGATCTTGAATTATGTTGTTTTTATTTTCACTGAGTGTCCCAGTCCTTGGTTTGAATTTCCCTTTGATTTCCCAGATCTTGTGGAATAGGACTCTTGTTCTTCCCTTTTTGTTGTTGTCCTCTATCTCTCCACATTGATCGTTGCAGTGTTTGTCTTTATTTATTCACACCATTTGTTAAACTGTAGCATTCATGGTTATGAGTTTGTTCCTGTGTCCCTTTTGTTTTGCTTCTCTTCTTTCTTTTACTGCTTGTAGTGTTTTATCTCTTTCTTTTTGACTACTGTAAGTGTCTGTCTGTATTATTCTTTTATATGTCCCTGGCTTCTGACCATAGTTCTTATGGCTGCTGGTCTACTGTGCTTAGTAGTTCAAATCCGTTCCTTATATTGACAATAAATTTTGTTGAAACATTGCTTAGATCAAATGTTGGTATGATCACTGGTTTTGTTCTTTTCTTAAGTTTTAATCTTATATTTGAAATAAGTAATTCATGATCTGTGCCACAGTCAGCGCCTGGTATAGTCTTGGCCATCAAAATGATGCTTCTCCATCTTTTGCTTCCGATTATATAATCTTTTTTTTTGTGTGTGTGTTGCCCATCTGGTGATGTATAGCCTTCACTTTGGCTGTATGAAAAAGGTGTTTGCAATGAATAGTTGGTTGGCTTCACAGAAATCTATCAGACGGTCTCCTGCTTTATTTCTTTTGCCTAATCCAAATCTGCCTACTGTTTTTGATTCCTCTTTTCTTCCAACTTTGGCATTCCAGTCACCTATGATTAGCTAATGTCCTATGTTGGTGTGTTGTCAATTTCTCCCTGGACACCTTCATAAAATCTCACTATTTTTTCTTCTTTTGCGTCTGTGGTTGGTGCATATACTTGAATTATGGTAATATTCATAAGCTTTCCATGGAGCCCTACTGAGATGATTCAGTCTCATTTGGCTTTATATCCCTTTACTGCTTTTGCCACATCTCTCCTTAGTAGGAGTGCCACTCTATTCCTTCATGTATTCTCATTCCCTCAGTAGAACACTGTGTAGTTGTCTGAGTCACAGTGTACAAGTACAGCACTTAAAAGGGAAAAAAACAGGTTTTGTATTTCTTGGGAAGTTCCTCAAAGCCATTCTGGAAGAAGCCTAGCTTGGTCATCTTTAGAGTTAATTGATAAACCTACCCCTAAGAAATTCTTTTACTATATAGAGGACATTACTGAAAAGGTAGAGAATATGAAGCTTGGGGAATCCCTCTATAGCAGGTACATTTCTATACTGCTTATTAGTGCACTTAAGCACTCCCTAAGCAGTTTACAAAGTGTAAGCTAATTGTCCCCAACAATCTGGGTACTCATTTTAGCAACCTTGGAAGGATGTAAGCCTGAGTCAAAAGCCCTTTTGCTGGTATTGAACTTGCAATGTTATGGTGAGTGAGAGGCTGCAGTACAGGCATTTAACCACTGCACCACCAGGGCTCTATGGACTCTTTCAGACGTGGGAAATTGGAAGTATAATCCAAGGGCAATCCAAACGCAATCATGGGGTTTCACGTTATTGCGAATTAGAGCTTCTCACGCAATTTCGGGCAAAAGGGAAGTCACTCCGAATGCAATCATAGGTTTCACGTTATTGCGAATTAAAGCTTCTCACGCAATTTCGGGCAAGGGAGGGTTATTTTCGGGTAATGGGAAGTCATTCCGAATGCCTTCCAAATGCAATGGGGATTCACGTAAATTCGCTAAACAAGCGAATTCACGTGAATTCGCATTGGCTGCATTCGAAGTTGGGAGAAATTCCTCCAGTGTGAAAGAGTCCTATGTCCTCCAAATATTCTATTCAAGCTAACTTCCATTTGTATCTCTGTACACCTGTAATGATCTCTGGAGCTCTTCAGAAGCGGAGTTTCCTCAGTAGGAAGAGGAGAATGGTCTGAGTGTCACTTTTCCAAAATGCTTGGGACCAGAAGTGTCCTGGATTTTGGATTTTTTCAGATGTTGGAATATTTACATATACGTAATGATATATCTTTGAGATGGCACCCAAGTCTAAACATGAATCATTTATGTTTTGTATATACCTTGTACACACAGCCTGAAAGTAATTTTATACATATTTTAAATAATTTTGTGCATGAAATAAACTTTGTGTATACTAAACCCTCAGAAAGCAAAGGTGTCACTATCTCAACCACTCAATGTGGACAATTTTGGATTCTGGACTTCAGGATAAAGGATACTCAGCCTGTACCAGATTTGATCTCCCAAAGGTGTTACACAATCTGCAGCTGAAGGAAAGGAACTCATACAATGTCATATGGGTGGTTATATCCAATAAACCTTGCTAGTGTCCCATATGAAGTGAGGATTTTCTCTAAAATACTTCCCAGAATCCTCTACATTACAACCTGCAAAAATTATGTGACCAGTGTAGCCAAATAAAACAAATAAGTAAATACAAATATATATATTTATAGGGAACTTAAAGAAGATATGCTCACTTTTTTTTGAGCCGGCGATCTTTCTCTGCTTGAGCTCCTAGCTTGCCAAGACCAAGAGAATCCTGTATGTTGATCTCTGAATCTGCTAATATAACTGAGAAACACAGCAAATAATTAAACTGGAGCTCCCTAGTCTAATGATTTACAAAGACTAAACCCATATAGAACAAACTTTAAATCTGAAAATAATCCAGATCATCTAACCAGATTTTCATACCAAATCCAGATTTTCATACTAAAAACTTTATGTCAATATCCTCTCTATTCACACTAACCCTTATGTGAATGCATATACACTTGTATATGTTATTGTAGCTGCATTTTGTTTTAAACTATGTGATCCAACATGTATCCCATATTGGGAGTAAGGCAGGGTACAAAACGAATGCAGTAAATTATCACTAACCTATACAATTCACAGCCTTTGCATGTACCTTAACAGCCATGCTTTCATTGATGGCATTGTTTTTTCTTTCTTTCAAATGTCCCTTCATAGCTAAGCTTACTTTGTCCTCAAATCTGTTTCTCTTATCACAGCAACTTTTCTGTCTAGCCTGTGGTCATTCAATGGGTTCTTTTGGTCTCACTGCATGACTGTTCTCAAGAATCATGGTATATTTATTGTCCCAGACTTTCCTGGCATCATTACTGCCTATTTGGCCTGTCACCAGCCACAACCCCACTTCTGTCACCTCACTTGTTCTCATATGAAAACAGCAGCTAAGACAGGATACCAAATCTTGTCTTTAATTTTGAATGAAAAAGTAAAAACAATACATAGGAAGGACCACACCCACCCACCCCTGCCAAGTACTGTCTTCACATAGGTGGAGCATTCATGCTTAATTCTCCTTTTTTCTTTAATTGCTAAAGCTATGGCATCCCAGGTTGAAGTATTGCCTTCTTCTGGGTTTTCTTGTCTTCATGCTCTGAGAGTTTGTTTGCTTTTGTCTTGCTCACTCTACTGAATGAAGTAGTATTTGTTCCTCATAAAATTTAGGTCCATAAACAGGTATACTGTAACTGTAAATTTATCAGATATATGCTGGATGCTCATACGACTCCTTTTAAAGTCAAGAATCACAACAGAAAAAAGGGCTACTTTTTCTATTTCTGAATCTTCAATTTAGGTGAACTAGCTGAATGAAGCAGCATCCTCATTAAATCCATCCTTTCACTGCTTCACCTGTTTCTATTTCTGTGTTTTCAGCTATGTTGTTCACTATGTCCCAAACTGTTTCTGTTGATCATCAGCTGTTCACTGATGATTCATTGCTTTTCCCACCTTATCTCAAATTCTTAACTTAAATCCTTCCATCAAATTCACTTGATTTGCTAAAATTCCAGTGAGTTCCACATTGTTTAAGCAGTCTAAAATATTTTGGATTGCATTATTTGGTTTCAGTGGACCTCTGTTACAACTCTGTGCTGACCTGCTTCTCATTTCCATTCTCCAAGCACCCTAATTCAACAATTCCTATTTCCTCCCTTCCCCTTTGTTCTGTGTTATTTATAAAGAGCCTGCATGGACCTTATGTAAACATGTTCAACAACTGTACCAAAACTCTTCAGAAAATGAGAAAAAATAGATTTCACTGAAATCTTGATTACTGATCTTATTAACTACACCTTCTACATTTTTTTCTAAGATCAAAAAATTGTGAAAAGATCTTCTAGAGCAGGGGTAACCAGTGACCCTCCAGAAATTGTTGCAGTTCCCATCAGCCCTAGGCCAGTTGTCAGAAATGCTAGAATTTGCATTGCAGCAACATCTGGAAAGCCAGGCTTTACTCACGCCAGCTTTACAGGAAGGATAGATAATCTGAGTTTAATATCCACATTCAATTTCAGACACATATCAGGGACTGCATTCCAGTGATGGGTGGAAACAAAATTTTAGCTTACAACTCTTACTATCAGTAACTAAAATTTAGGAGAAGGGAACCAATATGCGATGGAGCTATGAGAAATAGAATATGAACAACTGGGATACCCATGAGGGCCAATTTGTCCCCATGGCATGAGATTCCACAGCACTGTTTTAGAGGGAGAATAGAGCATCAGAGACCTTGCCCAGTAGCACCTTCTCTGCTCAGCTGGATCAAGCGGCCCTTCTCTTTTTTTCCAAACAAGCGTCCAATAGAAGATTTTATGCCTTTCCTCTTGGAGCCCTTGTGCAGAGAGTCCTGACTGCTATTACTGCTGCTGGGGTTACTTGCTTGGTCCTCCAAAGAACTAATGAAAAAGCAAGAGATTCACACTATCAGCATGTAAAAAGAACTGAAGGTACCACTCCCCTTCTGAAGTCAGCCTTGTATCTGCCTTTTACCAAAATGTTCCAAGTATTTTTCACAGTGGAATATCCAATGGTCTTCTGTTTGAGAGGGAGGGCAACAGACATTGCCAAGTTTGTAATAAACCATTGAGGAGAAGAAAGTGGGGGTGGGGGGTGGAAGAGAATTCTGTTTCAGTTAAGTTAATGAGATAAATCATTCTTATACATAGTGAACTATCAGAAGCCAGAAAGGAGTGTCAAAATTCCCAGTTTTACAAACTATTCATCTGAACAATCATATTCTATGATGCTTCTGTAAGCTGTCTATTTATCTTCCCATGTAGACAACAGAGGTAGGTGAATAGACAGTATATGGCAGACAAAGTTTAACTGCACACCAACAGTGAGTATGACCCAATGCAAACTGGGGGTGTTCACTCAACTCTCTCATATACAGACCACCACACACACACACTTAATTTAATCTCTCTTCCTTTGCTCATAAGATGGTCCACATCAGTCAGCTAAGGAGCAGAGGACACATAATTTTCATTCCTATTATAGCATACTGATTGGTGAGGATTAAGGATCTTGATCTTCATCTCCACTGTAGTGTGCAGAGGAAGGTTTAAACCTTGTCATTTGGTATATTACAATGGGGATTAGGATCATGTCAAATAAAAAGGCCTGCTAGTTTGAGTTTCCCCACCGATGGTATAGGGAATGTCACTCGTCAGCAACCATTAGATAAATATGCACCTGCATCGCAAACATATCTTCATGTCTAGCAAGCAAAAAACAAGAACTGCTATACTTCAGAACTTGCCCACCCACTTAAGTATAGTCCATTTTATGGCTACATTTCCATACTAATTCCCACCATCTGATAGGCATTTCCCTTATGAAGTCTAACACTGCAGTTGTGCACCATCAATATTTGCTCTAGAAAAAAGAAATCAGATCCTCTTCTAGAATCATAGAATCATATAGTTAGAAGAGACCACAAGGGCCATCCAGTCCAACCCCCTGCCATGCAGGAACTCTCCATCAAAGCATCCCCAACAGATGGCCATCTAGCCTCTGCTTAAAGACCTCCAAGGAGATTCTGAAGAGTTACTGTCATCCATAACCTGTTCAGTTATATTGAAATATATGCATATCCAGGTTTCTCACAGATTGTGCCAATTCATGTTCCAGTCCTCAGAGAGGGAGCCAAAATAAGTATTCGGCATTTCCTCCAGGATACTTCTGTAGCACTATACACTACAGAACATGTTGTTTCTCTACACTGTGCTCCCAACTCAAATGGGAAAGTCTGGGGGACACTATTGTATAACATCTGACCCCCCTCTTAAATTAGTGAAATGGAGTGTATCTGGTCACTTACAATAGGGAGAGCTCATTCTCTCATCCCTTGCCACACCCCTATACCTCTTGCCTTCCTCCTGACTCAGAGCAGGATGTCCAAGCTTCTCCAGACGCAGCGTCCTGGGTGAGGAAGGAGGAGAAGTCTCACATTTTATGGTAGTTTTATCTTCTCGACTTTCATCTCGACCAGCTGGTGACTGAACAGATAATGTGAGGTCAAAAGCAGATCCCTGTTTGAACACCACCCTCCCATCTCTAGCACACACTCACCATTGGCATAGCTCACCTGCCAGTTCAATTAAAGGAGAAGGTGGAACAGGGTCACATGCATTCAGAGTGTCATGGAGGCTGCTGCTCACTGCATGCCCTAATCCAAAGGCCTGGATGACTGAGTGGCAATTATCATTGTCATTTGGAGTGATGTAGCCCTAATGGGAAGGAATGGAGCCCAATAACAGCAGGAAGGGGGAGACAGGTTGCAACCTGTCAGCAACACTTAACAATGAAGAGAGCAGCCTCTGCCAACTCAAGGCCAGTGCTCCAGCTTGAAGTTAACATATATCCAAAGCCATATTTGAGTCTGACTGCTCAAACTGTACAGACCTCTGAAAGCAGGTAAGAGCTGGCATCATTTAGATGGAAATCTCATGTAATTCCATCTGGCATTGTCACTTCCAAAGTAGCTTCCCACTGTTATAAGGGCCATCCTTGAAGAACCCTTAAAATGTTCTCCACTCTCTGGGTTGGGGGCCAAGCAATTTCCTGCCAATCAGTGCAATCCAAGCATTGATGGTGACCATGTGCCTTGCTTAAGCCTCCTTTTGCAAAAGCAATCGAAGGAGTGGATTTAAAGACCAATGCATGCATAGGTCAAGGCAAACAGAAGCTTAAGTGGTAATCATGTTTTGTTCTCCCATAAAACATAGCCTTAGCTTTTCTGTCTTAGAAAAATATTATGACTATTGTTAGTAGCAACTTCATTTTTGTCAGGCTAAGCAAACACTGGGAAATCAATGAAAAACTGTTTTGGCTGCCCCTTTAACACATTCTCCATAAATAAATAGAATGTGACACTGCAAGCAGCATCCAAGCACAAGGAGCAAACATGCTTCCATAAAGGTCATAGGACATGTACACTTGAGGGAGAACAGTACTGCTGAAGCAGGAGTTGTGTCCAAACTCATTTATACTGAGCAGATCACAGGCAGGCACTAAGGCTGAATGTGAAGACAGATAAAAGGAAAGAAGCAGGTGGAAACATGCGGGAAATGGTAGGGGTACATTGCACACTACCATAGCCAGCCAGACTGCAATTATGCTGTGAACTCTGGAGAGTGGATTTTGAAAGCAAAATGGGTAGTTGTTTTTCAAAAAACAGGTTGAAATTCTCTTCCCACCCACCTAAATTATTGAAAATATTCAAGGGGGAGAGGTTAGTATTTCCTGGGGGTATCAGTAAACATTTGAAGAAATTGTTTTTGTTCAGAAGAGGAAGGAGTAGTGTTACACAAGAATTTGAAGGTATTCTTTCTTTTAAAAATAATATAAAATAAACAACAGGGAATGTTTTAAACTCTCCGTGCAGTATTCATCTCACCCATATTTCTCAAGGGGTGGATCACAGCAATGCCCATACAGCACCATCCTCACTCTTATAGTCTAGCTTCCAGAAAGTACAGTCTGGATGGATGCTGCACAGAGAGCCTTGTTGTCCTCTATGACCAGCATGGAGATTTTTTTTAAATAGAACTAGAAGAAGAAGAAAAGAAAGTCTAACGCTCCCATGTAACAATAAAGAAAATCAGACTTAATTCCCCTTGAATATTTCCTTGAATTTTGCCATTCCCCAGTTTTCAAGGGCTTTTCTTTTTTGCCTTCTCATGAATTGCCAAAAGAAACATGGATGAAAGTAACTCTTTCTTTGAAGTCATATGTATGTTTGCAGACATTAATTTTGCAGATGCAAACAGAACACACGTACTCCTTATTTGCACCTATACATCAAGGCTCATTCCCACTCAAATAGCAGGATCACTGGTTTTTAAAAAGGCCGAATATTTGGAAGAGGCACTTGCGAAAAAACAACTATGAAAAACAGGGTATGTGTTTTTAACTGCCAATCTCACAACAAAATGCAGCAGGGCAGGAGACTTAGAAATAATCTACTGAGGTACTATGGACTGCTTGTAGGTCACAGAAGGAAATAGGAATATACATCAAACCTTAAAATGTCAGCCAGTACAAAGTCTCTGTACTGACCAGGAATAGCATAGCTCAAGCATAGGAAACCCTGCCTCAGATATTCTTGGACAACTTCCAAAATGCATTACCACTTCTTACACTCGCAAGAGCTAGTGGGGACTGTAGCCCAAAAAAATCTGAAGGGCCAAGACACCACTTCTGATAAAGATACTAACAGCCAGAACAGTATCCTTTCGTTTGATGCATTTTAGAATTCAAATTCATCTCTTCTTCCTCTGATCATTAAAGTTTGGAATCCTGAGCTAGAAAATACTCACAAAACAGTTCCATCCTTAAGTTGATATTATCCTATCAGGTGCCCATGAAAATTACATAGCCATCTTATGCACACCCATTTTGTAGTCTGCCTGAAGGAACAATTGAGGCCCAATATGATTACAGAGAAAACTGTAAGGACAACAAGGTGTCCATCTCTAACAAAAAGCACTGTCTGGCCTGCAAAACCTTCTTGTCTATTTCAGGTTAACCATTATTTGTATTTGGCAGTCAGGTTTTAAATCCAAAGTCTGCTCTCCAGAATTTCATTCTCCTTATTTTTACTCTTTCATCTCCTCAGATCCCAGTTTTAAACATTCGCACCTCTCCTACATTATCTTTTTATTTATTTTTATTCTGGGCACCAAAAAATAGGACGTTTAACTTTTAATTCTTAGTTTAAAAAATCTAGACCTCTTGGCTATACTAGGCACATACATCAGGTACTGACACAGCACATATAAATCTATTTCCAATGACATGAGGCATACTGACCTTCATCCTAGATTGAAGACAGGTTTAAAAGTCTTTTCCCTCTTAGAACAACCTCTTATTCAAAATTTTATCATCATAATTGTCTTTCACAGAAGAAGGTAATTACAACCTACAGAACTTGATTATACCCTTAGAGTAGAGAGAAAAATTGATGAGCTTGCCTCCTAACTATTCTTCCTCATGGAGTTTTTCACTTTCTGTTGTAAGGGGAATTTGAATACTGCTTTATAGCAGGCATGAGGAAAGGGAAGCAGACATGTGAAAGCAGTATCTTTCTGAAATATTAACAAAGGTAGAGTTAAATTCCATGGGTTGCAGAACCTACAGAAATGTTTTGGTTGCTTTTAGAGATTATAAATATGTTGAGAATTCCCGCCTAACACAAATAAATATTTTGCAATATGTGTTGCTGTACTTCTGAGAATACAGAACCTTTAAGATTATGGCCAGCTCCACTATGTTAGTGCACTAGAACTGCTTAACACTGTTATTGTAGGGTTAGCAAGAAAACAGAAGAGCATCTGGATTACAGAAAGGGAACAAGAGCAAACCCCAAAAAGAAAAGAAACTAACAAACTCACAAGTAACTTTCTCCGGTGTTTCCTCAAGTCACTAGGCTGATAAAGATGAAACACAAAAGAATAGAAATTAGCTTAAAATTAGGCAGAGGTTCATCTGTTAGTAAAAGGTTTACTACAACTTGGATTAGCTGGAAGTTAAGACAGGAAGCAAGGAGAACATTCTAAAAAGAGAGCACAGCATATCACTGAACATCCCACTTGTTTTTCTGGCTAAGTATATCATCCCTCCTCTCCTTCCTGCTTACAAGAGTCATGCTGCATATTCGATCAAGGTCTTGTGCTGCGCTGCGAGAACTGAGCTTTGGAGTGGAGCGACCACTGACAGGAGGAGATGAGCTGGCCAAGGACAGAGCAGTCAGGGAAGTGGGAATGGATGCTCTCTTCCGGAGCTGTGTTAAATTCAAGGCCTCCATGCTACCGCTGGTGACACGGCTTTCCAACTGTTCAGCCCGCAGCTCAGTTGATTCCTTCTCTTCCTGGATCATTCTAACAGAGAAAACACATTTTAAATTCAGCTAAATTACAGAATCATCGAATTGGAAGAGACCTCAAGAGTCATCCAGTCCAATCCCCTGCTATACAGGAACACTGAATCAAAGTAACCCTGACTGATGACCATCCAACCTCTGTTAAAAACCTGCAAAGGAGGAGACTCCACTACATTCCAAGGAAGTGCTGGCAATATATCTTAATATCTTTTTAAGTCTGTAGGTATCACTTGTGATTCCTTCATGTTTATGAACCATATTATGTAGGAACAGATAAAAGCTTTCAAGGATTCTGGGTACAAATGACTCTGACCCACAGACCCAACCTAGAACAATGCTCTAACACACCACCCAGAAGGCAACAACTTCTCCCCATTTTTCTACTTCCCCTCTCCAGAGGGACACTCCAAGACCTACTGCATATCCCTAGAGGGGGTAAGCAGGCTGCTCCTTGCACACTCGTGCTTATGCTTTAAACCACCCCTCCCTTTTCTATATTTCTCATCAAATCAGAAAACCAAAGTTAAAATTCATTACAAAATTAAACCAGATTCCTGATGCTTCTCAGCACAGACCCATGGCAAATCTTTGGTAAAATCACTAAGCCTTCTGTGTTTTAGTGTTTTCATTTGTGAAAAGCTTCACTTGATATCTGCGTGACAAAATTGTTACAATGGGATTACCAACCACATACAAGCACACACAACTAAGAGGTTGTAGTGGAGATGAAAAGTAGATTACTAATTTGCCTCTAATAAATATGGACATGAACACACTATGGTAGGATATATTTCTTCTTTGTACAATGTTGGTTCACCACATAAGGATAAGTCCTGAGATATTATAAAGGTATCACTGATAAATCCTTAGACTGTATGGCTTTGGTAGGTTCATCTGTCTGTTTCTGTTTACATCTGTGAGTGGCCATGTATGGTGATGGCACTATATAAAGACATTATATGCCTCACAAATCTACATTGTGAGGCATTGTAGTCTACACTGCATTGCTTTACCAATCCTTTGGTACATTGCAGAGGGGCATGAAAGCCAGTTAGTGAATCGCAAAGATGCACATCACAGCACTTGTAGTTTTAAAAGCACCGTGTTGGGATTCGTCATCTTCTCCTGATATCTTTGCCCTTGTTACCAATACCTTCCCTAAATATTTCACGAAACATACGTATTTTCCCATGCCTCAGAGACAATTTAAGGTGAACAGCATTTTTTTGTTGAGAAAATTGTATGGCTTCCTTCAGTAGGAAAATAGCAGACCTATTATGATTACTACTATTATTATGTGACTTAACATTGTTTCTCACTTAAGACGACCCTGTCATGGGGTTTTCATGGTGAGATTTGTTCACAAGGAGTGTTGCCACTGCCTTCCTCTGAAGCTGAGAGCATGTGACTTGCCCATGGGTTTCTATGGCTGAGTGTAGATTTGAGTCCTAGTCCAGTGCTCTGACCACTACACCACACACACTCAAGTAAGCTGAAATTATTAGGAGTAGGAAGTACAGGCACTGCAGGTTTCTAATCACAGACTTACTAAGTGCTGTGGTGCCCTCTTTAATCTTTAGAAATTTTAAGTTTTCAAAATAGCCTTGTTTTTTTTCAGCATCAAATGGGGAAAGGGGGGGGAATAAAGGAACCAAGTGACACTTTGAGACCTCTTTATTTATAAGGATCTTTGCCTTTGACAAGGTTCCCCATAACATTCTTGCAAACAAGATTGTAAAATGTGGGCTAGACAAGGTAACTGTTATGTGGATTTGTAATTGGTTGACTGCCCGCACCCAAAGGGTGCTCAACAATGGCTTCTTTTCATTGTGGAGAGAAGTGACCAGTGGGGTGCCACAGGGTTCTGTCCTGGGCCCAGTGCTATTCAACATCTTTATCAATGACTTGGATGACAGAATTGGTGGCATACTTATCAAATTTGCAGATAATATCAAAATAAGCAAATTAGCTAATATCCCAGAGGACAGGATCAAAATTCAAAATGACCTGAATAGACTAGAAAGCTGGGCCAAAACTAACAAAACGAAATTCAATGAGGAGAAATGTAAGGTACTGCACTTAGGGCAGAAAAATGAAATGCACAGATATAGGATGGGGAACACGTAGCTTAGTGAGACTACATGTGAAAGGGATCTAGGAATCCAAGTAGACCACAAGTTGAACATGAGTCAACAGTGCGATGCGGCAGCTAAAAAGGCCAATGCAATTTTAGGTTGCATCAATAGAAGTGTAGTGTCTAGATCAAGGGAAGTAATAGTGCCACTCTATTCTGCTTTGGTCAGGCCCACCTGGAATTCTGTGTCCAGTTCTGGGCACCACAATTCAAAAAAGATGTGGAGAAACTGGAACGGGTCCAAAGGAGGGCGACTAAAATGGTGAAGAGTCTGGAAACCATGCCTTATGAAGACAGACTTAGGGAGCTGAGGATGTTTAGCCTGGAGAAGAGAAGGTTAAGAAGTGATATGATAACTCTGCTTAATATTTGAAGGGATATCATATTGAGGAGGGAGCAAGCTTGTTTTCTGCTGCTCCAGAGAACAGGACCCAGAACAATGGATGTAAGCTCCAGGAAAAGAGATTCCACCTAGATATTAGGAGGAACTTCCTGAGAGTAAGGGCTGTTTGACAGTGGAACACACTCCCTCAGAGTGTGGTGGAGTCTCCTTCCTTGGAGATCTTTAAGCAGAGGCTGGATGGCCATCTGTCAGGGATGCTTTGATGGAGAGTTCCTGCATGGCAGGGGGTTGGACTGGATGGCCCTTGTGGTCTCTTTCCAACTCAATGATTCTATGATTGTATGATTCTATTAAATTACCTTTAGAAACAGAATGGCATTGTTTACCCCTATGTGGTTAGGTTACACTGAGGCAAATGAAAATTGTCTACAATTTACATCTTCCTCCTTGTTTGTACTTGCTTCCTCAACCTTTTTTTTTTTTTTTGGCCCCCAGAAAGAATGCTAAAATGGTGCATTATTTTGTCTCTGATATACTGTTATATTTGTTTTTGTTTCTGTATTTCTTTTTTATTTCAAAACTATTATGTACTTGCAGGTCACCAGGTGAAACTAAAGATGAATGAAAAGCTTGTATTGTTTTCCATTAAGGAGTACATGTGAAATTGCTATACTATAGTATCTCTCAAAAAAGACCAAACCCTTCAGTATTCATTCATCTTGGTGTCTACGATGTTGAGTGAATCTTTTTTTTTTTCAAGTAATCTCAATCCTGTGTAGGGCTACTTGTGGATTTCTTTGGGACTAATCATATGGATTTTTTAATTTGTTTAGTCATTTTTCACTCTGCTGACCACTAAGAGTTTCAAGTCAAATATATAGGGTGTGTACATAAAATAGACTAGTACATTCCATACCTGATCTCCTCATTGATAGCATCCAACTGTTCCTGAAGCATCATAGCAAGGGTCTGGGCATCAGAGTGACCACCAGGAGACAGCATATCCATGGAGCTAAACACTGTTTCCCGATCATCCTCATCGACATCAGAGATTTCTGGGTCACTGTCAAAAGTGTGAACTGTGGTGGCCATGACCCCGCCTGGCTGCGCAATCTCCCAGTCCTGAATATAACAAAAAAAGATTAAATGCAAGGCAATAACAGCCTTCCACACACCAACAGGAAGAAGTCAAAAGGAGGAATGTAGTTTGCATAATTGTACTACAAGATAAGAGAACTCCATTTAGTATATACATCTCCTCACCAAACCAAATCTGACAGGACTAAGCTGAAACTGAGCCTCATGGATCTGTAGATCTGGTCTTCTGAAATGTCTGGTATGCAAGAGTAAGGCTGTTCAGAAAATGCTAGTTCCCTGTTAGCCACAAACTACTGTATTTTCCCCTTCCCTTGACTTATGGAAACAAGGCCTCACAAAGGGCTGAGACTTCTTGGATCTCATAAGAAGTATCTTTTTGTTCTGCTAATGGAATTTAAACTTCTTGGACTTTAAAATACTTTGTTTCCCAGTACCATATGGCCAGAAAGAGGAGTGGGCTACCTGCATAGATTTCTTCATACTTGAAACAACAACACCAGCATCTTGGCAAAATGCAGGCTTGTGACCAAGATCGTCAATTTTTTTCTCCTGCATTATTTTTAACACCTTTATCTGCTGGAGAAGCCAGTGCAACTTTGAACACTTGCAACATATTTTTATGGTTGGTCCAATAAAAGTATCACTGTTTTGTGGATTTGAAATGTTATTGTATTTTTCTACATGGCCAATATGGCTACCCCTGGATATGAATCTAGACCTGGCTACTTGTTCTTGTTGTTGTGTGCCTTCAAGTAGTTTACAATTTATGGCAAACCTATGGGCTTTTCTTGGCAAGATTTGTTCAGAGGAGATTTGCCACGGCCTTCCCCAGAGGCTGAAAGCATGTGACTTGCTCAAAGTCACCCAATGGGTTTCATGGCTGATCTGAGAATCAAACCCTGGTCTCCAGAGTCACAGTCCAACACTCAAACCACTATGCCAAGCTAGCTATCAAACAGAGAAGGGGCAGGTACCTGGGCAGACAGAAAAAAATCTGGCAGGTTTGTTGAAGCGTTTGCACAACCAGCAGTACACACCCTTGAAGCAGTACACCTGGATCCAACCCCAAAGAGGTACTCTGAGCTTGTGCTGACTGGAGAAAAACGTATCCCACACAGAGAGGCAGCAAACAACACACTGAGCTCTCAGTCAGAGACACTTTAATCATCATTCCACTGTTTACAAATCAGCATTCACACGAACAGAATCTCATGCCTATACAATACACCATTTGATACCCACTCTGGGCACTAGAGCTCCTCCCTTATATACATTTGCCATCTCTAGGCATTTGGTCCAGCCTCTTCCCACCATGTACATCTATAGAAGTCCCCCACATGGCCTGACTTTGCACTTTCTGCCACTTGGTGATTTTATGTCCTGCCATGATTGCATCATACCCCATTGCCTCATCTAGGTCTAAATGCTTGGTCATCATGGCTTCCTATGACCCATAGTAACCCTGTTATCTTTGTCTCACATCTGTACATTTTCCAGGATACCTGAATTCAGACAAGGTTTCCCCAACCTCAGATGTTTGCAGGTAGTCTGGGACATGGAAAATCTAGTCTGGAACAGCAAAACTAATGCACTCAAGCCATGAGGTGAAGAAAGAGATCTCATGCAGTCCTGTGGAAATGCACCTTCATTTTACTGTTTCAGGGATTTCAAACCTAAAAACATAGGCAATATTGCATCTTGTACTGCAGACATATGAAAGGAAAACAGAAGCACTTGGCTATCTAGAAAACATGAATGCCAAGTTTCATCTGTTCAATTAGTTGGAAAAGTCTAGAGCTAGACTGGCTAGACTGGTTAGTGTGACAAACAGCAGCGAATAAAGTGTGCAAGCATGGCCCATCTTCCCTTCTCATCAGCAATGAGAACTGTGCAAGCAGCCCAATGACAGAAAAATTCACTGCACCAGTGTTACACTGTCACATTGGTGTCACATTGAGATAAAGGTGTACCAGCTAAAATTCTGTCCTCTGTGCTGTTATTAAAGTCATAGTCATCTTACATTACAGATTTCTAACCTTGTGTACTCCAGATGTGTTGGACTACAGCTTCCACCACTGGCAGCCAACCTATGCTAGTTGAGAATGATGGGTTCATAGTCTAACATATTTGAAGGCATCAGCCTCGGGAATGTTCCATTCATTTCTTATACTAGAACTTCACAAGAAGTTATTTGCAACTTATTCTGAAATTAATCTTCTAAATCATTCCTACGACAGAAGAAAGGCAGGCTATAAACAATCAAAAATAAATAAATTATTGAAGCTTCCCCAAGGCATTTGCTGGCTGCCAATAACTTTTCGTTCCACCTTTTGTTAATGTCTTGAATGGAGGAAACTGAAGAATGATACAGGTTCAGTGGCATGAAACTTTGTAAAATCAATTTGCACATATCCCATCTGGGGTAGCAGTGTGGTATAATGGTTTAAGTGTTTCACTAAAACCCTGACAGATCAGGGTTCAACTCTCTGCTCAGCCATGGGAACTCGCTGGGTGGCCTTGTGCACATCTCACTCTCTCAGCCAAACAGGAGGCTAATGGCCTCTGAAGGTTTAATTTTCTGAACAAATCTTGCCAAGAAAACCCTATAATAGGGTTGTCAGAGTCAACTTCAAGGCATTTAACAACAAATACCCCATTCAACACTTTTTCATTCTTCCCAAAGTTTAGTTACAACTACAGTACTTAAACAATTCTTGTTTTCAGCAGCCCAGAAATGATTTAAAACTTGCATACGATTTCAGTTCAAATCTCAACATGGTTTATAAAAATAATTAAAAGCAAATACTGAAGTAAGAAAATGTACCAACACCACAGCCCAACCAAGCAATAAAACAAAAGGGCTACAACAGGCTTCTTTCTTGCCCAGATTTCACACTGTGGCAATGATCCTTTGAAACTTCATCTCACCATCGTCTATACAAGCCCATCACTTAAGTATTGTCCTGGCCATCGTCCAGTAGCCTTTCTACACAACAGGGAGCCTCTTTCCTTCAGAGGGGGTTATGTCTGCAGCTGTTACTGCCAAGTGAAAGGCCAAAGCCCCATTTTAAAGGCCCTGGACAGCTGTTGCAGCTGTTGCCATCACAAAGATTTTGTGATATGTTCCAAGATACAGACGTAACTGGAGCTACCCACAAGAGATTAGCTGGAACAAGGCAAACATCAGGAGTTTTACCTTGGAGGGTTCTTCCCGCAGAGCTGCAAATCGACTCTTTGGTGCCCGGTGAAGGCTGGAAGGTGTTCCAAAGGGTTCAGGTGTTACATGCACCATGGTACTCAGGGGATATCTGAGATCTGGAGTACTTCCAACAAGGGACCTATAACAAATAATGGAGAGGGATCAAGTGACTCAAATCATTCTTATTTAGTATAATCTGGAATTGTATTTTAAATCGAAGTCCACAATTTAAATATATAGTAATATGTTTTCTCTCTTGTTCTTTTAGTCAGTGTCCAAAATTAACAACAGAACAGTCCAAAATTAACAACAGACTGATAGCCTTTAGGGCTGAAGAGAGGGGTACAAATACCATAAATAAAATAAACACACATGTCTAAATAGTCTATGGAAAAGCCCAGATGTTCAGCTAATCTTAAACTGGAAGAACAAGAACACATAATTTACACTGACAGACTATATGCAAAGATACACAGTAAAATCAGATTAACAAATGTTGGATAACTGAGGGTTCAGACAGCAGCATGTATTTGTAACTGGTACTAAGGAATAGCAGTCCAAATCTGGTAGGGTGAAAGGAATGTTTCTGTTCACCATAGCTCAATCTACTCAGCACATGAAACCTTTTTAGATTAGTCCCATTAAGGGGAGGGAGGGAAATAAGTGATCCTTCCTGTCATCTCCAGCATAGGCAGGGAAAGACATTCTTCAACAGCACCCATTCTAATTAGATGAAATGGATTCTGTGTGAGTGTTTTCCAAGAATAAAGACAGTATGTTCTTTACAAATATTTCTTCTCTGCCTTCTGCAACAAAATGCACTCACCACAGTTCTCAAGAATTAAACAATTTTTAAAAAACACCACAAGCTAATCCAACAATGAAATTTAAATTGGAGCAGTTAAGGTAGGTATTGAGTTCCACCAAACATTAGTTAAGGAAGGAGGAAGAAACCACTTCCTTCAAAGAATATGGATCATGGCTGTGCTGCAGCTCACTGCTTTCAGCCCTGGGAAACACTGCTGCCATTTCCATGTTTCTTCTTGTTGAATTCAGGCCAATATATAACTTAAAGAAGCACTTCAGAATGCAGTATATGAAAATCCAAACGTTGAAGCGCTTCACCTTGAATGTTAATTAACTGCTTCCTTGATCAGAAAGTAATAGGTAGTCCACATTTAAAGTCTAATGCAGGCTCACTGCGTCAACAGAATTGGGAATTAGGTTTCAGTTACTTAAAAGCAAGCTTGAAATTTAATGTACCTTATGAATACATATTTAATCTTAATTATAATAATAAATTCACCATCATATTCAAATAACATTTTAAATGTTTCTATAGTTAGCTAGTAACATGCCACACTTAGAATCCCATACATGTTACCAACACATCTCTCATCACACTGGCTGATCTTAAGAGCCTCATTTCAATCTGGAGAGAACAAGATCAAAGGCAAAGTGACAGCTGAGTGCAAGACTTTCCAGTACAGTACTACCAACTGGCCTCACAGTACTTGGTGGTTGCAGGGTGGGGGCAGGGATACCATTCTCTGCTTATCCATGACAAGAAAACCTCTCATGATATGAGTTAGCAAGTGCTGATATTAGTCACATTCATCTCTGCAATGACCCTTTGACTCAAAAAACAGCCATGTTTCATTTGTTAGCACATCCCTATATGGGAAGTTTCTAGAACTGTTTTGTACACTGTAAATGTTGCTAGCAAAAGATGAAATCTTATCTATTACTGAAATCCTGAGTATTTATAGTCATGAACAAGTTGAAGAGTTGTGAGGAATTAACAGGGACAGTAGGAGAAATAAATAACTGGGGAATCCCTGCTCTTTAGCTCAGTGTAAGACAGCTGAGCTTTGGGGCTAAATGGATCCAAATTTATCTCTCTCTCTCTCTCTGGCTTTTCTTTGCTAATGAAGATTCAGGAAGGACTGATCCCATGCTTTCTACAAGTGTGTTCATCACTAAAAAGGCCAATCCGAGATAAACAAGTCCGGTTACAGAAAGCACAGCAGAAAGTCTCCTTGGGTGATGTTTCCAAGTTGTAGTTCTTTCTACGTTGTCGTTTCTCTTTGAGACTCGTTCAGCATGAGTTCTTGAAAGAGGCTGCAGCATTGTGAATAGTGCATCTCCATGCCTCCCGATGTGAGGCCAGGGCAGACCATTGTTGGTGATCAATTTGGCTGAGCATGAGATGCTGTTTTAGGGAGTCCTTATATCTCTTCTTTGGGACGCCCCTCTTACGCTGGCCTGTGGCCAGTTCACCGTAGAGTACGATTTTTGGGAGGTGGTGGTCCTCCATCCTAGAAATGTGCCCTGCCCAGGTGCGTTCTCAATAGCATCGCTCAATGCTGGTGATCCCTGCTAGTTCAAGGACAGCAACATTCATCACATAGTCAGTCCAGTGTATATTTAGGATTGTGTGTATACAGAGCCGATGAAAGTGTTCGAGGAGTCGTAGATGCTGGCGACAGATGACCCATGTTTCAGACCCATAGAGGAGAATAGACAGTACAATGGCTCTGTACACACTGATTTTTGTGCTTCGCCTCAGGTGTTTGTTACTCCAGACTCTTTTGTGAAGCCTTCCGAATGCACTATATGCCTTTGCTAATCTGTGATCAATCTTTTTATCAATTTTGGCATCTGTAGAGATGATGCTTCCCAGGTAGGTGAACTGCTGAATGTGGAAAGGCTTTCTAAAATTTGTAAATGTTTCTGTCTAGATTATTCAAGTTTAGGATTTAGTCAGCTAGACAAACCTTTTTTTCCAGTATACCTCATCCTACTGCCTAACTGATTGATGGATTGGATTTTATATCCCACCTTTCTCCCAAAATGGGATTCAAGGTGGATCTTCCACCTCACCTCCAGCCTCTGCCACCCACTCAACTCCTATTAGCCAGCACTGAGCACGACAGTTTTTGGAGCTCCTCATTCTATCCAGGGATAAATTTCTGACCCCCCCTCCCCCCAATTTTGAAGACCTTGGACTTTCCCATGCTGGATGATACAACTCTTCGCTTTTCTTAGCCAGCACAAGCAGTGGCAAACCTTCTACCACCACACCCTCCAGCATGGTACTGCATACATAGTGTGGCAATGTTTCCCTTTTTCTATGATTTCAGGCAGGAACCTTTTCCAGCCTCATCTAATACGTCATGAGAATGAAATAGATTTATTTATTTATTTTTGAACATGCAAAGGGTATGTTCCAGTACAGAACTACTCTTTTTACCAGTTAAATAAAAGAAAAAGTGGGCTTGATCTCCCAGTTATTTTTTAAACAGGCTGGAAACAGGAAGCTAAGAGAAACAAAGCACTTCCTTTCCACACTAAAGATATCATTGGGAGAAGGAAAAACATGTACACATTTTTTTTCTTATGGGTACTTATTTAGGTGTTCCTGCCTCAATTTTTTTTAGATCTGCACAGCTAGCACTTATCAATAAATCCACTGAAATAATACATCACCACAAAATAGACTGCTATGATGCAGCCGTTCAATAAACAAAAGATGTGCACTTTACCTGTCATAAAATGTATTTAATTAAAGTAATATTGTATTAGCAAAAACATTTATATAAATTGTTTTTAACACTGGTGAGCTCCAAACACAGGTGGCTCAATGTGCAGAACTCAAAGGTGTGAGAAACATTTTATCAATAACAAATTTACAAATATTTTAACACAATCAGAGCCAGTATTTCAGATGAACATGTATATACATACATCACTGTAATAATTCTGACACATAAATTCTCGAATCCTTTGAACATTTTACCATGCAACAAAAAAGAAACAGTGTCCTCACCTTGTATGTACACTGTCAAGGAAAGATCCACTTCTAGTCTTTAACTGGCCAATTTCTAATCTCAGTTTGTCAATCTCATCTGACAGCCTCCTCTGTTTAGACCAAAACAAGAAATTGTTTCTCTACAAGTAGTTATTGCCAATTATGCCGAACTCAGTTAGCACATCTGCACATCCACTTCATGCAGGTTAAGGTAAAGTTAATCATGCTGGAAGCAAAGCAAGGGAAAGAAAAGAACATGAAGCAAAAAGGTAGAGATAAGGTGGGAAGGTTGCCACTTTCTGGTTCCAGACTGTTTGATGAAGCACAGTGGATGCCACTTGGACACTAAATGTATTCCTGGTATTATCTGGAAAATGTTTCTGATCATGACAGCAAAGGATCACTCAGTAAGAAATCTAGAACCACAGCCAGAATTAAGCCCCGAGATAGGGCATTTCTATCTGATCACTGAACACAATCCTCAGGGTTTTGTTTTTTTAGTTTGCAATAGTACACAAAGCAGATATTTGACTTCACATTAAAGATAAGGTGGAGTAGAAATTTTGTTTATAATGTTATACTGCAGTTTATCACACCTCACTATGTTGTTTTACATTCTTGAGCCCAAGTTTTTTTGTGAGCACCCTAGAGGGAAAACATGAAGAAAGTTCAGAAGAACAACCTAAATGCAGCCTCTCATTTCATTTTATAAAAATATTCTTGTATGCGCACTTCCGCTTTTTGATAGGTACGAGTGGAGATCATTGGGGGAAATGGTTCAAAGAGCAAAAGAAAAAAAGAAAAAAGTGGATTGTGAGAAAAAAATTCAACTGAGATAGTAGCCTTCAGAATTTAATAATGTTCATTAAAGACAAATTAGTCAGATCAGCTGCATAGGCAAATAGATCTCCACTGGCTTGCAATCCAGTTGGTGACTGTGACAGCTACATCACCACACGCCAGTTGCATATGAAATAGACATGGATTAAATAGAAATTTATTCTCCCAGCACCAAAACACAATGGAGTTTGAAATATCAGGAGACATTTCTCAAACAGAAGTGCAACCTTAAAGGGAAAATGAAAACAACCATTTGAGGAAGTAGGCTGAAGCACATGCTACCAACTTATTTCTTTCAGTTAGTTTCAAAGGTGCTACAAGGTCCCTTTGCATACAAGTACAGTGGTCCCCCGGGTTACGAAGGTAATCCGTTCCGGATTACCTTTCGTAACCCGGAAATACGCGTATCCCGGGGGACCGCTTTAAGGGACGGACCGCGCGGCCGATTTAAAGGGGCCGCGCGGTTTTTCCCTTTCGTTCCTCGGGGGATCCTTCGGATCCCGGGGGAATTTTGGCGGTCCCGCCAGTTTCGGATCCCGGGGATTTCGTTCCCCGGGGGATTCGCAAACCGGGGGACCACTGTATTCATTGTGTCAATATTATAATATGGAAAGTGCCCTAGTTATTATTGTTTCTTTCTTTCTCTCTTTCTTTTCACTGTTAACTAACAGCTGACATTCTTTATTGGAGATCCATGATTACATGGAGGGTTGATAATGCAATGTGATATATTGAATTCTCCAATTGAGAAGTCAGTTAGCAGAAACATAGAGAAAGTTAAGTCATTACTACCACCACTTGGAAAAAATTGGCCATTACACAGACATTCACATATCTATGTGTCTCAGTGACTTGAGATGTGTCATTCACTGTTTAACTTTCTCCTTTCTACTTTTTATGTAGTGTTCTCTCACCTAGACAGAACAGAGCTACTGTAATCTTCTGTGAGGACATCTTGCTCACAGAAAAAGAGTGGAATTTGGAATTAGTTCTCTGTCAACAGAGGAGCCAACAGGGAAACATAAAGTTCTGTTAGTAAATTATGTAATAATGAACATATTATAAAGACCTTAAACAGTCACTGTTGTAAAACCTATTAACTATCACATCACAATCACTTGACACCTTCCAAACATGCTATTTCAAGCAGTAAAAATGGACTTAAGCAACATGCATGCCACTCCTTGCACAACGCCTTGAGGTGGCATTTACCTTGTCATGCTGGTGCTCCTCAATTTGTTTTTGAGTATTTTCCAGTTCTTGCAACAATGTGTTCTTAAAAAGCAAAGGTAAGTAATTATGGAGAGAAAGAGGCCAGTTCGGTCAACCTGATAAAGGTGCTCAAGTGGCCTTATGGAAAAACTTGACAAGATTCAAAGCTCTCTACATATATTATCCAACCAATTATGCAAGAACTCTTTGAACAATAGTTCACAGGAGCCTGTGATGAGGATACCAGAGCAAATAACCACTGAACACCAAGTGAAAGATGAATACAGTGGACCTTTCTTTTACACGGGGGGTCTGTTCTAGACCCCCCCCCCTCCCATGTAAGAGAAATAATGTAGGACCTCAAGTCCCGTTGCTTTCAATGGTGGCACGCTCCTGCATGCTGTGCTGTGAGCACACCATAGGCACATGCACTGATAAAAACGGGGGTTGCCATCCACTGGAACTTTAATCCGCGAGCTTGCATATGGCACAGGCACAAAGTATTAAAAAAGCCTGTCTTGCAGGAAACATCTTCTGAGTGCCAAGCTAGAAATGTAAAATGTTGCTATATGCAGTGCTTTGAGCAATCTCAAAAAAAACTATGTACAGGTTTACAAGTAAATTAAGTACACAGTGTAAGTGAAATACTTTCGGCTTTATAATATTTTTCAGTTAACATTATCAAATGGAAATAGTATGGAGTGATCACAAAGATCACATACTTAGCATTAAAACTCATCCAAAAAACACTCTTTCTGAAGAAGAGTGGGAAACAATTAGGCTTTCAGCCAAAAAGATTACTCCCCCATGTCCCACAGAATCCTGTCTTGGATATAATACATGTAATACCTGGATCCATGTCCTGGACATAATACATGTGAAATGCTCTTATTCAGTGTCAGTATAAATGGGACAATGCAAGAGCTAATAGCCCATTGACATCCTAAATTCTAGTTTCATTAGCTAGAGAATATTTTGTATACATGGCACTGAGCGCCACCCATGTTGATAAAAAGGAAAGCTGTCTTCTCTGAACCTGAATCTCATGATATGTTGTGGGGGTTTTCCTGTGAGCCAAACCTGATTATCATGATGTGCACTACTTCATGCCTGCATAGGAGTTTCCTGAAGATGCACTGAAAACGGTAGGTACGAAGCAGTATGAATAAAGCCTTCCTGTGATTACATCCACAGGCATACTGTTAACACAGCAGGGCTAGCAGTTTACAGTGAGTTGAACATGGGCAAGACAGGGCATGAGATATGCTTTGGATGCTCTGATCAGCAGATTTAAATCAAGTAGTCCTCACTATCTTCCTAGCTCCCACTTATTTCATAATCAGGTAAAACTTTAGCTATTCATGTGGGAATGATTCCAAACAATTCAGGCAACAAGAAAAGTAGAGGTTAAAAGATGCATTAAAAGAAACAGGTGTTCCAGTTCAAGAGCATTAATTGTATATGGTGGAAAGAAAAGGCTTGGACTGCTGGACATGTTCAGCAGCCCCCAAAGCTGCTTTCAGGTGCCAGGGCCCCTTAACATCATGTCTCAATATGAAAATTAAAACATATATATTTTGAGGTCAAAAAATGGTCACCACCCATCATTTAGAGAGCATGGGGGCTAATTCTGCCATGTTTTTAAATCCCTGGGACAATTTAGGCCCAGTAGAGACCTTTTAAAATAACAGGAAGTAAAATGGGAATCAACTAGGGGATGTCCACCACAGTGCCTGTAGGTGGCAAATAAATAAATAAATAAATAAATAAATATCAGGAGATTAATCCCTCCAAGATCCCATTGAGGGTAATTGTGGTGCTTCAGCCCCTAAGAGTTGCTCACCTAGATGTTCTACACATATACTAGATCTCTTATCATATGCCTCCAGCACTAATTTCTTAGAATACAGCATCACACCCATTGGAAAAATCCTGAAATGAAGAAGGGCTGCTTTAATACAATCAAAAGTCCTACAGTTATGATCTACAGCTATGATTTTCTGCTCCTCTATCTGACAACCATGATTATTTTTCAAGATGTGCAAGACAGCTGACAGGTCATTGAATTCTGATTGTGTGAAGAGATTTAGAATAAAAAATAATGTATGGGGCAAAACAGATGGGCAGGAAAAAGTGGCTTGAAGCTGCCTTTTCTGAAGCCACATTGAAACCCCACCAACTGCACCACCAACTCCCAAGGCAGCTGAAGTGCTCATGTCATGACCATATGACATGGCTTCAAGCCAGGAGGAAGCAGAAAAAAGCTGCTTCTTTTTGAAATGGCTTTTCTCTGCATAAGGCACCTAGAGGACATTTTCCTGCTGGCTTCAAGGCATGTGTCATGTAAACACCAAGCCTTCAAGCCAGCCTGAAAGCACCTCTTTTTGCCTGTCTGTACCAGGCCACTGATTCATACTAGTGAAGATTCAAAGTAAGAAATCTGAGACTCTTTTCTACATAACTGGTCTCCATGATTCACTACCAATAATAATTGACATTACTTTTAGAAGAATCCTAGGTTTGTATATTAGCACTAAGAGTTAACAGATCAAGAATAGAAATTATCTCATCTATCAACTGGTTTAGGATGGACTTTTTAGATCCCCTCCCCCAAGAATTCCAATTTTCCAGAACATTAACTTTTCTCACTTGACTACAACATAATGAAAGGATCAGTTCTAATACCTTCTCTTCAAGGGCTGCCATCCGTTCTTTCAGATGAAGCTGAAGCCGTTCATTGGATTCACTCAGAAGTCTATCCACAGTATCAGACAGCCGCTTGTTATGTTCCTCATTCATTTTCTCCCGCTGACGAGCCTGTAAGACAAATCAAGATGAGCCAAGTAATTCCAACCATGCTGCTTTTCCCAAAGATTGCAGAAAATAACACTAAATATTAATGAATCCCAGAAATCACAAGCCATTTTATATAATCCACCCTCCATTTTATATAATCTCCTCTGAACAAATCTGGCCAAGAAAACCCTATGACAGGTTCACCATAAGTCAGAAATCACGTGAAGGCACATAACAACAATTTTCATGTACAGAAGTCTTTAAAACCATTCCAAGAGCACATCTCTGATTGAATGATTTAAGAGAGGACCCACTTTCTGTAATTTGTTCTGCTTCTTCCATTTATACCAGTTGAGAGAGCCCAATCTGTATGAATATTAATCACATCAAAAATTAGAAATTATCTATACAATCAATTTCAATTCATATTTATTCCAGAATATAAGCATAACAAAACCTTTCATTGTCAACTATTGTACTATTGCCAGTATTTTCATCTGAATAAGTATTAAGAGCACCTAAAATGGTATCTCAGAAAACTATTTGTTTAGTAAACAAAGCCAGAGTTGGCTACAGGCTAAGAGTGGAGTCATAGGTTATTTTCATGCAAGGTTTTTTTAACAGAATATGTTAGCATCAGCAAGAAAGGAGCCTTTTTGCATGATCTTCCTGCTATTTAATTTTCCTCCTGCTGTAATCCTAGTCTTTTTGCCATCAAAAATAATCCATTTGTCTGCCCAGTTCACAGTATTGTTCTGGCTTTTCTTACTTTCCCTTTCATAAGTATCTCAATGCAGGGATCAAGTGTGTGTATTTGGAGTGTGCAGGAGACTTGATTACCCTGTTTTTACTTTATTTCCAGCAAGGGAGGAAGAAAGAAGGTCAGGGTATACCACAGATGGCATTTTCCCTGGGGAATGTCATGATCTCTCTGAATTTTCCTTTTTGTTTTTTTTTTTAAATGCATTGTGTGTTATTGTTATAGAAGTACAGCAGCAAGGAAGGCCATTGGAGTAGCTGAAGTAATGTTGCACCTGAGGAATTATGGCAGCAAAATCTTGTATTAAAAGTGTGACTTGCAGGATGGAGAAAAGTGACAACAGCCTCCTGAGACACAGTCAAAAGAGGATGAGTGTAGGAAACTGGGTGATGTAGTTACTGGGTGGCCTTCTAAAACTGCCATATGTGGGAAAGCTATAGTGTGAATGTCTGCTACAATCACAGGATCCAAACTGAAGCACTAAAGGCAGTGTTACAATCCTAGTAGCATATTGATGGTACAAATCCAGCTTCTTTCATGAAACAAATTGCTAGTATGAAAAGGACCACAGAGTGTTCCTTTTTACCTTATTGGTTCAATTCAGTTCACAAATGCAGCAACCATCTGAATGGCTCTATGTAACTATTCCACATACAGAGCTGAACTATGAAAAGCTTTCCTGTGTAATTAGATAGCACAGCTTTCAACATGACATTACAATCTATCCCTTAAAAACTAAGCTGCAATAATGTGGTTGAAAATTTGCCAAGGCCATTTGGGAAGCTGCACTTCACAGTACAGTTACTATCTGATACCACGTGTAAAGAGACACAGGTATACTTTCTGCAACAATATCCTGAACTGAACTGGTTTGCTGTAAGGAAAGTGTTAGAAATTACAACAAGCCCAGTGCTGTGTACCATAAGGAAACCAACCTACCCTTGCCAATTCTTGGTTCTTCTCCTCCAATTGAGTCTCCAGTTGCCGAAGTCGTTCTTCAATACTGCCATGCCTTTCCTCTGCCTATAGAGAAGACATTCTCTAAGAAGTGAGCAATATTGTGTTGAGAAATATGTGTTTTTGTACAAAATCATATGTATACATCCGTCAGATATAAGTCCCTACAGTACATGGATGTAAGAAGTCACTGTGATGGATTTGTTTTCATTAAAGATTGGGTAGAATGTCTATTTAGAGATGCTGTAAACAGGCTCTCAAGCCTGTTGCTGGAGTAATGATAAATGAATACACAAGGAGATGTTTGCATTTAAATCTAAAATAACTTTGCACCAAACAAGGGGTCGATAACAGTGTAGGATGGGATGTTTGAATCTTGTTATACAACCGAGGTCCCCCCTCCTATGGCCACAGGATGTCACCCCATCAATGTAAACTATTTGCTGATGAAATACAGTGGCACAGTTTTGCCAAAATTTGTTAGCACTCCAAAGCAAAAACAATGTTGTGGAGAGAAAAAGGATTCTGAATCTTAAAATAAATTAAGTTTAATATAAATGTAAAGCAAGAACCCACAACTCAGGGTAAGGAAACAGTTCGTAAGCATTATATACACCTTTGCCTCCTGAACTTCTTTTCCTGCATTTTCGAGGTTGGTGCTACTGCCAAATTCTCTAGGCTTAACCCCATTGTTACATACATCTATTCACCTATTATCTTTATTGCTGCTGCTGCTGCTTTATCTGGCCATCAGAGATTCCCACATAATTAAAGTACAAATGGGAAAAATATCATTTGAACATTCTTTAAAATTAAATGTAAAAATTAAAGAGTTTGATGGGGAAGTTGATGATGAGGATTGTTCTGAAACTGGATTAAAAACAAGTTACTACAATGAATTTATTCTTAATGGTTGATTGGAAATAATGAAATAACAAAGCTAATTATATACAGAAATTATAAATTTTTAAGTACAATACCCAACTTATAAAGCAAATAAATAAATAAAATAACAAAGCTAATTATATACAGAAATTATAAATTTTGAAATACAGTACCCAAATTATAAAGTAAATAAATAAATAAATAAATAAAGTGGGTTAGAGAAATAGTATTTTTAGTTATTTCAATATACACAGCAATATTTCTGGCATTTTTACTCTAAGCCTTACATCACCCCTTTTACTCAAGTTCCTCTTTATGTAATGGTTCAAACTTTGGATGTGTGATCACAACTCCTTTGGGCATGCAGCTCAGTTTGTCACTGCTCCTGCTGCTTCAGAACAAGCCTATATTTTACTATACACTGTTTTAGAATCTTCCATACTCATATCAGTTGTTAGTATTTATAAAATTAACCAGGCTTGCTTAAATCTCACAAGACTATATGCTCCAATTCTTATCTTAAATATGTCCTCATGAAAATAGCATACTATGATAGCACAGCCACAATAAATGGTTCTCAATCTCAAACTTGCCTAACCTCAAGCAATTCCCTGTATTTTGACAGCAGTTTGTTTTATCGTATCCTTGGGGAATAAATTTTAACCTCATAATCTGTGGTCACAAAACAGAAAACTCAGCATGATCAGCCATTACAATATTTTTTTAAAAAATTATTATCAGAAGCCATCATCGCGAAAGATAACTCATGTCAACCACACAATGGATGCAAAGGAGAAAAGTAAAAGTCCATATCAAACATAACTAACAGTTCTATCTCTTCTTAACATTCTCTCTAATCCCAAGAAAGTTGTAAAAGCATTCTGGACTTTGGTACCAGTTCCTGCTGTACTTGCCTTGGTGAGTGCAGCTATCCTTTGGGCCAATTCAGCCTCCACTTCAGGCAGTGTCTCCGCTTTCCTCATTGTCTGTTGCAATTTCTGCTCAGCCAGTTCTAGAAGCTCCTGGAGGTGACGTGCCTTTTCCTCACACTGCATAACAAATGTATAAAGATGGTAATGAATACTGTATATGGAGCTGGGACTGCTAAACACAGCTCCAATATGTACCACAGCCATGTTCTCTCATGCACATATTCAAGAGTGAGTCAAAGAAAAAGCTTAGGAGACCCATTTCTGTGGTGGCACATATATTTAACACTATGGAAACTAAATGTCAATGTCAACTGTTTAAATTGTTTTCAGCTATTTAAACTGTGTTAAATTATTAAATTGTTTAAATTGTTTGCATTATATAAACTGCAGTGCAACTTATTTTTCATTTGTTAAAATTTTTACAAACTGAACATTGGCACATTATGTTCTTTAAAGAAATGAAAAAATATATAGCCTATGAAAAGTAAATTCTCACAAATGCTTCACAGAACCATAATCTTGTCCAGCTTGGGTATTTACTTATTTGAAATATTTGTGTATCACCTCCCAGCCCACAAGGGCTCCCAAGAACCCCTGGGGTGCCCAAGATGGTGAACAAATAAAATCTAATTACAACAATATAATGATACAAATATTTTAAAACACATTAAAACATTATTTAAAAACTCCTAAATCAGTCTGAAAACAATCACAAAATCCAGTTTTAAAATAGTTAAAACAGCAATTTAAAATATTAAATTCCTTGAGGAACAACATTGTTTTGACTGCTTGCCAGAAGCTTAAAAGAGATGGGGCCAGCCTAACTTCCTTGGTAAGGAGTTCCACAGTCAAGGGGCTGCTTCAGAAAAAGCCCTATGCCCACCAGCCTAACTTCATGACATGTTGAGACACGCAACATGGCCTCCTCTGAAGATCTCACATTTCTGGCAGATTCATATGGAAGGAGATGGTTTTTCATATATTTTGGGCCCAAGTCATTTAGGGTTTTGTAGTTCCTTGAATTTTGCTCAGGAGCAAATTGGAAGCCAGTGCAGTTCTTGCAGGAACAGAGTTATAGGATCTCTAAAATGCATACCTGACACCAATCTGGCTGCTGTATTTTGCATTAACTGCAGCTTCCAAACACTTTTCAAGGGCAGCCCCCCATAGACTGCATTACAACAGTCTAAGACATGAACTACTGTGGCCAGATCTGCTTTCCCAAAGAAAGACGCAGTTGGCATACCACCCAAAACAGGGAAAAGGCACCCTTTGCCACTGCAGCAATCTGGCTTTCCAGGAGCAGCACTGAGTTCAAGAGCATCCTGCAAGCTATGAATTCTGATCTTTTGGAAGGAATGCAACTCCATCCAGAACAGGCTGTGATCCCAATTACAGATTGGTTTTCCTACTGAGCAGCAGCACTTCTGTCTTGTCTGGAATAAGCCTCACATTATTCACTGACATCCAGACCTTTTACTGCATCCAGGCTACAATTCAGTACTACCACAGCCTCATTGCCACTGGTTATAAAGGAGAGCTACAGCTGGATATCATCAGCATCAACATACTGGTGATACTGACATGCAAAGCTCTGGATGACCTCTCCTAGTGGCTTCATGTAGATGTTAAAAACACAAGAGAAAGTATGAAATCCCACAGGCTAATGACCAAAAGGCTGAACAACAGAGCCCCAACATCCCTCTCTGGGAGTGTTCAGCCAAGAATAAATGGAAACACTGCAAAACAATACTTCCAAGACACATATCAAGCAAACAAGCCATGGTGAATAGAACCAAGTGCTGCTGAAAGATCCAGGAGGACCAAAAAGGACACACTCCCCCTGCCCAATTCTTGGCTTAGGTCCGCCAAGGTGACCAAGGTTGTTTCTGTTCCATAACCAGACTAATCTGTTCCATCCAAGAAAGCTTGTAGTTGTGCTTTGCTGCCCTTGAACCTTAATTAGAAAGAGGAGATTAGACAATGGCCAACAGTTACCTAGATGGGATCCAATGAAGTTTTTTTTTTCAACATAAGTCTTGCCATTATTTCTTTCAGAGAGGTTGGACCACCTCAAGGACCACCTCCAATGGTTCAAGCAGGGGGACAGTTGGGCAGCAGGGTGGATGGTACATCAACAGAACCCCCATTCTGTCTCATTGCCCTATTGCCTGGTGTATGAACTCAAACCTTGGAGATGACTGAGAGGTGATGATGCTGGTCAAGTCTCCATGACAACAAGACCTACACCATGAATGGCTTGGGACCTGGGCTTTTAAATGGCAACCTGCTCCCATGTGAATCTCATTGATCAGATAAGCATCTGAAGCGCCTTCTTTGGGTGCTTCCAAGGCAGGTCTTTTCAGCTGTGGCATCCTATTTGTCAAATACTCTCCACAAAGGGGAGAGTACACAGGTAAAGAGGTTTTTATTTATTTCACTAGGCTTTTTTACTTTCTGAATTCTACTCATTAAAATAATTAATAAACTCATTCTTTTAACAGCTTTGCCATTTTAAACATTGCTTTATTTTTTTCATTTTTTATGTTATGCTATTTTTGTGGTATTATAAAGTGCCATAGAAAATTATTTCATTCAGCAGTAAGACATACAGTATATTTAAAAATACTTAAGGACAGCCAAACTCAACTGCCCAACTGAACAGTGGGTACCAGGAGTGAAGGAAGAGGTAGCACTTTTAAAACAAAGTTCGCTAGGTTAAAAAGAAGGGGCATTTAGGCAGAACGTCCTGCTGAAGAAAAAAAAGATGTATTCCAAACAGAAATCCTGTGTACCTTTTAGACAGATTGCCCCCAGTATTCTAGATGGCATGGGATCAAAGGCTCATTACCTGGCGATGGAGAGACTCTTTATTGGCCAGTTCATTTTCCAGTTTGTCATTGAGGTCATGAATGGAAGTGGCTTCTCTCTGGGCTGCCAGATAGCGCTTCTCCAAAGTTGTGATCCTCTCCTCCATATCTTCTTTTTGTGCTAAAGCCTGGAAGGATAAGGCATGAAAGAAATCACTTACTTTGCAACTGTATGCCCCTCAAGCTGTCATAACTCTCTACGTGAACAAGGTAACTGGAAGTAATACCACACTACTCTTTCAAACGGGAGGAATTTCTCCCAACTTCGAATAGAGCCAATGCGGATTCATGTAAATTCGCTAGTTTAGCAAATTTACATGAACCCCTGCTCCGTTCGGAAGAACCCCTGCTCTGTTCGGAATTACTTCCTATTACCCGAAAATAACCCCCTCCTGCCCGAATTTGCATGCGAAGCTTTAATTCGCAATAACATAAAACCCATGATTGCATTCGAATTGGCTTCTCTCTTGCCCGAATTTGCGTGCGAAGAGTTAATTCGCAATAAGGTAAAACCCATGATTGCATTCGAATTGACCTTAAATTATACTTCCAATTTAGCCTCGTATGAAAGAGTCCACAGATTGATAGAAGTCAGCTCCTGCATCCAGTGCTTTATAGCAAAATGAGGACCCCATTATAACTAGGGTACAGTTCAGATGAACAAGAGGAAAGCTTAAAATGTAAACTCCCCTGCATAAATAGGCTGATTCCATACTAAATCAGACCACCTTTCAAGCTGGGCCTAACTCAAAGCTTCTTGGGTCTGAATCTTTGAAAAAATACATGAATTAAATTGTAAAATGGTTATTTCATTAGATTTTCCCCCCAACTCAGTTGAACTCTATAGAGTTACTGGTTAACACTGATGTTAACCCTACACATTAATGAGTTGATTATTTAGGTTACTGGAATTTGTTAGACTGTGGAGTGGCTGTGGAGCCTGAGGTCTTACAAGGACAGGAAGAATTAGGATTGGGGGAAATGCATCATATAAGGAGCCCTGGTGGTGCAGTGGTTAAATGCCTGTACTGCAGCCACTCACTCACAAACCGCAAGGTTGCAAGTTCAATACAGTGGGCCCTTGTTATCCGCTGGGGTTTGGTTCCAGGACCCTCCATGGATAACAAAATCCGTGTATGTTCAAGTCCCATTAAATATAATGGCACAAATGGTGTCCCATATATAAAATGGAAAATCAAGGTTTGCTATTTGGAATTTATACTTTTTTGGTAATATTTTCAAGCTGGGTATGCTAAAATCCATAGATTAAAAAAAATCAGTGGATAAGGAGGGCCAACTGTACCAGCAACAGGGCTCAAACTCAACTCAGGCTAGCATCCTTCCGAGGTCACTAAAATGGGTACCCAGCTTGTTGGGGACAATTAGCTTACACATTGTAAACTGCTTAGGGAGTGCTTAAGTGCACTAATAAGCAGTATGGAAATGTACTTGCTATTGCTATATGGTTCACTGCTGGCTGTCTTGTGAATTTTAACAATCGCACCAAGAAAATCCCATGAAAATCCCATGAAAATCCCTTAGAGTCACCATAATCAGAAGTGACTTTGAAGGCACACAACACAACAGCAACACAGAGGAGCAAAAAACCCAGGCTGCCAAAGTGCATGTTTTGGGCTGCTTTAACAGTCACCAGTCCCTGGGTTACCTTGGTTATTTCCTGAAACTTTACTGAAAACATTTTACATGTATCATGGGAAGAAGAGACAGACAACAAAATGAATGAATACAAACATAGCTTTCTTCCCTTATCTTAATAGTACAAGAAATAGGAATAAGTAGATTTGCTCAACCATGGTTTTATAGACCCTGCTTCTTGACTGAGAGTAAATAGAAACCAAGTATGTGGTGATTCAATTGTGCAGAATTTTTTTGTTTGTTTTAAGTAGGTAAGAACTGAAAACATTTTTCATTAAGAATCCTTTACTCTTGAATCACTGGCAGATATTTAGACCCATCTACTTTTGATGCACCTGTAAATGGATCAGTGTCTTCTAAATGAAATATAAATTATTACTCCTTACCAAACTTTAGCATCACTTCTTATTAATATTTAATATATTAGGTACTTCAAACACACAAATAGTGTGTATGTAGGTGGAGGGGAAAAAAGAAATGCACATCTGACAAAACTTAATTGAAGATGTTGTAAAATGGAATTCTGTCTTTCAGGCCTGTTTAAATATTTGAAGGGGTGTCATACTGAGTATGGAGTAAGCTTGTTTCCTGCTGCTCCAGAGAATAAGAGCCTTATCAGATGGGAGGAAACACCGAGCAATGGATTCAACCTACAGGAAAAGAGCTTCCAGCTCAACATTAGGAAGAACTTCCTGACAATAAGAGCTGTTCAACAATGGAAAACACTCCCTCAGAGTGTGGAGGAGTCTCCTTAAGCTCAACTGATCAACATAAAATAAATGTATTATGAGTGTTATAAACTCCTTATCAACATACAACAAATGTATTAGGAGTGTTATATAGTCCATCTAGAAAAAAATCCCTACAAAAGGACACTTTTAAATAAGTCAATATCAAAGTGTGCCCAGGGCTAGTGTGTATCAATGGTGAAAACCATCATGTTATTTCTCTATAAATCCCACAGGCTGTTCTGAAAATCAGTGGTTTAAGTAATATATTAATTAACAACAATGGAATGGATTAAATGAATTTAATTATTAGTGTTAGTGAGAATGCATTAACTTCCTAATTTCAAGCATTTAACACTGACAAATTAATTTTTAAACCTCAGATTTCAAGCTATGCCACATCCTTCCTCCACCACGTATTTGTCTTCCCTGACACTCTCTCCCAATTTTAACTATTTAAAATGCCTTACCTTGAGGAGGAGTGTCAAATATAAAGGACTTCATTATGGTAATTTCCCATGATTCTCAAGAAGAAATAATGGCCTGTGCACTATTTGGTCCCACACAATGCTCCTGATGAGAGCCCTTCCTGCCATCCCTTCACCCTTCCCAAAGTATACAAAGATTTAAATATCCTACCTTAATGCTCAAAATTCAAGTAATTTTCTGGGCATGCCAGAGAGGGCAAGAGCTTATAGATCCCTCTGTTTGCCATTGAACACCCAGTGTTATAAATGCAAACAATAATACACTGCAAGCACAAACTCAGACTATTCTGCTTTTGCCACACCTTGAAAATCTATGAGGATTTTAAAACAGATTCAGAGTTTTCCCCTCTGTGATGTAGTTTATATTGTTGGAACAGAGTTCTCTAACCTCTCGTAGATCCCTCTGGTACTTGCTGCTCATTTCTTCTGATTTGATTAGATCCCTCCTGGCGGTGCTTAGATCTTCTTCCAGCTCAGCAACACTGGCAGCCAGAGCAGCTATGCGCTCTTTAGCTTGTGCTAGCTCAAAGTTTTGCTTTTCTAGAAGTTCTTGCAGTTCCACAGCACGGCTTGCTTCATCATCTGCATGTACAGAGCCATTAGGGAGTCTCTGTCAAGTGACATAACAAAGAACTAAGTTCCAAAGGTTATATAATATTAAGTGCAACACAGCAGCAAGTATTGAGTGTAAGTCACCAAGTGATATTGCTAAAAATTAACTTCCCATCTGCCAAAAGACCAGTACCTGAAAGCAGAAATTGAACACTCACAATATGAAAGGAAAGATGTTTGAGAAAAACAACTCCTCATGCAGCTAGTCAGAACACACTGTGCAACTAGCCAGTCTTTCCCTATGTAACCATTTTTTTTTTCAATTAGAAAAAGCAACAGCAGTAGTAATGGGAAAGCACAGGAGAGTTACAAATGGAAGATGATTATCTTTGGACCACCACCACCCCTGCAGAAAATGGTAAATGAGGCAGTGTAAATGCATAACAAAAGTCTTGTCTAGAACCATCCAAGTGGGTTTTACTGTGGCACAGGTGCCTTCTGGAGAAATAAATTGTTGCTGGATTTAGAAGGTTGCAATTTAAAGTTTTGATATATTTGGCACAACCAAGTTAAAGCACATACATTATTTAAAAATTGTGCATCAGTAGGGTACTGTTAAAAGTCTGGAAAAATACAAATCGTTTTGTTACCACTACAAGAAGTGATTTCTCAAAAAGAATTTAGACGTTCGACCAGATGGTTGACAAGCAAAGATTTATTAGAAGAGCAAAATGGAGGATTTATTATTAAAGATAGACAACAATTAGAACAGGAAGATTTTAGGCTACAATGGTTTCCTTATTTACACATTTTGGTAATATTAAAGTAGATAAAAGGAATGAAGATTTTGAAGTAATCAAATCAGAAAAGTATTATGTGATAATGATGATCACTTGCTGGCCAAAATGTGTAATTTGTTAATAAGCTTCAACTTGGAGGAGGAACTAATGAAAGAGTATGTGATCATATAGTCCAAAAATACAGGACCAATATTAACTTGGCACAATGGGGGAAAGCATGGATGAAAAATCTTAAGTATACTCTTTGTTATGATTTGAAATAATTATTTTTGGAAATGATGTATGAAGGCTATCTCTCCATGGTTAAACTGGCAAGAACATATAAAGAGGTGAATAACAATTGTTGGAAATGTAAAAAGAGAGTTGGTTCATTTTTCCGTATGTGGCAGAAGTATAAGAAAACACAAACATTTTGGATGATGCTTAGATTTCATTTCCCAAAAAATTGAAAGTTGAATTAGAATTAAAACCAGAACTCTTTTTACTTGGGATTTTTGACTAAGGCTCTACATTAGAAAAAGAGCATGGTGCACATGGTGAGAGCAGCATGAATAGCTTATGTTAAATATTGGGAAAGAGTTGATTGTCCATCAAGTGGTTAAAAAAAGAAGTGGAAGTAACAGAAATGGATAAATTAACAGATTTATTAAGGAACAGATCATACTTTTTTTGAGAAATCAGAATATATTTGTGGAATATCTGAAATGAACAGAAGGGGACTTAACGTATATTTTATCTTGTATTTTTTAATTGATGTAACCCACTCCGATTGGATACAGAGGAGTGGGCTATAAATAAATTATTATTATTATTATTATTATTATTAAAGATTGAGGAGTGAAAATTGAGGCACTTTATTACAACAAATGAGCAGATGTACAGTTATTATATTCTGATTTATAAACTGTTATAAGTACAAATTAACTGAAAAAGGGGTGAATCAGACTGCCCCATTGCTCCGCATGCAGTAAAGCTGCCCAGAAGCCAGCTTCACAACGCCCAGTTGCCCACATGTGGGACGGCTTCTGGGTGCTCCGGCAGTGAAGAGGTAAGACTCTGCATGCTGCAGGAGCACTGTAAAATCACGGCAGGGCAGGAAAAGTCGTCTTCTTCGTAGCACAAAAAGGTGGACTGGGGCCAGAGTGTGGATTGGCCGTGGCCCCAATCCAGCTTTCTCAGGGACAGCTTTAAGATATTATTAAGAATGTATAGAAGACCCAAGTGGGGTTGTACTGTAACAGAGATGCTTTCTGGAAATGAGGCATATAAATGAGGCATTTACAATAAAGTAAATACAAACTTTCCCTGTAAGCAAAAGGATCTCATGAAATATTTTTCATCAACTCACACCTGTAGATACACAGTATTTCAGTGACATCATAGATTACCCTCTTCTTGCCAGAAGGATGTCTCTCACCTTCCAAAGTATCTTTTGCATTGATTCTTTGCCTTCACTCTTTTTTTCATCTTCTCCCACAGGTGCCTCCCTCAAGGAGGGGCCTTGCTGGAGAGCACTTACCTGAAAAATATATATCTTAAATAGATACTTATTCTTACACTTAAATTTTCCATAAAAGAAAAGTGCAATACAAACAGAAATGGGGAAAACTACAGAAATAGGGAAATTTATCTTGATGCTTTTCTCTCACTGAAACTAAGCATTTTGATGCTTCTAAAAGCAGCCTATCATTAAAAATCCAAAAACTCCCAACATAAAAGAGAGACAGAGCTAAATGACGTATAAAAATTAGTGTTAATCCAAAAGGCAAAAAGCTTTTCACAGCCAAAATTTGCATGGTTGCCTTCAAGGGCTGTGAAGAAAGTAGGAAAAAACACATACATTAACAGTTACAGACAAGGTATAAATTAAATTGATACAGAGGCTGCACATGAACACGTGTCATATTAACTTACATATGTAATTAGAATCTTTAGAGAACAGAGAATACAATAACAGTAAGAACTAGAATTATATGTTTGCATGCTAAGACTTTCCATCTACTTACAAAACCTTAAAATTATAGTATCAATGTTATTATTTAATTAATCTAACTTTAAAAAAGAATACTTTGACAGCTGATAAAGAGTATGTTCCACCTCCCCTTGTGAAAACTGTCACATGCCAGACATGACATTTGGGGAGACACATTCCCAACAGGCAGATTTTTGAATTGTTTTATAAGTATTTAGAGAGCCTTGTCTTGTATGTAATTCTACTTCGGTTGCTATATTATTTTCTGAACATTTCAATTTCATATGTAAATTAAGACATAAATTAAAATGTAAGTTTTGTATCTGCCTTGTTTATAACTATTAATGCATGAATACTATTTTGGAGAGATAAAACTCATAAATTCTGCCTCTTTTTTACAGCTTGTTGTTAGGAAACTCATATGGCACATACCTCTGAAGAAAAAGTTCAGTTAAAGCCAAGATTTGTAACTGTTCAACTTAATCCAATAACTTGTGGCTTAACAGCAAAAGCCTCACTTTAACAGGTAATTTAGCTTATTTTGCTTAAGAGCTGCTTGGAATGTAAAGTCCAAATTACATGATACATTCAAGGCATGTACATGTTTCAAGAGACTGATTTTTGTTTATTTAAGGGCCTATTCAGACAGAGTGCTGAGTCGAGGTGTAGTGGTTTGAGCACTGCACCAGGACTCTCAAGACCAGGGTTTGAATCCCTTGTCAGTTACAGAAACCCACTGGGTGACCTTGGGCAAGTCACACTCTTTCAGCCTCAGAGGAAAATAAAGGCAAACCCCTTCTGAACAAGTCTTGCCAGGGAAACCTGTGATACTGTTGTCATTAAGTCAGAAATGACGTGAAGGCACACAATACCAACATCCAGATGGACTAGAAAAAAAATAGAAAGTCCCTAGTTTTGTTATGTTTTTAAAGTGGGGAAATCTTAATGCTGGTTTTCCCTCCAAGGTATTCCTAGGGAACACCTGGCATTATCAAGGACTTTTCATTGCCACTCCCCAAGTAAGTTTAAATTTATCCAGAGTTTCCTGAAATGAAAGTCACCTGCCCATGGCTGTTTATTTGCATTATATTGGAATTGGCTAAGATGGTCACACCAAGAAATATGGCTGATTCCAGTATCCAGATGCAACAGAAGTCAAGCAAGTGAAAGAGGAATGCTAGCAGTAAACAAAAATAATTCTAATGCTTAACTAGTGCAATATTGCTACATCACTTTAACAGTTTGACTCCTGGTTAATAATTAAAAAGGGCTCAGTGAAAATTGGTGAAAGTCATTTTCTAAGGTTGCCTAAGTCTAACTGTGACACATGATCAGTGGGAGGGGTAGGAGAGAGAAATGAGTGACATTTTAAGAAACAGTTGGATGCAAAATTATGAATATTCAAGTAAAATCACAACAAAAAGAACTGGAAAGTCTCTATATTTCCAGGGACTTTTTTTTCTAGAAGCCAGAGGAAGGGGGCAGATCCACAGTAAATGAGGAGGAAGTTGCTCTTGTTCCAGGAAGGAAGCAGCCACAGGTGTCAGAAGCAGCTGCATGGAGTGGGGGTAAGCCATTTTCAATGGAACGGTAATGCAGGGAAAAAAGGTTGAACCCCTTTTCCTAGATTTCAGTGTCCTAATCCTCCAAAAGACTTTCTACAACTATTTAAAACAAAGTTTGTCAGGTACCTTAAACATATACATGCATTATATATATCATCTAGATTGCCCTAAGACATACCTGTCTACACTATATGGAACTGAGAGAGCTGGTTTGCTCTTTGTGTAAGAGGATGCTGGAGAAACCTGGACACAATAACACGTTCCGTTTCAACCAGATACCTTAAGAAGTGAACAAAAAACCCAACATGTGAAAAGGGCATTTAACTGGGGGAAATCGCACTGCCTTAAAATAATGTGAGACCTCAGATTTTATGTTATGACATATTTATACATAACTAGCATTGTTTCCTAAGTTTTGTAGGTGAATTCAAGCAAGAAGAGTTTTAGCAGAGCACACAATATCAATTTAAATAATCATTCCCCCTCCCACCAATATCAGAGTTTTGATTTCATGTGATGGGGCAGTTAATATTCTGACACAAATCCATGATGCTTTAAGTGTACCTGGCCAAGGTGTAAAACCTATTAAAGTCTAAATCCAAATGCTTAGAACCAACTAGTTTTGATTCATTAAATAAATGGAAATGATATAAGTGCTGACTTACCATTTAGCAATGTATTCTTAGCTTGGATGGGACTAGAAATTGAAATTAATTTGACTCCCTAACCCCTAATTAACTTTACAACTTGTTTTGTAAAATGTACATGCGTTGTATACATATAGCAGAAAACATAGGCTGTAATATGTGGAACGTGCATGCCTCATCAGGTGAGCAAAAAGTCACCATGCTCTTGGTCTAGAACTCACACATCATTTTTGTTAAATTAAGAATTAATTTGTTTAGCTAAACAAATTAGCTAAAGTGTATTATTTTCGTTTTACTGTTAATCTTTTAATATTTTCCCTCAATATCTTTAATAACCCCATTGCTAACTAGAGTGTGTTTTGATATTTTCCCTTCCTAAACTTTACCTGAATTACTAAGCATACTGACTGGGGCTTCTGAGAACTGTAGTCCAAAATATTTAGAAGACACCTGGTGGCTAAGGAGGCTGTAGAAATACTATGTTGCTGCAATATAATCATTTTGAGAAATTTGTCCATCTACTTTCTGTACTATTGCTGTTGTTTGCAAAATTCTAACAAGTGCATATATACAAAGTGGTATTTTACAATTCTCTCTCATAACGACTTCAAGCTTATCTTTCATAATGCAAATATTTATTTTATTACTGCATAAACTCCTATGTGTTTCAGAAGTAGTATTCACCTCATACTTTGCACCTATCAGGCTTCTCTGCGTCTTTTTTCTTCACCTGCCAAGATATGACATGACCAAAAGATGCTGGCACATTATTTCTCCATAACTTGTGATACAAGAGACGATGGCACATGCTAGACACAATCAGTAGTCTCAGTTTGTTTGAGAAGCATCTTAGTAAAATGTGGATTGGAATCTGCAATCCCATATTTACCTGCTGGTGGGCACTGGACAGCTGTTCTTCTAATGTAGCTACTCGTTCCAGTGCTGCCCGCAGGCGTTCTCTCACCTGAGAGCATGCAAGAGAGAAAGAATGCTTGTTGTTTCAAAATTAAAAAACAAATATGATGCGTAACTCTCAGGGATACTTCTGTCAGCTTATTGACCCGAAGGCAAAATGTAACATAGGGGCTATACAGACCACTCCTTCAGGGGCAGCTTGCACCTGCCCCTTTCTGCGCTGAATTGGGGCAAGATGCCACTTCTCTGTGGCCTGGAAAGGGACGTCCTTGGGACTTCATGTCCCCGGACACCCCGCCAGCTGCACCCATAGGAGAAAGGGGCCACTCAGTCCCTTTCTCCCATGGCTTTGTTCCCACAGCCATTTGGTTGCTGAGGGAATGAATCTTGTGGCGCTGCAGAACAAAAACGTACTGCCTAGAGCAGCTCCTTTCCTGTGGTGCTGCAACCAGGAAGTCATGCCATTATGATGCCACTTCCTGTGCACCGCGTTTGGGTGCTCAGCAGCAGCGGCATCATGGTGACCCCCATGTGGACGGGAGGCCACCATGACGCTGGTGCCATGCCCATACTAGGGTTAGCTACCGTGCAGTTGAGGCGCGGTCCCTTATCCTAGTATCGCCATGGCCATGCTCCATAATGAACCATCAAAAATAGACTGTTCACCTCTTTAAAACAGATTATTCAATTACATCAAATGTTCCAAATTGTCCTTTAGAAGGGTACAGAATAACTTCATTCACATTCATGAACCTGGTATCCCAGCAAGCTGCAGAAGAAATACAACTGAAGGAGGCTATAATTCTTGAAGAAGCAATTTTACTTCTGGAATCTTCAGATAAACTTTGTATCATGATAAGTAGCAGAAAATATATAGAGTGGTTCTGAAGCAGGAAACAACAAGAGTAGTTCATAATGGAAAACCCAATGGTTTTGAAACTCAAGTGGGCCAAACAGAAAGATGAAGTATTTTTTCACAGGGACATCTGTACAAATTCAACTCAGGCAGCTGCTTCCTGTGATATAAAGCACTAACATCGAGCGTTCTCATCAAAGGGCAAGCCCTTGACTCAGATCGCATACCACTCATCAAAAGAATCAGAGGGCTAACGAGAGATCTGCAGGAAAATACATCAGGCAATCACAGTCCTGTAGTCCTACACTGCTTTCGCAATCACACCAGTAAGTAAAACAAGCCTGACCTTCTCATCCAGTGCTTTATGATGTTCAAACAAAGATTTCAGTGCTTTCAGAACTTCAACTTCACTGGAGACCCCAGATGGTGACTGGGCTTGTCGCTTCACCACAGTCATCCTCAGAGAGCGTTCATGCCTTGAGACCAAGCACTCCAGGTGTTCTAACAAAAGCTGCAAGGAAAGGAATAATTTATATTATTCTTAAATCAAAGCAATGTAAAATATGACAATAGCTTTTCTGCTTCATTAGGTGAATTCAGAGCTTTACAAAGGTGTAGCCAGGTTCTACCACCAATAGCAATAGCAATAGCAGTTACATTTCTATACCACTTTATTCTGAACTAAGTAGTTTCTAAGCAATTTACAATGTGCAAGCTAATTGCCCCCAGAAAGCTGGGTACTCATTTTAGCAACCTCGGAAGGATGCCAGGCTGAGTAAACTCTGGAGCCCCTGTCTGGAATTGAACTCACAACCTTGTGGCTGTGAGTGAGTGGTTGCAGTATCGGCATTTAACCACTGCACCACCAGGCATTTCTACACCCAAAGGTCAGTATTTAAATCACCATTTATAAATCTGCATAGCATCATTATTATTTTATCAATCAGTTCATCCAACACAAGCCCAAATTTAATTTTCAGAACTCAAGGAATCAGAACAATAGTATTATACAGGTGCATACAGGTGGAAATTGCTTAGAGAAAACAGCACAAGAATAGACAGGGCAGCTTTCCAAAGCGTACACTAGAAAGCAATGATTTTGCAGATCATATTCATAATTGTCTATCGCTACCTGACAGCCATTTACAACATTTAGCTTTATTAAACTAACCTAAGCAGGGTGCACATTCTAAGTAAGTATTGTATATCACTGAATACCAGCAGTTTATACATCATAAATCATAATTTTGCTCTTCATCTCATCTCAGCACGGAGATCCTTCTGCTCTGCACGCATTGCGTCTGCAGTGTCCTATTCAGTAGAGCTGTTTAGAGTGGTGGGGGAGCTGACGCAGGTTCCTCCTGCACCAAACCCCCTACTTGACCTGACGACAGCCTGCTGCAACACGTTTAACACCCACTTTGCAGATAAAATCTCTTGGATAAGGGCCAACTTGGACAACAATGTTTTGTCAGAATCCATTAGCAAGGTGTCCAGCAACTCCATTGCTGTCAGTTTACTGGATGAGTTTCAACTGGTGAGTACCAATGACGTGGACAAGCTCCTTGGTAGTACTCGGAAGACGACATGCTCCCTCGATCCATGTCCATCTTGGCTGGTCGTCCAGGGAGGGGACACATTGAGAACATTCCTTCGGGATGTGATCAATGCATCCCTCAGGGAGGGCACTGTTCCATCGTGTCTGAAGAAGGCGGCTGTCAAGCCTCTCCTGAAGATACCTTCCCTTGATCCCCTGGACAGGAACAACTACAGGCCAATGTCCTTGCTCCCATTTTTGAGCAAGGTGATTGAGAGAGCAGTCACCTCCCAACTCCAAGCTGTCTTGGATGAAACTGATTATCTTGATCCATTTCAAACTGGCTTCAGGGCAGGACACGGAGTTGAGACTGCCATGGTCGCTCTGGCTGACGACCTCCGCTTGAGCATTGACAGAGGTAGTGTGACCCTGCTGGTGCTCTTGGATCTCTCTGCAGCTTTTGATACCGTAGACCACTCCATCCTCTTGGATCGGCTGAGGAAGGTGGGGATTGGAGGCACCGCTCTTTGGTGGTTCCGGTCCTTTCTCTCCGGCAGATCCTAAAGGGTGAGGCTCGGGGACAGTTGCTCTTCCAAAATAGAGCTTAACTGTGGCGTCCCTCAAGGCGCCATCCTGTCCCCGATGCTATTTAACATTTATATGAAGCCGCTGGGTGAGGTCATTCGGAGGCATGGAGCTCAGTGTCTTCAGTATGCTGATGACACTCAGATATACCTCTCCATGTCCAGATTGTTGGCACAGACTTCAGATGGTGTCTCTCCTCTTAAGGACTGTCTTGCGATGAGGGAAAACAAATTGAAACTGAATCTAGATAAAACTAAGGTACTAACAGTCACAGGCCCGAAACCAGGCTCGGGAATACAGTCTCCAGTCCTGGATGGATTCACACTCTCCTCTAAGGACTGTGTTCACAGTCTGGGGGTACTTCTAGATTCGTCACTCCACATCACTTGTCAGGTGAATGCGACGGTCAGGAGTGCCTGCTATCAGCTTTGGTTAATACGCCAGCTGCGCCCTTTCCTGGGCATGAGGGACCTGGAAACTGTGGTACATGCTCTGGTAACCTCACGCCTGGATTTCTGTAATGGGCTCTACATGGGGCTACCCTTGTGCTTAACCCGGAAACTTCAACTGGTCCAAAATATGGCAGCCAGGCTTGTAACGGGAACTTCAAGAAGAGAGCACATAATACTGGTGCTCAAGGCTCTCCACTGGCTGCTGATTAGTTTCCGTTGGTTTTAACCTTTAAAGCCCTACATGGCTTGGGTTCATCTTATCTCAGGGACCGCCTCTCCCCGTATGAACCCCCCCACACACACACACACTTCGATCCTCTGGGAGGAATCTGCTGCAGCCTGTGAAAACTAGGCTGTCGCAGACCTCCCAGAGGACTTTCTTTGCTACCACTCCCAAGCTTTGGAATGGTTTGCCAGATGAGATGCGTCTTATAACATCTCTTGATTGCTTTAAAAAAGCTCTGAAGACGCATCTCTTCTGGCAAGCCTTTCCTGAAACCTCTTAGATCCTGGCTCCGAAACGGGAGCTATTAATTGAATCTGATTCCTTGCTTAGTGCTATCTCTTTCCTCACCTAAGAACTATCGAGGATGAATTATGCTTTTAGTGTTGTGGTGGTTTTAAATCATTGTTCATTTAATCTGTTTTTAAGAGGTGGATGGCTGGGAATGAGCTGATGAAGTGTTTTAATTTATATGCTTTAATCTTGTTGTACCCCGCTCCGATTGTGTTCCACAGAGGAGCGGGCTAGAAATAAAGATTATTATTATGCATAAAACTTAACATGTAAGAAAGCTGTGAGTAAATAAATATTGTATATTTTAGGTAAATATTTACGGATTTTTTTTTTCTTACAGAACCTAATGTGATGTTTGCCCCAAGAGCTGATATAATGATATGGAGACAACAAAAACAGACCATCTCAGGGATCAACAAGAAGTTTGTCTTGCTCAGATATATGCCCTTTCTTTATACTTTCACAGTCACTGACCTAAAGCTACTATCAAAGAACTGAAAATTCTCAACTAGGTTCCAGCTACACTTTTAATGTTTTTCCCATTTTTGTGATGGTGCCTTTTTTAAAAGTTACCAAAAAACTGTTTCTGAAGAAAAAGGGAGAGGCAAATTTGGATTTATGCACTGCTATTAGGCCAGGGATTTTTAGCAAACCTGGAGGTCCAGGATTTGTGAGTTACAGGGCAAATATGATTGGTATAAAGGACTGAACAGTCTCTGAAGACATGTATACAAGATGTATTGTAATAAGAACAAAACACAATAGCAACCTTGTAAAGAAATTAAATTGGATTTTAGAGAGATGATAATAAAACCTTCCCATTCAATCAAGAATACAAGTCCCCTCTCAGAATCTATCAACTGGATGGGAAATTCCACAGAAAGCTCTCTGTCCTGTTAAATCTAAACAGCAGGCCTCATCTGGATGCATCCAATGGACAGAGTGAAAGGAAATTTGTGTGAGGCCAGACTATATTCTGTCTAGGGTTAAGTTAAGTCTATTAGTCCTTAAAAGGAACTCTCTGGGTTAAGCTATCAACAAGGCTGGTTATCTCCAGTACTGAAACTCATTCTCTACTCACCCTTGTGTTATTGCGCTCTGCTTTCAGCTCTGAGATTTCTTCTTCCCTTTCCAACAGCTGTTCTCGACAAGCATTGAGTTCCCTGGTCAGTGTTGCAAATTCCTGCAAGGCAATCATAATTCTACAATTGGAAGATAATTGGAACTGGGTATTCCCACTCTCCCCAATATGAGCAGCAGTACAAAAATGCGGTTGCATTAGCATCACACTGCCAAGAGCATTAAAAGGAAGTCTGATTGCCAATTCTGGGCTACCTGTTACCAGTAAGATTATGAAAGTTGCCAGAATGAAACTGGATAAATAGGGAAACATACTCATGGTTAAATGGGAAATCATGGTAGCTTTTCAGTCTAGAACCATACAGTGGATTTTTGTACCACTTCAAGATGTATAAAGGCCTCACTGTACAGTAATTATTCCCCTGTATAATGAAAAGTTATTGAAACCAATATTTTACCTGGAGGTTCAAATAAAAGCAAAACTGCTACCACAACGCATGACCAAAGGGAGAAGTGGTCCAACTAAAACTCCTTGCCTGGGTAAGAGTTTGTCACAGGATCCATTTTATATAGTTAAAGAAAGAAGAATAACAGCAGATAAAGAATTTCAATCCATTCACTTAAGACAACAACTACATGATGGTAGTTAACACTTTGCACATTAAACAGTTTGAGGTTCAGATGCTAGCTGCTACAACCATACACGTATCACAGTAGAAGAATCATGGTTCCTTTTTTTGTCCTTTTCCCACATCTAAAAAAATTTGGAACAACTTTTTAAAAACTATCAATATGTGTGCTTGCTTTTCCAGCAGTAGAACTCAGACACTGTAAAACTAAACATGATTAACATTTTTAAGTTGAACTTTTAATTTCATTTTGATGTAATAATTTCATTTTTTAAGCTTTCCCAGCTAGGTAAATATTGATTTAATAATAAATTCACTACGTTGGTCATGGAGATGAAAACATCCTGGTGTACAGCGGGGAGAGTTTATTTTAAAAATAATTACAGTTACAGATCCAAATCCCTACTCCAGTAGTAGCTAGCTGCAGTCATAATTACAATTTCTAAAAATAGTTCTTTGTTTCCCATTTCTCATACTTAACGCCAGCAGTTACATTATTTTTAAAAAATCTGAATGCTACAAGTTGCTGGTCTGTAGTACAGAACACTCTTCTTTTGTGTACTTCCTTTACCTACAATAGACTAAAAGGCACAGCACAAACCAGCACTTGAACCATGTGATATTCTTCACTTCTCTACTTCATTAGGACTACTATTACCTTAAATAACAGTAGGTGAATACAGATCATTGATAGCCCCTACAAAAATTAGGGATGTTTATTCAGGCAAGGATCTCCTCATCCTTGGCTCGGATTTGTCCCTTTCCTCTGCTGCTCCTTACTTTTGGAATCTCCTTCCCGTTCACTTGAAGATTACCACCTCATGATCTACTTTTAAGTCCGAATTGAAGATGTTTTTGTTTAGAGAAGCTTTCTAACTTGTGATCTGAACTTTCAATGTTGATTAGGTCTATTGATGTCTACTGTTTCATAGTTCTTACTTTATAGTTATTTTAATGACATGTTGTTAATTTTATAAATTCTTCCCTTATTGTTTTTGGACTATACACCATAGGCAGGCTTGTATCTGTATTCTGACTATCTACTTTGCACAGCATCATATAAACCTATGGTGCTTTATAAATAATAATAATATCGGCAATAATACACTTTTAAATAAAGCCATACCTATGTAATTAGAAGAATAACTAAACTCACAGTTACACAGAATAAGGTTGTTCTTCATTAAGTTACAATTATAATGGAATGTGGTCATGTCTCTCTTTTTTGGTTGGGGGAGAGATAATTAATTACAATACACTACTTATTTTGAACTAGTTACATCAAAAATAGGCATATATTACTGGTTGAGTCTCCTTTATCCAAAAGGCTAGGAATTAGAAGTGTTTTGGATTTCAGATTTTTTGGACTTTGGAATACCTGTATTTGCATAGAGGTACATAATGAGACATCTTGGAGATGGGACCAAATCTAAACATGAAATTCATTTATTTCATATACACCTTATGTACATAGGTTGAAGGTAATTTTATAAAATTATTTTAATAATTTTGTGAATGAATAATGAATAAGGTGAATTCAATACCGGCCAGGGCTCAGGCTTGATTCAGCCTTGCATCCTTCCAAGGTAACTAAAATGAGTACGCAGTTTGTTGGGGGCAATTAGCTTACAGTTGTAAACAACTTAGAGACTGCTTAGGTGGTATGAAGCAGTATATAAATGAAGCTATTGCTGCTATTGCTATATCCCTATAGCAACTGCTGATGCAGGCAGACTTATGACATTATGGATGCTATGTTTTAAAAGCTGACTAGCAAAAATCCTATGAAATTCACCAGTGGGAATGAGTGGTTTTAAAAAAAAAACAAAAAACCTTCACCCTCTCCTCTATTGCTTCATCCCAGCTCTCTTTCCTTCCCAACTAGAAATATTTTCCTATATGTCTACCCTCCAACAACCCTCTAAGTCTCTCTCTATCCTCTCTTAGAATAGTGCTTTATGTTTCCTTCCTGACAATCTGGAACATAAAGCGTTCATGTTCCACTTTCCATAATCTTATTTTGGTTATTCTTTATTTACAATAAGATTGTGATGGGATTTTTGCCTTGAAGAATAGACAAATCTCTTAATAGATCAATGTCATGTATAATCTTAATTTCTGAGACTCTGAAGTCCTCTGTGATGTGTGAGAGGAGAAGAAAAACAAAAAAGAATTTGCTTGCACCTTTCGCCTGAAGTCCAGATTTCTTGAAAGAATATAAAAACAAATCAAGGCAAGAAGCACATTTCACTTGATGCAACTCGCCAATTATTTTTGCCAGCCTTGTAAGGTTGATAGGAAAGCTGGACACTTTACATGCTCTAACTGCCATACTGATAACTTGACTTTCAGAATGAGTTGTTCATAGGAAATTGCTTCCTATAATCCTGTAATTAAAACAGGAAATATCTATTATATCCTTCTGAGCAAGGAATAGTGTGTACAGATTTTTTTCCTATGCTAAAAACAATATTGTTCCTTTTTAAACAAACATTTACATTAATCTGTGTTGTGATTCAGGACATTTGCACCTATGGCTTTATGAAGGCTGATTACAACTGTTTGCTTTTAAACACAGAAGTGACATCTAGGTGTTTAGAGAAGGATGAACCAAAGATACATTGACTCAGATCTGCCCCACTCAATGTACAGTTATAAACACTGTGCTATCATAAATAAAAGGTAGAAGCATCTTACATTACATCCAAATAAAACAAATGAATGTCTGTTGACATTTCAATCTGCTTTGTGCCACTTGGGACATCAGCTCTTCTGACTGGAAGTCTGCACTGAGGGACTGTGCAGACCGGCAGTTTGGGCTAGCCTGGGGCACAGCATCTCCATGATGCATGCCATGGTTCTGCCCCAGGGAAGTGAGACTGTGCAACGCACTGCATGTGGAATCACAACATAGTTCCGTAAAGGCACACCACCACCGTGGCTATTGCGCCCTGGAAAGGCCAGATCGGGGCTGTGCCATATGGTTGCCATGGCCCCTATCTGGCAAAAATTCAGGCGCCCCTTAGAGGTGGTCTGCACAGCTCCTGAGTCTACAAAAATGTCTACACTGCAAAGGGTCGGAGCTGAAGGTACAATAATAGCCAGATTCTCCATGTCCTGCCTGGGTTTTTAAAGGTATTTTTTGTATCTCCCTTTTCCTTAAAAAAACAAAACAAAAAAACTTATATTTGAATGAGATCATTCTCATGATCCCTCATGTCAGAATGAGATCTCTTTAATTAGCGTATCTTGCACCTAAATAACAGTGCTTTGGTTTGTTTGTTTGTTTTTCCTTTGAGGGAGGAAATATCTATAATCTCCCTTGGCAGCACGTTCCAATTACCTAATGTAGGAACAAGGCAATAAAAAAGGCTATGGCACTTTAGAGATTAACTGTTTATAATAGTACGAGCTTTAACATGATCAGAACCAGATTTGGGAAATTTCTTTGATGATGAAGCCAACATCATCTTGAAGCAGTTTGAAATTCTTTGAAACTCTATGTTATCTGGTCATATTGGAATCATTCAAAGAGGGTTGCCATACGGACATGTTTAACAAGTTCTTTCTCCTCAACTTACTGAAATCCTTTATAAGCTTATAGTCTTTCCAACAGACATTTTAGATTAGACTTTGCCAGACCTTGTTCTCCCAGGCCTCAAATGGTAAACTGCACAGCCATAAGCTTTCCAGATTAGGCACGGACACCTATAAATGGATTAGAAAGTGAAACAGGGATGTCTAATCTTGTCTTAGTTAAGAACTCTAAAAAAATCTAGATGCAGAAAATTCACATAGGGCAGAATGAAACTGCTAAATTATTAGAAAGCAACTAATTATTAGATACACTTCCTATCTAGCAATAAAATCTATACTACTGAATATTCTAATGTGCTTTCCTGCAGAACTGAATGTATCAAGCTTAATTTATAAAATTCCATGGAGCATAGACTACCCTATGAAGTGCTTCTCCCATCTTGCCCCTCGGAACAAAAATGATATTTGATTGAGGATTTTAAAAATTAAATGTTAACTGTTTAGAGTATCAGTTATGTTCTCTTTACATCTATCAATGATATAGATCAACAGAGGAGGATGTACAACATATTCCAAGACTTCCAAGAACAATTCTTTATTTCCATAAGGAAAACCCTCATTTTTAAAAAGGCCAAAAAAGTCCTTAAATAAAGAAATATGTATTTCAATAAATAAATTCAAGGAATGAATTGAGTCCAGCTGGGATATTAATTCCATTTTAAATACTTAATTGGAATTACTGTTTACGCCAGTCTAGTTTTACGAATCAAAGAAGATGCAGAAGCAATCAGTGCTATTGATGTGGCATCATAGAGAATAAATATCCCAATGTGGATGGAGATAAATTTAAAGTAAAAAAAAAGAATGTACAAATTAATCATCATTGCAATTTCCAAGCTTTCATAAATGCCAAGTCTAAGTTATTGTTCTTATGGTGTCCCTTGGTTCATAGAAGCAAAAGGATTATGGCATCATTAACATAAAACAAACCATCTTATTAGTAACATGAATTTGAAAGTAGATTCCTCACTTTCTAAAATTATCACAGCTCTGCCCCATTTTCCTCATAAGAACAGTCTGAACTCTCTGATGTCTATCACTGCGGAACATAAAAATCCCCCTGCTGGATCAGAGGTCGATCCACTCCAGCATCCTTATTTCCCACAGTGGCTATCCAAATGCTTACAGAAAACCACAAGTACCACATACTGGAATTAGATGAGATACTGATTTCTCTTTAGCAGAATAAACAAATATTTCATCCAATAGGTTAACGGCCGTCAAATATTGTAATCACACTGTATATGGGGTTTTTATACCTTTTTTTCTTTCAGTCCAGCTTTAATTTCACTATTTCTCTATTCCAAACTGTTTGGGATTTAATTACAATAAGACATGAAGGTAACAGAGAGATTACTTAACAAAATGCTATACTGGGTTTCCATTTTGGCAGTTAGGGTTTTATTTAGTTTGTTCTGCTAAAGACTGAATTTAAGGGTCAAACTGTCTGTTAGTGGATCGAATTTGCTAATGAATTTTAAAAAACAAAACAAAACAGTATCTTTTCCTGCTGCTGTTCCACAACAATTGTAATTCAGAGGCATGCTACTTTTAGTACTGGAAATAATATGTAGTCATCATGACTTGCATTCATTGATCAATTATCCTGTATGAATTTAATTCCTTTTTGAATATTAGTTTCACCACAACCCCATGACAATTGCCTACCATCAAGAAAAAACCCTAGAGGATTAGGCTAGGAAGAGAGAAAATGCAAGGTAGATAAATGTGTGAACATTTTTGGGCATGTGTGGCGTGTCAGAGGGAAAAGGAGAGTGACTTTATCAGACAGAACTCATGTTGTTCATCACAGCTTTTTTCCAAAACTATTTAGGTATATAAGATAGAAAGAAATATATTCCTCCTAACATGCATTGTTAAATCTTATTGGCAATATGAATTAGACAAACCTAACACAAACACAGTTTAATATATGCAAGCATATGCTCTCAGAGACTAATTTTAGCTCTTCTAAAAGGTAAAGCGGAAAACACTATCAAAAAATGATAAACTGGTTTGACCAAATTATAACAGTGTAAAAAGTAAACATGTATTCTATGAATAAGAACAGTTCTATAGTACCTTTTCCCAAGTTTTCTGTCCATTGCATGCTTGAGATCCATGTGTATGCATGTAGGTGTGTATCAGTGTGTGTGTGTACATGAGTATCTGTATGTACATATACACTTGCACACAAGAAAGGAAGAGAAAGAATGTCCAAACTAAATTCCACATATTTTTGGACAGATCAAATTCTTGTCAACCATACATATCTATCGAGTATGACACCTTCCTAGGATCTTTTTAGCCTGACCATGTATGCGTGCAATCCTTAGGGCCATATGGTAAACTAGTTGTAATAAAGCAGATCACATCAGGTCTGCTACTATGCTAATGTCAGTTCTTGCCTCAGGTTTGCATGAACCATGCAATGTGTCAAGTTGGGCTGTTGTACTTGTAAAGGCAGCAGCAAATTCACTGAGCAGCTTCAAACTGCAAAGTGAGTGGGGAGAATAGACTCTGTGCTCATGCTTACTCAGCTGTTTCCCATTTGCAGTTTCTTTGTTCATCCAAATGAACTACAGTAAATAACATGACACCTGATATAAGTCTCAATCAGTAGCCCCAAAGTTCATGCACCCTTTCACTTTGTGCACATGGCAACTCTCCTATTAAGCTTCATAAGCATGAGCTGTTCCCAGCAAATACCCTAGAAAATAGTCTCTTTTGTAACTGTTAGTGACATAACTGATAGCATTGACAGAGCTACCATCTTCTTTCCAGAAAGACCTATAGGGCATCTTATAAGCATTGCCATTTCCATTTTTCAGCAGAAACAAAAAACCAACATGGATCCATGTCCAGAGGTAATGCCTAGAAGGAAAAAGTAGAACTGACAGGAAAGAGACTGCTCATTAAGGTTCAGAGAGGTCTGGAACTACTGAAAGAGCCTAAAGTACCTCCATTTACCTGAGCAGGTGAAGAACTTAAATGGTCAGGTACTGAAAGGTAAATCCTGCTTACCTGATACATGAACATGCTGAAATTAGTGCCATTGGACAGATGGATGGTTATGGATTTGTTCCCTGTGTTCATTCTGGGGAATCATAGCCAGCTCGATCTGTAAATCCATGGCTCTGCCAGGCTGAAGGGAAAGTAGCAACTAAATCCAGAGATGGAGGTTAGAAACAGCCTAGGTTCCATGTTCCACTGCAGGCCTTTGTGTGTGAGATTCAAACCAGCAGGAAGTTGCTTCTTGCAGAGTCTGTTTGCCCAGGAAGAGAAGGAAGTCTGGGCACTGGAACAGTGTCAGCAAAAAACTTGTCAGGAAGATTCATCTGGAGCTCACAGAATTTCCCCATCTGCCACCTATGCTAATCACATCCCCTTTCAAGATCTAGGGGAGGCTGCAGTGTGGCTTGGTAAGAGAGGAAAAAGAGCTAGGAGCTGGGAGAGCCAGTGGCCTCCCTCCAGAGAATCTCACAGATGCACAAAGTCCCTTCGCAATGACCTAGTTTGCTCTGCATTGCTTGCATGTTCCCTATACAAATCATCGGAGGCAGAGGAATTGAAGCAGGAGCAGATAGTAAATCCGCATAGCCCCTTAATCCAAGCGGCTGCAGAGCCCAAGAGGCGTAACCCTCCCTTAGTTGACCTGGCATGCTCTCTGCCCAGCTGTTCAGCATAGCGGATTGCAGACACCAGAGATGGGGCACTCAGTCCAAGAGGTGGGTATGGAGCATGGGAGACCACAAAGAAGAGTGTATGTAAAAATTACCCACAGCATAGCTCCACTTAATGGCCAAGACACCATTTGACCAGCTTGGAATTTATTAGATGAGTAGACCTGGCTGACCCAGCTGGGGAACTGCCAGAGGGCAGATGTCATGCAGCTCAGTGAGAAAGCAGCAAGACCAGAATCTGTCAGAGCCAGGAAGGACTCGTACTAGGCTTGTAAGCAGCCCATCTGAGTGCTTGGCTCTCTCAGCCATGCCAAATATTTGTATACTTCTGTTATTGCTCAGCTGAACATGGAGTACTCTGATGTTGGTAGAACCCTAAAATAGGATATATTTCTTGATTAGTTTTTCTCCTTCAACATTCATTCATTCATTCATACCACTACACCACACTGGCTCTTAGTAGCAATATGTACTCTGTTTTATCTTAATCTCCCAGATTCCTAAAATACTGAAATACTCTAGTGATGTCTATCTGCCAGACTTCCATAAGAAACACACTATGCATGCAGTCCAGGAATTTTCTGTTTCACCTAACAGTAGCTATCTAAAACCTCACACAGAGGTCTTCTCTGACCTACTGAAAACACCAAGTATTGAATCTTATGCACGGAAGCCATGTACTATAACCAATGACCAATTACTGGCCAACTGAGTCTGCAAGACCTGAGCAGGGCTGTGACTTGACAGCATTTAACAACAATAAGGAAATCACTCACAACATCATTACAGTTGCCTTGATACACTTAAATGGGCCCCTACACAATGTTTTAAATATTGGCAGTATAGAGGGATTACCATAAAACCAACAAAGGGGTCTATATTCATTAACAGCCAGGAATAGGAGGAATCAATTGGAAAAATACACAATAAAGCAATTTGTTGTTGTTGTTGTTAGTTGCCCTCAAGTCAGCCTCAACCCATGGCAACCCTGTGGATAAGAAATCTCCAAGACTCTCTGTCCTCCACCTCTCTGATCAGGTCCTGCAGGCTCATCCCTGTGTCTTTTCTAATAGTGTCTATCCACATACAGTAGCATGTGGTCTTCTTCTTTTCCTGATGCTCTCCACCCATCATTGTCTTTTCTAATAATTCATTTTTCCTCATGAAGTGGCCAAAATACAAAATCCTCACTTTGGTCATCTCGGCCTCCAGAGTGAGTTTAGGCTTGATCTGTTCTAGAACCAATATATTTGTTTTCTTGGCTGTCCATGATAATTATTAGTACTCTTTTCCAGCACTACATTTCAAATGAATTGATTTTCTTAATATCAATTTTTTCACTGTCTAGATCTTGCATCTGTACATGGTGACAGAAAAAACTATGGCTTGGATGATCCTCACCTTAGTGTTCAGAGTTATGCCTTCATATTTTATGATCTTGTCTAGTTCTTTCATAGCAGCCCTCCCCAATCCCTCAAGCGGTCTCCCAGAATGCCCAAACCAAACAACCCCTCCCAGCTCTGACCCTACAGACTCCCCAAAAGATGCTCTCTGGGGCTGGGGGGGGGGGGGTATTTATTATTATTATTATTATTATTATTACTATTATTATTATTATTATCCCGCACCTCTGTTTCAGCAATCGGAGCGGGGTACAACAGGAATAAAATACACAAACTAAAAACAATCCAGTCACCCACACACCCAAGTTGTTTAGCCCAATACACCCAAGCTGTCTCTTCCACCACACCCATGGAAAATACCCCTGATCAACTCCTGATTTCTTGACTACATTCTTCTGATTTCTTCATTCTTCTGATTTCTTGACTGCAGGGTCCATTCTGATCAATACTTGAAGCAAGGTATGGGAACTCTTTGACTTTTTCAATTTTCTTATTTTCTAGGGTGAATTCTTGTAGATCTTGTGTGGTCATTAGTTTTGGAGGGTTTTTTATGTTTAGCATTAGTCAGCCTAAAGCAAGTCTTATGCCACTACAAATTAACAACTAAAATTCCAACAAATTGGGAGGAGAGATGGAAAGACAACAAAAATAGACTGGAATTTTACTTTGAGGTCTTCCCTACATTCTAGTACCACCTTCAGGCACTCCATAAAAATGTACTAAAATGTTACATTTGGCATTAGCTTTGGGATCATCCCTAGATTCTAGCACCATCTGCAGGCATTACCAATCCATAACAATGTAACAGAATCTTGAGTATAGGTGACTTTCTTGAGAATAACAGGTCTAATATATGTGCTTATGTTCCAGTATATTTTAAATGCTACTTATACATTTATTACAACAAAGAAAATGTTATCTTTTAGATCTGTATGCTAAGTATGACTTAAATCAGGATGAATGATAACCATAGGGCCAGGGCCACTTTTTGGTCTGGCCAAATACTTGAGGGTTAATCTTTAGTTTTTTGTTTCCTTGCTTTTTTTTTTAAAGCTTTTTTTGTAGGAGGCATCACTGGGATAGGTCTAACAGCAGCAGAAATACTCACTTTTATCTTTTAAAACTTTTGTTACATTTCTGACTATTAATAAATCAAGTACCCTCAGATGCTTTGCCACTAAGTTATTTTTATTCCATTAATTCATTAAATTCACTATTTCTTAATATTTTTAAATTCCCTAAATCTACTCTTATACAATTAATACAAAAAATTACTAGTATTAAAAGTGTAAAATAATCATAACTATGTAAAACCCATGTTTATTGTAAAAGTAAATTAAAAATTAAAATTATTTCATTAATATGATTTTAATTAACAGACTATAAAATTGAAATACTGTATGATACTGACCAACTCTTTTACTATAATGGATTTTCTTACTGATTAAGAGCACACTTAGCAATTTGCTGCTGACCTCCAGCAGAAAACTGTGATCTCATTTTTTAAAAAATGAGGAGCACCTGGCACCTAGATCTGTACTTCATGCTAATTTAAGTCTCTTCAGCTATACCAACAACATTTTTTTCTGTTTGTTCATGTTCCTATCCTAGCTGCATTCCATCCCACCACTCATGGCAGGATCTGCAATCTCAGCATTTTCTTTTTAAAGAAAACTGCATTTTGGGAGACACTGAATATAAATATAAAAGGAAAAATAGTTATGTTAATTGAGTGCATGCTTTCTTCTAGTAGAGGTTAATAGGTAGATGGCTTCATTTCCAGGATATAAGTCATAGATCTTTTCATAGGTGTAAATATCCCCGACACATAATGTTATTCTTCGTCCCTTCCTGTACGCTTTGTTTTTCTGAAATAAGATATACAACTCTATTGCCACATCCTAATCATGAGACTCATCCCAGTAGGTCTCAGTTATGCCTATTATATCATACAGTGGTCCCCCGGGTTACGAAAGTAATCCGTTCCGGATTACCTTTTGTAACCCGGAAATCTTCGTTTCCCGGGGGACCGCTTTAGTGGACGGACCGCGCGGCAAATTTAAAGGGGCCGCACGGTTTTTCTTCTTTGGATCCCGGGGTTTTCTTCGCTTTTTTGCGGCCCCAGCGGTTTCGGGTCCCGGGGATTTCGTTCCCCGGGGGGTTCGTATCCCGGGGGACCACTGTACTTGTTTTGCTGTGTTATTTCACATGTTCTGTGCATTAGTATGGAGACATCTAAGACCATGGGCCATTCTCCCTAGCTGTCTATTGAAGCTCTTCAGATTCTTTTTAAAAATTCCTGCCCCTTGCTGTGAGGTGCAACTTATCCCTTGCCAGAAATCCATCTTCTTGAAACTTGACACCATGGTTCAAGAAGCCAAATTGTTGCCAGTGACACCATCTTATTTCACATGTTCTGTGCATTTTGCCCTAGGAAGACATCACACCTCTAGAGACACCTTGTCAGGCCTGCAAACTACTGATTCTGTTCCCCTCAGCTGGGAGTCCCCTACTACCACCACACACTTCCACAAAGGCTTGGCAGAAGTCATTCCATGTGCTCAACCTTCTACGGTCTCGTGCACATTCTTTGAAGTCTCATGCATACTGCCACTCTTCATGAGGGAGGAAGCTTTGAGAGTCAAGAGTTCATTCTATGTGTCACCTTCCTCCAAATGTCTACATCCTGTTTATGGGAAGTGACCTCCTCGGGGATGCTTTGATTTGGAGTTCCTGCATGGCAGGGGGTTGGACTGGATGGCCCTTGTGGTCTCTTCCAACTCTATGATTCTATGATTCTATGACATCCCCTGTGCATTCCTCAACCAGGACCGTCTGTTCTGTTCTGTCCAAAAAACCCTCATGCTCCTTAATATACTGAAGAGTGGATAATGGGCCTCAAGTTACTGAACCTTTTCTACCAAAAGGGCAACCAACTTGCACTCGCTACAGGTGAAGCAACCCAAATCCTTCAGCAAGAATGCAAACATACAGATGAGTGCAGCAGTTCCCTCACTGTCCATATACAGTAGTCTTAAGTAGGCACTAAAAGAGAATTCCAGGCCTCCCCCTCACAGCTGTCTGCAAAACAGCCCGATGGACTCACCTGTTTGCAAGAACTGGGCCTGCAGCTACACAGGCAGCTACGGTACTGGCTGCTTTCTCCTTCCTGAACCAAGTCTTTGACTCCCTTTCTCTCAGCTGAAGCCATGCCTTTCTGAGGGTATGTGCTCAGGAAGGGAACCTAGAGTTACACAGTATAGCACAATGCAATGCTAATAAGCACACAATCATGCCCCCACTCAGCTCCCACCATCATCAGCCTTATGTCAGCAGACACAAGCAAACAAGCCTTCTTCCAGAGAACTCATTTATTGATGCAGCCTAAAATTGCATTGGCCTTTTTAGCTACCGCATCGCACTGTTGACTCATGTTCAACTTGTGATCTACTTGGGACTCCTAGATCCCTTTCACACATAGCCTCATTCAGCCAGATGTCCCCCATCCTTTATCTGTGCAATTAATTTTTTCGCCCTAAGTGCAGAACCTTACATTTCTCTGTGTTGAATTTAATTTTGTTAGTTTTGGCCCAACATTCTAGTCTATTCAGGTCATTTTTAATTTTGATCCTGTCCTCTGGGGTATTAGCTACTCCTCATAATTTGGTGTCATCTGCAAATTTGATAAATATATTCCCCATTCTGTAATCTAAGTCATTGATAAAGTCATTGACACTTCAGTCTTTATTTTTAATAAGGTTACAGTTATAGTGCAAAAAGAATCAAGCTGTCCTTCATTACAATACAATCATAATGTAGCTTAGTTATTCCTTTGTTAACTGAATTAGAAGTTATTTGATATTTTCCAGCTTTGTTAAGACATAAATTAGAATTTATACGCAAAACTATATGCCAGGTGCCCTCATACTTTTCAACTTCCACAAACTCTCCATATTTATTTTCTTACCTGAGGTAGAGCAGAGTTCAGTTGTCTCTGTAACTGGTCTCGCTCATGCAAAGTCTCCTGTAGCCGGCCCTGAGTGACAGACAGAGTCTCACGTGTTTCCCGGAGTGTCTCTAGTAGCTTGTCTCTTTCATCGAGCATGTTCACCATCAGCTGTTCAAAGTTGGCATCAGAATCAGAGCCAGGCTGTGACCCCAAGGGGTCACTTTCACTGATTGTAGGCATTACCTCACACATCATGGCAAAACTTGGCAAATGTCCTGTGGTACAGAAAGCTCAGAATTTGGCAGATAATTCCTTCTCAAAACGTGTTTTAATGCTGTTGAATGAGCAAGTTAAGGTCACATAGTTACTGTAACCCACTGCAGGATGTAGCAGCTGTCATATGCGGGCTGCATGGCAAGGTCTGTAAACCTTCCATTTCACTTTGCAAACAAATTAAGCTTACATGACACCTTAAAAAGTCTGAAAAGTCACCACAGCATTATTAATGTTGAATACATAAAATAATTAAGGCCAGCAAGATCCCCAGACTGAATTGCCAGTATGGTCCTGGGAGAGTCATTCCAAGAAGATATTCTTCAGATCCCTTCAGTGATGGCCCCCAGCCATGGCATGGAGTTCTATGTTGTTCAGAAAAATATACTGCTTTCTTTCATTGCTAACATCATTGCTGTCTTGAGAAATTCAAAGGTGTTAGAAAGGCCGTGAAACATTTCCGTTTTCTTAATAATGTTAATAAAAAGTCAGCTTGGCTACATCAGGCAACGGCTTCTGAAGTTTCAAGTGGCGCTGGGCAAACTGGCCATTCTCCATACAAATTTACCTGTTTGCCAAAGACTCTTCATCTTTCATTCTTTATCTAGCATCTGTAGAGAAAGAACAGAGTACACGTTAATGTTCATCTAATCCTTCACAATTCTTCCCTCTCAAAACTTAAGATAGATAGATTTCCCAAACCCTCAGTTAGATCATTCAGAAGGGGATGGGTGCTATTAAAAGACAATTGTGCACAACAGGCTTTAATTAAATTTAGCAATTGCACTACTGCTCTTCACTGAGATATGATATTTTGATCTATAGATTCTATGAATCAGTTCCTCATATTTTAAAACTTTAATCTTGTTTGGCTTCACATTTTCCATGTGTTCTCTCTGAAAAATAAGTGATATTTTGACTACCTTCAATCAAGCATACTATCATCATTCCACCACATTTTCACAGTAAAATATTAGCATATTTTGTTTCAATTATTTCTTTTTTATTATTCTGAATTATTGGACTTCCTTCATTTTCAGATATTGTCTGCAGTTTTTAAAAAAACTGTAATATACTGTTTGATGGGGGGGATAAAGAACAAATAGTAACTTGGAACTATAAAAGATGAATAACAATACAAGCCTCAACCCTCCCAAAAAAATCAATTGAAAAATTTAAAACAAAGAAAATAAGAAAAAATATATAATACCATTAGGAATACACCAACCTTTTAAAAAATCAGAAATTTTAAAATGTGATAATATGCTGTAGTCATTAACAGCACCTAAAAACAAGAATGAAAATGACCTAAGTAAAAGAGAAAAGCAGAGGTTTTAAAAAGCAGAAAGAAGGAGCAGATCTCAAAGAGCAAAAGTAGGACAAATAAGTAACATAAAGTTGCACTCATTCAGAACGATGAGGTGAGCAGCTTAGGAATATTCATAGATCCATTACTGCCAGTGGAGGCCCTTGTGGACTATGTGCCTTGAGTGCCTGGGCCCAACTTCAACTAGTGTACTGGCTGCAGCCTGTCCTCAACAACAGGTGTAACCTACCCACAGCAATTTACACACTGGGGACCTCCTGATTATACTGCAATGTACTCCATATAATTTAATCATCCTTAACTAGCCACTTCAACCATTGTGTTACAAAAGTCCAATGGAATGCTTTAACACCAAATAAATCAGTCACCAATTGAGGATTCAATTGTTTGTTAAAGACTTAGTGCTCCATACCCATCTCCAAACACACATATCCATTAGCTGCAGGGAGGATGTAGCCAACAAATTGATGGAAAATATACTCAAGGGAAAATTTATCATGCTGTAAAAATAATTCAGGTTGAAAGATCTCCACTGCTCATACAAGAAGATATTTACCAAGCATTTCTGCAAACAGATTTTCAGTAACACCGTGCCTGACATGAAGATCTCAGATGTAACCAGCAGAAGAAAATACATATACATACACAGGAAAAATAGTCAGCAATTAATCAGTATGTAAATATTGTTTTAAACAGCCAGCTATACTGAGGAAAACACTACTATAAATACTAAAGAAATCCTGTTCTTTAAAAAAAGGCTTCTCATGAACTTAAAATGGTCCAGGAAGGCAACAACAACAATAACAACAAAGCAAAATGCCCCAGACTTCATGGAAGGCATTTTGGCATCATCCTGGCACAAAATCCTGGGACAAAAAAGAAAGACCCCCTACAGGGGGGATATAGAGGAAATGGCAAATGCTGCCTTCCAACAGGGATCTCATCATGAAAAGAGAAGTTGTGCCTTAGAAGAAGCAAATTCTCAGCTGCAAATTAAGCTGGATTATATGGAAAACCGAGAAAGACAGGTAAACCTTCGCCTGAAGGGTATTCCAGAATCAGTGACCCCCCCCCTACAAGATTCAATAATTGCATGAATAAAACAAATTCTGAGCTATATTTATCGCCATCAGACGTAGAATGCCTGCATTGCTCCCCAAAGCCACAATAGCCAGCTAACAAGGTCCCCGGGGATATTATCATGCAATTTGCAAGATTGCCAAAGAAAACTTTAGTTTTGAACACCTTGATCAGAATTGCAGATCTTAATTATGAGGGGCATAAAGTGCCAATATGTCAAGATGTTTCAATAGAGATACTAAGAAAAAGACAATCCTCAAGCCTTTTACAGCTGTTCTGCTCTCCAAGGGAATAAAATACAGATGGGGATTCCCGTTCAAACTCATTATCTTCCATGGTAATGAGACCTTAACTGCTTCTAACAAAGCACAAATGATGCAAATTTTTGAGATGCATGTAATCACAATACAGATGGATCTTGAAAGAAATACCTGTTCAATTAGACTTACGGTAATGAGACCCCCAAAGGTGATAGCTATCAAGGAATACGATGGCAGAGAGTGCAGGGAAAGAAGAAGTTGTTCAATCTGTCAAGGAAGGTGTGTGATGGGTTCATACGCACATAAGCAGAGTTTACTGTACATGGACAAGACACTCAGAAGAAGGTCTGTGGAGAATCTGAGTTGTGTGGCAAATTTCCTCTCACACTGGAATGAATCTCTGGACAATGAGGTTTCTCTCAAGAGGAGGGTTCTTTAATCTTTGTTACATAAACTATATACAAAGATTACAGAGAGTATAAGACTTCTGTCTTAGATGCTTATCAACAAGCCACGCTACCAACCAACCTTAAACTCTGAGGCAATAACTCAAAATACCAAACAACTCTGAGGCACCAACTGTCTCACAGGACTCTTTCAGACGTCGGGAATTGGAAGTATAATCTAGGGTCAATCCGAATGCAATCATAGGATTTGACGTTATTGCGAATTAAAGCTTCGCACGCAATTTCGGGCAAAAGGGAAGTCAATTCGAACGCAATCATGGGTTTCACGTTATTGTTAATTAAAGCTTTGCACGCAATTTTGGGCAAGGAGGGGTCATTTTCGGGAAATGGAGCGTTACTCCGAATGCAATGGGGATTCCCGTAAATTCGCTAAACAAGCAAATTTACAGGAATTCGCATTGGCTCCATTCGAAGTTTGGGAGAAATTCCTCCCGTGTGAAAGAGTCCACACAGACTCCATCTCCCTCAGCTGACAGTTGATAGTTGGAAATTTGGCAGTTGGTAGCTGACACCAGCCTTCCCACAATGCACTGCCTCAACAATGAAGACACATGTAACTGCCACTATAGCTTTGCCACATCCATGTCATTTTTCAGACCTGTTTCACAACATGGTCCTGACACAATCAACCCTCCAGTTTCAGTGTGGATACCCTCAAGCCCCCGGGAATTCATGGTGATGATCCTCAATGCTTTGAAAGGACTTTGCAGGCACTGGAACAAGCCTAGCAGCACCTCCACAGGTACCATCTTGAGGCTTGTGTTCCTGCACCAACAATTGTCACTTTTGTCCACCATTTTGTCCACTGCTGAACTTCAAAAACTTAGTGACAGAGATTCATTCCAGAGAGGTAGCTATCCAAATGGGGATACCTGATGAGCAATTTGGTGTACCTACTTCTCCAAAGCTAATAACTGATGGCTTCAGCCGGGCCTAAACTATGCTTTTTTTGGTCTACACAGCTATTAATTTACCTGGCATACTACAATCCTATACAGAGCTATATTAAAATTTGTTATTTCTTGATTCTTAGCAAATTGTTAAATAATATTAGTTCACAGGGTGGGCCAAAAACATAGGAAATAATATCTTACAACAAAAAGATATTATTTCCCCTATCCTTCCATAGGGGATCAGAAAGTTTGACTCTGATCAGGAGAACAGGAGATACCTGTCCTCCATTCCTCTTGGTCATGATACTGTTCTTAGTTCACTGTTAATAGCTAACTATATTGTTATCTTATTGAATGCTTATTTACATCTCACAACTATTCTTAAAAGTGTTAGGGAAAAACCTGTAAGATATCCAAATGTGGCAAAATAGAACTTTTTAGATCCTCAAATTCCAACCCTCAAATTGGAAAATAATGTGTTCAATAGTTCCAGTTTCTCTCTACAATCCAGTATAGTATTATATGGCATCTCTGGGAGTCATTTCCTATAATGTTAAGGGCTTATGTTCAGCAAAAAAGAGAGGGAAAATAATAAAACAAATCAACTACACTCAAATTTCTTATTCCTTCAAATAAACACACCATAAAGGTTCTGATCCAATCCTCCCAAAAAAATTGTTTGGAAACCGATATGTAGTGGGGGGGGGGGCACAGGAAAAGCCAAAGGAATAGCTACTCTCTTCGACAAATCATGTCTTTTTGTGGTAAACAATGAATTTAGATATGATGCTGGGCACTACCTAATACTGACAAGGGGGAATTTTTGGCCAATCCTACACTCTAGGGCCTCATTCCCACTTACTGTTTGAACTGATTCCTGGATTCGGTTCAGAAACCGGTTCAGCAGCGAGTGTGGTTCCCACTATGGTTTGCACCGAAAGGAGGCCGTAGGCAGAGAAGGCCGGAAAGGCAAAGAGGCTGGGGGCGGAAAAGGCAGGCTGGGCGAAGGAGAGGCAGGCCGAGGCAGAAGGAGGCAAGGCCAGGGCGGAGGAGAGGCAAGCCTGGAGGATGGAGTGGCAGGCCGGGGCAGAAGGAGGCAAGGCCGGAACATAGGAAAGGCAGGCCAGGAGGTCGAGACAGGCCGGGGTGGAAGGAGGCATGACCAGGGTGAAGGAGAGGTAGGGGGGCAGAGTAAAGGCAGGCCGGGACGGAAAGGCCGGGGCGGATTCGAATTCGTCTAGTTCCCACTTGGGCTGAATTGATTTATTCCAAAATAAATCAGTTCAGTCCAAAAGACTGGAAAAAACCCAGCGTGTTTTTGACACAGGTTAAATGGATCAAAACCATGCCCCCCCCTTTCCAAATCACTTCAGCAATTCGGATTACATGGGAAGCATGGTGGTTTAAACCCGATCGTACCAAATCACGATCCAGTTTAAACCATACTGGGAATGAGGCCTAAACACCTTCTATTCACCCAGTACAGGTCAGCATCAATTCATGTCAGCTTTGCTACATTATCTAAGTGAAGCGGCTGTTGGTGCCATAGTGCTGGGAGGGCATTCTAATGAAGTTTGGCACTCCTGTCTTGATAAATCAAAACTTCCTAAACATACAGGTCCAAACCCACTGATGCAGATAATTAAAGATGCATGATCCTTGGTGTTCTCTACACCCCACAATGAAAGACTTCACCTTCTATTCACCAGTCCATAAGACATATTCCAGAACTGATGACTTTTTTATCTCCAAGACCCTATTAGGCAAAACTTTAAATTCCACAATCAATCCAATCATATAGTCAAACTATTCATCAATAATATTAGACTGGGCACCAGAAGGACTTTCCCAGACCTCAAAGTCTTGGCAGTTTAGCCTAGCACTCCTAACGCCTGAACCTTTTAAAAAGACCATAGAAAAGGCAATAGAAACTTTTTATCTATAAAATAGATCTAAAAGCATCTCTGAAGCGCTATGGTGGGACACGAGTGAAAGCAGTGCTCAGAGGTCTATTTATACAGGAGGGCTCCAAACAAAAGAAAATTAAAGAAAAATGCCAGGAATTCATTAAAGAAATTGAATTCTTCTCAAACTCCCAGAAGAAGATCCAAAACTAAGACATACTAAAAACTTTATTAGAAAAAAAAGCTCAGATTGAAGAAGCAGCTATGATACTTAGAGAACACAAGAATGGTTTAGCAACTGGTGTACCATGACAGCTGCTTCTCTTATTCTGTACTGTCATGCTGTCCCCTTACATTTCTTTCAAACATTTGTCCATTCCATCTGTTCCTTCTGATTTCAGGCTTGGTTTCAAAATTTTCTGGACAAGAAATAGTTGGGGTGGGGTAACTCCAAGCCTGCATATCACCTTCAGAAACAGACACTTTCCATCTCAGCATCGTAATTAAGGTTGCATTTTAGCTACAGTAAGCAGTTGCTAATTCTGTTACAGAGTGTTCCCATTTTACAAGTGCATGCAAGACAGACAAAATTTTCTTTTCTTTTTTCTTTTACAAAAAAATGGAACCCTGCAATATGGCTAGGTTTCACAGAAGCCTATAAAAGTCGCCAAACCCTCCTCCCCAGCTATGCAATAATGCAGGACCCAGTGAAAACAGGGAAAGTCCCAGTTCATAAAATGTAACAGGTTGGGCTCAGACTTAGCAACACTCAAGAGTGGAGTCATTTAAATCAGTAGGACTATGGAAGCCAGTTCTAGCACTAGATCCCATCCCTCTCTTATCTGCCCTTCCTTGTCCACAAATCTTTCTATTCCCCTGATAAATTCGATCATTTCCAGGGATGGGAAAACAAGGTTTATATTTCGTCTGAGACCTTTTTCATAATGGCAGACCAAAAACGATTGATGCGCTAACTTTAGATTTAGAGCCATTAAAGGCTAGTTGGTTTCATCTCCATCAGATAATTGCTTTTACACACAAATTAAAGAAAATAGGAGGGCCACTTAGATCACTTAACGCATTGGAGGCATGATGTGTTCCTCCCTCCTAAAGCACCAAAAGACTAACATCTTTAATCTACAACTGTTTGATTGATCACTCTTACCAAAAGAACATAGAACTAACCTGGGAAACAGATTTGAATCTTTCCATTCCCATTTCAAAATAGACTACAGTTTGGTCTTCTACCCCTTTTCAATCCAGATCAGCATGGATTAGAGAAAACACCTTGAGAATTATACAGAAGTGGTACTTGACTCCAATGAAGCTAGCCAGAATGGTTAAAAATGATTCCTCCAAATGTTGGCGTGGTTGTAATGATAAAGGCACATTGCTACACATGTGGCTAGACTGCCCCAAAATAAACACATTTTGGCAACTAGTACATGAACAAATTTCATTGATTACCAAACAAGAAGTGAAATTACGTCCAGAAAGATTTTTGTTATCAATAAATGTAGACACAAACTCAAATTTGAAACACAAAAGCCTTATAGATTTCTTCATTACAGCAGCCCATGGAGAAATTGCCAGATGCTGGAAAACAGGGGAGATATCTTTAGATGAGTGGTGGGAAAAGGTATGGGACCTGTGGCTACTTGAAAAACTGTCTGACAGAATGGCAAGTTACGCAGGACAACCAAAATCAAGACCTTTCATAGACAATTGGTTCCCACTCATTGATTTTATGAACAAAGACAAATGCGAGAAGTCAACCTCCATCTCATGTGAACCTTTGGTTGGACTTTCTGGACTAGATTTACATAAAGACAGCCCTGGACTTTCAAATGATCACTTACACTGAACAGAACCCCAGAAGGTGTGATGAATTGTTTTATTTTGCTTTCTTGTTGTGATATGTTTTGTATACAGTTGTTTACTTATAATAATTTTAAAAAATAGTTTCCTGTTATTTAAAGGCATATTACCCCAACAGCAGTATGGTGTTATCCACCTGTCTTAGATTGTTGAAGTTCCTTCCTCCTATCTTTACTTTTTCTTCTTCTGAGTCTAAACCTGCTCTTCGTATGCTATTTTCTGCATACAGGTCCAACAAGTAGGAAGGCAGAAATCAGTGTTGCCTGACCCCTTTGCTAATTGTAAACCATTCTGTTTTTCCATATTCTGTTCCAATAGTAGCCTCTTGTACTATGTACAGATTCCTCATCAGGATTATCCAATGTAGTGGTACTCCCATGTATTTAAGGGTGTTCTTAACTTGAAAGAATGAAAGAATAAATGCCTAGGCATACAAGGAGCATAAGGATAGAATAAACTCTAATGTTAACTAAAATCCTGAATAATAGCCATTGACAATCCCAGCCTTCACCCATTTATCTGACCCATTGGAGAAAATGAGAAGGGGGGGGGAATTATTTAGAAGCAAGATTCTAAACTTCCACTTTAACACAAATCCAAAGGATTTGTTTAATAATTAAATAATGTCAAATAAATGCTAGTGCCACACAATTAACAGGATGTAGGAAAGTACACATTGATGCTCTATCCAAATAAGATCAATGACCTTAAAATTCTGTCATTGATTCTGGGTAATAAACCATGAACAAAAAACACAGCATGAAAGTTCAGCTTTAAACAGGGGTAAATGTTCCTCTTTATGGAAATGAGAAGGGCTGCTGACACATTTGCATTCCCTTTTAAAGCATCAAAGCAGATGTCAAACTTATCCTAGTGTGAATGATGGAAGCTCCTGCTTATCTGTCCGGTTAGGGATTGGAGTACTATCAGAAAGTGAAACTGGTTGAAAAGTGGAAACCTGGTTTCTTTTGGCTTGCAGGTGCATTTTAATAAAGCACTATATATTACTTGCAGTAACGCACTATATATTACTTTTGAATGTGCACAAAAACTAAATACTGTAACACAACACAGTATGTGATATATACACACACATATATATAAAACTACAGTAAAATGAACTAAAACTTATATTTAATGTCCTGCACAATAATACAGTACAGTAATAACATAAGAAATGCACAGCTCACAATCTCAGAAGCACCATGAATGACTAAACACAGATTGATGGAGCAATCTCAGAAGCACCAAGGACTAAACACAGAAATACCATAGACTGAACGCAAAGGGAGAGGGAAAAGGCACCAAGCAGTGCTCGCTTTGGACTGTTTGAGTGAGAGCCTCGCTTTGGACTGACTGCATGTGTGTTGTCACAGGAGTTTATCATACGACAGAATTTGGGGGTATAATGCAATGGCAATCCAAACGCAATCATGGGGTTTCACGTTATTGCGAACGAGTGTATCTCACACAATTTCAGGCAATGGGAAGTCATTCCGAACACAATCATGGGGTTTCACTTAATTGCGTATTAGAGTATCTCACGCAATTTCGGGCAATGGGGGGCATTTTTGGGAAATGGGAAGTCATTCTTAACGCATTCCGAACGCAATTAGATTTCACCTAAATTCGCTAAACTAGCGAATTCACGTAATTGCGAATTGGCTCCATTTGCAATTGAGAGAAATTCCTCCCATGTGATAAATTCCACAGTGCTTGCAAAGCAAGCAAAGAGGAAAAAGGGCAACAGGCCTCCATAGTCGGCTTGCAACCTTTCCCCTCCTCTCTGCTCGCTTTGCAAACAGCATGCACATGCAAGCATTCCAAAGTCAGCCTACGTAGGAATAACTGATGCAAGCCTGTTTCTTCCACATTTGTAAATTGTTCAGCTATTAAACCCACTGGGTGACCTTTTGCAAGTCGCATGCTCTCAGTCTCAGGGGAAGGCAATGGCAAACCTCCTGTAAACAAATCATGCCAAGAAAACTCCATGATAGTTCACTTTTGGTTCACCATAATTCAGGAACAATATCAAATCAAACAACAACAACAACAATGACAGACAGCTTCCATTAATACAACACACTTTCCATAAACAAGCTTCAGGACTGTGGGGACACAGGTGGACAAGTGGTCTCAAGCAAACCTCATAAGCAAGAAGAACTGATAGAACAGTGAACCCTTCATCAAATTAATGGAACTTGACTGTAATTTACAAGTGTTGAGTGAATGTGATACTGAAAATGAGGCATCAAAAAGTGGGGGTTTCCTGTATCAATAAGCATTTACCAGCATCACTATGGAAATTGTACAACCTTGCAGTTACAGCAACACCCACTTTCTCAACACTGGCATACATAATTCTTCTTCTGCATTACTCAGATCATGACTACAAGTGGTAATTTATTCAGAGTCACTGGCACTAAGCATCACTGCCGAAGTCTATGCTATAGCACACTAAAGCCTTGATGAGACAATTAATTATGCCATGCCGCACATTGGCTGCAAACCTTAATATATTATGCCCCCTGACTTAGCACCCAAGTCACAGTAGGAAGCAATTTCACCCTGTGGAACACAGACAAGAACAGTATTTCTGAAAAGGAGGGTTCTGACCACCCATTTTATTTGGAAAATGAATAAAGTAATATTTACCATTAGCTGTGCCTGTCTGCATCAATACAACATAATGGTCTGCAGGGACAGCAATAATCAGCAACTACATGCTCCTTAACCTCAAAATTAACCCATTTTACATGGAACCCACAAGGTGCTGATCTTAGGCAAGCCTGAAAACCCAACTGTTGTGAAATCACAAAACCTTGTACATAGCACTTTGAGAGTGAAATAGATATAGGTAGCATAGGCTTATGTAGACTTTACTTCACCAGATGCATGGAGTGACCTGCTAGGAGCAGACCTTTATAGCTATGAATTAGCTGGCTGTATGTGTGAATAGCAATAGGAATACAAAGCTACCAACTTCTATTAGTCTCAAAGGTGCTACATAATCCCTTTGGTCCCTTTTTTTAAAATTTTTATTGACAAATCATTAAAACACATATCAAATAACATACTAACACCTATACATACAAACATACAAACACTAAATATTAAACTTCCTCAGCTGTGCAAATAGATTCAAAACCTCATTATTTACTAATCACAAACTCTTAAAAGAGAAAAATTGTAGTCCCTATGTACAGAATCTTTCACCTTTTAATCATGCCCGGCGGTCTGCCCTTATCTGTTTTGGGTTTTTTTGTTTGTTTGTTATTACATTTTTATTTGTTTCCATATTTTACACTTACATATTTACAATTTATTTGTTTTCTGTTTTCTACAATTTGTCTGCGTACTCATATCTTTTTATCTCCTCATTCTACCTCATTCATTCAATTAATAATTATTATTTTAAACAGGGAAACATTGTATATATATATATATATTACATAGATACATATATCTCTTCCTTACGACCTTGAATTACATACAACTATATATCAGGCTATCCATTTATATCTATTTATATCTTAGTCCATAAATGCTATATATCTAGAGTCTTTTCCATCCATTTGAATAGACCCATGAGCTCCATTCTTTATGCAAGGCTTTCAGCCTCTTATTTTTGGAGAGAAAGGATAATTTGTCCATTTCATATAGATCATACAGTTTTGTTTTTCACTCTTCTAATGTCGGAGTTTCTTCTGATTTCCAATATCTTGCATAGGTGGTTCTAGCAGCACATATAGCAAGAAATATTAATTTTCCTTCCTGTCTTTCCATACTGGAATCTTCTACTATATTCAAGAGATACATCTTAGGGTCCACATGGAAGTTAAACTTAAATATCTTTTTTCATTTCGCCATGAATCATTTTCCAGAACTTCTTAGCCTTTTCATAGTTCTACCAGATATGCATGTATGTACCAACTTCTATATTACACTTCCATCAAAGTCCTTTTACTCTTTTATACGTTTTAGAAAGTATAAATAATAATAAGAATTATTATTATTATTATTATTATTATTATTTCCCGCCTCTCCCCATGGATCGAGGCAGGATTCCAACAGATTAAAAACAGTACAAAATCATCATAAAAATGTACATACATTATTACATACAGTTAAAATCTAAGGACCACATAACTTTAATAATTATCCATACTATTATCACTTTTTACCTAATTAGCTACTGTCGTTCCTTGACCATTTAAACTGTCATATCAGGTCAGGTGGATAGGCCCACCGGAAGAGAGCCATCTTTAGTGCTTTTTTAAAAGCATCCAGAGTAGTGATAAGATGGATCTCCTCCGGCAAGTCGTTCCAGAGTTTCAGAGCCACGGCTGAGAATGCTCTCTTAGATGTTGCCGCCAATCTTGTATTGGTGGCTTCCAGTAGATTTTTCCCTGATGTTCTGAGAGTGTGGGGCGGATTATGTAGGGAGAGGCGTTCCTTCAAGTAACTCGGGCCTAAGCCATATAGGGCTTTAAAGGTAACGACCAACACTTTGTATTGCACCCGGAAGCTGATTGGTAGCCAGTGTAAGGATTTTAATATCAGGGTGATATGATCTGTTCTTAATGCCCCGGTCAGTAATCTGGCAGCAGCATTTTGGAGTAGTTGAAGCTTCCGGACTTGGTACAAAGGTAGCCCCATGTAATGTGTATTGCAGAAATCCAGACGAGAGGTTACCAGTGCATGTATCAATATTTCAAGGTCCTCTCTGCCCATGTAGGGACGCAGTTGGCATATCAGCAGTAGGTGATGCGACGCGCTCTTGGCTGTCGCTTACACCTGAGATGTCAGCTGGAGTGACGAGTCCAGGAGCACGCCCAAACTGCGTACTTTGTCCTTTAGTAACAATGAGACCGGCTTATAATTATTTCTTATCAAGGGATCCAGGGAAGGGTTTTTAAAAAATGGTTTAATCACGGCCTGTTTCAGTGCCTGAGGAAATTTGCCCTCCCTGAGGGACGCATTGACGACAAGTTGAAGTAATGTCGTTACCTTGTCCCCTCCTTGAACGGTCAACCAAGATGGGCAGGGATCGAGTGAGCAAGTCGTCTTCCTAACACTTCCAAGGAGCTTGTCCACATCATCAATACTCACAAACTCAAAATGATCCAGTCTAATCAAGTCCACAGAATCACTGGACGCCTCTGTTATGTATTCTGCATTAATGCCAGTGTCCAGATCAGCCCTTATCTGAGAGATCTGATCGGCAAAAAAGTCATTGAAAGCATCACAGCAGGCAACTGTTGGTTCTAATAAAGGATTCAGGGTGGGAGGGGGCCGAATTAAATCTTTGACCACCCTGAATAGCTCTGCTGGATGAGACTCTGCCGATGCAATATGTGCAGCATAGAACGAGTTCTTTGCTGCATCGATTGCCACTCCATAGGACCTTAATAAGTTCTCTAGGAGTGCCTTGTTAGATAGGCGTCGGTGTTGACGCCAGCAGCACTCTAGTCGTCTCGTCTCTTACTTCATCCTCCAAAGATCTTGTGTATACCATGATTGTTTATTTGAAGTGAGTTGGAGAGGACGCTCAGGAGCGATACTGTTTATAGCCCTCGTGAGGTCGGTGTTCCAGGTATTAACCAGGGCATCAACAGAATCGCTGTCATTCCCAACCAAATATCCCTCTAGGGCTTCTTGGAACCTTTTGGGTTCCATCAACCTTCGAGGGCGGACCATCTTAATGGTGTCAAATACCACCTAAATAAAGATTTATAACAATTTTCCTTGATTTCCACATTACTAGTATATTTAATCCTTCTTCGCCATGTCTTCCCCCACTGCTCCAACATAATATTTTGGTTCAAATCCTTAGCCCATTGGATTATATAATCTTTAACTATCTCCTCTTCCAATTCATAATTCAATATTAAATTGTAAAATTTAGTTCCTCCTTAACCAATTTCTCCAATTCTGGGATACTTGACCTATTAGCTTTTTATCCATGTTGTATCTCTCCACCAGTTGCCTATATGCAAACCAATTACTTGAGAAACCGTCCCTCATTATCTCCTCTTGTGTTTTAATAGTTTGATTACCCTCCATCACCTTGATGATATCGTTATACTGAATCCATCTCTCTTCACTATATACTTCTCTTCCCAAAAAGGCTTCTGCTGGGGAAGCCCATAATGGGATTTTTGGGGACCATCTTATTTTATATTTCATCCATACCCGTAGTAAGGTTTTGCGAACAAAATGATTTTTAAACTCTCTATCGACCTTAGTCTTGTCATAAAATAAATATGCATGGAAACCAAATTTCAGACCAAAACCCTCTACTATTAACGTTCTACTATTTTCCAATTTAGCCCAGTCCATCAACCAATCAAGAGCAGATGCATAAAAATTCCACTTTAAATTAGGAAGACCCAATCCACCTTTGTCTGATCTATCTTGCAATACTTTTAGTTTTACCCTAGCTTTTTTCCCCACATATAAATTCCAATATATCTTTATTCCATTCCTGGAAAACCACATCAGCTGCTACATAATCCCTTTGAATACTGATCCAGATCCACGGTGACATGTCTTGGTTACATTCCATTTGAACTACTGTAATGCACTCTACATGGGGCTGCCTTTGAAAAATGTTCAGAAACTTCAATAGGCCCAAAACACTGCAGCTAAAATGCTGATGGGGCCAGTTGTAGGGGGGCATATACCCCCCCCCCCTTGTTGGAACAGCTTCACTGGCTGTTGGTTCATTTCCAGGCACAAATCAAAGTGCTGGCATGACCTATGAAGCCCTGTACAGCTCCGGCCAAGACTATCTGAGAGACCACATCTCCCCATATGAACCAGCCAGAGCTCTAAGATCATCCGGGGAAGGCTTTCTCTTTGTCCCACCACCATTGTAGGCTCACTTGGTGAGAATATGAGGGAAAGCCTTTTTGTTGGCTACTTCCACTCTCTGGAATGCCCTTGTATGAGAGGCTGGCCTGGCCCTCTCCTTCCTTGCATTTTGTTTGCAAGCAAAAACATTTTTATTTAAGCAGGCTTTTAAACATATGATCAGAACAGGGTGATGATGATATATATATAGGGTATATGTTTTAGTTATGTTTTTAACTTTTATATGTTTTGTATTAATTTTATACTATTTTAACGGGACAATTTCAATGGTTTTTTAAAAAATTATTGTGACGTTTTAATAATGTTTTTATCTTGTGAGCTGCCTTGGATCCCTTTTTGGAAGAAAAGCGGCATATAAAAGTGAAATACATAAATAAATGAATGTACAGTAAATACCACCATTCTAAGGGAGTAACATGTATTGAGTTGTTACCAGGACCTTTTTATGTTGATGGAAAGGCTCTGCTCATATATGATGCCTCTGCCTGCTTTGGGAAGATTTCTTTCCCTCCCACGGCTCCCTCAATTCAGTCAAGTGCTTTGATTCTCTCTACATTTCAAGGGAGCCCTGAGCCTGCTTTGGGAATAAGTGGGGAATCATACAGCTGGCAAGGACTGCAAGGGTTACCTAGTCCAACTTCTTGCCATGCAGGGATACACAATTAAAACACTCCTCAGAGTCTAACCTCTGTGAAGTCAAAGACTTTCACAGCCGGAATCCATAGTTTTTTGTGGGGTTTTCAGGCTATGTGGACGTGTTCTGGAAAAGTTTATTCCTGATGTTTCACCAGCATCTGTGGCTGGCTGTGTTCTGGAAGAGTTTATTCCTGATGTTTCACCAGCATCTCTGGCTGGCATCTTTCCAGCCACAGATGTTGGCGAAACATCAGGAATAAACTCTTCCACAACACAGCCACATAGCCCAAAAACTGACAAAAAACTACTTTCTGTTTAAAGACCTTCAAAGGAGGACAGCTAACCCCCTCCGGGGCAGTCTAATCTACCATCAAACAGCTGTTATCTTCAAGCAGTTTGCCCTAATGTTAAGTGGAATTGCTATCCTTATAATTTGAATTCTTTCATTTCTGTTGTAGTCTTCAGAGTAGCGGAAAACAAACTTGCTCCATGTTATTAATAATATTCCTTCAAATATTTAAAGATGGCTATCATAATTCAATCTTCTATTCTCCAAGTTAAACATACCCAGCTCAATAAGCCACTCCTTATAGGGCTTGGTTCCAGTCCCTTTTTCTTCTTAAGTTACCTTTTTCTGGAGACATTCCACCTTGTCAATATCCTTCTTGAAGTGCGGGGGGGGGGGGCAATATTCCAGGTGAGGTATGTCCAAATTGAACAAGTGACACTACTACTTCCTTCGATCTGAACAATATAATCCTATTGATGCAGGCTAGAATTGCATTTTCCCAGTGCATCACATTGCTGATTCATGTTGAGCTTCTTGTCTACCCACAAATGATTTTCATATACACTCATCCCTCCCAATGCACGGGGTATCTGTTCCACACCCCTTCCCCGTGAATCGTAAATGTCGCAGATATTCAAGCCCCATTGGTTATAATGGTGGCGTGCTCTCACATGCACCATTTTGTCCTTCTTCGCTTGTCATCCGCAAAGGACCAAAACTGTCGACTCCAAGTCCACAAACGGGGAGGGACGAGTGTACAACACTGTCGAGCCAGATGTCACCCAGCCTATATTTCTACCTTTCATTTTTCCTATCTGAACATAATATCTTACATTTATTTGAATTCTGCTCCAGCTTTCTAATCTGTTATGGTCATTTTGAATTCTGATATTGTTCTCTGGGGAATTAGTTACCCCTCCTAACTTAGTGTCATCTTCAAATTTGATAAGTGTGTTTATTATTCAATAATCCAAGTCTTTTAAAGATGTTGAACAACAACAAACTCAGGACAGAACTCTTCATTTTTATTTTTAGGAAAAATTGAAAAAAATTCAACACTAGCACTTTTTACAGATTGAAATGCATTCTGTTACTTTAGGAACATAAAATATGACTATGTACAATTTGATTTGGCATAAAATTATCACCATTGGTATACAGTGGTCCCCCGGGTTACGGAATCTGTTCCGGAATCACTTTCGTAACCCGGAAATCTTCATAACCCGGGGGACCGCTTTATTTGTAGTGCCGCACGGCAGATTTAAAGGGCCGGCGCTTTTTTTCCGGAACCCAGGGGTTTTTTCGCAAGCCAGGGCCGTTTTTCCGGCCCCGGCTCTTTCGTACCCCAGGATTTTCGTACCCCGGGGGATTCGTAACCCGGGGGACCATTGTATTATTAAAATATAGTGTATTCAAACCATTATTACAAACAGAATTTACTTTTTTTTTTAAATTGTAACAAATTGAGTAATAATCTCCTGAACTATGGTTTTGCTAGTTTATGTGGAGCAGGCAAAAAATAATAATAAAACAAACAAATAAACAGTATCAAATAGACATAAGGCACCCATTCCCATAAAAAGATTTGAGGGGGGAAGCATGAGGAAGGAAGGAGGGGCTGAAATTTAATCAGACTCATTTTCCGAGCTCTGGGCTGCATCCACACTGCAGAAATATTCCACTGTCATGGCTCAATCATATGGAATTTTGAGAATTGTCATTTTTGTGGCACCATAACTCCCTGACAGAGAAGGCTAAATGTCTCAAAAAATTACAGTTCCCAGAATTCCATAGCACTGAGCCACAGCAGTTAAAGTAGTGTCAAACTGGATTATTTCTGCTGTGCGGATGCAGCCCTAGTTATCAGTCTCTGCTGCTGCTTCATTATGTTTGTCATCATCACAGTTATCATGGACTTCTAAAAACCAAAGATTTACCCAGACGAAAACAAGCTTCTCTTCCCTTTCACATGTCAATTTATTTCTTGATTTAGTGTTTCGAAACATAGCCCAGATTCTTTCAGTGCTTCCTAAAGAAAGAAATTCATCTTTCTCTTGCATTGGAGAGTTCAGTTTGTAACCTAGAACTTGCTTGTTCTCATTCTGTGCACAGATATTGGAATAATCTGATACTGTACATAGTTTTTAGAAATTATTTGAAGAATATATGAACACCTTGTCTTAAAGGTTTTATTCATCATGCTAAAATAGAACATAATCAGTTTTCTTCCTTTTTTCAATTTTTCCTATTTTTCAGGAAAAAAACAAGGCTTCAGGGGAAAAACGGGGGAAATTTTCTCCCCAAATTTTTCCAGTTTTTCCCCTCAAAACACAAACTTAAATTTTTCTGTCTCTCTAGTGACAGACCTCCAGAGGCTGAAGCAGCACCTATAGAGTTGTGGCACCACTTGCAACACCTGCTAGCTCCACCTGCAACAAAGTACAGTAAGTGACTCACTTCTTCTCAACAGAAGCCCCACTCACTCAAGTCAGCTAAAGCCACCAGATCAGCATTTGAATTTCTGGAAAGGGACCTTTATGGAAGCCTAATGACAATGACAGTTTATATTTATATGATTGTTTGTTGTTGACTCTCATGTATCCCTCCTTTATCCTTTATCTCACCTCTGCCTGTTTTATTGTGATTTCTTGTAAATTTTATTGTGATTTCTTGTAAATTACGATAAATTTAAAAAAAGGAAAAAAAAAAAAGAAGCCCCACTCCCTTAGATCAGAGTCCTAAGAGAGAGTATGCTGTCCAAAACACACAAGGAAGCCTTCAGACACTTGGGTCAAATAATCAACCTTAACCACCAGGGCATAATAAGTCCAACTGTACACACTAGTCCACTAGATCTAACCCAAAGGTTCTCAAACTGTGGGATGAGTCCCCTAGGGATGCACGAGAGTTGGTCAAGGGGGATGAGACTTGGAGGCCTGGATTTCTCCTCCTTTTCTCAAATCTTTTTATGTGTAAATTTTACATGTGTTCAGTTAAAAACTGAATTCCCTTAAATGAAAGGAATCAAATGCTTTAATTTGAAATGTTATTTCCTTATAAAAAGTTAAAATATGAATATATATGACTGTGCAAATCAGAATACACACACTAAACAAGCAAAATATTTTTATTCCTATATTATGTCAGGGACACAACATCTGCATATAGATGTAAAGGGGGTCACAAGGGTACCAGTGTTTCTAACATAACCAAATAAATTACAGTGCCAATTACATTACTTTTGTTGAGTGCTGACATACTGTTCCCACAAAGGCATAGTGGTGCAGACAAAGGCTATCTAAAAAAAGATATTTAGATAAGCTGCCAAAATTTGCCTGGTTTAACCACCACCAAAGAAGAAGTGACTGTGCATCAAAAATATAGTTCATATTTAGCCGATAGGCATAATTAATTTCTTCTAGAGAAACCAAGAAACAGTAGTGATCAAGCCTTTCCCAGAACTATAGAAGTACAAGAGAGAGATGGAACATGCTCCGGTTGCACTGAAAGACAGACAAAAGTGTCTCTAGTTTGTCAATTCACATTAATGTCTAAATTTGCCAAGAGGCTTCACAGACAAGAAGGAAAGCCCTCCCAGCTGTATGCCATTAATTAAGATGTGAGAATACATCGAGAAGCAATGAGCAGCAGGCACATCCAGCTCTAGACAGGTGACAATATTCAGAAGACAATATTCATATTATTGTTTTATCTGTTAATTTATTACTGTGTTTATGTCAAGATGAAAATACACCATCCTGAAATACCCTAAAAAATCAAAATGTAGTGGTATGAAAATGTGTTAAATAAAGCTGCTATAAAAATGTGTTAAATAAAAAATAAACAACAAATGTTGCAGAAATCAGCCTATGTGGTCATAATTTATATAGGGTGTTTTTCATTGGGCCAGATCATTCCTACTTTTTCAAGCAACATCTTAGGCAAGGGGTTGGAAACTTCAAGAACTGGTGCCAAATTCAGACCTCTGGGCTTTTCCAGATGGCCATGCCCTCTTCTCTGTAACACCATCATTTTGTAGTTTCCCCAATTTTGTACACATTTTGCCATTCTACCAGGGATGCAGTGGCTTAGTGTTTAAGATGCCAGTTCTGACTAATGGAAGAAAGTTGGCAGTTCGAGGCCCAAGTGCTGCATGATGGGGTGAACTCCTGTCATTAGTCCCAGCTTCTGCCAACCTAGCAGTTTGAAATCATGCAAGTTCAAGTAGATAAAAAGGTATCACTTCTATGGGAAGCATTCAGTGCACTCATGGTGGCCACACAACCACCAGAGCAGTCCTTGGACAACACTGGCTCTTCAGGTTAGGGACAGGGATGAGCACTGCCCCCTACAGTTGGTTACAACTAGGCATTCATGTCAAGGGACTACCTTTATCTTTATTGTCATTCTAAAAGGGTGAATGCCATGTTCCTAAAGCTTAACTGCTGACAGTAAGAGCCTGCTGAAGTATGCTGCTACCTTTGGCCCTGTCTATGTTACCACTGTAACATAGTGCCTAAGAACGTGCCTGAAATTAAATCTGTCCTCAGGCTGAAAAGGATTTGCCAATCATGTTTTAGGACATGAGAGAGAGCTTTCTTGATGGATGCTCCCACTCTCTGGAACTCCTTTCCACAGAACGCTAGGCTGGGCTGGCCCCCTCCCTGCTAGCTTTTTGTTGTCAAGTAAAAACATTTTTATTCAGGTGGGCTTTTCAAAATCATGGCAGGGTGGCTTTTATAAGGGGGGGAGGCTGTATTAGATTGTGTAAAACTTTTGTATGTTTTTAATCTTACTTTTATACTGTTTTAACTGTGTTGTTTTTTACTTATTTTTTTAATTGGTTTTTTGGTGTTTTACCTTGTGAATGAGCCACCTGGGTCCCTTTTTGGGAGAAGGGTGGCATAAAAATGAAATAAATGAATGAATAAAGTAGCCAAAACAGTTGCTCTGTCCCAACTATATATCCCTGCTGTAACAATGGGGAAAATATACATTTGGTTTGCAGAGTGGGGTAAATGGAGAAGGCAACCTGTCATGACGTCTAACTAAATGATTGTATGTACAGTGCTGTGTAAATTTACAGTGCTATATAAACAAAGGTTAATAATAATAATAACAGTGTATAAGTCTACCTCATGTATAAGTTGAGGGCAGTTTTTAGGGCCAAAATTATGGATTTTGATATGACCTATGGATAAGTCGAGGTTTAAACACTGGGGCATGTTACAAAATTGTAGAACAGCCTGCCGGATGAGATCCATAAACTGACAGCTTTAGACAGCTTTAAAAAGGCTGTCAAGAAGGATCTCTTTCGGCAGGCCTTTCCTGGATAGATACCCTGGCCTCAGGGACCTCCTCTTGGAGGACTTCCCACTGTCTTTTTGGAAATTAATGTAGAATGTTGCTGTGCTCTCCTGCCTGTCTGTTTATTGCAATTTGTATTGATAGATGTGGTTTTAAATTATTGGTTTTAATTTGTAACAGATTTAATAATTTTTAAGGGGGGAGGGATGTAGCTTGTTTTATTTGATGTAACTGTATTTTATTGTTCTTAGCCACCATTGATCTCAAAGGGGCGGGGTATAAATAAAATTTATTATTATTATTATTATTATTATTATTATTAGATCTAAAGGGGGAAACAAATCACCAATTCCCTCCCTACATCTCCCTCTCTGGACCTCTTCCAAGTCCCAAGGGTGATAGTTGCAGCATGTAAAAGAGGAAACAAACCTCAGCGCACACACACACACACATTCTTTCCCTTTACCAAAAGCATTCCCAAGGCTCATGGCTTGCAAAAGAGGTGACAGACCTCTCTCTCTCTTTCTTTCTCTCTGCACAAAACCCTCAGGATTCCCAAAACTCATGGCTTGCAAAAGGGGGTAGAAACTTCTCTCTCTTTCCCTGCACATAAACCTACAGGATTCCCAAAACTCATGGCTTGCAAAAGGGGGTAGAAACTTCTCTCTCTTTCCCTGCACATAAACCTACAGGATTCCCAAAACCCATGGCTTGCAAAAGGGGGTAGAAACCTCTCTCTGTGTGTGTGCACAAAACCCCCAGGATTCCCAAAACTCATGGCTTGCAACAGGGGGTAGAAACCTCTCTCTCTTTCCCTGCATGTAAACCCCCATGATTCCCAAAACTCATTGCAAAAGGGGGACAGACCTTCCTCTCTCTCTTCAATCCCCTCCCAGGATTCCCAGGCTCATGGCTTGCAAAATGGGGTCCAAGCCTAGGCATTCTCTCTCACACACACACACAGAGAGAGAGAGAGAGAGAGAGAAAGAGAGCACACCAGGGAGCAGCTGGGGACTTAAATGGGAACCTCCTTAAAGATCTCTGGCTACAGAGGAAGGTGGGCGCTTCTTTCAAGAAATTTTCAGGCAGTATTAACTTGTTGCCCCATAGATAAGTCTAACCATGATTTTAGAATCCATTTTAGGGCATAAATTTCTTGACTTATAGTCAAGTATATACAGTATGTTGCACATGTCCTTGAAGACTTATCAGTGCCAGCCACTGTACTGGTCACTTTTAGGATATTGATTAAAGACTGGAATCAAGCTAAAGGATTGAAAGAAGGATCAGCTTAAAATGCCAGCAAACAATACAATAAGGCAGGATTATCTCCTCCCAGTTTAGAGACCACTACATTTATACAGCTTGCTAATCCACATTCTTTCCCCCTTCATTCTGTATTTTAAGAAACATTTTAATACTAAAGTGCAGCAAACAAATTTATGACAATGAATTAATGTCCATAATATTTACAGGAAGGGTGGGCAAAGTGCACTCTGGAATCACATGTGGCTCTGTTTTTGTATTCTCCATACTTTCAAACACTTTGACAGCTTTTTCTCTGGCCAAAAAAAAAAAAAAAAGCATCCAGGAACTCATCTTCTAAAGTGGTTGCAGGGCCCCTTCCCAATCCTGCTTGACATTTTAAAAAATTCAAAACCAGAAGTGGAATTCTGCCTACTTTTGTTAGGGGTGGGGGAGTTAGTGGCACTGCATGCAGTCCCCAGAGAAACCCAAAGGTAGAAATTGGTCCCTGGACCTGCTGTAATTGCCCACCACTAATTTATGGCATTCAATGTTTGTAAAAGAATTAATGTGGAGTCGAAGGCTTTCATGGCCGGCATTCATAGTTTTTTGTGGAGCTTTTGGTCTATGTGGCCATGTTCTAGAAGAGTTCGAAGATGCCAGTCACAGATGCTGGCAAAACGTCAGAAAGGAACTCTTCTAGAACATGGCCACATAGACCAAAAGCTCCACAAAAAACTAAGAATTAATGTACATTTATTCCAGAATAGTGACATGTACACAGTAAAAGGTATTAAGTCTGATGGCACTATACAACATAGAACAGTCAAGCAAAATGGAAGCGATTTCTTGAGCTCTGTACTCCAGTTGCAGCCTGAGTCAGAGTTAAAGTGGATTCCAGTATCTACAAGAAAGTAGACTGAAGACTGTATATTCTCTAGGGAGACTGCAAATGGACAAGGTAGAAGCTCTTTGCACTTCTTTCAGAATAGCCAAGGCACACTTCCATCTTTCCTTGCTCAAGTTCTCCAGTAGGCCTCAACCAGGAGTTCCCAAACATTTTTAAAATCTGGAAAACTGTAGTCACCACCATTACAAAATTTGTGTGTTTTGACACAAAGGACAAGTAACTTACCTAAGAAGCTAAGCATAAGATAAACCTTATGCTTGTTCATTTACAGTGTACCACATATTTGCTCCCACAAGCAAAACAAATTTTAACAGAAAGCAGACTGGTGATGCTCAAAGAATTCCCCCTCCCTCAATGCCTAGGTACAAAATTCACATACAAATACAGAAGGAAAACATACAAAAAGATCTCAGACAAAATATTCCCAAATGGTCAACCCTTTATTTTCTGGGCCTAAATGCATGCTTTCAAAGGGACAAAAACGAAAGGGTTAGAAAAGGGTGGAGGCCTATGTTCTCTCCAGCCCCAAAGGTACCCCCCCCCCCCAAAAAAAGCAATCACTGAAGGATTAAAAAATAAAATAAAAGCAATTGGAAGAGGCAGGGGATGTTGATGAACCCATAAGGAGAAGTCTGGGCTATTCATAGGTTCTTAGGGTCAAGATTGGGGTGTCATGGATCCCATGGATTTTGACACCAGCCCAGGCATACAGTATAAATTTAACACAAAACATCACAAAGCTATATTCTATGACGAAACATGTCTCTCTTCTGTTTATGGTAACAAGAAGAAAAAAGAACAAACTCAAACTTGTATCTAACATGGGAGGAAAGCTGCCTCTGCAAGTATAACCAATTTTTTTTTATTTTTCACAAATTCTCAAAAATGCTATGGCAGAAGGTGATAACTTGCATGTGATACTATATACGACTATTCAAAGAACAACTGAGAAGAGCAGATGATAAAACAATATTATAAGAGTGTGGTATGGTGGTTTGAGTGTTGGACTATAACTCTGGTCACACTGGGTGACCTTGGACAAATCACATGCTCTCAGCCTCAGGGTAATGAAATGGCAAACCTCCTATGAAAAAATCTTGCCAAAAAGCCAAACAAACTGTGATAGGTTTGCCTTGGCTCACAACATTTTAAGTGATGAAGAGGAATGCTCCTGAGATCTATCATCATTTCCCAATGTTTAAAAGTCCTTGCCCTTTGCATGGTCACTGTTTCTTTTTCAGACTTCTGTCATTTCATTTCTCGGAAGTCCTTAAGTGGAAGAGAGTAAGAAAATCTGAAGTATAACACCCGGGCACTGGGCTGCTGGCCATGTGTTTTTTTGAAAAGAGCCTCTTTCGTTCCTAGAAGCAAAACATGAGTCACAGCCTTTATTAGCACAGCACTAAGCATTATTGCAACTAAATTTCCATTAAGCCTTCTTTGGAAATGTCAAACACACCAGTTTCAATTAATTTGGTAACTCTCTCTTTTTAATGCAGCTGTTATATCCCTGAAAATATCTGTGTCTTCCTTATATGATGAACTTAGATGCTTTCCATTTCTTCCAAGTCCCAGCCTTTTCCTTCTTTGTCTTCAGGATTCATTCTATAGGACTCTGCTCCCACTTTCATTTCTTTGTCACTGCCCTGTAGCACCACTGTAGCCTCTTTCTCAACTTTTATCTTGGATCTTGATGCTTGGCTTGTCATTTCCCTTTATCATTATCTTCACCTTACTTTTCAATTTAAAAGGTCTTGTTTAAAATCTCACTGACAAAAGTTACCTACCATCTTCTTTCACCAACCTATTTCCTGTCCTGTCTATGCTTTTGGACTATCTGCTCTATGGACTGCCTTAGGGCTAGTCTATATGTAAATATATTGTGCATACTGTTGTGGATTTTTGTGCATTCGCATTAATGGTTAATTGTCTTTACTTTCCTGTTCACATTCACATCTATTCATATCTCCTCCTCCTGCTTGCAGCAGAACATTCCATCCTGAGGAGAGAAAGAGTGAGCCAGCCTCACTTTCTGCTGCTTCTGCACCACCCTCCTCCTGCTTGCAGTCGATCATTCCATCCCGAGGAGGGAAAGAGTGAGCCAGCCACACTTTCTACTCCCTACTACTAATCTCCTGGCACCTTCTACTAATAAACTCTCTGTGTTTCCACCTGTTTCTCTGGATGAATTCTCTACGCTGATAAATTCTTTGAAACCTACAACTTGTTCTCTTGATCCGATCCCCTCCCATCTTCTAATCTCTATAACCACTTCCTTTCTGCCCTCACTCCTCTATATCTTTAATCTCTCTCTCTCTTTGGGTTCCTTCCCTTCGGACTTCAAACATGCTCTCATTTCCCCAATTCTGAAGAAACCCTCTCTCGACCCCTCTTCTTTGTCTAGCTACCGTCCGATCTCTCTTCTTTTCTTTCTAAGATTCTGGAACAGGTCGTTTATTCTCGCTGTCTTGAGTTTCTCGAAGCCAATCCCATCCTGGACCCTTTTCAGTCTGGTTTCCGCCCATGGCACTCTACAGAGACAGCCCTCACCAAGATCTCAAACGACCTTGCAGGCCAAGGCACACCAATGGCCTCTACTCTATTACCATTCTTCTTGTTCTGTCTGCAGCCTTCGACACAGTGGATCACTGTCTCTTGCTTGACTTACTTTTTAACCTTCATTTTTAACAGCCCTGGTGGCGCAGTGGTTAAATGCCTGTACTGCAGCCACTCACTCAAAACCATAAGGTGGCGAGTTCAAGACCAGCAAAGGGCTGAAGCTCGACTCAGGCTTGCATCCTTCCGAGGTCGCTAAAATGAGTACCCAGATTGTTGGGGGGCAAATAGCTTACAATTGTAAACCGCTTAGACACTCCTTAAGGGTATGAAGCGGTATATAAATGAAGCTGTTTGTTTGTTTGTTTGTTTTAACCTCAGGTTCTCTGACTCTGTTTTCAACTGGTTTAAATCTTACTTATCAGACAGATCTTTTGCAGTGGTCACAGATGGCCAGGCCTCTTCCTCTGTCCTCTTATCTGTTGGAGTTCCTCAGGGCTCTGTCTTGGGTCCTGTTCTGTTCTCTCTTTACACACTGTCCCTAGGCAAACTCATCAGTTCTTTGGGTTTCTCCTATCATCTGTATGCCGACGACACTCAGCTGTATCTTTCCACCCCTGACCTCTCACCAGGGCTTGAACAGCAAGTTTCATCTTGTCTGGCTGCCATCTCTCAGTGGATGCGGCATCGGCGCTTGAAGCTCAACATGTCAAAGACAGAGCTTCTTGTCTTCCCACCTAAGCCCACCCTTCAATACTCCTTTTCTGTTTCTGTTGACGGCACTTCTATTCAACCGGTTCAGCAAGCCCGCAGTCTTGGTTTCATTTTTTATTCCTTTCTGTCATTTATTCCCCATATTCAGGCCACCGCCAAGACCTGTAGATTCTCTCTTTACAACACTGCTAAAATCCGTCCATTCCTCTCAGCCTCCACTGCCAAGACTCTGGTCCATGCCCTGGTGGTCTCACGACTTGATTACTGTAACCTTCTTCTGACAGGGCTTCCTCTCTCTCACTTCCATCCTTTAATCTCTGTTCAGAACTCAGCTGCATGTATCATCACATCCTCTCACCACTTTGACCATGTTTCTCCTCTCTTATCCTTCCTTCACTGGCTCCCCTTCCCCTTCCGCATCCAGTACAAGCTTCTGCTGTTGACTTTCAAAGCCCTCCATGGACTGGCCCCTCCTTACTTGTCTGAACTTCTTTCTCCTCACACTCCTTCTCTTCCCCTCCGTTCTGGTAGTCAAGGTCTCCTGTCCCAGCCGAGGATTTCTACTGCCCTGTCCCAGATTCGTCCTTTCTCACTTGCTGTCCCTCACTTCTGGAACCTTCTTCCTCTACATACGCGCCTCATCACTTCTCTAACCAGTTTCAAAACTGAGTTAAAGACTATATTGTTTAGAGAAGCGTTCCCAGATGTGTGACTTTGTCTGCCACGTTTTAACTGTGCATTATGTAGCCGAGCCCTCCCTCTAGTCCATCTGCCTTGGTTCAGGCCTCAGAGGGAGAGAAGAACTTTTGGACCTGATCCCCTTCCCCATCACCTTTCCCTTCTCCTTTTGTGTCGTGTCTTTTAGATTGTAAGCCTGATGGCAGGGAACTGTCTAATTATAAGTTTATATGTACAGCACTGTGTAAACCTATAGCACTATATAAATAAAGGATAATAATAATAATAATAATAATAATAATATCTATTCACCCTCCCTGAGTCAAAAATGTGAAGCCATCTGAATTCATATGAAGCAGACAGACAGCCACACATGCAATATTGCTTATTCCTGCAGATTTCCATGGATATTCCAGTAAAAACTGCAAAGACAAACTCTCCTCCCACCTTTGTTCCTTTCTTGGACCTGCATTCCATCCATGCAGCCCATGGCCCCCTTTCTTCTACCATTTTTTCTCACTTCCTTGAACTCTACAATTTCTATCTAAAAGTCATTAATTTCCCATACTCTCCAAAATATTTCTTCTCTAATTTACATCACAGTTAATCTCTTCGTTTGTATTGTAGTCTTCACAAATATCTTCCAGGGAACAAAAAAGCTAGCTAATACTAATTTTGTCTATTAGAAATTCTTCCTCCTCTGTATTTTCCCTGCCATGCCACCCTGATTCACCGCTCTAAATGATCTCTGGAGTCTTTTCTTCTGATGCTTTAATAAGGCTTTCTCTTATCTCCTCCCAAATTGCTCTTCCACTCCACCTATGATTTGCCTCCCAAAATAAAGACACTTGAAACTATTTGCTTTAGTTCCTCTATTCCCCGCAAAAAACAAACAAACATTTCTTCTTTCCTCTTATTTGGCATTAATGTCCTACTGAATCCTGTCCAGCTCTTTAACATGTCCTTTTGATCCAATCCACTCCTGTCTTCTGGTTCCCATTCACCCTGTCATTCCTCCTCTCCATCACATAATTGTTTTCTCTGGCTCCTTCCCCACTGTACCTTTGCTGTTTTTTTCCCTGAAGAAACACACCTTACTCCTCTTGCTCTCTTAATACAATCATAGTTCCTTATTGCTTTTTTGCCTTCAAAAATCCAAAAACAACTGCCAATTACTCATTTTTCTCTCCTTTAATTTCTCTCTGAACTCCCTACCATCTGGGCTATTTATTTCCTCTGAAGCTATTCTCATCAATCTTCAACAAATTATTTCCAAATATCTCTTTTCTGTTCTTGTCATTCTTTACCTTTCTACTGACTCTGAAATGGTTGTTCACTGTCTTCATTCTCATTTCTATGACCCGATTTTGTCCTCATTTTTATATTAACTACGCAATCGTTCACACAGCATTTTTACATAGAGAACTGTACTTTTCCTTTGCCCGCTGGGGTCAAGAAGGATCTACTCTCATCCGTCTAGTTCACTGGAGGCTTGTTCCCAAATTACCTCAACAATTGCTGCAGTATTCAATACCATATAAATGCTGACAACAGCTGTCTCTCTTACTAGAACTTCCTTCTGAATCACCATACTACCCTGAACCAATCCAATCTCCTCTTATTTTGGAAAATAAGTAGGGTAAGACCACCTTAATACTTGCATGAAAGACCCCAGAGAATAACAAATTTCTCTGTGTAGGCTAGAAAAGAACACCATCTCAGGCCTTAGAAAGCTGCTGCCAGTCAATAATGGTTTAGTGATGGACCAAAGATTTGATTAAGTATAAAGCCAATTCCTATATTCTTTCTCATGCAGTCCTCTCTCTTTCGGCTGCCTGATATTTCTGTCCAGAGAATTCATTGCCACAGTATGCAACCATTAATACATCCAAGACAAAACTTCTCATCTTTCTCTAAAACTTTCTTCTTCTCACACATTCTCCAGACCAAGTCAATCTAGATCCATCTTGATCAGACACAAAGCTTTGGCCTTATTTCCTATACTTTCTTCTCCTTTGCCCCTTACACTAAATCTGTTGCTGTCATGATGTTGCTTTTGATATATTATGACAAAATTCAACTGTTCCCCAATTAATGCAACAAAAATTTATTTACACTCAGATTATCTCCCACGCTACATAACTGAACTTTTTCTTGGCTGGCCTACTACTGTCATACTCAATGGTCTTCTAAACCTTAATTCCCTACCCTGGGTCATTGTTCACTCATGAGTTCAGGACTAACTCCTCTTTAGCATCCAGGATATTGCCTTGCTAATCCCACCCCCATCCCTCCTCCCAATAATGCAATATATTCCTGCCTTTGGCCATTATTTTCAATTGCTCACAAGGCTCCTGTTTCCCAAAACAATTCTGCTCTTTCTTCTTTACTGCTCTACTCATGCATAAAGCTCACCTGCAGAATTCACCCATGACACTATCTTTCTTCAAATCCTTTTTAAGTAATCTGAATGCTCATTCCTCTCTACAGTGCCAATAAGAGTACATTATTAATTAAACTGTATAATAGCAATAGTATTATAGTGATAATAAAAGTTTTGTATCACATCTTGCCAAAAACCTTGAGGACCAGAGTAGCTGAAAGCAACCAAAACTGTATAACCATTATATATAAAGACCATATTGGATGTCTGTGTGTGCCTTCAAATAGCCTGCCAACCAATGGCAATCCCATGAATTTCATAGGGTTTTCTTAGGCAAGGAATCCTCAGAGATGGTTTTGCCAGTTTCTTCCTCTGAATTATAGCCTACAGCACCTGGTATTCATTGAAGGTCTCCCATCCAAATACTGAACAGAGGTCAACATGTTTAGTTTACAGTATCAGGCAACATCTGGTGCCTTTCAGGTTAGATCATATCATACTGCATATTGCAGAGCTGTTATTTTACATGGTGTACCAGACTGAGGAAGCTTGGGACTGTCCATTTAAACTTCTATGATCTCTGGACAACACAGTTAGGAATGACAGGAATTATAGTTCAACATCATCTTGGGGACAACAATTTTCCTTGCTTTGTGATATATAATTAATTTGGGGGATTAATTTGATCTCAGGAGAATTTAATATTGTGGGTTTTTGCAGTTCTCAACCTGGGTTGTTTTCATCACATATAAAAGGATGGTTTCAAATCCACATGCATGTTAAGTGATATCAGAATCACCCTGTGTACCAATCTAATCAATAATATTTCATTCAATTGTATGGTGGTTAGGGATATGGCTGCAATTGGAAAAAGTGAGGGGACAGATTGATCCTAACCCACCTCTATATTTATAATTCATCTGGTATCTTATAGGGGATCAGGGCTAGTGGCCCTGTCACAACATGGAGGATGTAACTATTCCATAAAAAATTACTATCTGTATGAATATATGTAGATCAGTGGTGGGAAAGTGCAGCACAGAGACTGCATGTGGCACTCATACTCCTCCTTATGGCCCCCAGAGCTCCACAACAATCAAATAAATTGCCCCCAAAATGACCTTTGGATATGTAAAGAGTATTTCTACCATGTTTGGAAGCCCTTCCTGGATCCCTGGCACTGTAAATAAATGTTTGCTAAAAAAAAAATTTTTTTGCCTCAAAATGAAATGTCCTCTAGGTGTCTCAAAATCCCCCAAAACATGATGAGAATGCTTGCATGTCTTTCAGAGGGCATTTGAAGGCCCAAAGGTTGATGCATCTTTTTACAGGTGGGGTGCAGGTGGGGTGCAGCCCCCCCTCCAGGTCTTCAGAGGGCTAATGTTGTTCCCTAGCCTTCCATAGTTGCCCAGAACTGATGTTGATTATGGAAATATATTCTTCATGTTCACCAATCCCCCAACCGCTTCCTCATCAGACATATCTGGTACCATCTGCTGTACATATCTTATTAATTTTGTATTCTTCCATCAAAGACCAGTAAAAGTAAACAATTATGTTTACACTGTACTATTGACCTTACCTAATTCTTTTAAACATAGCTTTACCACTTCCAATGGCAACTAGAAGAGCCTTATCTTTCGATATTCAGTGGGCTCTTGATATTTACTGGGATTTTATGCCAGTACCCTTTGTGGATCCAAAAATCCAGAGATGTTCAAGTCCCATTACATACAAATATATGAAATGGCAAAATCAAGATTTGCATTTTGGATTACTATGGGGGGAGGGGGTATTTTCAAGCCATGGATAGCTGAAACCATGGATGCAGAATCCGTGACTACAGAGGGCCAACTGTACATGAATTCAGATCTCTTTCTGAAAGCTAGCTTCAAAAGCTCTGGCCCATAGCAGTGGAGAGTGCAAAAAAACAGGAAGAAATCAATACTCTCTCGTACAAACAAACCAAGTTGACATTTACTTGAATCTTGACTGGCCTTCAACTTTCTGGGAGAACATTATATATATTCTGCTCATTTACTGATGCAGTTGCTTTTTGAGTTCTTTACCTGAACTAGCAGATAAAATTAGTAAACAGTTAAACGTTTCAAGAACTTTCATGTTCCCAGATGACTTAATCCTTCAATTTCTTTCCATTTTGAAAAGTTACTGGTGATTTCACTTTCTGATTATTTCAACTAAAAAAAGAAATCAGCATGACAGCTAGGCAGTTTAGATGCAATGTCAGAGAACCAATTAGTATTTCACAGCCAGATTCAGACACTGGCAGGCAATTATGAAATTGCCTCCAAAGCAAGTTCTGACTGAACACGAATCCTTCTGGGTCTGTATTTAAAGAAGTCCCATTTGGGGTGTCTTAAACTAACTCTAATTAAGTCATCTTAAAGTTAAAAAGCTTCCCTACTGGCTTACTCTGCTGGGACCTCCTCAATTATACTGCTTAATTTTTGGCCACCAAAGACAGGAAACAGAAAGTGGTTTGAAGCAATATAAAATCTCTCTCTCTCTCTCTCTCACACACACACACACACACACTGGGGGTGGGAGGAGAAAGAGAGAGTAAATCTGTAAATCTAATTTCTTTGTCAAGAAATCTAGAAATGTTTGAAGAAACAAACTGATATTCTTCAAGAGACCATCTGTAGAGACACATGTACAGAATTAGGATCTGTGCACAGTCTCAAGACAGAGTGTGGCGTAGTGGCTTGAGTGTTGGACTCGGACTCTGGGAGACCAGGGTTTGAACCCCCCCCCTTGAGCATGGAAACCCACCGGTTGACCTTGGGCAAGTCACAGTCTCTCAGCCTCACAGAATAGCAAAGGCAAAACCCCTGTCAACAAATTCTGCCAAGAAAACACTGTGATAGGTTCACCTTATGGTCTACATTGATCAGAAATGACTTGAAGGCACACAACAACACACTCTCTAGAACCTTACAGAGCTTTAGCCTGGAAATTGGTTCTCTTTCATTCCACAAGAAGACTTTTTATTGTGAACATACCTTGAGGAAACTGAACATTGTTAAATTAAAGTGGCTTCAAAACTGTACTCCTACGAGCAAGATATACCTGCAAGCTAGTATATGGAGTCAGATGTAAGACTGTGCCAAGTTATTGGAAAGCAACCTGTGTTTGTTATATTTATTTATTTATTTATTTATTTGACTATTTATACCCCGCCCTTCAGCCCTAAAGGCTCTCAGAGCGGCTTAGAATTATTATATTTAATTAAATGGTTCCCTGCCCTCAGGCTTACAATCTAAAAAGACACAACACAAAAGGAGAAAGGGAATGGTGGTGGGAAAGGGGATGAGGTCCAGTGGTTCTTCTCTCCCTCTGAGGTCTGGACCAAGGCAGATGGGGTGGGGGGCTGGGTTCTTTTTCTTAGTTCAGGCCAGGCCCGATGGAGCTGGATGGCCTCTCTCTCCCTCTGATAATGTAGATGGCAAAGATGTTGTTATTGTTGTTGGTTGGTTGATATGAGGAGTCCTATATATTTGTTTTATTTTATTTGAAGTATAAAACTACCTCTCCTTTCTCTCATATGGCACTCAAAATGAATTAAAACACATGCATTAAAACAAGCTATGTGAATTAAAAAATTATTAATAAAAAAGTTAAAACATAAAGCTGCCATATTAAAACATCAACATTTTCAAACAATATAAAAAATCCATCACAAGGACAAGAACAAATGCAGTACATGGACCCCATTAAAGACTTTTCCTCATAGCCATGTAGTCACCAAAAGCTTGTTAAAATACAAAGGTAAAGAACAGCAGGAAAGGAGCCAGCCTAGTCCCTGATAAACACAAGTTATCAGCCTGGAAGGGGGCCATCGAGAAGTCACTTTCCCATGTCCTCTCCAATGTGTCTGTGAAGGTGGTAGAATCAAGAAGACACCCTCTCTCAATTTCAGCATGCTCCTGTGGGAAGATGCAGTTTTTGTCTGGACCTAAGCCATATAGGGCTTTACAGGTCATGATCGGCACTATGAATTGCATCCAGAAATGAAAGGAGGCAGTGAACTTGTTTCAACAAGGAGGTTATATGTTCTTTGCAACCAACCACTGGTAGGTATGGTACCAAAGATATCATTGAGAAAAACAGCATATGGAGGACTACCAAAGGCCACATCTGAATCAGCAAACATACAAAAGCAAATTGATTTACAGGGTTTAAAACAAGCAAACAAACAAAACATGGTTCTCTCATTGGCATCTCTTGGCTAAGGAATTAAAGGTTATTGCCCTACCTTGTCAAAGTATATCTAGCTAGATTTACAACTATGAGAGTTCAAGTAGACAAAATTATAAACAACATTAGGGGCTTTCTAGATTGGCAGGAAAGTGTGACATGAAGTTGCCTTTTCCTTAATGCTTAGCAGCTGCACCACAACCTTTAGATGGAGCTGCGCTGTTCCGCAGTTTTTTAAAAAGAAGCTGGGAAAACCAGCAGCTTTTTAAAGGCGCTTCTTCTCCCCTAAAACGCAAAAAAAGCGTTTTCATGGCACACATTCCCTTTTTCTCATCTAAAGGCTAGACTTTCATGCAGCCATGAACACACTTCTTTTTGCCAATCTAGAAAGCCCCAATGTTAAATAAGCAGATCAACATCAATACCTGAAGAATCTCTTAAGCCTTAGAATTTCAGGAAATTTAAAATTAACATGCAGCTGTATTTCTTTTATATTTCTAACATAAACAATTAACAAATGTAGTTACATACTTCTTACCAAAATATCATCACATATAATCATCTCAATGGCACACTGTCTTCTTATAAGGAACAACTGTCATAAGGCATATGGTATTTGTACTATCTGAACTTGGTATTTGTACTTGGTACTTATGCAGTAGTGCTAAGATACATTGGCTTACACCATATTTATAATACATGAGCACATACATCTCACATTTCATCTGTTCAAGAAATTATGCATCTTATAGAGGAATTTCAGTATATTTCAGTATTTGGTAAACCTCTAACCGTTAGACTGGCACTTTATTGTAAATAAAATGTTCTCACACTTCCTGGGGACTGTATTCAGCACGTGATTTCTTTTAGCATGGTTTCCTATGAGCAAATCACCCCTCCCTGCTGCTTTTTCTGCTTTCATAGAAACTGCACACAGATTGCTTATATTTCTCTACTACATTTTATGTAGTGAGCCCAAAACAGCTGAATTTGGGAAGTCAAAACTGACAGGATTTCCTGCCACCCAAACATGATACGTACCACATTTGAAAGCTACTTATTTCTGAGCCATCTCATATTTCAGCTCTGTCTAGAATCAATTTCAATTTCTTTTCAATTTTTTTCTGTCTGTTCTAAAAAAAACAGCTGTAAGGCTGACTACCTCCTTTCCCATAATATATAGGTTTGGTTGGCTTGAAGCCCAGAAACCAGAAGCTTGCTCTTTTTTCTTTATCATTTACACAGACAAGCATTACATTTAACATCTTTTCCCATCAGTGGGAGGTGGAAAAACCTTAATATTGGCAGAATTGCTATTACTATATGGGCAAAATGGACCACCACAGCCTTGCATTTTTTTATATTGCTATGGAAATATAATCTACATTCACAGTCCCTTAAACTGTAGAAACACTTTCCCCCAAAATTATTAAACTAGGATTACAAGATATGTTTTTGCATTTTGCAACTGTTTTGTGACAACCATCCATTAGGTGCAAAGGTTTTTTCAGTTCTCCTCTAGTTTCACTTCCTGTGTTTAGTGGCAGAGAACACAAGTCATGTTTCCTTGAAGTCTACATTCAATTCTTTTTGGTGCAATAAATGTGAAATAATCCGGGGAGAATTATAAAATCATAGTTGGAAGAGATCAAAAGGACCATCCACTCCATCCCCATTCTGCCATGCAGGAACTCACAATCAAAGCATCCCTGACACATGGCCATCTAGCCTCTGTTTGTTTAAAGACCTTCAAAGAAGGAGACTCCACCACTCTTCAAGGGACTGTTGTCTCACTGTCGAACAGCTCTTACTGTCAGAACATTCTTCCTAATGTTGAGGTGGAATCTCTTTTCCTGTAATTTGCATCCATTGCTTTGCATCCAAGTCTCTGGAGCAGCAGAAAACAAGCCTGCCCCATCCTCAATAATAATATTATAATAATAAATTTTATTTCTAGCCCACCCCTCTCAACAAGCAATTGGGGCGGGTTACAGCAAAAGTTAAAACAGTGTCAGTTAAAATATCCCATCCCTTCCCTCACCACCCCCCTTAAGAAGAAAATTAAATCACAGTAGAGTTTAAAACATAGAATAAAACAAAATAAGACAACAAAAAGCAGCAACAGGGAAACGGGCCTGAAGAACCTAGGTTGTATAGGGGGTGGAAAAAACACAGGAAAGAAAGGCTGGAAGACACTAGGGCCTAGGTTTGGAGCCTTTAAGACATCCCTTAAAATATTTAAACAGGGCTATCATACCACCTCTTAACTTTCTCTTCTTTGGGCTAAACATAACCATCTCCCCAAGTCTCTCCTTATAGGGCATGGTTTCCAGACCTTTCACCGTTTTGGTCATCCTCCTCTGGACGGACTCAAGCTTGTCAACATCCTTTTTGAATTATGGTGCCCAGAACTGGACTTCAGTTGAGGCTTGACCAAAAGAATAGAATGAGTGGTACTATTACTTTCCTCAGTATAGACACTACACTTCTAATGATGCACCCTAGAATCACCTTGGCTTTTTTAGCTGCAGAATCACACTGTTGCTGCATGTTCAACTTGTGGTCAGGTGTTCCCCATCCTGTATCTGTGCATTTCACTTTTTTCTCCCTATGTATAGTCCCTAACATTTCTACCTAGTAAAACTGATTTTGTGTTCTGGCCCAGCTGTCTAATCTATTAAGATCATTTTAAATGTTAATCCTGTTCTCTTAACTACTCTTCCTAACTGGGTGTCATCCACAAATTTGATAAGCATGCTCTCTATTCCATCATCCAAGTCACTGATAAAGATGTTGAATAGCACTGGACTCAGGACAAAACCCTGTGGCATCCTGCTAGTCACTTCTTTCCAGAATGGACAGGAGCCATTGCTAAGCTGAGTTACGCCGTTCAACCAATTACAAATCCACCTAACAGCTGAAATGTCTAGCCCACTTTTTACTACCTTGTTTGAAAGAATATTGTGGAGAACTTTGTCAAAGGCCTTAATGAAATCAAGATATGTTACAACCACAGCATTCTCTTCATCTACAAAACTGGTATTTTTATCAAAAAAAAAGGAGGTAGGATTAGGCTGGCATGACTTGTTTTTGAGAAACCAGTGTTGAAGTTTTGCAGTTATGGCATTACTTTCTAAATGCTTACATACTCTGCTTAATGAGCTGCTCTAGAATGTTTAACATAGGACATTTCCTGTTTAACTCCCATTTAACTTTCGTTTAAATCCTGCTTGCCCACTAGTGTGATAAAGCAGCTAGTATTGTTGTCAGGCTTGTTTGGGTCCTCTCTTTTTCACTTTCTAAAGATGGGAGACAACATTTGCCCTCCTCCAATACACTGGGATGTCTCCTGTTCTCCAGAAATTCTCAAGGATCATAGACAATGTTTCTGAGATTACTTCTTTCAGTTCTTTTAATACCCTTGGATGTAGTTCATTTGGCCCTGGAGATTTGGTTTCCTTTAGATTAACCAAGTATTCCTGTACTAACTCTTTACTTATTCTGTGCTGCATTTCCTCTACTGCAGCATCTGCTCCATTTTCCACAGGTTGAGCACCCTTTTCCTTATGTAAGAAGACTGGGGTAAAGAAGGTGTTGAGTAGTTCTGCCTTTTCTCTGTCCCATTAGCATTTTGCCATCTTCTCCACACGGTGGCCCTACTACTTCCTACTTCTTCCTTTTACTATGGACATAAACAGAAAAGCCCTTTTAATTGTTCTTAAACTCTCTAGCAAGCCTGAGATAAATTCTGCTCCTTAGCTTTCCTGACTGTTAATAAAGTTAAAATATAAAAGTCTTGAGCAAAACACTTATGCTCACTTAATAAATGGGCACATACATCCCTAAAAATATTTTTTGGGTAAACTCTGAAAAAAGTCCAACAAATAACTTATCTACTTTTAATTGGTGATAGAATCATAGAGTTAGGAGAGACCACAAGGGCCATCCAGTCCAACTCACTACCATGCAGGGAAATACAACAATAGCACTCATCAGGGATGGCCACTCAGCTCTGCTTTTAAAGGCCTCCAAAGAACAAAAGTCCACCACCCTCTGAGACAGTCTACTCCACTTGCAAAGAGCTTTGATACTAAACAAGTTCTTCCTATTTAGAGGAATCTCTTTTCTTGTAATTTGAATCCACTGGTTGATGTTTTAGTCTCTGGAGCAACAGGTAACAAGCTTGTTCCATTGTTTACATGACAGCTTTCAAATATTTAAAGATGACTATCATGTCACCTCTCTGTCTTCTCTTCTCCAGGCTAAACAGCCTCAGCTCACTAAGCCACTCCTCATAGGACTTGATTTCCAACTTTTGATCACCTTGGTCAGTCTCCTCTGGATACATTTCAGCTTGCTGATATTCTCCTTGAACTGTGGTGGCCAAAACAGAATAGTGTATTCCAAGTGAGATCCGATCAAATCAAATTGGAGTCGCACCATTGCTTCCCTCAGTCTAGACATTATACTCCTGTTGATATAGCATAAAATTGCAATTGCTTTTTTGGACACATCACACTATTGACTCATGTTTAGTTTTTGATCTACTGAGGACTGTAAATTATTTTCACTTGTACTGCTTTCAAGGTAGTTGTCACCCAGTCTATATTTGTACATTTGCACCATGCTATATGAGGAACAGCTCAGGGAGGTGGGTATGTTTAGCCTGGATAAAAGACGGTGAAGAGGTGACATGATAGCCATTGTAAATATTTGAAAGGATGTCAGATTGAGAATGGAATAATACATCAAGAGGGTTTCACAACACAATAGTCAAAAGAAAAAGGGGGAGAGAATAACAAAGTATCCAAACACTATGTACTGCAAACTATAAAGACTTCTTATATCAAATTATACTTGCATTATATTTGCACCAGTACCTTGTGGTAAACATTAGAGATATCTAACCATATACATGTATATAAATAAAATTACTCATGCAAAGTCCAATAAATTCATGCAAAGTCCAGTAGATATTCCAGCTCTTCAAGCTCTGCTCCAGAGCTGTACAGCCGTTTCAACGTCAGGGTCTTCTTCAGTTTATACAATAAACTGTCTCAGCTCCGGAATTCAAAGTTTTAAAGTACAGTTTCCAACTTGCTTTTCCATTTTTCTCTCTCTTGAGACATGCCTTTTTACAAGAAACTCATTTTGTTAAATGTAAAATGTAAAAAACTAAGGTTGGCATCACCCCACCCACTGACCTCCTCCCATACCACACAATACATTCTTGCTGCTGCTGCTGCTGCTGCTATGTGCCTTCAAAAAGTTTCTGACTAATGGTGTTGCTAAGGTGAATCTATCATGTTTTTTTTTACAAACTTCTTCAGAGGAGGTTTGTCAATGTCATCCTCTGAGGCTGAGACAGTGTGACTTGTCCAATGTTACCCATTGGGTTTATATGTCTAAGCCAGGATTCAGATCCTGGTCTCTAGAGTCATAGTCCAATGCTCAAACCACAACACCACGCTGGTTCTCTTAGTAATGTTTTTTATAGTGAAGTTACTCATAAATTTTAATTCCCATATATCACTGAATGTAATGGTAATAGTTCTGATATAAACAACTAGCAAAATTTAAAATGTATCTTTAAATTACAATAGTATGCACACAGCCTAAATTTATATATATGTGCAGTCCCATGTGATTGAAGTGAAAATTTGGTAAAATGTGATGTTTTTAAAGAAAAATTTAAAATAATGTTTAGATTTTTAAAAATTAAATTTTAAATATTTTAAAATTTAAAATTTTATTTAAAAAAAAAACTGAGGGCTTTCCTTTCTTCTGCCACTGAGCTGCATCCCACTCACATCATCTCTTCAGCAATTTCAACACATGCAGGCAAACACCACAGCCTGTTTCTGCCAAAAGGCAAATGTTTTGGGAGCAGTGATGTCACACACACACACACTGTAAGCTGTCACCTGGTGCAGTCCATGATGCCCCTAACTACAGAATTCCACCTAAGATTCCAGTCATTAGGAAGAACTTTCTGTCAGTAAGAGCTATTTGACAGTGGAATTATGTTGCCTTCAAATGTGCTCGAGTCTCTTTTTGGGGAAATTTTTAAAAGAGGCTAGATGGCCATCTGTTGGGAACGTTTTAATCTTCCTGCATGGCAGGGGATGGACTCAATAACTGTTGTAGTCTCTTCCAACTTTATGATTCTATGATTTCATTTCTCCTATCTGAATGTAGTACCTTATATTTATCCCTGTAGAAATTTGTTTTCTTAGTTTTGGCCCAGCTTTTCCAATTTGTCAAGGTAATTTTAAATTTTGATTCTGTCCTCTGGGGTATCCACTACCCCCACCTCCACTTTGGTGTCATCTACAAATTTGATACACATTCCTTTTACTCTATCACCCAAGTCTTTTATAAAGTTGTTGAAGAACAACAATCCAGGACATAACCCTGAAGAACTTCACTAGTCTCATCTCTCCAGGATGAACAGGAATCTTTGGTAATCACTCTCTGCATTCAAGGAAGTCATGGCCCTGAACTTGCAAGGCCTGAGCAGGGCTGCTGGTTGTCAAGATTCTTGGAAGTCTCTTATTTATAGGGTTGTCATGAGGAGAAGCTAATAGCTGAACATGTCTCAAAGTGATTCTTTAAATTTGAGGTTAGAGATTGTTCTTAGTAATAGCATCTCTTCTATAGATATCTTCTGGTTTTTCTTCTGACCTCAGGTACATAAAGTCATTGGCTGTTGTCTCCCAACCACCATTCACAGCCTCCTGAATAAACATCTTAACTGCATAAAAAGGTTTGTGAACCTTCCTTCTTTAATTCACAAAGCATTGGTAGGTATGCTGAGCAAAGAAAATTATGTTGGCCTTGTCAAAGTTATTTGAAAAGTTACATCCCATTGTCTGCAAGAGTCTCAGTGTGCTTAATCAAAAAATATGTCATGATAAGACAGTGAGGAGGGGGGAAGAGAGAGTTTCTCATGCAGATTAACTGTGTGAACCTAACACATCTATTTGTCTATTTATTTATTTTTATCCTGCCATTCTCTCAAATGGGACCCTACTCCCATCTAGAAATTCCTAGAAATTCAGAATAGGGCAAAGTGATGGTTTCTGGACTGGTGCCTGTCTCCAAGACACTGAATGTCAGTCCAGGGAGAGTTTCTAGGAAACAATGAAAAATGTGGCCAATGGGCACAAATATGGTGCCTATTTGTAGCGCACTAGGAAAAAATGATTACCATTCCCCCCACACCAGGTAGCCTAAGGAGGACTGGAATAGGGTACATGGAGTTCCATATTAGTTTTCACCCAAGCACTTCAAGGCTTTGATTAGGTTCAGAAAGTGAGCTACCGTTAAAGGTTTGAAAGCAGAACAGTTCCTTTATTCATTTAACAGAACCCCTAGCAGTATTTTTACGCTTGGTATCTTGTAGCACACAATGAATCCAAACTCAGAAGTGATCTGGCCTCAGTAGTGTTGCACCAGATTGGATTCTTCTATTACCCACACTAAAGGAACAGATGATATACAACAGTGGCCTGTTCATATGGAACTCTGCCCAGATCATTGCAGGAAGAATCCTGTACAATCTGCAGGTCTTCATCACCATCAAGGTGGATCCAGCCAAGCGTATTCATCAGAGATAAAGGAAAGAAACATATACTAAACACACAGGGAAAATGGGCCTGCAAGATAGAGGTGAAAAAATAAGTACAGTATACTGCTACTACCCTGTTTCCCCAAAAATAAGACATCCCCAAAAAATAAGACCTAGTAGAGGCTTGGCTGAATTGTTAAATATAAGGCCTACCCTGAAAGTAAGACCTAGCAAAGTTTTTGTATATAAATATATATACAGTATATAATAAATGTTCATTTTTTTGGTTCAACAATAAATGTTAATTCTTCTTCATGGAAAAAATAAGACATTCCCTGAAAATAAGACCTACTGCATCTTTGGGAGCAAAAATTAATATAAGACACTGTCTTATTTTCGGGGAAACACGGTATAGCCAATTCTTGCTGCACAAAATTCAAAATATTTCAGTGCTCATTAAAAACATGTTTAATGAGCAAACAGCAAGGCTGGGGAGTAGGAGTAAGGAGTGAAGAGGTTTTTACAGGAGTAGGAGTAGGACTAAGAGTAACAAAATATATTTGTTATTCCTTATTCCTGTTATTATATTGTACATGCAAACACCAAAGAACAATTTTATTATATTGCACTGGGAAAGGGACTGAGAGGCAGAGAGAGAGAGAGAGAGAGAGAGAGAGAGAGAGAGAGAGAGATGCCAGCTTTGCAAAGCAACCAGGGCTTTTCCCCAGAGCTGGGGAGTAGGAGTAAGGAGTAAGCGAGTAAGAGGTTTTTATAGGAATATGAGTAGAATAACATTTTAAAAGTATCTTACTCCAAAGCAGGACAAGGAGTAACCCCAAAATGACCACTACTCCCCAGCCCTGATAAAGAGCAAATATGAAAAACAATGCTCCGTGCCAGAAATACTGTGGAGAATCTCAACAGTATGCCATTTTCAAGCACACAACTAGAAGTAAAAAATCTGAAAAGAGCTGCTGGGAAGAGACAGCACTGGGGGCCTTGTCTATATTAGGAAAGTACATTGTGTTACTGATACAGATTAGCATTCACAGCTAAAACTGATTTGCTAACACAAACATTCCTGGAGAAGTGAACAATAGCGTAAGGTTGTTATTATTTTTATCTGTTTTCAGTACTGCACACACATGTAACAATGAAGCACATCTAACACCTAAACATCATACTAATATGTCGATGTGGAATAATCACAAAAGTAAAATAAGAAACTAAGATGCCCCCGGCCACCAGAGAGAAGAGAAAGTTGTTAGTTTGACTAGGTTTTAAATTCTCACACAGGAAGAAGAGGACAAAGAGGACATAGATCAGAGTGAACGTAAACAAAAGTGAGTCTAGAGATGAGGAGATGGAAGAGTGGAGAGTAAGGAACAGACTGAATGACAAACTTGAAGAAAGTGTAGCTGTAAGACAGAGACATCTGAAGCAAGAAAGTCTCAAGGAGGAAACTCAGTCAGGAATGTGCAATGTTAGGAAGTCACTGTGAGGTCTCAAAATAAAAGAAAGTAAGTACTGAGCATATGACAGCTGAAGAAACAAGAAACTAAAAACATGGCAAAATTGTCCCCTCCTCACTCTCTAGGGGTCACTTTGAATTTTAAAAAAAGTTTTTAAAACAGGGAGGGCAGTGGAGGGACAGAAGAAACAGCAGTAGTCAAAGATTTGGTGCAGGACATACATAGCTCCCAGACCTTAGATACCTGCCCATTCCTGTTTAAGCTGTGCAAAAAAACTCTCACTTCTATTGTCATTACAAATTATAACCTGGGAACCATTATGAGGGCCAACTATAGCCAAAAAGGTCACCAAGATGATGTGCTTCACATATCAATTTGAACCTGGCAAACCTATTATTTGGGTTTAGAGTTTAATAACATTCTCATGCTAAAAAGCCAATGTTGATATTAGTTGCTTTCTGTTAACATGCATCTTTTATTTTCGCAAAATTCTTTTTTTAAAGTCAGCAATAAACCTGAAGCTTGCTTTTTCAGTTCAAGGAATATATTCTGATCGGTTCCAGATGTAGCATAATCTGATACTTTATTTCAACGCGGAAATTTACATGTATATCTGCGTGGAATCAGTTCTGTCCTACTCACCCACCCCATGTCCCTCCAGCTTCCAAAGCTCCCACACTGGTGTAATTCCTCCCAAGCAACAGCACATAGTTATTCCTACTTTTGGCTATCCTTCCCTATCATCCTTCTGCCTGGGAGGGAGTGAAGAGGCAGGCCTAGCTCCATCAGAGCTTGCCTAAAGAAAGAACGCCTGCCCTACATGCCAACTGCCATCCTCCAGCTTGGGAGGGAGTAAAGAGGCAGGCCCAGCTCCATCAGGGTTACCCTGAAGAAAGAGAGCCCTCCCTCCAGTGCATCAGGCCACAGAAGGAGAGAAGAACCACTGGACCTGATCCCTTTTCCCACCACCATTCACTTCTCCTTTTGTGTTGTGTCTTTTTAGATTGTAAGCCTGAGGGCAGGGAACCATCTAATTAAAATAATTGTAAGCCGCTCTGAGAGCTTTTAGGGCTGAAGAGCGGGATATAAATACCATAATAAATAAATAAATAAATAAAATAATCTGGGAGTCTCCAGATGTTTTGGACTACAGTTACTATTATCTCTGACCACTGGAATAATTGGTAGGATTAGGCATTTTAATCCAAACATCTGGAAGACACCATCCTAGGGAAGACTCTTAAGACTTATACACAATTGTTCCCCAACTCTCATTTTCATGTGTTCTGACCAGTACTTCTCTGTCTTTACTTCTATGTCTCTCGGGCTTCTATCACCACTGCAGAGCACACCAAAAGGTTCTTCATTTTAAGACCTAAAGTTTAGGTCCAAAATTAGGAGTGGGCAACTGTGTAAAGGGTTGCATTGGTCCCCCAGGAGACCCTGGAAGGTTCCAAATTGACACACACACCTCCAAACACAAAGAGAATCCTCAAGGTACCATGGGACCATCTTCACCGTGTTTTGGGACCTTCCAAGGCTATTTTAGGCACAGGAAATGCCTTTTTAATAATAGGAAGTGATAATAAGTCTCTGATGGTTCTTCTAGTGGTCATCTGTGAACTCATACAAACAGAAGTCTAATTCAAGACATTCTAGATTTGAGTAGCTTTTGTGTGAGCTCCCACACACTCCCTCCTGTGCACATGCTCAGATGCACCTAATCTCATCTGCTCCACCAATAAAACTCACAGGATGGAAAAAAGCCTTCCCACCAAAGCCACCTGTTCCACTGGATATCAATGCAGCAATCCAAAGGACAGACAGGACACAATGAGGGGAGGACCAAAGGGTTTGTGTGATTTCACAGATGATCACCCAAAGATCTACAGTTACAGGTATGTAACCTGTCCTCCTTCACAGTCCCTGTATCTCATAGGAGACCAACAAGCTACAAAGTAGGAGGCAGGAAGGTCATTGCAATCAAATAAGAGTTTACTAAACATTAAGTCAGTGCAATACATCATACATGAGCATAACGCCCCCTACTCCTACAAGGAAATATCAAGGCACAATAAGTTTCAGAAGACATAAATTATCTGAAACATCAATACACAGTGCAAAAACAAGTTTCAGAAGAATTGTTTTGAAATGTCAAAATACAGGCAATATAGAGGGAATACAATACAGATCTTATGAATGCAGTATCAGTTTGATACCTTGAGTCCAGTCTGTAATGAGTTATAAAAGTGATCAGGTGTGAACAGGAAAGTAGAAAATGCAGCAAGAGCCCGTGTGGAATGGGTTCAGATTCAAGCTGGAGGGTCCATCTAAGCCAGGTAATAAGCAAGATGGATACCCAGCAGTACTTTCTTTGCTGAAGAGAAACACCCTAGGGAGTTTATCAGACGACAGAAATTGGAAGCATAATCCAATGGCAGTCCGAAGCAATCATGGGATTTCATGTTATTGCGTGAGAGATTACCACATGCATTTTCGGGCAATGGGAAGTCCTTCCGAACACAATCGTGGGGCTTCACGTTATTGCATGAGAAACTATCACACACAATTTCGGGCAATGGGAAGTCATTCCGAACGCGATGCAGCATGAATACGCAATCACATAAATTCGCTGAACTAGCGAATTCACTCATTTCTGAACTGGCCCCACTTTCATTTCTTTTGAAATTGAGAGAAATTCCTCCCGTGTGATAAACTCCAAAGTGTCTTTGTAAAGTATGAAAAGCCAAAGTCCCAACAATGTAGTCCAAAGACATATTGAGCCAATGCAGCTTCTTCTTGAATGCAGAAGTGGGGTTTTGCGTGAAAGACAACAGAACAATGTCATCATTAACATAGAAAATCAACACACTTGAGGAAAGAGGGTAGGTAATGTAAGTCACAAGATGGTTTGATCATGGTGAAATTTCAGGAAGTTCTCCACACAGAGAATACAGAGTTCGCCAGTTGTCTAGGAGTCATAAACACAATCAGAAAAGCAGTCTTCCACGAGAGCAACTGGAAATCACAGGTAGCAATGGGCTTGAGGGGCTTACCACAAAGCTGGCCCAAGTCAAGTTCCAAGCTACACCATGGCATCAGGCCCAGAACATAGGTTCTTGTAGCCATTCAAGAACCTCTTCACAAGAGGATTGAGGAAGCAGGAAAACTTCCTGAGTAGATGAAATTTCACAGAAATTGCAGTGAAGTAACACTGGATCAATGACAATGAAAAACCCTCAGAAGACATACCTGGTACTGGCTTCAGAAGGGAAAATGTGAATGTTCAAGAAGTCTTGAAACTTTCTCCACTTATAAGAGTACAAGTGTCTGGTAAAAGGTCGATGAGTGGTGGCAATAACTATCCTTGCAGAAATGGGCATGGAGGCTAGTGAACAATCCTCTACACCATGAAATTGAAGGTGTCAAGCTCTTTACTACAGAGTATTTACAGCACTATACACAACCCAACAACTATCCAACCAACAGCAACCCACACAGAACATAGGCTGCACCCGTATTTATATACTTTGTCCATGACATGATTGCGTCACACAGGTGTCTGTAGTAGTCCTCTTGTATCAGTCACTTGCTTTGTCATCCTGGGCATATCTTATAATGTGTGACTGATGATACTCCATGTCAATCACCATGCCACAACCTTTCACTTGTATTGCATCATCCAGCATCTTCATCCAGCAGCCATATTCTGCATAGTGAAATTCAATTCCGTTCTTACATACACTGACAGACTGGAGCAAAGAAGTTACTCTAACAATCCTCATCTCCCAATCTGTTGAAGAAGAAAGTCAGCTTCTTCCAGGGCAGCTGTTAATACTTGCCCATATATGTGATGTAGTACCATCAAAAAGCTTGCCTAGTTATTCTAGAAGGTTCCAAAGATGCACTGCACAGATACAGAATAACCTAATGGTTTGAGTCATAGAGACCACAAAGAAGAAACACAGTTACAGCTATGCAATTTGTTGCTCTTTGTAGCAATAGCAATAGCAGGTACTTTTCTATACTGCTTATCAGTGAACTTAAGTGGTTTATAATGTGTAAGTTAATTGCTCCCAACAAGCTGGGTATTCATTTTAGCGACCTCGGAAAGATGCAAGCCCGAGTCAAGCTTCAGACCTTGGCTGTTATTGAACTCACAACCTTGCCATTTGTGAGTGAATGGCTGCAGTACAGGCATTTAACCACTGCACCAGGGCTCCTCTTTGTCATCTCCGTAATTCAAAAATATATACATATATATGGTTGAATCTCCTAAGGAAAGCTGCCTGAGCACCCTGCCTGCAATTCTGCCATGTCAACATTCTCAGTCTGGCATTATCCTGAACCAGTAAAGTAATTGTTAATGGACGTACTGTAGCAGCAGCTTCCAGAGAAAATGCAAATAAAGACTACAAAGAACATGGTTTCTCAACATTTAAAATTTGAGAGAAGCATTCCTTCATTATTTCATTAATATTCAAATGAAAATAATTTCAAAAAAGGGAACTTCATATTAGCAATTAACTCCATCTGAATAAAAGAATCTCCTTTAATACTATGGTTCAGGCATGTGTCCTCTTGGGTTCAAAGTCACATAGAAGTGTCCCAAGTTCTATGAGGGAAGCCAGTAATGTACTGGATGTGAATGGCTACTAATACAACATCCAAGCTTCATTTTGCCTCTGGTATTAAAGATAGGTAACATCAATAAAGAATGTATTAAAGAGTTTAATTAATTTGCCAACATGTAAGAGTATTAAATTACCCTAAGTCATGGCACATTTACAAAATGGACTTTCACTGACCTTTGTCTTTTTTATTCCTTGCCAGGAATAAAACAGGACTGGGCAATTTTGATGTGTCCAACTTGCATCCTGCACTGGGAGAATGATGGGATATAAATTAAATCTCTAAATACCATTTTTATGCCCCTAGGATGCTCTGCCAAAAAAGAAAAGAAAAGAAAAACAGAACAAAACCAGAATCACCTCAATATCCACTTTTGGCTTTGAAAAAATGAGAATCCTTAACCTATTTAAAAGATTAACTGCTGTAGTCTGCAGTATTCAGGGACTGGGGCCAGAAAAATCAGCTAGGGGTGCAGGGACCCTGGGCTCAAGTGGTGGGCAGCCATTCACTTAATTAAGAGTGGCATAGATCAGGTTAACGTACACTGGCCTGTGTGCCAGAACCCTTTCTGATGACGGATCTAAATCCAATTTCTAGTTCCAACTAAGAGTAGACCCACTGAAGCATTGGGAGCTTGTGAAGTCACAAGTTTTACTGATTCATCTATATTCAGATCATTATGCTCAACTGGATTTCAGTCATTATGTTCATTGTGTGTCTGTAAGGGTTACTAAATACAGTATCACCCCTACATTCTGCACAGGCTCTACAAAGCTAAATCTTTGTATTAACCACCACTCTGAATGTGGAAACAGAGATCAAGACTCCATAAAAAGATCTGAGACAGGAACAACCAAAGATAAGAAAGATGAATAGTCAAGGTAATTTATCATATAAACAAGTAACATCTACACCAATCCATACCAGCATCAACAGTGGAACATGAGGGTGCTTCAGTCCCCTGAATGAGACATAGTTATTTGTCAAGAAAAAAGGGTGTCCATTACAGTTATTACTATCAATCCTGTCTCCCTTGTCATGCATGCTTGCTCTCCTAGAGCTGTTTTAGGTTAATTAACAATGCCTGAGTGATTTAGCATTCTAGGCACTGCCCACCTGCTAACAGATTTCACAGCATGTCAGTTTTCAATTTTATATTTCACATTTTGACACTAAATGTAGTCTGAAGTTCTTTAGAATTTTAAACATTCCTTTGTTAAATATTCTGATACATGGTAAGCCAAGATCCACCTAGCTTTTATTCTCCAGCTACTTGCTGATCTCAACTATGCAGAAATGTATCTTCTATCCCAGAAGGCCTCATTGATCATCCCATATGCTCAAAGTACCATCCTTTCAATACAGGGATGGACAAGTACAATGGGGAGGAAAATCACTTGTGGTTGCCACCAATATAAAGCCAAAAGCAATGGCAGGGGATCTTTCAGAGACAATAACAGTAGCACTATAGCTAACATTTGTTAGTACTGAAAGAAAGAAGTTGGCGGCATGAGCTTTCATAGACTTAAGTCTGCTTGCTCAGATGCATTTAGTGGAGTGGAAAGCCAGGGACATACCTATATATGTCATTAGTGTGTGGGAAAGTCAATTCAAATTCCAAATCCTTTGTCTATGGAAATGAAGTGGCAAGTCCAGTTTTTACTATGGTCATTTGTTAACAAAGGCAGAGGAAACTAGCCTGTAGGTGAGGAGAATAAACGAGTATGTGAAACAGAGACTGATGTGATGAACAGGTCAAGGGTGCCCCCATGAGGATGGGGGCTACTTTTTTGAAATGTATGTAGGTTGCCAGTAAACCATTATCTTTGTTCAACCCAGTGTTAATAGTCTACAGTCTGCATCAAGCAGCACCTCTTGGTTTGTTTGTTTGCCTCCCCACCATGCATGCACACTATCCCATGAATACACCACCCAAAACCAGAATTACCTCTCTCTTCCCACCCAGCTACCATCCCATTGGATGTCCAGCGTGACCTGCCACAGTTGCAAAAGCAAAACACTGCCCGTACGATGCATCAGTGTGCCCAGCCACACTTTGGCAAAGCACAATCATGGCGCCCTCCCATACATGCCCCCTTTTCCCCCTTCAACTCATGCCCCTCTGTTGGACTGTCTGGTTCATGTATGTTCTAATTACATCCATTACATCATTGGCAACCTGCTATGGTTGTCATACTTTCACATCATGGGGTGTATGACAAGTTGGCGGTGCAGCTGGCCACTCACATGTCTGTATAACTGAACTGTCTGGCATTTCAGGGGGATGTGAGAAATATAGTTTGGCTTCAGTGGCTATGACCATTTAATTATGATGTGTTAATCATCCATGCAGCAAAGAGGAGGAAAGAAGAGAAATTGTCATGAAAATACAGTTGGCCCTCCGTTTTTGCGGGGAATCTGTTCAGGAACCACCACCACCCACAAAATGGAGGCTCACACATATTCAAGCCCCATAGGCTTGAATGGGGCATGTGCCCATGCACCAGGGCATGCGCCTAGGGTGCACCCCACTGGAAATAGTGGAGGACACCCCCTGCGGATTTTCAAGATCACAGATCCCAAATCCATGAGTTAGGAGGGGCGACTGTACTGGTGGATGTGAGCTTACAATGTGTTTATTGCTTAAACAGACCAGAATCTGGCTTGGACCTGGCACACCAGGGAGGAGGGACATTTCCAGCCCAGGGGTATAATTCCAATTTGGGATACTTTGTAGGGACTTCATTCCTGTGACACATGGGCTCTGAGGACAAAAGGTGGGGCCAAACAAAGTGATGAGGGGTAGTTACAATTCTTACCAATTTTGATACTTCCCCACCAATTATACATTCTATCTTATGTCTGTCAATTTTGACCTTAGACCCAGTACACCAGCTTCCTCACTAGCAATCCAGAGTTCAGCTCCTGTTGTTGTTGTTGTTGTTGTTTTTAAAGCTCTTATCTCTGATCACTGAATTGGGGGGGGGGGGGGGGGACAGCTACAAGCCAAATTAGGAACCTCCATGAGCCACATCAGCTCACTGACCAGAAATTCTACAACCCTGCAGCATGTGGAACATGCAGCCTCGGAGAGTGGAGGAGTCTCCTTCTGTTTTTAAACAAAGACCGGATGATGATCTGTCAGGAGTGATTCAATAGTGTATTCTTGCATGGCAGGGGATTGGACTGGATAACCCTTGTGGTCTCTTCCAGCTCCATGATTCTATGTCTACCATGGGATAAAGAACTGAAACATGCCACATTCCTAACAAAGTGGAAAGAGGCTTTCAATTCAGAAGTTTCCTCTGGCTTTCTGAAAGCTGAAAGAGGCTTTCAATTAAGAAGTCAATCTTGGACTTACAGAGTTTTCAATATTGTTATTAGACTTTCATTGATTCCTTCTGAATTGAACAAATTAAATTATACTGGTAGTCTCTTTTATGGAGATGTGGAGAATTAAAGCTACTGTACTAATGAAGTTTTGCTAAAGATGTCAAATAAAGAATCAGTCTGACAATAAATTAGGTTTGGATGCATTAAATTCCAAGGCGCCCTAAATAAAACGCATGTGGCTTGGATTCAGTCTTCTGCCTCAGTAGTAAAGCTACTGTACTAATGAAATTTTCATAAAGATGTCAAATAAAAAATCAATCTGACAATAAACACAGTTCGAATTAGTTTGTTCACTTAGGTTTGGATGCATTAAATTCCAATGGGGCCTAAATTAAATGCATGTGGCTTGGATTCGGTCTTCTGCTTCTGTAACTAAGCAACCATTTTTTGCTTCAAAATCTCTCTCCAATGACACTGATGACAGAATAACAGGACTCCTAAAACTGGCATCTTTAACTGACACATATTCAAAGAAATACATTTCACAAATTTAATGACATATGGGATACTCTTCTGGAGTGATTTACTACAATAACGCTATCCAAATCCAACAACTGTTGTGATTTGAACTCACTGACCAGTTAATATGCATACACTTATCCAGTCCATTCTTACCATCTCTGCCACCTCCCCCTCCCCCGCCATCTTATCCTTCTCTTATCTTCGTCATTGAAAACAAAAACTATGTATCTTTTAGACTGTAAGCCTGAGGGCAGGGATCCGTCTAATTTAAGATTGTATGTACAGCACTGTGTAAATTTACAGCACTATATAAATAAGGGTTAATAATAATAATAATAATCTAATAATTACACTGAGACCTAGAAGTGAAAAGATAATACAAACTAGAAGTGTCTTGATTCCTGAGAGCTATGTACCAACAAGATAATACTGGATCTCTTTTTTAAATTCAAGGTTTTATTCTAGTTTACTTATATAACAATTGTCTTTTATATGTTCCAATTTTTATAATAAAATTGATTACTGTTTAAAACATACAGTACTTATCTAACTTTATTATCTAACATTTCTGTGCTTTTTGGTTTATTAATTCCTTAACTTCCCTTAAATCACAGATTTCTTTTTTCTTTTATTCTGCATTATACAAGAAGTAAATCAGGACTATATGTCAAGATCATTCACACCTCAGCAATGAATAATTCAAATTTTAACAACAGACAGGGCAGCTATTGTTATTAAACAAATAAAATATTTAGGAAAGCAATACATCCACAATGCAATATTTCCTAATTGAATTGGCAACGCTTCAGGCACAGTGATATTTGTTTAGCTAGAGTGCCACACATTCTTTGAGGGCTTGGACTTATATAACCCTGGTCCCCACTAAGACTGTAATTTTATCAAGCTGTATACTCATCTCAGTTTTCCCCACTGGCCTACTGATTACCAAAAACATTCTGTGAAACTTGAAGTAGTTAAACTGGGCAATATTGCAATTGTTCAGCTTCAAACCATATAAAGTTTAACTACTGAAATGTTATTCTACCCAACCCTCTTCCCAGCCCAGCTGCTTCCAGAGGGGGCAGTTGGTCTGGGAAGATGCAAGAAAAGTGAGTGCTCCCTCCCCAAGCCTCCTCTGAGCCCAGTTGCCTCCAGAGGGGGCAGCCAGGCTGAGAAACACCAGGAGTGAGCAAGACATCCTTTACACCCATGGTTACATGCCCTTACACTGATCTGGAAATAATGCAAAATCTTTTATTATTACAAAATGACCCATTTACAGATGAGAGTAGGCCCATCTCAATCTGGGAAAGATGGGTAAATTGATCAAATTTCAGTTGCCCATTTTTAAATTAAAAGTGTTTCCTGAAAAAGTACTCAAACATATTATGTACTAATAGATACATGTTTTATATGACCTAGGAAGAGAAGTTAAAAACTCTTTGATCATGAATCCCATATGGTTTTTACATTGCAGTATATCAGTTGAAAACAAAACAACAGATTTATTTGGTTTCCCACAAACATGAAAGAATGCTAATCAAGTTCTTTTACTTTAAAGCTGGAGTGGTTTCTAGCTAATGGCCCCACTACTAATGGAAGACATTGATATTTGGGAAGTTAGCTTATTTATTTATATCCCACTTTTCTCACTATATAGGATACTTTTTATTATTTATCCTTCTACAAGAAATCTGTTGCTGGGGTCTTTCAGGAGAGTTTAAAATGTTAGTCTGAAAAATCAGTATGCAAAGGGATTTTGCAGCACCTTTTCGACAATGGAACACACTCCCTCGGAGTGTAGTGGAATCTCCTTCCTTAGAGGTCTTTAAGCAGAGGCTGGATGGCCATCTGTTGGGGATGCTTTGATTGGGAATTCCTGCATGGCAGGGGGTTAGACTGGATGGCCCTTGTGGTCTCTTCCAACTCTATGATTCTATGATTCTATGATTTTGAGACTAGCCTCAGGATAGTGTAAGAGAGGACGTAACTGAAAACTGCTCTATCCCCAATTTCATTGGCAAATGCTTTCCATCAACAATGGCACCAACACCATCCCAACTGTGAGCTGCACACATATGCATCCTTACTAGGAAATAATTGCTACTGAACAAAGTAGAATATACTTCTCAGTAAGTATGCAAAAAGAATAGGCTGAGAGTTTTCAGAACTTTTTAGAAGAAAAAGATGTTAAGTTTTAGCAAAACAATGTTTCTTAGTAAGACAGAAAATAAATGCCCATACTCTGCAGTTAGTACTCATGTAACTAAAAACCTGAAACTAGGTTTTTTTTTTAGTTTCATGAAGTAAAGCAGTACTAAAAGATCATCATACTGTTATCTTCTCTGTTCTCAATCTCCCTCTAACTCAGAGGAAAATTCAGAAGGGAAGACTGCATCACCTAGAAAGCCATTATGGTCCTATCCAACTTGACTGCTATTTTTAAGCAGGAAGGCAGAAAATTAAGTACAGACTAGAGAGAACCAAGCCATTTCCAAGCTAGTCTTTCTTTGTTCCAGGGCGAGTTCGCAGGAAATCTTCATATCATTTCATTCCCCATGCTTTCCAGACTTTGAATTAACAATCTTGTGCATGCGCAGAGGCGTGTCCTGACTTCTGTACATTTCCGGGTGACCCCTCCCAGCTTCTTTCTTGTTCATTGTTTCATGTTATTGCGATATTGTTTATTTTGCGTTATTTCATCCATTCTCATTTCCCAACATGCAGGTTTTGTCTGATCTCAAAACTATCCTTTTCTCTCTTTTCACCTACAATGACATAATGGGTTGCTTCACTGGAAAGGAGGATGATCAATTTTGAGCAATACAGGAGCAACATGACATGCAGATCACCCATTTTAGAGCCTTGTGCTCCCCCCCCCCCAAGTTGTGAATGCACATGCTATATATATATATATATATATACACACACACACACACACACAAGCATTAAAAATAAACAGCAAGCATGCAAACTGAACAGCCACAGCAATGGAAATAAATATTTGCACATGACTGTCATGTTTTCAGTCCTCCATAGTTGCGGAATACCTGTAAATGTATAAATGTATATATGAACGTATGTATATGTAAATGTAAGTGTATATATGAATGCATATATATATTCATGTATATGCATATGCCTGTACATATGTATGTATGTATACATATACATATGTATGCATGTATATATACAGATATGTATGTATATATAGATATGTAAGTAATAACAATAAACTAAAGGCTTGCAAGCAGAGCAACCACAGCAATGGAATTAAATATTTGTATGTGACTGGGACAAGCGGTTGTCTGAGGAGATCAAGTTGTCTGGGGGAAACCACACACACCCCAAGTTGGTGGACTCGGGGGCAAGAGCCATGAGCAGGTTCATCCTTGCCCCACGGGAGTGGGAGAAATCCCTAAGCAACCCAGAAGCCAAGCCGCTGATGGGGGGGGGGTAATCCCAGGGCAGAAGTGAAAATGTATTCCATACAAAAGCTAATTCGAATTAACTTCAAATGGGAAAAGGACTTGTAACTTTGATGTTTTCTGAATTTACATAATCCTGGAATGACCCATAGATGCCTCCCCATTGGCCCCGCATTGCCAGCAATCGCGTATGAATGTCTTTTGCGTATTAATGCAAATCCGATGGATAACACCGAACTGGCACTACTTTAACCTTCCAATTCAGCCCCATATGAAAGAGTCCACTGTCAAGTCTTATCATAAATTCTCAACTGAGATATGGGCTTCAACTATTGCTATTATACAACATTCAAGTTTTTGTTTTTAAGCACCTCAGTGTTATTTTGGCTATGTGTTTATGGTCAATGTCCTTCTGCAAGGTGAACCGCTACCCAGTAAATTCATTATTTAACTCAAGACGTGTGTAAATTTTATACATAAAAAAGCTTGGAAAGAGGAAGAAGGATCAGGGCCTCTAAGTCTTACAGCCCCCCACCTTGAGCAGCTCTTACACACACCCCTGTGGGTTCCACCCCAGTTTAAGAACCACTGCCCTAAGAGCACAAGATCCTGACTGAGCTTGGTATAAGCAATGTCAACTCTGGTTAGTATTTCGGTTAGAGACCGTACTTCTAATGAATACCAGGTACTATAAGCTATATTTTAGAGGAAGGAGCTGGCAAAACCATCTCTCAGTATTTCTTAAGAAAACCCTATGAAATTCATGGGGTTTCCATTAGTTGATAGGCAACTTGAAGGTACATACACATATGTACAACATGAAGGCAATGACACATTAAGTATACTCTCAATTATTTCCTATTGGTCCTGCCATATGACATGCAGTGGCTGTGATGGAAACACCAGCGAACACAATACCAGTACTCTACAAACCGAAATAGCACAAGTTGAAATTTTCAGATAGAGAAAAATATCTAGCACATGCACATCTGCAGAGCATTACATATGTGACTCAATACTTCATTAACACTCTCTACCAGAAAGCTTTAGAAGTGAGAGGTGAGAGCTGCTCACTAAAGTTAATATTAAAGAAAAACTTCACAGCACAATACACTAGGGAAATCAAACAGTGACAAAATATTCAGCATCAGCATAATTCTATCATCCCATAAAGAAGACTAAAAAGGTAATGACAATATATTGCTTAACCACTTAAATGAAATCAGGATCAAAAGCAAAAGAGGGCAATAATAATAATAATAATAATAACAACAATAATAAAAGTTATTTATATCCCGCCTCTCTGAAGCCAATCTGGGCGGCTAACAATATTAAAATGCATTACATCCAATCCCTAAGATCTTTCTAGTAGTATAACAGAGCAAAAGAAAACTCAAAAGTTACACACTAGGGAGAATCAGGGAGAAGCAGTTACATTACTGTTTCTTCTTTTTATTAAGTGTTTAGCACATACACATCTGGACAAGCAGGGACATGGGAAGAAGCAGTGCTTAGAGTCAAAACATTGTGAAACATACAGAACATAACCATTAACAATGAATTCTAAATACACTGGTGAAACACAATGTCCCCTGGCTTCAATTATATTGGTTCCCGTGTAAACATTGTTAAGAAGTATCAATGTGGTGCTAGGACAGCCAGCAGCAATAAAGGAAATGCATACATTCATCCTATTCAAAAGATTCATCCACTCACAGCACTATTTCTGCAAGTAGTTCTAGGCTGCACTTCAAGGAAATGCACAATAATAAAAACCAATAATGCACAATTCACATTAGTCTTCATGCAATAACAGAACTACCACAAAAAAGTAAAAGAACTACCACATTTCATACCTGGAAAAATTAATACACAGTCAGAACAGTATGGGCAGAGATGTCCTCTCAAGTAAGTGCCAATACCTTGGAGATCAACTAGAAAGTCAAAAGGAAACCTGATCTACTGGGTGTGAGCAAGGACATTTAATTACTGTTTTTTCAATTGTATTTCTACTTTATTCATAAGAGCAAAAATGGTTCTGAACAAGCTTTTTTAAGAACACAGGAGAGTGTTCACTCTCTCTAAGTTATCCACCATACTAATTTCACCTTTCTTAGTTAGTATGGAAGTGACTTAAGGAGACACCTGAAAGCATGGAAAGATATTATCTTCACTTCAAATGATTTTTAGAACAAAAGATTTCAAAATACTCTAGCCTACCTAGATTTTTCAAACCTGCTGCATAAAGATGGCAATTAACAGAGATACCTGTCCTTATGCCAAAGACACAAGCTATGTTACCTTAATTCTCTAAAGTGTCCTACCATTGCTCCTCTAATTCAGAGAAAAAAATGATTCAAATATACCTGCTGTCTAATGGAATTTAAATATTTCTTGGCAGTACTAAGAATGAACAATTCTTTGTTAGTAACAAGAGGGGCATCAGTGTAGTGGAATGTATGAAACTAATTCTTGTCATAAATAGCTGGAATTTGAACATAAGAAAACCCCAATAATTGGTTAGAATAATCAAGGTCAAGTTTCTGAACTTTATGCAAGAAATGATCATATCCTTCTCTTACACAGTATGAAATCTCAGTAATCTTTATTAGGGCATGGAATAAGCAAACACATTTTATTGTTGTTCATAACCAGATGTAAGAACAGTTCTTTCCATCTTCAAGGAATACATGCTGGAAAATAGCTTTTATGATAATATTTGAACATTCATCTTTCAATAATATTGCAAGAGACCTCATACAAGCTGAAGTTTAATTGTTAGGAAATAAGAAATTTGATCAGAGAATGTCATTGCACTCTTTACAGTCTATAAACAATCCTCCTGTACACACATACTTTTCCAAGATACTAGTACATACTACAAACTTTGTAACACAACAAATTAAACTGCTTTCATTTTAGTTGCTATGTTTTTAAACAAATATGAAAATTAATTTTAAAAAAAACAGAATGCACGCCTTTTCTTGAGAAACCCAACATCTATTCAACAGAAGAGGAAGAACAACTGAGTAAGAGTAACAAGTTAATGAATCTGGCTTCATAGTCTCATGATGCTGGAAAGATTTGAGTGTAGTTCTTTCAGAATGAAACAGCTATCTTTTACTTTTCCACTACAGGATAGTTGCACTACAGTTAGCTACTGTATACAGGCCTCTTTCACCTAAAGCTTTTGGCCCCTTTCACAACTAGCTTAAAATGATTATTCTAAGAGTAAAAAAATACAATATGCTAATAGCATTACTGATAGAAAATTATAGTATCTCCAAGAACTATTTCCACTCAGCCTTCCTTTTATTGCTTAAAATCTTAAGAATGAGATCAGAATTGTCTTTTAGGAGAACAGAACAAATTGGCTAATAGAACAAGTTCAAATACCTTAATATGGATCCAAACTTATGAGTTCCAGTTTCTCAGATGGCACCTTAAGGCTAGAATCCTAACCCACTGTTTTTTCATGGCAGTGCGGGGATACAAAACCTGGCCTCCAAAGTTGTAGCCCAAAGCCCAAACCACTACATCATGCTAACTCTCCTGCTACACCAACATTAAAGCAGAAATATTGAAAGGTGCTTTATACTGAGTCATTTAGTCCATCCAGTTTAATAGTATGTAGACATTACACTGCCAGAAAATGGCTCAGCAACATTTCAGACAGTATCTTTCCCACCCTTCCATGTACATCAGGGTTAGGGAACATATGGCATCCCACAAATTGTGGAACTGCACATCCCACTGTTGATTATGTTGGTAAGGCTGGTGAGAGTTGTAGTCTAACAATATCTGTTGAGCCACACATTCGGCAAGCCTGCTATGAAAGCCAAAGATTGAATGTGAGACCTTATCATAAGCTACGCCCGATTAACTTGCTAGAATCCAAGACCAACTAATTTCCAAGAATTAAGAGATCAGACATTTTTCATCACATAAAGATGAAGGCAAGTAATACACAAACAAAACAAACAGCTTCATTTATGTACCAGTTCATACTGCTAAGTGGTTTACAACTGTAAACTACTTGCCCCCAACAATCTGGGTACTCATTTTAGTGACTTCGGAAGGATGCAAGCCGAGTCAAGCTTGAACCCTTTTTGCTGGTATTGAACTTGCCACCTTATGGTTTTGAGTGAGTGGCTGCAGTACAGGCATTTAACCACTGTGCCACCAGGGCTCAATTTTCAATTTTCAGCAAGAAAATAAGTGAAACCCACACGGTACAAATCAAGAGGCCGGATCTATAGAAAAGTTTGGAAATTGTTTAAGAACATAGACACATATGCAACTAAGAGCAACAGCAATAATGAAAGCACCACATTGGCAGATACCATATTTACTCATGAATAAACATGAGTAAATTCATGTTGTGAGTCACAGATTAGTGAAAGTTCAAAATAGAAATATTTTCTTGGTACGTGCTGTATTATTTTTGTGTAAAAAGTGACATTTGGTGCTTTAAAAAACATGTCAATGCTTTAAGAACAGCTCCTACTTTCTTTGTTTTCTATTCCTTTTTTTCCAGAGTATGTATATTAAGTAGTGCTAAGCAAAATTAAACTAGTGACATATGTCTTTCTCTCAGGGTCACAGTCTGAAAGAGGACACACACAGAGTGGGCAGGAAGAGGGTAAGAGCTTTGCAATACCAGAACAAGATGTAAAGTATAAACAAATATTTATATCCAATTGAGGCTAGACTGTTTTTCTCTCGCTGAGGAGAAGATGTTTGGAGTACTCCAAGAAGTCTGGCTCTTTGATCAGTGACAAGAACTAAACTATCCTTCCTCTTCAGCTCTCCAGGCATATAGCAATAGACTTCTAAGATGGGAGGTGGGAAGCACCTGTTTATTCTCTGGCTGAGGACTAGAGCCAGGACAGTCCCCTACCTTCTGTGTACTGTTCATGGATGGTGGGAGGTGCAAATCACTGGCCTTTGGAATTCTAGTTTATAAGGGGCCACCAGCACATCCTTCTCATCTCACTATACTTTCGGACATCATGATCAAAATGAAAGTAAACTCAGATTGGTCTAAAATTCAAACTGGTCTAAAGAAGTGTAAGATCTCCCAGTGTAACTGAATTTTGCCAGGTTTTGTTGCCTCCACATTCACTTGCTTCATTCTTTGGAGGGACTTGTTTATAGTGATTTCTTGCATCTGCCCTAGGGCTCTTCCAAAGGTTTTTAAAAACTGAGACATGACGCGATAAAGGACAACTTTTCTCACTTAGATTTTTTTTAAATTCTTAAACCTGTAGTGCTATAGTGTTACTTCACTGGTACACTGTAGCTGTAAAAAATGAAAACAACAGAAATTATAATTTTATTTAAATATATATATTGTTCCCATTAAGTCTTAGAATTAAATAAAATGTTTATAAATAAAATAAAATTGGAATAAAATGTTGCACCTGGTGCTGGGAATTGCCAGAAAATAGGCCAGGGCAAAAGAAATAGCATTTGGATATTAAAAAAAAAAAAAAAAAAACCTCAAGAACCACAGCAACAAATGCCACCACTTCCCATATTTCCCATCTGGAGGAGCCATTATACAAATCAAATTTGCTCTATATAGATTTTACACAAGAGATGTTTTAGGAGTTACACAAGGCAGAAACAGATTATCGTAAAGGGGCGCCGTGATGCTGCACCTCTGATCGCTGGATCGGGGCCACAGCAACCACATGCTGCGGCCCTGATCCAGAAATTCCCCTGCACAAAAAGTGGCAGAAAGCCATTTCTTTTTGCACCAGGAAAAGGGCACTTTCCCTGAAACCTCCTTCCCCCACAAGCACAATTCATCACCTCTTTAACCAGCTTCAAAACTGAGTTAAAAACAATAATAATACTGTAATAATGTTTATTTCTATTTCCCGTCTCTCCCATTGGATCGAGGTGGGATTCCAACAGATAAATATATGTGTATACATTCAATCATATAAAATCTTAAAAACAATTATCTAAAATTATAAAAACATATTAATCTAATACAATTTAATCCTTGACCTACTAAGTTACTGTCAATATTCCAGTATGGATCAGGTTCACAATAGTGATGCCATTTCTTATAGTGAGTCAGGAGGATAGGCCCGCCGGAAGAGATCTGTCTTTAATGCCTTCTTAAAGGCTTCTAAGTTGATAATAAGACGGATCTCTTCCGGTAAGTTGTTCCATAATTTCGGGGCCACAGCTGAGAACGCCCTCTGGGAAGTTGATGTTAATCTAACATTATTATACTCTAACAAGTTCTTCCCTGAAGTCCTGAGAGTGCGGGGCCGATTGTGAAGGGGGAGGCGCTCCTTCAAGTAACTCGGGCCCAAGCCATATAGGGCTTTAAAGGTGACAATCAACACTTTGTAGTGCGCTTGGAAGCTAACCGGGAGCTGTTCAGGGAAGTGTTTCCAGACATTACATGATTGTTATCCCATATTATTTTAACTTGTCTGCTATATGTTATTGTTTGAAAGTCAAGATATATTAATATGTATTATGTTTAATTATTTTGGTAGAATATATGCCATAAGTAGGTATATTTTATCTATTTTAATTGACTGAGCGTACAGCACTGTGTAAATTTACAGCACTTTATAAATAAAGCTTAATAATAATAATAATAATAATAACAACAACAATAATAATAAGGCAATAAACAACAACAAATCATTCACAGGAAAATCAGAAAAATTATCTGTTGTTGTTTATCACCTGTTTAATAGCGATGTGTGTGAAACTCCTAGTTGTGATATTGTGTTTTGCATGAGATAATCACTGTTTAAACCCGCTGTTTCCCTCCTATTTTTCCCGTGTGATAAGATACATAGTTTCAACAATGTAAATTCACAGAGAGAGAGAGAACACATCACTGCACACACTACAGATCAATAATTAAAATTCAAAAGCCTGTGTAAATAAAAACATCTTCACCTGCCAATGGAAGGAGAGCAGGGAGGGAGCCAACTGGACTTCCTGTGGAAGGGAATCCCACGGCCTGGGAGCAACCACAGAGAAGGCTCTCTCAAGTCCTCACCAACTGCACCTGCAAAGGTGATGGGGCTAAGAAAAAGACCTCCCCTGCTTGTTATGTTAGAACTTCCCTGGATTATTCATCCATGGCCTAATTTATCTATGTTAATCCTAACAGTTCATTTACACTTGGCTATAACTATTATGGAGGGGGAGTTTTAACACATCTCAATGGCTTACAAGCCTTAGAAGCAGAGAAATATACCTGATGCTTTAAATAAGAGCGTGAACTGAAGAGATGCAGCAGACCTGACATGTTTTTCATGTGATTAATGAATAAGACCAGGGAACAGAACTGTGTCTTATGTTTAAAGACACAGTTCTATTCACTGGTCTTATTCGTGATTCACAATCAAATATTCTGCCTCATTCTGTGTATATGCAAATATACAGTTTAAAAAGCAGCCATGATACTTAGAAAACACAAGAATGGTTTAGCAACTGGTGTACCATGACAGCTGCTTCTCTTATTCTGTACTGTCATGCTGTCCCCTTACATTTCTTTCAAACATTTGTCCATTCCATCTGTTCCTTCTGATTTCAGGCTTGGTTTCAAAATTTTCTGGACAAGAAATAGTTGGGGTGGGGTAACTCCAAGCCTGCATATCACCTTCAGAAACAGACACTTTCCATCTCAGCATCGTAATTAAGGTTGCATTTTAGCTACAGTAAGCAGTTGCTAATTCTGTTACAGAGTGTTCCCATTTTACAAGTGCATGCAAGACAGACAAAATTTTCTTTTCTTTTTTCTTTTACAAAAAAATGGAACCCTGCAATATGGCTAGGTTTCACAGAAGCCTATAAAAGTCGCCAAACCCTCCTCCCCAGCTATGCAATAATACAGGACCCAGTGAAAACAGGGAAAGTCCCAGTTCATAAAATGTAACAGGTTGGGCTCAGACTTAGCAACACTCAAGAGTGGAGTCATTTAAATCAGTAGGACTATGGAAGCCAGTTCTAGCACTAGATCCCATCCCTCTCTTATCTGCCCTTCCTTGTCCACAAATCTTTCTATTCCCCTGATAAATTCGATCATTTCCAGGGATGGGAAAACAAGGTTTATATTTCGTCTGAGACCTTTTTCATAATGGCAGACCAAAAACGATTGATGCGCTAACTTTAGATTTAGAGCCATTAAAGGCTAGTTGGTTTCATCTCCATCAGATAATTGCTTTTACACACAAATTAAAGAAAATAGGAGGGCCACTTAGATCACTTAACGCATTGGAGGCATGATGTGTTCCTCCCTCCTAAAGCACCAAAAGACTAACATCTTTAATCTACAACTGTTTGATTGATCACTCTTACCAAAAGAACATAGAACTAACCTGGGAAACAGATTTGAATCTTTCCATTCCCATTTCAAAATGGACTACAGTTTGGTCTTCTACCCCTTTTCAATCCAGATCAGCATGGATTAGAGAAAACACCTTGAGAATTATACAGAAGTGGTACTTGACTCCAATGAAGCTAGCCAGAATGGTTAAAAATGATTCCTCCAAATGTTGGCGTGGTTGTAATGATAAAGGCACATTGCTACACATGTGGCTAGACTGCCCCAAAATAAACACATTTTGGCAACTAGTACATGAACAAATTTCATTGATTACCAAACAAGAAGTGAAATTACGTCCAGAAAGATTTTTGTTATCAATAAATGTAGACACAAACTCAAATTTGAAACACAAAAGCCTTATAGATTTCTTCATTACAGCAGCCCATGGAGAAATTGCCAGATGCTGGAAAACAGGGGAGATATCTTTAGATGAGTGGTGGGAAAAGGTATGGGACCTGTGGCTACTTGAAAAACTGTCTGACAGAATGGCAAGTTACGCAGGACAACCAAAATCAAGACCTTTCATAGACAATTGGTTCCCACTCATTGATTTTATGAACAAAGACAAATGCGAGAAGTCAACCTCCATCTCATGTGAACCTTTGGTTGGACTTTCTGGACTAGATTTACATAAAGACAGCCCTGGACTTTCAAATGATCACTTACACTGAACAGAACCCCAAAAGGAGACCTGCAACACAACTCAAATTTGTCAGATGGACTGTTTTATTTTGCTTTCTTGCTGTGATATGTTTTGTATATAGTTGTTTACTTACAATAATTTTAAAATAAAATAAATGTTTTTAAAAGATCAGTAAGAATGAGGTCCAAAACCCAAAATGGCTTAGTGTTTGTTTGGTGGTAAGCAGAGGTAATTGTATTTAAAATAAATCCGTTGGGATGAAACAGTCTTAAATTACTAATTAGTGAGATCCAAAAACACACTGCAGGAATAACCCAGTTTGAGGCCACTTTAACTGTCCTGGCTCAGTCCTAGGGAATCCTGGGAATTGTAGTTTGTTGTGGCACCAGAGCTTTGTGACAGAGAAGAATAAGTGTTTCACAGAACTACAGTTCCCAGGATTCCCTAGCATTGAGCAGATGCAGTTAAAGTGGCCTCAAACTGAGTTATTTCTGCAGTGTGCTTTTGGATCTCACTAATTAGTAATTTAAGACTGTTTCATCCCAATGGATTTATTTTAAATACGATTACCTCTGCATACCACCAAACCAACACTAAGCCATTTTTTGCCACGTAACCCACATTTAACGCCTATCGCTCACAATTTTTATTTTTAACATAAGCCCATAATTATCAAGAAGATAATCCAGCTCGATTAATTGTGAGGAACCCTCTTTACAAAGACAGAAACGGGACTAAAAAAAAAAAAAAGTAACTGAAACACAACACCTCCAAGCCTCCGGGTGAAAAGATTGTGTGGGACCCATTCCCACTTACAGATAAATTGGTGCACGATCCAAATCGACGGATCGCTTTGGCAGCGGTGTGCGGTTCCCAATATGTTTGCCCCGATCCCATTCTCCCATGCAAAATTGTCGTTCCAATTCACCAACGAATCAATTCAAGATGTTTCGGTTCCAGCTGTCCGGAGGAAAAATCTGAATTGGTTCCGGTCCGCTTGTGCGGAATCGGTTCTCCGAAAATGAAGGAGCCCTGGTGGGGCAGTGGTTAAATGCCTGAACTGCAGCCACTCACTCAAAACCAGAAGGTGGCGAGTTCAAGACCAGTAAAAGGGCTCAAGCTTGACTCAGGCTTGCATCCTTCCGAGGTCGCTAAAATGAGTATCCAGATTGTTGGGGCAAGTAGCTTACAGTTGTAAACCGCTTAGACACTCCTTAGGCGGTATGAAGCGGTATATAAAAAACCAGCATCAAAACCAATGCAGGTTAAATGATTCCCGGAATCGCTTCAGCGGATTGTCTTAAGTGGGAACCAGATTTGTTCGAACTGGTTTAAAAGGTAAGTGGGAACGAGGGCCATACTTCTAAGGGCAGACTCGAAGCTCGCCTAATCCAGTTTGACACCGGTTTAACGGACAGGGCTCGAGGCTATGGCATTCTGGGTATGGTAGTTTGTTGCGGCACCAAAGGTGCCGCAACAAACTACCATACCCAGAATGCCATAGCCTCGAGCCCTGTCCGTTAAACCGGTGTCAAACTGGATTACCCCTTCAATGTGGATCATTAAATCTATGCACTGTCTCTCCAGCCTCATCCAGAACCTCCCCAAAAAACACAGAGAGGCATCCGCATCTCTTCAGGCTCCCCAGGCGCAGCATCCCTCTTCCCTCCCGGCGCTGCAGAACAAAAGGTTAGCAGCAGCAGCAGCAGCATCTACGTGCTTCTCCCTCCCTCCGCACCGGGCACCTGCTAGAAGAGGAGGAGGAGGAGGCCTCGGCTGCCCCTCAGGATGGAAGGAAGGAAGGAAGGAAGGAAGGAAGGAGGGGGAGAAGGCTGACGTGCTTCTGCGGCAAGGACCGGCGGATGGAGGGGGAGAGAGAGAGAGAGAGGCCTGCTGTTGCTGCTGCTGCGGGGCGCTCGCCTCCTCGTCCTTCCTTCCATTCCTTTGCCTGGGAGCCTCGAGAGAAAACCGCCACTCACCGGCTTCCTTCCTGGGGAGGCAAAATGAGAGATGATGATGATGATGATGATGATGATGATGAAGAAGAAGAGCTGCTGCTGCTGCTGCTTCGCTGACTGACACACTAGTGAGTGGCTCGCGCCGCGAGGCCACGCCCCAAACGGTCTCAACGCCGCGAGGCCACGCCCCCACCCGAACCGCCTCGGCTGGCTCGCGCGCGTAGGCCACGCCCCTAAACGTTCTCATCCTTCCAGGCCTCGCGCGCGCTTAGGCCACGCCCCCCAACGGCCTCATCCATCCATCATCCATCCTCCCTCCACCTCGCGCGCGAAGCCACGCCCTCGTCCCAATTCTCGTCATTCATCATCTCTCAGTCTCAATATTCCTCGCCCTTCCTTTCTTCCCCCCCCCCGCTCTAGGCCACGCCTCAAACCGTAGGCCACGCCCCGCGTCTCCTCCTGCTCCTCCCTCCCTCCCAGACTCGTCCAACTCGAGGCCACGCCTTTTTTACAATGCCTTACACTACTAGTCTCGCGGCCCAGCGCCAAGCCACGCCCCTTTCTAACGCTTTTCTCGCCCAATCCAAGGAGGCCCGCAGCGAGAGGCCACGCCCCTTCCTCTCTGCCTGTGTTTATGTCCTGAAGTGTGTAGCCACGCCCCCTTCGTTCCTCGGGGTGGCCACTCCCCTCCCCCTGGCCACGCCCCCTAAGCCTCTCTAGGGATTTCTAGGTCCTCCATCATTGCAACTCTATGGTAAACATCTGACAGCAGGCCTTGACCAAATTTATCAAAGAACTTGAGGGCCTACAAATGGCCAGAGAAGTGTTTTCTCTGGCACTCTCTAAGGGTCACACAATCTCCAGAGTCACATTGGAGAAATAACCTGGGTTGGCACCGCTTTTCAGCATCCTGGCTCAAGGCTATGGAATTCTGGGAGTTGGAGTTTGTTGTGGGCCCCGGAGCGGAGCAGAGCTCCGCTCCGGGGCCCACAACAAACTCCAACTCCCAGAATTCCATAGCCTTGAGCCAGGATGCTGAAAAGCGGTGCCAAGCCGGGTTATTTCTCCAGTGTGGATGCAGCCTGAGACACCTTTACCTTTAAGGGAGGCAGCACGGCCTAGTAGTTTGATTCAATTCCCACCTCGGCCATTAAACTGTCTGGTTGACCTTGGGCAAGTCACAGGCTCTCGGCCTGATTGGCAAACCTCCACCGAACAAACCTTGACAAGAAATTCTCACAATAGGGTCGCCATAAGTTGGAAATGACCTGAAGGCACACAACAACAACAACAACATCGACAACAGAGAATGGCGAAAGGAGACTCAAAAGACTGCAGCAACAACAATATGCTGCATAGGATTAATCTCCAACACGAGCAAAATTATTCTCAAAATTCGGCAGCATAGGCTCCAACCATACACAGAAAGGAGTTTATTGCATGGGAGGAATTTCTCTCAATTGCGAATGGAGCCAATTCGCAATTACATGAATTCGCTAGTTTAGCGAATTTACGTGAAATCTGATTGCGTTCGGAATGCATTCAGAATGACTTCCCATTTCCTGAAAATGACACCCCAAATAAATTGGATAGAATCTGGAAAAACACCTAAATCAAGCCATGACTATCTAGTCCAGTTAAATTGATGCTTTGAAAAAGCTTGCAAGCAAGGACATGAGTGCAGTAACGCCCCTCACTTGTACTCCCCATGTGCTGCTTCTAAAAGAAAACTGTCTATGATACTGGAGGTGATGTACAGCCATTATGAATAATAGCTATGTATAGCCATTATGAATAATAGCTGTCTGGAAACACCATTTGTCCTATGCAGATTTTCCTGAGAGTTCACATGAGAAGTCATTTCAACTGCAGTACAAAAAACCCCACCCTAGAACTGACTTCTTGTATTAGGCCTGAATATTGCAATGTAATTCTATATAGGAGAAATGGTGGTGAGACAGAGATTTAAAAAAAAAATAAATCCTAGGGGCTATATATTTGTAGAAATAACATTAATGTATTAGCCACATACAAGTCTACCGGTAAAAGCTCACTATTCTCAGATATCACCAATTATTATACAAAAGCCTGGCTGCAGAAGGACTACCTGCTGCTACAAAATTGGCATCTATCCAGGTTTTTACTATTCTGCCTGTGACACATGACTTCTAGCTGTACTTGAAAGGGGGATGACAGGTCTAAATTATTAGCCTGTGCCAACTTCCATAAATACACATTTAATACATTATGCTGTATGAAATAGCAGGCTATAATTTAATATCAAGACTTACCTGGGCAGGAGGAAAGTGAAATATGAGAGAAGGCCTGTTAATGTCACACAAAATTGATAAACTCAGTGCCTAAGATTATGAAAATAATGTCCCAGATTTGTTGTTTAAAATCTGGTTGAGTGCATCTAAGCTTATTGTGCATTTCGGATGGCCAATAAACTGATGGATATTTGTTTCTATCCTTTAGATCACAGATACAGAAAAATTATAATCTCTTCACCTATGTGTGTCATCGTGGGTGATAAATATTTTGTTTACAAGTAAACAGAAATCCAAGCGTACCTTCCTCTGGGAGCAATATTCCATTGTCCAGGGACGTTTGTCTGACTATTCTCAACTTCCTTTCCCATTCTTCTTCCCTGGAAAATCCACTCTAATCCTGAATTCTGTCCCACGACAGATTTTACAGTATAAATATACCTTGGTAAAGGTAAAGGTAGTCCCTTCACATGAACTGACTGTAGGGGACAGTACTCATCTCTGTTTCTAAGCTGAAGAGCCAGTGTTGTCCGAAGACAGCGCTTGTGGTCATGTGGCCAGCATGACTCCACCGAATGCTGTTATCTTCCCACTGAGAAGTGGTACCGATTTATGCACTTGGATTTGCATGCTTTCCAACTGTTAGGTTGGCAGAAGCGGGGACTAGTGACAGGAACTCACCCCATCATGCAGCACCTGCGCCTTGAATAGCCAACCTGCTGGTCTTGCAATCGACAGTCAGCCTCTTAACTACCTGAGCCACTGCATTCTTAAGCATCACAAATTTCTTAGCCACTGCACTCTTAGGCATCACCAATTTATTCTTGCTTGAGGTCAGACAAACTCTTTAATCAGCATCTCCTCTTGACTTCTTAGCTTGCTGGCTTGCTCAGCTTGCTGAGCCACCTCACTTCACAATGTTCCCCCAATTGAAGCCCTGCTTCTGGAATTGGTATAGCATTGCCCTCTGTACCACCTTAATCTGCTGTCTGCTACTGCTTTCTATATTTATATATACATGAATTTCTGTTATCTATAAATATGACATGAGAGGTTTACAGAAAGAATGGAATAGAGAACTTGAATATTCAGTTCTGACTAGATTTTTGGCTGTGTCTTATACAGCACAAATTGCTCTTGATCACTACAAAATCTGTTGAAGAAAGGGCTTTCTAAATTAGTAAACTATTGAAGATGTAATACTGTTAATGCTTTCTTAATGCATACATTTTGGAGTTGTCTCATAGTAGTTAAAGTCTGGGAGGAAGTAATCACACAAGCAAATTTGGTTTTGGAAAGTTCCTTGATGTTTAGGGATAGGCATGTTCTTTTGAATTGTTTCTTGGAAATTAACAAATGGCACACAGAACTGGATGGTTTACGATCTTTTGACTTCTAAAAGATTAATACTTTGTTACTGGAAATATGCAGATTTTGGTCTTGATCAATCTCTCCTTGGCTACATGTTGTTGCGGTACCCCTGCAGAGCTATCTGGATCCCCAAATATGGTTCCAGATCTCCTTATATCGTATGGCTGTTTCCTCATGCTGGGGTGCATTCACAGCTACATGCCTCAAACATCCCTTTTTATATTAATTCAGTATTAGAAAGTGGGGATGGAAGGAGGACAGAGCTTGCAATAATATGCCCTAGAAAAATCTGTAGTTGAACCGAAGGGAATGTTGTGAAGCTTCTGAGGATGTGATGTTTTGTCAGGATACCATGAATTCCACGTGTGAGGCCTAAAGAAAAGATCTTGGCGTAAAGAGTCATGTTAGGCATCTTGGAATTATTTCAGTAATGTCAATGATGACACTGACAAAATGTCATTGATATGCCATAATAACTTCCAGGTGATAATTATTACTTTACGATACCCCCTTGTAAGGCGCAATCTTCAGACTTCTACAATATCAGGTATTTGGAGGGTCAAGATACGCTGGGAAAAATGTATAAATCTAGATAGTGACTACATAGAGATAAGTTAACAACTACAAATCAAAACAAACTATCAATTTTTTAAAAAGGTGCTCATTAACATTTTTGGATACCTCCTCATATACCCTGTCTGGGGCTGGGGGAAGAACTGACCAATCCCCAGCCATGGCAGAAAGTATTCTCCTTCACTTCAAATATAGCGCTTGTATTTTGTTTCCTTTTTTGGACAAAAAATGCAGGAAGCAAGTTCACACTAGGTACTGCATACATATAAATTCCTTATGTATAACAACAGATATTCTGCTTATGCATGAGTATTTTAAAGTAGAAGTGAGCGGTCTCTCATGGGTAATCTTTCAGAGGCAGTAGGCTGGGTGGTCAGAGTACAAGCAGAACAGAGTACAAGCAAAAAATATTAAAAGTACATCCTTTTAACTCCTTCCTGAACTCATAGGCTGCCCAGGAAAGAAACATATTGATTTTGCAATGGCCTTAATTGATAATTCGCAGAGGCTGCATATGGCCCATTTAAAACTGCCCACTCACTTTAAGTGAACTCTGTTCATCTGCAATCAGATGGGCAAAATAAAGTGGTGTCCAGCTGCTTTGAAGGCAGGGTGTTTAGATGATGCATGCCTCAAAAGTGACTGGAAACTGTACTGAAGCCGTTTTCCAGGGGAAAAAATGGAGTAAAAAGAAACTGGGATAGTCCAAGTAAAAGCACATCTTCACTGCTCCATATAAACACCTTGACGCAAGTGCACGGTTGCAGCAGAACAAAGAAATGAACATGCAACACCAATGGATGTAATTACAACATATACAAACGAGACAGTCCAACAGAGGGGCATGGGGTGAAGGGGGCACGTATGAGAGGCCTCCTTGATTGTGTTTTGCCAGTGTGTCACTGGCATACCGATGCACCAATGTCCTGAACTGGCAGAGGACTTGCATGTGCAACTGTGTGGCTGACCAAAGGGGTGGCCATGCTATGGGATGGCATCCAGATGGATGTGGGAGATACTTGGGGGTTACAGATGGTGTGTTTGCACAATGGTGCAGATGTACACTGGAGATGCAACAAAAAATAATTAGCCAGTAGCACAGCTTGACGCTGCACCATGCGGTCAGCCCATGCTTATTCAACCCACCTAGGGAGCAGGCCATGTGGACAGTGGTTTTTTGACCCTCTTTTAGAAAAAACAGGATCAGGCTGCTTTTTTCTGTCTGTCTGTTCTGGCCCTTAGTTCCAAATGAAACCTTTTGTTTATCAGTATGCAGTACATTGTTACAGGAATGAGAAAGCCTATGAAAAAGCATTGGAACCAGCATAGGTGTAGTGGTTTAAATGTTGGACTGTGACTCTGGAGACCACAGTTTGAATCCCTGCTCGGTCATGGAAACCAATTGGGTGACCTTGGACAAGTCACACAGTCTCAGCCTCTGAAGGAGGCAATGGCAAACCACCTCTGAACAAATCTTGCCAAGAAAGCCCCATGATAGGGTCACCTTAGAGTCGCCATATGTTGGAAAAAACAACTTGAAGGTGTACAACACTCACACAACATAGTTAGGAGCATGCATGAATATCCCTCCATACTATGTTAGCTGAGAACAATATCTTAACAAAACTTAGCCCTGTGATGAAGAAGTCAGTGAACCTTTGAAAGTTTGTATCAAGTATTTTGTGCATATTGGTTAGTTTGCTTAAAGGTATTGATGTTTTGTGGGTTTTGGATGTTATTGTACTTTCAAGTACACAGAGTTTAACCAAGACTTAAGTGGGGACAGAGCTTGGAAAAGTTGGTTTTAGGACTACAAGTAGAAGAATCCATTGACAATGCTGGTGGGAGATTTGGGGAATTGCCCCCTGGGCAAGTCACACTCTCTTAGCCTCAATGGGAAACCATGAATAAATAAATCTTTGCCAAGAAAACCCTGCAACAAGTTAACCATAGGGTTGCCTTAAGTCAGAAATGAAAGGGAATCAGGATATTAACATCCCATCCTCCTCCTAAGGAGCTCAGGGCAGTGTAAAGGGTATCTCCCTTTATCCTCTTAATAATCCTGTTAAACGGGGTAGGCTGAGAACGGTTCACTCAAGGTAGGAGTTAAGCAGAGATTTGGTCTTGTGTCTTTCTCTGTCCCGACAAGGCTTATCTATAGCACCACTCCTGGTTTATCAAGTACGTTGTGGTGCCTCTACATTGTAGAAATAATGCAGTCTGACATTGCTTTAAGGACCTGGCTCCATCCTGCAATATCCTGGGATATACAGCAATAGCAGTAGCAATAGCATTTACATTTCTATACCATTTCATAGTGAACTCAGCACTCTCTAAGTGGTTAAGAGTTTTTAAGCCAATTTCTCCCAACAAGCTGGGTACTTATTTTACCAGCCTGCGAAAGGACGGAAGGCTGAGTCAACCTTGGAGCCCTGGGATCAAACTCACAACGTTGTGCGTGCAGTACTGGCATTTAATCACTGCTCCACCAGGGCTCCAAAATATCATTTTGGAGAATACCAGCAGACTTTGGTAGAGAAATCTAAATGCACTTGTCCCTCCATATTTGTGGATTTGACTGTTGCGGGATGATTCGTGGATTTTATTAAAAGCGTTCTCTCCCTAGGACTATCCAGGTCCTCCAACGCAATTCTAGGGTCAAAAAAAGTCGCACTGAAGAATTAGAGATTCCTAGAGAGAACACTCCAGTAAGCATCTGAAGCTCCTCCAGTGCAATTCTACAGTTTTTGTCTGGCAGATGTCGGCCACAGAGTTGCACTGGAGGACCTAGAGATTCCTAGAGAGGTGTCCTCTCAGGTAAAAATACGGTGCTTTTGTTATCTGAGGTTTTTCCACATTCATGGAGGTCTTGTGCTCCTAACTCCAGCAAACGTGGAGGGATAAGTGTACCTTGCAAAACCACAGATCCCAAGACTCTATTGAGTGGAGCCATCGTGCTTAAAACAGTGTGAAACTACATTATTTCTACAGTCCAGAGGGACCCTTGGACTATCCTCTCTCTTTAACTCTTTGTCTGGCTCACTTGCTATGGAATTCTGGGAGTTGGAGTTTGTTGTGGGGTCCAGAGCGGAGCTCCGCTCCGCTCTGGGCCCCACAACAAACTCCAACTCCCAGAATTCCATAGCCTTGAGCCAGAAAAAGACTTAAAGCGCTCCCAAACCGGGTTAATTCTCCAGTGTGGACGCAACCAAAGTGAAATAAGTGTTTCTGAGGTAAAAAAAGAGAAACTGGCGGCCATTTTGACTCGGCCACTAGTGATGACGTCATTCGCATCGACCCAAAGGGTCGTTTGCCTCAAGTGTCGCGAGAGTTGGAGAAGGCAACAACGCGCGACCTTGGTGGCACCACCGCTAGTGATGACGTCTGAGCGCGTTCGACCAATCGCGATGCAGGCGTCTGACTCTGCCTCAGTCTCGCGAGAGTTGGGGGCTGAGCGAGAGTTGGGCGCCCCCGGCAGGCAGCAGGAGCCGGGAGGATGGAGAGTGGCTGAGGAAATGGCGCCCCGAGAGCGGCCCGTAGCGGCGCCTCCTCCTCCTCCGGCCGCGATGCGCAAACGAGGGGCCCGGAAGAGGCTCAAGTTCCGGGCGGAGGACGTCTGCCTCGAGCGCGGTGCGTCCCAGTCAAAGGCCCTTATTATTCACGGATTTGGTGAATATGTCCTCTCTAGGAATCTCTCTAAGTCCTCCAGCGCAACTCTATGGTTCGACTTGAACCAAAGGTTGCACTGAAAGGCCTAGAGATTCCTAGAGAGGACACTCCGCTAGGCCTTTGCAGCTCCTCCGGCGCAACTCTATGGTCAGTGTCTCTCAGACATTGACCACAGAGTTGCACTGGAGGACCTAGATTTTCCTAGAGAGGTGACCTCTCAGGTAAAAACATGGTGTTTTTTGTTATTTGCGGTCTTTCCATATCGACAGGGTCCTGTGCCCCTCACCCCAGTGAATATGGAGGGAAAAGTGTCTTATGTCATTCCTGATTAAGAAGCATGAATTTACGTCTGCCTCTCAGTGGCTTTTATAAGCTTCTATTTGGGCCATTTTCCTGGAATGTCCTCCATTTTGTGGTGCCTCGTCCTCCTCAGCTGAGAAGGCCACCTTGCCTCAGGCAGGTCACACTCTCTCAGCCTCAGAGGAAGGCAAAAGCAAAGAAAAAACCCACCTCCGAACAAATTTTGGCCTGACAGAGCAAGGGGAACAGGCACGTCGTCCTCCTTCTCCAGGACATGTCCTCCGTGGCAGCATTCTCTCCAAGAGGAATTTCAACTTCCATGTTGAGCCTGATTTAAAAAGTACACCTTTGTTATCTGTTAATCTTTTATTTCTTGCCAAGGAGGAATTTCAAAGCACCCTCAATTCTGAGCACGAACAAGAAACGTACGTTTATATTCATACGGAGTGTTTTTAGCTTTTACGTTCTGCCCAGAACGCATTCCACAACGTCCTCCATTTTGAGCACGACTAAGAAGCAGGCATTTATATTTCTTTTAGTGTTTCGAGCTTTTCTTTTGCCATGTCCTCCATTTTTTCCTTGAACATTCTTCATTTTGAGCAGGACTAGGAAGCATGCATTTACATTTCTATGAGTTTGGAGTTTGTTTGTTTGTTTGTTTGAGCTTTTATATGTGGCAAGGTCCTTCATTTTTTCTGGAAGGGCCTCCACTTGGCAGTGCCATCTCTTCCTTTGGGGTGAGGACATCTGCTTGCCCTGCCTATGATGGCCGCTTCCCCATCTGGGACTCTCCTAACGCTCTTGCTTTCTCCTTGCAGTGACTGTGGCCGACTACGCCAATTCAGATCCCGCCGTGGTGAAATCTGGGCGCATCAAGAAGGCCGTGGCCAACGCGGTGCAGCAGGAAGGTGAGCCTGGACTCCCAGGGCCCGCTTTGGGCACAAATACGGGGCCACCGGGACAGCAGAGCCCTCCATTCTTCTTTTACATTGTTGGCTTTGTTCGTTGTCATCGTTGCATTCCTTCAAGACGTTTCCAAGTTATGGCGACTTACTGTTCTTTTAAATCAGTGGTCCCCAAAGGCTGCTGCAGGGGTTTTGGACTTCAGCTCCCAGAAGCCACAGACACCTTGGCCAGGGGTCAGGAATTTTGGGAGCTGGAATGAAAAACATGTGCAAGACCAAAGTTTGGGGATCACTGTTTTAAATGTAAGCTGCTTTGAGTCCCAGTTAGGAGGGAGGAAAGTGGAATACAGTCTTCCCTCTGTTCTCGCAGTCTTCAGACTCGTGTCCCTCGCTTATGCACGAGGGATGAACAGACAAAGAATGAATGGGGTGCATGCCCAAGGCCAATGGGGCTTGAATATAAATGAAACTCCATTCTGGAATGGGTCCCCTATGAAAAAGGAATAAATATGCTGTTGTATGTCTTCAGATCGTTTCCGACTTGTGGCAACTTACTGTTCTTTTAAATGTAAATAGCTTTGTGTCCCATTGAGGAGAGGAAGCAGGATGTAATTAATGTTGTTCTGTGTCTTCAAGTCATTTCCAGCTTACGGTGATTTATTCTTTTAAATGTAAGCCATTTTGAGTCCAAATGGCAGGGAGCAGTGTATAAATATATGTTGTCGTTGTTGCTCAATGCCATCAAGTTGTTTCAGACTTAAGACAACCCTTATCATGGGGCTTTCTTGGCAAGTTTCTTCTCACAGGGGGTTTGCCTTTGCTATCTTCTGAGGGTGAGAGAGTGTGGCCAACCCAGAGTAACCCAGTTGGTTTCCACACCCAAACCAGAATTTGAACCTTGTTCTCCAAATTCGCAGACCAACGCTCAAACTGCTACATCCCTATTGGCTCCCTAATAGCTTGCTAGGAAAGATCTATTATTAGTAGTATTTAGTTAATTACAGTAGTTATGAAAGCCAGTGTGGTGTAGTGGTTTGAATATTGGATTACAACTCTTGAGATCAGGGTTCGATTCCCGAACATAAAAACCCACTAGGTGACCTCTCGGCACCGGAGAACAGCAATGTCAAACCCCCTCTGAAGAAACTTTCCAAGAAAACTCCGGAATGCCTTAGAATCTCCATAAATTGGGACTCGAAAGTGGCTTACAAATAGACAATGCAATTTTAAAAGTGAGCATTAAGATAGAATTAAACTATAACAGTGTTGTTAAACTATTACAGTAAAATCAAGACCAACAGTAGCAGATAGCATTAATTAAATTGTATCACATTGTTTTCAGGGCAGAGATTTTATTTTATGTATTTTATTTTTGGTTTAAAACATTATGTCTTGAAGCATTTTTTTTTCAAATGTATAAATGGCATACAATGACTGTTGCCTAGAGATTCTCATGCATTTTTTTCTTAACAAACCACAGCTGTATAAGAAAACAAAATATGCCACGTCAAGAGGCAACTATGGGTGAAGCCAGTTTATAATGGTTCCTGGGTTAGTGCCAGTGTGTGAGTCTTTAGCTGCTAATCCCTGGAGAGTTTCCAGGAGAGAGAGAGAAAACATTGTAGACAATGGGAACAAATATGATACTGATACACTAGTATACTGGGAAAAGAAAAATGTAAGTCATCAGATAGTTTATTGTATGTTTAGTACTGTGGATTTTGATGTTTTATAATGGCTTAATCTTATGCCACATGTCATCTCAACTCTGTCCATTTTGTACAGGTCATACTTGCATAGAGTAATTTATTGTCTTGGATATTTCAGTGGCTGAACTTTTTTTTACATAGTTTTGCTTTTATATGTCTTTTCTGACACCTCTAGAATTGAACTTCCCCCAGAGTACAATGCACAAGAGGGAGAGAAGCTGTACAACATTGCTATGCCAGGCAGTCTGTGTTTTAAGTGCCTTTGCCTGGATATTTTGTTTGTTTCAAGTAGAATTGATCTGAAAGAGATTCTGTAAACAGAGATGCACCTCTGAGGGTCTAATATCTGCTCCCTCATGGGTTGGAGGGAGTTGTTATTAAGAACAAGGACTAACTTGAAATGTGAGTTGATTCAGCCACATGTCTTATGCATCAGCATCATTTCCATACATTAGATTGTTGCTACATATCTCTGGTTTGAGAGTTGAGCAAAATGGAAAGGGCTACAACTCTGAAATAATGTTTTATGCAAGAGCTGTTGCTCCTTCTAACCTGGCATCCACTACATTGCCTCACTTTGAAAACAAAATACAGATTTGAAGTCGAAGGCTTTCACAGCCAGCATCCATAGTTTTTTGTGGTTTTTTTCAGGCTATGAGGCTGTACTCTTCAGTTTTGACATTTCTCCAGCAGCTGTGGCTGGCATCTTCAGAGAATTCTCAGAAGATGCCAGCCACAGCTGCTGAAGAAACATCAAAACTCTTCTAGAACACAGCCTCATAGCCCGAAAAATCCACAAAAAATTATAAAAATAAGAATTTTCTCCTACTCTTCCCATTTCTCTGGAACTACAAACAACCAGAATGGAATTGTCTTAGAGTGAAAGAATACTTCATTGTCCTCATTCTCTAAATCTGCGATTAGGTATGACTTTTCCCTTTTGTAGGGAGAGAAGTTTCCTTTACCTGCAATATGTAGCTTTGAATTTGAACTATTTTGGGAAAGATGTAGATTTCCTACATCCAAAGTTTAAACAAGTATCCTTATTAAGGCATTGCTTTTTGAGAATAGCAACATATCTTTTTTATCTAGGAATTAAACTGTCTTGTTTTAATTTTTTAAGTAGTGTAATACTCTTAATACCGAGTGGTACAAAGTACAGTCATCCCTCCTGATTTGTGGGGGGATCCGTTCTGGATCCCACTGCGAATCCAGAAAAATGCAAATATTGGAGTCCTCATTGGTTACAATGGTGGTGTGCTCAGGCTCCTGCACCATTTTGTCTCACTTGCCATCTACAAAGGAGCAAGACCACAGACTCCAAGTCCACCAACAGGGAGGGATGAGTGTACACCTTATCTCTATTTTCATACCATTGTTCAATAGTGGAATTTTTGTGCCATTTGTCAACACGTTTATATAGAGAATCATTAGGATGTAGACCCCAGAGCTGAAATATCAAAATACTAGGCCACTATGTTGATTGTATCAAAGAAGAGCTGTATGCAGCATTGCCCCTGCAAATATTTGTGTATTCATATCCTGAAGAGGCGAGTAAGGCCAAACCGAGATTTTTGTTTCCACATGAAAAGTACAGAGAATCCGAGAAGCACCTCCATTGCTGAGAAGATACCATGTCACTTGTGTTGACTGGTCACAAGTATTTCAAGGAAGGAGAGATGCTAAGAGGCAATATTGTTTGGGCTGTCCTGCCATTAGAAGAAATATACGTATCTGTCATTCTAGAAGCTGATAAAGAACGTGTGTGTGAGTGGAGAGTAAAAATGTCTGTGCAGTCATAATGCAGTGGAGGAAATAGGAAAGCTTTAGAAAATCCTGTTGTAGGGAAACTAGGCTGTTAGAACCATATTGTCAAAAATTTAGTTATACAAATCATTCTGTCTATATGAGGGATACAGGTGCTTGCTTGCCTTCTGCCTGCTTTTTGGTTGTTACTTTGCTTGTTCACAGTGTTGCAGTAACAATAGCGACAGAAAGCACAACTGGCAGAATTTCCCTGTGGTTTAAATTCTAAATTGCTATACCCCTTCATGTTCTGAGTTCTCAGTCTTTTTCATCTCCTTTTCTTTTGGTACTGTGTAGTACTAATTGTTGTTTCCTGCCAAAAGGATTTGCATGTAGCTTTGCCCATGTCTTGGCTCCTCATCACTCACTGATTCAAGATTGAGTTTTTCAAAGTACTGGTCTCTTTTCCTATTTACTCCAGCCACAATGTTTATTGGCCAGTCTTCCTAATATTCTCTATCACCCCTGCACTGAACAGCTCCCTGATTAGCCCCTTCTTGTCGCAAATTCCTTATAATGTTGCCCTTTTCTTCAAATCTCATACTAAAAATGTCTCGTCTTTAGTCCATTGCATACTCTGCACCCTTCCTTCAGACTCATTGTCTAATTTGCATATGTTCCAGGACAGCTTTCCAGACATTGGCCTTTCTGGCAGGGGACATCGTCTTAGAGAAACCATCCTGCAAAAGTTTGGTTAAATGAACATTTCAGAACTATATATAACAGATATATAGATATAAATAATATTTAAAGCCACTTCTTTTTTTTTCTCCCTTCTACTGCTTTGGCAATTGGATTATTATATTGAACATTATCATATCCATTTACCAACTCAAGACAGTGTGTTTTTGTGTTTCTAGCAAAATCATTCTGTGGTTTGGAAGCATCTTGTGTACCTACTGATGAAGTATTATCAGTGACAGAGTCCTGTGGCAGTAGTGATGAAGTGGATTCTAAGGATTCCATTAACGATAGAATATCATCTAGAAAAAAGAAAAGCAAGAGGTGTAAAGGTAAGAATTGTGAATTGTGATGAGTTCAATCATTGCCAGGGTTTCTCCTATGTTCATTCTCATATCTCAGACTCATTGCTTCTTGGTTAGTATCCTGTTAGTGAATCATATAACTTTAAGACATGTACTACTTTTGGCCTTCTGGAGATTGTTGTACTGAAGCTCCCATTAACCCCAACATAGCCAGTGGGGGAGGATAGTGAGAGTTGCATTCCTAGCAGTATCTGGAAAGCCAGTAGCTCAAGATAATTTTTTACATTTATTTATAGGCATGCAAACTAATTTGTTTTCATACTACTGTCTGACAAGATGGTCAAGTTGTACTTAAATCCCCTTGGAATTTTCTCTAGGACGTTCTAGATTCACATCCCTGCTTAGTGATGAAACTTAGTAATGGAGCTTGGGTTAGTTACTCAGCTACCTCATGAGATGCTTTAAAGATGAAACATGGTAATCCTGCATTTGATGCCAAGTGCTAATTAAACTGAAGAAAGACCAGTTAGAGGCATGGAAAAATATTTTGAAAAATGGAAGTTGTTTGTTCATGATTCAGCATTCTCTTCCTATCTTGCATCTTAATAACTAATATGTACCCTTACTTGTGAGTAAAGGGCTAGCCAGAGCAAGAAGAAGGACCCTCCCTCCAGTCTATCTGCCATGGTTCAGGCCTCAGAGGGAGAGAAGAACCACTGGACTTGATCTCCTGCCCCACCACCATTCCCTTCTCCTTTTGTGTCATTTTTTAGATTGTAAGCTTGTGGGCAGAGAACTGTATCTGGGAGCCTTTAGGGCTGAAGAGCAGGGTATAAATACTATAAATAGATAAATAAATGCAAGGTGTGGGTTTTTCTTCCTAAACTCTCTTTGCTCTGTTGCAAGAAGACCTTGAAGCCTACTCCAGCATCATGGTCTCATTTCATAATGTGATAACATAGCTGTAATTTTTTTTAATATTGCTGTAATAGGTAACATTTCACTATATTTTTACTGTGTCAAAACCAGTCAAAAAACTTGGGCCTGATCATAGTTCCACCAAAGTAGGGTGAGGGGATTATGCTACCCTCCAGATGTTGTTTGACTCAGCCCTCAGCATTCCTTTCATGCTTATGTTCCTTCAAGTTGTCTGGCGACTTATGAACACTCCATAAATTCCATAGGGTTTTCTTCAGCAAGGAATACTCAGAGGTGATTTTGCCAGTTCCTTCCTCTGAAATATAGCCTACAGCATTCCTCACCAATGGCTATATTGGCTAAAGATACTGGGAGGTGCGCTGCAATAACATCTGGAAAGCCATGATTCTCACCCCTGCTACAAAGTCATGCCGATTTTTCATTAGCCTTGATGATAACTGTCACTGATGCACTGTTTCATTTTATTCAGAAAACTCTGATGATGTGGTAGGCAAAGAATACCCTATTGATATTTGGTTGATGCTGGCATCCTACATACGTCCAGAAGACACTGTGAATTTTTCTCTAATTTGTAAAAGAGCCTGGACCGTCACTTGCACTGCTGCTTTTTGGACCAGACTTTATAGAAGGTATGGCAGACTATATGTACACAAACATATATTAATTTATTATATCCCTCTCTTTTCCCACTTTTGGACTCAAGGAAGCTTATGACTATTAAAACACCATTAAAAAATCATCCCCCCCCCATTTGAAAACAGTTAAAACAGGTTAAAGCAATGGCAAATAAAAGTACAGCACGTTGTACAAGCCTGTTTTCCCCTGTTTTTCAAAGGGCTGCGCTGCCAGAATAAAAAGGTTTTTTAACTTACTTGTGGAAAGATAGTAAGCAGGTTGCTTGTCTAGCCTCTTTGAGAATGGAGTTCCAGAGCCTGGGAGCAACCACTGAGAAGGTCCTCTCTGTCATTCCCACCAAAATGCCTGTGGGTCGAAGGACAGAGAGCAGGTTCATAGGGAAGGGGTTTAGTCCTTCAAATAATCTGGACAAGAAACACACAGGGCTTTATACATCACCACTAGAAGCTTAATTCTGTCCCAAAGATAGTAGGGCTGTTGCAGAAAGTGAGTTGTGTGCTCCCTGTAGCCAACCCCAGTTAACAATCTGGCTGTGGCTCTTTGGAGCAGCTGAAGTTTCCAAACAAAATGTTTCCAAGCATTTTTCAGTAGAAGCCCCGCAGAAAGCACATAACAGCAATCCAAACAGGATATAACTACCGTATATACTCGTGTATAAGTCGACCTCATGTATAAGTCGAGGTCAACTTTTGGGGCCAAAAATGGGGATTTTTGTATGACCCGTGGATAAGTCGAGGGTGGGATTAAGGTGTCAGCCCATCTGGGGAGAGGCTCTGGGGTGATCAACATCTCTCAATCTGAGCTCCCTCCTGAGGAGAAAGCCCAGCTAGAGAGCTGCTGGGAAGGGAACACGTTTGCCTTGCAGTCTCCTCTCCAGCCAGGCTTTCTGCTCTGGAGGAGGGATCCTGGATGGAGAGGAGGCTGCAAGGCAAACACACCCTTCCCAGTGTCTCTCTTTCTCTAGCTGAGCTTTCTCCCCAGGAGGAGGGAGACAGGCTAGAGGGACAGAAATGCTGGGAATAGATAGATAGATAACTGGATGGAGAGTGGTATAGCTAGAGAGGGAAGGATAGAAAGATAGATGATAGATAGATAGATAGATAGATAGATGATTGGATGGAGAGTGGGATAGCTAGAGAAGGAAGGATAGAAAGATATATGATTGATAGATAGATAGATAGATAGATAGATAATTGGATGGAGAGTGGGATAGCTAGAGAGGGAAGGACAGACAGATAGGTAGGTAGATAGATAGATAGATAGATAATTGGATGGAGAGTGGGATGCTAGAGAGGGATGGATAGATAGATAGATAGATAGATAGATAGACAGACAGACAGACAGACAGATGACTGGATGGAGAGTGGGATAGCTAGAGAGGGAAGGATAGATAGATAGATGACTGGATGAAGAGTGGGATAGCTAGAGAGGGAAGGATAGATAGAAGGATAGATATATAGATAGATGACTGGATGGAGAGAGGGATAGATAGAGAGGGAAGATAGATAGATAGCTAGATAGATAGATAGGGTGGAGAGTGGGATAGCTAGAGAGGGAAGGATAGATAGATAGATAGATAGATGACTGGATGGAGAGAGGGACAGCTAGAGAGGGAAGGATAGATACATAGATAGATAGATGACTGGATGGAGAGAGGGATAGCTAGAGAGGGAAGGATAGATAGATAGATAGACAGACAGACAGACAGAGGGATAGAGGGAGGGATACCTAAATAGATAGATGGTAGGTAGGGATGGATGGATGGATGGAGAGAGAGTGAGACAGATGGAGGGAGGGAAGGAGAGAGAGAGAGAGAAAGAGAGAGAGAAATAGCTAAATGGATGGATGAATGGAGAGAGGGGGGAAAGGCAAACAAGGATAGATGGGGGGAAGGATGGCTGGATTGGAAAGGGGGTTTGGGGGGGTTTCGGAGGGAGCCAGGGACAGAGGCACTGCCTCCCATTTTCTGCCCAGAGTCTGGTGCTGGGCTGCATCCCCACCCCACCCCCTTTTTCTCTTCTGCCCCCTTCCAAGGACCCCTCCCCTCTCTCTGGGCCCCACAACAGACTCCAACTCCCAGAATTCCATTGCCTTCAAGCCAGAAAAGAGTCAAGCCTTGTACTCCGGGCCCCACAACAACAGACTCCAGCTCCCAGAATTCCATAGCTGCGAGTCAGAAAGAATTAAAGTGGGGCCAAACCTGGTTATTTCTGCATGCAGTGGCCTGAGTGGCTGATGCAGAGCTCTAGGCTCTCGTCTTTTTCCCGCCTGGTGCCTCCCCCTCCCTCAGCCGAGTCCTCCAGAGTCTGCGTGGAAAGGGAGGGACTCAGGCCGCCGGGCCAAGACAGACAGGAAGGAAGAAGAGAGGTTTGCTTTGTGAGGAGGGCAGCTCACCGCCCGGCGCCTTCTCGCTGGCCGGGTCTAAGGAGGAAGCCCGGCCAGGGAGAAGGCTCTGCCTTTCCAGCCTGGGGTAGGCTTATACCGCATTGACCCTTGTATACGTCTACCCCAGGATTTTGGAGGGCATTTGGGGGCACAAATTTCTCGACTTATAGTCGAGTATATACGGTAAGTCATGTGTCTTCAATGATGTTGATCAATAGGACCAATGTAGATAATTCTGCTACAATTTCAAGGGTCCTGCGCAGTAGATTCTATGATTCTAAGTATTTGTTGTATTTATGGTGACTGAGTTCTGAAATGCACGGATATGATAAAATAGGAATTTCAGTATCTTTTAGATTGCTTACGTAAACCTGATCAACCTTGCATATTTGCTTACCCTGAGGCCTGGCCATTCATCAACAGGCCAACACAGACTAACATGCAAATCACTTTCCCCCACCCAAGGATCACACAGTATATATACCCCACCCATCTCCATGCCACCATTCTCTAGAGATGCCACCCACAGATGCAGGCAAAAAGTCAAGAATAAACTCTTTCAGAACATGGCCACAGAGCCTGAAAAACCCACAAAAAAACCCTACTGATTAATTTGATTAGAACAGCACTAAATGCATATCAAAATATACATGATATAACTGTACCATGGTTTTCAGTGTCCATAAAGGTATAAAGATGCAACTATATCATTTTCAAAGAGAATTTTGTGTTCAGTTTTACATTCAGGTTTTTCATGTAGTTGTAATGAGTATTCTTAGGTTGTTGAAATTGTTTATATTTTGGCTACCCATCAATTGGTGCATAATACTTCAAAAGAAGCCATGGCAGCTTGTACGTGAAAGACAATTCTTGTTTTTATCTGATAGTATAACAGAACATTTAGAAGCAAGTGCAAGATTACTTGGAGTGATACAAACTTGAGGTAGATGAAACCTACCTTCCTTCACTAGCTAGTGTACATGGGTTCTTCCACCTGCCCCATCATCATGTACTAATTTTGGAAAGAGCAATTACTTTGTTCTAATATAAGTTTCCTTGAATTTGCTTTTATTTTATTATTGTCTGTGCCTCTCCTGCTGTGGAACAGTTAATTGATGCTAGACTTGGCACATGTGTGGACATCTGTAGAACATAAAATAAATTTGGAAAGAGCTAGGGCAAACTCAAACACTGGCTTGATCTTTATATGAAGTTTAGTATTTATATTAAATGAGTTTTTATTGATTTCCTCCAAGGCACTACAATAGGAATGCTATCCTCCCAATCCGTTTGCAGCCAGAGTCAATGGAAAAGATGTACTGCCTTCGTGCATGTGTAATTCGGTCTTTATACCATATGTACAGACCTTTTGTTTCTCGTATAGCCAGAAATCCCGCTATTCCAGAGATTACTCCAAGCACTCTGAAAAATTCAAAAGTAAGTAACAACATTTGACAAGAAGTGTTTCTATTCAGCAGTGTGTGGCTATATTTTTGTTAAGACAAGGCAGTGCTTGTGAACAAGCCTGCTTTTGATCTTGTTTGGATAGAGTCTTGTTTTTACTGGGGATACTTTTGTGAGTCTCTATTTGTTATTACCATACTTCTGTTTTCTCGGGGAGTTTTAATCTATAATCAATATTTGACAATATTGAAATCAGAATATTTGGGATGTTCCCCTTTTTTGTATAAACACAAATTTGTGACATAGTTTTTTTCTGGAAAGTCCATCAGCAATGTATTGCATGACTAATACCTCTCCAAGTAGTTTACATTCCCATCAAATGTTTTCCTGTGGCAGGATGTTGTAGGGTTAGCCAGTTTCCTATCCCAGTAGAGAGGGAAGAATTGGCATCTGGGATTCTTGTTCACATCACAACGGCTTTAGTGTCCACAGTGAATGCTGCTATCACGCTAACATTGTACATACCATATGTGTAAATAATTATCTATAAAAGGAAATTAAATGTCAGAAGTCTACTGCAGTGACAGTTATGGTTTAGTTCTATTCTAAAAGCACAGAAATTTGCAATCATTCTTGTTTTGTTGCAGTTTGGCATTACTAAAATGCAAGCCATGCATTTGTGTGTACAGCAGTGTCTTGGTGCACTGTGCAGCCATAGAGCCTCTTTGCTTGGATTTTGGTTTTCTTCATTTATCATCTTCTCTCATTAATGGGAGATAACCATAAACCTTGAGCATATGAGGCAGGGATAGTTTATCCTTCTGGTTAATGAATCCAGCTTTTCCTATTTAATTTCCCTTTCTCTTTCTCAGTGTAGCTTCTGTGGGACACTGGAGCCATTGTGGTGTCAGCAGAAGTTTGTCCTTAAAGACACCCCCCACTGTTGGGAGCAGCAGTCCACATGGTATACATCTGAAGGGTAGGACAGCTGATATGTGGATGACATCCTCTGCCCATTAGGAGGTACTCATATATTTAAATTAATTTCCTCCGTGTAACTAATATTCAAATCTCGTTGGGAGTAGTATTATATATTACTTCCAGACTCCAAGTGTGTTTCTGTTAAGCTATGAAAAAAAGCAAGTTTACCTGAAAGCATCTTGTAGCTTCCTACATGAACTTAATTACTTAATTTGGGTTTGTGTCCCTTATAAAACCTGTTTAGGATCAATATATTGCTATTGAAGGCCCTTGGCTGTACAGTACATAAGACTGAAAGGAAAGCTGTGCTATCAGTAGCTGATGTGAGCAATAGCATAGCTGCTTCTGCTCAACAGGAGAATTTAAGTGGTAATTTCACAGTAGATCTGTTATTGCCTTGGAACCTATTATGTTCTTCATGGAGGTAGGGTTTAATTAATTCTAGTGATGATAAACAGTAATAGAGTGGCAGCTCTTACAGTAGATGTGAAGTTTAGCATAGGTTGTTCCCTGCTAATGTAAATTTTTGGCCATTATCCTAGATACACTATTTAATTCTTAGGCCTCTTTACCTCTTACTAAACTGAATATATTTGTATTTTTAATTCATTGTAACTGGGTCCAGGACAACAGAAAAGATCATTCAAATAACACCATAGTGCTAGAGTTTTATTTTTTCTTGGCTCTTGGTGTACTCAGAAGAGGAAGTTCACAAACATATTGGTGTTATTTATATCCCATTTCATAAGTTGATATTTGCATGAAGGGTTTACTTCTGTGTGTAGATGCTTAGAAAGAGTTCTGCTGAGAACCAAGCTTGCCAGTTGACAAAGTGGATGTACATTTCTGAGCTTTGCATCTTTCACGAAAGCTTTGGTACTAGAGGCAGAAATAACATGGAAGGAATGGGGACAGGTTCCTACATCCAAAAGAAGGAAAGAACAGGTCAAAATGTTTCAGCAGATTTTTTTATTCAAAATTAACATTATGCACATAAGAAACTAAACAACCAGGCCTTGCATAAGTAACCAAATATATTTTGAATGTTTTGGAAACTAATAGAAAGTTTCTTCCAGAATACATCCCAGGATGTCCTAGCTACATCAGAAAAACTCCCAGAATATTTAAGGAAACTTCCTTCATGAAAACCTTTTTTCAAATGTTATTCTTGTACAAAAGTAGCATTAGAGCATAATAAATATAAAATGGCTTTAGTGTACAAACAAGAGTGTATGCGACTTTTCTATTAATTTTTCTAATGCTGATTTTTCAGGGCAAGTGCCGCTCACAAAGGGCTCTATTGTATGCCTGGTTTTGTATCATGTCTGATTTAAATTTTGCATGGAATGAGTAGAGCAGAGGCATGTTCAGATATTAGCTCATCTTAAAAATACTACAGATGATGATAAATGGGCAACTCTAAGTAAGTTAATCATACTTTATTGAGATGATTTATGTTTAAGGCTTCACGTCATGAGTATTTTTCTTGCGTGTTTCAGTGTCTGCTTTTCTGGTCGAAAAAGGTTGACCAGCAGTCTTCACTGTGGGAATTCAGCTTCAAATTACAAAGGCAGGTATGAAAGTTAAATAATTATTGATATTAGTACAACAACATTTCAGAATGTTGGTGTTTTTATATCCTATGTTTTTATCAATATGTACACAAAGCCAGTTGCATAAAAGAAGAGAATAAGCCCATTATTTTAAAACTACATTACTGAAAAAGAAAAGGCTATTTTGAACAGGTAAAACAATACCTTTTGATGATTGCTGTTTGATCCTACTTCATTAGTTTGAAGAAGTGGTCAAAGTCATTTAGCAAATGAAAATAGTTCTGTGTCAGGGAGGGCTTGTATAGAGTATCTTTGTGTGATTAATTATGCCTGTGAAGAGGCTGTTAGTAGGCCACTGAATTTTTGTACCACTATTGCCTTTTTCTTATGCTGAAATGTTAGACCAAGATAGGTTAATGTCAGCATATTTGGTGGTTACTCTAATCTCCATATAGTGGCTCATGGGTTGGAGCTATTATTGTGCCGTGACAAAACCTTAAATCTGACCTTCCCCTTGTAGATGGTCAATTTTTGAGTAACATAGCAATAAGATCATCAGCTTCATACTGTGAGAGAGCAATGCCCCCCCCCCAAAAAAATCCCCATAAAACAGAAATGGGTAATATATCTTTGCCTTTCCAGAACCTCAGTCAACAGAACTGATAGAATTTGCATAGGATACACCATTTTGAGGATGGAATTATATATGAAACCTGATCAGTATCTTGAACTTTCAAAATATAGCTTTATTTCCTTCATGAACAAAATTTGTAGTTAAAGGGTTTATGGAACTTGTTTAAAATTAGTATGACTGATGAGTAGTAAATTATTCTTCCTTAGGCTTATTGGTTACCAGTGTTTACTGTCTCTGAATTAGAAGATGCTTATCGATCTAATATCATGCCATGGCAAAAACTAGTGCTCGGAATTCAGACATTGGAATAAAATATTCCTCTGTAGCTTCTACTGCCAATTCTTTAATACTATGTTTCAAACGCGGGGAATAAGTAAGTGAGTTCTACCCTGTCATAATCCCTCAAAGTCAGTCTTACAGATTCTATAGCCCACACCCACTTTGTTCCCAAATTTGAGTGCAGGAAAAAATTTTAGTTGTGAAAGCTGGTAAAGATGGAACCGGTTTTCAATAAACTAAATGAAACTGATTGTTTCTTTTAAGTCTCCAAGGTTCAAGAATAGCTGTTCAAAACGTCTCCAACCACCCCTCCGATATGAAGATGTCCACATGAACCCTGACCAAGACTGCTGCCTTTTGCAGATCACTACCCTCAACTTTATATATATTCCTATAGTGATGGGCATGACCATTACCTTGGTAAGTCCTACCTGTTATATCTGCCTCTTTAAAACTATCCACAATAATTTTATATCAGTCTTGCTAGAATAGAAATCATAGCCAATGTATATAAAGAGATCAGGACTACCTCATGACTTCTAAACTTCAAGGATAGAGCATAGTCACAACATCTACTTCTCAAGCTGAAATAAGGGAGGTTATTGTTACTGCTGAAAACTGATGGTAAAAAAGACCATTGATATGCAGAGCCCAAAATTTTAGATTACTTAAAAGCTGCATTAGCAGAGTTGATGATCGAGTGATCCTGATTTCAAGACTCTTAATAAGCTCTGGGCACAATTTTTGTAGTTCTTTAGATGTTAAATGCATTTTAAGGTAGTTTTATCTTCTGGTAAAATTATGTGAAAAGTTAATCTTGTAAAGTATCTTATCCAAAAAAATATTTCCAAGTTCAGCTCTTCTAAAAAACTCAGTTTATTTAAAACACTATTCACTTCTAATAGGACTAGGAGACAGTAACTGATCCATTCTAGTGAAATAGTATATTAATCTTAAGAGAATCTCTGATTTTGTTTCTTTGGCAGTTCACAATAAATGTAAGCACGGATATGAGACATCACAGAGTGAAAATGGTATTTCATGATTCTCCAGTTTGGAGTGGCAAGAAACCAAGATTTGATCATGGAGTGCAAGTTGTAATGGACCCTGTACACAGTGTGCGTCTTTTCGATTGGTGGCATCCACAGTTCCCATCTTCACACATCTAAAAAAATCCTTAGTAATTTACATCCTATGAACTGGAAAAAAACTCAAGGAAGTTTAATTTTATTTGTAGTATATTCTATACTATCTCCATAAATGACTAAACTTGATAGTTTAGTCTGTGCTTATATTTGATCACACGTATGAAGAAAACTGTTGTGATGAAATTACATAAACATTTCTGTAAGTCATTATATGATCTGGAAAAAAAACTCAGCTGATTTCTTTCTGTTGCTAATGAAAATTGTCTTGCATTCTCCTCCAAAAAGCAAGTGAATGGAGCTAGAAGCATTAAAAGTTCTGCTAATGTTGGTATGGGAGAATGAAAGTGATAGCTGAAAGATTCTAGTGTTCTTCTTTGAAGTATTCACATACTCTGCTATTCTAGTTCCATGTAAGAAAACTCCAAATAATACAGGCTTAATTTCTTCTCAAATCATGTACTTACAGAAGAAAATATTCACTTTCTGGCATTATGGATGAAACTCACTAATTGTCTCTGGTGGAAAATGTGAAATAGTCCTCAGAACTAAATCTATAAATCTATTGAAATCTGTCTATTTTACAGGTTATCATTAATAATTTCTGACTATTGAGCAATGATGCCAATTTTCCTATTTTGATAATCAAGCATGGGCAACCTGTATCCCTTTTTCTCCCTCAAACCTCCCCATCTCTAGAGACCCCCCCTCCCCCAAAAAGCAAACCCTCCATTGCTGCTACCACACAGGCTAGCGAGAAGACTTATCTTCTCTCATCCTGTTTCACAGCAGAATCAGACTTCAACCAAACAGCTGTGTCATTTGTCAAAAGAACCTGCCCTGTTGGGGAATGAAGTATGCCAAGAAGAGGCATGCCCTGGTTTCCCAGCACAATCACTGTAAGGGAGGGGGGGGCAAGATTACACCCACTTCCTCCTCCCTGCTATCCTGAAGAACTGCTGAGGTGGAAGGGAGGGTTTAGCTGTCTTCCCATCTCAACAATACTGAACAATGTTGCTGGAGTAGGAGGGAAACTAAAGTCTCTCTTCTACCCAGTATTTATAGTAGCTTCTCTGGGTGAAGAGAACCTTTAACCATGTCTCCATACCAGATAGCCTGCTCAGTCACATTGGGATGGGGGTGAAATTAACACTTCTTACCCCTCAGTGCTTGCTTGTGCATGTGTACAGCTGTCCGAGTCATACACCAGACACCTGACACCCTCCTTCCTTATGTTAGTTGCTAATTAAAACTTTATTTGGGCCTGCATGTACATGCTATTTAACTGTTTCCTGTCTATTTCACAGGTTGTAATTAGTAATTTTCTAACACAAACTAATGATGTCGGTTTTCATATTTTAGTGACTGGAGAAATGCTTACCACCTGGCTAGCTTTCTGGAGGATTTCTGAGAAATCCTACTTTGTCCCCCAAGTAGGGAAGATTTCATGTGTGTTGATGTTGTGCCTTTAAGTTGTTTCCAACTTGCAACAAGCCTAAGGTGAACACGATTTTCTTGGCAAGATTTGTTTAAAGAGGTTTTTGCCTTTGCCTTCCTCTGAGGCGGAGAGTGTATGACGTGCCCAAGGTTAATGGAAGCATCATTTAGCTTGGTCATGAGTCATCATGCTGTGTTGCTACAGAAATAATACAAATGAGTAAAACAGTTACTCAGTATGGTGCTATAGTACACAATTTTTAAGGAAGAGTTAATGTACTAACTTCAGCTATAAAGGTATAAATATTTTTATAGAAAACCTAATGCATCTGCAGATCTGTGTTGCCTTTTGAGCCAGCAATAGCACACAGGTTGAAGAGAAGTTTGGATGAACAGGCAGGGTAAAATTATACTTGCATCCTTCCATTTATGCTCCTTTGCAAAATCCTTTACATTGGAGAAACAGCACTACTTACTCAACTTAAGGGATGTGTCAGTGCCTTCTCATAAGGTTTTTAAAAATTAAATAGTTCCATTAAAATTTTAAATAAAAGTTTTCCAAAAAAAACCCACTTTGAACATGCTAAAAAAGATAAAATCATACCTCATTGAAAAGATGTTTTTGTCACAGTAACCTGCCTGAATAAAAAGGTTCTTGTCTGCTGGTGCAAAAAGGGAAGGATAGAGGAGGCCAACAGCCTGCTGTGGGAGGGAATTCCACAAGATGTGAGTAGCCATTGAGAAGGCTGTCTTCGGTGGTGGGACAGAGAAAAAGGATTCCCCTGAAGTCAAGCAGGCTCATACAAGGTGATAAGGTCTTTCAGATACTCAACTGAAGCCATATAGGACTTGAATAGTCATGGCCAGCACTTTGAATTGTGACTAGAAATGGAGAAGTAGCCAGTGAAGTTGACAAAGACAGACAAAAGGGATATGACATTGGTGGCTCCTACTGTGCTCCAGCCTGTCTTCCAGACCCTATATTTATCCATATGACAACCTTTTTACAGGAATCTTGATCAGATAGCTTATGACAAAGATTTTGTTGATGAGGAGGAAAGCCAACTACTGGCACCGGCCTTTTTGCTGGTGACAAGGGCGCCTTTTTGCCAGCGCTAAAAGGAGCGGTGTTCTTTTTAGCACCGGCAAAGTGCCGGATTGGGGCTGTGGCATGTGGTTGCCATAGCACCGATCCGGTGAGGAAAGGGGCTGTGGGACTCTGCTCCAAAGGGGCAGTCTGCCGAGCCTCTAACTAACCCACACATGACCAGTCTCTTGGTCCACTTATATAGGAGGGTGGTTCTGAGTCATCACTCTGTGCCACAAAGCATGATGCAAGCTTGCTGCAACTTTGCCTCATGCCATGTGCCCATGACTCAGCAGTCTGTGGTGGTTCTATAGAATATGTGTCATTCCATGTTGCCTGTCACTCAAAATATTTTTTTCTTTTGTTTCAGGCATAATTACTCCAACAGATTAAATATAAGCTACATTTAATGTGATTTGAAATGTAATAATTTTGGCACAAAACATATTATTTGGTATACGTAAGGGGTGCTGTTCACTATGGCTTTGTTAAATTTTCCCTACAGTTTCTAGTAGAAATATCTATGCTGCTTATGTACACCAATTCTAAAATGAGAGATGGCAGCAGAGGGCAAATGTGTTGATAGTTGTAGATTTCCTTTCGTTAGTAATACTAGGACTCAGCAGGATCATGATTCTAGTTACTTTAAATGCTCCACTGTATTCAAGAAATGATTGGGTTCCATGGGTCTTCATGAGTCTACTATTCTTATCGGAGAGAAGAGATGCTACAACATGAAACTTCAGCTGGAAATGGCCTGACCATAAATAGGTTCGGGCACAGGGACAGGGTGACAGCAGCACTGCAAACCTTTCCTGTGTCCAAAACATTCTCCCGCTCCAGAGGCAAATGCCAAATCAGTGGTATGTCCTGTCATACAGATGGAGCCAATGACCAGTTATGTCAGCACTGTGCTTGTCAAGGAGTCGGTGGAGTCCTGAACATAGTCAGCTTTCTGTTATGATTAAATCATAAATGATGGTTACATTTCCTTGGACTGGGAACCAAGATATTCGCAGAAGAAAAGTGAATTTCAGAATACTGCAGGAATACTGGATAATTATTTTTAAAAGTGATCTACCCATATCTGCCAATAATGAGGATAATCATATAAGCTGGGCAGCAGAACCTAGAAAAGGGCAGTTGAGCAAAAAATGTAGTCTGCAACAGAAGCAAGCATTTACAGCAGAGGGTAACTGGGCAGTCTTCCAAATGTTGGACTTGTGCAGCTCAGCATTCTGCACCATTTGCTATGCTGGCCAAGGCAGGCTGCTGGGATTTGCAGTCCCACCACTGATTTACCAGTGTAAACAATTGGGACTGCACCAATGGAAGATGACAGATCTTGTACAAAAGGGATGTGGGGAGAAAAAAGGGTGACTGTGAGCTATAATTGAGAGAGGACAGCCTGTAAAGATAGGATGCCTCCCGGCTCTTCCACTTTTTGTTGGATTTCTGACATGCACAATAATGTTTTCTATAAGTGGTGGTTAGTGTATAGTCATTCTGTGTGGTGGTGCTTTATAGAGGACCAAGTCTTACAAATGAAAATTCCAACTAGGCTGTTTTAAGCCTCTGTTTTAATGTTCTGTTGCATTTGTCTTCATCTAGAGCATCACAACTGGGTTTTGAAATATTGTATAGTGTTTTTGAAATGGTCATATCCTGAACCATGGCCATTTAGAGAGAAGATACAGGCAAATAAACAACACCCCAGATATTTCAAGATGAAAAATAGCTAGATACAGGTTAAATCAGTTAACAAAGTTAACTACTGGTCATTACCAGTGAAATTCTGTATGGCCATTATGTACTGGATTCTATACAGACACACACACACACACAGACACACACCCCAAGCCCTACATACCAATAAGCAGCCACTGGAATTGAGGGGGTCCATTCCTTTGTCAATCAAGAAGACTGATGTTTCCAGCCCTTCCTGTGAGTAATTTCCAGCATGACAGACAGAAAAAGGCAAATCCCCCTTATGCCAGAGATCACTCGCACGAGGAGGGGGGGATGTTTGCTGGCAACATCAGCCAGCCACTTCTTGGTCAATGGGAATGGATCCCTGTCAATCCTAGCAGCTGCTTACTGGAAAGATGGGGACTGGGTGACTTTCATGGTCCCTAAACAGCCTTGCCCAGCTTCTTTAACAGCAAATTTGGTACCAGAGGCAGAAAAAATAGGGATAGTTTCCTACACTTCCAGGAAAAAAAGCTGTTCAATGTGCATGAGCAAACCTGTTATTCAAAATTAACAACATACACATGTAAAATGAAATAAGGTCATGTAACCCTGCACAAGTAAAAAAACCCAAAACATTTTGAATCTTCTTGAGATCACTTGGAAGCTATGAATTCAAGGACAATTTCTTTCTTTCACCAACCTCCACTTTTCTTAATGATTCTCATTTTGGATTTCTTAATTATTCTCATTTTGGTGGCCAAACTTACAGGCCTATGCTGTTTTAATGTGCTGCAGGAGGCTGATAAGGCAGGTTTATCTGCTTTCCCCTTTTCTCTTTGTTTTGCTGTTTATGTACACTCAGTAAGGAATTCTGGAACCAGTTGCTGTTTACTTTGCCTGTTGTAGACAGACACACACAGCAATAGCAGGACCAGCTAGGTGGAATCCCACTTTTTCCCACTTTGAGCTTTATTGCAGTTTACTACAAACACAGTTACAACCCAACACTGAAAATATATGTTTCTCTAGCCTTCCTTCACCATCTTCTGTCTTCATTGATATGACCACACAAAATTCTTCAGTGTGGGGCTATTCCAAGACGAAGATTGCTGGTGCACTTCAAGAGGTGTGTTCAGCTACAGTGCAGTGAACAAGTCATTCAATTCAATTCATTCTGCACATTGGTGTCAATGCTATCAGGCTAAAGAGGAAGAACTATTCCCCATTAGGTCCACACTTTATGCTAATGCTGTGGTCCACTTCTGCAGCATGATTCTCATCCCAGAGAATCATGTAATCCCCCAGTTCTTTGACTGTAACTCCCAGCATTCCTAACTATGGTTTTGCTGGACAGACCTGATAACAGTGGCATTGGGAAGCTTCATGACTGTATGTGTGTATGAGAGAGAGACAGGGACACAAAGGGAGAAGTTCTTACATGATTTCAGACTTTTCAGATCTGTTGTCATATATTATCATTTTGAACAATCTACTAGTAAGACTACTTTTATAATTGATTGTTAACGAAGTGCACTAAAACCATTCAGAATTTATTTTCAGAATCAGAAGGGAGAAAACATGTCCACCTTGTGGTATTTTGCCATTTCTGTATCCTGATGTTTATCACACAGATCATCATCAAGAGGGGCTACGACAACACAGGAACAATCTGTGCTGAAAATTACTATTCTACCATCAAGACATATTTCTGTGTCTGCACCATTCTATTTTCCATGGCAGCTAAGCCAGGACCTAAAGGCAATTCTGCACTCTTGACAAGTGAAAAGAAAGATCATCCTGGCTGTTTCCAAGATACAGAGCAATATACCATGTAACTGAGGTACTCACAATATCTTTCTTAGAAATTTTTTGTGCTGCAATTGCCCACCCAAGTGCTTTTGTATTGAAAGAAATACATTAGAAAACTGCAAGATATGAATTCAAAATAGCTGTGATGTCTCCTGGGAGTAGGATTTTCTGAAAATGAAAGCTACATTGGTCGATGAACTAATTTATAATTATATTTAATTGGGACATTGGAAATCTAGTTATCAATTAAATCTTAGAGTTTGTTGGGGTGGAGAGATGATGGTGAGGATGATGGATAATAGATGATGATTAAGGAGGGACTGTAGCTTAGTAACATATATTTCCTACATCTTTATCCCCTTATATCTGGGTTCTCATCTAACCGGGCTAAGGAAAATCATCATCACCAGAAGTGGGGAACCTGTGGACCTTCAGATGTTCTTGATCTCCAATTTGCAACAGTCCAAGCCATGGGAAGCCAGTGGTAAGGATGGCAGGAACTGTAGTTCACCGACATTTCAAGGATCATAGGTTCACAGCCTGAAACTTCAGTGAGCTGCTTCCAGTGGAAGCAGATTATATGGAACTAGGTGGCCTGGCTGAACAGAATCCTATTTCAGAGAGGAGGGGGTTACATGTAGATACAATATAAGTTGCTTGGAGAGACCAGAAATCCAGGCACAACATGGTTAGATGATAGATGATAAAAATATCTTTTATTCACAAAAGATGAATAAAACATATTTGCTTTATATGTATTAAGACTGCTAATACAACTAAAGCAATAGCATGGATGCTTTGGAGCTACTGGGGGCTGTAATCCAAAATATTTGGAGGACCAGAGATTCCCCACTCCTAATGACCTCTTAACTATCTGGAGCCAACAGAACTGATTTACTGCTTATAGTGAATTAAGTAATTTTTTAAGTAATCTATTTCATGGTTCTTGGGGTTTTTGTTTTTGTTTTTTTTGTTTTTGGTTTTTGCATCCACCTTAGCTCAAGGTTAGAATAATTTAACATCTAACAAATAAACAGCTAAGAAGCAGTAAATATCTCTATCAACTAAACTATCAAAATAAAATAATTTCAGCTTTCAATATAAAAGCAGCAGGTAACAGGAAGGCCTATTGGTCCAGTTTTGGCTCCCAAACGTTGCTTAAACTGGTGAGCGGAGAGGCCAAACAACTTTTCTTTTTTCTTTTTTAGGTAGGAGTATAAAGAAGCCCACACACTGTTACTACATGTGAATATCATATACTGTATAGAGTTTGAAAAGCTTGCATGGCACTGAGACAGAGACATCCTTATTGGCATGTGGTAACAGAGGCTGTCACTAGATGGTACTATATACAGAAAATTTCCTTCACAGTATGAAAAGAAAGGGAGGAATGGAAGAGAAGAGAAAAGTGATGTTTCAAAACCATAAATGCTGTCTTTCTCAGGCCAAATTCAGAACTGTTTCTGCAATGTCATCCTATCCTAACATGCCTACATACTTCTCAAACTGGGAAAACCACTTTTATAATCTTCTATACAACTACAAATAGGTAAGGCATCACATTTCACATACTTTCCATGCAGCAGATTTGAGATGAAGGCTGAGACGCAAAAGGAAAATCAGTTACTGCGTATTCAAGAATCATGAAAAAGATGTCTTCCCCAGTAGGCCCACCCAGTAGGCAGATAAATACCTTAGGAAACAGATTTTGTTACTCACAGAACACATTTATTCACAGAACACATCATATGGAAAGCAGAACTAGACTCAGTGAAGCAGGTGTCAATATTAGAGGAAGGAACATCAACAATTTAATATAAGCAGAAGACATTACTTGGAGAAAATAGCAAAGACTTGGAAGGACTACTGATAAAAGTTCAGGCAGAAAGTGCAAAATCAGGGTCACAGCTGAATGAAGAAGACAAAAATAATGACCACAGATGATTTACATAGCTTCAAAGTGGATAACCAATACACTGAGACAGATTTCCTATACCTTGGCTCAGCCATTAATTGAAATGAAGACTGTAGCCAAGAAATCAGAAGAAGACTTTGAAAAGTACCCATGAAGGAACTATGTCCTCAAATGTAAAGATATATAATTAAATCAGAATCATCTAGACCACTGTATTGATCATTTCTATGTATGGTTGTGAAAGGTGAAGAAAGCTGACAGGAAGAAAATCAACATATGAAAATTGCAGAAATTGCAATTACTTGCAGAAAATAGCAAAGACCTGGAAGGACTACTGATGAAAGTTTAAGAAGAGTATGGATACTATGGACTGCTAGAGACAAATGAATGGATCTATGAGCAAATCAAGCTTGAACTTTCACTAAAAGCAAAGATGACTAAACTGAGGCTGTTGTTCTTTGTTCATATCATATGAGATGACAGGACTCATTGGAAAAGATGATGATATTTGATAAAGGGAAAGGCAGCAGGAAAAGAGGGAGACTGCACTACAGGTGAAGCAAAGGCCCTGAGTCTCTAAGATCTGAACAGGTCAGTTGATCATCAGGTCACTCATTCATAGTCACCAGAAACTGAAATAGATTTAACAGCAAATAACAACAAATACCAACAATTTGTGGGATTTTCAGTCTCATTTGCAAAGATTATTTGATTAGTTTTGGGTACATGCATCTCCCATTGGATGACTGGGAGGTGCCATTTGTTACTGTACTCAGGCAACAAAATGTTATAAACTGGTTCTGGACTTTTCTTGCTTTCTCTCCCATCCTGATCCCTTTGTTACTACAGTGAGCATATAGCTGCTGTGCTTAAGAAAGGAATTTATGTTAAAGAGTGGGTTTTACCAGAAATAAACCCTCCCTCCCAATCTAACAGTGTAGGGGGGGAAAGCCTAGAAATTACCTTTATGATTAACACAAATCAGTGGCATCACTAGGGCTGGTGTTGCTTCGTGTGATAAAGTTACTCATAAAACATAATTCCCCTATATCACTGAATGTCAAGAGTTGTGACATAACTAGCAAAATTAAAATTCTACCTTTAGATTACAATAGCATACACATAGCCAAAATGTATTTACAGGTACATAGTTTCATGGGGTTAAACTGAAAATCTGTTAAGATGTGATGTTTTTAAAGAAAATTTTAAAAGAATGTTTTAAAAAATGAGACAGCCATTTCTGCCCAAAGGCAGATGTTTGGGGAGCAGCCCATTAGGGTTTCACCTGGTGCAGTCCACTTCCCCAGCACTCTCCTAGCGATGCCCCTAACACAAATTAGTCTATGAGGTCAATCTTGTGATAGTGAGATGCTTACAATTTGTCCCCAAGTCTTGACTAACTCTATCAGGGTTGGAGTGAATGTGACATCCAGAGTTTCTACATCTTCTTCCTTTCTAACACCTTGTATCCTCTCATTTCACTTGTCTCCCTGTGCTCCTGACTGAGCTAAGGTTCTTGAATAATAGAGAGGGGTGAGGTCGGCTGTAACCTGATTCAACTGCGCTGCATGGCTCTCTGGCTCTTTTCAGCTTTCATTTTATCTGCTCCCTGCTCCCATCCCGCTTCAATGGGATCAGGTTGGTTTATTTTCTTTGTTAACTGTATGTCAGAGAGTGCCTGGGGCTGCAATATGATGCGGCCTCTAATTGATCACTCAGAAAGCTCCAGCAATGCACAGTGTAAAAGCTCCAGCAGCGTAAGAGCTTCAGCAGAGGCCTTCCTGGAGGCTGTTGAGCTGCACTTGTTAACATCCCCAGCAGTTCCCCACCCCTTCTTCAGCGCTAGAACTGTGCGCAAAGGTGTCTCCCCCTGCTTGGGTTTGTAAGTGTACATTTTCCTTTCAAGCTTTACTTGTTGCCGGACTGGAATTTATGTGCTGGAAAAGGACTGGAGCTTCTGTGCTGGGGCTGGAATTATTTGGGAGGCATACTACAAAGTAAAAGAGAATTTCCCAGGTATGATATTTGCAGATCTTGGGAAAGTTAATGAAGGGGTCAACTCTGCTGGAGGACTCTGGGAGCTGTTGTGCGAAAAGGTAACTTTTCCATAGTCTTCTCCAATGCCACCTGAGTAAAGGTTGCTCCAGCCCTTTATTAGGAGCAGGGAGTTGAGGTCCACCCACTGTCTCTAGAGAAGCAGAAAGTCTGGCTGCCAGGAGGCTCCTTTTGGTCTTTTTTACTCTCCGTGTTGTTTCAGACTCTCATCATGTCAGGCACCACTCAGAAGGGCAGGGAAAAAGTCAAGTTCCTTTCCAGTGGCTTTAGGACCATGGAGTGTGAGTAACACCTGCTCTGTGCTGCACTTCTGTCTGAGCAGGTTTATCAGGATGATTAATGCTTATTAATACTAGTCATGCAAAATGCTTTACTACTGGTAATTAATTCACTCACTTTTGCAAGTAAGTCATTTCTAGATCTGTTATGATTTTTCTTACTTTTCAATTATTTAATCAAAGTGATGGGATTTAATATACAGGGATTAGTACTTTGTAGGAGCCAGCATGGTGTAATGGTTTGAGCATTGGACTATGACTTTGGAGACCAGGATTTGAACCCTGGCTCTGCCATGTAAACTGACTGGGTGACCTTGGGTGAGTCACACTTTCTTGGCCTCAAAGGATGGCAATGGCAATGAACAAACTTGCCAGGAAAACCCTATAGCCTTAGGGTTACCATAAGTCAGAAAAGACTTGAAAGCACACAGCAACAAGTACTTTATACTAGTGATAAGCATGTGCGAAGAGGCATCTGGTGGGGTTCCCTCCATGGGATTCAGAACTCTGCTGTTAGAAGGGAAGGACCTGATTATCCAGGTAACAGTTGATCATTTCCTATGGGTCCTGCTTTGTCAGACCCATTCAAATGTTCCAGCAGTGTCATAGGATTTAAACTTCTGCAGTCAAGGGGTGTTGCTGACAAAGAATCATCATAAGTTAAAGCAGTGGTACAATGCTTGCTGACCAGAGTATCTTGAAATAATACCGTGTTATTTGTTGATCAACAAACCCTAAGGCTATAGGGTTTTCCTGGCAAGTTATTTGTTATTTGTGGATCAACAAATAACATTGCAAAGAAACAACCAGAATATCTGTAGAGACTCAGACCTTTGCATACAACATCCTTCTCCCACTCCAATAGTCTGAAATATATTCCTGATTTGAGACGTTGTTCTTGCCCTCCCACTAGGCAGAGGACACCCCCTCAGGCAACAAATTCGGGGTGTAACTGTAAAATGTTTAATTCTGTTTTAAGGGAAGGAGGGTTGGGGGTTATGTAATGTATAATTTTAATGTTGTAAGCCGCCCCGATTGCCTGAGTGCAGATGGGGTGGGATATAAATAAATGTTATTATAATATTATTATTATGTCACAAAAGGTGGATAGTTATAGGAATGATTATTGTATTTTTACTGCCAGGAAGAGGAATTCTGTGAGATTTTCTGCCTGTGTTGCCAAAGGAATTTGGGTGGTCTTGGATTTTATTCACCTAGACCTTACTGTAAGGCAGTCTTTCTCAACCTTTTTCCCTGGCAAAAACCTTGAAATATTTTTAAAGGAACACCTGCATAAAAATCTACACCTCTTTAAGAAGAAATCAGTCACAATTTCTTGCAGAACTCCTATCAGACTGTCATGGAACTGTAGGATTCCAGAAACCCCTGGTTGAGAAACCCTGTTATAAGGTATGGAGTGCCATTCACCAATTCTCCTTAGGAAACAGAATATCTTTGGTGGGCTTTGTTGATACATTTCTTGCTCAGAATCAACTTTTCTGGGTGCTTCTTTCTTGATAAAAAATCAGATCAAATCTGTTGGCTGCATGATGTAATTTATCCTTCTAAACCTTTATCATACACCATTATACAAATAACAGTAAACCAATGTCTGAGATAATATATCCCAAGTCTCATCTTCATCCATCTGATATACAGTGGGCCCTTAGTATCTGCTAGAGTTTGGTTCCAGGACCTCCCATGGATATCAGAATCCATGGATGTTCAAGTCCCATTAAATACAATGGCATTGTGCATTTGTGTCCCTTATATAAAATGGCAAAATAAAAGCTTGCTGTTTGAAATTTATATCTTTTTGGAATATTTTCAAGCCATTGATGGTTGAATCCATGGATAAAGAATCCGTGGATATGGAAGGCCAAATGTATTAATTCATTTATTTATGCCCTGGTCTTTATCAAGAGATCTCAGGGAGGCTTGCAATATATACTAAATACCCTAAAGGCTCCAACTCCCATCTGATCTTGGAAGCTAAGCAGGGTCAGCTCTGGCTGACTGGTTTGCTTGCTTGCTTGCTTGCTTGCTTGTTTGTTTAATGTGCTGCCTTTCTTTCGGAGTGGGACCCAAGATGGCTTAGTGCTTGGATAAGAGGCTGCCAAGGAATACCAGGTGATGTAGGCTATACTTCAGAGGAAGGAACTGGCAAAATTAATTCTGAGTAGTCCTTGCCTAAGAAAACCCTATGAAATTGTTAGAGTCAGCATAGGTTTACAGGCAACATGAAGGCACATACATATACCCTTAAGAAATAAAGTTTAGGTTTTTCATTGATCTGAGTAGAATCCCAATGACCATCTTACAATGGCTTCCATTACATATTTTATTCATAAGCATACTGAACCATAGAGTTTATGCAATCATCGAATCATAGAGTTGGAAGAGACCACAAGGGCCATCCAGTCCAACCCCCTGTCATGCAGGAACTCACAATCAAAGCACCTCTGACTGATGGTGATCCAGCCTCTGTTTAAAAACCTCCAAAAAGGGAGACTCCGCCACTCTCCAAGGGAGTGTGTTCCATTGTTGAACAGTTCTTACTGTCAGGAAGTTCCTCCTAATGTTTAGATGGAATCTCTATTCTTGTAGCTTGCATACATTGTTCCGGGTCCTATTCACTGGAGCAGGAGAAAACAAGCTTGCTCCATCCTTAATATGACACCCCTTCAAATACTTAAACAGGGCTATCATATCACCTCTTAACTGTCTCTTCTCAAGGCTAAACACCCTCAACTTCCTAAGTCTCTCTTCATAGGACATGGTTTCCATGTATATAACAACAACCCAATTGCATCTTGTTTGATGGTGTTGGGTGTTAGGAATGCTACTCCGTACTGACAATCATTTGAACATATTTAAAACTAAGTCACTTATTTATTTATTTATTAACATCCTGCCTTTCTCCCAGCACCACAGTCTATGGTGCAGTTAGGTCATTTTAGATTCTAGACTTGTATCCACATTACTCATTTATAATGCTTTGATATGACTTCAATTGCCATGTTTCTTTCCTATTGAATGCTGGAATTTGTAGCCAGGGGAGAGAGTTTCTCTATATAAAGCTCAGAAGAATAGCAATGATTCTCAAACTTTGGTGTTTTGGACTTCTTTTGACTGGATATCTAACCATCCAGTTGGTGGGCTTCTAGAAGATTAAGACCCAAACATCTGCATGATAAAAGTTTGAGAACCTCTAAAGTACAGTTGTCTAGCACAAAATTCTAAAGAACTCCTCCAACTCTAGAGATGTAGTTTGGAGGAGTAGTCTAGACTCTAGCGATCTCTAGCAAAGAATCCAAAGTCCTCCACCAAACTACAAATCTAGGATGGAATCATGGCTGTTAAGATGGTATCAAAGGGCTATAATTGTTCAGTATGGACATACCCCATGTGGTCTTAACACAGATATACACCTTCATTCCATCATAATGTGTGCTTAGTTCAGAATATGGTAAGTTGGTCCTGTAGTGCTTGGGGGCTTGATACACATTCTGCTGTATGGGCCTTGACTTCTGTCCTCCCCAGACAGCATCACTTGTATGCAGTTCATCCACTACTGGACTATGCAGTGCAAAGATTTTGAAGGAGTAGCTCTGACAAATTAGTAGGATTCAGAATGCAGTTCACAAAGATATAGCTGTGTTAGTATTTTGTAGCGTAAAAGGGAAAAGGAGAGGGGACAAAAGGAAACTTAGCAGAACTTTGAAGACTAACTGATGTATATTTCATTATGAGCTTTATGGATATTAATCTACTTCCTCGAATGTGTCAGCAGTTCAAATGGTCTTTTGTGTGCACATCAGCATTTCCAAAGTCCATTTGTATATATGGCTCTCATCATATTGCTCTAGCAATCATAAGTGAGGGTTTTAAGCTTTTCTTTGTAGTCAGAAGGGGGGGGGGATCTGTTAAAAGTTCTCAGAAAGCCACGCAGAGTCAAAGAAACACTCAAGAATGAGTTGCATTTTTCTTGGTAGGTAACCTAATATATCTGTGGAAGCTTGTTGGCCCCTGTATTCCAGGCTAAGGATTTTGGGGGCAAAAGTCTATTATTCCAGGGGCATCACTAGGTGGTGTGGGGAATGGGAACCATACCAAGTGACAGCTTAAGGTGAGTGACACTACTGCTCCTCAAACATCTGACATTTAGCAGAAACAGGCTGTGACATTCACCTGTATCCCTTTAAAATGCTGGAGCTCAGCAGAAGAGATAGTGGGAGTGGTGCAAGGCTCCATGAGAGGAGAAAGGAGAGGCCTCAGTTAAAAAAATTTCTATTTAAAGAAATATTCTTATAAAAAATTCTTTAAAAACATTACTAAATTTTCTTTTAAAATCTTACCAAAATTTCATTTTAACCATGAGTTATCGCACCAGGTGATGTCAAACCTAGGGACACCACTGCATTATCCCCAGCTACTGGGGATCTGTCCAGTTTGGGTTTACAGCATTTCTGTTGTCATAAAGCTTTGTAAGTGCTTGCTTGTTTGCTCTCTGTATTGCCTGTCAACATGGTAGCATTGAAAAGTGGCATGGTAGTTTCATTATGCAGCAGTGGACTTCCAGTTGCCAAACAAGAGTACCGTAAGCCAGGATCCAGGCTTCTGAGTATGAATTTGCCTATGTGTGTTTAATAGATTGTTTTGTTTATATGTACATTGGTCTCTGGTTTTGGACTTTTTTTAAATTTATTTTTATTTCTTTACATAAAATATACACACATTTAAAAAAAAACACCAAACCTCTTATCTACTTATACAGTACTTCCTTTTCTTCATTGAATTTCCTTTTCTTCCAGCCTTCTCCTAGCCATTCATTAAAATTTTTGGTTTATCTCAGAGTACTGTATTATGTTTGTTTTCTTTTTTCTTAAGTATCAAAATAAACAGTGTATTTAAAATCCATTTGTATATTTAATCATCTCAAATATCCTTTCTTAATTATCTTTCTTGCTTTATTTACATTTTGCTGACTGTCTCTACCTTTGTTATTTAAACTTTTATCTATATCTTTCTTATTTAACCTTCAATGTATCTTCCATCCATATGTTTTGATGCAATACTTTACATTATTGCTTTTGCATACATAGCATATAATTGTATACATAGCATATAACTGGTTGCTATTCTCTTTCAATTAAATCATATACAGTATTAGTTATCTATTCAATTCATTAATTGATCCATTTCGATCACCTATTTTATTTTGTTAGATCAATCTTTCACCTGGAGCCCTCCTTTTAATTTCCAATTCTTTGCTATAATTAATCTACCCACTGTTAATAATAATAATAATAATAATAATATGATTTATTTATATTTCCCACTTCTCCCTGCGGATTGATCCCTGTTACCTCCAATATTTTACTCCTCTTCTTTTACTAATATTGGGACCTCTAGTTTTGCATTTTGCTTTCTAAATCATACAGGTGAAGATCACTTTTAAAATTATTTTTACATAAATATAAAAATAAAAGACATATAATTTTGGGGTCAGGTAGGAATCAAAGACTCCTATTATTCTAATTTTGTTTCTCTTTTTAATAGTGGACATATAGACAGACTAAAAATATGATTATTTAATGGTCATCTTGCTAACACTTCTTACATAGGGGTGAAGCAGATGGTCCAAATGGAGTGATCTTTGGCTGCTTTGGCCACAATTTCTCCAGGACTGCAGCAACTGGATGCCACAGTCCTGAAGCCAGCCACTGCTGTGGTCCTGTATAGGCAGCCGACAAGAATATCTTTTTGCCGTTCCTTTTCAGGCTGGCTTCAGACCACATTAGCCGGGCAGTCTGGGGGCATGTGTCTTTTGAACACCATGCTTCCAAAGCACCTGGAAGGTGCTTTATTTGGCCCATCTGCTTTGGGCCAGAGTTCATCAGCAGTCTATTTCAATTAGAGTTGTAAAGCAGGAAATTCGTTCCTGACTCTGTTAATGGATATCTTCTCATACTTTTGCATTGTATAATTTAGAAAATCCTACTACCTAAAAATAGGGTGGCCACGTATTCATTACTAAAAAAAAAAAAAATCACCCAAAAGCACGGGGGGGGGGAACGATAGGGATACAGTGACTTAATGGTTAAGATACCAACTGTGATGACTGCAAGGTCAGCAGATTAGCAGTTTGAGACCCAAGCAGCATGTGCCAGAGTGAGCTCCCATTACTAGTCCTAGCTTCTGCCATCCTAGCAGTTCGAAACCATGTGAAAGTCCAAGTAGATGAATAGTTACTACTTTGGTGGGAAGGTAACAGCATTCTGTGCAGTCATGCTGGCCACATGACCATGGGATTGTCTTTGACAATGCTGGCTCCCTTGGCTTAGAAACAGAGATGAACATAGTTCCCTGCAGTAGGACACGACTAGCCAATCACGTCAAAGGGGAAACCTTTACCTTTAGAATGAGAGACAAGTATTTAAAAAGGCATGTGCCAGTTTAGATATATAAATGAAAATGTAAGGATAATTAATTCTCTAATACAAAGACATAGCCATATCAGTGTATCAGTATGGAGTATCAGTAAGCAAAGGGATCTTGCAGCACCTTTAAGTCGAACTGTGCAAAAGAAGATGCGCCTAGGAAGTAGACCATGCCCATGCTACAACCTCTTTCATACAGATAGTCTCAAAGGTGCTGCAAGATCTCTTTGCATACTAAGTCAATTTAAATACTGTATAATGTAATTCAGGAGTGCTGGGTTGTATGGATTTTCTTTTCCTTTTTTAAATTTTACTCATTTATTTTGCATATTTTTTCTACATGGAATTTCAAGGCAGCATAGAAGCCAGGTGGCTGTCAGGATCGGAGGACCCAGTTCCCAATAACCAAGACAGTATTGTAGGATAGCAGAAATTAGAGATTTATTCTGGATATCAAGACAGAAAGTTCCCCGTCCCGGGTTCAGTGTCAGAACTGAAAAAGTTCCCCCTCAGACCATCACAAATAGATTCCCATCCTCCAGCCCCTCTTTCCAACCCCAATTGCTCCCTTTTGATCCAGATCAAAGGGTCCTTTATGTTTACTTCTTCCCCTCCTGTGTTATCATTTCATCTCCTTTCAGGAAGAAAATAATCCCTGTTGTACAGCTCAGATCCATGGCAGAACAATTGGGGTCATAAAACTACAACTCTTTTCCACCACTGGCCACCTGCCCCTTCTGCTTGTTTCCCAGGCTTGGATTTAACATAATTAATATCGCCTTCTCAATAGCCAACATACTATACAGCGTCAAATCACCATATCACCATGTCCTTATATCTTCATACCCTAATATCATCATATCATCATGCCAACATGAGAGAACCATGGCATCCCATCCAGGCACTGGCCAGACACTCACTTGCTTAGCTTAGCAAGGTGTCAGCGGTATCATAATACATCTTGATGATGACTTTACTGTGAGAGGTAGAGTATACAACTAAATCAACACAGCTCAAAGTAACTTATTACCAGTAATGCCTTTTCCATGTAACACATTGTTTGGGAGTAAGTCTAACAGAGTTATTTTGCAAATAAAATAATACTGGAAATATTGTTGCTTATTTCTGTTTTAAAAGTAACACATATTTGTTACTTTCCCCCATTACATTTGGGAAGCTAAAATGTTTTCTTAGGACATTTTCAGAAGATTCCTTCCTTCCCCAAAAACTATTCTTACATTTTTAGATGGATTTCTCCCCCCCCCCCCCAAAAAAAAGACCTAAACTTTTAAAAACAAACCAAGTAATGTTAAAATTTGCAATGATAGTTTAGTAATTAGTTATTTTTTGGAGTTCCTGTAACTTTGCCAAACTTTGTAAATAAATATTTTTAAGCGGCAAACTGTAGCCTTAACTATGGCAAGAGATCTTGGTCATTCTGTTTATGCTGATACATCCTAATTACTCCATGCAGCTTATCTGCTTGGTGATACATGCTATCTTGGCTAAAAATAATAAAGATGGAATATTCCTTTATCACCTGCTCTGACCATCTGGCACTGTGGTGTGCTGAATTCAGCTGGATGGCCCATGCATACTCTTTAGTGAGTTTCAGTATTAGCATAGGTTAGGAAACTTCATGATGTCTGATTTCTTTTAAAGTACCCTTCTGCTTTTCATTTCTACTTCATTCTTAATCAAGTCTGTCTTTAATTTAGAACTCAGTTTTGGAGTAAACAAGCCCAAGGGATTGTCTTGTTACCCAGCGCTTAAGCCATGTAAGAGGAAATAAGAGGAAAGCCAAGTGTCCTTGTCCAAAGTAACCTGGCCCATGAGTTAACCAGGTTAGGTAGGAGGAGGAATTCATCATATGGAAAACAATGTGTGCACTGTTTTTCTAGGGATGTTGAACTCTATCAATCTTCTTCCTGTTGAATGTCTCCAATCCACATATTTGTTTCTTTTTGTACATGTATCAGATTGAGAAACACCAGAAACTCAGTGTATTTTGGTGCAAATTTTTCAAAATGTGTGTATTTTCTATATGCATTTTTAATATGCACATCATTGTATATATTTTTGCACTGACTAAATTATGTTTGTGTGTGCATTTCTCAAATGTATACATTTAGGTGTGTTTTTAAAATATATACATGTTTTTGTGCATCTCTCCACACACACACATACACCTGCTCAAAAAAATTGCAAATCTTCCGGGCTCAGTACAAAGTGCTGGTTATTACCTATAAAGCCCTAAATGGCTTGGGCCCAGAGCACCTGAAGGACCGTCTCTCCTCACACAATCCGCCCCGCACACTTCGATCGACTGGGCAACAACTTCTAAGAGTTCCAGAGGCTAGATTATCGTCAACAGCAAAAAGGGCGTTTTCCGTCTCGGCCCCTAGCCTCTGGAACTCACTGCCCACGGAGCTTCGTTTAGCCGCCTCTCTTAATTTGTTTAAGAAAGGGCTAAAGACATTTTTGTTTGAGCAAGCCTACCAATGATTTCCTCTCCTATGTTATCTTATTATTCCCTCATCATGATCGGACTGGATGTTCCATTAAGCCCTGGCGGACATTGTACCCTACCTTCTATTTTTACTGTGTTTGAATGTTTTAATTTTTATATATATGCTTTTAACTGTTTAACTGTACACCGCCCTGATCTTTGGAAGGGCGGTATAAAAATAAAATTTATTATTATTATTATTATTATTATTATTATTAAAATGTTGTGTTTTCTGACAGTTTGCTGTTCATCTCATGAGCTACAAAATGAGTATTTCCATTCCAAACTTCTTCTCAAGTTCTACTGTTTTCTTATTTCTTCAAGTCCTTTCCCTAAAGATGGATCCAAGAGCATATTTCTTTGCTTTTTCAAATTCTTTGCTAGAGAGGTCTAGTCCTGGACCCTTGAATGGGAGACATAGGAAAGACTCAACCCCCCCTCCAGGAAGGGGGGGGGGAACTGAGCCCTTTCTGAAATTATTAGGTAAAAGTTGGACTATCATGACCCCTCTATAGTTAAGCCCCCTCAAGAATAAGCAGCCTGAAAGTACTAAATGATCATTATTGTGCTTTTGCTTTCTTTGTATTCATACTCTTACCAGCTTCAGTTGGATGATTATTGTTTTATGGCAATGTATGTTGTTTTCATTGTTGTTTTCAAGTAGTCAACATTAATAATGACTTGCTTGCCGAGACTGAGACCCTATACACACATTAAAAACAGTTATGGGGTCACTAGCACTAGTCTGTTAAGCAGAACTACAATACTAAGGTTTTCTAACAGAGAATTCCAAGGACCTCATCAAACTGCATATCCCAGGATTACATAGAGTGGAATCTCTGGCTTTTCTTCACTAACGAAGATTCAGGAAGGACTCATCCCATGCTTTCTACAAGCGTGTTGATGACTAAAAAGGTCGATCCTTTTGTCACATAGTCAAAAATAGTCAGTCCAGTGTATATTTAGGATTGTGCATAGACAGCACTGATGAAAGTGTTGAAGGAGTTGTAGATGTTGGTGATAGGTGACCCATGTTTCAGACCCATAAAGGAGAATGGACAGTACAAGGGCTCTGTACACACTGATTTTTGTGCTTCGCCTCAGGTTTTTGTTACTCCAGACTCTTTTGTAAAGCCTTCCGAATGCACTATATGCCTCTCCTAATCTATGATTGATCTCTTTATCAATCTTGACATCTGAGGAGATGATGCTTCCCAGGTAGGTGAACTGCTGGATGGACTTAAGCACAGATTTGCCTATGGTGACATGGGGGTGATAGTGGAGCAAAATCTGATTCCTCAAACTATCGACATATAACACTGCTCTCCATTGCTGGAAAAATCCTTGCAAGGATACTCCTGAACAGATTAGTTCCTGCTATTGCAGAAGAACTTCTCCCCGAAAGCCAGTGTAGCTTCAGAGCTAATAGGAGCACTACAGATATGGTATTTGCTCTTAGACAACTGAAAGAGAAATGTAGAGAGCAAAACAAAGGACTCTATGTAACATTTGTCGACCTTACCAAAACCTTCAACACTGTGAGTAGAAAAGGTCTGTGGCAGATCCTGGAATGACTAGGATGTCCTCCAAATTCCTCAAAATGATTATCTTGTTACATGAGGGCCAGCACGGTCAAGTCAGATATGGCAATGCTCTCTCAGAGCCCTTTCTAATAACTAATGGTGTGAAACAAGGCTGTGTTCTCGCTCCAACTCTATTTACAATCTTCTTCAGCATGATGCTCCAAAGGGCTACAGCAGATCTCGAAGAAGAAGAAGGCATCTATATACGTTACCATACTGATGGTAGCTTGTTTAACTTAAGCCGTCTGAGGGCTTGCACTAAGACTCTAAACTATCTAGTCCGTGAACTGCTTTTTGCTACCGATGCTGCCCTTGTTGCCCATACAGAAGCAGCTCTGCAGCGCCTAACATCCTCTTTTGCAATGGCTGCAGAGCTGTTTGGGCTAGAAGTCAGCCTGAAGAAAACGGAAGTTCTCTACGAGCCGGCACCACAGGAAGATAGAGTGGAATAATGCTATCAAAATGCTCTAACTCTCATGCTAGAGAACGATAACTGTACAGTGCAGAAACACCAGCTCAAGAACTAAGACCTGGAAGCCCTAAATCAACCTTTGCTGCCAGGCTCCTTCAGACTGCCAGAGAACTAATAGCATAATGCTCAAGGTGAGTCTGACTTGTAAAGAGTTAGTTCGGCATAGCCTATGTCTATGACATTTGTACAGCTTAAGTGATGGTCATGTTGCTGACCACGGATCTAGTGCTTTGTAATGGTCTGAGAACTTGACACAAACTAAACTGCAACAAATGCTTCGGATGAAGAAGACACTCTTTCTCTGAAGAGCCTTATGTGGCATGGCAGTGCTCCTCTGTTAATAGCTGCCATTTCAAGATTCTATTTTGCTTGGAAACAGTAGCTTTCCATTAGTCCTTTCCATTAGTCCAGATGCTGAAACAGCTTCAGTGAAGATAAGGATACAGATCTGGACATGCATTCCCCAGCTGAAGACATTTGCACACTGATATCTCACTGGACTATTTCATACAAGGCTAAATTGGAAGTATAATTTAAGGTCAATTCGAATACAATCATGGGTTTTACGTTATTGCAAATTAACTCTTCGCACGCAAATTCGGGCAAGAGGGAAGCCAATTCGAATGCAATCATGGGTTTTACTTTATTGCGAATTAAAGCTTCGCATGCACATTCGGGCAGGAGGGGGTTATTTTCGGGTAATGGGAAGTAATTCCGAACGGAGAAGGGGTTCATATAAATTCGCTAAACAAGCGAATTTACATAAATCCGCATTGGCTCCATTCGGAGTTGGGAGAAATTCCTCCCTGTTTGAAAGAGTCCACTGTGTGAAAAGAATTCAAAATTTATTAAATTAATGCCACTTCTTGGGCTCTCAACAGACACACACAAAGCCACCACTGGGAAGGGGATTGTGCTGGGGGGGGGGGGGAGATGATTCTGAAAAGAGACAGAAAAGTAATACCTTGCCCCTTGTTTTCTGGCAACTAGTCCAAAGTGAGGAGGAAACCATGAATCAGAGTATGTCAGTCTCCCCTCCACATTTCACTTAGCAGCTTAAATCAGGCTGTTTAGGTTTGCCTTTCTGTTATATTTATTATCAGTTGGAGAAGCTCCCTCACCACCACACCTTTTTAAATTGACTTCACAAGACTGATTTTTTTTTACATAGCAAGTTCATTACATAAACCATATTCATGAATGTTTGATCTATAAAGTTGCTATCTAAAAAGTGACAGTAATTATGTAAGTGAAATGCAGCACTAGACTTCTCATTAATATCATCAGTAATAGTAGTAGCAGTAGTAGTAATAGTATGGAATCATTCCAATAAAACATTATAGGAATGTGTGCATTTATTTATTTCTCCCTTCTCTCCAAATCCAAGGATTCATGATGAGCAATTTTAAATAAATATTTGATTCACTTTAGGATTTTTGAGTTGAATCTGGTGGTCTGCAGCAAGAGGACATATTTAAAGGAGGTCCATGGTAAAGGTCTGTGGTAAAGAAAAAGTTAAGAACTGCTGCTCTAAAAGAAAGGAGAGATGATGAAATAAGTGAATTACTATTAGAAACATTCTATAAAAAGTTCTGTGTGTCTTTAAGAGCTATATGACATGTAAAATTAATGAATGACCCTCTTCCTAAATATGAAGATACTTAGGGGAAAGCTAAATCTGGTTCTTCATAGCACAGGAGCACGGCTAGGAAAAAAAATAACTGTCAATCCCAATCTCAATATAAATTAATGTCCAGCTGAAAGATTTTTCTCTTATTACTTGGCCTATTTGTTAAGTTGTCATGAATTTAAGGACTATTGCTTTTAACAGCAGCATGGTGTGCAAAAAAATCTAGCAAGCCAGGCCTTTTTAAATGTACAGACTAAGCAGTGAAAGAAGGGAGCCAGCATGGTGTGGTCCAGAAATGAGCAACTGGATTGCCAACAGTGGGAACTGGATTGCTTACTGGAACATCTTCTGATACCAAGAGGATGCCAGGATGGTAGTGGCAGACTCTTTCCTCCTCACAAAGCTCCATCCCTTGACACCATGCATGAGCTGAGGCATCTTATTTGAGGCTTCTGGGGGTCAGATGGTGGGGGCTGGGGACCAAATTTGGTCAGCAGGGTGGAAGTTCCTTCTTCCACTCACTCAAAAACCAAAAGGTTTTCTCTTCCTTAGCAATAGAAACTTTGCTCTAATCACTAACATAGGGTCATTTTGTAGCAGAGGCAACTCTTCATTTGAAATCAAATGAATGTGGGCCTAGGCCCAACCCATAATTTGGCCTTGTATTTATGATTTGTGTGTTATGAGTTGCAATTGCCTTATTGTGAACCGGACTGAGTATATTCTGGGGCAGAAAGGCAAGAGTAAGATCATGGAAATGAATGAATGAACGATGTTTGGAGCACTGGATAAGGGACTGTGCAGACCGGACATTAAGGCTGGCCTGGAAGTGGAGTTGGGGTGTGGCGTCCATATGACACACACCCCGACTCTGCCCCCATGGCGGTGTGACACCACACGCCGCTCCACATAGCACATGGCATGATGGCGGTCCTCTGGTGCTGAGTTTACATGATGCAGCACCAAATGAGTGCCTTAAAGCCACAGCACCACAACAATTGCGCCCTGGAAAGGCCAGACAGGGGCTGCAGTGTGTGGTTGCTACAGCCCTGATCTGGGGAAGATGGAGGTGGCTGCACAGCTCCTAAGTGACCCATTTCAGGCAGGGCCACACAAGGAACAAGGTCAACAGATATTCAAACACTTAGTCAACAAAGTCAAACAGAGTTGAGGCAGATGAAGCTGAAGTACAAAACATCCAGTAAAAGAGCAGGGAAGCTTGACAAAGATAATGTAACAAAGGAGTGGGACTCTATAGATTCTAATTTTGTCAATATGTAGCACTTGACTAGCCTCTGACCCTGGAACTGGCCTGTGGATTGCACTCACTTCTCAAAACTATTAGCTCAGGTTAAGTAAGCCATTCTTTAAAATTGTCTGCAGATGGTGCTTCCTCTCTCTGTAACAACAAAGAGATGCTTTGTGTGGGCAAGACTCAGTGGGACAGAGTGGGAGAGAAAGTAGAGATCCATTATGTGTTTTTTAAAAAAATAAATTTCAATTTATCTTTTTATTTTTTTAAAAAAAATTAAAATTCTTTTACATTTTTCTTTAAAAAATTGTATCTTACCAAATATTCACTTCCACCACTTGAAGCATTGCACACACAGTATATTTAGGCTGTGTATATGCTATTGTAATTTAAAGGGATAATCTTAATAAATAATAATTTTGCTACTTGTTTACATCACAGCTATTGCCATTACATTCAATGATATACAGGAATTATGATTTATGAGTAACATTAGTATAAAACTGCACAGGGTGATGCCAATCCTAGTGATGCCACTGACTCCATCCATCTCCATATATGGTTGTATTGCCTTCCAGAAGCATCAGGCTTTCATGATTGCTGACATCCCCAATCAAGCAATAAAATCGTGGAGCTTTGGTACTTTCATTGCATTTTGAAAGAGCCAATACATAAAGATCTAATCAGGATCTTGCTAGTAGCTCCTGATATTGACACTGCCAAGGTGTGGAAAGACATAAATGGCTTGAGCATTAATTGAGAGTTGCTGTTCATTAAAAATTAACACTACCATTTGTGTTGCATGTTAATTGATATCTGTTATCCACCCATTATTTATGGAAATGCAGAATCTTCTCACCATGATCTGGCCTGCATCCAGTTTCAAGAAAAAGACACTCTGATGGACTCTGTCTAACTAATATGTGCATTGTCTACTCTATAACCTTCTCTAGACTTCACTGAAGACTACTTGTTACATTGTTGTGTTTTATACTAACCTTAAAGAATGATGATGATGATGATGATGATGATGATGATGATAGGGATCATTACTGAATACAACATATTTTTGAGTAACTGTTATGTAATGATCTTGCTCAATAATAGTTTAACTACTGTACTTGTAGTGCATTTTAATTGTCCCAGGAATGCTAAAGAGTTTGGTTGTGGAAACAACCTAAAACAGCATCTAATACCTTCTGGGCATGAACTTGAATGCCAAAGCAGAGGTGATTTAATAGGGAGGGGGAGATACTACATACTTTTCTGATTTTTACTTTCCTAGTATTCAAACTGAGGGCCTAACTACACTAAAGGCACCAGATCCTGTCTGATCTTGGAAGCTAAGCAGGGTCCGTCCTGCTTAGTACTTGCATGGGAGACTGTCAATGAATACCAGTTGCTGTAGGCTATTTTTCAGAGGAAGGAGCTAGCAGAACCACCTCTGAGTGTACTTTTCGCCTAAGAAAAGCCTATGAAATTCATGGGGTCACAATAAATCTACAGGCAACTTGAAGGTGCATACACTTTCACAATGAATTGGAATGCTTACAGATAGATGGCCTAGGGGATGTGATGGCTTAATGATTAAGATGCCAATTCTGATTATGGGAAGATCAGAAGGTTGCCAGTTCAAGGCACGAGTGCTGCATGATGCAGTGAGCTCCTGTCACTAGTCCCAGGTTCTGCCAAACTAGCAGTTCAAAAGCGTGCAAGTACATAAATAGGCACCACTTCAACGGAACAATGGATGCAAACTGCAGGGAAAGAGATTCCACCTCAACATTAGGAGGAACTTCCTGACAGTAAGGGCTGTTCGACAGTGGAACACACTCCCTTGGAGTGTAGTGGAGTCTCCTTCCTTGGAGGTCTTTAAGCAGAGGCTGGATGGCCATCTGTCGGGGATGCTTTGATGGAAAGTTCCTGCATGGCAGGGGGTTGGACTGGATGGCCCTTGTGGTCTCTTCCAACTCTATGATTCTATGATTCTAATGGGAAGGTAACAGCATTTGGTGCAGTGTGGAGTCAAAGGCTTTCAAGGCCTGCATCCCTAGTTTTTTGTGGAGCTTTCGGGCTATGTGGCCATGTTCTAGAAGAGTTCCTTTCTGACGTCTCGCCAGCATCTGTGGCTGGCATCTTCAGAGAAATCTTCAGAGATTTCTCTGAAGATGCCAGCCACAGATGCTGGCAAAGCATCAGAAAGGAACTCTTCTAGAACACAGCCACATAGCCCGAAATCTCCACAAAAAACTAATTTGGTGCAGTCATGCTGGCCAAATGACCACCAGAGTAGTCCTCAGATAATGCTGACTCTTCAGTTTAGTAACGGAGACAAGCACCACCCCCTACAGTTGGTTACAACTAGACATTCATGTCAAGGAACTACCTTTACCTTTAATACTCTGAAGGAATTTTGCAGCTTTTTTGTCTCTTCCTCAAATAATTTCCTGTGGAATACAGATGATATGGGGTATTATTTTGCAGTAAAAGTCTAACCCTGCATTTTGGTTTACACTACTTCTCTGGCATGCTACCAAGTGGGATATATGCTGAGTTTCTGTCTGCCGTATGCTTGATAAAAGCTCAGTGATCATGCCTAAGAAAATACTGTATTGACTGCCTTCTTCCATTATTTCCAACTTACAGAGGAGAGAGAAAAATGGGGCGTGGGGGGAAAAAACCATTAATTCTGTGCATAACCAAAAGGCATTATTAAAAACTAGTGAGCTATGAAATTAGTACACATGCACAGGTTTGACAGCTTGATACAGAGTTAAGTAACAAAATAAGGTTACTCCCTGTTGGTGAAAGATTATGGAAGCTTTTGAGTCACAAAGAACTTCTTGTTGGTTAGAAGAGAAATTACAAGCCAAATTTTGTTCCAGGATCAAAGCTAAATTTTAGAGTTTAATCACCAGACTGTAACAGTAAGTAGGATTTAGCCATGATGCAAACAGTAAATTACATTTCTAAATTCTGTTCCTTCATCTGCTGTTTCCATTTAATTAATGTTCATTTCAGTGAAGTTGTGACTGAGCGCCATTAGCTACTGCTTTCATTCCATGCTTTTTTTCTGCATTCATATGAGACATTAAGAGTTATTACCTTATTTACAAAAATGTATAGAAGGAATATATGAGATAGATTTTCTCTATCTCATATATTCCTTTTATACATTTTTGTAAATGAGGAGCACAGAGATAAAGAGAAATCAGGCAATATCAAGTTGTGCAGAGAATAGGAAGAAAAAGCTACCTTGTCTACTCAGGGGATGTGAACAAGCAAAAATCAAAAAACTTTTGTTCCATGGTAAATTTTAAGCCATTTTGTATTAAATTTGTCTCTGTGTTGGTTTTGTTAATAATTTTTTTCTGAACATAAACAATATTGGCTAATGTAAATGAGCCCAGAAAACATGGGGACATTCCAAAATTTTTCTGCTAGGTGCCGTAGTGTGGTGCCTTTGACGTTTTCAGACAGAAGACACCTAGCACTACTGAACAAAAGGAACTGTGTACTTATTCCATCTTTTTTTCCATTAAAGATAACACTGAAGGGTTAGAAGCTAAAGACAACATTATCTGAACCTCCTGTAAAATTCCATGAATCAAGGAGGACTATTGCACATTAAAAGGCTAGCTTGGAAAGCACTTCTAAAACATGCTGTGCCACAAATATTGGCATCAGTAAGCCACATGTAGACTTTCCTGAGAAAGTTCATCAAGTAGTAAGTAACTTTCAGGACAGAGGAGTGTGTGTTCATGTTGGAAGTGAAATGTGTTTTCATTGTATGAGATCAGGAGACTCTCCCCTTCAAAATTACAGCCTTTCCATTTAGGATAAAAAAAAAAAAATAAGGCTTGGGATTTTGATTTGTTTTATTCACGCTACCTTATATTTTAATGGAAATTGCACCCCAACACTTTTAAAATCTGTTCAGAGAATCCAAGGCACCTTTCTTGCATGATGCACTTTTAATCAGTCCATCCCCATTAGAAAGCACCATGCAGGGGAAATGTACCAAGTCATTCTGTAGCAACTAATCTCCCACTGCCTTGCCCCACCCGTCTTTTGCAATTCCTTTGCCCTTTCTCTTTTACAGAGGAAAAGGCAAGTGCCCCTTCTTTCGGCCTTTCATTTACTGCAGGTTGAATAAATCCACCAGGACCCAAAAGAAGAGAGTAATAAGACTGTCCTAGTAACTGAGCTAAACAAGAGAAACATTTTAACTTTATAATCATATTATGCCCCCTCCTCATTAAAAATACTTTTAAAATGGAAAATTATTTTATTTCAACACTGCATGGTCATAGTAGTTTGATACTGCTTTAGCTGTGATTACTCCATCCTATAAAATCCTGGGATTTAGAGTTTGGTGGTGTGCTTAGAAGTCTTTGCTAGAGAGTTCTAGTGCAGTAGTTGAGTATCCTGGAGCTGCCCAACAGATCATTCTAATTACCTTACTAAAGTACAAGCCCCAGGATTCCATAGGCTAGAACAACAATAGTTAGAATAATATCATACTGTTACAACTATGGACATGTTCCTGAAATAATGTTATGGTAATTATGTATGAATCATCATGGCCTAGTGGTTTCAGTGTTGGACTACAATTCTGGAGAGCAGAGTTCAATTCCCCACTTGGCCATGGAAACCCACTGGGTGATCTTGGACAAGCCACATCCTTTCAGCCTCAGGGGAAGGCAATGGCAAACCTCCTCTGAACAAATCTTGCCAAGAAAACCCCATGATAGGTTATCCATGAGTCAGGAATGACTTGAAAGCATATAATAACAAGAAATATGCAAACCCCCCCTTTCCATTTTCTGATTGTTTTTTAATTTCTTCCAGCCAACTCCTTTTTTTCTCTCCCTTTTAGCATCCTGTATCCTCCCCTAACCATTGTTTCACTCACTCTCTCCAGCTGCAATCCTGTGCACTTTTATCTCTGAAAATGCACCTTTGGATACAATAGGATTTTCTTCTGAGTAAATATATACCTAGCTTTTCACAGAGCCTTTTCATGATACACCATTATAGTACAATGATTCCACTTTTAACTGCCATGGCAACATCCTACAGATGTTACAGTCTAATGGAGGGGCATTTAGGATCCTCAGTGGGAGAGCTCTAGTGCTTCACCAAAGGATAAACCCAGAAGGCCACAGAATGGTGCCATGGCAGCTAAAGTGGAATCATACTGTTGTAATTCTGCAGTGTGAAAGAGCCTAGAGTTTTGGTCACAAACAGGCACAAATTCAAACTACCACATGGGAGCAAATTTACATGCATAGTACATTTGATTTTGATAATGGGGAGGGGTGACGAGAGAAGATTGGTGGGTGGGCCAGACAGAGAGAAGAGAGTGGAAGAATGCAGGTCATGCTACCCCTGTGGCACAGGGAGCAGAAATTAGAAGAGATGTCAAGGCATAAAAAGGAGGAAGGAAGGAAGGAAGGAAGGAAGGAGAAAAAAATGTGGCCATACCTTTAAGACTAACCGGTTTTTATTTACAGAGGAGCTTTTGCCACTATAAGTCCGCTTCTTTGGATGCAGTGTTTGTGTGCCTTCAAGTTGATTTATGGACCTTATCAGATGGGAGGAATTTATCTTTATTGCGAATGGAGCCAATTTTAGCCAATTCGAATTCACGTGAATTCACTAGTTTAGCAAATTTACGTGAATTCCAGTTGCGTTTGGAATGCATTGAGAATGACTTCCCATTACCCAAAAATGACCCCCCCATTGCCCGAAATTGCGTGAGATGCTTTAATTCGCAATAACGTAAAACCCATGATTGTGTTCGGAATGACTTCCCTTTTGCCCGAAATTGCATGAGATACTTTAATTCGCAATAACGTGAAACCCCATGATTGTGTTCGGATTGTCATTAGATTATACTTCCAATTTCCAACATCTGATAAGGTCCTAATGGCAACCTCAGGATTTTCATAAGGCTTTCTTCAGAGGTTTGCCATTGCCTTCCCCTGAGACTGAGAACGTGTGACTTGACCAGCAAAGAAACAGACCCTGGTTTCTAGAGTCCCAGTCCAGCACCCAAACCACTACGCCATGTTGGTTCACGAAGTTTTCTTAGAATTCAAAGACATAGCCATGTGAGTCTGGAAAAGCAGTATGCAATGAGATCTTGCCATACCTTTGAAACTAACTGAAAGAGAGAAGTTGGTAGCCTGAGCTTTCATAGGAATTTATCACATGGGGGGGGGGGGGAAGGGCCCAAATCCTGTGGATAAACGGGGTTTAAACCCAGGAATATCACACAAGAGAGGGATTGTTTTCAGACACGTCAGGCAATTTTGACATTAACCTGATATTAACCCATGCAGAAAGCCACAAAAATGCACCACTTTTTAACTTTGGGAAAATCCTTTCTGCACGAATTAATTCAGGTTAATGTCAAAATTGCCCGACATGTCTGAAAACAATCCCGTTCTTGAAGTTGAAGGCTTTCATGGCCAGCATCCATAGTTCTTTGTGGGTTTTTCAGGCTATGTGGCCATGTTCTAGAAGAATTTCTTCCTGATGTTTTGCCAGCATCTGTGGCTGACATCTTCAAAGAATGATGATGCCAGCCACAGCTGCTGGTGAAACATTACAGGAAGAAACTCTTCTAGAACATGGGCACATAGCCCGGAAAACCCACAAAAAATGAATCCTGTTCTTGCAGGATATTGCCAGGATTTAAACCCCATTTATCCATGGGATTTGGGTGCTTTGCCTCCTGTGTGATAAACTCTGGACCCCACAACAAACTCCAACTCCCAGAATTCCACAGCCTTGAGCCAAGGCAATTAAAGTGGTGCCAAACCGGGTTATTTCTCCAGTGTGGACGTAGCCTAACTGAAAGAAAGAAGTTGGCAGCTTTCACAGAATTCAGTCTGCTTCCTCAGATGCATTTGCTATTGTAATTACTATAATATGTTTATTTATTGTTCATTATTTGATTTAATTTCTATGCCACTGTTGCTAAAATAGCTGTCACGCATAAAAGGGGATCTCTTTTTGGAACTGCTCTAGTATTCAAATCTTCTTAATCTGGTCTTGGTTGTGGCATGTCCTACAAGGAAAGTTCAGCCCAGTGATACCTGCCTAGCCACATTTTTTTTCAACTTCTTAAAATCATCTTACAAACTTTATCTGCTGCCAGGCATTTAATGGGATGTGATTGGTTGATTTTTTAAATATCATTCTTAGGTTACTTGATTAATCTATAATAATGTGTGTTGCACATTACATATGGTATAGGAAAATGGTTGGAAGGTATGCACCAAATTAGGATAGCTGGTCTTCTCTTAGTACTATTCAGTGTTCAGGGTTTGTCACAGTGGGGTGACAGTCAGAAAAGAACACCTTGGAGAAATCTCTTCAGATTTCCTTGTTTGAATTTGAAGTCTTGACAGGTGCAGGTCTGGACAGGTTTTTGTGTATTTTCAAATAATACAAAAGGAAATAAGTTATCAGTGCTGAAAACTGTTGGTACATAAAAGACATGGTAGAAAATAATGAGATTCTAGTTCAATCCTGCCAAAGATTTTTTTTTTCTGTTGATGGTTCTTAAGGCTAAATTCTGATGAAATTTGACAGTTCACGATTTGTAATGTTAATATTTTATATGTTACTTTGACAGAAGATATAGGGGAATAGGAAGATTTAACTAGTAGTTCTTTAGATTGCAACCTGCACAAGCCAAGCAATACATGACAGAGAATGTTCATAGATATTTTTTCAATATTGTTTCTGGGTTTTGGAACATGCTAAAGGGTATTGTAATGTATTCAGCCATTCCAACTTTACTTCTTATGTTACTTGTAACTCTATCAGTGTAGAAGCTGCTGTAGCACCACTCCTTCTTATGCCATCATTTAGTAAAACAGAGCCTAATACTAAGGTATTAGTATTGCTTGCTCGCTTGGACTAATAGGCTTTCTTGCCTTATTGCTTTTTACCATGATGTCACAGATAGTGCTCTCAGGAGGAGACCCTGACCAAGTAAGTAGGCAGAGAATTACTCTTCTTAGGCACTATATTCTAGGAAGTGTTACATGCTGGTACTGTTGCATTTATACATTTCAGTTATTGTGTTCTGTGTGTGAAAATCATTTGCACATTTGCATGTTTTTGTGGGATGTGGACATATTAATCATTATCGGGATGGAGGTACACATGGTCCCCATGGGATAAACTCCTTAGTGGCATGTAACAAAAGATGTAAAGGATGAAGCAAAGGAAAATGATAGCAAAGAACTTATAAAATTCCAGCAAGCATAACTGTTTGTGTTCACCCTAAAGTCTGGATGGATGAGACAGCAGGGGTGGTGGTGCTTCTTTTAGGTGGTCCTAGGATGGATTAAACTCACATCTTTCACCAGGGGATTTTTTTTTTAAAAAAAATCAGAGTTAAAAGACAGTAATTTGACCCAGGTTTTGGGGGGTCAACGTTTTGACTAAAATTTCTAGATTTATACATGGGTATATACACTATTTCCAGTTGCATTACATTCCCTGAAGCGTTGTCTGAGCAAATAGTAAAATGGTATATAATAAAGGTTTTCTTATGTCTATGTACAAAAGAGCTCAATAAAAATGTATATCCCATATAGTCAGGGGGTGCCATTGAAGACGATCTGAGTTTTCTTGAGTTGATTCTTTTAGAACAGGTTGGCTTCATTAAACATCAATTTAGCAACAGGTCTTAACTGATATAAAATTTGTATCCATAATTAATATTTCACTTAGTGTATCATAACATCATTGAATAATAGGAAGATTTTTACTTATTGCTTTGACTTTGGAGCTTTGATGCTATTAAAGGCTTTCAGCTTCCTCTTAATTCATGATACTGCTTCCTTGTTCATAACAACTAAGAAAGCTATCATAGGATCAGTCTTCAAAGGCAATACATATGGTGTAATTTTCTTAACATGTACAAGTATACTCTCCCAGTCCTTTGTCTCTTTGGAAATCTCCGTCAAGAATAAACGTGAGCCTTGCTGCATAAATTGCAAGTTCATAAATGAATTTCTGTAGTACGTTAGATAATTGAAAAACAATCTCCAAGGCTGAAGGTATCCACATTCAAAAATTCCAAATGTCTTTTCTTTTCCTTTAGGTAAAACCAAGAGCTTTCAGTCCTCTGCAGCATTAAGCGATCAATATCAATCCTGGTTCCAGTGGCTAAATAATTCATACAGAGGATGCAGATGATGATTAAAGCTCTAAATTGCTGGGTAAATTAAAATTGGCCATCTTAATGAGGAGCAGTGCCATTAAACAGAAATGCGGGGTCCAAATATGAGTTGCTTTAATGTAGCTAGCTTTCAATACTGTAGCAATATTTAAAATGAATTGACCCTCCATATGTACAGGTTGTCATTTCCCTGACAGACATTTTATTTGATGGCTGTATCTGTCTGATAAATTTGTAACTTACAAACAGAATTTAATGCTGGACACAGAATTCAGACTATAAAGATAAGTCTGATGCCATGCAACTATTGCTTAATGAAACCTCAGAAATATGGAGAAAGGAGGACAGTAAAAGAATTAGTTGAAAGAACTGGGGATGTTTACCTGGAGAAGAGAAGATTAAGAGAAGACCATTAGCATGCTGCTAGGCCTGTCCTCCAAATCTGTTCTATATAACCCTGGATCTATTTTGCAGGCCCCTGGGTGCCCATTATTGCCAAAAGAAGTACTTTATTCAGTTTAATTTACATCCACAAGGCAATTTGCAGCTGGAGGGGAACAAGCAAACATTCTCTCAACATGCTGAAACATTCTCTGCAATCCTGCTGTAAAAAATGGAAACTCCATTTAGGTGCAATGTGCCCTCCCCATTTTTAGATGTGTTTGTATAAGTACATGACGGTGGTTGTAGTGGGGACTGTCAATCACTTCTTGCTTCTTCTTTTTAAATGTACACTGTTGCACATTAGTTTAAATTGAAGAGCCACTAATGATTTAGGAGGATAGGGTACAAATTAATTGAAGTTTTTTAAATAAAAAATTGTGATGATTTGAATGATAAATTAACTCATTGGCTTTACCTTCTGCAATGTTAAAATGAATCCTGGTAATGATTGATCAGTTGGCATAGGTAGATAATTTATATTTTATGCAGAGAAGCCTGGGCCCTAAATCTTGTAAGTGCCAAGCATTACCTATGGAGGCATAACTACCCCAAAAGCACTACCAGTAGATTCCATCTGAAACTAAGCAAAGGCATGTCAATGTACAATATAAGCTATATTTCAGGAGAAGGAGCTGGCAAAACCACCTTTTAAGTATTCCTTGCCCAAGAAAACCCTACAAAATTTGATGGGGTCATTGTGAGTCAACAGGCGACTTAAAGGCACACACCCGTACACACGTGGGAGACATGATAGCCATCTTCAAAATACCTGAAGGATTTTCACATAGAAAATGAAGCAGACTAGTTCTCTCTTACTGGATAGGGCAGAACTAGCAAAGAATCAATTTCAGCTTCCTTCTCCATGGAAACATCTTTCATAAGGAAACTTATACAGAGAGATATAGTTTCCTGTATAAGAGAAATATTCTAGTTGTAAGAAGTGTTAGTGGTAGAAAAGTCTATTTTAGGAGGTGGTAGAATCTCCTTCAATTTAGCGAAACCAGAGGGAGACTGCAGCCCAAGGACTGTGTGTAGTAGTCCCAGAGACTTTCTTGCACCATCGGGCTTGACCCTCAGAAGCCCCTTTGGCAAAAAATTGCCCTAAACTAAAGGAGAAACACCTAATCACCATCCCAAGATCTGTCCAGGAGTAGTGTCTTGCTAACAACACTCCCCCAGCCCCCCAACCTCTAAAAAGAACTGAAAAGTCTGAGAACTTAAAAGTCACTTATAGTTCCTAGTCAGATTCACACCCATTTCTCATCCATTGTAGGACATTGCAGCTCAGAGCAGAATCACTGGGATGAAAAATTACCTCTGTCCCTGAAGTGCAGACTGTACAGCCATCTGTTAGGGATGCCGTTGATTCCTTCCCTGAGTAAGTGTTGAATTATATGACCTTCAATGTTCCCCGTAGCTCTAAAATTCTATAATTTCCAGTAGGCATGCATTAGAGCAAGAATAAACAATTTTGATGGATCCAAGGGCTCATGAAGGGAGTGAAAGAGACATGATAAATGGGCAGAATATTCTGTGGCCCATGAGATGCTCCTGTTGACCATTCTTGGATTACAGTTTCATTAGTCATAGTGGAATAAATTGTGCAAAATTGGCCTGCAGAATGTTGGTTAATTGAACTTTTTGTGACCAAGATTTAGAAATTCAGTGAAAAACTTTGTAGCCAGTCATGCCCTGGGTGTTTTACTAGTCCACCAATCTACTAGTAATATCTCCCTTTTGTCTGTTGAGAAGTTACCAAGATTTTGTTTTATAACCAGCCCAGACTTCCTGTTTCCTGTTCTTTTCTGTTTTGTTCTAAATATACTGGGTATTATTCAACGCAGAGGTGAGGCTGAGCACATTTAACACTGTTAGATTTTGAACTTTGTACTATAGATACCCTCTTCTGTGTATATTGCTGAGGGGTTTGTTTGTTTATGGAGTCGAAGGCTTTCATGGCCGGCATCCATAGTTTTTTTGTGGCGCTTTCGGGCTATGTGGCCATGTTCTAGAAGAGTTCCTTTCTGACGTTTCGCCAGCATCTGTGGCTGGCATCTTTGTTTGTTTGTTTGTTTTGGTTTTCAGTTGTGCTACTTCAATTACATAAAATATGAAAATTCAAAAAGCATGTGATGAAAAATCTAGAAATTCTAAAATAAGCTTTGCAACCAGTCAAGCCCTGGGTGTTTTATTAGTCCTTTGAATAGTAATGCCATATATTCCTTTTTGAGAACTTCTAGAGAAATTCTGTTTTTAGCACCTTCCTAATTATCTCTTTTACTTTGTTCTTTTTATAATAACTATAAAAGTAATTGTACATTCATGTGTATAAGGCAATTTTTTTTTGTACAAAAGCAACTGAGAACTGCAAGATTTTACATCATGCTCTTTTTATTAGTTTTCCCAGCTGACAGGTTGAGTCCAGAGTGCCTGTGGAGTCACTAGCCTCCAGCAAGGAACATTCTTTCCCAGGCTAACAGTTGCCATGCGGTGCTTCTTGAGGCGGTCACTTACAGTGGTCATTTCCTTGCTGGTGTTCCTGCTTGTCATAAATCTGTCTTCCTGGCCCCAAGAGGATTCTGCAATGGTAAGCACAGCATGTGTGTTTTGTCCTGGATGTAAAAAGAGAAAATAAATATCCAGATGATTTATACATGCCTATCTTGTTGCTCTTATGTTTCAAAAGTAAATCATTTTCATTACTCATGTTAGTGAATAATACCTAACTTCCTTGCCTAAGAAAACTCTATCAAATTTATGGGGTCACTATATATTGACAGGCAGTTTGAAGGTGCATACATGCACACTTCTTCTTTACTCACAGAAAAAACTGAGATACATTTCAGTGTTCTCGGAAGACCATTGTTTGTTAGCAAAAACATATTTTCTCTTGGCCAGTAAATGGTCTGAGAATTTCTCATTTCTGAACTTTTTATCTAAACAGTCTCTGAGATCATACGCATAAGAGTATACGCAGGCTGAAATGGATCAGGCTTCTCTACTGAGAAAATTCTCTTTACTATTAAAACAACCATCTTTGGAGCATCTTGAAAATCATCTCCAGAGTCTTCTGTAGATTTCTTTGGATAATCCCCAGTTTCTGCTTCTTCCACTTCTCCTTTAGATATTTTTGACCATACTGCAATAGCATATCCTCCTGTCCAGAAGTGAGAGTTGGTCATAGAAAATAACTGCCATGTTTGGGGCAGGAAGGTTCAAATCTAGAGACATGTTATAGACAGTCTAAGCAAGCAGGCTGTAAACAGAGAAAGCAACAGTGCAGGCAAGAGTAACGAAAAGAACTGAAAGCCATCCGCATCCAAACACAAAGTCTACAGAATAGGAGTCAATGAAGTGGTTGATGCCAGTAGCAGATGTTTCCATCAGTTTCAAGAGGATCTGTCCAGCAAAGCAGGACAATAGGAGCAAAATTCAGACTTTTTCTATAGCTGTTATTGGGCAGCAGCTTTTCTCCTCCTCATCCCAAATAGGTAGCATAAAAGATGGCAGTTTTTCTGTTTGATGTTCAGTGGTTGCTGAGGACTCCCCTTTCCAGACTACCAGCAGAATTAAAATGTTCTTATTGTTATTCCATTGAAGTCCTGGAAATTCAGGGCTCCTCCAGGCTAGGCAAATGTGGCAGAAGGTTGTGAGTTTTGTTGCTGTACTTCTTGGGGTAGTGGTGGTTAAATATCTGACATTTCAGTTGTCCCAGGGTGCAGCTATACTATAGAAGTAATGCAGTATGGCACCACTTTAAGTGCTGTAGCTCCATCCTATAGAATCCTGGGATTTGTAGTTTTACAAGATCTTTAGCCTTCTCTGCCAAACAATGCTGGAGTCTCATAAAACTACAAATCCCAGGATTCTGTAGGATGGAGCCTCGGCAATTAAAGTGGTGTCAAACTGCATTATTTGTACCTTGTAGATGCAGCCTCAGACTATTTTCTCACAGTTCTCAGAAATAGTTGCAACCTTTTATTCCCACCCTAGCGTGGGGATTTATTTTTAATTTCCTTCTCTTTTCCTGCTTTCTTTTTCTTATTATTTTTTTCAAGTTATAGTGCAACAGTGCATTAGTGAAACAGCTCTTTTGCTCTATGGCTGTGAAAAAAACGTTCAGAGGAGAAAGCTTGCCCTTTAAATGAGAGAACTACATCAGCAAACCATTGCCCCAGTTTAAACTTTAGAAAAACCTCAGCACACATCCAAGAAATTGCTATAAATGGACCCATCAGATAAGATATGTTTTTTCTTTTCTTTTAAACTATCCCTGTTCTCATAATCTAGAGGTGCAGCAGATCTTGGAAAATAGTATTCTTTCTGGTATACAATTCAAAGAATTCTGTCTACAGTCACCTAGCAAGTATGGCTATGCTGGACCATAGGGAAGCCTAATCAGAGGTCTTTGCTGACATGTGGTGGCAGATACTCTCTGTAAGTTTCTGTCTCTGACAAACTGTTTCTTCACAGAAGGAATTGCGGCAATGGGCTCAGGATGTGGGCCTTCACCAGCTTCATGCCGAACAGAACCGTCATAGCCTTCAAAGACTAAGCAATGCTACCAGCTTCCTGAATGTTTCTTATCGTTATCTTGCTGGCATGCCACCTCTCCAGAAAAGTGAGTTCTGCACATACTTCCCACAGACAAATAGAATCAAAAGGGAAATTTGGAAAAGTTACATTTTTGGATGACACCTCCCAGAATTCTTCAGTGGTGGAATAGCAGAGCTAATGGAAATGGCTTTCCTGTCCATTCTGTTCTGACCCCACACTGCCATCCAGTGGAGGCATGAAGATACTGTAATACAGTATATAATCCCATAGTTTATTTAATTTTTTACTGTAATTCCTTGACAGGAAGGGAGTTGTTCTCGCCAGGGCCAGCCTAAAACAAGTAATTGCTGCCTGAGGTAAAGCACTCAGTGATGCTCCCCTTCTTTCAACTGGAAGTGTTGACTTACTATTCAGAAGATGATTCAGTGGGTCTACTCTAGTCATGAGCAGCAATTGAATTTAGTCAAATTGTTAGAGGTTACTATCAGTGGTGGTTGGAGCCTTCCATGTGGGTGGATTGGTGAATGCACTGAGGATTTAATCTGAAATGTAAAGGCACTTAGGCTATTTGAGGATAGGTTTTTAAGCAGCTCCTTTCAAATTCACACTAAAACTTGGAATGGCTCCACTACTGCATCAGCAGATACTGTATGGCGCATGAGGTGTTTCTAGCTCATCCTTTTCACTTTGCATCACGTTGAACAGACTTTCAAAGCAGCTGAATTGAATGCAGGGTGTCTTAGAACTGATCGGAGCAAATGAAGGCAAAACATGCCTTAGCGCTGTCAAGATTAATGTGGCAAAAAACAATAAAAAGGTCTTGTGGCGCCCTTCATTGTGGGAGGAAACATGTTCATCAGATGCATGAAATAACTATGAGAACATAAAAAGAATTCCCCTGGGAGGGAGAAAGAGAGTGATAAAAGGCCATTTAACCCATTATCCTGTTCACCACAACAACCAGCCAGATGATTCTGGGAAGCTGACATGAAGGTAGTAGCCCTCCCCTACTCACCCATTTCATTGAGGCACACATTTCAGTTAGCAGACTTCACACTGCTTTGAAGGATCTTTTTATTTCATTGAGACACCAAGATCCACCAGCTAGAGCTTGATGCAAAAGGTAAACACTCAGAATGAAAGAATTCTGATCCCAAATTGGTTAAGAGAGCTGAACCCACAGGTCTTCCACAATAAATCCACTTCTGTCCTTCTTCTCTTCCTCCATCTCTTGCACACACAGGTAGACATACCTTTGATACATAACCCTCTCCTTTCTTGTCTTCATTTCAACAATATAATTTAGGAGTGTAATGGGAAAACATTACCTGTAAGCTGCATTTTTAGGTGGATTCAGTGTAGTTCTGTGGATCCCCACATCCCTGCAAACATTCTAAAATGCTGTTTGAGAAAATCTGCCTGAAAATATCAAAAACTCTTCACTCACTGAAAATGGCATGACAGGTGAGCAGGAGTGACATGGTATCACTTCCAGCTGAAGAAAATGGTGGCTACACCAGTGTGCTTTGGCCCTTTAAAGCTCCAGAAGAAGTAAACAATGGAGATGTGCAACCCTCCTGGCTCTGGAGTATGCCTGCTCCAGATTTAGGGAAGCTTGAATTTAATTTTCTGCTGCCATTGTTAAACAATTATAAGTCAGAAATCATTGCTGACCTACTTCAAAATAAAATAAATAAGTATCACATTCAATATATTCAACAACAGGACAGAGATAATAAACAAATGTTAAACACATAATACAAAAAGAAAATAGGACAAAATAAGACAAGCAATGAACAATATCATATTCCTAGTCCTCCCCCCCATCCCATTAAAATTATTTTCCAGTTTTCTCTGTATTGTATTAACTTAAATCTGATGCTACTCCTCTCTAAATTACATCTATTATATTTACTTTTCCCCCCTTATAACACAATAAAGATTCTTTCTATACACCATAGCCTAAATTTACAATGTCCCTTTTTGTTGCTATACATAGTCTGTAAAAGGTTTCCACACTTTTAAAAAAGTTTTTGTTGAGTTTTCTTTTACTAAATTTGTTAACACATCTGATTCTGCCCAATCCATTAGTTTTTCCATCCAATCAATAATACTTGTAATTGTATTATTACAATTGTTATTTTTTCCAGTATTTTTCCAGTATTTTTATTTGTTATTTTTTCCAGTATTTTTGTATACCAATCTTTGTGGCTGTTGTTATATACCTTATCAAAATTCTAACAATTTACATATTTTTGAAATCAAATTAGTAATTTCTCAAATTGTTCTTGAGATCTACTTCAAATCCCCTAGAGATCTACCAGTTGATCTTGATCTGTTTATCCCTACACAATAGGTTTTTCCATTGCTGCCCTTCAGATGTGTGTGGTCATGCTGCCCATCTCCAGCCAGTGTGGTCATTGATCACACTGAGTAAACTAGACTGAGGAAAGCTACTTTTTGAATTTTCTAACTTTTAAAATCACTTTAATTTGGAATAATAATCACATCTGGGGAGAACAGATTCTTAATACTGGTTATTTTTCATGGGAGAAAGCACTTTGATTTGCTTGTCCTCAGTCTACTGACAGTCACCTTCATCTGGTGACCCTGATTTCTTCAGAAAGTGTGCAATTTCAAGGCCTTGATTTAGATGCCAAATACAGTTTCTTGACATTTCACACTTTCCATACTGTAAGCATCCCTAGCACATCCTCACATTCATGAATTGTACACCTTACTGTTTCAGAGTTCCTGACAGTGGGGCTTTGTTCTGTCAAACGGAAGCGAGAGGACTATCTCCTAGAGACCCTGAAGTCTATTTTTGAACAATCAACGCAAGAAGAACTGAGGAAGATGGTGATAGTGGTGCACTTAGCTGATCCAGACCAGGAATGGAATGCACAAATGGTCAAGCAGATTGCCAAGAGATTTGCTCCTCAACTTCTGCTGGGCCGCTTGCTACTTATCCATGCTCCTTTTGACTATTACCCTTCCCTGGAAGACTTAAAGAGGAACTTCAATGATGCTGAAGACCGTGTGCAATTCAGGTCAAAACAGAATGTGGATTATGCCTACCTCATGAACTTTGCAGCCAACCTTTCTACCTATTTCCTCATGATTGAAGATGATGTCCGTTGTTCCAAGTCCTTTTTTACAGCCATCCAAAAGAGGCTGGAATCTCTTAAAGGCTCTTACTGGGTTACCCTGGAGTTTTCCAAGCTTGGCTACATTGGCAAACTCTACCATTCCAGTGATCTTCCCCAGCTGGCTCATTTCCTCATGCTCTTTTATCAAGAAATGCCATGTGACTGGCTTCTTGTTCACTTTCGCCTCCTTCTTACTCAAAAGGAGGTGATTCGTTTCAAACCATCCCTCTTCCAGCACATTGGCCACTACTCTTCCTTCCAGGGCACAGCAAACAAGCTGAAAGATGAAGACTTTGAAGAGGACCTTTCTAGATTCCCAGACAATCCCCCTGCAGATATGTTCACAGATATTGTGACATTTGAGAATTACCTACCCTATAAGGCTTACAGCAACATGGCAGACTATTTCTGGGGCAAGGCCCCCTCTGCTGGCAATTCTTTCACAATTGTGTTTAAGCAGGCAGTCCATATCCTCCGTATCCAAATCCATACAGGATCTGAACACCATCCAGGGGACTATCTCCGGGCAGGGCTTGTGGAGTTGGGCACTGAGAAGGGCAAGCAACACTGTATCAGGTATACCCCCATTGGACACTTTGAGCATGGAAATTTTGACAGAAATAACCTAGAGAGCAGCACAGCCTCTGCACCTGAGTGTGTGCGACTTACAGTGACTGAGGGTCAGAGTGAATGGCTGATCATACACAGCATCAGTATCTGGACAAAACCAGGGCCTCAATGAACTCCATACTAAATTGTCTTAAGTTTTTTGCAGTGCAGGAACACAACTGGTGGGCAGGTTCTGTTCTCTAGATGTAAGAATCCACTAGGCAGAAGAAAAAGCTTCTGTATTCTTAGTCATCATGAATGGTGATATCGTTTACAAATTAGATGTTTTAGACCTATATTACTATCCCAGGAATCAGGAACTTCCAACAGTATTCTGCATAGTTCTGGCAACCTGCAGTATCTTCAACTGCACCTGTCAGAGCCCTCTTTGCATGTCTTCCTGAGCACCAGGCTGAGCTACTTTGTGCCCACCTTCCTTTTCCCACCTCAATTGACAGTATGGTTTTCTTATGTGTGGCTAGAGAAATAGCAGTCAAGCTGGATACCAGAACTGAGTAGTGAGTCCAACTTGTAGCTCCCAGAGCTATTTGCCTGGATTTTCCTTGTCTTTGTCTCCTCTGTATCTAATGCCCTGGAAGATGAACAATCACTCTGCAATCTCCCCATTGGAGTATACATGGAGGCCTCGAATAGAGAAAAGACATCAGTTCCCTAGCTCTAGCACTGCCAACCATATAACTGATTACCTATACCTCTCAATCTTCTAAAATGCAGACCAATGGCTCTTTGAGACATGATATCATAGGAGATAGGGCTGAATGTGCATCTGTTCACCAAAATTACATGGAGCAGAATTTAGAAAAGCTCCACCATACAGAGATTTTCACTAAAGTCATGAGAACAGTTTCTTGCACTTTATGATGCTGCTAAACTATTTATATATTTATTTTTAACAAATATGTGGGCAACACATGGACTTATTAATCTTTATAATTAGAATAATTAGCAAAAAAAAAAAAAAAAACCCTGCCAGAAGAGAAAGAGACTTCTTACTGTGCCCAAGTAGACCGTAAGAGTGATCTATGACATCTGGTAAATTGCCTTTTACCTGTTGCTTTTTCAGAAGGACTTCAGTTTTACAAATTGTTTTGTGTTTTCAAGATGTTGTATGCCACTTTGGGTCCTGTACTGGCAGAAAGGCAAAATAAAAAAAAAAAAAACTGTTCTGGGAGACTTCCACATCCATGCTAGGGTTGTCCTATTGGAAGTGGCTTCTTTTGAGAACATAGATCCTTCCATTCAAATGGCAAATCAGGGAACAACAATCTAATGGGTCGCAGGTGGGATTATACTTCTCCTGAAGACTGATGTTCCCACTTGGGGTGTACTTTTGTATCTGCATTACCCTTACGTTTCAGTGATATCAACTGCAACCATTCTAGAAAATTTGACCACAATCGCGTACGACTTAGTTTGACCAGTGATACATATCATTAATTACATCCTATTTTGATGGATGAGCTGGTCCAGAATATTGCAATCCAACTAGCAACAGAGAGCATACAATTTAATTGTTACAATATACGATTTCTTTGTAGGCACATTCAGAGTTCTGGTTATGATCTATAAAGCCTTGTATGATTTGGGCTGTTTGAAAGACCATTTTGTTTTATGAGCCAACCCAGGTTTTAAGATATTCAGGGAAGCTAGTATCTCAGCCTTGCTGCCACTGCTGGTGAGTGGAAAGACAAGAGAGAGCCTTCTTGGTGGCTGCTTCAAGAGGCTGGTGCTCACTACCAAGCGACACTAGGCTGGCTTCTCTGTTGTTTGATCTTTAGCACGCAAGAGCATTCTAATTCAGGCAGGCCTTTCTTGTGGAAGCTGGTCTGGTCTTGAAAGGCTTCTAAGTAGTTTGCCAATGGCTAGTCTTTTATTCAAAAGGATCTTGCAGCACCTTTGAGACTAACTCTTTGTAGCTTTAGCTTTTGTAGCCTTGGTCTTCTTCCTCAGATGCACGGAGATTTGAGGAAGTAGATTAAGGCTGCATCTGCACTGCAGAAAAAAAAATCCAGTTTGACACAGCTTTAACTGCCATGACTTAATGCTAATGGAATTCTGGGATTTGCAGTTTTATGAGGCATTTAGCCTTCTCATTCAGAAAGCTCTAGTGTCACAACAAACTACTGTACATTTCCCAGAATTCCATAGCATTAAGCTATGGTGGATTATTTCTGCTGTGCAGATGCAAGCTAAGTCTATGAAAGCTCCTGCTACAAGTTCTTTCTCACAAGTCTCAAAGGTGCTACACAATCCCTTTGCAGCATCTTTGCATACTGATATTCCAGACTAACACAGTTATGCCTCTGAATATTATGCCTTTTATTGTGTTTTTAATTTATTTGTTTTTTATTGTTTGTACTTTGATTGAGAAAATCTGTATTTTAATATTGTTATCAATCATGAGTGCCTTCCGAGCAGAAAGGCAGTGTACAAATTCAATTAATAAAAATAAATTATAAATTATTACTTCAGATATAACTTACACTGTTGAATAATCAGAGTGAACAAGGGGTGGGCTTTTTGTTCTTGAATCAAATGCAAGAAAGCTCTAAATGTAGTGTTGGACTAAATCTGGAGAGGCCAAGGTTTCGAATCCTGGCTCAACCATGGAAACCCACTGGATGACCCTGGGTGGATCACACACTCTCAGCCTCACAGGATGGCAATGGCAATCCCCCTCTAAAGCATCTTGCCAAGAAAACCCAATGACAGGGTCTCCGTAGGGTCACCATAAGTTGGAAACCATATGTTTGGCCATGCTGATTGGAAGAGGTGAATTTGGAGCCCAAACCATCTGATGGGTGCTGGGTTGGGGATAACTGGAGATAGGCATAGGGCTAAAGGTCCTTACTTGGAACAGAATTTTATGTTCTACCTCTGTTCAGAGCAAGACGGATCATTTGCTTTTTTCTGGTATAATCTAACAGTGGGCTGATCCATTCCATTGAGCTTTTCCAATCACTCATTCAAGTTCTTCCAAAGAGAATCCAAACAAATGTGATCTTCCTACGTGAATGTTCCACAAAGGGGTCATAGAATCCTCAAGAATGGGTGCTACACATACATCTTAATATATCAGTTATAATTTACAATAGCTTATATTACTGTTCAGAAACCAGACTTCTGTTTGAAAATTTCTTCTGCATGTTAATGTTATTACTGTGTTTCCCCAAAAATAAGACAGTGTCTTATATTAATTTTTGCTCCCAAAGATGCGCTAGGTCTTATTTTCAGGGGATATCTTATTTTTCCATGAAGAAGAATTCATATTTATTGTTGAACAAAAAAATTAACATTTATTATATTATATATATATATATTTATATACAAAAACTTTGCTAGGTCTTACTTTTGGGGGGAGGCCTTATATTTAGCAATTCAGCAAAACTTCTACTAGGTCTTATTTTCTGAGGATGTCTTATTTTTGGGGAAACAGGGTATTCCACTTTGTTATAAATGCAACTTTATGATGGGTACTCAAGATTTTTTTTGTTCAGGACTTGTTTTACACTAAATCTCTAGAGTCCCTTCCATGGTTTTGTATTTTTGCTTTTGCTCTTTCATACCAAAGCAACTATTAGAGAGACCAAATTACCTTCTTTTGTTATGGAGAATGTGTGTTAATAGCCTGTAACAGTATATGTTTTTTTAACAAGAGTTAACAGAATGATCTGCAACAGTATTTTGGACTCTGGAGACTGAGATTTGAATCTCTGCTTAGCCATGGAAACCCATTGGGTGACCTTGGGAAAGTCACACACTCTCAGCCTCAGAAGAGGCATAGGCAAACCTTCTCTGAAATCTTGTCAAGAAAACCTTGTTATAGGGTTGCTGAAAGTCTGGAAACAACTTGAAGGCACACAACAACAACAGTAATACTTTTATTTAGCTTACCAGCTAGTCATGCCCTTTTCCATTTTCTAGGTATGCTCCATTCCGTTTCATTTTTCTGCACTTTTCCATTGCCATATCCATAACAGTCAAGTCAGCTGCAGTCTCTGAACATGTTCAGTATTCAGTGGGCTGCTTTGGGGTTCCCTTCCACTCAAGTATTTTTGTACCTCTGCAAACATGGGTGGGGGTGGGGGTTGCCCAAGCTTGGTTTAACATCCCTCTGATTTGTGTAGATGGTACCTTTTCTTGTGTAAATGTCCACATTTGAGACAGTGAATTTGCTGTTAGTGTATATAGGATATCTGAGATATATCAAGTGGGTTTCTTGGCAAGATTTGTTGGGGGGGGGGGGTGTCTTAGCTTTCCTCTGGCCAAGCATGTGATCTGCCCAAGGTAACCCAGTGAGATTCCATCCCAGGATAAAAGGGGGGGGGGGCGTAATTCAATAAATAAATAAATATGCAGAAGTCAGCTCAGGCATCTGTTAGGAGTTTGAGAAGGGGACTGATTCCACCTGCCAATAATACTTTGATCGAAGCATAAACTGATATTTATTTATGTACTTTCTAAATAACTCACCCTGACTAGCCCATCCCTGCCTCAAACACCTAGACCTATTTGTTTTGTTTTGTTTTTTCAGTTTACAGTGCTGTGAACCTGGGTGTTCCAGATGCAAATTTTACAGAGATAACACAGCTGCAGCACTAATACATAATTGGTTTGGATCTAAACTGAGGGGTGTGCAACTAGGCTGCCAGAAGCAGATTTCTCCATCTCTTCTGCAGCAAACAGGCCGACGTATCAGCCAAAAACAGAGCAACATGAGACCAGCCAATGAAAAGCCAGCTGGGCAGGGCTATAAAAGGGCCTTGCAGAGAGTGTGGAAACTGAAAAGTGGGTTTTAGTTTTGGGTTTTTGAGGGAAAGAGTCACATTGAAGGGAGGGTGTGCTCTTAGGGTTCTGAGGGAATATTGTGATGGTGTTTGGAGACCACAGAGGGGTCCAGAGAGGGAGTGGATAGGCTTGAGGGAGTCCAGTAGAGAGAGGCTCAGAACAAGCCAGTGGTTTAAAGAAAGATTTTGGTCTTGGTACAGGGGATAAGATTGCCTGAGTGGCTGTATTGATATTAATACTTTAAAAGAACCTTTTGTAACTAAACAACAAGACAATTAACAACTTTAAGTCTACTTTATAGTTTACTTTTTGTATTTTATAAATAAACTTTTTATTGGTGTTTGAAATACAACTTGGCCTCTGTGTGAATCAAACCACGCTACCTAATCCAAGAGACACAGAGGTGTTGTGTCATCTTAGAGAGATTTGGTGAAAGATAAGGAGATCAGCACATAATAACTTGGTGGCAGAGTTGGGATTAAAAATCCCATAGGGCTGCCACAGTTGAAAGTAGGTTGTGGGTGAACCGAGAGACTGAGAGTTCACAACACTTCTTCCTATAGCAGCCCCAAACCTACCCTACATACTGCACAGAAGATCAGGGCATCTTGCTCTCTGTGAAGTGATAGAGGAGAAACTCTCTCTCAAAAGGGGCAGAGGGACTTTCTATAAGCTAGTAGAAAGCAGATCCTGGATAGAGTCTTATTATTTATTTGTTGTTACTGAGGCAACATTTCTGTTTCATTTTTCATTAATCAGTCTTTCCTTTTTAAAGGAATGGTGCCTTTCGTCTGTGGGAACTCTCAGTTGCATTTGTTTCTGCTTAACAGGAATTCATGCAAGACATTTTAATGCCTGAAACCAAGGTTCACTTTGCATTCGCACCTCACCATTAAAAGCCCCATTTCCACAAAGAGAAGCTGACTACTCCTGAAGCTGAATTGTTGTTTAGCACTGATAATGGGACAGTATCGTTCACAGCCTCTGGAAGGAGTAAGCTAGATAAGGGGCCATAATGCAGGTTGTTGTGTTTTATTTGTTAAAAGACTTCTGCCCTGCTCTGTGTCTGGAGATCTGGGGTAGAGTTAATAAAAACAGAAAAAACTTTAAAACAATTTTAACAGTTTAAAGCAATTCAACACCATTAAAACACAAAGTAAAGAAAAAGACCTACAGAGGCCAAAATGCATAATCCAATAGGTACCAAAAGCTTGGATAAGCAGTTAAGTTTAGTTAAGTGCTGAAATAACTAATATTGTTGTCAAGCGGACCTCCAAATAGAGGTTATGACACAAAAGGAAACCCTTCTCCCATATTTTCACTTGATGAGAAGGGGGCACACAGAAGAGCTCCCACCACCACCACCCATATGTTTTAATTGGTGTAGTGGTTTGAGCATGGGACAATGACTCTGGAGAAGAGGGTTAAGGTCCCAGTTTGGCCATGAAAACCCACTGGGTGACCTTGGGTATGTCACAGTCTCTCAGCCTCAGAGGATGGCAATGGCAAAACCCTCTCTGAAGAAACTTACTAAGAAAACCCTGTGATAGGTTCATGTTCGGGTTGCCAAAAGTCAGAAACAACTTGGAGGCAACAAAAACACGCACACACACACACACTTAAAAGAGAGCAGCACAGTGTTGTTTGGCATACAGTGGAGTTTATCACATGGGAGGAATTTCTCTCAATTTCAAATGGAGCCAATTTGGATTCACGTAAATTCGCTAGTTTAGCGAATTTACATGAAATCTAATTGCATTCAGAATGACTTCCCATTGCCCAAAAATGACCCCCCATTGCCCGAAATTGCGTGAGATACTCTAATACGCAATTACTTGAAACCCCATGATTGCGTTTGGTTTGCCATTGGAGTATACCCCCAAATTCCAAAGTATGACAAACTCCAGTGTTACAGTAGAGCAGTGGCCCCAGCATGTGATCAGAACAAGCGTAAGACCTGTTGAAATATGTGCCTAGACTTGTTCTTTGCTTGGTCAACAGCTGTTCCTAAAAGCACTATGGCATATGGGGGAAAGACAACTAGACAACTGCACCAGCTCCCCTGTCCAGGCTACTAATAAGCAAACATCACTGATGCCATTTTATGAGGGCGGAAACAGGGAAAGAGCTTCCTAAGTCTGCTTCCTAAGTTACCCACTTCATTCTGACTCATGGTAGGGCTGGCTATGCTCGCTTGATCACATACTTTCCCAGATAAGTACAGTCATCCCTCCTTATTCACTGACATTTTTTAATCCATGGATTCAAGCATCCACAGTTTAAAAATATTTTTTAAAAGTATAAATTCCAAATAGCAAGCCTTGATTTTCCATTTTATATTAGAGACACCATTGTCCTTTTCTATTATATTTAATGGGATTTTGTTATCCATGGAGGGGGAGGGGTCCTGGAACCAAACAGCTGATAAAAAGGGCCCACTTTTATTTGAGGAAGCTAAACACTGAAGTTGCAAATCCTACCTGGTGAAGGAAAAGGGGTGACTGGCATCCCATGGACTAGATTTAAATAGTTGAACTAAATTTCCATAAAAATGAAGGGAACTAAATCTAAATCATCACGCATGTGCCCCATTATCCATATCCAGCACCTTTTATTGGTTTTATTCCTGAACATATCAAGCAGATATTTCTTCCTACCTAGCTATAAATATGTGGTAGAGGGATGGTAGCCATGTACACAGAGGCCATTATTCTGGTGGTGCGCCATGGAGAGAAATCCATGCGTGCAACAGCCATGAAGGAAGTAAGACACTTCAGAAATAGGTTGTATGGAGCCTGCAGGTTTTGTCAATCTTTCTTAATCACTGTTTTTCAACCCTGAGAAAAGTGCAATGGCTAGCAGAATGCACTCAACAGAATTCAGGTACAGTATTAGTATTAAATTTATTATTCTTTGAAGTCAAGATCTCAGAGTGGCATGTTGGTTCAGCAGAATCAACACCTGTTTTGTTTCTTGGCATTAAATAAATAAAACCTATTTCCACATATTGTCAGACTAAATCTAGTACTTTGACATAGACTTGATAAAATCAGTTTATTCTCTTTTAAACTACTAAAGTAGGACAAACAGCCTCTAATGCCTAGCAAGTGGTTGGATTTTAGGGGTGTCATTTTTCCAGGCATCCACACACACTTCTATAGCAACATCAACACGATGATGATGATGATGATGATGATGAAGAAGAAGAAGAAGAAGAAGAAGAAGAAGAAGAAGAATTTGGTATCTGTAGAGGCATGCTTGGACAAACCATAGTGGTTTGAGCATTCGGCTATGATTCTGGAGACCAGGGTTCAAATCTCTGCTCAGCCACTGGGTGATCTTGGGCAAGTCATATACTCTCAGCCTTAGAGAAAGGCAAAGGCAAACTCCCTATGAACAAATCTTGCCAAGAAAACCCCTTGATACGGTCTCCTTAGGGTCATCATAAGTCAGAAATGATTTGCAGGCACACAATAATAACAGGATCGGGCTAAATGTGGCCAGCAGGTTTCATGCAACCCACCAATCCCTTTTTGTGACCTCCAAGACATCTCCAAAGTCCCTGAAACAGCCCCAAACACATATTTAAATATTTTGGAAATAACAAATTTCCGTCACATTCCCTGAACCACTGCGAAAATGCACCAAAACATGATGATTTGGCTTGGGGGGGGGGAGTTCTGAAAGTTCGCTGAAAATAAAGCTAAATCAAAGTCAGAAGTGACAGAAATAAAACTAAATGAAAAGTGGTGCAGTTTTCTAGAGGGCATGAGAGTGAAATCTGGTTACAATCCCTGGTGCAATTGCCCAACTTTGGTTTGGAGGCTAGTGTTTATACTTTGATTGAACAATTTCATGCTGTATCCATGGTTAATTGATTTCTCATATGATTTGCTTCCTCAGAGTAAAGCAGTTACTTCAGTCAAAGTAGCGGTAGAGGCAACATGAAAAGAACATGGCAAATACCTGAGGAGGATAAAGAAAAATAAGGCAGGAATGTTATAACAGCTTCCACATTCATTCCTTTTTAAGGCTTCGGTCTCCCTATTTCCAACTTTGGCTTCCCTACTCCACTTTCATTTACTCTGAGGTGATCAAGGTGATGAAAAGCAAGAAAGCAGAATGGTTTACAAAAGATGATTCTTTCCTTTCAAAAGCACTTTGGCTAAGAGCCATGGATCATAATGGTGAAGTATAGTGCTCTGCCAAGCATAGCTCTCACTTTCTCCCTATCTCCCTGCATGTTCAACTGATCTTTCTGTGCCAAGGTAACTCCAGCCAGCTGTAGTTTTGCAGCCAGATGCACACAAAAAAGTCACCCACCCTTCTAAAGGACAATGTAGCCTATCCTGGAGGCAGATAAGTAGGTTACACACATAGCATCATTGTATGAAGATGTTCATAGATGCCTTCTTCCACAACAACCCTGAAAAGACATACATAGGCATAATGCCTACACATGTCATCAACAAGATTCTGGCCATAGACTACAGCCCAGTTTATTCTTCAGTTTATAAAAACCGATGGCAATCCCCCCCTGCCCCTCCCAGGCTTCTTACAAAGTGTTGGAGTGGTACAGTATGGTAGATCCATGTGAATGGAGATGATTCCATGCTGCATTCCTATATCACTGGGCATCTTTGCATCTTTGCATGATTTTGTCAGAAGAGGAAATCTATCTCCCAAAAAAATGCAGATTTGCACAAAAATTGAACATGTTAAATTCCATGGATAAGGAAACGGAGCAGAGAACCAGTGTGGTATAGCGATTTGAAAGTTGGACTGTGCCTCTGGACAGCAGAGCTCAAATTTCTGCTCAGGCATGGAAATTTGCTGAGTGACCCTGGGTAAGTCACACTCTCTCAGCATCAGAGGAAGGTGCTGGCAAAAAACCCTCTGAACAAATCTTGCCAAGAAAATCCCTTGATAGGTTAGCCTTAGGATAGCCATAAATCAGAAACGACTTGAGGGTACAAGCCATTATACCCAGCTGTTAACATAAATAACATGGATGCATACAAATCTAATCACAGTTGGAAGGACAATTAATCTCATCATAGGGGATTTTCATGGGGGGGGGGGAGCCAGGAGTAAAAGGCATAGCCCCGGCAAAGTCCATGATTATGCTGAAGATATTCCAGCACATCACACAGATCCAGGACTTCTACCAGGAAGAACCAGGAATGCTCCAGCAACAAACCATTCATGGGTAAGTCCCATGAATGGTTTGTTGCCGGAGCATTCCTGGTTCTTCCTGGGATAAGTCTTGGATCAGCGTGACTTCATCTAAAAATCTTCAGGGCAATCGTATGACTTTGCTGGGAGTATGCCTTTTCTTCCCAGCTTTTTCCCCATCTGAAAATCTCCATAGGAGTTTATCAGACGGGAGGAATGTCTCTTTATTTCGAATGGAGCCAATTGGAGCCAATTCAAATTCACGTGAATTCGCTAGTTTAGCAAATTTATGTGAATTCCTATTGTGTTCGGAATGCATTCAGAATGACTTCCCATTAACTGAAAATGACTACCCATTGCCCGAAATTGCGTGAGATGCTTTAATACGAAATAACGTAAAACCCATGATTGCATTTGGAATGAATTCCCTTTTGCCCAAAATTGCATGAGATACTTTAATACGCAATAATGTGAAACCCCATTATTGCATTCGGATTCCCATTAGATTATACTTCCAAATTCCATAGTCTGATAAACTCCATAGTAAGGAAGACTGACCATGCCTGCTCAATTTTCTGTTGCTGTGCAACTTCAAGTCATTTCTGACTTATAATGACCCTATGGCGAACCTGTCACAGGGTTTTCTGTGCAAAATTTCTTCAAGGGAGGTTTGCATTTGCTTTCCTCTGAGGCTGAGAGAGTGCATCTTGCCCACGGTCACCCAATGGGTTTTTGTGCCCAAGTGTGGATTTGATCTCCAAAGTCATAGTCCAGCACTCAAGCCACTACAGCACACTGGCTCTCTATCCAGTTTTGTACCCATTTACTAATTGTTGACAGGAAATGCTACGGCAATTCTTTCATAGCCCTTCACGTGTATTCTTTGTGAAGTAAGCCACACAACCATGCTATTCACATGGTTCTAATATACCCAAGAGACATGGATTTTTGGTGTAAAAAGTGCTCCCAAGGCTACAATTAATTAATACATTTATATACTGTCGTTTAGAGAGAGTCCTCACAAGGCAGCTCACAGCAAATGAAATCCTAACATAACAAGGCCCTGTTGCTGGCCATTTGAGGCCATAACATATGCATTAGCCATGGCAGACCATTCAGAACAGAAAGTTATATAATTCCACCAAGGAAAAATGGGGGTCCCTTCTTTTAGTAATACAAAATTGCCTTACCTCAATGGCTAGGACTCCAAAACAACAGGCCTCTGTAATCAAAACATATTTCTTCAATATCCTGGCAATTGTGGAGAAACAGCCCTGCAGTGAATAAAAAGAACCTAACAGAAATTGGTCCAAGGGTAACTGAGAACCCCTATAGAATTACAAAGTAGTTACTGTAGTGGCTCACCCTACAATGTTAGACCTTTTTTGGGATGCAACTTTTAAAATGTCTTTCTTGCCTCTACTACATCTTCAACTGATTTTTAAAAAATTACTGTAGTCTTCCAAATACAAATAACATCCTGGCACAAATATGTCTTAGAGCCTGGAAGTGACATTAAGTGTTCCTGTTGGATGAGTGCACTCAACCCCCGCCCCTTACTGAACAGCCTTTGAAGTTCCCCACAGGACCATTCCCTTCTTTGTGGGGAAAAGGCAGGGACACAGAAGCATCTCCTCATAGCCAGACACAAAACAATAAAATCAGTACTGAGGATCTACCAGGGTTCTCTGGAGATCTCAATACTGTAGTTGTTTTGTGTCTGGTGATGGGGAAACAGCTGTCTGCAATCCTGCCTACTTCTCACAAAGCATGGAATGGATACACAGGGCAGCTTCAGAATCTTTTTCATTAAGTCAGACAGGTAGTATACCTCTTATCCTAGTGTAAAGCCATGTGTGGACCCTACTGTGTTATGCTGAGCTATAGTGGGTCCATGTACAGGTGCAGGGTGGAGGCCACGATGTGTCATGGATCCTGTAGGTAAAGTCATGCATGATGCAAGCCCTAATAGGGAAGGCAGCAGCCCATGAGTTGGTGGACACATTTAATCACCTGCCCACCACCCACAACAGTTCCAGGTTGCCATATTACCTGGTTAGCCAAGGTTTAACCACATTTTGCATCCATGTACTGGGATTCCTCTCATGCCCATTTCCACAATCAGCTGGCCAAGAAGCAGTTCCAATCCCAACAGTTGTTTCTGTGACATCACTAGCAAGGTCCTACTCACTGATCTCTGATTTTGGCCTTGAAACCTCAAGGAATGATCTGTCACCCAATTAATAGGTATATTGTAATATGGATAGCATGTAAATGAGACTTCCTGGGCCAACCATTTATAATGCCTGTGTTAGGCATGCATAGCATTGCAAACATTCACATGTTCAAAAGCATCATTTTACTTTTCAGAGTGGAATAATCAGCCAAAGAGCAATCTTTCACTAAGTGATACTAGACAGCTAAGATTGCTAAAGAATAACTTAAAGACCCCTTTCCAATCCAGTTCTTCAAGAAGGTTCTTCTCTGTGCCCTGACTGCATTTTTGGAAGAAAAGTAGGTCCAAATCAGACAAACGTATGTGGGCTGAAAAAAACTGCCTGAAATGTTTATACTTTGTTAATAGGTGTTGATAGAGAATTGAACATCTAAGAGGAAAAAAATACAGGAATGACCTGAAGAATATTCATGTGCGTGCTTCCATGGGCTGCAGACTTGTTGGATGAATTAAGTTCTTGGTTGGCCAACAATAATATTTGCATCAATATGTATGCATAAAATCTGGTGTATACATTAACTGGGTTCTGACAGGGTCACTCAAAAGAAGATGTAGTTACATCAGTAAATGGTCTGTTTAACCTCTGTTCTGCCAAGACAGTGAGAATCTCAAAGTGTTTCCATAGCAGTTAAATTTAGCAAATATCCTTACCTGGCTATTGATAAATTTTGGATCTTGCTGTTTACAGTGCTTCAAGTCCAGAAGCTGAGCCCTCTTTTTGAAACTGATATGAGTGCAGCAGGCATGAGGCCACAAGTCATCTGGCTGCTTCTCTCTAAAAGAGGAGCACTCTCGAAAATCCTCCGGTCCTGAAATGCCACAACATGCAAACTAAAACAAGATGAAAATAGGACAATCAAAAGCTACTCCTCAAAAAGCTATTTAATCAAAGAGACTTTCATTAGGTTAGTCTTGTGTGCATGCTGCAACCATGTGTTCCAGTTTTTCTCTCACTCTGCAAAAGAGGTGGGCAAAATTTGGTTTTCTATGGACTCTAGTTCCCAGCATTTCTTACCACTGGCTATACCGCCAAGAGTTGTTGCTGTCCAGTAACATCTGGAGGGCTACATTTTGCTCACTCCAGTCTCCACTGTCTGGGGGGATTTATTTATGCATTAATTTCAGTAAAAGCTAGTGTGTTCCAGTTAAAAGTAGTTCTCATGGTAGCCTAGGAAGCCACAAAGATCTTAAACACTGGCACTGTTCACTTTATTCTGGTGATCCTATGATCAAGCATCTGGCAGAAAAAAGGGCCATGTTTCTTGGGGCTGGGAAACCTATGACAGAGATCTGATGCCACTGTGACTAAAACCACTGAAGCAATTTCTGCTACTTCTATTACTCTTTCAGAACCAGACTGGAAGTAAAAGGAGAAGCCTAGAAAGTCATTCCTTGATTGTGAGCTGGAACTATCAGTCACTAGGACTATAACCTCTCTGATCCTTTGCTTGGCCTTTTCCCATTTATGGTGAGGTTGTAGAGCTTACGGAAGGGTCAAAACTATATCAAATTTTTTTTTGGCTTTTCCTGTTTCTTTTTAATGATCTTTCTCAACATGGATTTAAAGCCTTGGACACAGTCCATTTTTCCCTCAGGATTAAATCCAAATATCTCTGAAGCTAAGATATTTCCTCTGGGTTTTTGCTTTTGCCAAGGCAAACTGCATAGCCCTGGTATTCAGATGTGAATTCAAAATACCACTGCTCCTTCAGCCTCTTGAAAAGATTCCATCTATCTTGCTGTTCTTTTAGCCTAGACTCTCCGCTGTTGGCTGGGTTTTTGTTTTTGTTTTAATCTCAATTGCAGTGTTTATTTTGACACTTGTGCTTCTCTAACTGTGATATCATTTTTGTTTGTGTGCACACACAAGCCACTATATAAACAATGATTGAGAGAGTCAGGGCACAAACATAGCATTAAGTAAATAAAATAATTGCCTTGGGAAAGGGTGAAGGAATTTACTCTCACTCTTTTTTCAGATAGAAATGTTCCTGCTCTGTTTTTGTTTTTATAGTGTGTTTTTCTTAAAGGAATGGCCACTAGCCCAGAATGTGTGACTTACTGTCAAGTCTTTAATCTAGGAGCCCAGAGGGCCTGGAGAACCACAGGCCATGACTTCTGCCTCCTTTGAAGCTCCAGGGGGATGCAACATCCCATTACAGGCACCATTCTGTTGAACTGGAAATATTTTGTCACTTTTGGTCACATTTTAAGCTGATGAGTCCTGATCTCATTAGAATATAGTGGAACTATTACTTCTTTCAACTTGGAAACTATTGTTCTATTAACGCAGACTAAAATAGCATTCATCTTCTTTGCTGCAGCGTCTCACTGCTGGCTCATGTTTAATTTATGATAAAGAGTATTCACAAGGTCCTTTTCACAGATAGTATTGCTGATCCATATATTCTCCCCCACCCCATCCTATAGGTGAATTTGGTTTTTGTGGTCTAAATGTGGAATTTTACATTTGTCTCTACTGAATTTCATTTTATTAATTTCTGCCCAATTTTACAGTTTTTATCTAGGTCCTTCTGAATTCTGTTTCTAGTTTCCAATGTGTTAACCACACCCTGCCAGTTTTGTGTCTTCTGCATAACTGATAAGGATTCCCTCCACCCCACCATCTAAGTCATTTATAAAAACGTTGAAGAGTAATGACCCACAGACAGAACCCCGAGGCACTCCTCTTGAGACCTGTGTTTTGAAGAACAAAAACATATGAGTTGAAGGAGCTGTTTAGTTTGGTGAAGAGAAGACAAAGGGGTAACATTATTACACTTTTTGAATACCTCAGAGAGGAGGGTATAGACAGGTTGGCCAAAACAGTTGTGGGCTGGGCAGTCCCAAGGGCCAAGTGACACCCCTAAACCACCCCAGTGACAATGATATATCTATGGCTGAAATCCTGTATCAGAAGATATACTGTAGTGTAATGTTTCACCCACTAAATTATTATCTCCTCCATTGCAGGGCTCCTCTTCCTCCTGAAGGGTCTCCTCTCCATGGCTGGTGGAGAGCAAGGAATATTAGAGAAGAGTCTAACTATGTTTCTATAGCAAGATGCAAAATAATAATGTCAACCTCCAGAGCCCCCCAGGTGGTTTCTCCAGTGCCCTCCACTGGCCATTGAATTGTCCATAGGAGGAAGTTGAGTCTTGAGATGGTGGACACTTTGGGGGAAGTAGTGCATTTCTGCCTCTTCAATGACCCTAAGAAGATGTAAGTTGGACTTATGCCTGCATGTATCACTATTATTAACCTTTATTTATATAGCGCTGTACATTTACACTGCGCTGAACATACAATCACTAACAATGGCCTGAAACAGACTGGCACTACGAGGCACCCGTCATGTGCTAGGGTTGCCTCAGCATGGAGCGTATACACGCCCCACAACCCTAGCACGTGACAGAGGCATTGCCACTATGTAGCACTGTTTAAATGGCATATGTAGCTACGCCATTGCAGCTGCACAGCATCCATACAGCGCTGCACATTTGCGACGTCAGAAAGGCGCCCTATGGCACCTTTTACTTTTTTGCATCGCAACTGTGATGCAAAAAAGGAGCTGGGTTTCCCCACTCCTTTTTAACTGCGCATCTTTGCCGCTCAGTCTAGCTGCTGCAGCGAAGGTGTGCAGTTGAAAAAGGTGGTACCAGACTGCTTTGGGCAGTCTGTAAAGCCCCAATGTTACATTACAACTATAATCAAGTGGTTCACATTCCATCTGGCATTGCTGCTGATTTCAGATGTTTATTAAAGCAACTATGCCAATTGCTTTCCTTTATTTTCTTTAAAACCCAACTATAACAGTATCTAAATCTGGGATGGTGGTGGTGGGAATTGGAACTACAGCATGCCCATGCCATATGTGGACTCGCCATATGCAGGCTTGAGGTCATGAGCATGGTGAACCCTCATATGGTGAATGGGGCGTGCGCTCATGGCGTGTGCCATGCAGTGTGCCACAGGGATGCACCTCATTCAAACAAATAAGCTTGACCTTACGTGGAATTTGCCTTACGCAGGGAGGTCCGGAACAGGTCCCCCACATAAGGTGAGGGTGCACTGTATAACTTTCACGAATTACTTTTTAAAATTTCACAAGTTCTGATCCAGAGGCACCCAATATATGTCTGTACTGATTTGCAGCCACTTTGCAAATGTGTGCAAATGTGGCTTCTTGTGCCCAGACGCCCATTAGACTGATTGCTTAGGCTAGAATCAATTATACTAGATGTACAGAACAATTGTACTATGTTGGATGGAATCAATTATACATCCATTCTTAGTATCTCTTCTGGGACCAACAATAATGCATTCCCTAATCACTTTTGCTCATACTACATGCTGGCTGTGGGTGTATCAGTTAACTAGTGGTCTGAATACAGCAGCTCCTTTACAAACTGTACCATGATCATGAATGTATTCCAAGTTCTGGAGAACACATCTGAGCTGTTGTCTCCTTGGTAATTCTGCTTTAGCTGAGTCAGAAAAAAATCATCTTGAATCTGAAGAAAGAAGAGTGCAAATTATTTTATCCTGCTAATAATCACAACATTTCAAATGAGTATCATGCTGATCCTGGTAAATTGTGTAACCCTCTCCCTCCTCATCCTCCCTGCCCAAGTGAGTGAATGAGCAAGGGAACACACAGACATAGTTGGGCACCACAGCTCTTCCAAACACAGAGGGCCACTGCATGTAGAAAAAGTTTATAAAATACTAAACACACTTCCAATTCAGTGGTCCAGCCAGCCTGACGTTTTTTAAAAATTGTGACAAATTTTGACAGACACACCAAGCTTGCCCGACTAGTCCTAGCATCCAGTTAGCCCACCCACCCCAATTCTATCCTGATCCTGACACACGTGTAAAAAAAAAAAGATTTCCCCCCAAAATTGCAGAGTAAAAAGTGAGTTTTTAAATTTGTATTAATGCCTGAAAGAAACAATTTTAGAAATGCCATGTATTCCTACAGAATTGGAAATGATGTGAGTACAAATTTTTCTACCCATATAGACAACCCCATAGATTCACTGCTTCTTTTCCTGCAACAACAGGAAATTGACCAGTTTCATTTCTAGAGCAGCCAGCAAGCCAAGCATTGGCTACTCTAAGGAGACAGATGCAAGCCACTGTAGGCAAGGTAGCTATAGAAACCACTGTAGCTGCACAGGTGGTCCCCGCAGGCACCTCAGCCGCAACATTACACTTTTATAAATGGATGGATGGATAAGACTGAGTCATCTGGTGACTGGAGATACCTCTGCATTCTATCCACCTGAGAAAAATTGTGAGTTATGAATGTGGAATTACTGTACTTTTAAAGTATGTGTGAATATGGTGGCCTAGTTATGCTGTTATTGGAACTGCTATTTCTGTTAGCACTATCTGAATGCCACACATCAACTATGTTTGCCGCAAACCTCTTATTCTTGTTAAAAGAACTAAATTCTTGCACACAGAAGACAAGACAGCCCTTGGAGTTATAGAAATACTCTTCTGGTGACATATGAGCAGCAAAGCAGTTACTTCTTCTACCCCCATCTTGCATACCCAGTTCAAGCCTAGTTGTTACCTTTTGTCCATGGACATAAATGAGTGTAGCGGCTACAATCTCCACAGTGAACACAAGTAGCACCAGCAGAAAGAACTGTGGGGTGAGAAGAGCAAGCAAGAGAAGAATCAGACTTGTTCCTCTTTGCTGTATTAGAAATGAATGTAGAATTGCCTACAAATGCTGGTCCCAGGAGCAACTCTGAGGTTACCAACAGCCTTTGATAATGACATGGATTGGCCCAAAAATGTTGGGACTTTTCACAGTGCACAATTAATGTAGTTTGATATTATTTGGTTGTATGGAATTCTGGGGTTCATAGCTTGGTGAGGCACTAAATCTTTCTGTCAGAGAATTCTAAATACCTCACAAAATGACAAATCCCAGGATTCCATACAATGCAACCCTGGCAGTTAAAGTGATATCAAAATGCTGTATTTGTGTAGTGTGAAAGAGACCCGAGTATGGCAACACCAGGACACTGGTGTTGTACAGTCCATAGCTGTCCTGTCTAGCAGACTGTCCAGTGTGCCACACTGCGTAGTAACATTACTGGTCTTGCCCTTAGTGATCCCTTCCCAGCCCACATTTTACTCAGCATTCACCCATAATTCCTAACAAACCACAGTTCACTTACAATCAACAGCATTTCTCTGTTTCGAGTGATGGCTCCATAGCAGCCCAAGAAACCCAGGAATGAGAGTGTCACACCCACAAAGATGACAAGGTAAGCCCCTGCATTGAGGTAAGGGCTAGAAACGATATTCTGAACTCCTTCAGGATCAGTAACTACCCAAATGCCCACACACAGGAGACAGATGCCCCCAATCTGAAAAAGACATAAATGGAAGTTAATATCTTACTTAGAGTCGCCAAATTGTGGCTATCCAGATATGGTTAGGCTTTGACTCTCATCAGCCCTAGTTGGTATAACAAGTAGTGCAGTCTAACAACATATGGAGGGCCATATTTTGCTCACCCCATCCTGCAATTTTGTTGATTGTTCAAGCACCTGCCATCTCACAGTATTTGAGCTACAGGCCTGTACTCTGAGAAGGACAAATGTATTTTCCAGCAGGCCAAAATGGCCTTTCATCATCATCTTCACTCTAAACATCAAAACAATGTTCTAAAGAGCACAGGAGTTGCTTCTCCCCTTCTGCTCCTGGCCACCCAACTCTAGAGAGAGACATTCCTCAGGCATCTGCATAGTGATTAAAGTCTTCCTTGTCAAGTCCTTGACCCAAAGGCAGCCTAGCACCTCAGCCATCTTTTTTTAAGCCTTTCCTAATAAAGTCCTCTCTGGCTTTTTAGACTTAGTACTGAATGATTGGAGGGGGTGTTAGCAGCCTTGGCCATCTCTTGGCAAGACAGCGACTGGACCATCTGTATACACCTTCATCAGGTCCCATGAAGCTAAACAGCAAGCAAGAGATAGAAGGGATTCTTAATTAGTAAAAACAATCCGTAATAGAAGTCTGTTGCCTGTTGATTGTGCCCAGAGTTGCACTGCTTTTCAGCATCCCAGGGTGAAAATATCCTCCAGAAATTAAAACAGAAATGGTCTACTTATTGCTGCTTTTCTCAACTAAAGCAGGCTAACCAGTCCTGCCCCAAGCACTGACACTTTCTTATGGGTACATAATCCTCTAATTTCAAAGACCCCACTAAATAAGGATGAGATCATCCTCTCTTTTTCTTTTGGGAGACAGAGAGATGTCTAGTAAAGCCCTGGATGGAAGTTTCTGGGAATCTGGGAGAAGCTTGGGAATCTGGGAGAAGACTTAGAAGACTATCTCTTGGCCCTGGAGGATGGAGACTTCACCAACTAGGATGCTGAAGCAAGACTTGGTGATTCTCATGCTGGGCATGACATGTCAGGGACCTAAGGCTGACATACGTCTGGCATTTGCATTCAGTGCTGTATCCTCCTGCTACTGTTACCACCTCTATTACATGGATCTTCTTCAGTGCAGTATCTTGGTTTTGAACTTGGATCATATGTTGTGCTCCAGCATGGTAACTTCTGACAGATCTGGGGACTATGCCTGATGAAGATGTGTCCCTTGAGCCTGCCTCTACCATCCTGTTGTTGAATCTGAGAATGCACAACTGGCATGTCTCTGATGAGGCATCCATGCCCACGCGTTGTTCTTCCCTTCCAATCCTGGGTCAGTGCTTACAAATGACATTCCTCATGCTTACATTAATTTCTATCCAATTTGCCCCATTTTGTGGCTTTATTACGAACTAAGTAGGAAAGAAAACAGCATTGTGGAACCCTCATGTTTGTTCTTTAAAAATTCATAACTCTCTGATCCCTACACCCTATCCTACCAAAAATTTACAGGGATCTCACCTAGCAACATGTATGTCATGCTCATACAAATTTCCTACAAAATGACACAGAAAGACATAAATGTTCTTTTTTCAAAATGCAAATTTGAAATGTGCCTACCATGCACACATATCCTTACTTCTGCTGGAATTTATCTGAAACTGGTGGACATCATTCACCCAGAAAGGCTCATATGGCTGTGAATGTCATCAACATGTGCTATTTAAAAAGTGTAGGGGTTTATTGATTTCTCCATCATATAGAGTGGGTAAGATTTTCTAAACTGGAAAAAACAGATAAAGCTACGTCTGACTTGGATCTGAGGCAAGCCAGGATATTAGCCCAAGATTCAAAGCTGAAGTAGCCTTTATCCATGCCAGTTGGGCAGGTTCCAAGGGGAAAAAATATTTTGTGCACAGCCCTACTAAATACTCACAAACACTAGCCCATTGAACACAAACATCATATACTTCATGAGGGATATGACTGCCATCTTGATGCCCCCTTGGTCCAGTAGGTATCTAAAAACAACCAAAAGTCCCTGAAGAGAAAGAAAAGAGATTATTAGCCTAATACATTTTATTATTACTATTATTAAACTTTATTTATAAAGCACTGTAAATTTACACAGAGCTGTACACACATTCAATTAAAATAGATAAAATGAACCTGCCTATGGTGCACATTCTACAAAAATTAAACATAATACATATTAATACATTTTTACATTCAAACAATAAAATGTAGCAAACAAATTAAAATAACATTGAATAACAATCAGGTAATGTCTGGGAACATTTCCCTGAACGGTATTGTCTTTAACTTAGTTTTGAAGATGATTAAAGAGGTGATGAATTGTGCTCATGTGAGAAGGAGGTTCCAGGAGTGAAGGGCAGAAAGTGAAAAGGAGTGGATCCTGGATGGATCAGTGAAAATCTTTGGCTGGAACAGCAGACCTTGACAATCAGAATGGAGGGCATGAGTGGGAAGGTAAGGAGAAAGAAGCTCTGATAAAAAAGGAGGGGCTATCCTATGCAGGGCTTTAAAAATCATCAACAGAAGTTTGTAACGAAAATGGAAAGGGAGGGGGAGCCAATGGAGGGATGACAATAAAGGAGAAATGTGATTGAAGCAGTGAGCAGACATGATAATGCGTGCAGCTGAATGCTGGACAGAAATTAAAGGACAGAGGTGAGAAAGACAAAGCCCTGTCAGGAGGAGGTTACAGAAATCCAGTTGCAAGGCCACAAGGGCATGGGATCAGAATCTTGGCAGTAGAGGCAGAAAGAAACAGTCAGATTTTAATGATATTATAGAGAAAGAATTTGCATGCCTTGGCTGTGGCCTGAATCTGGGGGATAACAACAGGGAAGAATCAAAAATCAAACCAAGATTTCCTGCACAGGTCAAATAGAGATATCGTCAACAAGAATAGAAAAGGAATATTGCTCGGTAGGCTTCAGTGAAAAAACAAGAAGCTCATTTTGGACATATTGAATTTCAAACACTGGTGCTGCATCCACTGAGAAACAGCTGTAAGACAAGATGAAACTTGGTGTTCGAGACCCAGATCAGGGGTGGACAGAGTCCGTGAACCCTTCAATTCCTGGGGAAAGTCCTTTTTTGGAATGCAACATTCATAATCAAGAGACAAATAGAGCATGAAAGAGGTAGGATAAATAAAAGAAAACTTTTAAAAATTACTTGTTGGGCTATAACGTCCTGAACCACTCAGGCAACCACACTGGCTAGGAAGTTCTGAAAGATGTAGTCCAAAAGGTTACTGTTTTAAATTCTAGTTTTCTTTTATGTTCCTCTCTCAAACATCCATGCTCTCTTTTTCCCTGCACCTGCTGGTAAAAAGCTTTGTTGCTAGGAAGAACTGCTCATGCCTCACAGTTCAGTAAACCAGTCTTCTGAAATCTAATTGCAAAACTTTATTTCAGCAACTGGAGAAGTTAACAGTAAGACATCTGCAAAGAGAACTGCCATCATCCCTACATTCAAGCATAAAATAAGCAACTCCTTGCCCTATACTTTATTTGTTTACAAATTAAAACATCTCTATACCTAGCCTTAATTTTTTCCCCTCCCTTCACACAGTTTTGTGTTTTGTATCTATTTTTTTCCCTAGGACACTGCCCTGGGAAAACCCTCTTCCACATATCTGTGCATTCTTCAGCAAAGCAGTTATCTTCTCCTTGAACTAACAGTAGAATACTATACAGTCAGCCTGCTATATCCATGGATTTCTTATCCACGGTGTCAAAATATTGTATATGATATAGATATATGTGGCACCATATCTAGTCCATATTCCATCACACCCCATGGATTTTGGCATCCACATGGTGTCCTAGAACAAAACCCCAGCAGATACCAAGGGCAGAAACATAACAGATTCTTTACAATCTAATGGATGGAGCTAGAAGAAGATTAAGGTCTTTTTGATTAAAGAAGACAATTAGTAAAAGGTTGATTAAGCAATATAACGATGGAGCCCAGTTCCTCCCTAACAGGCTAGACAAGAAATAAACTAAAGGTGTGCACAATAACATGGTAAGGATAGATGCCTCCTGTTTAATATAATTTTTAAAACATATAAACTTTTATGTACTACATTAACCAATTAATACAACTAACCACATAGCAAACGCTCCCAGGTTCTGATACAAATATTAGTAAAATCCTGCAGTGTAAGATCTCTTCCTAGCCTTCCTTTCTGCCTACCTTTCCATACAGCACTCAAATAAAGATCTAAATCTCATATTTACATTTATAGGTGGAGTCCTATTATGACCTTATGCTGGCATTGATGCTGATCCACAAGTGAATGGACTTTTTTGGGGAGTGCACAAAGGCAGGATCATGTGTGGTATGGTGGTCTGGCCATTGGACTATGACTCTGGAATTCAGGGTTGGATTTCCCACTCAGCCATGGAAACCCACTTTATGATCTTTGGCCCCTCACATATCCACAGCCCCACAATCTCCTCCCCCTTGATAGGGTTGTTTTAAGGCTGCCATAAGCAAGAAGAAAAATGGCATCCTATACAGCACTATGCAAGTCTTGTGATGCCAGTTTAAAACACCACACAAACCTTGGAGGGCTGCCTAAGTTTGGTAAATGCAATCATTAGGTGAGAAATTGGAGTGACTTTTGTTCATGGCCATACTGATCATTACACAACTGGTTGCACAGATGTGCCACCTGCTACTGAGCCATAGATATTCTTGTGTAATTTTCTGTTATTAAACCAGTGAATATGAATTTGGACAAAATTTCTCTATACCAGAGCATAATTGTCATATGTGGGGGGAAAGTTGCACTGTACACATTATATAGTCTAGGTAGAACAGTGGTTCTCAAACTTTGATCCTCCAGATGTTTATGACTTTAGCTTCCTAGATTCCAAAGGTTGAGATCCCTGGTTAGACTATTAAGATCAAAGACCCATCTGATATATTACCTCTATTGCAAGGTAACATTCTGAGGAAAAATCAACCCCACTATTTTGTGCTCTGAAAGCTTGTTATCACCTTTGCACCCCCATTGTCCTCTATCTCTCCAGCATAATGGGACCTACTTCCAAAAAACATGGTTAAAATGGAGCTGAGAAAAATAAGACATTGCTTCTGGAAACATGTCCTTAAAGTGGCTATTAGCATAAGAAGCCACATAGCCATAAAAGATTACAAATACAATAAACAAAAATAGTCAACAATACACTTTTAGGTTTGGATTGTCAGAAATACCTACACAGAACAATGCATTAGCTTGCACCAATTAGCATTGTCTTCTTCTCTTCATTTACTTTTGGCAAGTATTTACCATATTCTTTCTCCTATGACACAGTTAATGACACAGACAAAATCCTTACCAAAATCTCCTTGGGCAAATACTTGGTCTTGCTTTTTACCTTCCAGAGGCTTTGTGACAAGCTACAATGCTTTAAAATTACCACTAAACAGTAAAAGGTCTTTCATTGGGTAAAGGATTGCCTCCTAAAGCAAGGCATATATGAAATAAAATAAATCTAACATATAAGGAGACCCTACATAATCTCTTGATAGCCAACTCTTATTTTTACTTACCAAAAAAAATCAAAAAAGGTTTTGGGCTGGCATCCTAGCTTGTCATGTTCTCTTCAGCTTTCGGTGCTGTACAACAGGGCCAAAGAGAGCCCCTGCGATGTGCATTGCAACATCAGACCCTCCCATGGGAGTAGAGACTAAATATTCATAAGGAACACAAACCACCTTTGTGGAAGGAAAAGTATGTGGGGCAGCTGAAGAAAGAACCAGGATCTCACCGCTAGCAGCACTGGGAAGGGTAATTAATTACTTCTCCACTTATGCAGCTACCAAGGGAAATGATCTGGACATAACTGGACAGAAGGTGAAATTGGAAATGAATTATTTCTGAGAAGCTTCTTTAGCTTTCCAAAGTGAACAGCCTAAATAGCAGCTGTGATGTGATCGCTATCCAATCTGTATATCAGTGCTCCCAAGGGAAACCCTTATTAACATGCAGAAGTCTGAACTAACACAATGACTTGCCTGCAGAAAAGGCATCTGATCTTATTTGGCTGAACAGCGATTAGGTATCAGGACCTTACTTCCCTTTGCTTCCCTCAACTTCATTTAGTAGCTAAGCTCAGACCCTTGATTCACTGAGGGGTGACATGATAAGAAAATACCATCTGGTATTAGTTTTCAAAGGAGCATACATGTTAGTCTCTTGCAGTATAAAAAGACTAACTGGTTTTTAATTTTGCATGAGCTTTCATATATATAAATCCACTTTGTCAGATGCAATCCAGAGTGATAATAAATGCTCAGGTGTAAAATACATGTATATGGTTGTGAGAATGGGATGTAATGTAGCAGGATCCAGAAGGATGCAAATCATGATGCTTGCCCTAAATTTTTAAAGAGCTGCATAAGGTGATACAAGTCTTTGAAATGGTCAGTTAAGAGGCATCAACATGATTGATGGTTAATACCTTGGTTGATGGTATAGAAAGCTGCTGAGAGGTCCAGTAGAATGAGCAGGAGCACACACGCCCTGTCCATTTCCCTGTGCAGGTCATTCACCAAGATAACCAAAGCTGTATTCATCCCATAACCAGAGTTAACGGACTTCCGGTGGCAGGGCGTCGCGAAAACTGGCCTTTCAATGTCGCACTGAGATGTGGGTTGCTGCTCCCGCGATTGGGGAAAGAACCAACGTAATAATCTATAAAGCGTCTCCCAAAACTGGAAAACTGCGGTAAAAAGAACCAGCTGACAAGAAAACACCGAAGGAGCATGGAAAAGGTCTGAGCAAGCCAGGTCCGGGAGCAGGCAGCCGCGCCGCGGCACAAACGCAGCCACCACCGCTTTTATTTTTTAAAAAGGGAACGGAGACAACAATATACTCCTTTCTTACTGGGAAACTACCTTTTTCTTTAAATTTCACTGCGACTAGACAGACTTTATCAACTGTGATTACTTAATTCTCAATATTATTTAAGAAGTGGACTATTCTGGGGAAGGAAGAGGGAGAAGTGAGCCGGGAAGGATCCTCTCCTATTTACAAGCCTTTTCCCAATTGGAAATTGATAGACCTTTCTTGTGATTTTTGGCGCTTTTAAAAACTGGATGTGGACATAGTTAAAACTGATGAGACAATTGAATAAATTTGACTAACAGGGGAAGCTTTTTTAAAGCAACAGCCTCACCACAGCCTCTTTAAGGCAAGATGGAAACTTCCCTCACTGCAGTGAGGCATTCATCACTCTCCTTCTCCACTCAGCCAGTCCCCTTCTGGCTGTTTTGGGGAGCCAGAAGGGGGCAAGGATCCATTGGACCTATCTCATCTACAGCATCCAAGTCAGAGTGGATCTGAGTGATTTTGTTTGTAAAGTGCCTTGCTAATTCTTCACCACAGGCTTTTAAATGTTGTTTTCTTCTTGTGAGCCAGAGTGTAAAAGGCCACAAACAACTCAAGACAGCTCCACTGGATGACACTGTGCAGATACAGTGGTGACCAGGATATATATGCTGCCACGGTGGCATAATGGTGGCAGCCATCAAGAATCCATCCATACCCACCTTCAAATGAGTTCTAGCCTGTGTTTGGTCAGATTCACTCCGAATCCTCCACCATTGTTGCTTTAGTCTCTGACTCACCCATTTCATCATAGCCAACTCTCGCATGAGCCAGGGGGCAATCATGCCCACCTTCCTCACCATTTCACTATTCCAGAGATCAGACAGGGCTTTGACAGGCAATTGGGAACTCCACATGAGCCATCAGAGATCCATCTGGATCCATAATTCTCCTGGAGTAGGCCATCTTAATTGGCCTCCCACCCTGGCAGAGGCTCCAAGTCCCAGTGAGTCTAATCCTAACCATGCAACTATATCTACATTGAGATTCTTCCAAACCAAGCAAACTACAACAGAGACACCTATACAAAAGGTAGCCAAGCACTTTTTCTTCCTCCTGTACGATTTTAAAACATCTTTTGCCTGATGGAAAAGCCAGTGAAGCATTGAAAGTTTGCATTATGTGTTTTGTGCATTTTGGCTGGCCAAAAAGGGATTTTATTTTGCTGTATGGCCAGCACAACTACTGTACCTCTGAAAATGTTTCCAGGTAGGGATCAGTCCATGACAACAAAACTATAAAAGTTCTTCCACACCCAGATCACCATCATCCTGACCAACAGAAAATGAATAAATGATTCTATATTACAGTCCAAGACCAGCATCAGTATAAAATATAACATATGAATAAAATAGAGCACATGAACAAATTGCTTTGGAAATAAATAAAATAAAAAAAATAAAAAACCTGTCAACTAGACAGTTTCATTTAAAAATGCTTCTGGACTGGGGACTGTTTGCTCCTCTCCTTGCCTCAGCATTTCCCTCTTGGACCATATAAGTAAGCCTGCCTTTTTACTATTTGTTGGACTGGACCAACAGCAAAAACCAGGCCTAGTGTGTGTCCTGCAGCATGAATGGTACCAGATATTACTTGGGACAGACTCATGGTTGTCATATCAGATCTAAAGCCCTGAGCTTTTCCTGACAGATAAATCTCCACATAGATGTTTAAGTCCCCCAGTACAACAAACCAAGGGGATTCCAACACCAGTGCTGAGACCAACTAGCCAGTTCTGGCAGGGAGACTGTTGAGCACAAGGATGAGTGGAACACCAACAGAATCTGCCACTTACCTTCAAAAACACACACTTGGACCCAATAAACTGTGGGACAGGAAACCTGATGAGGGAGTTGAAATCCCAGCAGACCGCTACAATTCCACCTCCTCATCCCCTAGGCTTCCCTTGCTGCTGAACAAAGAACCCAGTTGAAAAATTCCCATACACCAACCTGACATTAATTCACCTTGACCTATTTACCAAGGCTATCCAGAAGTGTGTGACAGCTTGGGGGTAACCAAGACCCTGTGGCTCTCCCTTCTACCATGATAATAGGACTGTTTCCCCATGCAATATTTCCCTACATCCATTATTATTATGATAGCTGCTTCCTCTCCCTTGCTCCCTGTGTAACACATTTCTCTTTTGCTGGAACTGAAAGATGGCTTGTTCTTTGTTTTTAAAAGTCTGCAGCAAGATTTTAAAAAAGCTTTAAAAGCCTATGTACCCCCCCCCCCCTCCAAACAATGAGGAATTGCACTCTCCATCCCTGAAACTGATCCTCCAAAGAGACAACCCCACTTTGGTGGATACCCAGTGGCAGCAGGCAGATTTTATCTCCTTACAAATGTGGTCCTCTGGCTTGTTAACCATTAGCTGGATGAGTACCTGGGGTTTGGTTCTTCAGGAAGTGTAGGTATCTGGAGCAAGCAGCAGTCTACCAAGAGAGATAACTGTAGGTATCTTTTTCACTTAGAAGGGTTCATTGCATTTTAATTTGTTGTGTCCCCCTGCCCTCCACCTCATTATGCATCCCAGTGCTGCAGGTGTGGTGCTTCAGAATATTTATACTAAAATCTTCTCAAAAGTACCTTGATGCTAGTGTCATGTTTTCCTAGGGTACACTTTGGCACAATGAAATGTCCAGATTTTCTAAAATAGCCAGGTTGCAATGCTTTGTAAACACTTTTAAAGCTTTTGGTAGATGGGGGCAAGGGAGCACTGTCAGAAATAATGAGCACTGCATGCTAGGGAAGGGAGAGAATGATGAGAGTCCAGATGAATAGTTGTTTGCATGGTTCTCAGAATTATGGTTTGTGTCAAGATGTCGAAGACTGGATGTTTTCCTTGTGTACTTTGGTAGGTCAGCAACTTCCTCCCCGGAATTATCTCTCAGTCTGTTTGGGAGACCCTTCACAGGCTGACACTAGTAAATGTTACTTACTGGTATTCTGCTTTTCCAGATTTTTCAAAGGGCTTTTCAGCTCTTTAACGAGATTATCTGTTGTGGAGCTAATTTCCTATTACTGCCATTTAGGAATCAAGAGTTTAACGATGTGGAGTCGAAGGGTTTTACATTCCCATCTCCTTTATAGATCATAAACACATGGGCAATCTGGTTGCAGGACAGCTTTCCTCCTCTCCAACATTATTAGGAAACCAGCCCTCCTACATTTTCAGATCCAGAAAATCCTGTAAAAAGCACAGCACTTAATGGCTGGTTATACTTTGCCGAGTGTAAAAAGACAGTTTTTGACTCATTTGGCAAGCATAGGTAATTGCCAGGGAAGATACCAGGTTTGCTTGTTTTATGCATATTTTCACTTACTGTAGTAATACTGTAGCATTCTTCTCTTGTGCTGATTCTCAGTGCTGATTATTTTAGAGATCCAGACACCAAATTTTAACATACTTTTTAATTCCCTAGATTAAATTTGGGGGGTATTGGATTAAGAGAGAGAAAATTGTATTGATCATTAAGGTATGTGTTTTGAACAAAGATGATATTAATGTATTCATTAGCCCATACAAGGAGGAGAAATAGTCTGGAGAATGAGGAATCATACTGGATTCTTCACAGCACACACCCTTGTTATGGCACACATTGGCCCCATTCACACAACGAAAATAACCCAGTGTGAAACTTGCCCCAACTATGCTCTGTGCAGTTTGCGGGGGATCATTCCAATGGCAAGTTTGAATGGCAATAGGGTTAAAATGCCACAAAGAGATTCAGGAATGGAAAAAGTTTGAATGGCAATAGGATTAAAATGCCACAAAGAGATTCAGGAACGGAAAATGTGGAAATCTAGATCTCAGGACAAAAAAAAAAAAAAAAAAAATGTGAATACACCCATTAATAGTAGGAGAAACCTACTGGCATCACCAAATCTAATATTAGCATATACTTGAGCTGCTTAACAAATAGCCCATCCATAAAATGTAGCAAGCAAGGGAAGAAAAGCCACTTCGGCAGATGACAGGGGAAAAAAAATCCAAGTCTGCAATTGGATTTTATGGTACAACCATAACTGCAGGAGGGAAACTGAACTTGATAGTCATTTGGAGTAAATATAAACACTTGATGATGCAAAATTCATTACCTTTAATTAAGTGGTGCAGTAGAGTTTTAGATTACTATTGGATGTAAACATTAGTGGAACTAAATATGAGAGTATTAATCTGGTATTGGTAGAAAACTCATGAATATTAAAAAAATCTGATAGGTGGAACAAAACAAGCTGCAACAGATACTGCAGAGTACATATAGTTCGATTAATGTGATAGATCTATTACTTTACTATTTCAAGTAAAAGCAGCTGATTGTTCAATATTTGATTCTTTCTGAAATTAGAATGATTAAGAACAATACATTTCAGTTCAGTTTTTTAATTATCAAAGTTTAAGATATGCAGAAGGCATATGTAAAAAAAACAGTTTAAAAATAGATCTATAAAGTCATATAGACTTTTGAGATTTTCCTTAACAGGTACTGTATATGATAAAAATAACATATATAAAAATATTTAAAATATTTTTAAATACAACATATTTATAACTGCCTTTTGATCAAAATAACCCAATCTCCCACTCTGGCTGCTTTTAGAAAATATTTTAGAACACACTAGTCTTTTTAAAAATGTCTTATTGTGCCTTTATTGATGTTTAATCATGTTAAACTTTTAATGATCTGGAGTGGTTTTAATTTAACACCATATCTTTGTAACATAGCAATCTATTAAGTACTAACACATAAAATTCAAAGTTCTGCATTACAATGCCCTACACCAGGAAAGTGCACAGACCACACATAGCTCACCAAACCATTTTTGTGGCCAGAAAGAACCACTAAAAAACTGAAAAGGTTTTTGCTCCCATATGCCCTCTGGGGAAATTTTTGGCATAACCTTTTGGTGTCACAGGCAACATTAGGCCCAGAAGAGTTTTTGTTTTGTTTTTTAAAAAAGAGGATATGAAAAATGACTTCCAGGACACCAACTCTTTTCAAAAAGGCCTCTTCTAGGCCTAAAATGGCTCAGAGAAATCCAAAAGTATGGTGAAAATGCCCCTACACCCCTGAGGGCATCTGGGGCAAATATGCTGTGTGCATTCAAGTTGTTTCCGACTTATGGTGACCCTCAGGCAAACCTATCATGGGGGTTTCTTGGCAACAATTTTCAGAGGAGGTTTGCCATTTTCCTGAGGCTGAGGGACTGTAACATGCCCGAAGTCACCAAGCAGGTTTACATGGTCAAGCTGGGATTCAAACCCTGGTCTCCAGAGTCACAGTTCAATGCTCAAACAACTACTCCACACTGGTTCTCGGGGGCATGCACACACACATACACACTCACAATCAATATCAGTATGTCTTGCCCTCCAAAATCTCCTGGGGGCTAATGAAGCCCCCTGCTTCCTACAGTTGCCCACCTCACTCTATATCAAGGTTTCCCCAGCTGGAGTGTGACAATGAGTGGCTTGTGTCCTTGAGTGACAAGTCTTCTGAAAAAATTAGAATCTAATTGCTCAATTTAGATTTGCCTTTTATGACCAAGTTAAAAGCTTATCTTTTAAGATTTAAATTTGTTCACCTGCAGGATTGTATGTGGTTCAAAAATTAGAAATTGCACTTCTTAATCTTCAAACATGCTATTACTTTTGTAGGGGGTGCAAACATTAATCAAACATTTCCTAGGGGTGTGGGACTTATAAACTGTTGGGAACCACTGCCCTATATCCTACCCTTTTTCACAATCCTATTATTGAAAAAAGGCATATATCATCACACTTCTACAAAGACACTCTCTCAAAAATAACCCTATGCTTGTTAATCTTCTCTTACCACACATTCTGATTTAAACAGTTGTGGCAAAATTTGATTATACAAATTCACCACTTTAGAAATAGGCAGGAGGCCAACAAAGTTGTTTCAGTATGTGCTCTGTATGTGCATAACTTTAAATAACCTCCCTGAAAATCACTATCTAAAAATGAAATAATGACAGGCAGGTGTCACTGGATGGCTCTAATTTAATTTTTTTGCAAACAGAATATGTACATTTTGTTTTGTTGAATGGACTTATGCAAATATATGTCCACTTTTTTGTTCACATACCTAATAAATTGCCAAAACCTATACAGCCACACAGGTTGCAAGTAAATTTATATCTTCATTCACATAGGTTATAAATAAACAGTACATATATGTTTTGTCCAAATGGAAAATGATGGTCAAGAATTTAAACACAGTATAACCAAGTATCTGGACTAGCATGTGTATTCAAGCTAGTTCAATTCTGCATTATTATATAGATAACTATCTATAATGTTAGATTCTTCATTCACATCAGAGTTGGGCAAAGTGATACCTACCCAAGGATGTTTTTGCAGCTCTCATCTGCTTCTGATTCTCTTTTCCTGGGCAAAAAATGTGATCCCTCTCTCTTGAAAGCTTCTAGGAACAGCAACTTACCTTTTAAATAAAAAGTGAAGGGCCTTCTGAAATTTTGTATTAAAAAAGTTTGGGAGTCCCCTTCTGGTTTTGAAAAAAATATTTTTATGTTAAGCTTTCCTCTCCCCCTATCATTTCAGGAAGTGTATGTTGACCCCAGGGGCAAAAACAAAACAAAACAAAACAACCCTGGACCCACCACTATTTGAAAAAGTATAAATATATTGCTAATTCATATTCAGGAATGGAAAGTTCACTTAAAACATCTGAAAATTAAAGAAACATGGGCCCTGAAAGCCTAGCATATTGTTGTCATGGAGGATAATATGTTTGCAGATGTGTCAGGTTTATAACCAGTAGATTTTGCAGGTGTGAATTACACTATATCACTGTCCACAATCCCCTTTATATTACTACTCAATTCATATACAAGACCAAATTGTAAGGACTCAAAATGGTCAGGCATTAAATTGGGCAGCATTCTATCAAAGCACAACTTTGAAGAAAGCCAGTTCAAATAAACAGATGAAAGACTCCCTTCATAACTTGTGGGGACTTCTACAGAAGTTTATGCCAATAAAAGAACCCATCATGTGATAACATTAGTGTACTGTTATGATTTTCCTTAATATCCAGCCTCATATCTCATCAAGGGTATCCCTATATGGTATCCGATATAAAACAAAACACAGTCCACTTCAATTGCACATTGTCCTCTGATATATAGGGTAGGCAGCTCTGGCAACGCATGGTTGTTCTGTTCCTTAAAATTTATGGCAGCAGTGTGGTCAGCACTATACTGTAAAGGCCACAGTTTCAGGTCTTTCAGTAACAGCTTTGTCCTCTTAAGAAAACTAAGGAGTTTTTCAGGTATCTCAAAGCCACTTTACAATTATGGAGCTCTATGATTCATAATTTAAACATTGTGAAAAATACAGAGGTGGACAGATCCAATGAAAAGTCTTCAAGTGATACTGTGTCCTGCTTGTCCATCAAAGGATGAAAAACCTCTTGTACAATATGGAGCAGAAAAAATACTATCATTGATACTGCCTATAGTCTCCAAATGGAGAGGGTTGTAATTGGGAGGGGTCTTCTGAAAACTGAGGTCCTGTAATTAAAAACAACAGCATGTTAAACATTCTGAGCTCTTCAACATATCACAACAGATATGTTTTAAGATTAAACATTTCAGTTATTAATGTAATAATAATAATAATAATTTTTATATATTTCCTGTCCCTCTACAAATGCAATCAGGGTGGCTTCCAAAGATTAAACAAAACAAAAACATACAATCCAAATCCCGCAATCCCCCCCTAAAATACTATTAAATAATGTAAGAGTTAAAACATATTTTTTAAATAAAATACAATAAACAATAGACCATGACTAAGGTGAGGTCAGAGTACAGCAGTTAATTTTCCTTCTAGGGGCTGAAGAACTACTCAGGAAAGGCCTGCCGGAAGAGATTCGTCTTTATAGCTTTTAAAAAGCTGTTTAGGGTGGTAATACGATGGATCTCGTCCAGCAGGCCATTCCACAATTTGGGAGCGATAGCTGAAAAGGTCCTCTGGGAGGTCATAGACAGCCTTGTTTTATAAGGCTGTAATATATTCCTCCCAGAGGACCTAAGTGTGTGGGAAGGGTTATATGGAAATAGGCAGTCCTGAAGATAGGTTGGACCCAAGCCATTTAGGGCTTTAAAGGTAATAACCAACACCTTGTACTGAGCCTGGAAACTAATGGGCAGCCAGTGGAGTGATCTTAAGATCAGTGTTATATGGTCTCTTCTGGATGTACCAGAGACCAGTCTGGCTGCCATGTTCTGAACTAATTGAAGCTTCTGGACCAAGCACGAGGGTAGCCCCATGTACGAGGGGGTATCCAAAAGTTTTAATGATCACATTTCTTTAAAAATGACAGAAAGTTTGTTTTGATTTGTAGTTGTTAACTTATCTCTGTGTAGTCACTATCTAGATTTAAACATTTTTCCCAGTGTATCTTGACCCTCCGAATACCTGATATTGTAAAAGTCTGCAGGTTGCGCCTTACGAGGGGGCATCGTAAAGTAATAATTATCACCTGGAAGTTATTATGGCATATTGATGAAATTTTGTCAGTGTCATCATTAGTCCCTAAGTGCACACTGCTGAGAAAATCAACTCATTGCATCCTTTAGTTTTGTGACTGGCTCTGCCAGAAGTGACTAAAGTGTAAAATACTTGTCAGGCGCAATCTGGAGACTTCTACAATAATGGTATCTGGAAGGTCAAGAAACACTGGGGGAAATGTGTAAATCTGGATGGTGACTACATAGAGATAAGTTAACAACTACAGATCAAAACAAACTTTCTGTCAATTTTTTTAAAAAGGTGATCATTAAAACATTTGGATACCCCCTCGTAGAGTGCATTGCAGAAATCAAGGCATGAGGTTACCAGTGCATGTACTACGATCTCAAGATCCCTGACTTCCAGGAAAGGACGCAGCTGGCATATCAGCCGAAGCTGATAACAGGTACTCCTAATTCATCGCATTCACCTAGCACCCCCAGACTGTGAACACAGTCCTTTGAAAGAGTGTGACCCCTTCCAGGACTGGAGGTTGTATCCTGATACCTGGGTTCGGAGCCGATACCCTAAGTACATCCATTTTGTATGGATTCAGCTTCAATTTGTTTTCCCTCATCCAGTCCATTACTGCCTTACGATAGTCTTTGAGAGGAGAGACGCCATCTGAAGTCAAAGCTGATAACCGAGACATGGAGAAATATATCTGCGTGTCATCAGCGTACTGACAACACCCCATCCCATGCCTCCAGATGATCTCTCCCAATGGCTTCATGTATATGTTGAAAAGCATCGGGGACAGGATGGCACCTTGCGAGATGCCACAATTAAGCTCTTTCCTTGCAGAGCAACTGTCCCCAAGCATCACTCTCTGGCATCTGCTTGAGAGGAAGGAACAGAACCACTGTAATGCGGTGCCTCCAGTCCCTAGCCCTCTCAGGCAATTCAAGAGGATGCCATGTTCTATTATGCCAAAAGCCACTGAAAGGTCCAGTAACATCAACAGGGTCACACTACCCTGTCGATGCCTACACAAAGGTCATCAGCCACAGCAACCATGGCAGTCTCAACTCCAAATCCAAATTACAGCTTATTCTATGTATGTGTTTTGAGAACTTATTAGCAGACCAGCCACAAATTACAAGCACAGACTGAGGAATATGTTAGTAATACTTCCCACAGTACACAGATGCTGGAGGAGATTTTTAAAAAGACTAAACTCCTTCATACTATAAAATTGTACTGGAGGCAGAGTGGAAAAAGAAAGAGGCAGAGCAGCAAATCAGGACAAGACCCAGAATAGAACCTCTTCTTTGCTTCATAGATTTGGTCCCAGGGGCCTTTACCTTTTTCTCACAGCTCACTAATAGTTCTCTTGCAGTACAGTAGAGTCTTTTGACATGTTTAAAATGATCTTCACTTACATGAAAACAAGTTAAACAGTTAACCAGTGACTCAGAATAATACCTTATGAAACCATTACTAAATTTTGCATTATGCCCTGAACAATGATAAATGATCTTACCATTTGGAAACTGTGCAGATGCAAATCTTGTTAATAGGATACCTGCTCCTTCAATTAAAGCCAAAAGAATTCCGCCCATGGCTGCTGACCCAACCATGGCAACTGGTCCATCTGATAGAGGTAAAACAGAAAAAAGCTGGTTTTTAAAAACTGCTTATTAGAGTGTTTCAAACTACATACCATTTCATTAAAAAAAATATCAAATACATTAGCAACTTTACACGTCCTTGGATGAAGACTGCATGAGTAAAATATACTGCAAAGAAAAAGTATGGATGATTTACACCAAGGATGTGCAACTGTCAGAAGCTGGGGGTCTGCATTGCCTCCCTCCACAAACGTTGGAGTGCCACAGCCTCCTGAAACCCAAAATGATTTTCCATCAATTTTTTTTGCAATGTTTTTAAACTGATTGCCTTTCATTCCCTTAGGGCTCCTGAAGAACTGCACAACAGGTAAAGGTATTATTTAAAAACCAATTAAAATAATACTTTTGAATCATAGAATCATAGAGTTGGAAGAGACCACAAAGACCATCCAGTCCAACCCCCTGCCATGCAGGAATTCTCAATCAAAGAATCCCTGACAGATGGCCATCCAGCCTCTGCTTAAAGACCTATAAGAAAGAAGACTCCACCACCCTCCAAGGGAGTGTGTTCCACTGTCAAACAGCCCCCACTGTCAGGAAGTTCCTCCTAATGTGGAGGTGGAATCTCTTTTCCTGCAATTTATATCCATTGTTCCGCGTCCTAGTCTCTGGAGCAGCAGAAAACAAGCTTGCTCCCTCCTCAATATGACAGCTTTTCAAATATTTAAACAGGGCTATCATATCTCATCTCAATCTTCTCTTCTCCAGGCTAAACATCCCCAGTTCCCTAAGGCGGTCCTCATAGGGCATGGTTTCCAGACCCTTCACCATCTTAGTTGCCCTCCTTTGGACATGCTCCAGTTTCTCCACATCCTTTTTGAATTGTGGTGCCCAGAACTGGACACAGTATTCCAGGTGGGGCCTGACCAAAGCAGAATAGAGTGGCACTATTACTTCCCTTGATCTAGACACTATACTTCTATTGATGCAGCCTAAAATTGCTTTAAAACCAAAGGACATACAAACAGTAATACCTTGGCTGCCAGGGCAGTGTAAGACACTACATCTAGCATACAAATGTTTTTCCACCCCCACCCCCCAAAAAACAAGCCCCAGTATTGGGGGGGGGGTGCTGGAAGCCCCCAGAGACATAAATACAGCTTTGGAGCCAAATGACACCTATGCAGTGCATTTTCCCCCACCGATATACAGAAAAACTGGCATTCTATGCATCTGTTCTGGAATGAATTTACAAAACAGTATAGCTTGTAAGGGCCAATGTGGAGTAGTGGTTTGAGTGTTCACCCATAACTCTGGGATACCAGGATTTGAATCCCTGCCTGGCCATGGAAACCCACTGGGTGACCTTGAGGGACGCAGACTCAGCCTCAGAGGAAGGCAAATGCAAGGCCCCTCTTAAGAAATCTTGCCAAGAAAATCCCATGATAGGGTCACTTTAGAGTTGAAGTCAAACAACCACAACAGCAGGTTATAAATACCCTCCTGATTGTAATGTAATATTGTTGGATTTCCATACAATAATGTTTTGTCCCTGTCTGAGATGTAATCCTGTTGCATTCATTATGTGCTATAGCTTTTATTATACCTTAAATACCGCATATAAATGACCATATATTAACCACATATATAAGTCGAGGGCAGGCTTTGGGGCCAAAATTATGGATTTTGCCATGATCCATGGATAAGTCTAGGGTAAAACTTGGAGGCTTCAAGAAAAACTTTAGTGTGTGTATGTGTGCACGTAGCAAGAGGGATTCTAATTGAGGCTTTTTGCTTCAACGTTTCAGCCTTGGCTTCAGCCTTCACTCTCCAGACAGAAGCGGTGCACGTGGGAGATGGACTATATTTGTTTAACAGCAACCAATTACCCAAGACTCTTTCAAGAGAGAAAGAAACGGTTCTCCCAACCACATGGGGAAATCTAAAAGAGCTGTTATCACATTACCATACTGAACCATAAATCAACCTGGGATTTTGGGGTCAATTTTTAGGCATAAATTTTTCAACTTATAGATGAGTATATACTTCACTAGAAAAGAACAGTCAGAGATTTAAGACAGGGAATTCCCCTTATTTTTGTAATTTGACATACATTAAAGAGTATTCAATTTTAATGAAGGTCTTTTAAAAGTTCTTTTTCAATTCAAATCCTTACTTCTTGCAGCTAATATGGCACCAGTTAGAGCTCCACTGGTGATGGAGTTCCAAGGATCTTCTTTTCCTCTTGCTTTCACCATACTGCAGTCAATCATGGAGAAGAGGCCACCCCAGACAGCAAAGCTACCTGTTTGAAAGAGAAAGTTGTTTAGAATTAAGGACTGCTGACTAAAATATAAACAGGGGAGTGTGAACCACTGTCGAACAGCTCTTACTGTCAGGAAGTTCCTTCTAATGTTTAGGTGGAATCTCTTTTCCTGCAGCTTGCATCCATTATTCTGGGTCCTATTCTCTAGAGCTGCAGAATAGAAGTCTGCTCCATCCTCAATAAGACATCCCTTCAAATATTTAAAGAAATATTTAAATATGCAGAAGAAGACTGGTTAGCATCCACTGCAGGAGAAGATTAGTCAACATCCAGATGAGAACCTGGAGTTAGCAGCAGTCTTTGTTGAAACGAAGCTGAGTGAAATGGCAAGCCCTGAGTATCAAAGTCCTTGAAACCAAAATGCCAAATAATCAGCTTAGAAAAAAATGACACGATAGAAGTGTATATTATAAATGATCTGGAGAAAGTGGATAAAGCCCCTCTTATAACCTACCAGTACTGAAACTGAATATGGGATCTTTGGGATAGATAAAAGGGAGTACTTTACACTGCACACTGTTAAACTGGAATTTGTTACCATATCATGTAGTAACAAAAAAACAAAAACAAAACAAAAAAACCACAAAAAAACCAGCTTCATTTATATACCGCTTAATACCGCCTAAGTAGTGGCTAAGCAGTTTACAACTGTAAGCTAATTGCCCCCAACAATCTCGGTACTCATTTTAGCGACCTCAGAAGGATGCAAGCCTGAGTCGAGCTTGAGCCCTTTTGCTGGTATTGAACTTGCCACCTTATGGTTTTGAGTGAGTGGCTGCAGGACAGGCATTTAACCACTGCGCCACCAGGGCTCTTTTTGTGATGGCTGACAATTTAAGATAGCTTTACAAGGACAAGTTCGTAGAAGGTGGAGCTATCAGCAGCTTCTGGCCATGGTGACTGTTTATCACTTCTATTTATCCCTGTCTATATTCTTTTGCTGGACAGCATGAATAGGACTGCTCCGATGTCCTGGCTTGTAGACATTCCACAGCAAACTGACTGACCACTGTGTAACTAGATCAGTCCTTTGTCTGATCCAGCAAGACTCTTCCCACATTCTCTCTTAGCATCGCTATCACCCCACACTTCTCATACTTTTTCTCCTGTAAGAATTTTTCTCTCACACACACTCCTATATGCCCCCACTGCTAGTACATATATACAGGGAGGCTGTCTTCTGAAAGAGCCAAGTAGATCCCTACTTTCAAAGTAATCTTCTCTCCCTGCTCAAAGTAGGAAAAACAGAGTGGGAAAAGATAATGTAAAAAACATAATTACCTCCCAACTGTGGTGCTCTGGTTTTAATAGCTGTCAAACTACCCCGTAACCGGTAATTGACACCCTGCAAAAGATAACAGTACACAGTTAAAGCAATGTCAATGGTTAATCTAGTTACACATCCTATTTAGGATACATTCAGCTTAATCTGCAATCTTGAAACTGAGCTACTGTGTTTCAGACATTAGCTCTTCCAGCTCATTGGGTAAAAGAGCCTGAAAGATCTCCCTGGCAACTATATGAGGCACTGTATTTACAATTTCTGATGAAACTTCAAACACAATACAGAAAACATGAAAAGCTGCCAAGGCTTACAAAAGTGCATGAAAAGGATTGGAAGATACAATAAGAAGATATCACCAAGCCACAGGTAATAAATAACAGATCACATTCATACACTAACAGAGTATTGATATATAACTAGCCACTACTAAAACCAGAACTTTACAGTAGGGATAGCCATGACACCCAACAATCAGGAATTAGAAATGAATATAGTCTGTTCACAATGCTTGGTAAAGTGGATAAAACTTCATCGGGAAATGAGGAAGATCCACTAAAAGAAGTCACCACCCAGAGCTTGCAAGACCTGAGCCAGGCAGCTGATGATCAATGATGCTGGAGGCCTCCCATTCATACAGGCATGATAAATCAAAGCCAACTTGGTGGCAAATAAAAACACTCTGCCTTAGGTGTTCCACATCCTTGCATGTGTGAAATCTGATCACCCCCCACTTCTATGGTGGCACTTTGCCCTGTGTGTAGAGACAAACTGCTGCAGTAACATTTTCTTTACCTCATTCTTAGTTATCATCCTCTCCTCTCTTCTCACCCAGAGGTTTATCAGGCAGGCAGAAGTGATGGGAGAAAAGCGGGATGCTCTCCATTAATAAAAAGTGACAGGGGCATTCAATTTGCTAATCAGAGGAGGACGGGACGAGTGCAACATCGTATAACATCATCTGATAATCTTCACAGCAATCGCGTAATAATGACGAGAAATCCCACTTCTCTCCCTTCACTTTTGCCCATCTGATAATATCCTTAGAATCCCAATTTCTTTAGCTCTAACCCTTGTAGCTCCCCAGGAAAAAACAAAAGACAATATCCCCACATCACCTTGACACAGCCATCACCCAGCCTTCCCAGCCAACCTACCCTTAGTTTAAACATTGAATGCACTGTCAGCAACAAGAAGGCTGCAAAAGCTGGCACCTATTAACATGTTCCACTCTTCATTTGAATGACAGCAATTTCCATTTACAGTGGGACCTTGTTATCCGCTGGGGTTTGGCTCCATGACCCTCCGTTGATAACAAAATCCGTGGATTCTCAAGTCCCATTAAATATAATGGCACAACAAAATATATAAAATGGAAAATCAAGGAATTTATACTTTTTGGGGATATTTTCAAGCCATGTGTGCTCAAATCCATGTATAAAAATCAGTGTATAAGGAGAGCCAACTGTAGTTGCTTCAGCCCATTCTTGTTTAAAGTGTGTAAGCGTGTGTGTGTGCCTTCACATTGGCTCTCGACTTATGGTGACCCCATGAATTTTATTGGATTTTCTTAGGCAAGGAATGTTTAAATTACTTCACAGCAAACTGGGTATTAAAAAAAGAGTAACCCATACAATATTACACTTATATGTATGTTCTTATATATACAGTGGTCCCCCGGGATACGAATCCCCCGGGTTAAGAAAACCCCGGGATCCGAAACCGGTGGGACCAAAAATTATCCCCCGGGATCCGAAAAAAAGGGACGTCCCTTTTCCTCCGAGGCCAGGCTTCGGAGGAAAAGGGACAGACTCCCACCCCTTTTCCTCCGAGGCCAGGCTTCAGGGGACAAGGGACGGACTCCCACCCCTTTTCCTCCGAGGCCAGGCTTCGGGGGACAAGGGACGGACTCCCATCCCTTTTCCTCCGAGGCCAGGCTTCGGGGGACAAGGGACGGACTCCCATCCCTTTTCCTCCGAGGCCAGGCTTCGGGGGACAAGGGAAGGACTCCCATCCCTTTTCCTCCGAGGCCAGGCTTCGGGGGACAAGGGACGGACTCCCATCCCTTTTCCTCCGAGGCCAGGCTTCGGGGGACAAGGGACGGACTCCCATCCCTTTTCCTCCGAGGCCAGGCTTCGGAGGAAAGGGGACAGACTCCCATCCCTTTTCCTCCGAGGCCAGGCTTCGGAGGACAAGGGACGGACTCCTCCGCGGCTGAGGCGAAAGGAAGGCCCGATCCGGCGGATCGGGCCTTCCTTTCGTTAGGCGCGGAGGCCCAGCCTGGCTTCCCCAGCCAGGCTGGGCCTCCGCAGCTGAGGCGAAAGGAAGGCCCGATCCGGCGGATCGGGCCTTCCTTTCGTTAGGCGCGGAGGCCCAGCCTGGCTGGGGAAGGGAACCTTCCCTTCCCCAGCCAGGCTGGGCCTCCGCAGCTGACGAAAAGAAGGCCCGATCCGCCGGATCGGACCTTCCTTTCCTCAGCCAGGAGGCCCCCGCCAGGCCAGGCTTCGGCCAGGCCTCGGAACGGATTACCTATTTCCTATGGGAAATAGGCCCCGGGTTACGAAATTTTCGGCTTACGAAAAAGGTGCCGGAACGAATTAATTTCGTAACCCGGGGGACCACTGTATGTTCTTATATTTGAGCAAAAAGTTTCTTTAGCTCATCCTGTAGTGCCACAACTTGACAGGTCTGTTAAAGAAACTGTATGAAGCCTTTCTCCATCTCGCTGTCTTGAGCCACTGAAAACAACATATACATATATTAAAAAGTAATTATTTAACTTACCACTGGGGCATTTCTGAATCCTTTGACTGCTTGAAAGATGCCACCACCAATAGCTCCCATTGTGAAGGCACCACCACAATCGTCTACTATCCTCCATGGGCTGAATAATTGAAGACACACTTTAATGTATCCAGACTTGCAAGCATAATACCAGAGTAAACAAATTCTTAACTTATTTCTTAACATAACTCTCTTCTTTCCTATGGCTGGACGCAAATAATTTCATTTTAAATATGTCCAGGAATCTGTTTTGCAATTATTTGAAGTTTTTATTTTAACATCCAATAACATCCAATTGGACAGAAAAAACCCACGTCTACCTCGAATTCCCAGCAAATTCAATTGGATTTGCTCATAGGTAACTGGGTTAAGAATAATTTCCAGCAACGATTTGATTAATCCTACATTAAATCTATTCCAGTATCTCTCTTTTCTAAAGGTAACACTATTAATTATGAATATGTAAATATGAATCTGTGACAGAAGTAATGTGCTGTGAATACCCAAAAATGAACAAGCTAAAAAGTTTACTCAGCACGGTTCATACCTGGTAGATTTGCAACAACTTGGTTGCTTTTTAAAGTTCTATAAATCTCTAGGAATTTGAAATATTTTTAAAGACCCGACTCATAAAACAACCTCCAGAGCAACAGAATATAAGATACAGCGTTACCCAACACACAAATTATTCAGCATTTTCTCAGTATATTTCACATATTATGAGGGCCAGATAATTCAGGGAAGACAGGAAACAGAACAAGAGGCTATTTGGAACAATTTTAAATGAGTAAAAATCTATTATTACTCTTCCCTCACTCTGCAAAAATTACACTGTACATTCATTTATAACAGGTATGTGACATTTTCCTCCACGATACCTTGTGAAGCACTACTGAGTGCTTTATAAACTAATTTTAAAATCTTCAGTATTGCCCTCTTTATAGCCTTGAATCAACATCTGGTGCCACAACAAACTACAATTCCCAGAATTCTATAGCATGAAGCCATGGTGTCACACCGGGTCATATCTGCAGTGCAGATGCAGCCCAAGAAATAAGAATTTATATCCAGATTTGTATTTTTTTTAAAAAAAAACTTTTATTTGGTCACATCCTCCCATTTTCTGGAAGGTCCTTCATTTTGCAGTGCCTTGTTCTCCTTTGTGGGCAGAACATTGCTGTCGTGTTCTCTATTTTTCTTTGTGGTTAGGACATCCTGGTCATGTTCTCCAATGGAATGGTATGTACAGAGATCTTGTAGCACCTTTGAATCTAACTGAAAGAAAGAAGTTGGCAGCATGAGTTTTCATAGACTTCAGTCTGCTTCCACAGATGCTAAACTGAAGTCTAGCAAAGTTCATGCTGGCAACTTCTTTCTTTCAGTGAGTCTCAAAGGTGCTACAAGATCTCTATACACTCGCTCCACCACATTCGCTGGGGTTAGGGGCACATAACCTCGTGAATGTAGAAAAAAATGCAAATAAAAAAACCACTATGTTTTTACCTGAGAGAACACCTCTCACTTGGAGTCCTCTGGTGCATCTCTGTGGTCAACATCTGTCAGATATTGACCACAGAATTGCATTGGAGGAGCTACGAGTGTCTAGTGGAGTGTTCTCTCTAGGAATCTCTAGGTCCTTCAGTGTGGCTTTTGGTTAAAGTTGACCATAGAGTTTCTCTGGAGGACCTAGATATTCTGAGAGAGAACGCATTAATAAAATCTGTGAATAATCAAATCTGCAAAAGTCAAAGCTGCAAATGTGGAGGGATGAGTGTATTATTATTATTATTAAAGTCTAGGAAAGCTCATGCTGCCAACTTCTTTCCTTCAAAGGTGCTACAAGACCTCTGTACATACTGATTCTACACACTCACACGGCTATATTTTTGAATTCCAATGGAATGACTAACTACAAAGAAGGACAGCTTAGCACCGCAAAATGAAGGTCCTTCAAGAAAAAAGGAAGGACACAGAAAAAAAAAAAACACAAAAGCTCAAAGCACTCATGCCAATAATAAATTCATGCTTCTTGGTCCTGCTAAAAACTGAGGGCATTTTGGAATTCCTTCTGGACAAGAAGGGTGAAATGGAGGACGTGTCTAGAAAAAGAGGAGGATATCTAGTCGCCCTGTTCTTGGTCCTACTCAAAATGGAGGACGTTTTGGAATTCCTCCTGGGCAGAAGCTTGACATGGAGGATAAGCATTCCCAAGCGAGCGCCCTTCTCTGCCCCAGGATGCTGCGCCCTAATTATGCATTAAGAAGCCAAGCCCTCCCTCCAGTCCATCTGCCTTGGTCCAGGCCTCAGAGGGAGAGAAGAACTGCTGGATTTCATCCTCTTCCCACCACCATTCCCTTCTCCTTTTGTGTGGTGTCTCTTTAGATTATAAGCATGAAGGCAGGGAACCCTACAATTAAATGACTGCATGTATAGTGAGGTAAATTTACAGCGCTATATAAATAAAGCATAATAATAATAATAATGATGATGATGATGTCCAGGAAAAGGAAGGTGCCTGGTCCTCCTGTTCTTAGTGCTGCTCAAAAAGGTGGACATTTTGGAATTCCTTTTGGACAGAAAGTGGAAATGGAGGACCTGCCCTAGAAAAGGAGCACCTCTGGTAAAAATGGAGGGCATTCTGACATTCCTTTTGGGCAGAGGGTGAAAATGGAGGACATTTTGACTTTCCTTTTGGGCAGAGCGTGATAATGGAGGACTTGTCCTGGAAAAGGGAGCCCCTCTGGTCAAAATGGAGGACACTTTGGAATCCCTCCTGGACAGAAAGTGGAAATGGAGGATGAGTCCTAGTTAAAAGACCACCTCTAATCAAATTGGAGGGAATCACTCTTGGACAGAAAGTGGAAATGGAGGACATGTCCTGCAAAAGGAGCCCCTCTGGTCAAAATGGGGGACATTCTGGATTTCCTTTTTGGGCAGAAGGTGGAAGTGAAGGGCCTGAGTGGGGCAAGGAGGCCTCCTGGTCCCTCTGCTGCAAGGACTGGGCCGCCTTGGGCCAAGGTCACTGCCATCTTCCTTCCTCCCAGAGGAGAAGAAGAAGATTAGAAGAGGCCCAGAGAGAGGAGGGCTGTTATGAGTGCCCCCGCGGAAGGACACACAGCCTCTTCGCACCCCTGCCCTGAGAGACAGAGAGAGAGGAAAGAGGCTCACCAAGGCTCGCGCGCGTACTCCTCCATTTTGGCTCTTCTTCTCCTAAGGATAAGGCCGCTGCGGTTGCCGGCATCAGGGTCACGTGGCCCAGGATCCCCTCGTCCCGATTGGCCGCCCGGGAGGAAAAGGGCGGGGTCGAGGAAGAAGGTGTTGTTGTTGGTGATGATGGAGGAGGAGGAGAAAAAGATCCGGTCGCCTATCTCGCAAAGCGAGGCGGAGTGATACGCTGTACCTGAGACTGAGAGAAGGGGACGGTTTTTTTGAGGGGAACTATTTGCGAATGAAATGAAATACTCTCTGGCCCCCCAAAAACACACACACACTGCAGGAATAATAGCCCAGTTTGAGACCGCTTTAACTGCCCTGGCTCAGTGCTAGGGAATGCTGGGAACTGTAGTTTGTTGTGGCACCAGAGCTCTCTCTTTACAAGGTCTAGGCTGTGTTCACACTGGAGAGAAATAAACTGGTTTAATTGCCATGCCTCAATGCTGTGAAATTCTGGGAATTGTAGTTTGTTGTGGGGTCCAGAGCGGAGCTCCGCTCCGCTCTGGGCCCCACAACAAACTACAATTCCCAGAATTTCACAGCATTGAGCCATGGCAATTAAACCGGTTTATTTCTCCAGTGTGAACACAGCACTATAATCTTCGGCCTTTTCTGCCACAGAATGCTGGCGCCTCACAAAACTACAAATCCCAGGGTTCTGTAGGATGAAGCCGTGGCAGTTAAAGTGGCGTCAAACTGCATTGTTTCTACAGTGTAGACACACAAATAAGGCAAGACTGGTAGCCTGGATCGAGCTATTGCACAACAGACTGGACAGAAAATGACAGAAACCTACTACAGCCCTTTATAAATAAATAAATAAAAATAATAACATACAAGTCCCAACTGACATCAGACATATGTCATCAGTGAACTACAACTTTTTCTGGGCAGTAATGCTGACCCCTTCAAGGGTCCAAAACACACTGCAGAAATAATCCAGTTTGAGACTGCTTTAACTGCCCTGGCTCAGTGCTAGGGAATCCTGGGAACTATATTTTTGTGAGACATTTATTAGCCTTCTCTGTCAGAGAGAGCTCTGGTGCCACGATAAACTACAATTCCCAGGATTCGCTAGCACTGAGCCAGGGCAGCTAAAGCGGTTTCAAACTGGATTACGTCTGCAGTGTGTTTCGAACCAAGGACTCTTGGTGGTAGGCCTTACTTGCCTACAGACAGCCTCCAAAGCTCAAACAGTTACTTGCTCACAGGCGGACACAGAACACGGGTGCGGACGCGGGTACAAAGCCTTGCTACAAACCCAGATGCCAACTCTGCCTCCCACACATCTGTTCAGGAAAGGTCACCTCAGGACCTCATGAGATGATCACCCACAATATGAGAAGGATTTTAATTTACTCATCCTCCTATGTGATTTATGCCATACTGTCACATGGGAGGCATCCCATGCAGAAATGGGATTTAAAACAGGATTTAAAACCCCCGAAAAACATGCAAAAACATGATTGGTTTTCAGACACATCAGGATTAACACAACATTAAACCAGCTAGGAAGTCAACAAAACACAGTTCTTTTTATTTTCGGGGTTTTCCAGAAGTAAAAAGAATCATATTTTGTCTACTTTCTAGCCAGGTCAATGTCACATTAATGCACCTTAACACTGACGTCTGATAATCAATTGCACTTTTGTGTGTCTTTTTTACTTTCTATCTAGGTTAATGTTGGGTTAACCTAGATGTCTAGGTTAATGTTGGGTTAACCTAGATGTCGTCTGATAATAAATCCGCTTTTGCAGGATTTCATTTTTTCACTTTAAATCCTATTTTTGAACAGGATCCCTCTTGTGTGATAAACTCCTGTGTCAACAATGCCCTTCAGTCTCTGCACCAGAGGATAAATGGATATAAATCGGACATTAGGAATGGGAATACACAAAAACCAAGTTGCAGAACACTTCAGCCTTCCTGGTCATTCCATCTCGGACCTCAGAACAGCAGTCCTTGAACAAAAGAACTACAAAGGGAGACAGGAATGAGAAATAGTAGAATTGGAATATATCCACAAACTCCAGTCCATCAATAGTGGATTGAACAGAGACAATGGTTTCCTGGCACACTACACACATTATAACACTAGCTAACCCCCCTTCCAGACTCAAGCATGCTCTTGGCCAGTGCATCACAACTGCTTTTGGGTTCCCACACTACATTCCCAAAGTCACTCATATGGTTATCTACTCACCTTTGCTTTAGGCAACATCCTTCCTCCTGCCTTGTCCCTCTGCAACCATCTGGTTAAAACTGAATTTGTCACCTCATCTCCACACCCATAAGGTTCTGCATTCCTACGGACACTGGAGACTTTCACACGGGGACGAGATAGGAACGGGATCGCTCCCCTATCTTTATACCGTCTTTGACCTGTCCACAACTGTGATGGCGTGAAAGGCTTTCAAATTGTCATTTCAATCCTGCCATTAACCTGTCATTAAAGCGGCATTGCAGTAATGCGAACATCCGTTAATGCAAAATGCCAGCTTTAATGACAGGTTAATGGCAGAATAGTGACGGGGTCTGCTAGAATTCATCCAAAAGGCTGTGACATGGTTGCCATCATTTACACTTCCCAGATGCCACAATCACAAGGGAAGGACAGGAACATGACGGGACATCCCTCGTCTGATAATCTCTAGTCTCTCACACACCTTGCATATATAGGTCTGTCCCTGGATTTTTCATTCCATCCCTTGCATCTGAGGAAGTAGGCTCAAGTCCACGAAAGCTCATACTACCACCTTCTTTCTTTCAGTTAATCTCAAAGGTGCTACAAGATCCCTTTGCATACTATATTATGCAGTAACAGAGGCTACCAGAAGATGGGGCACATAGTGTGTAAATTTTTTATATTTAAAAAGAGATTGTGGCATTGCTGAAGAATAAATGTCCATATTGTTGTCAAGGCTTCAGTGTTGATAGGCAACTCCTGAATTATTAGACAATATTTGGAAAAATTAGGTTTTGTTTTGTTTTTTAATCACAACTCCCACAGCAACTTACCATTCTGTTAGCAACAGACTAATTATTTTTCATTGGACTTGGGAATTATTCACAAATATTGGAATAGTAAGACACTGAAAGATGTCATATGTGTTTCACATACTGCAAGTATTCAGTTCAGGGTAAACAGAAGAACTTGTATGATATTGCAGCAAGGAGAATCAAGGGTTCCTGCCAGTCACAAGTCCCCCCTCCCTTTTCAGAATACAGGCACACGTCTGTTAATAAAGCCTCTGACAAAGAAGCTTCTTTTTACAAAGTCTTTTTATGCCTGCCTAGCCTCCCTTTTCTTTCTTGTTCTCAGCATCAGCACTGGGAGAGTGGTGAAGGAGGGCTGGAGAAACAGAGTCTTTGTGTGTTGCATTACAGAAGCATGTATGTAGTAAACAATGCAATAAAGCTTGAGGGGGGAAAGAGAAGGATTCTGTTCTAGCCAATCCAACTGTAGACACATGTGTCTGCTTACAACAGGTAAGGCAAACAGCATCTATCATTGGAATCCTTTACTGAATATAGAAAAAACCCATCCCTTATCCCAGTCATAAAAGCATACTAAACACTAAAAAGAGATTAAACCAGAAAAGAGTTTAAAACCAGTAATATACAATAACAATTAAAATGGTGAGAAATATGAATAAGAGTTCCAAGGAAGGGGGAAACAAGAAGGATGGTCTAGTCTGGAAAGGCCTGCCAGAAGAGATCCATCTTAATAGCCTTCTTAAAGGTTTCCAAGGTGGTAATTTGATGGATCTCGTCTGGCAGGTCATTCCAGAGTCTAGGAGCAGCTGATGAAAAGGAACGCTGGGTCACTGCGGAGAGTCTAGTTCTCTTTGGTTGAAGTAGATTCTTCCCAGCTGAACGTGGGGAGGATGATGGAAATGTGCTTATGGATGTGTGATATGGAGAGCAAATGTACCTCCCCACGACATGCAGAGAGTCCTCTGAAATTAAATTCTCTTGTTCTCCACTACCAACATTAGTGAGGAGCTGTGATTTTGCTCTTTTCCTTTCTAAGTTATACCATTGCAGATACACAGTCTATTCTTCACATACTTGGACGTAAATCTGTGGGGTTATTCATTATGTGTGTGTTGCCTCTTCAAATTGTTGCCAGTTTATGGCGACCCAAAGGCCAAGTTGTTCTTGGCAAGATGTGTTCAGAGGAGGTTTGCCATTGCCTTCCCCTGAGGCTGAGAGCATGTGACTTGCCCAAGGTCACTCAGTAGGTTTCATGGCCAAGCAGGAATCAAATGCTTGTCTCCAGAATTATAGTCAAATGCTCAAACCACTACTCCACACTGGCTCTCTGTTAATCTTTAGCACATACACATATGGTAGTGCTAATCTGTGTGCTTATAACTTGCATGTGTGTGTTTAATTAGTTGCACTTTGTATGTGTGCCATAGTTTTTGGAAGCAACATGTGTGCTGCTTTAAAAAAATAAGCCTTTAATGAAAGTCAAAACTACAAGCATGTCCCAATCTTCTGCATGTTTGTTGTTAAACAAACAACTGAGAGAATCCTGAGTACCAACAACACTCTTTCAATGAGAAGTTGAAGCAGACAATGCATTAGGAACAGTTTAGAGGCATTTGTAATTAGAACTGCAAGCATTATAGGAACATCCTAGATCTTGGGATCCTCACTCCTAGCTAGCAGATATTTGGGTTTTGTTTTTTTGTGGGGTTTTCCCCCCTTCATGTTTCTCTCTTCCATTGCCTTTAAAAAGCTAAATATTCAGGACTAAATTTGGTCATGCAGCACTTCAAGATTCCCTGGAATGTCCTCAAGTTTCAAACTCCTCTGATAGACCCCAGTCCCACCTCCTACCTTGTCCGATTGGCCAATCTGAGCCAGGCAGCACAGCTGTGATCTCTCATTGGCCAGCTGTTCTTCATCTGCCTAACTATTATATTCCATGCTGGAGGGAAGTTAGTTCTTTCCATGTAACATTTCAGCACCTCTGAAAAAGAACGTGGTTTCCTTGGATTGGTCTTACAGACACCTTGCAATTTGCTCCCTGGGTTTTTCTCACTTTTTAAAATATCATAATATAAGTGCTTGACCTGCAAATTGCAAAGATGTCCAAGGTAGCAAAATACAGAAGGCAAGTCAGTGAGGATCCAGATATTGACAGTTTATTATCCACTTTGTCTCCAGAGGAGATGGAAGAGCTGGAAAAAGAATTGGATGCATCTGATTCAGACGGAAGCATTCCTGTGGGGCTCCGGCAAAAAGACCAAACTGAAAAGCATCCAAGTGGCAAGTACAACCGAGAGGCAATGCTCAACTATTGTGAGAAAGAGACCAGGAAACTTATTCAGAGGGAGCAGTCACTAGATGTAAGTTATTACAGTATATGTTGGGGGGGGGGCATTTATGTACTACAAAGCAACAACAAGCAGGCCCACCCTGATTTGCAATGAAACCCACTTCAGGGACTGAACAAGATAAATCAGTTGTGAGTCAGAAGGTGAGCTCTGCCCTTCCGAAATAAAGATGCCAAATGTGATAAGGGTCAAAAGCTTTAAATGTAACCACCTTGATTATTCCAAAGAGGAACATCAAGGAGGTGTAATAGGGAGTGTTACTTTGTCAATTTGTTGCCTTCCATTGTAATCAAATTCATCCTGAGAAATCTAAAAAATAAAAGTCACCATTACAATGAACAGTTTCCAGGCTTAAGCCACTTGTTCAGATTGGGCACCTGCTGTCCTTTGCCCTAATACCCAGCAGGGGACTGCCACCTTCTTAATCCAGCTTCCCAAAGGTAGCAATGTTGACTGTGGGGATCCTGCCTCTCAGCCTCAGCGCATTGTAGACCTGGCATTGTTACTCCAAGTGAGGCAGGAAAGACGCTGAGAGGAGATTATGGTTACAAGGGGTACTAACATGTTGGATGGGGTGGCGAGGCTTTGCTTATTTAGCATCCTCTCAGACATGTGGTTGGTGAAGTTGTTCCAGTGATCTTCATGCTATGTAAATCTTCACCTACTAACTTTCTATGTTTCGAAAGTCAGGACTGGGATGAGAAAAATATGGTGGCAACCATAATCTAGTACCACCTGACCAGCAGTGATGTAGTTTGTAATATTGTATTGTTTGTCTTCATAGTGGGGAGACTAAACCAGCAAGTGAAACTCTTCAGTAGCAACATCTGTAGCCTGTCAGTATCTAGCAAGCAACACACAGACAGAAATGCCCCAAATCTGTCTGCTACTCAGAACACTCTTGGGGGGGGGGGGGGGAAGAGAGCTTACTACTCATAACAAATTCACAGTAGCCTGTTCCTAACACCAGATGGCCTAAGCTGCACTAACAGGGCTAGCCATGGGAGAATAAGAAAGACTTTATGGCAGGGCTGCCCAAGACATTTTGCTCCCAGAGCTGAAGTGTGAGAACACATACACACTAATAGACTAGTTGGAACTTATTTCACTGTCCCCCACCATACTTAAGAATAGCAGACTAATGTAAGGATATGCAGAGCAAATGGCACACAAATGGCTCTCTCCTTCAGTTTCTAAATGTTGCTTCACACACTCCATCATCCATCATCTGCTGCCTGAGGCAGTTAGTTCACTTTGTCCAATAGCATGATTGGGGCTGGATTAAGATATTTTGTCTGTGAGGGCTGGACACAATTATGACCCTCCAGTTTGCCTACAGAAGTCAATCAGATTAGTGGTTGACCCTTAGTTCAACATTGGGGTAGCTTAAAGGCCACAAGGCAGGATAGCTTGAACACATAGTTCTGTCTTCTGAAAGAAGAAAGTGGCCACAATTTCCTCTATCTATTATCTAGTGCCCAAGGCAACCCAACACCTAATGATAGAATGGGTTCTAGTTCATTGCTACCTGAAGTCCTTAGAAGCCTGTCCATGACATCTGCTTGCCTACCTACCTCTATGCCTCTCTTCTGTCTCTCATGTACAGAAATACACATGGGATTAGTTTTGTTGGATTCTTTCTTTCTGCTTTCTTTTTTTCTTGTGGGATCTGCCCCCAACGTCTCTCTCCCTCTCCCTCCCTCCCTAAAAAAAGTCTGGATCTGAAATATTTCGTAGGGATGGTTTAGAAGGCTAAACAGCTCTGTCCTGCTTGTCTTGCTACATAAGACAATGTTGCAGAGTAATCTCTGGTTCTGCCATAGCTAATACTGGAGAAATAGGAATGGGCTCTTTGTTGACTGTACAAAAGAGAAGTTTTCTCATCGATATGATAAAAAAGTAAATATTGAAAAAACAAAGTTGTATCTGATTTCTCCCCCCCTCCCCAGCAGTATAGTCAGCTTTCCATATCCATGGATTCTTTATCCACGAATTCAACCATCCCCAGCTTGAAAATATTCCAAAAAGATATAAATTCCAAAAGGCAAATATTGAATTTGCTATTGTATATAAGGGACACTATTTCACTATGCAATTGTATTTAATGGGACTTGAGCATCCATGGATTTTTGTATCCATGGGGGTCCTAGAACCAAACCCCAGCAGATACCAAGGGCCCACTGTATATTAGGAACTTCACATAGATCAGAAATATACCAAAACATTCTCCCCTTATGCCTCCACTGTCTGTTATAAGGCTGATGCACTTTGGAAAAGCTTTTGTGCATGAGGTTTTTTATCTTAGTGTCATGAACAGACTCCAACAATGGTCCTCTTTAGACCATTAGTGTATAGTCCAGCTAGCAGCTGTCTCCAACATCTCAGGTGAGCTTCAGAGGCCTTTCCTGTCCCTTCTGTCTGATGTCCTTTTAACTGGAAATGCCATGAATCAATCATACCTGGCACCTTTTGTTTTGAACAAATTAGGTCATGACTTTTATTCGTTGCAGCTGCACATAGGTTTGGAACCACAGTGGCTCAGATCCAGGCATCAATCAGCCTGTGTGCCAATCAATTAACTGCAATTTGCTGGGTGACCACCAGGATGAGAGATATAGGATTATTCCACATGTGTAGATGCCATTGCATCCCCTGTCACCAGGGTATATGGTAAAGGCAGACCCCACCCACCTGGATGTGACCTTATCTGCCTGCATTCCCCCAAGTACCATTAGGAGACCTCCTCTTAAGTACTGATGAACAATCAACCCTGAATACTTCCCTCAGGGATCAAGGCCTCATAACAATTTGCTCCAAAAAGTTGTGAGAAAAAATGAGCACACAAGCAGTGCTACACAATTGCATACAAACTGATTCTTTGGAATAAAACAGGTTAGGGAAGGGTGGAGAGTATGAAGCTTTGAAACCAACTAAGAGTGAAGTGTTACAGGTCGATATTTGATTGGAATTAAGTCTATGTCTAGGTCACTTTGTTTCTCATCCCCTAGCCAAATAATGCAAATTAATTGGCTGGGACTTCTTGCTTTTTTCGAAAACCTACAAAAATTGCCTAAATCTGGGAAGAAGGATTGTGTGGTTTCCACATGGCCATGGACATGTCACCCTGAAGAGCAAACCTGCCCAGTAGGAAGTTGTGGAGTGCTTTTCCTTTCAGTTCCTTACATCTTAACATTTCAGTAGTGCATTCTGAGCATTGACTGTGTTGGTACTTTGTACACCACCCATCCTTTTCACATCCTGTTGGATGATCCTGAAACACAAATATAGTGGCCAACATTTCTTGGTTCCTGGAACCAAAATATACGTTTCTTTGCATTTTCTGTTCTCTACTTTTTAAAACATGCACATTCATGTGGAAGTAACAAGTAACATGCCTTTTGAATTGCAGGTTCTGGTTTTGTTTTAATTAAGACTTCAATTCTGTCCCAGACCGAGGGCTGAGGGAAAGCAACAGCACTTTTAAAAAATATTTTTTAAAAAAAGTTCTGTTCCGGGCTGGACTTAAAGAAAGCCAGGGCAGCAACAAACATTCTGGTATTTTAATGGAATAGCCATTCTTGCCAGTTTATTTTTCTGTCCCACTCTAGGTCAACAGGAAACATTCTAAAGTTCAAGGTTATTGTAAAATTAGGAGATAAACAGGAAATGAAGCAGACTAATAAAGCAGGCCAGTGCAACTTGCAAACAAACCATCAAGCTGAACTAACTGAGCCTGTTAGCCATTACTTATGGCCGTCAAGTACTTGATAGTTCCTATGTTTTTGCAGACTGAGGGCCCAAACAAAAAGGCCAAAATAAAGCTGCTTTGGGTTACTATGGAGGTATGCTGTTTAAATTATGTATGCGTCCTAAGAGGCTGGAAACCACACCAAAGCCACGCTCCAGTCCTAAGGACTGGAGTGCTGCTTTGGCACAGTTTCTGGCCTCTTAAGATGTGTGTGTCATGTAAACAGCATGCCTCCAAAGTTACCTGAAGCAGCTTTATTTTGGCCTGTCTGTTTGGGCCATAGGTAACAGCAATGAAATCTTTGTTGAGCCTTTGATCTCAATAGCTACAGAGCTGTCTTTGATCTGATTCTTACATGGTTCAAGCCTTCTAATAGTTCTGATCCTGCAAGCAATTATGCATTACCTCTCTGATATTCTACTGGGCAAAGTGAAGCACATTGGCTGTAAATCTTAGCAAGCACAGAGTCAAAGTGACTACAACAGCATTGCCAAACCTGCTGCCTTCCAGGAATGTTGGGTGACAACTCGTATCATCAGCACAATCCAGCATTGGCTTTGGTATGGTTTGTTGACTAATCAAAATAGATAGCCATGGAGAGTGCCAGGTTATGGAAAGCTGGTATAAACTATGAGCAGTGGTTTGGTTAAAGATCTAACTGGGCCTATGAATGCACATGGACTGCTGAATAACAACATGATAAAGAAATAGGCCATCAGAATAGACAAAATGTCAGGATATTTTTGTCATTTGTGATTAAAGATGACTTGAATGATAATGGTGAATTTTACAGTTCTTTCAAATAATATGGAGAAGCTCTCTCTTTTTACAGGATGTTTTTAAATACTGGCAAGATCTCTGAAAGTGCACAGGCAATTCAGTCTCATTTAAAGCTTTCTTCTATTCTGTGGCTAAAGCAGTTGCTGACTGTGGCATCCTTTGCCAAGCAAACAGTATTGTGATTTCCACACTTTGATCCTTCAGCTCCCAGAATTCTTAACAGCTGGCCAGGCCAGCTGGGTCTTTGTTGCAGTCCAACATACCTGGAGGAGCAGACTTTGGGAACCAGTGAGATAAATAGGCCCAGCTAGCTTTAGTCCATTCACCCCAGCTTAAACTACACATAACCTTGGCAAATCTGAGATCACTTTCCTATGGGATTTTGTTTGCTTGTTTGTTTGTTGGGGAATGTTTTGTTTGGGCTTTGCAGGGTGAAAATAAATTTGATCATAACAACAGTGAGGCAGTGAACAGTTTATTCTTCCATCATAGTCGAATAAAAAACAATCTCTCTCTCTCTCTCTCTCTCTCTCTCTCACACACACACACACACACACACACAAACACACACAAACACAGAGGACATGAACATTCACATTCACATTCAATCTGCTTTTTTGCCTCCATGGAAAATTCCCCAACAGTTCAAAATTGAGTCAACCCTGAGTGACCACTCTCTCAGAAAGGAGAGATGTAGTAGTGATGGGGGACTTCAACTATCCGGATATTTGCTGGAAGTCAGACTCAGCCAAATCCTCAAGGTCTAGCAAAAGGAAGAAGAAGGAAAGAGTAGGGCTACTGCTTGCAGAAGATGGGAAAATGCTCACAGGGGACAGAGAAAAGGCAGAATTACTCAACACCTTCTTTGCTTCAGTCTTCTCAGAAAAGGCAAAGGGTGCTCAACCTAAGGATAATGGGGAAGAAGACAGAATACGGGAATTTCAGCACAGAATAAGTAAAGAAATAGTACAGGAATACTTGGTTAATCTAAATGGATATAAGTCTTCAGGACCAGATAAACTACATCCAAGGGTATAAAAAGAACTGGCAAATGTAATATCGGAACCACTGGCAATAATCTTTGAGAAATCCTGGAGAACAGGAGAAGTCCCAGCAGACTGGAGGAGGGCAAATGTTGTCCCCCATCTTCAAAAAGGGAAAAAAAGAGGATCCCAACAATTATCGTCCAGTTAGTCTGACATCAATACCAGGAAAGATTCTGGAGCAGATCATTAAGCAGAGAGTCTGTGAACATTTAGAAAGCAATGCCATAATCACAAAAAGCCAACATGGGTTTCAGAGAAACAGGTCATGCCAGACAAATCTGATCTCTGTTTTTGATAAAATTACCAGTTTGGTAGATGAAGGGAATGCTGTGGATATAGTATACCTTGATTTCAGTAAGGCCTTTGATAAGGTTCCCCATGACATTCTTGCAAACAAGCTTGCAAAATGTGGGATAGACAAGTTAACTGTTACATGGATTTGTAATTGGTTGACTGGCCGAACCCAAAGGGTGCTCAACAATGGTTCCTTTTCATCCTGGAGAGAAGTGACCAGTGGGGTGCCACAGGGTTCTGTCCTGGGCCCAGTGCTATTCAACATCTTTATTAATGATTTGGATGACAGAATTGGGGGCATACTTATCAAATTTGCAGATGACACCAAATTAGGAGGAGTAGCTAATACTCCAGAAGACAGGATCAAAATTCAAAATGACCTGAATAGATTAGAAAACTGGGCCAACGCTAACAAAATGAAATTCAATGTGGAGAAATGTAAGGTACTGCACTTACGGCACAAAAATGAAATGCACAGATATAGGATGGGGGACACCTGGCTGAATGAAACTATGTGTGAAAGGGATCTAGAGTTCAAGTAGACCATAAGTTGAACATGAGTCAACAGTGCGATGCAGCAGCTAAAAAGGCCAATGCAATTTTAGGCTGCATCAATAGAAGTATAGCGTCTAGATCAAGGGAAGTTATAGTGCCACACTATTCTGCTTTGGTCAGGCCCCACCTGGAATACTGTGTCCAGTTCTGGGCACCACAATTCAAAAAATATGTGGAGAAACTGGAGCGGGTCCAAAGGAGGGCGACTAAGATGGTGAAGGGTCTGGAAACCATGCCCTATGAGGAACGACTTAGAGAGCTGGGGATGTTTAGCCTGGAGAAGAGAAGGTTAAGAGGTGCTATGATAGCCCTGTTCAAATATTTGAAGGGATGTCATATTGAGGAGGGAGCAAGCTTGTTTTCTGCTGCTGCAGAGACTAGAACACGGAACAATGGATATAAACTGCAGGAAAAGAGATTCCACCTCAACATTAGGAGGACCTTCCTGACAGTAAGGGCTGTTCGACGGTGGAACACACTCCCTTGGAGTGTAGTGGAGTCTCTGTCCTTGGAGGTCTTTAAGCAGAGGCTGGATGGTCATCTGTCAGGGATGCTTTGACTGGGAATTCCTGCATGGCAGGGGGTTGGACTGGATGGCCCTTGTGGTCTCTTCCAACTCAATGATTCTATGATTCTTACCTTGAGACTGACATTGTTAGTAGTCCTTAGAATTGTGTGCCATGCTAGTCTTCTCCCAGTTCCTAGCTGTTTAAATAAATCCCCTTATATAGCACTCATGCTATAACAGAACTAGAAAAACAATTTCATCACCACCACCTCACTAGGATCTGCACTACCCTGATCAACAAATTTTCTGTTTTTAAAGGTGGCAGCTATGTCACTCTGCCATACTGGCACTGAATTTGGCAATGGAAGAGTTTAGTTTAGTTCCTAGTGGATTTAGAGGGTAGGTGCAGTGGCATCATTAAAGTTGGCATCACTTGGTGTGGTAACTGACAGTGTCCCTCCCCCATTTACCTCCTCCTATACCACATCATATAGAATCCTTAGTAATGTTTTTGTACTGTTAGTTGTTAATTGTAATTTCTGCATATCACTGAATGTAATTACAATAGTTGTGACATAAACAACTAGCAAAATTAAAATTACACTTTTAATTTGCAACATCATGCACACAGCCTAAATGTATTTCCATGTACATAGTTTCATGTGGTTAAAATGGAAATTTAATAAGATGTGATGATTTAAAAGAAAATTTCAAAAGAATTTTTAAAATTAAAAAATTATTTTTTAAAAAATATAAAATTTTAAATACCTGGGTCTTCTCCTTCCTCTTCCCACTGAGCGTCACCCCACTCACACGATCTCTTCAGTGTTTAAAGAGAAGTAGGCAAACACCACTGCTCACTTCTGCCGAAAGGCATGTTTGAGGAATAGAGGTGTCACCTGCCCTTAGGGTATCACCTGGTGCAATCCTACCTCTGGCACCCCCCTAATGACACCCTGAGTAGGTGCATGTTCAGTGTACCTCTCCAGTCCTCTGAAGTTGCCCTGCCTTGTCTAGAACGTAAGGAAATCACTCCTGTTTAAAACTAAAGGTCCAGTTTATGCAAAAGAGGGAAAACTGCAGCTTTCTAAATATTGTTGGACTCAAGCTGCCATCAGCCACAGATTGACAAGGGCCTTCTTGGTAGTTGTAGAATGCTTTTTCCCAAAGAGGCCTTTTCTCTTGTTTCTACCTTGTGATTTTTTTCCATTCCAAGTAAAGACCTATTAATTTCCCCAGGCCTTTCAATTGTTATTTAATTTTAAACTTTGAGTATTTTTAAACTGTTAGACCTCTGATTCAAATGTGCCAAAATGGTTTCCATACTTTCTGAGAATGTTGATATATTGCAGACTGGGCAACTGCTCAGGGGTTTAATTTTTATCCTTGGAGCAGGCTGCACTATCAAGTTTAAGCTGGCAATCACAATCACAAGATATTTACTAGGTTTGGTCTTTGCATCGTGGTCTTTGGTTGCAGGGCTGTAAATCACCAGGAGCTGCAGTTTCTTGATCTTGAGCCATTTCTTCAGACTGTTCTGTCTAAAAGAAACACCTGGGGTCTGCATCCATGGTCACACTTTTCACACCCAAATATATAGGTTTTATTCTCTGTAGCAGGACTCTGTGCTATTTTTTGTGTGTGCTTTATTTTTAATAATTGTGTTTTAATGGTTTACAGTGCTATGTTGCAAGCCATGCAAAGACTGTTACTGGATGGCATATATAGCCACTGCTAATAGGGAAATGACAAACCAGTAAATAGGAGCCAGTTTGTGTAAAAGATGCACCACCTATAACTTCTCTTTTATTGGGTAATTTTTTTTTAGTTAATTCATTCAGCTGGTCAACCACCCTACCATTTTTATTGTTCAGGACAGGTTATCTATAAATGTTTCTTCAAGTGGTCATCTGTGAATTCACACAAGTGGGTCTTTCTGTGCAGGCGCAGTAAGACCCATTTGTGTGATTCACAGAGAACATGAAGTACCATAGTTAGCTTTCAGTGAGATAATTTTCATCTGTAGTAGTGCTAATATTTTTATTTATTTATTTGCTTTACTGAGAGTTGATTTTACAGTAGTATTAATTTTTAATAAGATTAGTGGTGGAAAGAAATGTGTCATAATATCAGACCAGAGATCCTTGCAAAACTTCCATTGCTGTACAATTTATTTAAAGTATGGCATTAGTTTCAAAGCACTCAGCTATCTTAGATGATTGACCATTGTGAAGGTTCAGCATGGGTTAATGTAAGAAAGGAGGTCTTTTGAAAAGTTTGACCTTTGAAAAGTTTGACTTCTTTTGAAAAGTATATACTTGCAAAAGGCCATCTGTACTTTATTATGAAGAGTACCATGTGTTAACTTTTGTTAACCTTAAAATATGGCAACTTGAATTGTCTTCATGTTTAGCTTTTACATCCATTTAATAGGGATCTTAAATCATTTCAAGATAACATACAGCTTCACTAATCTGGCTTTCATAATGCTTCAAAGCTAGTAAACACTTGATCAAAGGACTTTATCATACTGGCCTATTGTTCTGTAACGCTAATTTAAGATTGGATGAATACTGGTTTGGCATTATTTCTTATCACAGATTTCTGAATGATAGCATTTTTCAGGATCCATGGTAATGTAATGTGTTTTTTGCACTACCAAACACCACCAGCTGGGAGGAAGAAGGGAATCACCGATTATGGCTACCAACCACCTGCCTAAGTTGGCTGCTGTGTGAATGTGCAAGCAGCAGCCAGCTTTGGAAAGCTGTTGGCAGCCATGATCGGTGTGAGAATGGGAGATGGGGAAAGGAGCAGAATTATACCCAATCATACCACATAACTGCTTGAGAAGTGGAACTGCAGTAGAAGGGATCTATCCCACAAAGGTGATAATGAAATAGTAGCAAGATTGAGAACCTATTGATGAGTTTTGCCTGTCAATGGAAAGGTGCACTATAGTAATGAATGGCATGCAATGCAACAGCAGGATGGACACACTGTTGTGTGATAAGTACCAGCAAAAGATGCTTTTAGCCTGTTAAAATTCCATTTATATAGCCTCACGTGATAAAGTCCAAGGTGTTATTATTGTGATGAAAGGTAGAAATTTTTCAAGTTAAAGGTCCCACATTTTAACACACATTTTTTCATGTTGATATTTTCAGATAAGGGATTTTTTCACACTTAATTTAACTTTTCTGTAGTGTTAAATTTTATAAAACAAAACATTTTGTTGGTTGGTGGTCAAATTGTCTAGTAAATTTGACCCTTTAGATGGCATGGCAGTAATAAGATGCTGAGCTGACTCTTCTTTTTCCATCCCTGAAGAGAAAGTGAAAAAATATCCTGTCTGTTCCCTTTCACCTTCTCCCTCAGCTTGTTAGTAACAAGTGAGATTAACACTTCTGAAGTTCAGAGTCCAGCAACAGCAAGCTCCACTGGGGTCAAATTTATTATGACATGGAGCTCTGTTGCACACTGGGGGGGAGATAATCACCTGATCACAGCTTTTCTCATGTCCCCGTTCTTCTTCCATAAGTAGTCTGATGTCTTACCATTCTCTCTTATCATTATATAGTTTTAGAACATGGGATATGGCTGAAAATGTGTGGGGAATAGAAGTTCTGTGTTAGTTGTGTATAACGTTCTGAGCTGCATGGACCTGTCCACTGCTCAGATTAGAGTTCCTAGATCTCAGGACCTGTGCTAGCCCATCTTTTCAAGGAAAGAAAGAAATTTCCAGGAAAGAGAAGAGCCTTGTGTGTATATGCTGCATGACTTAGACATAGTGTTCTAGTTTTAATGGAATGATCATTGTAATTGTGATTGATTATTAATTTATCATGCTTAATGGCATCACCAGGGGCTGTCCCTTGTAATATTTCCAGGGCCCCACCTCCTAAAACATCAGAAGCGGGTCAGTCCTAGATCTTAGCTTTTGGCCCCAAAATCTCTGTACCTGGGATAGTCCTAATCAGGCAGGGCTAACAGGCACTGTTTCTGCATTTTGTTTTTTCTTCCAAGTATGTGGTACTCTCCTTTCCTATCTGGGGTCATAGAAAAGTATGAGAAATTAAATGAACCAGTTCTTGTTGATATCCTAATAATTGCAGCATTGTGTCATGGTCATCTGACACACATGACTGTATTTGGAGCTTTTCGTGCCTCAAAGGAATGCAACTCACAGGCTGCTCGCTTTGGTTGAATAATTTAATGAAAATAATAGGGAAACAGATAATGTAGTTCAAGGCTAATGGATGGTGTGAAGATAATGTAATGGACAGTAAAGGGTGCGACAGTTGAGTCTGAGATTACTGGCAATGTGGAACCAAGCTAGACACACCAGAAGTAATCCTCCAGCAAGAAAATGCTGTGTTGTGTGATGTTCTGTATATTTTTCCTCGTTGTGAATTGTACAATCTGTGCAAAAAGAAAAACGCAAAGGCAAGAACTTTGCCTCTTCTTTCCTTTTCTTTTCTTTTCTTTTCCTTTCCTTTGTGTTGTACTTCCGTACTTTCGACTCAGTTTGCAGCAGCTGAAGCAACCTGAGGACAAAGAAGGAGAATGAAATGGGACATTTTAAAAGCAACTGAGAAAGTGGGACATCAGAGGGTTAACTCCCAAGTGCCTGCTTCTAACCTCTAGAACTCCCTTCTGTGTGAGGCTAGGTTGGGCTTTTCCTTGTTTTCCTTTCTCTGGCAAGCAAAAATGTTTCTGTTCAAGTAGACTTTTAATATATAACTAGTGGGGCTTTTGATTGGGGATATTTTATTTATCTTTTAAACTCTTGGTTGTTTTTTAAATTATATTCATGTGTTTTTATGAGGCGATTTTAATTTTTTAAAATTTTATTACAAACATTTTTAAGTTTAAATTTCTGGAATCTGCCTTGGTTCCCACTCTGGAGGAAAGGTGGCATATAAATGAAACAAACCAACCTGGACCATCCCTGCCAAAATGAGACATTTGGTTTTAATGTTTCTGTTCCTCCCCTCCCCAATACTCTTCTTTGCTTTGCAACTACTTCGTCTTTCCTAATACCGTTATCAAATTCAATTATCAAATTAAAAATAGTTTGGCAACCCCACTTTTGTGAAATTTTGCATTTTAAACTCATAGCTTCATTACAGGAATAAAACTGAGTTTGTTCTAGCAGCCCTGATAAATTGGCTTGAGAATAAGCACCATTTTTGAAATTTAAAAAAGCAAATATTTGAAAAATTACAAGTAATGCAATAAAGGTTCATAGACATGTACACCCCTCGGTGCCCCAGCCCTCTACCTATAACATATTGTTTTTTAAAAGGGGCAAGCCAGCTGTGAATGGCAGACCTCCTTCCTGCTGTTCTTTGGCTAGTCCTGTACAGAAGAGAAGGGAAGGCCATTTGGCCCAATGGCCAGTCCTAACTGTCTCTTTGAATATGATAGAAAAGCAGTAGGTCTGTATAATCTTGGCTTTCTATTAAGTCTCAGAAGAGCAAGTTATATTTGGAAGAATTTTAACAACATAACAACACGTATTCTTTTTCTGTGCTGGTTGGGACAACCATAGGTAACCAGGAAGCTGTTTATAAACAACCTAAAATAGAAATGAGTGTCCCTATGATTTCTTCATACTGAAGGAACCAAAAACTCAGATCAGAAGGCATTAATTAATCTTTATTTCCTATTTCTAGTGGGCTTCTCATTTGCTCACCAACTTTAAGTTGGTGGCTGTAAAGTCTGTAAAGGAGGGGTGTGAAACTGCAGGGGGTCTGGGGCCAGTTTTTAACCCTGCCACCTAACACAGTTCCACTAGATAGCCATTGAAAATGCATCTGGAAGAGATTTCTAGCCTTTAGGGCAGATTTCTCAGTCTTTATACAAGTTTCAAGAGATTGGAAGATGGGGTTTGTTTAGATTTGATGCTTCTTGATATGGCATTTGGGGGAAATTACTGGGTGATTTTTTTCCCAGCTGGATTTTGTTTTAATTTATGAGGACATGAAGGGTTCTAGTGATGACATACAGGCAGCCTTTTCCCCATTCCTGCTATAAAGGGATGATGACAAATCTCAGACCTGCAAAGAAAGTCATGGCCCTTGGGGAACCTGAGGATTAAACTACAGATTGCACTGATTGGGCTTGGCAAGATTTATTCAGAGGAGATTTCCTACTCCCTTCTTCTAAGGCTGAGAGTGTAATTTGCCTAAGGTCATCCAATAGGTTTCCATGGCTGAACAGGGCTTCAAACCCTGTTCGCTCAGAATCCTAGCACGACATGCAAACTGCCATAACATACTTGTTCTCTACGTCTTAACCAAAAGTACAAGGTAACTGATTGTGTTGTGCAGCAGCAACAGCAACAGCAGCAGTTCTAGGTCTTTTCTGTTTCACCTGTCTTACAGAAGCTCCATCTCTTGTTATTGTGCACCTTCAAGTCATTTTTTACTTATGGTAACCATAAGGATATATCTATATTTGTCTACCATAATTTGTCTATCATGGGACTTTCTTGGCAAGATTTGTCCAGAGGAAGGTTGCCATTGCTTGCCCAAGGTCACCCACTGAGGGTTCCAGTCCAACACCCAAACGACTACACCATGCTGGCTCTCTCTCTTGTGCTGTAATTCAAAGGAAGTAATGGGCTATGCTACCTTCCTATTTTATTGCTTTCCATCTCTCTTCTTCACATGTTCTGGCCTTGATCTGAGATGCAAATAGACTGGCCACACAAGGTTTATTTATGAAGAAACTGATAAGCAGAGCTGAGAGTTGTCTATAAGGAGGCAAATCTTGTTCCTTTGATTCCCTCCTTCTCTCTCCCCGCCTCCACTCCAAACTGACTTTCTCGAATACTGCCAGGCATGTTCTGTACAGTGTCTGTGGCTCGGCCTATCTTTGGGGTGTCCAGTGGTTTTATGAGGTTTCTAGCATTTCACAGTTAACTGTGAGTCTCCCATCACTTCCCAACCCTGCAGTCTCCCAGATGGCCTTCCAGTGGATTAGAGTTAAGGGAGAGTTTAATTCCTGCCATATTAGGAATTGTACTCTAAATTCCCTTGTGGTTGTCTCTTATCTTCAGGGCTTTTTTCATTCTGAGTGTGCCTTTGACAAAAGAAAACATTGCTTTCCTAATTTTGCTTGTATGCTGAATGCACGCAAGTCAGTAAACAGCAACCAAGGAATCCCTTAAGAAGGGCATATTTTGCAGTCACAGAGATATTTTATTTTATTTTATTGCAAAGGGCCATGTGAGGTGATGTTGTTTTCTAATATGGCCTTCCCACCTATGGGAAGACTTATCTCTTATGAGGTGGAACTGACCAGAAATTAGATATGCTTTGGGTGTATTCAGTCTAGTGTTGCCAGCATAAAAACTGGAGACAGATCCTGTACTGTTAATGGCTATGTAAGGGGAATTTCAACAGGTGTTACTTGTTACTTGGCAACATCACAGGCAACACCTGCTGAAATTTAATCTTCTAGACAATTATTAAAGAGACAAGAGTCATCTCCAGTTTTCCATCTGGCAAGCTTAATCCAAATACATAATTACAGCACTTTGATTCAACTTTAACTGCCATTGCTCTATCCTGTGGAATCATGGGATTTGCCATTTAAGGAAGAGTATTTAAAATTCTCAGCCAGAGAACTTTAATGCCCCACCAAACCACAAGTCCCAGAATTCTGTAGAATGGGGCAATGGTGGCTAAAGTGATATTAGTCTACTATAACTGTGCAGATTGCAAACATTCTTTAATTCATTGATTGCTATAAATCTATTATAGGAGGAGACAGTCTGAGCAACCAATGGAGTTTTGCATGGCTTCATCTGTTATTCTTCACCACTCCATGATGCTGAATAAAAAGACATGTACATGATTTACTTTTTTCTCCTATCATAAGCTCAATGACAGGGAAATCCATTCACAAGGAACTTTTTTTTATATAGTCTCATCTGGTATGTGGATCATTTCACCACGTTCTATCTCCTTACTAGCATCCCATCAATATTTGAAATTTATTTTTTTCCAGAAGGCCATTTGACATCTCAGGTTTCCTGGTTTTAGTGTTCAGAGCTTTTTCACACTGGCCACTTTTGCCAGATGAGAAACAGCAATACAGTTGTATCTATTTCATTTGCAGCGTTGTAGAACACTGAGAAGAACAAGCTTACAGAAAAACATTTTATTACAGACACTGAAACTTCCCTTGCAAAACATCTAGAGAGCTATTAGGTTACAGTGCTTGTTACTGTGCACAAGAAAGGCATCTAGGAGTCTTAGTGGACCACAAGCTAAACATGAATCAGGAGTGTGAGACAGCAGCTAGGAAAGCCAATATGATCCTAGGCTGCATCAATAGGAGTATAGTGTCTAGATCAAGGGAAGTAAGAGGACCACTCTATTCAGACCTCACCTGAAATATTGTGTCTAGTTCTGTGCATCACAATTCAAGAAGGATGTGGACAAGCTGGAATATGTCCAGAGGAGGGCGACAAAAATGGTGAAAGGTCTGGAAACTATGCCCTATGAAGGAGCAGCTTATGTAACTGGGTATGCATAGCCTGGGAAAAAGAAGGTTAAGAGGTGATATGATAGCCCTCTTTGAATATTGAAAGGACGTCACACTGAAAAAGGAGCACATTTGTTTTCTGCAGCTCCAGAGAATAGGACCCACAGCAATGGATTCACACTACAAGACATTTCACCTAAACATTAGGAAGAACTTCTGATGTTGAGAGATATTTGACAGTGGAATATGCTGCCTCAGACTGTAGTGGAGTCTCCTTCTTTGGAAATTTTTAAACAGAGACTGGATGGCCATGTGTCAGGCGTACTTTGATTATGTGTTCCTGCATGGCAAGGAGTTGGACTGAATGGCCCTTGTGGTCTAACTCTATCTGCTTTATCACACTAGGGGGCAAACAGGATTTAAACAAGAGTTAAACAAGAGTTAAACAGCAAATGTCCTATGATAAACAAGAAATGCCCTATGAGTTAAACAGCAAATGACCTATGATATTTGCCCCCTAGTGTGATAAAGCAGTATGATTCTATGATATACATTAGTATTAGTGAATGTACGTTAGTAATGTGTGCAACACTTTCAACCTACACTTGAACATTTATTTGAATTGTACCTTCTAATGTGTTAGTATAGTTACTAACACATAGCAACTGAAACAGAACACACATAGTAGCCAAAACTGCACTATGTCTGAGAACTAAAAGAAAAGTATCGTGTTTAGGGAAACTTCAAGATTTGCAGGAATACCGTTTTTGTTTTGTTTTTTAATGGAGGGGGGTTGACTTCCAATCCCCCATAATTTAATTATTCTGAGTATCATTTAGGAAAGAATAATGGAATGAGAAAGAAAAGACAATAATGCTGGGAAAGGTGAAGGGCAACAGAAAGAGAGAGAGACTGCATACCAGATAGTTAGACACAATCAAGGAGGCCACAGATCTGACCCTGTAGGATGTGGGCAGAGTGAGGACAGGGAGCTTGGAGGTGTCTCATTTAAGGGGTCACCATAAGTTGAAGTCAACTTATAGCCAGTTAACAATAATGGAAAATCAGGGAGAGGAGATGGAATGGAATATTTGAGGTAGAGCATAACTATTAGGTTACAACTCAGGGCAGAAACAGTTCTCTATAGAAAGTAAGGATGTGCTGCAACATTTCATTGGAGATCTCACTTTTCTATCTTCTTTTTTATTTATTAAACATATATTACAATACAGACATATAATACATACATATGACATATAATACATATAAGACAATACATACAAATAAAACTTGCATACATAAATATCCTGTGTTTCCCACCACCAATTACGCTTTCTCATATTATTTTCACACTATCTGACATACCACACCACATATCACTGTGCTGTGCATATTAAAATATGTTGCTCTTAATTTGTTCTTTGTTCCTGAATCATGATTACGTCAGAATACGTACTGATGTCGTGTTTGGAGACATGTATTTCATCTCTATTCCCAAATTTACTTTGAATCCTTTACCCTTTACTTAGTCCTAATATTCGCAATATCAATTTATGATGAAATAGTCCTGTTCTAGTATCTTATTAATGATATTTATATTTACCTCAGACCTAATGTTTCATAATGATCTCTTCTATTGGTTCAAATAGTTATTACAGAGTTTCATGAAGCTATCCCATTCTTTCTCATTATAATGGGAGTAGTCTAATGATTTAGAAGGTTTGTCCATTTCGATGGCTTCACACATTTTAATCAACCAGTCTTCTACAGAGGGAATTTCAGATTGCTTCCATCTTTGTGCTGTAATTATTCTGGATATAGAGATCATACATAGGATAGCTTTCTGGTGTTTATTTCTCGCTTCTGATTTTATTTTGTTAACCATGTTTAGTAGATAGTTTTCGGGGATCAAATCAAATTTTATATTGAGGATTTTACAAATGTTGTCATGAATTTGGTTCCAAAATTGGTTTATATGAGGACAAGTCCACTGTATATGTTTCTAAGAGCCGATCTCTTTCTGGCATTTCCAACAACTAGATCTTTGGGTTTTATATATTTTATGTAAACTAACTGGTGTTATATGCCATTTTAGTTCCATCATGTGGTAGTTGTCCCTGATATTTTTATTTTTTTGTAAATGTGTAAGTAATGTTTCTTGCGAATTGGCAGCTTTCTAGATCTACCGGTATATCCCTTTTGTCTTCCTTGGCCCATAATATCATGTTTTCTTTAATTATTTCTGTTTCAAGTTTTCTTTTGAGCAATATTTTTATATAATCTAGATATTTGTTTGGGTTTTTCATCCATAAGTATTTTATCTAGTTCATCCTCCAATAAAATACCATATTGTTTCTGGTCAGCTTTGAATCTCAATTTTAATTGTAGGTATGTTAGGCAATGTTTCCCACTTTGTAAACTTACAATTTCGTCTCTGTTTTTTAATATCTATCTCTCCTGTTTCTTTATTAGGTTTTAGTATATCTTTATATCTTATCTTATCCAGTTATCTTTGGGGTTAGTTTTATCCATTAGGACTTCTTGTGGTGAGGCCCACCCTGGAATGCCTCTGTAAAATTCTTTTTGAATTTTTTTCCACGTTTTAAGTAGATATTTCCTCAACGTATGGTGTTCAAATTCAGAGTCTACCTTATTTTTACCATACCAGATGTATGCATGAAATCCAAACCGTAGGTTGGCTCTTTCTAGGTTCAGAAGTTTTTGATTTTTAAGTTTTGTCCATTCTGAAAACATCAATAGAACTTTGATAATAGGTTTCTAAATCTGGCAGGTCTAGCCCACCATTCTCTTTTAAGTCTATTAATGTTTTCCATTTTACTCTTGGCTTCCTGCCATCCTATAAAAATTTCTTTAATTCTCTATTCCACCTTTCAAAGGTTTTATTTGTTATATTTTCTATCTTCTTTTTGTCAAACAATATTTGATTAGGAGTAGGGACAGAATTGCCCTTTTCTTTGGGAACTAGCAACATTTAAATTCTGTCTTCCTTGATGAAATTGAGACAAATATCCAAGAAGGAGTACTAGAAGACGGATGTTCTGAAGTTCATGTTTTCTCACTTTGTCATTCAGGGTCAGAAAGAGGAACAGAATCTTAGCAGCTTCAGTGGCATCTCTGGCAGATGCTGAAGTGACAGTCAATGTAGGTTTGGCATTGCCAGAGTCACACTATGTCTCGCCAGAAATTCCAAAGCCATGAGTCAGCTGCAGCCTGGGAATCGCCTTCTTGGGGGAAAAGAGTCCATAAAAGGAAACTTCTCAAAGAAACAGTAGAGTTAGGACTAACGCTTTCAGAGTGATCGCAACAGCATATAGATTTTGGAGGACAGGATCTATGTAGGATATCAAGCTGTGATTAACTACTTTACAAGCAGGTCAAGGGTGTGAACCTTTAGCCCTGGGGCTGAATCTAGCCTTCCTGAGGCCCCAGTCAGCCCTCTGGAGTTCTCAAAATATTCTCCATAATAGCATCATTTTGTGGTTTCTCAGATTCTGCATGGCTTTTATTCCTATCCTAGAAGACCAACATGCCTTATCTTAGATACTGGCACAATTGGCTTTACAGATGGCCCTTCACATTTGTGGTTTTGACTTTTGCAAATTTGATTCCTTGTAGATTTTTGGTAAATATGTTTTTTCTAGGACTCTCTAGCTCAAACCTATTTGATGCTGACCATAGAATCAAGCTGATTCCAAGAGAAAACACTTCTCTAGGCATTTGTAAGTCCTCCAGCATGATTCCATGGTCAACTTCTGCTGGATGTTGACCACAGAGTTGTGCTGGAGGACTAGAGATTCCGAGAGAGGTGTTCTCTCACATATATAAAAAAATAGCAGTTTTTTATTTGCTGTTTTTCCACTTTCACTGGGGCCCTACACCTCTAACCCCAGCAAATGTGGAGGGCCCATTGTATACTAAAATGTGCTTTCATTTTTGGTCCCACATTTTTTGCTTTTCATCCCACCCATGACTAAAATATGCCCCCCCCCCCCAAGAACCTCTCTGAAATTTAATTCAGCCCTTGGGCTAAAAAAGATTCCCTACCCTTGTAATAGGAACTCGCTACCTTATTTGGAGATATTGTGTTATTCTTGCACACAAAACCCATAAGACCTGTGAACCAGACCTGCTTGTTCATGCATGCATTTATTTACTTCACTTAATGGTACGGACTCCTTGAAATGTCTAGCAATCAAATAATAAAAAGTTGTTAGATTATTAACAAATCTATTATAATAGTGCTAACAGCACCTCATTCAGAGTTAGCCTTCCCTCCATCATTAAGTAAAGTTGTAGAGACATTTGCCTAGATGCACCTGATTTGGAAAGGAATTCAAAGTTATAGCTAAGTTAAGTCTGTTTCAGTATTTATTTATTTATTTATTTATTTAATACTCTGCCTTTATCCCAAAATGGTTCACAGTAGTTCACAATGCAAGGTCAAGCAAAATCTGTCAAACAATGTGAGGTATAAAAGTTTAAAATGCATTAAACAAACCAATTAAAACAAGTACAGTATTTACAGACATAAATTTGAATTAAAATCAAAATTAATTAAAATCTGAATAAAACTTAAAAAGCAGTTTAGAATTAAAAGCACTTACTATTACTTGTTATTATTTCTTTATTGGATTTATACCCTGCCTTTTTTCCTAAATGGGATTCATGATGGCTTACAATAATTTTTATAAGATGAAGTTTAAAACATTGTTTTACAAAAGTTAAAAATGAATTAAACAACAATATTAGTTTAAAAAATATTTAAAACTGTTAAAACCATTAAAACATACTTGAAATATATTTTCCACCACTTCACTCATGCATACCCACGACTACAAGTACTACTACTCTAGATATTATTAATAGCACTTCTTTCTGTCCCAACCAGATGAAAGGCAAAATGCCTGAAGGTCTTTATGTACCAGCCAAAAAGGTGCAGAGAGGGGGGCAATTGGGGAGGGAGTTTCATAGCCTAGGGGTGCAGCCACCAGGAAGGCTCTCTCCTATGTCCACACAGACAAGCCCAGGAGGATAGTGGGACAGAGAAGATTGTAACACTCAGGTAGGTTCATATGGGGAGATACAGACATCTAATCAGTTAGACTAGAGCTCACAAAAGCTTATGCTAGAATCGTCAGTCTCAAAGGTGACACAGGATCCCTTTATATTCCTTGGAAAGGAGTTCTTCCCAGTTGGCATTGCCATCAAGAATGCACTCAACAGGCTCACCTGTTGAGCTTCAGATACCCCAAATTCCCATGAGAAGCTTCTTCAGACTATCATAAGGCACATGGTACAAGTGTGAAATGCTACCCCAGACATCCCAGGCCCAAATAATGTTTTAGGCCGTCACTGCAGAAGGTTAGAGATCAAAAGACCACATCTTTGATTAGAGCCCCAAATCTAACTGATAACCAATGTACATTTCTGAGGACAGGTATGACATTATCCCTCAAACCACCCTGAAGATCAAATGTTTTCCAAAGACAGTTCTACCTACATATTATTTACCTGTTAAATAATTTCAAAATATATTCCATATTTTTCATTTCAAAATGTTTGAGGCAGCTTAATAAAAGCTAAAAACAAACTCAAAATCAATATCACATGCACTTTTGGTTGACTTTCAAATATCTTTCCATGTTCTCTTCTCCAAGAACTGTGTGTCACTCTTGATGTTTGGCTAAAATGTACAGCTAAATGGGCAGAAGATGCCTGGCAGCGAGGATTTTGATATCCTCCATAATTTGTGGTTCATTGGCCTGTATGTCTTCTACGGCAACATAACTTAATATAACCACTGAGGGCTAGGTAGCCCTCTCGTCTGTTGCAGGAACTCATTCACCTCAGACAGTAAAGTTCCAGCAGCAGCAAATTTGCCTCTTCATTCATCCCACCACATCATACTTTGGCCAGTTCTCCAAAGCAGACTGTTTCCTAAATGCCTGGCTCTGAGGGCTCCTCAAAGAAAGACAGTTGGGAATTAACAGGTTCTATGCATAGAGCCATATAGCTCTGGTAATGAGAGAGGAGCAAAGGCTGACAGTGTACCAGAAAGCAGCAAGTGGTGCAATGGGGGAAGCAGGCAGCACTTTGTTTCCTGTTGCAGGCACAAGAAAGATAGGGACCCCCCAGTACTGCTAAAGTATGCACAGTTTAGGACCCAGGCAGCCCACAAGGACAGCTTTAAATTGGTTGATGTAGAGATTTGGCAAGAAACCAAATCTAAACCTGATATATCCTCGACATAGGATATATCAGCACTTTAAGGCATCACCTTGATCCAGTATTTTTAAAAAAGTCACGGTATTAGATACTGAAGTGAACTGATACAAATTGACATTTTTATTGTTTAGTAAACTGCAGTTTTCCAAATTCCGTTTACAGAACCTAAGAAATAAGTGCACCTTGTGATGCCACAGGCCCTGATGATGTCACTGAGCACAATACATTAAGCATCCATCACAGTTGCACAGAGTATGCCATTCTGTAAAAATACAACACCAAATGTAATTTTCTGTTAGCTAGTCCCAACTAGAGAAGATCCATTTAATCAGTTGTTGAATGGTGAGTCATTACATAGGTACATCCAATTGATTCAGTGGCTCTGCTATAGTTATATAGATACATCCAATTGATTCAGTGGCTCTGCTAATAATATAGGTACACTTTTCAAGATAGAACTCTTGACCTCAGATTATGAGAACTGGTGAAGACTGGCCAGGCCCTGAGACCTGAAAACCCCTAATCAGTTCCCAAGAACTTTAAAGCTGCCATTTCTATGTGGGCGCCATCAAGCATAGTTGCAAACTGGATTTCACCATGTGTAGCTGGCATGGTCTACTGAACTGATTGATACTGGTGAAGAAAGACTGGCCCAGCGTAATAGCTGGTATCTGTCCCAAGTTCAGGTACTCTATTACCATTTTTACTATATCCATTGCATGCGAAATTGTGGCCATGGAATGAGCAAGTTCTATCAACAGTGATAAAGGCAGATTCAGAGAGTAGACAAAGAACAAGCCAGTTCTGCATAATATGAGATGACAAATGCATTTGATCATCATCCTCAAGTTTGTTCTTGGGCAACAGCACTTCTCCATTATTTAGCCATATTTCTTTTTCACACTGTCTGAATGTTTTGCAGGATATATGTAACAATATCAGTTGACACTTCAGGAACTGTTGGCAACTTTGAATTAAGAGATGCAGCTGGCAATATATAGTAAACTGTTGCTAACTGCATAATCTTTCTATAGTTTGGCATCAACTGCCCTACAGTCTGAAAGGGATAGATGCACAGTTTATTTATGTATTGATTTGGTATTATTTGTGTGCCATATTTTTCCCAGAACTGGAATCCCAAGATTTGGAATTGCTTGTCTAATGGAATAGATTTTTTTTTACTTCTGTGAAGCTAGTACTATGGTCAGTGTTATGTATAGCCACATTAATCAACAAAACTTTTTCCAAAAAAAGGTGTTTTCATGGCTAGATATACCACCACTGCCAACTCTGCTGGAAATTACACACAGTTACACACTGTTGAAAGTAATCATCATTGCGTGAGGAATATGTTATATGATCAACTGTCTTCATTATAATCTGATATGTATATACAAGGGGGTATCCAAAAGTTTTAATGATCACATTTTTTAAAAAATGACAGAAAGTTTGTTTTGATTTGTAGTTGTTAATTTATCTCTGTGTAGTCACTATCTAGATTTACACATTTTTCCCAGCGTATCTTGACCCTCCAAATACCTGATATTGTAGAAGTCTGCAGATTGTGCCTCACAAAGGGGTATCGTAAAGTAATAATTATCACCCGGACGTTATTATGGCATATTGATAAATTTTGTCCGTGTCATTGTCGGTCCCTAAGTGCACATTGTTGAGAAAATCAACTCATTACGTCCTTTATTTTTGTGACTGGCTCTGCCAAAAGTGACTAAAGTGTAAAATCCTTGTCAGGTGCAATCTGCAGAATTCTACAATTTGTATCTGTACTGTGGTTCTCTAGGTTTGTATTTGTACTCTAGGTTCTCCCATTCCAGGAAGGCTCGCAGCTACTGTATCAGCTGAAGCTGATAGCAGGCACTCCTGGCTGTCGCATCAACCTGAGATGGCAGGCGAAGTGATGAGTCCAAGAGAACCCCCAGGCTACAAACACAGTCCTGGACATGGTTGGTTTAGGTAGAAAACATCCTTTTCTTTGCAGGAAACAGTTTTTTCTTTACAAACAATAATATTATTTTCTCCTCAGAAAATGCTGGTTGCTCAGGAGACAATACTGTTTCCTGGACAAAACAACCATAATCAAATTTTGCACAGAGTAAGCCCTGAAATGCAAAGATTATTGTCAGTCTAAAGAGATGATCAGATGGGTAAAAAAAGCTGCGAGTAAAAGGAATACTTCTGGCATAATCACGTGATTGCACTGAAGATTTTCAGGTACATCGTGCTCATCCAGGACTTATCTCATGAAGATCCAGGAATGCTCCTGCAACTAAACCATTCCCAGTACTTCCCCATGAATGGTTTGTTACTGGAGCATTCCTGGACCCTCACAGGATACAAGACACACTGAGCGATTATGCTAGGAGTATGCCTTTTATTTCCAGCTCCCCGCCCCTCCCCCCCCCCCCCAGTCTGATAATCTAGGATACTTTTCATCAAGGTTTCTTGATACTCAAAAAATGTGCTTTTTGACCATTTTTCCATCCCCCCCCCCCATCCCTAGTGATGCAAATGCACAACTATGTATTTATGCTTACTTAAGCATAATGAAGGGAGGAGCTGATGGGGAAAAGTACAGAAATTAGTAAAGCACAAAGCAGTTACAGTGATGAAAGACACTGGACTAAGTGTTTCCAAATGGCGAACTCCTATTGCTAGCAATCAGTATGTATTACAGAACTATTCCATAATTTTCCCTTTAAGGCTTCTCCTTGGTGAGGAAAAGTATCAAAGAAATGTGGGGGTGGGGACAGGAGATTATGCACCTTGTAGACAGTATCATCTGAAATGCCTACAAAATTCAGTGAATCAGGCAAGTTGATTATGCAATTTTAAAAAAAATCCTTCATTGACTCTGGAATAGCTCAGTACCAACTCCTTGTATCTGTGTCTGTACCAGTTTACATAAAGACCTGGCAATGTTGCTTTTCCCTTAGGAGTCATGTTTACCCTAGTAGTTTTTGTTACTGATGATTTTCTAGGCCTCTTTGAGAGCAGAGGTGCTATTTATTATGTTTTGGCTGTTAACACTGCCTGAATCAAAGTTTGCACATTATTTGTTGAACACCTGCTAGGTTTTGCAGTTGAGTTACGGTAATTAAATCTGTTGATACCTGTTGAATTGCACTTGTGCACAATGACCCCAGGCAGAAATCCTGGCAGCCAGGTACACTAGGGAAAGGACCAAAGAGGGATCATTAGTGTCTCAGTGCCCAGATTCCAAAACAGAAAGTTCCCGAGTCTCCTTTTCCTTTTAAGGAAACGTCTGAGTGGGGCTGAGGACAGTAATTGCCAGTGAGCACCAGCAATACTCATTTTAGTATGTTTAGACAAACTAGCAGTGTTTTAGTTTGTCAAAACAATTGTGATTAATTGGCACAAGCAACCAGGCTGTTTCTTTTTAAAGAAAGGTCAGGGGCAGAACATGAAAAAGCTATGCCAATGACTGAAAGGCATGGGGACTTGGGAGACATTTTATGCACTAATGGAAAGGTAATGGAAGGGTGTTAGAGGCAGTGCAGGTCCAGACCTAGAGAGGCCTTCCGAATCTTGAGGACAGGGGTGCAGCTCTCCAGATATTAAAAACTATTGCTCCCATCCAGACACTGATGAAGTTACTTCTTTGTTTATCTACTCCAAGAAGTTGTCATCCAAATAATTATTTCTCCAAGCTCTGTCATCTCTCTCATTGGCCAGGTTGGCTGGGGTTGATGTAAATTTAAGTTCATTAGCATCTGAAAGGCCACAGGGGTTTGGATCTCTGCTTTAGGAGTTGCCAGATCAAAGGGAAATGTAGGCTCCTCCTAAATCTTTAATATCTGTATTTTTAAAAAGCTGAAGAAGAGCAACACAGTGAAGCTGTGTAGAAGAGGGATGGCCAGCATCAGTTGTTCCCAGGGACCATTTAGAGGTTTCAGCCATCCAGCCTTCTTGCTCCAGCAAGGTCCCTGTAGCAAAGTTGGCATAATTGCCTCCCAGCAATAGGATGTTGAATATTATGGAGTGCAAGTTGATTTTATCATACTGCTAGTGAAAGTGCAAGTGTGCTTCCTAATGGAGTGTTCACTTTTCACTTTTGAGCCACTCCCTAAACAACATTCTTTCACAGAGGGACACTGGATAGGAATTAGCAGATGACAAGTGTTATAATAGCTCCAAGACCTTTCTCTTCCAGAAGTATTTGGGCTGATCTCTCTCTTCTGTGGTTGTTTTACTCTGTAGAATGGGTGTAGTTGTTATCATTATTTGCACCATATATTTTATTGTTCAATTATTTTAATGTTGTGAACTGCTATGAATTATTTGAAAAAAGTTGTTTGGGTCTAACTATCTGCAGGATCGCCTCCTTCCGTATAATCCACCCTGCATACCTAGGTCTTCTGAGAAAAATCTACTGCAGCCTATAAAGACCAAGTTGGCTGTGGTCACTCAGAGGGCCTCCTCATTGGCTGCTCCCAGATTATGGAATGGCCTGTCGGAGGAGATCCATCATATTACCAGTCTTGACAGCTTCAAAAAGGCTGTCAAGACAGATCTCTTCTGACAGGCCTTCCCTGAATAATGCATTTGGTCACCCACAAAAACGAACCATTATGGAATACCCCTAGAAACCCATCTTCCTGCCTCTGATTATTCTAAATTATTATTTTATTGTTTTAAACATTTTATTACTGTTATGTAGGGATTATATGTGTTAAGGGAGGGAGGGGATAATTGGGATTATTTTGTATCTATTATGTTTTGCTTTATAAGACATATTGATACTGACAGAAAGGCAGGATAGAAATAAATTATTATTATTATTATTATTATTATTAACCCTCTTGTGCCTTTAAAACTGTGTTTGTAAAGATGTTAAAATGTTTCTAGGGGAAATGTGTTTTTCTGTTCAGTGCAGACTTTAGAAACTTAAATTTCCCAGCAGAGAAATATTTTCTGATTTGTTAGATTTGAAACGTGAAAATTCCTTCTTCTATTCAATCATTAAAAGTACAGGAACCTTTTCCCTTATTTTACCTGGCAACCCTACTCATTCCAGAGTACACGTTCATATAGTTTCCCACACACTAGTGTTCTACACACTTTATGACAGTTAGGAAATAATTAGAAACTTTTTTCACTGGACAGTCTCTTTTCTTCCTATCTGCTTCTATTTCCAGACACACCACACTCAGTGGAATAGGTGGGCATGAAATATTCTGTATTATGCCTGTTGGTTTAATTTAAAAGCTGTTTTCCAGAAAAGTCTGAATCCAGAAGTTGCAATACTCAAGCATGAAATAATGCCCTGCCTGGCCCAGTTGATTGTGGTTTTTTGTCATCATTTTGTTTGCATTCCTGACCAGGAAGAACAGCTTTAGACATTTAGGACTCAATTGATCCCAGTATTCTCAGAGATATTTGCTTTCCTCAAATGGATCCTGTTTATTTCCATGTGTAAACAATATTTTAAGGCAAATCTCATGCTAGACCCCACCCAATACACACACTATTTTAGAGCAAAGACTAAAAAGTTTATCAGACAATGGAAATTGGAAGTATAATCCAATGGCAATACGAACGCAATCATGAGGTTTCACGTTATTGTGTATTAAAGTATCTCACGCAATTTCGAGCAATGGGCAGTCATTTTTGGGTAATGAGAAGTCATTCTGAATGCATTCCGAATGCAACTGGAATTCACATCATGTGAATTCGAATTGGCTCCAGTTGGCTCCATTTGAAATAAAGAGAAATTCCTCCTGTCTGATAAACTCCTAAGAAGTTGCTTTATGTGGAAGAACATGTTTTCTTTAGATAGAAAGCAGAGTGAAGCAGGCTGAGGGACTCTGGTAGTAAAAAACAAACAATAACATTTCCAAACTGTCCAGGACCAACTCCACTGGTTTTGCATTTAACATACATGGTCTTTGTAGGCTATTGGGTAGAGGAGGGCTGATAATGGAGTAGAACAGGCATGGAGAGAGAACTGAACCCAAAGGCTGTCAGAAGGCTCCTCCAGATGGGCCAATGGTTCCAGTAAAGGCCAGGCTACTCTGTTTCAGTATTTCATGTCTGATTTTAACCAGTCTGAAAGAGCCCTGAGTTGTCATTTAGTTTCAGCCAGTGACAATCTTCTCTCTCCAGGAAAAGTGCTGCTAGCAGGATGTCTGGAGAGAAAAGAAGCATAAAAGGTCATCTCCTTGTTCCAAGTCTTCAGCTAACAAAGCATCTAACAAATAAGCTCCCTTTTACAAGTCTTTTTCTAGTCCCTAGCCCCCTTTTCTTCCTTTTAGTTGGAAGTTTTTAAGTAGCATCAGCATTGGGAAGATGATAAAGGAGGGCTGAAGAAGCATAGACCATTGATGCTCGCTTGCAGCACTGTGTTGTGTTTGCAGTAAACAAAACAATAAGGCATGAGCTGGGAAAGAAAAAGATGCTACTTTAGTGCTATGTGCATATGAAAAAACAATAACAAAAATATTGACAATCTTACTTCATGGTTAGGTGGTGGTCTTATATTGTTTGTATTGTATTTTAATTTTGTTTTGTTTTAATTGTATTTTCTTTTTTTTATTACTGTTTTGAATGGTAATTTAGGGGGAGAAAGCTGAGGCATATGAATGAATAAATAAAAAATAACATTTAATTCTAAAACACATCATGGTTATTTTTGAGAGGCATTAGTTTTTCACACTTTTAACTGTTTGGGTCTTGACGTTATCAAGCGGGCACTGTGTAAAAAGTTGAATATTCCATCTAATCTCCATGAACCAGGTGTAGGGAGACTTTTGCAGTCACTGTACAACTAGGGAAATGAACTGGGTGCTGTTTTGTAGAAGTCTACATTAATTAAAAATGTTATCCCAGTACCATGGATCTGATAAGCATCTTTCTTCTTTGTTGCATTTTTTTATTTCATTCTAAAATTCAAGTGTCCACCATCCAGAACTAGATGAAAAAATCTGGATCTAGAATTAAAAAACCATCTGAGACCATGAATTTGTTTTAAGTTCCAGAATTGAATGGATCTCATAATCATTCCCCACAAAAATCCATTTGTCAGCATCCTTCTTAATTTCAACAGAACAATTGGAACAGAGATGATTACACTAATGCCTTCAAACACCTTCTGAGCTTTGGAGGTTGCTTTCAGAACCAAGACTGAGCTTAATCTAAACAAAAATCAATTTCTGGTTATCCCAAGCTGTCTTCATTTCATTAGTTTAATTTATATGGGAAAAATCATTTTGTTCTTGCTGTCATTAAACAACTGTAAGCCTAAAAGCTAGAAACATAGCAGTAGATCCAAAACTACCTTCAGCTCCTCCCTGTGCTGCAGACATAGACATGTGGAGTGCTTAGAAGTGTCCAGAAATTTTGAAGCCATAGTGGAAACCCAGGGTCCTCCCTAGAGTTTATTCAGTATATAATTACAAATGGAACTTACTGTTTAAAGCTACAGGGACCTGAACAGTAAGGAACACTTGAATTACAGAGTTTCTTTGCTTTTAAGAGTTTGAGGAGCAGGCAAAACACAAGCAAACAAATGTTAAAAAACAGAAGAAACTGTCAACACTAGTAAAACAGAGGTAATTATTTTGTATCCACTAGTGCTCCCTAATGTCAAGCAGATATAACATATCATTTCCATAAAAAGAACTAAGAAAGGAAAGCAAGACCAGGAATTGTAATTATCTTATATAAGTGCAAAGCCTTTACATCAAACTCTTCCTCTTACTTGGTTTTTAGAAGTGATTTGGGGGCAGTATATTTGCAAACACCATGTCTTAAACATTTTATTTATCATTCTAAGAGAAAATATTCCATAAACCATTTTTTCCCAATTTTCCGGGGGGAGGGGGAAGGCTTCAGGGAAGGGGCAGAACAGGGAAAACTTTCTTCCCAAATTGTCTCCCCCAGGCCTTTATATCTCTAGAAGCATTGTCTTTATTTTCAGTTATTGTTTCTGGGCCTGCATGGGATTCAGAAAACCTTTGGGGAAACCGTGATGAATGTCACTGTATCTTTGCTATGCAGCTTAGCCAACTTTGCCTGTGTAAAAAATGTTTAAAGGGGGGAATATTTTGAAGTGATTGATGCTTTTTAACTTTTGCAGGGAGTGTTGGGTATGGTTATAGTTATTAGATGAAAACTGTGTGACAACCTTTTCATTAATTATTGTCATTCTGCTCTGGTGAATATGGGAAATCTAAAATTATCCAAGAATAAACTGAGTTTGTTTCATGTTCACTGAGGTATGTCCCTAACAATCCCCCCCCCCCTTTCATATGTCTCCTCCTAGGAAGAGAAGGCAATAGAGAAGAAAAAAGAGACAAAGTTTCTTGAAGAAAAACGGAAGGAAACTCATAGTAGAGATCTGAAAAAACCCAGAGCTTCTGATTTAGGAAAGGAAGATAAAAAGGAAGAGAGTGTCCAGAAAGCTCAGAAAGGGAAGGATGAGCCAGACAGCATTAAGAAAACAGGGCAAATCAAAGAGGACAAGACTTCCAAGAATGAAAAGATGGTCTCAAGGGAGAAAGACAAAGCTACAACGGTTGACAAAAAAACAACAGCTAAAGTAAGGGAAGAAGAAAAGAATAAACCAAGAGAGGACAAAGGAAAAGAAGAGAAGGAAGCCGAATTGAAGGGCAGGTTTGAGAAGGATAGAAAAAGTGGGGACAAAAAAGACTCTGAAAAAACAGGGGAGAAAAGTCCTGCATTAAAGCAAAGTTTGGACAGGAAGACAGAAGATAAAAAAGAACTAGGAAAAAGAGAAGAAAAAGGTTCAGCTTTAAAACAAGGTTCTAAAGATGGCAATGGGGAGAAATCATCAAGAGACAGCAGGGAGGTTTCAGAGGGGAAAGCCTCTGTGTCAGAGGAAGAGAAGACAATAAAGGAGACTGCAGACAGCAGCCCTTCAAAATCTGTAAACAATTCTTCCAACCAGAACAAGGAAGATGAGGCCACCAGTATCTTTGATGAACCATTAGAAAAAGTGAAGAACAATGACCCAGAGATGGTAGAAGTTAATGTTAATAACTCTGACTGCATCACCAATGAGATCCTGGTGCGCTTTGCTGAAGCCTTGGAGTTCAATACTGTGGTCAAGATCTTTGCGTTGGCCAATACACGTGCTGACGATCATGTTGCTTTTGCCATTGCCATCATGCTGAAGGCAAACAAGACACTGACCAGCATAAATCTAGATTCTAATCACATCACCGGCAAAGGAATCCTGGCCATCTTCCGTGCTCTCCTGCAGAACAACACCTTGACAGAGCTGCGCTTTCACAATCAGAGACATATCTGTGGAGGGAAGACTGAGATGGAGATAGCCAAGTTGCTGAAGGAGAACACCACCCTGCTGAAACTGGGTTACCACTTTGAGTTAGCTGGGCCCCGCATGACTGTCACCAACCTGCTGAGCAGGAACATGGACAAACAAAGACAGAAGCGCCTGCAGGAGCAGAAACAGGCTCAAGGAAAGGGGGAGAAGAAAGACTTGCTTGATGTTCCAAAGCCAGGAGGCCTACCAGCTGGATCACCTAAGGTTTCTCCAAAACCTTCCCCAAAAACCTCCCCTTGGTCTTCCCCTAAAGCTTCCCCTAAAGCTCCCCCTAAGAAAGATGGAACCCCAAATGTGCCTCCTCCACCCCCACCTCCTTTGGCCCCTCCTTTGGCCCCTCCTCTGATCAATGAAAACCTACGGTTGTCCCTCTCCCCAGCCACTCAGAGAAAGATGGTGGAGAAGGCGCTTCCTCCCCAAGAAAAGAACTCCAGAGATCAGCTTCTGGCTGCTATTCGCTCCAGTAACCTCAAACAGCTGAAGAAGGCAAGTAAAGGGCAAGTGTGAAGGTTGCACAGGGATGAATCTCTTGAAGCACGTTGCTAGTTTCTTAACATTCGTTCTTCCTTCGATAGTGCCAGGCTAGCATTAATGCCAATGGTAGGGAAAGAGGTAAGGACCAGAATCAGGCAAGAAATACACCCCAGAATTGATAAGTATTCCTTTCTTCCATTAAATGCACAGACATCTGAATGCTGTTTGGCACACAACATTCCTCTCATAGTGAGAGAGTCTATACAAAATATATACAGTCATCAAATGTGAGAGAGACATATCTGTCTTTTGACAAGCCTAATTAGCTGTCCATTATGTGAATTTGCAGCAAAGCAGATTATTTATTTACTTCATTTCCATGCTGCCTTTCTCCCAACAAGGGACCCAAGACAGGTCACAAGACAAAACATTAATAAAACATCACAACAAAAATTGAATTCCACATCTTTACAGTACACTACATGTTTCATACCCATTGTCTCCTGTGTAGAAAATTGTAAAAGGACCATTGGCTTAATTCAGATATCACACCAAACCAAAGGAAGCTTGACTTTGGTTTGACTGGTGTCTAAATTAACATGTGTCCAGGGAAGCCCGTATTGGCAACCACAGTACATTTTGAATTTGAAAACTATGATTTGGGAAAACTGTGATTCTGAGTGATATCTGAATGGTTAAATGATAGTTACAGCCATATATCTGCTTCCAGATACGTCAGTGTCATGGAAATGAGTTCAATTTTAGACTTGTACACTGACAATATAGAAAACAAAAACATACAAATACTTTAAAACAATGGTTTTCCTGCTATAGGCTTTGTAGCTGAAACCATGGTTTGGCTCTAAACTACAGCTACTTGAAATCATTATATGGTGTAACATCTGAATTAAACTAGTGTTCAAAATATATATTTCAAAATGCTTTGAATTATTTTATCTATTTGCCCCCTGCTATGCATGTGGAAAATGTATAGGAAAATGCACCTTATCTGTTTGGCCATGATACACATGTAGAAAAGTTAATATATACCATTTTGTTTCTGGAAACATTTCTCAGATTAGTGTAGGTTCTGTTCCCAACTTCTAAAGCCCTAAATAGGTTGAAATGAGGTATTACTCAGAATCATACAAAAAAGACTGCCTATGTCTGTATAAACTTACCTGGTAGTTAAGATCATACTTGAAGGCTCTTCTTCAAGTGCTTCCAACTTTGGAAAGAAAATGTCAATTCAGGACAGGGCTTTTACATTGTTGTACTTTGTCTCTGAAGTGCACTATTGTATGGACTAGAACGAAAGATTTTAGTCCAAGGCAAATCCTTTTCAAAATAAGGTTTCAAAACAGTGAATGCACTCTTTGGTAATGAAATAACAACTGTGATGAAAGAAAGGAAGCAGCATAAGACTTCTGGAGGCGCAGAGGAGCAATTTTACTTGTTCCTCTGTATCTGTGGCCTTGATGAAAACTGCCTTCCTGAAACTTATCTTTGGATCACTAGGAGTTGCATTTAGTTTTAGATCTTGTACTAACAACCACACCTTTTTTGGCAGGTGGAAGTTCCCAAGTTACTGCAATAAGAAAAGGAACCTAGATTCTTGGACGGATGAGACTATCAAAGCTGAATCACTGTGTTTGTCTCTCGGGTGACTGTTTACATGGAAAGGACTTGGTGAAAGCAGCAGCCAACCCTGCACTAGTCCCAGATGAGCTATTGGGACTGAAATGCATGAATGGGTTGGATGAACTGTTGAAGAGGTGGTGGGTCAGGAAGAAGTAAAATTTATTTTAAGTGCTTTAAAAAAACCCAAAACCATGACACCTTTGGTTCATGGAGAGAGCACCTTCAAAAGCTCTAAATGTTGAGTACCTGGACTCCTTATCCTATTTTCCTTGCAGGAATTTAGAAAGCAAAGTGACAGATAATGGTTCATTCTTGAAGAAGTCTGTATTTGGGGCATCCCTGCTTATCTTGCCAGGCAACAGGTAGCACCATTGCAGTTACTTGTCACTAGAAATATATGCAAGAACAAATGCAGACCAGAACAGTAGTGCCAATGAAAATTGATGAAGCCCATCTTCAGCACAAGATGACCTCAATAGAAGCACCACCATGTCCTTGCTATTTGCTACTAGATTTGGCAGCACCACCATCATTCACTGTGCCTGGGACAGAATGAATTTGGAGGATGGGGGAGAAGTCACTGGGTCAATGCCAATTTTCCAATGTATCTGTGATCTCAAGGATCCCATTCCTCTGCAAACACACATGCCCCATACAGGCTTGAGTTTCCCAGAAAAAATGCAGAGAGTGTTATGTGTATTTGTGGTGTGTGTGTGTAGGGCTCCTTGGGTAATGGAATTGAATGGAACACAGATTATATTGCTGAGGGTAGGAGTGCCATAGAGCTTGTGCCTCTGATCAAATGAGCAGCACCTTTAAGACTAGTTTTGGAGCCCCTAATGTCAGAGGCCCGATGGGAAGGAAGTAAGAAATTAAGTGAGATGTGGGTAAGAGAAGGAAAATGGCAAACAGCAACAATTCAGCAGTGTGCTGCAGATTGCTGCTTTCCAAGCAAGAGGGGAATGGAGCCCATTGATCACAGTGGCTGCTGCCTGGTAAGTGGAGACCAGGGGACTTTTCACAGTCCCTACATAGCTCCCTGTTACATGAATATGTAACAGTTACAAGTGCATAATGCCAAGTTATGCATTCCTAATTGTGATACAGGATTCTGGCCATAGTTCTGGCATTTGGGCTCCTAGAGCTAAGGCAATGATATCCTAACAGCCAACATAAAATTGACAAGGCAGTCATTTGCTTAAAGACACAGCATAAGGCTTGTTTTGGGACCAGAAAGTTTCTATTTCAGTCTCAAAAAAATAAGCTGATTTAAAGGCCCAAGACATTTGTGACCAATTGGTGAGTGTCTTCTAAACCATGGTTGAATTTTTGAATAGTTACCTTTTAGGACTGGAACTTCTGGAATTCCAGGATTCTGAGAGCTGTTGTCCAAAATAATAATTTGTCCAAGCTCTGATAGTTACAGGCTATGGCACGTGGGCGATGAACATGATATATCTATCTACCAACCTGTGTATCAGCTTCACCTCTTTGTCATTCCTCTTTCCATATAAGTGAATTGCAATTCATACATTACCTTTGTAACATTGTGGCTGTTCTCTGTCTGGCTCCCATACTGTATTTGGTAACACATGAATATGCTGCATCACATGGATAGCCTGTATCACAAGAATATTTCTTACACTAGAAAATCTGATGATGGAACACTACTGCTGGAAGTGCCCATATAATTCAACGTGTCCATGTGTTGGAGAAGAATATCAGCACGTTGTTGACCAGGCTTTTTTGAGTCAGCTATAGAGGAACAGTTTTGAAATCACAAATAGGCTTCAAGTGGAATGTATGAAGTTGGGCTGAAAGTAGAAGAGTTACTATTTTCAATCTCAGTGCAAGGGAAAAGAGGCTGTTCTCTCAAGTTTGGTTCCATCTGCAAATCAGTACATCTAGCTCAACAAGTTGGTGGCTTGGGCTGTACATTCAAAATATATATATATACATATCTATGTATTCCTGTGCCTATAAGAGTTTAATATATAGATGGATAGAAATATCTAATATATATAGCTCTCATTGGAGGAAGATTTAATTTTTTTATGAAAGCTGACCAAGCATGCCTGCACTGAAATAATGTGAAATGGTGCAGCTGCAAGAGGCTGGAATGTTTCACCTTCTGGTCTGTTTATCTCAGCTATCAAACTAGGAGGTGAACTCCAGAGATCCTCTGCGACATGATAGAAAATAGCAAGAATCCATGCCTAAGGAACTGGTAGTAGGTACCATCTTCTCCTAGGTCACTCACATCAGAGTGCATCCTATAAGAGACGAGGAGGACAGCAGAGCGTTGTGGAGATCCTTGTCACTCTCAATTTTTCCTTATTTTTTCCACCCATCAAGCAGGCAAACTGCAGGTGAATGGGTTGTCATTAGTGTCCATAAAATGCTAAAAAGGGATGGGGTTTAATCTTGTAATGGAGAATTCACTTAAGAAAATAGCAAGGGTGCAGGGTGGGGAGGAACCATGAAGGAGACAGATCACTTGAGCAAGAGACCTCAGAGGCAAATGCTGCTGCAGTTTTCTGCTCTGTAACTCATGAATGTAAATCCTTTTTCATAATGTACAAAATCACCCACACTTTAATTAATAAAGCTCACAAAAGACTGCTGATTGTGAGTAATGGAACATGTTGAGGTTGGGGAGAGGGAGAGGGAATGAATACCTTTACATCTGCTGTAGCAAGTCTAGGCAGAAAGGGATGGCTTTGTAAGTGTGTCAGCCAAAGGACAGCCTATGCACCTGGTATCCCTCATCAGAATCATGTTTCAAATACCCCACAAACTAATTCATAACTCTGACTCCTTTGCAGGTGGGCAATTGAGAACAAGCAAGGAGCCACTGTGCTTAGAGATGCCCCAGTCACAGAAACCAAGATTCTTAGTTTCAGGCATCTCATCTATTACCATCTATAGTGTCTGAGAAAAATCAGTGGAGATTTAATTCCTATAACTGCTACCCAAAGTACAGCAGAAATTTAAGATTTGCAGCTGGGATGGAACATTTCTGTTTGTGTACAAACATAAGCCCACTCTGCAGCCTGAGTGTGCTGGGCAGTGTGCCAGGGAAGAGTATCTTCATTCTCTCTTGTGCTGCTGCCAATTCAATGGGTTGCATGCCAGCTTGGTGCGAAGTCAGTTACTGCTGAGGATCTGGCTGACTCCAAAAGCAGCTGAACTGTTTGTCAGAGGAGTCCAGAGAAATGTCTATATTTGGGCATTTTGCATAGACTGGCCCAAGCAAAACTTCATTCCTTTGCTCTCCCTAATACCCAGAAGCCTTCCAGCTACCCAGAATTGCCAAAGAAAGGTGAAATTGGGGCCTTAGTTCCCTTCTACTGTGTTCCCTGCTGGAGTTGGAAAAGTTACTTTCTTAGGCTTGAGTCCTATTGGTTAGTCTCAACTAGATTAGACCCATTCAATCAATTGCTGAATAGCACCAACATATCGGTAAAACCCTCATCATCAATAATTCCAATCAAGCCTTTATTACATTTAACAAACCATAAGGCAGAATAATATTTCCTCCTCGCCTCTACCCATCGATTGAGGTGGGGAACAACATCAAATCAGCAATAAACAATATCAATTAAAATTCATTAATGTAAAAACATAATAGTTTAAAAGGACAAATAAGACATTCTGTAGTGGTTTGAGTGCTGGACTAGGACTCTGGAGACCAGGGTTCGAATCCTGGCTCAGTCTTGTAAACCTACTGGGTGACCATGGGCAAGTCATGGTCTCTCAGCTTCAGAGGATGACAATGGCAAACCTCTTCTGAACAAATCTTGCCAATAAAACCCCATAATATGATCACCATAAGTCAGAAATGACTTGAAGGTACACAACAGCAACAAGAAATTCACATTTTAAAACTCATCTAGATAAGTCTGCCATAAGAAATTGGTCTTCAATGCTGTTTTAAATTTGGACAGCATAGTCAGCTGTCAAATCTCTTCCAACAGGTTGTTCCACACTCTAAGGACGACTGAAGAAAAAGTTGTCAACCTAGTCCCAGAGGACCTGAGTGTATAGGACTGATTATACAGGTGAGGCGATCCCATAGGTAACCTGGCTCCAAGCTATGTAAGGCTTTCAAGGGAGTAACCAACCCTTTGTACCTTGCCTGGAAACTAATTGGCAGCAATTAATCAATGGGTCTACTCTCAGTAAGACTAACAATAGGACTTAAGCTTTGGATTGCAACCCTTGAATCTCCCAGCCAATGTGGCCATTAGGATTCCGGAAGTTGTAATCCAAAAAGTAATGTTTCCCAAGCTCTGTGCTGTACTATATCCACATACAGACAGACAGTCTTTGCCTTAGCTGGCACTCCTTCCACCTGTGGTACTCTTGTCATTGCCACAATGTTATTTAGCATCTAATAGCACATAGGCAGCTGTCCTCTGTTATGAGAACACCCAGTGGACCTTCTGCTATCACCAGATGCCCCTCGGTTCTTGAAAGGCAGTGCCACATTTCAAACTGTCCCACAGGCGGCACTTGAAAATAGAAAAGCCAGCTATATTACTTTTGTAATATCTGGTTGCATGACCCAGTTAAAACTGTTCGATGATTTTATGTCCAAACACTTCAACTTTTTTTGACTACCCAAAAGGGAATGTTTAGCTTCAATCCTGTTGGTGTGCTATGCTAGTCATTGCACTTTTTCCCCAGGATTTTGCAGTGGTGGTGAGGGAAGGCAGACAAAATTCCTTCATTTTGAATAAGATACTTCGTCTGTTGTTGTTGTTGTCATTGTTAACTGCCTTTGAGTCAGCCCTGTCTCATGGCAACCCTGCAGATGAGACATCTCCAAGACTCCTGGTCCTTCACTTGATTGAATCTATCCAACTGAGTCTTCCTCTCTTTCTACTTTCTTTTGCCTTTCCTACTCGCTCAGAGGGGTGGGTAAGAAATAATATTATTATTTATTAGCAATATTGTAGCTTAAAGTTGTAAACCACTTAGACACTGCTTAGGTGGTATGAAGCGGTATATAAATGAAGCTGTTTGTTTGTTTGTTTTTCTAGTGAGCCATGTCTTCTCATGATGTGGCCAAAGTACAACAGCCTGTTAGCTTCCAGGGAGAGTTCAGGCTTGATTTGTTTCTGGACCTGTTTGTTTGTTTGTTTGTTTGTTTGTTTGTTTGTTTTTGGCCATCCATGGTATCCTCAGCACTCTTCTCCAACACCACATTGCAAATGAGTTGGTTTTCTTTCTGTTAGCACTGTCTCTCACATTCATGCATAGTGATGGGGAATTCAGTGGCTTGGACGATGCTAACTTTAATATTCAGTTGCATATCTTTATGATCTTCTCTAGTTCTTTTGTCACTTCCTTTCCCATTCCTAATCTTCTTCCTATTTATTGACTGCAGTCACCATTCTGGTCAATATTTGATCCCAGAGTACAGGAACTCTTTATTTCGATTTCTTCATTATCTAAGTTGAATTTATGTATGTCTTCTATGGTCATTATTTTTGTTTCCTTTATGTTCAGCAATAAGCCTGCCTTTGTGCTTTTGTCCTTGATCTTCCTTGTTAATTGTTCACACTACATTATAAACCAGTTTGCAAACTGGTTTAAAAGGGGGTCATTTTTCCTGCCATGAATTTGGGGGGGGGGGGGAATCCCCCTTAACCTGGTTCTTTTGGGAATGAGAATTTCCCCCTTTCTTTTCCAAAACAACGAATTTTATCGGGGTGCCACCAATGGGAACTTGCTCCCGATCCCATTTGGGGCATCCAGTAGGGAGGGGTTAATGTTCAGGGGACAGATCATGCCCACCCCTTTGCTCTCTCTCCCTGCCAGCCAAGTGCCATTGTTTTTCCCTCTCAGCACTCAGTTGCAGGAGTGAAAAAGCAGAAATAGTGGATTTCCAACACTTTGGAAAGTGATCTCTTTAAAGTGCAGCCTGGCTTTTTTTTCTCTTTTCCGCCCATCAGCCCCCTTATCTGCACCAGTGTCTGATTCCCAGCCCAGAGCTCACCTAAGCCAGGGAGGGGGTTCTCCTGGGAACATCATTAGATGGTGGGGTTTTTTTAAAATAAAATTTGACAGCTTATGTACATCTCTGCTATTGCATGGCCACAGTAGACAGCACCTTTAAATACTCATGTCATCAGTATGACAAAGGTGCACATGATTTGCTTGACTTAGCAGGGCTGTGAGTTAAGGGTAATTTTTTCCTATTTCCAAAGAAACAAAACCACAACAGACTCTGCTTCCAAGTTGGTACAAACTAAAGCTCTCGCAGACATATTATGTTGCATTTGTATCCCACATTTAAACCCATAGGGGTTTCTTGGCTGAGACAGTGTGACCCCCCCCCCCCCCAGGCTAACCCATCCCAGGGTTTCTTGCTAAGGGTTGTTCTGGAGCTTGCCATTGCTATCCTCCAAGGCTGACCGGGGGTTGGGGTGGCCAAACAGTGTGATGTAAATGCACATCATTTGACTGACAGTATAAAACAAAAATGAGAACAATAAAAATGGCGGCTCCATTTTAAATTGATGCAAATGGTGATGTGAACTACATCAGAGTTAAATTGCCATGGAGAGATTTGATGTGAGTAAACATAGTGGGAACTTTGATTTGGTGTCGTATCATCAAATCTCCCCGGATCGTCCTTTTACAAAAACGCTAGTGTGAATGGGACCCAAGTCTGTGATGTTTTCCACTGGTATTATGGCATTGTTCACTTATGTTAAATTGTTAATGTTCTTTCCTTCTATCTTCACTCCTCATTCTTCTGAGTCAATCTGCTTTTCGTATGACATTTTCTGCATATAAGTTGAACAAATAGAGTGACAGAAAGCGGCCTTGCCTGACCCCTTTGCCAATGGGCAAGTACCTTACTTTTTCCACCATCCTTGTACCTGAAACCATTTTTCTGCTGCTGCTACTGCTGTCTACACTGATGCAGGTTTTGCTGACTTAAACCAGGTTGGTTTAATCAATTACTTTGGGGGGGGGGGGGAAAACACTCCTTTCTAAAAAAAAATTGATTATTCATTTTTATTGACTATTCTTAATATTTTCCATCTTCCTAACTGGAGCAGCAATGTTTGAATTTAGACATGTTAACTTTTAACAATTTATTGGCAGTTGCTCATTGTTATGCCAGTCTCCAGTGTAGGTTGCCTCTTTTTAATCATTTTATTTTATAGTGCAAGAAATGCCATTCAGAAACAAATCTTTCAGTTCACATAAGTTCAACCAAAACAAATTGATTTGAAAGAACACTTTTTATAGGCTACCAACTTGTCAATGTAATTCCAAAATTTTTCTTGAAAGATGCAAATCATATCAAAACATAATAGCCCAGGATTGTTAATGTTGGAAAGTATTAAAACATTTGTTCCAAGGTGCAGGAACTCTTTAACTATTTCAATTTCATTTCATTCATTCATTCATTCATTCAAGCAGCCAAAAAATATGTCAAGATTGATCCATATCTGGAGAAACTTCACAACTTGAACTCAACTCACACTGTACATTTTACAGTCACACTCTGTTTGTAAACAGTTAAAAGCCACTGATGGCTTTTGCATCTTCAGACACAACAGTTAATCACATGGGAGGAATTTCTCTCAATTTCGAAAGAAATGGAAGTGAGGCCAATTCGAAATTTAGTAATTTCACTAGTTCAGCGAATTTACGTGATTGCATATTGACACCGCATTGCATTCAGAACTGCCCGAAATTGCCTCCCAGTGCCCGAAATTGCATGTGATAGTTTCTCACGCAATCACGCGAAACCCCATGATTGCGTCTGGAAGGACTTTCCTTTGCCCGAAAATGTGTGTGATCAGCTTTCACGCAATCACGCGAAACCCCATGATTGCATTCAGATTGCCATTGGATTATACTTCCAATTCTCTTTGTGTGATAAACTCCTTAGAAACAAGGCGATGCAAGGTTTAAAAGGTTTTTTTTTCCTCTCTTTTTTATCCTTGTTTAGTCTTTAGTCCTCCAACTAAACAAGCTTCAGGTAGTATGTAAAGTTTTAAATGGTTTGGATTACAGAAAGGTTTCTCTGCTCTATTTCCCTTTGTTGTTTGTTGTTGTATGCCTTCAAGTCAAGGGAGTTTGCCATTGTCATCCTCAAACCATTTCACCACATTGGCCTCATGTTCATCCCTTCCTTGGAAATATTTAATTGCTACAAAATCTACTGTGGAGAGACCCCTCTAGATCAACGAATTTGTTGCCCTGCTCTTCAACCCAATATTCAAGAGATGACCTCAGAAAATAACAAAACCAGAAAACACTCCCTGCCCCCCACCCCCAATGTGGAATCTCATTTTTCTGCCCCACAGCCTGAAAAACAAGTCACCATTCTCCAACTGGCCTGCAGGATTTTCACTATCCTGCTTTGGATCTTTAGCACCCTTTGGTATACTCTTAAGAAAGACAGAAAATCTTCCTGGAACATCTTAGAGGCTAACAGATTGATTACTGTAAGCTTTTGTGGGCTACAGATAGCTTCATTAGACAATGATCGTGAATGGCAAGCAGGCTTTGGTTCTTGAGTATGCCTTGGTAAAGCTGTTAAACCTTATTTCCCTTCTTTGGAAATATTTGTTATAAAATCTACTGTGGACAGACCATTCTATATAAGAATGTGCCACAACACTCTGGAAATGTCTTCCATCTTTAAGGATCCAGGGTTTTTCCACCACCACGGCTGCTTTTATTCTATCTTGCCACATGAAAATCCATCAAGGGGAAAAGATAATATAGGTGTACAATGAATGCACTAGCAACAGAAGCACCCTTAGCTTTAGACTTGCCTAATGCAGCAATGCCCCCATGTGGTGGATTCTTACCTCTCATGCTCAAGTGAGGACAGTAACATCAAAAATCCACCAAACAGTGATCCCTTTATTGGGCCAACCAAAATGCACCATATACATGTTGCAAACTTTTGAAGCTTCACTGGCTTCTTCATCAAGCAAGGTGTCTATAACCATACAGGAGGAACCCATTTCCTGGACCTTGAGAGTCTCACATGGCCAGGAGGAGGAAGTGCCAGCCTGCAAGAACTGAACTAAGAATGAAAATAGCAAAATGCAGGTTGATGACTAACATCTCCATTCCCACCCCTCACCCCCCTCCTGTATGGTTTTTAACACTGTACCTGATGAAGAAGCCAGAGGAGCTTTGAAAACTTGCAACATGTATATTCTGCATTTTGATGGCCAAATAAAGGTATCACTGTTTGGTGGGTTTTTGATGTTACTGGATTTGCTATATGGCCAACATAACTACGCCTAGATGTGCTCAAGTGAAGAAACATTGTCAGTTCATCCTGACTGACCAAATGTGGGAGGACATAGCAGTTTTCATATTGCTGTACTGTTTTTCCGCCACTTGTAAGTTCATTGGGGGAGTAAAGTCTAAGAAGGTGCAAAACCTAATTTGCACTGTTAATTTTTTAATATGATTCGATCATAGATAGGTATGGTGAAGCACTTTGTTTGTTGATCTTGTGTGCCTTCAAGTTGTTTCCAAATATACAGCAACCCTAAAGCAATCATGGAGTTCTCATGGCAAGATTTGTTCAGAGGTTTGCTATTGCCTTCCTCTAAGGCTGAGAGTGGCCATGAAACCCACCCAGTGGGTTTCATGGCCAAGCAGAGAATCGAACCATAGTCTCCAGTGTCGTAGTCCAAGTGAGTCACACTGGATCTCTACAATAAGCACATATTTAACTCTTCTTTGAAAATGGTCAAATTTTAAGTTTTAAGTCAGCAAGACCCTCTGTCCTCCACTGCCCTGGTCAACTCCTGCAAACTCATAATCATGATTTCTATAATACAGTCCATCTATTTTACTTGCAGCCTTCCTCTCTTTCTGCTTCCCTCTACCTTTCCTAACTATTGTTTTTTCCAATGATTCATGCCTTCTCATGATGTGTCCAAAGTATGACAACCTGAGTTTTGTCATCTTGGCTTCTCGGGAGATTTCTGGCTTGATCTGATAAACAGTTGCAAAGAAAGTCAAGAGCAGGAGATGCTTCTTTTGGCCTAGACCAGGGACAGCTTCCTTGATTTGAAAGAACTATGTATTTCAAGGACAGAGGGAAAGAATCATAGAATCATAGAGATCTGAAGTGTTGTAATGTGGAAGAAGAGAACAAACCTGTAAATAAAACACTGGGCTTCAGTGAGGGAAAAAGCTGAAGGGTGGTTTTTTTCCCTTTTACACCGAGGCTGCAGATCCAAACTGAAGCTTGGTTACCATGGGGATCAGCTACTTAAATATACTTTGGCTGAAATCATTTGATCAAGGTGTTTTTTTTAATTGTCCTTTACAAAGCAAGTCTGTATACACTCACCTGCAAATAAGTCCCATTGACTTCAAGGAGCCTTACATGTATACAACTGTACTGCTAACTATACTGAGAATTTACATTTTATGTATGAGTGAAGCTTTCCAGTTTTTGCAAATACTGCTGTTCTCTTGTCTCCCAGATCTCTCAATTGCCTATGGGTACTTTTCTCACGAGCAAAGGCAGCCTCACTCATGTTTTCTCCCACTTCCTTATTTTCATTTTTCCTTACTTAATTCTTTATTGTTCCAAAAATAAGAGAAAGGAAGCTTTTTCATGTTACATCACTATTGTCTAAAGTCCAAACACAGCAGAAATAATCCAGTTTGAGGCCACTTTAACTGTCCTGGCTCAGAGCTAGGGAATCCTGGGAATTGTAGTTTATTGTGGCACCAGAGCTCTCTGACAGTGAAGAAGACTAAATGTCTCACTAAACCAGTCCACAGAATTCTCTAGCCAGGGCAGTTAAAGTGGTCTCAAACTGGATTATTTCTGCAGTGTGTTCTGGACATAGGGCTATCTATCTACTATGCCAGAGGTGAGGAACCCTTGGCTGTCCAGATCTTCAGCCTCAAAAGGTCTAAACCAGATGTCCAAAGCTAGTGGAGGGTTAATAATAAAATTCATCCTAGCCTGGGTTGCCCAACACATACCCACTTGGTATGAGGCCAAAGAGGTAGAATGCATAGCACATGAAACACCCCACTACCCTTATTTTCATGGGGCCTTGGATCATCCCCCTAAACTTGTTAGAAACATGAGCAGCCATATTCCTAGACTATTTCTAGAAGCCTACAGGAACTGTTGCTAGAAGCCTACATGACTGTTCCTAAAAGCCTGCAGGAACAGTCATTCTCTTAATATTTGAAACCTTCTTTATTAAACCATTCTTATTTTGCATAACCACCGCCCAAGAAATGAACACCTGGTCACTTCCAGTATTGAAAAATACCATTTTAGAAGAGTGCAGCTTTTTGCAGCAGGTCCTGTAGTGATGTGTGTCAAAATTAGCTGACCTACATTCCTAACCAGGTAGGTAGAACAATACACAGAGAGAGAGAAAGCAATAGCTTTGTAAGTATTTACTTGTTTAATCCACATTTAGCAAACATTTTGTGATGCAAACACCTGCCATTCTGACTATTACACGACACAGCAATGGTAAGTGCTGCTGGAACACTGACAGGTCATCCCCACACAGTGGGGGGAAAGGCTTGAGCTCAGGGGTTTGAGGCTATAAATCCTTCCTGCCTCCAATTCAGATATTTTCTTACAATATTCAATGACATCAAAGCGCAGGAAAAGAGAGACACCCAGATGATGTTCTCAATACCTAGGTAATAAAGCTCTGGGTCTGCAAGACTGTGCTTTATTTGAGAGACAAAGCCCAAAGCAAAAAATAAAACAAACAAAAAAATCCCCCATAAAAACCCACATGCACAGTGCATTGCTTTTCTTCACAATGGGACCATTGACTTCCCTAGTTGCTAAGTGCCATGAACCCATGGTGAATTGCTTCACTGCTGGGAGATCATCATGCAAATATATTCCCCCACCCTACCTTGCATAAGGACTGCCTTTGTACCCTGACTAGTGCATGGTGCCTTTGTTCCCCTAAAACCCACCCACACTGCTTTCTCCCTGGGGCCTTTAAGGAATTTAAACATAGATTCAGCTTGCAATACTACCTGGTGAAAAGATAAAGTATCCCCACAGCAGATGAAACAGTACCTTGCATCCTCACTCCACAGACAGAATATTGCCCCTGTCTCAGAGGAAGGACAAGATTGAATTACAGACTGATGAGCGGTAGGGCAGCAAGAATGCACACAAAGCATTGGGAAGCTCTACAGCAAATGTGGCTTTGCTACAAAGCATTTTCCAGGTCTTACTGGACACGCTCTATCCCTACTGACAACAGACAAAACTGAGGAGGGGACGACCGAAGTAAGCAATACTACATAAAGGTGCAGATCAGGGGAAGAGAAGAATGGATTAGCTGGCTATGTTAGGATAAGAACTAGTTCTATCCTTGGGTAGAATGAAACAAGCAACTATCTTAGGCAGTAAGTGCAAGAGGTAACAGTGACAGTCCCTTGACTGCTCCACCTGAGCTGAACCCAGGTGTTCCCTCACTGGAATACAGAATTACATGGCCTGTCTTGATCTCCTTGTTCAGCTGTTAGCAAGATTTAACTGGCAATGCAATCAGCTTCTATACAGGGGGGTACACCATCTTTTACACATTTTTTTAAACATCAGTGACTATTTTGATGGGGGGAAAACTATACTGTACTCAGGTGTCATCTAGCAGCCACTGAACTGCTGGGCAAACCACCTGTGTAAAGGGGTACTGGAAACCTAATTATCATAACATCATACAAAGCAGATCTACTAGTGCAACTCTTTGTTATGCAAACATAAAGTCTGAACCGGATTCTGGCTACTGCCTATTCTCAAAAGGGACTGAAGTAGGAAAGAAAAGCAATAGTACTGGAGCCTGAAAAAGACTCTAAAGGACAGGGAAAGAAGACAACTGAGTTTATTTGTGTTAGACTATCTGATTTTAATCAGTGCTGCATTTATGTGAGGACCTCGTTTTTGAGCCAGTTTTAATCAAGCCTCTCTTCCAACATTAAGTGCAAGATCCAGCCAGCGTCTGAAAATGTTTTATTTCAGGGACTCCCACCTCCCAGAGTGCCTCAGCTGGTACAGTCAGTGGTCATGCTTGCTGGAAGGATTTCTGGAGTGGTAGTCCAAACAAGTAACATTTCTAGGCTCTTGAATCTCCCAGGTTCTTTTTGCATCCAGCTTAACTGGTAAAAAATGGGCAATATCAGTACTTGAAGCTGAATTAACATGTACAAACTAGCACAATCAGGGCTACCACTTGTCTCATCATGGTTAAAGACTTCATATATCTGCACACACCAACAGTTCTTTTTCATTCCCAATATCCAAGCTTCATGGTATTCTACAAAAGAGATACAACCATTTCAGTGCAGCTTTCATCTGAAGCCACAACATGATAACAAGCCTTTTGTGCTCCCTGAAAATGTACCATCATCCTTTTTTTTCTGGTCAGCCTCAGTTTGCAAAAGAACTACAGATATGTTCCCTCAAATTTGCAAAAGTACAGAAGGGAGACTTTACTTCAAAATCTTCAAATCCTACCAAGACACTGAACCTTCCTCAGTTTTTGCTAAACACCACATAAGACACTTTGCCTGCTCCTCCCAGAATCTCATCCCAACTCTTGCAAGGATTCTACTCTAGTTATGGAATTAAGTGGGAGGCTCCAGATATTGCACTAGAATTCCCACATTCCCTTTTTGTCTATGCTGGCTAGAAATCATAGGAGTTGCAATCCAACAACATATGGAAAGCCTCATCTTCCCCAACCATGTTCTAGGACCATGCACCCTTTCCAGTTTATACTTTATGTTAATATTTTCCTTTTGGATAGCTCAGAGTAGGCTACATGGGACTTCCACATTGTATCCACTGCATGCACTGACCACATTGACACCCATGTAGTTCGATGACATGTAACAGCACAAAGTTCCTCTGGAATCTTGGTGTATTCTGCACTCACACCCATCTTTTTAAAGGATCAGGTCTTTCTGAAGACACCAAACTGCAGGTGGAGCAGAGGGGTACAAACAGTGGGCATGCCACATGATTGAGCCTCATCCTTTATCAGGGAAAAGGGAGGGCCAATGTCCCAATGTGAGAAAGGTTGTTTTCTTGCCAGATGAAAGGTTGTCTCCCCTTGTTGTCTTGAGGCTGCTGCTTTACCAGCTTCCACGGAAGATGCTGAGGTGGATTTGGGATGGGGGAACATTGATGGCATTTGTACCAGCATTGGTCATCTGCACTGGTGCCATCACTTCCAGAACCAGGGCAGGAAATGAAGAGGACTCAGTGCTTCCCTCAGTGACAGTAGAAGAAAGTGTGGGGGACGCTGGCAGCAAAGAAGTAGAGTCATAACGCTTCCTACCATGCAGAGCATAAAGGCAGCTAGTAAGGAAACTGGCCAATACTGAAGCTTGTGCTGGAATTCCAGTGCAGCAGGAAGTCCATACAAATTCTGCGGAGATGGATCTGACAGGCCCAGAGAGAAAAGCTTTCACTGAATAGTCTCTAAAAGATCCTTCTCAGGTGCTAGCCTGTGATGTCTGTGGTGGGAGATAGGGTGGAGGAGCTGCAAAAGTAAACACCAATATGTGAATATGTACAATGTGTAAATAAGGCGTATTTTTATAAATATTATTCAAAACAACCTTAATAAAAATTACTTGGAAAAAAATATAACACCAATATTCAGAATATAACTTGGAGGCATTGAATACCAACCTGTATGTAGCACAGGGGTGGGCAAACATGGTCTTCCAGATATTTTTGGAATGCAGCTCCCAGAACTCTTACTAGGCTGGTCCCAACAGATTGGAGTTGCAGTGCAACAATAGGTGCAAGGCTGCACGATTGCCTACCTCTGGTGCAATTTATTTATTTATTTATTTCACTGCAACACCCAGAATTCTTCCAATAAGCCTAGCAGGCTGACAGGGAGTTCTTGGAGTTATCATCCAAAAAAGTAACTTTTACAAGATCATCTGAACAGTTTCTGAGATGTAAGAAGGCAGTAACATAGTGTGGAGCAAACATAGGATTCCCCCCTCCCCCGCCATTAGAACCAGCCAAAACAAGATTTTTCAACTAACCTCTATCCTGGAAATATTGGTTTAGAATCAAAATTATTCAATTAATGCTACAATGCTCCCTTTCCCACTTGGTAGCTGGCCTCCTTGTAATACTTTCACCTCCAGGGCAGGTCCTCTGCATAATAATGGGGATTAAATGCTTTTTAAGACCCATTTATTGGAAGCCAGTGTGTTGCAATGCTTTGAGTGTTGGACTACAGATTATCACACCAGGTTTTGAACCCTGATGTCAAGAGTCTAAGATTATTGCACTGCCTTTCCTCCTGCACTAGACACAGGATGTAAATTTAAACAAGCGGATTTTATCACTTACACTCATGCTTGGGCAGTAGGCATCCTGAGGGAGAAACCTGAACCAGATACAGGATGCCTACTGCCTGGGCGCAGGGGTATGGGATAAAATCTGCCTATTTAAGTGTACACCCCACATCTAGCGTGGGAGGAAAGGTGGTGCGGTAATCTCCCTTGACTCTGGAGACAGGGTTCAAAGCCTGGCTCAGCCATGTAAACCCACTGGATGACCTCGGGCAAGTCACACTCTCTCAGCTTTTGAGGATGGCAATATTAAACCTCCCTGAAGAAACTTGCCAAGAAAACCACATGATAAGTTCACCTTAGGTTCACCCTAAGTCTGGAAAAACTTGAAGGCACACAACAACAACAATAAATTGCTGCTTCACACTTTTTTCCTACCCGAAGGGTTGTAATAGGGTGGCCCAGGCGGGTATAGAGGATACTGTGCAGCTGGGGCTGTAGGGGGGTATGCAGACACAGGTGCATATCCAGGATGAAATGGTGCTGGTCCTGCTTTGGGATCCATAGGGTAAGGGCCTGGAGGCTGAGGAGGGTAGCCAGACAATGGGATCTCCTGACCTGGAGCCAAAATAAAAACAAAGACAGTTATCTTGAGCATTTGTTGAGCTGCTGCTCTAAGTGAAGCCCTGAGCCTGGCAACTTCACCCACAATGTCTTCCCCTAATTACTCTAAAGCACACTGCAGAGATGCCCCTCTTGCAGTCTTTCATGTTAAAAATCACTCCATCCCATAAAGCAGGAGTGGGCAGACTACAAGATTTGCGATCCAGTTTTATTTTTAGTAGAACAGCGAGTTCTCCAACCAGAGTCTGATATGAAACAAATATACACTTGGAATTCAAGAATTCTAAACCTAAGAATTTGTTTTGAGTACCAGAACTGAACACTGCTCACAGTCCTTCCTTCTTATCTTAAAGTATCTTTAATTTCAACAGTATAACTGGGGATGGGCATCATTTTATTTCTACTTCCCTAAGTAACTTGAGTAAGACATCCTTCCAGTTTACTGCTGTACACTTTGATACTGATTTAATTGTCTAATGGATTGACTGATTGATTCAATATCCTTCCTTCTCTTCTCCTAGCCAACTTACAACATAAAAACAGAACAGAACTAAAAACTGGTCAGTTATAACAGTGAAAAAAACAATTTAACAATTAAATAAGCTGTCATATAAAAAAACAAGCACTGAAACAAAACAGTTTAAAAGCATTTTAAAAATATAACAAAGGAGGGGATATGTAACAGAATCTGCTGTCTATCAGAAGATCCAGATGTATCTTCCTTGAACTAGAATACACAAAAAGATGTTAGTACAGTAAAAACAACAAGAGCAGATGCACTACACAGATACTAATACTGAGTCTCTAAACCCATTTACTCTTGATACTTGTTTGGACCTTTTCCCAAAAGCTACACTGTTGTCCAATGTCTGGGGAAATAATGAGCTGCCCTACTGAATTGACAAAATCAGTGCTGCAGCCTTTTGCACTCTTATCCTGAACAAGTCCCACTGAACTGAATGGGATTTCTAGGTATAGTTTCAGCTCCCTGTGATACAGTGGACTGGTATTCTTAAAAACTGAACAATATTTACAAAGGCTACTTCTGCACTGCAGTAATAATGCAATTTTGATGTCGCTTTCACTGCCATGGCTCAATGCTATGGAATCCTGGGATTTATAGTTTGTTGTGGCACCACATCTCCCTGACAGAGAAGGCAAAATATCTGTCAAAACTACTAATCCCATAGTGTTGAGCCATGGCAGTCAAAGCGGTGCCAAACTGCATTGTTTTGGCAATGCAGATGCAGCAGAAGTGCTTGGTTTATTGGCACATTAGGATTCACTGATGTGAGTCTATTTTATTACTTGTATATACTGAACAGGCCATTTCCATATCAATGGGCAGTATTCTGGTATTCTCTTTTTGCTTTTAACAGATTTAGCATAGCCCAGCCTCAGGGGAAGGCAATGGGAAACCTCCTCTGAACAAATCTTGCAAACAACAACAACAACAACAACAACATTGTTTTGAAACAACTTGAAGGCATACAACAACAAATCTGTGTCCATATCCATAAGCAATATTTCTTTAAAGGAGTGTTTTGAGGGAACGTTAAAAACAGTAGAAATTCTCTTTAATTGAGAGTTCCTGCATGGTAGGGGGTTGGACTGGATGGCCCTTGTGGTCTCTTCCAACTCTATGATTCTATGATTCTGCCCACCATCAAATGGTAAATATATTACAAACAACATAACCCAACAATAGCTTCATATCCAGCCATCTAGCCATTTCTAAAGACATCTCATTAACATCGACCATTTAAATGTGCCAGATAATGCAGATGCCAAGCCACCACTGAGTTTTATCCAAAAATGATTTTACCCTGCACATGAAGGACATGTGATTTTCATCAAACCCTCCTAAAACACAAAGAAGCCCCTTCCCTTAAAAGCTGCTCCTGATTGTTGCAAGATCTTTCAGAGAAACTTGATATATAGTGCAGGGGACCACAGTCAGCAGAAGTACTGGCAAAGACTGGGTGACCAAACTTGCACAAGTCCTTTTCATGAAGGAAAGCTCACCAGAGTAGATAGACTCCACTTACTGCTTGACAACAGAAGTCAATCTCAGACCCTCAGCTTCCAGAGACTGCAAAAGTAGAGATCTGGGCCTTGGGTACATGAGATCAGATTTCTGAAATATCTCTGGTTATGTCTGTAAAAGCACATATCTTTCTGGGAAAAGGCAGATTATTAATCTCTATAAATCCCACTATGTTCTTTCAGCATTTGATAATACTTCAAATTCTCATCTGACCAGGTAAAGATGGATGTTTGCAGAAGAGCTACAGAGCACATACAGCTGAAAAAGCACAGTAACCTGGAGACCCACATTTTATAATGTCTTTGGGGAGATTAGTGGCCTAGAATTGTAAAGGAGATAAATGTCAAGGCCTGAACAAAATTTTATATGAGGATTGCCTTCCTGCACCAGACCAAAGATCACTCAAATACAGTATTTGCACAACAAGTAAGTCAGATGCCTCTGGAAAGATTCTCCATTCGAAAGTTCATCAGTGCTATTTAAGCACTGCTATAAAATATAGATGTATTAGTTTACTTGAAATTGCCTTCATGTCCATCACATTCCATAATTAAAATACTCTCTATATGATTTAAGCTCCATCGTGAGAGACAGATGTATCTTAATATCTAGAACAGGAGCAATCTGAGACCAAAGATAAAAGCATAATTCCTCTCTCATCTGTGTTCCCAATGGAGAATTTGGCTGGAGACAGAAACAGGATTTCTGAGCAACAGATTGGATTTCTCCAGTCTGAGACTGGAGATAGCAAGGACATTCACTCTGCAGAAAGAAGCAAGAATTCCATATTTCTCTCTGCATGAAGAAGGGGAATAAGGAAGCGAAAACTTGATTATCTCAGAAGAGGTGGCAGGGACTTGGGACAATTCAGCCCACTGGTTTGGTCCCAAGGAGTAACCCAGCCCCTCCGAAGCAATCTATTTCTCCATCTGTGCTTCATTGACCAGTGCCAGTCCCTTAAACACAATCTACTATTCCCTGGTGAGTTCCAGGAAAGAAAGATTGTAGCTAATGGGAACTAATATGGTACTAGTCCCTAGCACACTGGAAAAAACTATTGGTGGACACCCACATCAGACAGTTTGAGATGCTCTACTGCTGAGTTCAGAAATTTGGGAGGACTTCTGCTTTCCTTTATAGTTATCTACTGCTGTACATGAACTGCACATCCTAGAATCATAGAATAGAATAATAGAATGAAAGAGTTGGGAGAGACCACAAGGGCCATCCAGTCCAGCCCCCTGCATACAGGAACTCTCGCTCAAAGCATACCCAACAGATGGGCATCCAGCCTCTGCTTAAAGACCTCTAAGGTAGGAGACTCCACCACCCTCCGAGGGAATGTGTTCCACTGTGGAACAGCCCTTACTCTCAGGAAGTTCCTCCTAATGTTGAGGTGGAATCTTTTTTCCTGTAACTTGCATCAATTGTTCCTGGTCCTGTTCTCTGGAGCAGCAGAAAACATGCTTTCTCCCTCCTCAACATGACATCACTCAGATATTTAAACAAGGCTACCATATCACCTCTTAACCTTCTCTTCTCCAGGCTAAACATCTCCAGCTCCCAAAGTCATTCCTCATAGGGCATGGTTTCCAGACCCTTAACCATTTTAGTCAACCTCCTTTGGACACACTCCAGTTTTTCCACATCCTTTTTGAATTGTGGTGCCCACAACTGGACACAGTATTGCAGGTGGGGCCTGACCAAAGCAGAATAGATTGTCACTATTATGTCCCTTGATCTAGACTCTATACTTCTGTACTCCTGTAGCAGTTCTTTTTTTATTGCCCGAAGCACTGATAATAATTCCAAACACAACAGTATGTGCATTAGAATGTGTCAACTATGGATATTCACAGCATCTTCAGTTATGGCCTAGAAGAAAGGCATTGTCCAGAACAGTAAGAATGTTCTTACCTTGATAAGGTGTCTGGATGTGATGCCGTCGCTGGTACAGGTAGCAACAGGAGCACAGAAAGCAACAGACAATGGTGGCAACAATGGCCACAAAGAGTATCACAGCTGAAGCAATGCCAGCAATTGTTCTTGGGCTGTGAGGAACAGATAGAGATGGTAACTGGGATGTGCATGCAGCAGTATTAGATTCCAAATGAGACATTCGTGACTCTTCCAATACATCAACTTTTACTGATATATTTACTCTGCATTCTGCAGTAAAGTAGATAACAGATTGCTTTTTATTTAAAAACTGACTCAGCCCCACTTTTATACTCAAAATTAGAATGCAAAAAAACCACATTTAATTTAAGGTCCAGCAATGAAAGACTTCCTGATGATAGATGAAAGAACATACGGTAAAAGCCTAAATCCTCTTGGTAGTCTACACATGTGTAAGATTCCCTACCAAAGTGGTTGGATATTTTTGTATAACACAGAATGAACATATTCAATTCATGGTGACAGATTCTAAGTTGCAGATGTGCTACCACTGCACATTGTGCATTGATGGGGCTGCAAACTGATGTGCATACATGTTGCACATAGATGCACACTATGCAGCATGCATGCAAATGTGTGTGAACATTTGGTTGTACATTCAGTTGCACAACATTGCAATTCACTATTAAGGCAGATTTGTGCAACTGTTGCATAACTCATGAATTATGCTCCATTTTCTCAATGTAGGTTCTCAGTGGGAACTAACTCAGTTATGGCATCAGTGGAAAGCCAAACTGGACATACACTGGACACAAATGTTAAGCTGCACACTATGCATTTAACACAGAATTTCATTTTATTCTTGGTAACAAAAAGATGAAACTATCAAACTGCTTCCATCTCTCATTCACCCCTTCAATCTTTAGAGACGTCTATGAGCCTTAAAGCGTAATAACCTTGTTTCTTCCTATCAGTCTACTTAGTTTTCAAATGTTCTTACTTGAATGCCATGCAGTGCTTTTGCTGCCGCTCAGAGATGAGTTTCCTGAGGTCGGTGCAGCAGTAACGATGATAGCAGTCACCACAGCAGAAATAGGGAAAATAGCAATCGAAGCCATGATGCAAGGAGCCATTTCTGTCCATGTACCATTTGCAGTCCTCATCAGCTGAGACTGAAGAAGTATCAAAGAAGCCAGTCATTAGTTTTTATCTTCTTAAACAACTATATAGGATGACAGTTAAAAATCTCTCAAAAACACATTACAATGAAACTATCCATAGGTTTCTTACAACTTATCTTTCCAAGAGTGAACTGTGGCTTGCGTTTAGCAGCCCTCCCACTCTGTAAAACAGATTAAGTCTATTAAATTCAGCCTACTGTTTTGGCCAGAAGGCCATAAACCTCAGGTGGGCAACTTAAGAGGACGCTTGATCCATTTCTCTCCCCACACTGGGTCATACGTCATGTTTTGGTGCACATCTGCCAGTGAAGACCGGCTGAGAGAGTGTTTGTTTGCCCTCCTTCCCACCTGGGCTCCTCCCATGCCTTGGCTCCTGGACTTAAGGAGGAGGAACGGCCCTCTTTCCCTCCTCTCCAACATCTGCCAGTGTAGACCAGCTGAGAGAGTGTTTGTTTGCCCTCCTTCTATCTGGGCTCCTCCCATGCCTTGGCTCCTGGACTTAAGGAGGAGTCTTGTCTCCCCCCCCCTTTTTTTTTTTAAGATAGTGTATAGTTAACATTGTTTCTAGGATTGGGATGGGGGGGTTGAGAATGGGAATTATTTTCTTTTTACTTGTTTTGGTATGTTAATTGTTATGTATTTTGCTTTGTTAATTTTTTTGTTATTTTTGTTACAATTACTATGTATTTTGTTGTTGTTGCTATAACTGCTATGTATGTTTGCTTTGTTAATTGATATGTGTTTTGCTTTGCTAATTTTACTGTTACTTAAATTACTATGTACTTTTGTTTCTATAATTGTTATGTATTTTGCTAATTGTTATTGTTAATTGCTATCTGATTTTATTGTTATTGCTTAATATATTGCCATTTGTTTTTAATTCACGTATATTGTTATTGTGTGTATAATCCCCTCTGTTGTAACCCACCCCGATTGGTTGCTCAGAGGGGTGGGCTATGTTGCATCACTTCCACTTGTCATTTGCCTTCAGCCTCGTTTGTTTGTTTGGGAAAGCTGAATAGGTGGGGGAGGACTCACAGGGTGGGAGAAGTAAACTGTCACAGTTGCAGCTAGTTAAGAGTTGACTTCTCTCATTTTGGGATGAGGAATTGACCAATAATCAGTGCACACAAAAAAAAAAATGGAGCAGGCCTGGGGGCTTAGAGGGGATTCAGTGGACCTGCATTTTGGAGTCCCAGAGGCCTCAGGCAGCCCATGGGCCACTACAAACCAAAGATGGAGAGCATGGGGCCCTCTAGATTTTGTCAAACTGCAACTCTCTTCAGTCTTACAAGCATAGCCCAGTGGCAAGATATAATGGCACATGAAACATGACACACCACATAGAAAACTGCACATTTTTTACATCTGCCATGGAATATCTTTTTTTAGACAAACCCATTACCGCAAAAGACCAAGCATAGAAAAACCCATCTAACCGAGAGGGTCTAGACTGGTAAATCATCTCCCAGACATATTGCATTCAATTTGACTTTAATTTTTCTGTAGCAAAATTACCAGGCAGCTTTAAAAGCAACACATTTCCATTTGCTGTTTAGAAGAAATCCAGTTTTTGCATTAACAGAAACATTAAAATCCTCATCGAACAGAGGAGCAATTGAACATCCCTTATGATTTGCATAAAGAAGGCAGAAAATTAAACAGTGTGGAAGTTCTTCTGAGTATACATGCTTTTAATTGTGTTTTGTATTTTAACCTCCTGTACCCTGCCTCAAGCCTTGAGGAGAGGTGGGAAAGAAATAAAAATTATCATTTATTAATGATGATGATGGTCATCATAATCATCATCATCATTATTCTACATATACAGAAATGGGTTTCATAATTAAACTTTATCTTAGTCTTCAGCTGACAAATAATTATTGAATCATTAAAAGTAGATGAGAAGAATACAATATTGTCTGCTGCCATCCCTTTCCAGACCTACTCTGTACCATTATTTGGTGTGTGGGTGGGTGTGTATACATATATCGGTATATTTGTAAGAAAAGGCAGTGTTTGGCTTCTTTACCAAAAGAGGGAAACAGGGAAGGATTTAGAAGGCCAGACTAACAGGCAATCCTCTTTCTGGGTATTTTTCCCATCCAAAAAATATAACAAAACTCTTCATTGCAGTATTTAAATACTGAGTATTATTATCATAGCAACAATTGCAGGCAGAAAGAAAAGGAGATGAACTTGCAATCATGTGGGACTTCTGTCTCATGCAGTGAACAGCAAAATACCCTTGGATTTTCTAAATGCATCTGAGGAAGCAGGCTTGAGTCTATGAGTCATGCTACCTGCTTCTTTCTTTCAGTTAGTCTCAAAGGTGCTACAAGAGCCCTTTACATACTTAAACTAATAGTTTATGAACTCCTGCATGTGCAGTGTAATTTAAAAGCTAAGAACAACTGGACCAAATCAAAGATCTATCTAATCCTGTATCCTGTTTCTCAGACAGTCCATTTAACTCTACAAACAAAAACTACAGAAGGGGGGGGGGGTTTCTGTTCATTAATGGCAGAATGTCACCAGGATTACTTAGGTTTCCACTAGTAGGTTTGAACCCTAGTACATTGCACTTGGGAATAGCCCAGTGCAGGTGCACAGTGCATTTCCCTCACCTACAGTGGATCCCTTCCTCCCAAAGGGTGCTCAACAATGGTTCCTTTTCATCTTGGAGAGAAGTGACAAGTGGGGTGTTACAGGGTTCGGTACTGCGCCCAGTGTTATTCAACATCTTTATCAATGGCTTGGATGACAGAATTGGGGGCATACTTATCAAATTTGCAAATGACAACCAAATTAGGAGGAGTAGCTAATACCCCAGATGACAGGATCAAAATTCAAAATAATAATAATAATCTTTATTTCTAGCCCGCTCCTCTGTGAGTACAATCGGAGCGGGGTACAACAAGATTAAAACATCCAAATTAAAACACTTCATTGACCCATTTCCAGCCACCCTCCCCTTAAAAATAAATTAAATTAACAATAATTTAAAACCAACAACATTAAAAACATAATTCATCCTCCATAGTTCTTAAATTGAGGAGAAAAATAGCACCAGGCAAGGGGTCAAATTCAATTTATAGGTCCCGTTCGGAGCTGGGATCTAAGAGGTGTCAGGGAAGGCCTGCCGGAAGAGATGCGTCTTCAGAGCTTTTTTAAAGCAGTCAAGAGATGTTATAAGACGCATCTCATCCGGCAGTCCATTCCAAAGCTTGGGTGCGGTAGCTGAAAAAGTCCTCTGGGAGGTCTGCGACAGCCGAGTTTTCACAGGCTGTAGCAGGTTTCTCCCAGAGGATCGGAGTGTGCGGGGGGGGGGGTTCATACAGGGAGAGGCGGTCCCTGAGATAAGGTGGACCCAAGCCATGTAGGGCTTTAAATGTTAAAACCAACACCTTGTACTGCACCCAGAAACTAATCGGCAGCCAGTGGAGAGCCTTGAGCACTGGTGTTATGTGCTCTCTCCTTGATGTTCCAGTTACAAGCCTGGCTGCCATATTTTGGACCAATTGAAGTTTCCGGATTAAGCACAAGGGTAGCCCATGTAGAGCGCATTACAGAAATCCAGGTGTGAGGTTACCAGAGCATGTACCACAGTTTCCGGGTCCCTAATGTCCAGGAAAGGGCACAGCTGGCGCATCAGCCGAAGCTGATAACAGGCACTCTTGACCGTCACATTCACCTGACAAGTCATGTGGAGCGACGAATCTAGGAGTACCCCCAGACTGCGAACACAGTCCTTAGAGGAGAGTGTGACTCCATCCAGGACTGGAGACTGTATTCCCAAGCCTGGTTTCGGGCCTGTGACTGTTAGTACCTCCGTTTTGTCTGGATTCAGTTTCAATTTGTTTTCCCTCATCCAATCCATTACCGCCTCAAGACAGTCATTAAGAGGAGAGACGCCATCTGAAGTCTGTGCTGACGATCTGGACATGGAGAGGTATATCTGAGTGTCATCAGCGTACTGAAGACACTGAGCTCCATGCCTCCGAATGACCTCACCCAGTGGCTTCATATAAATGTTAAATATCATCGGGGACAGGATGGCGCCCTGAGGGACGCCACAATTAAGCTCAATTTTGGAAGAGCAACTGTCCCCGAGCCTCACTCTTTGGGATCTGCCAGAGAGGAAGGACCGGAACCACCGAAGAGCGGTGCCCCCGATCCCTACCTCCCTCAGCCGATTCAAAAGGATGGAGTGATCTATAGTTTCAAAAGCCGCGGAGAGATCCAAGAGCACCAACAGGGTCACACTACCCCTGTCAATGCTCAAGCAGAGGTCGTCAGCCAGTGCGACCATGGCGGTCTCAACTCCACATCCTGCCCTGAAGCCGGTTTGAAATGGATTCATAGAATCATAGAATAGATAATAGATAATCGGTTTCATCCAAGACAGCTTGGAGTTAGGAGGCGACTGCTCTCTCGATCACCTTGCTCAGAAATGGGAGCAAGGACACTGGTCTGTAGTTGTTCCTGTCCAGGGGATCAAGGGAGGGTTTCTTCAGGAGAGGCTTGACAGCCATGACCCAAATAGACTAGAATCAAAGACTCTTAGAGTTGGAAGGGGCCCCAAGGCCATCCAGTCCAAGCCCCTGCCATCCAGCCTTTGCTTAAAGACCTCCAAAGAAGGAAAGCTGGGCCAAAGCTAACAAAATGAAATTCAGCATGGAGAAATGCAAGGTACTGCACTTAGGGCGGAAAATATGAAATGCACAGATATATGATGGGGGACACCTGGCTGAATGAAACTACATGTGAAAGGGATCTAGGAGTCCAAGTAGACAACAAATTGAACATGAGTCAACAGTGTGATGCGGCAGCTAAAAATGCCAATGCAATATTAGGTTGCATCAATAGAAGTATAGTGTCTAGATCAAGGGAAGTAATAGTGCCACTCTATTCTGCTTTGGTCAGGCCCCACCTGGAATACTGTGTCCAGTTCTGGGCACCACAATTCAAAAAGGATGTTGAGAAACTGGAGTGTGTCCAAAGTAGGGTGACTAAAATGGTGAAAGGTCTGGAAACTGTGCCTTATGAAAAACGACTTAGGAAGCTGGGGATGTTTAGCCTGGAGAAGAGAAGATTAAGAAGTGATAGGAGAGCCCTGTTTAAATATTTGAAGGGATGTCATATTGAGGAGGGAGAAAGCTTGTTTTCTGCTGCTCTAGAGACTACGGTAGGATCCAGAACAATGGATGCAAGCTCCAGGAAAAGATTCCACCTAGACATTAGGAGCAACTTCCTGGCAGTAAAGGCTGTTCAACAGTAGTATTCAGTATCAGATAGCATCCGCTAGCTATTTACTCTGGAACACAAACTAACAACAGCACTACCATTTAAACCAAGAGTTTAAGATACATTCTGAGCACCCTGTGTATTTGCTGCTCATTTCTATAGGGACCAGGGCATATAAGATCCAGTGTGTGTGTGTGTGTGTGCCTTCAAGTCACTTGTCAAATTTTGGCAACCTCCTGAATTTCACAGGGTTCTCTTACACAAGGAATATTCAGAGGTGGTTTTTCCAGTTCTTTCTTCTGAAATACAGCTTGGTATTTATTGAGCATCTCCCTTCCAAGTACTAACCAGGGCTGACCCTACTTAGAGATTTCCTGCATGTATATATGGAATTAGAGAAGAAATCAGTTTTCCATCACATTCATCCTTCCATATATGTCAGCATGAGAGTGAATCAACCAGTAAAGCATGAGCAACTGACCCTCAAAAGATTGTACAGTACATGTAAGGCAACAACACTATGGCAAAAGCAGTCCAAAAATAGAATGGTGTAATATAATAGCTGCCCTCACAAGAACCTTAGCTCAAAAAGTTCCATTTGTTTGGGAAAGTGAGCTTACAAGAATCTAGCAAACTAGGCAAACTCACCTGAATGTTCCCACCAAAATCTCTTATGGAAAAGGATGAGGGGATATTCCAGTTCCTTACAGACTGTCATGGAACCCCCTGAAACAGTATTTATTTTTCTTCAGACAATTTTGTATTTTGTTGTTTTCCTGCCTCCTCACAGTAGCACACAATGGAGTGATAAAAATCAAGTATGGCTGGCATCCTTGCTCTGATTTGACTCAGCTGGGCTCCATACCCTTAAGATGCACAAAATGATCCAGCACGATCCACTGCAGAACTGGTGCTTTCCAGATTGCTAGAGACCATTGTGACAAGTGAATCCGAACCATTTAAAAGGTCTGGTGTGGCCTCCCAGCCCCTCTCTTTGGCCCTGTGGAATGGAGCTACCATTCACCATAACCCCCTGGCTATTAACGTTGCCTGTGTGTGGTGCTTCTTGTTAAAGTTTTTTCCTTGGCTTCCCAGACTAATTAAACCAAGCTCACAGCCCTATCCATGAATTCAAGGCATATGACACAGAGAGGCAATGGCCAAGATCCTATGTCAAGCAGATGGAATGTAATGTTCCCCCTGTGCAATTCTATGTCCTCTTCCCTGGGAGCTATCAGACCCTGGGAAGGGATCCTGCTGCTGTTGTAACTTGCTGGTAAGGTGGGGGGAGTCAATGTAAACAGTGAAAAGCAGCTTGTGGGGGAAGAAATCAGGGCATGGTCACAAATACAGTGCTCCCTCCACATTCACTGGGGTAGGGGTGAAGAACCCCTGTGAATGTGGGAAAAGTGCAAAAAAAACAACAACACTATTCTTTTTACCTGAAAGAACACCTCTCTAGGAATCTCCAGGTCCTCAAGTGCAACTCTATGATCTACGTCTTCCAGAAATTGATCGTAGAATCATGCTGGAGGATCTAAAAATGCCTGAAGATGTTTTCTTTAGGAACATGTAGGCTCTCCTGCACAACTCTATGGTCAATTTCTGGCAGAGTTGTGCTGGAGGACCTAGAGATTTCTAGCAAGAACATATTAATCAAAACCGCAAATACTTGTAATCATATCCCCAAAAGCCAAAGCAGCAAATGGGGAGGGCCAACTATATTTCTCTTGCTTCACCTGAGAGCCTAGGACAGCCATGTCTTCATTGTCTGGATTGACTACCACTTGTGCAATTGGTAAACCCTGGGGTTTTTTTTAATCTGCATTTTAATCTGCTTTGTATCTGAATTGGGGGGGGGGGGAGGGAATGGGATATAAGTAATAATAATAATAATAATAGAAGAAGAAGAAGAAGAAGAAGAAGAAGAAGAAGAAGAAGAAGAAGAAGAAGAAGCAGCAGCAGCAGAAGCAGCAGCAGCAGCAGCAGCAGCTGCCACCTCTCCCTGTATTTGACAAGCTTCCAGAGGGGAACATTTCAAATGGAGTTGAAAAAGCTAAAAAATAGTTCCCTGCGCTCTCTCCAAAAAGAGACATACAGTCAGCCCTCTATATCCACAAATTCTTTATTCATAGATTCAAGCATCCATGACTTGAAAATATTTTTAAAAATATATAAATTCCAAAAAGTGAACCTTGATTTTGCCATTTTATATAAGGGCACCATTTTACATTGTACTTGCACATCCATGGATTTTGGTATCCATAGGGGGTCCTGGGACCAAAATCCAGCATATACCAAGGGCCCACTGTATGTGCACATGAGCCACTCTTGCACATGTCACTAACAGGATGCTTCCCATATAAAATATAAAGGGCTACAGGGGTGCATACACAAACCCCTATCCTCACTGGTTTTACTGTCAAATTTCCTGTGGTAAGTGAAAGGATATGAAGGGGACAGGAACTTCTAGGTGTGCTTAATGTGATCTTCAAAGACCTGTAATCTGAAACGTTGATAAAGACTCTCATGGAAGGATTCTAACCACATTTCATCCAAACATGCAAACTTGTACGGTACTATAAACTCCACACAAAGTGTAAACTCATCTGCTTTGCTAAACAGGTAAAGCAAAATATCAACAACAGCATCACTCCTCATCCCCTTCTCTTTCCCTTAGGCTTCACAGTAATGATACAATGGCTATTTTATTTACCTTCTTAATAAAGAAAAAGCTCTTCACTCTATTTCTCCTCACAAACCTGTTATAAGGATACTTTGCTACATTAAGTAAACAAGCCAAACCATGCTCCATTGAATACCCTGCTGGTGCTCTTGGATCTCTCAGCGGCCTACTATAGAGCATGCCATCCTTTTGGGCCGGTTGGGGAGGTTGGGTATCGGAGGCACTGCTTTGCGGTGGTTCCGTTCCTTCCTCTCTGACAGGTCCCAAAGGGTGAGGCTCGGGGACAGTTGCTCTTCAAAGATCGAGCTTAATTGTGGCGTCCCTCAGGGTGCCATCTTGTCCCCAATGCTATTTAACATCTATATGAAGCCGCTGGGTGAGATCATCCGGAGGCATTGAGCTGAGTGTCATCAGTACGCTGATGACACTCAGATATACTTCTCCATGACAAGATCATCTGCTCTGACCTCAGATGGCATCTCTCATCTCAATGACTGTCTTGCAGCGGAAATGGATTGGATGAGGGAAAATAGTTTGAGGCTAAATCCTGACAAAACTGAGGTACTGACAGTCACCAGCCCGAAACCAGGTCTGGGAATACATCTTCCAGATCTGGATGGAGTCACACTCTCCCTACAGGACTCTGTTCGCAGTCTGGGGTACTTCTAGACTCATCGGTTCACATGACTAGTCAGGTGAATGCGGTGGTCAGAAGTGCCTGTTATCAGCTTTGGCTGATCTGCCAGCTGTGCCATTTCCTGGAGAAGAAGGACCTGAAGGCTGTGGTACATGCATTGGTCACCTCACGTCTGGATTACTGTAACACACTCTACATGGGGCTACCTTTGTGCCTAACCCGGAAACTTCAACTGGTTCAAAACATGGCAGCCAGGCTAGTCATCAAGGAGACAGTATATAGCATGAGTGCTTAAATCCCTCCACTGGCTGCCGATCAGTTTCCGGGCACAGTACAAGGTGCTGACTTTGACTTTTAAAGCCCTACATGGCTTGGGTCCAAATTATCTTAGAGACCGCCTCCTCCCATATGAGCCCCCGCATACACTTCGGTCCTCCAGAAGGAATCTGCTTCAGCCTATAAAAACTAAGTTGTCCCAGACCTCCCAGAGGGCCTTTTCTACTATTGCTCCCAGGCTGTGGATGAGATGTGTCTTATTAGAACCTTGGAAAGCTTTTAAAAAGCAACCAAGATGCATCTCTTCTGGCAGGCCTTCCCAGACAGTAACTAATTTCCCATCGCCTGATGACCCCCCCCCCCCCGCCCCCATCCAGCCGCCTACAGGGGACTTTGAAAGAATGTATTTTAAATCTTGATTCTTTTAATTATGATTAGTTTAATACTGTTTTAAGAGGAGGGAGGTGGGTATCTTTGGAGGTTTTTAACTATATATGTTATACCCCGCCCCGATTGCTTGCTCAGAGGGGCGGGTAAGAAATAAATTATTATTATTATTACTACATATAATGTGGAAACTGTGGGTGTTTCTGAATTGATAGCAACCTATTTTCTGGCAGGACAGTGCCAGTATTGCAATGGGAAATGGTTTCCCTAATACATTTGGACTAAATTCACAACCTAACCCCATACAACCTTTATCTGAACAAGTATCCTGTAGATGTGTATCAGCATATGCTCCAAGCAAGTGCTGTAACAAATCACTCTTTGCCATCATCTTTCACATGTGAATTCTTAAATCCATTTTTTTCCCTGCCAAGCAGCAAGAATCACATGAAGCTATTCTCCTCTTAAAACAAGTAGATAAGATGCAGATTCATAACCATGTCCATAGTCCTCGGATACATGGATGAACAAGCACATATAAAAGCTGTCATAAGAGAGAAAAACACACATACACATGGAGATCAAATTATGTTAACAGCTAGAACTACCCATAAGTTGAAGCAGTGCTAGAAAAAGAAATGGAAAACTCCTGCACTTTGCAGAATAGGTTGGGCAGCTGCTGTGTGGTTTCACATTACCAAAGTATTGAATGTTGTAGTTTACAGTCATACTCCAAGTTCCCTTCTCTTTAAACTGTGATCTCATCATACAGAATATGACCAGCTGTCTTGGAATGCCTAGAGTGCTACCAATTTGGCTTTGTGAACATACTGCAATTTTGACTGTACCAGCCATTCAAGCCTGGAAAAGAAAAGATCTTTATTTATGACTTTTTGGCTGTAGTAATCACCACAGATCTTTTAGGAAGTTATAGATGGTACACTAGACATTCAGATTTTTCTTTTTGGTAGTAAGAGAAAAATCCAATATTTAACAGTTGTGGAGAGAAAAACAGAAAACAAAAACAAATTACACATATTTGAATACTATACTGATGATACACTGTTGCATCAATTAATTTAAATATATTATTATAAACTAAGTTTATAATAATTTTGTTTTACTGTTTTACTGTTGCTTCTGAAAGTAATTGTAAATCAACAGGGTACAGTTTTCTGGTTGGAATGCACATGAAATTATTTTCTGATGCTCCTGAATTAAAGTGTGTTTACAATACGGAAAGCTGACATGTCAGAAAGCTAGGAAGGGCTTAGTTTTTCACCTCTGTCTTTCATTTCTTTAACGTTCATTTAACAATATCAAACTCCAGAAGAAACTGCCCCAGAGATCAGCAACACACAAATCATTTTATTATTATTTAATTTACTTCCTATTTTTCCTTCAAAGCAGCTCAGAGATATCTCTAATTCCCTCCTTGACACCACATCATCCTCAGACGAACCTGTGAGGTAGGTCAGGAGGCAGTGACTGGCCCAAGGTCACTCAGTGGGTTACATGACTGAATGCAGATCTGAACTGCCCAGTCCTAGTCCAATGTCTGTAACCACTGCACTGGACTACATTTTATTACAATAGTCTGAAGGCTTTACACAAAATCTGCAGTGTCAAAAAAGAAATCTTTCACACATACCAACATTCCCCTTAGAGATCATTATGGCTTCTTATTGCTAGACAGCATTTTGAAGGATACTTTAATTGCTAGCAGCCTAATTGTTAGTTCCAATTATAGTTGATTCACTGGAGAAAGAAAAAACACATTACTACTAACAATAGTAAGTTCACACTTATGTAAACCCCATTGATTCAATGAATCTATTCTAGTTGGGACCAACATCTAGCTGTACACACTGAATTATGGTTAATGTCAAAATTAATGACTCATGATGACTGCAATAAAAGATATTCCCACGTGATGCCCTCACTTTATTTCAGGTATGCCAATTTTGTGCCATCTGTCCACAATCCATGCATGTCACATGGGCATCCATATCCATCCTGCACCAACTTCCTCACTTGGCTACTGACTGGATGAAAAAACAGGGGGGAAAAAATCAAAACAGGGTTTTGTTGACTTGGAAACTGGGCAAGAACCATGAGTACACTGACAGGCATTTTAAGTTCATATTCATCTGGTCCTCAAATGAACATAATGGAAATAATTATTACTTCTCAGAAAGGACAAACTCCAGGATTCACACATGGTCTGCTCACTCATTGAGCCAGGACAAGTTTGCTGCCTGCCTGCCTGCCCGCCCGCCTGCCCGCCTTCCTTCCTTCTTTCCTTCCTTCCTTCTTTCCTTCCTTTTATTTTTCACAGGAGAAACAGCTGCTTCTCTCTATGTATACCTCTCTCTCGCATTCTTTCCCCCAGATGACTGCAGCTACAGCATTCTTTTTCCTGGCACTATTAGACCACAAGGGAGAAAGTGCACACATAGACACCATTAACACTGTTCTGTTAGTGCTTCTGGATTTTTAATAGGTTGCAGCACACAGCAGAAACAGCTCTGCAATTACAGGATGAAGAAGTGAAAGACCAAATCCTTCCTAGCTTTCTGACATGTTGGCTGTCCACATTCTGAGACACTTTAATTCAGGGGCATCAGGAAATAATTGCATGTACATTCCAACCAGAAAACTGTACCATATGTCCCTGTGTTGATTTACAACTACTTTCAGAAAGAGTCCTGAACAAAATAGACTTGCTTTTCCCTGCATTGTCAATTGCAATGACGACGACAATGCAAATAGCAATACAAGACAGGCCACAGTGTTGCCCAGCCAAACCAGACCAAGACTGGCTGTACATGTGAGGTAGACCTATATAAAGCCCACCTCAAGGCTCAGAAAAAGAGGGCCTCTTGCAAGAGTCCCAGGGTCTTGTGCAATCAGAGATATCATGGGAACTTTACACTCTCATGAGAAGCCCTTGTTATGCCGGACCCTGCAGGCAGTGCCTCCCATGGAAAGGTGTTCAGAGTTTGGCACAGGTACAGCCATGCTGGACACTGAAGGCAACACCACATCACCTGAAAAGACCTTAAGGGTTTGGTGTGGCTGCAGCCATGCCGGACTGTGAAGGTAGCACACACACCCCAAGGCCTTCTGAGTCACTAATAAGAACTAAATATACTCACTAATAAGCAACAAATACTGGAAATACTGCAGATTATTAAAAGCCCTTTCCTCATAAACCAGGGATAGGAGAAGCAAAGCCCCCTAAACTCACTTCTGCAGCCTCCCAAGCCCTCCTGGTGATCCCCCAAATCTCCTATACACACACCCTTCAAGGTGTTTTTTTTTCCACAATGCTTTTTAAAGTGATCCCCCCCCCCATGACCAAAATGCTCCCAAACTACCTTTTAACACCTGCTCTCCCAGAAACCTCTGGGAAAAACCCTGGGAAAGTAAAAAGAAACTGGGAGTTATCTGATGTCACTTCCAATGCATCCAAATATACCAGCACAAACATGGGGGACAAAATCTGGCCTCTGTCTCCTACCCTCCCTGCCATAAACAGTCAGTTCCCAAAGGACTGTTGAAATAAGCAAACAAAAAGTCTCCACTGCCACCATCTGATTCATTAATCTCTCACTGCCAAGCATGAAATACCCTTTCTCGCAACAGAGTTTGAATAATTCACGCTCTTGACACTATCTCCATTAGTGCAGTGAAAGCATCTCCCCCTTATAGACAGCCAGAAAACAGTAGATCATTCACACAAATGGGTTTTGTGTTTTCACAGTTTTTTCATCAGAACCTTCTAGAGCTGAGCAGTTTTTTGTGGAATCCCTGTTCTAGCTCCTACTGCGTACGTCTCCAAGAAGAGTTCAGACGGGGGGAAAAACCAGAAGTAAAAGGCATAATTCCAGCATAATCCTGCAATCGCGCTGAAGTTATCCAGGACTTCTCTCATGAACAACCCAGCATACTCTGGCAACAAACCATTCACAGGGAAGTCCCGTGAATGGCCTCTCAATAGTGTGAATGAAATGTGATTGTGAGAGTGTGAAAGTTAATTGTGCTTCATTCATGCTCTTGAGGAAGCAACCAGGGACATTTACCCAGACTGCATTTCAGTAGAAGCAATCCATTCCCATTGCCAGAATCGGTTTTGCTGTGGGTTTCTGCCTTAAAAAAAAAAAAAAAGATATGGGGCACGATTTTGTTTACACTGTATTAAAAGAATGTGGTGAAGAAATAAATTTTATTTTATTGTATTGTATTCTGTATGGGGTGGAAATATGATTTGCAGACATGTGACATAGCGCCAAAATGGTGCATGCACAAAATGATCAATTCCAATGTACTAATGATTCATTCATGGATGAGTGCAGAACACAATCTCAATATTATTTGGCATTTATGTCGCGATTGCGTGACTGTGCAAAAATATCAAGCGATATAGTGCTACTGTTGCATTAGCTTTCACTATCACGATTATTGCTGAATTGTCCCTGGTGTGATAATCTCCCGGGATACTATCCCCAGTTCTATTTCTCCAACCAAACAATTATTTGAGTTTCTTTATCACTATTTTTCGTTTATTTTACTGCTTGTTGCTTCATTTAGTTCCTTGTCATTACTTTCCTTAGTTTCAATCACTGTCTTCCATTATTTTCTATGACTGCTAAGGCCCTATTCCAGATGCATACCACCTGCAGTGGCATGATCACCCAGTCTGGCAGATGCTCCAAATGCCCCTTCTGCTTTGGCCAAAGCCAACAGATCCAGTCTTGTATGATTTACCTAGGGTTTATGAAGCAGGGTCTAAGAAATTGCATTTCCTCCTTTCATGTGCATGTCTTGTAATCCTCTCTTAAAATAACTGACAAAGTGGCCCAGAATAAGTCACTTCATGCAACCTCTACATCTCTCTATAAAAACCCACTGTAAGGAGTTCGAATGTATTTGTAAAGAGATGCTGGGCACTTCAATATGAGGAACAATTTCTCCCCTGGCTCTTTCAAAATCTTCTTTAGCTTCCGTTTTGCTACTGAGTGCTTGATACCATGTCAGACATCCATTTCCACAATAGGATAACATTTTTTGGGTACAACAGCTTCAGCAAGACTGGTGGTTTCCATCCGTGCAACCTACACCTGACAGATTCTTCATTATTGTTGAAATGTGCCTTCTGGCTTATGATGACCCAATTCAAAGGTTTTCTTGGCAAGATTATTTCAGGGGAGAGTCATCACTGTCTTTGTCTAAGGCTGAGAAAGCATGACTTTCCCAAAGTAACCCAGTGGGTTTCTATGACTGAGTGGGAATTCAAATCTTGGTCTTCCAGAATCATAGTCCAACACTCAAAACACTACATCACTATTTCCTAAGCCTTGAAAACATCTGTTAAGTCTCACTTACCAACCTAAGTTTCAAAGTCTCCTAAAACAAAGAAGGCAGGTGAACTATGCATTATCCAGTGCTTTGTATCATGTGCCTTCCTTGATCCAATCAATGCCACATGCCAACAATATCACTATGTACATTTAGTCTCCAGCTTTCAATGAAGCATCAATACAGATAGCAGACATGATTCAAAGACTGTTGTGACTGCCTATACCTATATTGGAAAAAATTACAGCAAATACAGAACATCTTTCTCAGATGAAGTCTTACAGTTAGCTTAATGTTCCCAAGAGGAAATCATTAATTGATTACCCCCTTAATCTTGCACTAACTGCTTCCAGTAATTGACCTGGAATGCATAGCAGAGTGTGGAATATCAGTCAACTATTGAGATCCCTGCATGAATATTGAGACTGAGAACATATGTGAAGAGAACCTTTTCCCAGGCACTATTCCCGATCAACTTCATACAGGGATTACAGAGAAAGGGATTGTAGATCCCGCATTTGTTTCTCCTTCAGGCAGACATCTCCTTACTATTCCAATTGCCTTTGCTACTCCAGTTGTCTGTTCTTCACACAGACTTCCACTTACCACCATTTTCCCTCTTACTATGACTGGTCCAAACCCCATTTTCCATGCAAGAGTCATAGAGAATACTAATGTTCTTCCTGTAACTATTGTACATAGTGTCCTTTTCCATATTACTGTGGTGCCTGTTCAGTTCAACTGACTGCTGCAAACTTGAGATCTCTCAAGGACCTCTGCCATAATTGTCCACGACCAATTCACTCAATCAACAGTTCCATGCAACTGCTACTGACGTAAGCAATTCAGTGCTTAATACCAATATAAGTAAAAGAAGACAAAGAACAGATCTGCCAATTGCCATATCAGTCCCAACACCCAACATTTAGTTCTGTAAATGTATCATCCTTACCAACTATAACACAATGTCTTCAGTTTAATGCACTGTAAGCTCTTTATTGGCTCCAGACATGGCAAGTTGCCTCAAATATTAACACATAAGCTTCAGTACTGATTGCATTGCATGCACTATCAATTTCAGTGCTACATTTGATACATACAGCTTCTCATGTTCCATCCTCTGAAGGGGAAGCACAAACTGTACCAACATATGAAGAGAAAGATTAAGGCATTCTTTGGGAAATGGATATGATTCTTGCATCCCCATCTCCAGTGACTTCCTTTCCAGACCCAGGCATTGTTAGAATCACACAACTCTCTTTGTCTGAAGGCTGAGCAAATACAGTCAGTTCTTCATATCGATGGGGGTTCTGTTCCAGTTCCCACTCAAAGTGGAAAGCAAAATTCATTGGACCTCAAATCCTCTTGTTCCTAATGGTAATGCAATGCATGCAACCATGCTGGAATGGCCAATGGCATGCACCGCCATTGGGGAGAACAGGATGGAGGGTTTCCATGGATGGAAAGCCCACAGAAGAAAAGAAACAACTCTATTATGAATGACTAGGGCCCTGACCAGAACAGCCAAGGTAGCAAGGGCTTAGCCCATGCTGTTCCAGCCCAGGTGCTCACCTGGGTTGGTCCCTGGGCTGGCATAGGGATGGGTGGGTGTTTTCATCCCCAACCCCATGCTGATCCAGGGACCTGCTACCAGCACATGCCTCTTACTTTTCTGCACCATTGCTCCTAATAAGAAGGCTTCCATTGCCACATTTGATGCAGAAATGGGGTGCTTGGCTGCACCCACATAACCAGGCTCCCCATTTCCACATTAGACACAGCAATGGGGGGGGGGGGCTTCTCAGTAGGAGCAACAGTGCAGGAAAGAAAGGAGCTCATGGGGGCCATCTGAATAGCCAAGTTTTGCTACAGAGTTTCCAGAAAACTCCACACCAAACCAGGGGTCAAATTGATAAGAGCTGTTTATGCTGGGATTGAGCTGAACTCACTGGATCTGCATTCAGTCTGCCAGGATGGGGCTAGATCCTGGCCCTGGGGAACTGGCCTGCATTGTCCAAACAGGTTGACAGAGCTGGAGGGAACATAGGCCTTTGGCCCATGTGGACAGCTCCTAGATCTCTAGGGATGAAGGTTAAATTCCAGTCCCACCAGTGTATGATCCTGTTTTTCAGTGGGTCAACTGCAACATTTTACAACCTCTAATGGTACTACATCTATCAGAGCTATGAAAATTTATTCCAAAATCATAGACTCAGGGGCTAAAAGCCACCTGTCTTTGCCCCTGCCACATGCTGCCTGCCCCTGCCACATGCTGATCTGTTCCCTTAAAAGAAACTGCTCTAGGCAGCTTCTTTTTAGGGGTGTCACTGTTGTGCTTGCGTGACATGATGATGCTCCTTCTGCAGAGCGCCATTTGGATGCTCTGACACCCATGCATCATCATGGTGCGACCCATGTACACAGGGCCACGGCAACATGGTGCATGGATGCCGATAATAGAGCTGGGCACGTGTGGATGCCGAGCCCTACTTTTGAGCCCCAGCCAGGACAAAGCGCCTATCTATACTGGCCCTAAATCATCTTCTATGTTTCCAACTTCAAGACAGACTGAAAATGTGTGTGGGATTCACAAGGATGGTGTAGCTTTCTTTTTCAGCGCACTCCCCTTAATTCTGCCATAGTGGAAGTTGCACAGATAAACAAACATGAGGGTGGAAAGTTCAATCAGCTCCACCTGACAAAGAAAGTTTCAAACTTGACTTTATGGGCATATGGTTTTACTCCTCCACAGCTCTCCCCAAGAGAGTGAGTAAGCATCTATGGCATCATATCAACAGTATTTGTGGGAGGAAAACTGCTCCAGTTTTAAACAACCTACTAGAGTCACAAAAATGTTGCCACCATCTCTCAGTTTGGAGCTGACAAATCAACAGATTAATGCAACATGTCATGCAGCAGACTGCACATCCAAGGACACAGCTCCAGTTGTTGCATTAAAATTACATGCTTTTATCAGTCTGCAGTTATAATTGATGTCACTATGGCTCAGACTGAAGATCTTCAATTTGACAGGCAAAGGCACTTCAGTGCAAAAACAGGTGAATCATAGAATCATAGAATTATAGAGTTGGAAGAGACCACAAGGGCCATCCAGTCCAACTCCCTGCCATGCAGGAACTCCCAATCAAAGCATCGCCGGCAGATGGTCATCCAGCCTCTGCTTAAAGACCTCCAAAGAAGGAGACTCCACTATACTCCAAGGGAGTGTGTTCCACTGTCAAACAGCCCTTACTGTTAGGAAGTTCTTCCTAGGAGTTTATCACACGAGTGGAATTTCTCTCAATTTCGAAAGAAATGAAAGTGGGGCCAGTTCAGAAATGAGTGATTTCGCTAGTTCAGTGAATTTATATGATTGCGTATTGACGCTGCATTGCGTCCGAAATGACTTCCCATTGCCCGAAATTGCCTGAAATTGCGTGTGATAGTTTCTCACACAATAACGTGAAACCCCATGATTGTGTTTGGAAGGACTTCCCATTGCCTGAAAATGCATGAGGTAGTCTCTCACGCATCCACGTTCTAGTCTCTAGATAATTCTGGATTGAGTAAAATATCATCCAGCTTCTTGAAACATTGACTGTATCTGCATTGCAGAAATAATGCACCACTTTAACTGCCATGTCTCAATGGACTGAAATCCTGGGATGTGTAGTTTGTTTTGGCACCAGAGCTAAAGGGAAGGCTAAATATCTCACAAAACTACAAATTCCAGAATTCTATAGCACTGAGCCATGCCAGTAAAAGCAGTGTCAAAGTGCATTATTACTGCAGTGCAGATGCAACCAGAATCATTGACTCACCAGATTGCTGCAGTTGCCCCAAGCAATTTATCAAGATATCTTAGTAACATGTCAACATCGGGTTCAACATCACCAACAACTAACTCCTGAGATCTTAACATTACAGAAAACGTTTATGCTAGCAAGTTTGATAGTTTGATTCTTGGTCTTTTTCAGTGGATTTCTGGTGTACCACTCCACCAAAGGTAATGAAGAGATTGCTATACTTTTGGTGAGAAATTACATATATTCACTATCCCTTTACCTCGTATATCCATTTCTTCTTTTGATACTTTACATTTCTAAAAAGGAATTGAGGAATCTGCCCCACAGCAGGGTTACCAAATCTCCCAGTCTTTATCTCTGAAAATCAATCAATCTCCCCTTCAAAGAAGAGGTAAGATGGTACCCATGGTTATCATTCAGAGATTCATTCTCAGGTATTGAACAGTATCAGTTCAATGGGAACACTAACAGCTGGCTTTTTGTCTTAACACAAATTGACATCAGATTTAAACCTTACTCTAACACTGGGGCAAACTGAGGTTGGACTATGACTCTGGAGACCAGGATATGATTACCAGCTCAGCCATGAAACCCATTGGGTGACCTTGGGCAGGTCACAGGCTCTCAGCCTCAGAGGAAGACAATGGCAAACTTCATCTGAACACATCTTGCCAAGAAAACCTCATGAGTTTATTTCCTGGACTTTAACACAGCCCACATGACTCAAATGAATGGCCTCTGCATACATGGATATCCCTCCATCTCATCTTAACTGAGAACAACAACATCTTGATAACATATAGACCTGTTACTCTAACATCGTCATATTTTTTGCTATTTGGCTGACGAAGAAGCCAATTGTGCTTTGAAAATCTGCATCATGTGCTTTCTGCATATTGCAGAAAATTTGGCACACTAAAGATATCACTTTTCAGTGGATTTTGAGTGTTATTTTTGTACTTTTAAGTACATAGACTCAGGTGGGGACAGAGCTTGGAAAAGTTCCTTTTGGGGCTACAAGGCTAAGAAGCCACTGGCAATGCTGACTGGATAATTTGGAGAATTATACTGGCCCGTTTTACACGGGCAAAAAAAGGCGCTTTTAGGGCTAAAAAGCCCGCATTTAGGGTTAGGGAGGGCGTAGCCTTTACACCCTCCCTAAGCCTAAAACGCATGGATGCCGCCATTTAAAGATGGCGGCGTCTACACGGTGGCGCCGTACAAGCGTCATCACGTGTGCAGCGTTTTGACGCGCTGCGCACGTTTTGATGCTCTGGCGGCGCGGGAGGGCGCCAATCGCGCCCTTCCCGCGCCGCAAAAAAAGAGCTCGATCCCGGAGCTCTTTTTTGCGGCGGGTTGTTGCGGCGGGATGAGGCCTCTGGGGCTGCCCGTGTGGCAGCCTAGGCCTCATCTCGCCGCTAGAAGGGGCGAGTTTGGACCGCCCCTTTTAGCCAATGTAAAAAGCACCACTGTATCTAAAGAGCAATTTTTTCAAGCCCAGGAGGGCTCCATGGAATAGAAATCCACAAAAGTAATTTCTCCAGACTTGGGGAACTTTTAAGGTGCCATCAGGTTGTCTAGTGATCAGCCATAAAATACTGGTAGTACCAAGGACAGCACTATAAGGAAGGAAGCAATTTCCATTAAGATCAGAAGTGAGCAAAAGCAGTGGGTAAGGATTCCTGACAATTATTACATATTATAACATATGTACATGTAAACACACCCATGGCAAGTCTGATATATGAGCTAACATTTCGATAAAATGACCAGCTTGATAGATGAAGGGAATGCTGTGGATATAGGATATCTTGATTTCAGTAAGGCCTTTGACAAGGTTCCCCATGACATTCTTGCAAACAAGCTTGTAAAATGTGGACTAGACAAGGTAACCGTTACATGGATTTCTAATTGGTTGACTGACCGCACCTAAAGGGTGCTCAACAATGGTTCCTTTTCATCCTGGAAAGAAGTGACCAGTGGGGTCCCACAGGGCTCTGTCCTGGGCCCAGTGCTGTTCAACATCTTTATTAATGATTTGGATGACAATATTGGGGGCCTAGTTATCAAATTTGCAGATGACACCAAATTAGGAGGAGTAGCTAATACCCCAGAGGACAGGATCAAAATTCAAAATGACCTGAATAGACTAGAAAGCTGGGTCAAAGCTAACAAAATGAAATTCAACACAGAGAAATGTACGGTACTGCACTTAGGGAGGAAAAATGAAATGCACAGATATAGGATGGGGGATACCTGGCTGAATGAGACAACATGTGAAAGGGATCTAGGAGTCCAAGTAGACCACAAGTTGAACATGAGTCAACAGTGTGATGCAGCAGCTAAAAAGGCCAATGCAATTTTAGGCTGCATTAATAGAAGTATAGTGTCTAGATCAAGGGAAGTAATAGTGCCACTCTATTCTGCTTTGGTCAGGCCTCATCTGGAATACTGTGTCAAGGTTTTGGGCACCACAATTAAAAAAGGATGTGGAGAAACTGGAGTGAGTCCAAAGGAGGGCAACTAAGATGGTGAAGGGTCTGGAAGCCATGCCCTATGAGGACCGCCTTAGGGAGCTGGGGATGTTTAGCCTGGAGAAGAGAAGGTTAAGAGGTGATATGAGAGCCCTGTTTAAATATTTGAAGGGACGTCATATTGAGAAGCTTGTTTTCTGCTGCTCCAGAGACTAGAACATGGAACAATGGATGCAAACTGCAGGAAAAGAGATTCCACCTCAACATTAGGAGGAACTTCCTGACAGTAAGGGCTGTTTGACAGTGGAACACACTCCCTCAGAGTGTAGTGGAGTCTCCTTCCTTAGAGGTTTTTAAGCAGAGGTTGGATGGCCATCTGTTGCGTATGCTTTGATTGGGAGTTCCTGCATGGCAGGGGGTTGGACTGGATGGCCCTTTATGGGATCTCTTCCAACTCTATGATTCTAAGTACCTCCAATCTGAATATATCTAATTCACCAGCTGTCTCCTATGGACAATTCATTTATCAGCCATGACCTTAAATAGCACCCTCTCACCAGGTAATAGGTATCTTGAACTTCACTTTATATGTTTGTGGCTCCTCTCTGGCTTGCCAGAACTTTCACACTGCTACTGGGATTTTTCTGGCTTCAAAGGCTTCAGGACATGCTTCCCTATAGTATCTCAGTTCCCACTCAGTTTCTCATGTATCCAGTCACACTCACCTAGCTACAAAGAAGCCATGCATATGGTTACAATAAATTCTCCCACTGTCTCTACCCTGAATCCCTGACCTGGGTCCCTTTTATCAGATGTACACTTTCATCCGATCATCCCCAAATAGCACCTTCAGATGTGAAGTCAAGAAGCTCTCCCTTCTTAACATATGTATACACCAAGGGAGAGTTAATACTTCCTTGACCTTCTAAGAAGGTGACAAGCAAGACCTTGACTGTAGCAACAGAATCATCATTTCATTATTCCCTTAACAAACAAATAAAACACTTGTTAATCTAATGTATTGTGTCAAGTGCCTTGTTTTCAGACTCCAAAATGCCTCCTTACTTCTTTCTAGTTTTCTTCTACTCAAAAGGATGGCACATCTATTATTAAAAAGTTTAATTGTTTTTTTAAAAAGATTCTTTTTTTAGTTCTTCTTGTATTTGTTATTATGATAGATACTGACAAATCTTATTAAAATCCTGCTATGAAAACCAGCCCCTAAACACTGCAATGGAACAAAATATAATTCTAAGGGCTGAATTCTTTCAATTGGCTGCTAAATGCTTTTGCAGCCGTGTGTTTCCCTGAGCATGGGATCTCATGTATATAACTGGTACACTATTTTTCAAATGATGAATCTGGAAAGGAAAAGCTGTTATTTGAAAAGGTACTTGTAGGATGATGTCATATAATTTAGTACCCTGGACCGATAATTGAGACAGGATGATCCATTAAAGCCTAAATTCAATGTTACGTTGCAGACATACTAATGGAGGTGTGGGGTTGGTTGTTTTTCTAAAAATATTTTTCTCCACCTCTGTGTCTGTGTGCCTTTAAGTCACCTGTTGACTTATGAGAGTCTCGTGAATTTCAAAGTGTTTTCTTAGGCAAGGAATACTAGAGATGGTTTTGCCAGTTCCTTCCTTAATCTACAGAGTAAAAAAATGCAACTAACAAATTGTCACATTTCACTGTTCTTCTGGTTCTGCTCACAGCCTGCCATGGCTGTTTTAGTTTGTTTGTTTGTTTAAAACATTAGGAGACCATTACACATGCCTACAAATAATCCAGTCTGGTCCTAAAACAGCACAAAATGTGATTAAAAGTAATGCCTTCTCAGCCATAATCATCACAGCAATTACAAACTGGCAACAACAAAATTCAAAATTCTATCTGATTAATACTTGGCTTTTTCTCAAACTGGCTTTGAGACATAGGAGAAAGCACAGGGAGCTCTCTAAATGAGTCAAAGTAGACATCATGCTGTTTATTTCCAATGTTGCTACAATAAGCTGTCATATTAAAGAATCATCAGTTGCTATTTTATGTGCTCTTATTTGTGAGACAGTTCCACTGGATGTAGCTATTCAAAGTAAATAACCATGGGATAGGGCTGCGACCTACTAACACTACACGTATACCAGTATTTATCAGACCTGTATCACTGCAGTACCAAAAAGTTTTCCAATATTACTGTAGATAAAATGAATGAACATTCCCTTATTAGTGTGTGTGTTGTTGTTTTTCTTGCAAAGTCTTTGCTCTTTTTACAAGGGAAAGAAAAAGAGAGAACAAGCAAGAACAAAGAATTATATATGTTGAATTGGAGATTCAAGTGTCAAGGTTTGAGATGGTTCTTAAACCCTGACAAACTTTTAATGATTCGAAGTGTTAACATCCCATCTAAACATGCTATGTGGAAGTAAGGGTTGAGTTTTCACTGACATTTGTCATTTGAATTACCATGTTATTAAGTCATGATTTACAAATGTGAAAGACCCTCAATGGACAAGATTTTACAGCTGCCCTATAATCTCATGCCTCAGTCTAATGTTTTTCCATAGAGCTTCAATGTTCTTTAATTATTTTGGTGTTTATTTTTTTATTTTGTGTTTAATTTGTTTTAATAGGGTTTGCTAGCCAACCTAGGCAGTATTTGTAAGTAGAAAGGCAGAGCAAAGTATAATATATAAGTACGTAGATGCCATTCACACATTGAAAGTAAATCACCAGATCAAAATTCACCAATTGATTAAACATAAAGAAATGTGCATTCATGTGGGAATCAGCACCAAAACTCAGATTTTAATGGAATTAGAACTGAGGCTTATTTCTGTGGCCCTCTGCCTGAGATATATGGACATTATGTACTGTAAGAACCATGATATAAGAAACTTGACTTTGTGTTCTTGGGTAACACAATACAATTCAGATGTGGTTATAAAACTACCTTGCACAATGTGGTGCCTTCAGCTCCCATGACTCCTCAACCATATTAAATGGGAATGATGGGAGCTGTAATCCAAAACATCAGGGAGGATTATCAAAAAAAGATAGCTGGTGACTTAATAAATTAATAAAGGTAAAGCATGGGTGAAAAAGAAAAGAGGGAAGACTGACTTAAATGAACCTCCAGCTCCATCTGCACACACCTTTGGCTCCATAAATTGGTCTTCACCCCACATTACACATAGCTGGGACAGACCCAGTTTGACCCAACTGATCTGCCACCACTGTGAGTAGTTTAAGCCTCTGTTACACAAACACATGCCTCAAATTCTTTCCTACCACAGTGGCTTGCTGTTGTGGGGCTCAGCTTGATTTCTTAAACATCTGTTTGCCAGCTGTATATTCTGTTTAAATGTGTTGTGAACAGCAGCATGACCTTCCCCCTGTAGCAACTCACCCAGCTACCCATTATGTGCAGATAGAATATTACACTACTCATAGCTAAAATGAAGCTGGAGCAGATTTTTTTTTTAATTAAAATATGAGCAATTTTGGGGAAAAATGTGAAAAATAATTTATTAGCAAGATCCTTTTGAAAAATTTAAAGAGCTGGGTCATTAAATCTAGCTGTAAAGTACAGTCACCCAACTTAGCCTTGATTGCTTTCTGATGTGAACAGGCTACTGTTACAGTGTGAAGACACAAGATTATTGAAGAGAGAACACATCCACTCCATGTGCCAAAGCCTTGGAGAAGGCTGTCCTTCCTGATAAATGCTGCGCCCTGAAGGACTCTCTTCCTCCCTTGCCACAAAAGTGGAGGAGGAAGGGATGAACAATGATGTGTGGGGGTGGGATAAGTTCGTTTCCATCTCTAGAAATCATTATAGAAGTTTATGAGAAAGAAGTGGGGCAGAGGTGGGAGTGCTGCTGGAGGGGATAAGGGCATCAGGATTCAGGCCTCCCCCGTGAATTTTTCCTTCAGTCCCAAAATTTTCAGCATTGCAGTAATGTAAAACGTCAATTGAACACTTAGTGCATGTGGCTAAAGCAGCCAAAGAAAAGGGTCAGGCAAAAGTACAAAGGGAATACAAACATAGCAATTAATTCTTGGTGCAAATGATATTCAATGTCTCATTTTCTGCAGTAGTAGAAATTTGGGGATAGAAAGAAAATGTCATGCAGGGCAGGAGCAGAATTCTCATTTGGAGAAGTCATGATTTCATTCATTAATGTTGAACCGTCAGGGCTGTTATAACCTACCAGCACTCTGAATGCAAGTACCACAGAGCAATTAAAGGGCATTAACTATGTAATTGAATTAAGGGAACTTGAGAAGGCCAGCTGGTACAGCACTCTGGGGACAGACAATTTGCAAGACTGGGGAATCAGTGGCCTCATTGAGATTTGCCCTGTTAATAATGGGTGCAATACCTTCACAATTGTGGGAAATGGCAGACCTCAGGGGAGGAGATTTATTTTATTTGCTTATTCTTTACATTTTTTGATTGCCCCTCAGCTCAATGAGAAACAAAAATAACCTATTACAATAAACCCAGACAGCACCACTGAAATGGCATGAATCATTAAAAGATTAGCAAAACAATCTTGTCTACAATAGCCACCTAAAGGGCAGCCAAAACAGAACTAACATAGCTTATTTAAGGAGGGGTGCTGCTACACATAAGGCCCTGTTTTGAGTACCTCATAAAGGCTTCATATGAGGATTGTAAATTAGGAGCAAGATCCTAGATGTTCTTGCAAATACCCTGGCTGCAAGCTATATAAGGTGAAACTCCACAGCTTGAATTGGGGCCTACAAGCAACCTAGAAGCCCAAGCAGCCCATTATTGCTAACACATCAGGTGACACTGGGCCACTGCAGCCACTAAGCCACTCAGGAGTAGCACTGGCCAAAAAACACCCCCAAAGCCGCATCCCTCATGTATAATGTATAATTTTTAAACATGACATATGCAAAGATAACTAGCATCTTGGATAAAATGTGTAATATAAATCAAAAGTAAGTTCTTGCCAAGAGTAGCTTTGCATTTACATTAGGTTTAAGGAAAAACCAATATGTGCAGGTAATAGGAGGGGCCTTAGCTTCAGTAACTAAACACAGGCACAGAGAAAGCCCCATCTAGAGCAGTAGTGTCACTAGGGTTGGCATCACCCAATGTGGTAACACATGGTGTCAAATACACTTCCACTGGCCTCCTCCCATAACACAGCATACAAAATCCTTTCTAATGCTTTTTGTACTAATGTTACTCAGAAACTGTAATTCCCATAGCTCACTGAATGTAATGGCAATAGTGACAAGAGCAACTGGCAAAATTAAAATTACAGTATACCTTAGAATAATTACCTTATAATAATAATTATACCTTATTATTAAAGTATCAGACCCACAGCCTAAATGTATTTATGTGTAAACTGTTTCAAGTGAAAATTTGGTAAGATGTCTTTTTTTTAAAGAAAATTTCAAAATATTTTTTTAATTACTTTTTTAAAGACCTGGAGCCTTATCTTCCCACTGGGCACCTTCCCCTCTCACACCATCTCTTCAGCATGTTAAAGGGATGAGGGGAACACTGCAAATGAATGCCACAGCCCAGTTCTGCCAGATGTTTGGGGAGAAGTGATGTTATCCCCTTGGGGTGTCACCTGGTGTAGTTCACACCCCCACATCCCTCTAATGATGTCCCTGTTCTAGAATTAAAGAATCAGGCATCAAGTAATGACAAAGATGTCTACTTTAGATCCTGGAGAGCAGCAGCCAGTCAGAGCAGGCAGTATTGGGATAGACCAGCCAATCAGTACAAGGTAACTTCATATGTTCATAAAGGGCTCCAATATTAGCACAGCTTCATATGTTCACAAAGGGGCCCAATGTGAAAATGTTTAGCATAGAGAAATGCCAGCACAATTCATTCCCAGTTCTTCCATGGGATCTGCCTAACATGTTAGCTTTTCTTCCATTTTTTGACATAGGATGCTTCAACACATTCAATTTCCCTAACTGCACTCTAAAGTTTTATAGCTCTGGCAAGTTTCTAGCACATACTGTAGTTTCTCTGAATATTTGAATCAGATCACTACATTTGATACAATTAAATAGTAATATTAACTGTCAGTAAAAATAACATTTGTAAGGACAGTAGCCTCAAGAAATTTCAAATCACTATCAGACCAACTCTGCTATGTGGTTAGATGATCCCAGTTTTGCAGCAAATAGCAACAAAAGATCAAGAGAACCAGACTGGCTGTCAGCAAGTTTAGCTGTCACCATAATTCCACATTTCTGAAAATAGTTTATTTATTTTAAGAACACACTGAATAGGATATTTAGTTTCCTTGAATTTCCTATAATTCTGGGGTCAGCTTCCTTCCTTTAACCACAGACGAAAATAATTTGCACAGAACTCTCATTCACAGAGCAGTCAAAAAGGATGTGGCAAGACAGTTAAACAGAACCTAGTAATAAATAGATGTAGGCATCTGCATTTTCAATGGTTTGCAGAGGCCTGATGATGCCCAAGAAAGTGGAAGAGAAGGCAAGGATTGTTGCCAGCTATCACAAAGTAACAAAAGATGAGCTATCCTCATAGTGGCCAAGCAATATGCTGAAAGGTCTGGAAGTAATGCCCTATGAGGAGCAGATTAGGGAGCTGGGTATGTTTAGCCTGGAGAAGAGAAGGTTAAGAGGTGATATGATAGCCCTGTTTAAATACTTGAAGGGATGTCATATGGGAGAAAGAGCAATCTTGTTTTCTGCTGCTCCAGAGACTAAAGACTTTATCAGACTGGCAAAAAAGACTGGAGTGTAGCAATATGCTCCCATCAATAGTGCGCAATAACGTGAAGATTATCACATGACTTTGCACGATGTCACAATTATCGCACAATTATCCCGTGAGTAAAGAGGTATTCTAGCACTGCTTTTTTATTCACGGATTTTCCTGTGAATAAAAAGCGGCACGAGAATGCCTCTGCATTCACGGGATAATCGCAGGATAACAGCTATATCACACAACATTGTGTGATAATTTTCGCATTATTGCACAATGTTGACAGGAGCATACCACTATGATCCCGTCTTTTTTGCCAGTCTGATAAAGTCTGGATGACAAGAAAAGAGATTCTACTTAAACTTTAGGAAGAACTTCCTGATGGTAATTGCTGTTTGACAATAGAATACACTGCCTCAGAGGGTAGTGGTTTTTAAACAGAGGCTGGCTGGCCATCTGTCAGGAGTGCTTTGATTCTGTATTCCTGCATGGCAGGGGGTTGGACTGGATTGCCCTTGGGGGATCTCTTCCAACTCTATGATTCTATGATTCTGCCAAGCATCTCTGGGGATCTGCAAGTAGGATGAGAGCATAATAGTACTCTCCAACCTATGTTTCCCTCCAAGTGATATTGAGAATTAGAAGCAATAAATAAAGTAGAAATACCACTGGAATTTTTTTCCTGTACAAAGTTCACAGATATGAATGAATATACCCAAATTCATGTGCAGTTCCCACTCATTCAAATGCTCAGATTGCAGGACAAGTTTCTTGCCTCTGGTGATACCTCACTCCAAAGACTGATCTGAAGATGTATGTTCCAGTTGAGAGATCTCGTACATGTTATTAAGCCAAATGATACATACAGTGGATCCTCAGGGATACAAGACCAGAGGAGAATGAGCAACCAAAAGAATTCCCTAGTTGTTGAATGGTGGCTGTTGTTGTTGTTGTGTGCCTTCAAATCCCTTCTGACTTATGGTGACCCTAAGGCAACATTATCATGGAGTTTTCTTCGGAAGATTTGATCAGAAGAGGTTTGCCATTGCCTTCCCCTGAGGCCAGGAGAGTATGACTTGCCCAAGGTCACCCACTGGGCTTCATGGCTGAGCTGAGAATCAAACCTTGGTCTCCAGAGTCATAGGTCAACACTCAAACCACCACGCCACACTGGTTCTCACTAGGTCTTGCTAATTTAGCCTTCAAACCACTACACCACATGAACTCTGACTGGTAAGTCTTGCTAACTCAGTGAGAATAAAAGATAATAGAATCATAGAGTTGAAAGAGACCACAAGGGCCATCCAGTCCAACCTATATCATGCAGGAACTCTTAATCAAAGCATCCCTGACAGATGGCCATCCAGCCTCTGTTTAAAGACCTCCAAGGGAGGAGACTCCACTACACTCCAAGAGTGTGTTCCACTGTCGAACAGCCCTTAATGTTAGGAAGTTCTTCCTAGGAGCTTATCACATGAGTGGAATTTCTCTCAATTTTGAAAGAAATGAAAGTGGGGCCAGTTCAAAAATGAGTGAATTCGCTGGTTCAGCGAATGTATGTGATTGCGTATTGACGCTGCATTGCGTCCGAAATGACTTCCCATTGCCCAAAATAGCCCAAAATTGCCCAAAATTGCATGTGATAGTTTCTCACACAATAACGTGAAACCCCACAATTGTGTTCGGAAGGGCTTCCCATTGCCTGAAAATGCATGTCGTAGTCTCTCACGCGTCCGCGTTCTAGTCTCTAGAGCAGCAGAAAACAAGCTTGCTCCCTCCTCAATATGACATCCCTTCAAATATTTAAACAGGGCTATCATTCATATCATCTTTTAGAAGTATATCAGATGGGAGGAATTTCTCTTTATTTCGAATGTAGCCAATTTGAGCCAATTCGAATTCACCTGAATTTGCTAGTTTAGCGAATTTATGTGAATTCCAGTTGCATTCAGAATGCATTCAGAATTACTTCCCATTACCCAAAAATGACTGCCCATTGCCCAAAACTGCATGAGATGCTTTAATAATCTAAGACCCATGATTGTGTTCAGAATGACTTCCCTTTTACCTGAAATCACGTGAGATACTTTAATATGCAATAACGTGAAACCTCATGATTGCATTCGGATTGCCATTAGATTATACTTCCAATTTCCGTCATCTGATAAACTCCCTAACCTTCTCTTGCTCAGAAGCACCCTTTGCTATATGTGTACTGTACTTTTGAAGTTTCATGGAAAACTGTTTGCTGGGTTTAAATTTATGCCCAGAAAAGCAACCAACATTCTCTATGAGGCTGCATCTGGCACCACAGAAATAATCCAGTTTGACACCATTTTAAATGCCAGAGTTCTGCTCTGGTGCCACAACAAACTACAATGCCCAGAATTCCATGCCACAGAGTCATGGCAGGTAAAGTGCTGTCAAACTGGGTTGTTTCAATGAGTGTTTTGAGCTTTTCTTTGGCCATGCCTTCCATTTTCCTTGAATGTCCTCTATTCTGAGCACAACATGGGAAGCATGCATTTCTATTTCTCTAATGACTCTTTCAAACGAGAGGAATTTCTCCCAACTTCGAATGGAGCCAATGTGGATTCATGTAAATTCGCTAGTTTAGCGAATTTACATGAACCCCTGCTCTGTTCAGAATTACTTCCCATTACACGAAAATAAACCCCTCCTGCCCGAATTTGCATGCGAAGCTTTAATTCGCAATAACGTAAAACCCATGATTGCATTCGAATTGGCTTCCCTCTTGCCCGAATTTGCGTGCGAAGAGTTAATTCGCAATAACGTAAAACCCATGATTGCATTCGAATTGACCTTAAATTATACTTCCAATTTAGCCTTGTATGAAAGAGTCCTAAGTGTTTTGACCTATTTCTTTAGCCATGCCCTCTATTTTCCTTGAAGGTCCTCCATTCTGAGCCTGACATGGGAAGCACACATTTCTATTTCTTTGGCGTTTATCACATGAAAAAAATTGGGAGTTTATCCTAGGAATATCCCAGAAATATGGCATAATGATTTCACACGACATTGCACAAAACCCGGCACTAAAGTAGTCACAAAATAGCATTAATACGCATCTTTTTACTTTCAGTCACTATGTATTTCCAATATCACTTTATTTGCGCAACTGTGGTGAGAACCATTTGCGCAATTACTCGTCATTTCCGCTTCATTTGCGGAATGCTTTAAATGTGTGTTAATCTCTCTTTAACGCCCAAATCAGCCCCTGTGTGATAAACTCCTGTGTTTTTGCCCCTTTTCTTTGGCCATGCCCTCCATTTTCCTTGAAGGCCCTCCATTCTGAGCCTGACATGAGAAGCATGCATTTCTCTATTTCTACCCTGAGCGGTTTTGGCCTTGTTCTTTGGCCATGCCCTCCATTTTTCTGGAAAGCCCTCCATTCTGAGCAAGACAGGAGAAACATGCATTTCTATTCGTGGTTGATTTGTTTGTTTGTTTGTTCCCCCTTTGGTCATGCCTTTCATTTTCCTTAGAGGCCCTCCATTCTGAGCAGCAGGACATGGGAAGCATGCAATTCAATTTTTATTTCCATGAGGGTTTGGAGCATTTCCTTGGCCATGCCCTCCATCCTGGGGAAGACAGAAGCAGCCTGCCTTTCTACAGTTCCATGACTGTGGAGGATGCAGACTTCCCAGCCCCTTGAGCCTCCCAGGGGCTTCTCCTCCATGGGTCTGGCCTGGGCCAGGAGTCTGGGACCCCTTTGCCTCCCTGTCCCTGCTCTCCTCCCCAGACTAGGCTTGGAGTTGTGGGGCTGGCTCTTCCCCCCCCCCCCAGGCCCTCCTCCTAGTAGTCCCTGGCTGGCCCCACAGGCACAGCCCCCTTACCGAGGGTGGCAGCAGCTGCCAGGCTGCAAAGGAGCACCGCCGCCCGGGCCCAGGCTCCCATGGCCAAGAAGGGGACCCAGCCAAGCAGCCTTCGCCTCCTCCTGAGCAATCTCTCTCTCTCTCTCTTGTCTTGTGTCTGTCTGCCAAGAAGGGAGGAAGGAAAGGCAGGCAGGCAGGCTGGGCGTCTTGCTTGCCTTGCTGCCTCCTCCTCTGTCTTTGGAGTGGGCAGCCTCCAGCAGCAGCCCCAGGCCAAGGGCGCCCTCCCCAGGGGCCAGGCAGGCAGAACTAGGGCCAAGGAGGACCAGGCCCAGCCCAAGGGAGGAACTACAAGGGGGGCCCTCCTGGACACACACACAGCTCCCTCCCCTCAGAAATATAGGAGAGCTCCAAGCAAGCACTCCCAAAACAAATACCCAAGAAGAGCTCAAAGGACTCAGAGAGAGAGAGAGAGAGAGAGAGGGCAATGCATGCTGCTCATGTCAGGCTCTACATGGGGGGACCTTCGAGGAAAATGGAGGGCATGGCCAAAGGCAAGCTCCAAACACTCAGAGAACTATGGAATTGCATGCTTCTCTCAAATCAGGCTCCATATGGAGGGTATGGCCAATGAAAAGCTCCAAACACTCAAGAGAAACTCAGGCTGCGTTCACACTGGAGAAATAAACCGGTTTAAGTGCCATGGCTCAATGCTGTGAAATTCTGGGAATTGTAGTTTGTTGTGGGGCCCAGAGCGGAGCAGAGCTCCGCTCTGGACCCCACAACAAACTACAATTCCCAGAATTTCACAACATTGAGCCATGGCACTTAAACCGGTTTATTTCTCCAGTGTGAACGCAGCCACAGTATAGAAATGCATTCTTCTTCTGAGTCATGCTCAGAATGGAGGGTGTTCAAGAAAAATGGAGGGCACGGCCAAAGAAAACAGCCAAAACACTCAGAGAAATAGAGAAATGCACCCTTCTCCGTCATGCGCCAAATGGGAGGACTTTGTGGGTTTCCTCTTGGAGAGAAGCTTGACATGGAGGACATGTCCTGGGAAAGGAAGATGTCTGGTCACCCTCAACTAAAAACACTCATACAAATGGAAATTCATGCTCCTGGCCCAGATGATGTCCAAACCACCAAGGAGGACCAGACACTGCAAAATGGAGGACCTTCCAGGGAAACAAGGGGGGGACGTGGCCACGTAAGAGCTCCAAACACTCAGAGGAATATAGCAATGCATGGTTCTCATGTCAGGCTCCGAATGGAGGACATTGTGGGATTCCTCATTGACAGAAGGTTGACATGGAGGACATGTCCTGGAAGAGGAGGATATCTGGTCACTCCTAGCCCAGATGTCCTAACCACCAAGGAGAACAAGGCATCTCAAAATGGAGGACCTTCCAGGAAAAAGGGAGGACATGACCAAAGAAAAGCTCAAAATAATCATAGAAATATAGAAATGTATGCTTTTTAGTCATGCTCCACATGGAGGATACTGAGGGATTCCTCATTGACAGAAGGTTGACATGGAGGACATGTCCTGGAAGAGGAGGATGTCTGGTTACTCCTGGCCCAGATGTCCTAAACGCCAAGGAGGACAAGGCACCACAAAATGAAGGACCTTCCAGGCAAAGTCGTGATCCAAGAAAAGCTTAGAACACTTTTGCTCGAAATGAAGCATATACTGTATTAGCTTAGTGTAAATTTTCAGTTTTCATATGGAACAGATATGACACACACACCCCGCATATGGGAAAAACAGCCTGTGCTAGAATCCTATGGATTCCTATGGCAGTATGCTTCTGTGCGTGGCGGTGCGCAAGTACCTTTGGCACCCACGCCATTTTGTCCACCGGGGCTTGCTCTTCCCTGTGTAGGGTTACACAGTATATATACCCCACTCTCTTCCATGTCAGCATTTTCTGAAGATGCCAGCCACAGATGCTGACAAAATGTGAGGAATAAACTCTGTTAAGAGCCCTGGTGGCACAGTGGTTAAATGCCTGTATTGCAGCCACTCACTCAAAACCATAAGATGGTGAGTTCAAGACCAGCAAAAGGGCTCAAGCTTGATTCAGGCTTGCATCCTTCCGAGGTCGCTAAAATGAGTACCCAGATTATTGAGGGCAAGTAGCTTACAGTTGTAAACCACTTAGATGATGCTTAGGCTGTATATAAATGAAGCTGTTATTATTATTATTCTAGAACATGGTCACATAGGCTGAAAAAACCACAAAAACTATGGTTCTTGGTTACTTTTTGGTTACTTACTCCATCCATTTTAAAGGTTCTTGGTTACTTTTGGGAGCAGCACTCACAGAAGACTTTACATTGCCTGTTTTGGCATTCTTTATTGCCCTCCAAAATATTTGTAGATTTTATTGTCAAGTTAATTACATAAACTCTTACCATACCAATAATTGTATTTTCTTGGGCTTTTGCAATATCTGAAACCTAGTCAAACATATGGCCTTTGGGATAATCCACAGTGTACTTCTCCTCTTCCATAAATGTGAAATATTTCTGTGACTCTGATAGATAAAATAATGGACAACATTTTTTTGTTTGTTCAAAGATCATTTCCTCTTGTAAGGTACTAAATACCACATCTGCTGAACTCTTCCTATGAATACTTGGTCTCTAATACATTTGTAGTATTGATTTAGGTAAGAGTAATTGACATTGTATTCATAATTTTCACAAAATCCACTGCTAAGGATAATGCCTCCAGACTGGTGGCCACACCGGTGGCATCAAATGGTAATTCCAGGCTGACCTTTTAATATGAATTGTGTACGATTCATATTGCAATAATTTGATAATTTCAGATGACACCAAGGTCCTTTAGTCTTCAACCCATATTTTAGCTCCCTTTCATCTATTTTCTGTTAATTGAATAATCTGTTTAACCAGTCTAAGGCTCAGGTCAGAAGGACAAATCTTTGGAGGTGTGAATATGGATGTTCCACAGAGCATGACTGCCATAAGATATTGGGTAAGTGGATCCAGTGTCAACAGTGATACTCTGTATTGGTCTTTTTCCTTGCTCACTCTCCAAAACAGCCTAGCTAATGTGAATATATGCATAGCTGTTCATGTGCCTGTGTGTTCATGTCACCCCCCCCCCCCAAAAAAGACAACACCAGAACTTCAAAATATTTCAAGTCTGCCATTTTGAAATTTGTTAATGCTTAGTTTTATTTTTTTTCATATTTCTAATTTAGAACAGAATGAACATGTGTACAGAGGTAGGCAATCTGAAAATGCCCTGTCTTATTTTGTCATTAAAGATTTTTATAACAGAATTCCAGCAGGCAGATATATCTGACTGTCAACGGTTACTGAAATAAAACAACACATATTATATATTTTATGTTAGACACTGTTAATGCTCTCTTTCTGAAAATAGAAAAAGCTTTGGAAGAGGTGCCTGGTTTTCCATGCCATGTTGAACCCGATTTCAAAGAAAAAGAGAAGGAATAGTCTCAAGCCACAACAGCAAGACAACTACAGTTATCCCTCTGGATTCGCTGACTTCCCATTCCCAGTTTTGAATTTCCACAGACAGGAAGCCAGGAGGGACAAAATTAAAAACAATGAGGCTCCAATATTTGTGGTTTTTCTGGTTCGTTGGGTGTGTGTGTGTGTCCAGAATGGATCCTGTGTGAATCTGAGCAAAATTCAAAGTAGTGAAATTCTACATTTTGAACATTTGGGTTTTTCCCAATTTGTTTTATTCCTACCAGAAGAGTGTCTGTTTTTATAAACAGATATTTTCTGATGCATTTGCAGGTGTCTTGTTTGTTACAAGGGTTGCAACACAAGTGTGTCCTATCCCCTCAATCCTCTATATTTTCAGGGAAGATGGAGAGGTTGAGATGGGTAGGACGAGTATGCAGAAGTTAAAATGTATCCTATTATTATCTGCCCACTACTATGAATAGTTTGCAGTGTGTTTCTTTGCACTTAAGTATAATAGAAGAGACTTTCCAGTTCCAAAAGCCGGAAAACTGTGTGAAAAAAGGTTCATGTTTGGTTAATGCCTGGAAGCAATCATAGGTAAAATATCATGGACAATTCAGGTATATGGTTGTGAATCCTTCAGAGCAAACATAATATTTATGTGGATAAGCATAACTGCAATCAGGTTTGTTTCAGAAATCTAAGCATAACTGCAATCAGGTTTGTTTTAGAAATCTAATTCAGAAATTTAGCATTGAGTGGATAATCACATTTGCCCTTAGTGATAATAAAAAAAAAATATTGCCTGCTGGACATGTTTTGAGTTCACATTAGAGCAAGTATTGTATTTACTGTACTTGTATGTCGTGGGTAAAGATCTGTTTTCAAAAATTAAACTGCTGTTGGATAATCACAGCTGTTTGTGTCTTCATTAAAGACCAGACCAGCTGGACAATCCATTATATATGTGATTCCATTAGCGCAAGAGTAGTATTTGTGTGGATCTGGCGGATAAACATAGTTACCATCAGGTTTATCTTTACAAAAGTTGTCAGGTAAAACAGTGCTAGATTCAGGAGTGCTGAGGGATCCTGGAGTGGGCCAAGGGATCAATGTTGGCACAATTCCAGAGCCACCACATACTGAAAAAAAAAGATATTAGAAAATTACATTACTGAAGTCTTGTAGTCAACCTGCCATATTATTCCAACCACTTCCTAGCAGCCCCTACAGCCTGTGACTATTAAAAAATGTACTCCTTTTGCAATATGCATTGACAAAAGAAAGTAATACAGTATTGGGAACTCATCTGCACCATAACCATGAGACAAATAACTCCTCTCAAGTAATGTAGGTGATCCTGTTGTGAAAAGTTACAGCAATATTTTGAAGAATAAAATATGGGGAGAGAAAGGCTACAATCCTACAGGTTTTTTTTTCTCCAAGAGGTAAATCTTCCTAAATTTATTATGATTTAAGGTTTAACCAGATTTGAGAAATGTTTCAGGAAGTGGCATTTCTTATTGTGGAACTAATTGTTTCTTCTCAAAAAGACAAACAACATTTTGCTAATTACAGGAACTTTTGGGCTTTTCTCAATTTGTTTTATTCCTTCCAAAAGAGTGTCTCTTTTTCTAAACATATGTTTTCTGGTGCATTTGCATTGTCTTGCTTGTTACAAGGGTTGCAACACAAATGTGTCCTGTCCCCTCACCCCTCTGTATTTTCCATATGTTCTTTGCAATTGACATTTTCCTGTTTCTATCTCCAGAACACCTTGTTTTGATTTTTTAAAATCTTTTTTGTACCGTATTAACATTTTATCACTAAGCTCCAATTATGTTATTGCTGTTCTGGGATGAGAGTAATGTTGGTGTACCAATGGCCAGTATAGATGAGCCCTTACTTCCCACTCAACTGGAAGATAAGTTCCCCATATCAATTATTTTCTAGTAGAACATACATAATATAGTCAGAAGGAGACTACTTCCTAAAGGTTCCTTTTAAACAGTTGCAAAAGGAGCAGACCCTTTATTCCTTGAATGCCCATTTAGAGGCTACTTTGACACACATCAGGAAGTAAAAAAATAGGGACAGAAAGAAAAAGTGGCCAATTTTGTAGGGTTTGATGAAATTTTTAAAAATTAAAGATGATGGTAATTTAAGACTCATATGAATCCTGTCATATTTAAGTCACTTTGTGAAAGTGGATGTCAGCCAGAATTGCTAATGCATAATATCCCCTTGATTAAACACAACTTCAATGAAAATGCAGGACAATTTCAAATGTGGAATGTAGCCACTGATTTTACACACACACACACGCACACACACTTTTTAATAACAACATTCCCACTCCATGTTTCTTTGGCATCATCTCACCATTGCCTGAAAGAGATTTCTTGAGCTCGTTCATCAGAGGGTAAGGTCCTTCGTCACAGAAAGAGCCTTTGAAGTCATCCAGGTCAACTGCCCATAGAATGGCACCACCAAAATTGTTGTCTTTCACAAACTGAGCCTACCAACAAAACCAAGTGAGGCCAGTACATAAGCAAATGGCATAAAGAGAAGAAAAGTGAACCAAGAAGTAAACAAAGAAGGCCTTACTTTGTATCTAAAACTCCTTGTGTCATCATAGCCAACCCACTCAGAATCTTTGTGGGCATAGGGAACTTTCTGGTCCTCAATCCACTCAACAGTGGCACCCTTTTTGATAAAGTCACAGATCTAGAAAACAAATATACCATGTTGTAACTGTTAATAAATTGGAAAAGGCTGTTTGTGACCTGATGGATTCATTGTAATATTTGATTCTAATGCTGGCAGAGATGTACATGATGTTTCAGCAGCTGAACCCATAAAAGGATTAATTCCGTGGAATTAAAATGAAGTTTCATTTCCAGAAATATGGCCAACTTTTCCCCAGAACTCTGCATACTGCTTGCAGATAACTGAATAATGACACCTCCCGCATTCTGTAGTACAAAGTATTTTCAGGTTCCATTCCCACTTGCAATACAACCTGCTTTCTGATTCAGCTTCACTCCTATCCCAAAATCTATTCCAAAAAATCCCTCATTCCCATTATCAAACTGGATCTTTTCATTATTCAGTGTAATTGTTTCTTTTCGGGCACAATTGTCCCCATTAGTTTGCCCCACTTCCAAAAAGATGTCAATCATTGACTCTGGCTGGGGAGAACAGAAGAGGAAGGCAAGGCAAGAGGATGAAATTCAGAACAGACTAAGCTTCTGGGGACAGATGAAGAGGGAAACGGGGCAAACCACATGCCTATGGAAACAACCAATATATACAGCATCACTGTTCCTTGATTTCACCTGCTGATGAAAGCCCTTCCTTCTATATCAACTGCCACTGCTATGGCCTCTGGAGGGAGAGAACAGCAGCCACCATTTGCTGCATTTTATCCCTCCATCCACTGCCATTCCCTTTTCTTTTAGGTTGTAAACAAGGCAGAGAATAGCCAAATTAACAATTTGTAAGATGCTCTGGGATCTTTTGTGGCTGAAGGGTGAAATATAAATGCTCTATATAAATAAATATGACTAGCAACTACCAACAGCTTTATCCTCCATAAATGTATCTGGTCCCCTTTTAAAATTGTTCAAACTGGCAAAAACCACTGTATCATGCAGTAGCAAATTCCACGGCTTAATTATGCTCCTTGAGAAGATGTACTCCACTGAAAATTCTGAAAAAATGTATGATGGCAGTGGTAGGCCCAGAAAGTCTGAGAATGAGAGAATTGCTCAAGTTGATTGGGTTCTTTACCTCATAATAAGACCAGAAGCCTTCCTCACGTGTATATGGCCCTGCAGAGGCAGGGCCAGAGGCAGGGGCACCCACAGATGTGTCATCGGTGCTAAGTGCAAAGGTCCGTCCATAGGTGGGGAATCCCATGAGAAGTTTTGCAGGAGTAGCACCCTTTTCGACCCAGTAATTCATGGCACTTTCCTGAAAGAAGAACAAGAAATGGACTTACAAGTATAGCTCACCTTTAATACCTGTCACATGAAAAATAAAATATACAGGTTCCCTGTTCTTACACAGTTGAAATATTCATTTTCCCCAGGATGATCACCAGCATGCAGAGGGCTGTTGTGTCCAGTGACTTTTTCAAAAGAACCACCATGGAAATCATAGGTCATTACACCTATGAAATCTAGATATCTGTAATAAAATGGAACTTAGCATTAGAGCAGCTCAAGCAATCATTTAGAACATCATTTGGAAAGATATTCAAGTAGGCATTTATTTATCTTAAGTGAATTGCCAGAAAGTGCAACCTTTGTATTACCAATTAAAAGGCATTGTGCAGCTATTTTACGTTTCCCTTCTTAATTGGTACAGGCTGAGTCTCCCTTATCTGAAATTCTTGGGACCAAAATCAATCAATCAATCAATCAATCAATCTTTATTGCCTTTAGCCAATGGCCATTGCAGCTTGGGACCAGAAGTATGTTGGATTTCAGAATTTTTCATATTTGAGAATATTTGCATATACATAATGAGATATCTCAGAGATGGGACCCAAGTCGAAACATGAAATTCATTTATGCTTTGTATACATCTTATACATATACCCTGAAGGTAATTTTATAAAGAATATTTTTAATACTTTTGAGCACAAAACAAAGTTTATTTACACCGAACCATCAGAAAGCAATGGTGTCACTATCTCAGCCAGCCATGTTGATAATTTGGGATTTTGGAATATTTCACATTTCAGAAATCTGGAAAAAGAATACTCAACCTTTATGTATATGTGGTAAGAAAAAACAAAGAAGCAACAGCGGGGCAATATGGGAAGTTTCAAATGAAAGGCAATGTCAATGTCACATAATATCCTGTGAATGGCTATTGCACATTGAATCCCTGTTTGGAATATCAGACAGAAATTAAGGCTTGTTCTTGGAGGCTAAAGCACGTGGGTTCATCTGGCACAACTTGCATCCTTCATCTCATTTCACAAAGTTTTTTTTTTCTTTCAACTTACGTGTTTAATTCTTCAACTTCGTATGCTGAGTCAATTGTCTCTTTGCCAGCAGCAACTGCTGCAGTAAGCAACAGCTTCTTTTGTCCACTTCTCTTAGTTTCTGATTCAAAAGCTGCTGACAGTTCCTAGGAAAGCAAAAAAGTGTGTAAAACATTTAGTCTTTAACATGTTCGTAAGCGAATTCTTCTCACCAGTGGAAAGATTCCTTCTCCAGTTGCTGAACATGACCAATAGATAGTGCGATCTACTGAACTCATACCTTGATCAGCAAAGTAAAGCGGTGCTTATCCTCAGGAGGACTACCCCTAGAACCTGGATATTCAAAGTCCAGATCAAGCCCATCAAAGTTATATTTCCGCAGAAACGGGATTGCTGAGTTAATGAATGTTTTGCGATTGGTTGCTGTAGAAAGCATTTCACTGAACCTGCGGGGGGGGGGGGTGAAATGTCTTGATTAAATAACAATTCTGTGCAGAAGTTCAAAACTTACAGATTGATGAGCCCACAGCGGATCTACACTTATTACTATTTGGACAGATAAATACACTCCCTGGATTGTCTGACCTTCACCATGGTGGTGACTAGTTTCTTCAGAGCCACCTCTCTCCCACTTCTCTATAGCTATGCATAAAGGTGCTGATTAAACATTTATAAAAGATAAATGTGTGGGCTACCTGACACACACAAACATTCAGCAAAAGTCTAAAACCGGTGGGAAAGGCAAAATCATGATGAATGGAGTGAAGGAGTGCTAGAGAAGCAACAGCAAGAAAACTTCCCTAAAAGGTGCTGCATTTCTGCTAATGCATTGATGAAGGGATTAGGGGATTGGGGTCTGGTTCACAGAAATACAGAAGTGCAGAAATTTTATATGTAACTCAGTGCAAAATATTTTTCCTCTTTTGGGGGGGTATAAGGAGAGACAGTGGAGTGGATTTGTTCAAAATAAATTAATTGCCCTTACTTTCCACAGAATTAATTGAAGCTTAAACCATGATTGATTTTATTTGATTTGATTTTTGCATTTCATTTTCAGATGAATTTCAATGAGATCTAGATGCAATTGGATCATTGTAACATGCAGGTTGTTATCTGAACATATTATCCTTGAAATTAGTAGGGAAAGAGACATAATCACAGCAAACAGTAGTAAAATACAAAGTATGTCATCTGATCAAATGAAAATTTAAAATTTTGGTAGATGAACTCCACAATTAAAGAGTTAAAATAGATGATCTTCTGTTTCTTGGGACCCCTACACACACACAAACACACGCGTATATAGTTGACCATCCACATCTGTGGCTCTGACTTTTGCAGATTTGATTATTCACAGATTTGATTAATATGTTATCTCTAATAATCTCTAGGTCATCCAATTTTACCGAATTTAAAACATCAAATTTTACCAAATTTTCACTTTAATCCCATAAAACCATGTATATATAAACACATGTATTCTGTGCATGTGATATTGTAATTGAAAGATCATTTTAATTTTGCCAGTTATTTATGTCACAACTATTATCATTAGATTCAGCACTACTGGGATTAAGTTTTATGAGTAAATTAGTACAAAAAGCATGTCTAAGGATTCTGTATGGTGTAGTATGGGAGGAGGACAATGTGTGTGTGTGGGGGGGGGGTGACACCATGAATTACCACACTGGGTGACACTAACCCTAAGGACTCCACTGCTTTAGAGTGATGGGCTTCAATTGTCAGCCAGAGCACTCCAGCACCTCACCAGCCTACCAGTCCCAGGATTCTCCAGGATGAAACCATGGTAATTAAAGTGGAATAACAGCACTATGACTGTATATTATTATTATTATTATTATTATTATTATTAATTTTATTTTCTTATATCCTGCCTTTCTCCCAATACAGGAACTCAAGATGGCATATATAGTATATATCAGCTCTTGGTAGGGCAAGACAAAGAGATGCATGCAAATGCAAGAAGGAAGGCAAAGAGCGGGAGAAAGAATAATTCTTCTTCCAAAATCTTCCTGTCTTGTAACACTGGCATTGTTTCAAGAGTTGTGGGAATAAACACAGAGGAAGCTTCCAAGTAGGCACCAAATTTTTGATACGGCCTAACCTAAATTAGCCCAAAGGTCCCCAGATTCCAACCATCCTCTATACCCCTAATTGTACTATTCTTCAGTTCACAGCAGCCTAACCATCACTGCCCTAAGCTTCCCCAGAGTCAACAGAAAATTTTACTTTGAGCCGAAGTTCCATCCTCCAACAGCAAGCAGGGTCACCAAGGATGGATTTCTGTTAAAAGAAAAAAAAATGTTTTCTGTGTTTAGAGAGATTTAACCTGTTCTCAGGGTATTGTAATTCAACAAGATAACTTTAATGAAAGCGTCTCTTAATAGGTTACTGTGTTTATTCTTTTTCCTTATTGAAAAAAGTTACTGGGGTCACATGGGACTTTATCAGATGGGAGGAATTTCTCTTTATTGCGAATGGAGCCAATTGGAGTCAATTCGAATTCACATGAATTCGCTAGTTTAGCAAATTCACGTGAATTCCTATTGCATTCAGAATGCATTCAGAATGACTTCCCATTACCCGAAAATAACCCCCCATTGCCCGAAATTGCGAGCGATGCTTTAATTCGCAATAACGTAAAATCCATGATTGCATTTGGAATGACTTCCTTTTTGCCCGAAATTGCATGAGATACTTTAATTCGCAATAATATGAAACCCCATGATTGCATTCAGATTGCCATTAGATTATACTTCCAATTTCCAACGCTTGATAAGGTCCGTGGACTCATTCCAATGGCTGCTGCAGAAACTTTGTTCTTGCAGTGGTCCTACTGGGAGGAGTAAGATTCCATCCTCTCCTTCTTTACAGTGTGAGGGAACAATTGGGTGCAAAGTACTTAATTGTTGGGTGCAAAGACCCCTTCGAAGTAAACTACAGCATGACTGTTGCAGGAGAAGAGGGGACAGCCTGTGACTCCTTAAGAGAAGCTGAAAAACTGTGAATACAAAGAACTGTGGCTTTCCTGGCCAATCTGTGACTGATGAAAGCTATGCCAACCCCAGTTTCTATTGCACACCTGAGGCAAGGGGGATTGTACAAGGAGGTATAAGATGCTTCTTTCTGCAACTTCCTTCAAAATGTATTTGATAGTGGCACTCATAGTTACATTAGCCCATGTCATCTACAGGATCCTGTCCATAGTATTTCCAACTCAACAACATTAAATCTGGCTCTGTGTGTGAACCCTCCTTCTCACATTCCCTCTCTCTCTCTTTCTCTATACAAACATCAATATAACATGCTTATATTACTAAATATATATAACAACTAATAATAACAAATATGTTGCATGGATGCATACACACACACACACACACACACACAAAGATATAGGTATATAAATACATTGTTGAGCTGGACATCTGATATTTGCTAATACAGTAGAAACCTGTGTCCATTTGTAAAATAAATGTGTGGCACACTGCGGCTCTTATGTAAAACATTAATACCTTTAATACTTGTACTTACGCATTATATTATTGCTTCCATTCTTTTTTTTTAAGTACAATGTACTCACCATGTATCTATAATGAGTAACACTACAGCCTTTTTCATCTCTTTTTTTAATGTTAAAATTTATTATGTGCGTGTTTAAATTACAGTGGTCCCCCGGGTTACGAAAGTAATCCGTTCCGGATTACTTTTCGCAACCCGGGGTTTTCTTCGGATCCCGGGGGCTTTTTTGCGGCCCTGGCAGTTTCGGGTCCCGGGGATTTCGTTCCCCGGGGGATTCGCATCCCGGGGGACCACTGTACCTATATTGTAAACTATATCAGGGGCTTATCATGCATACAGGTAGGACACGAAGGTGTGTGCTCTCTCGAACTCTGGATATTCATATTTCAAGTTATTAGAATCTTCAGCTGATCTGTACTTGATGTTCACCAATATTATAGCAATCATAGTGAAAGCAGCTATTATTTTCTCATAAAGTCTGAAGCAACAGTGGAAAACCTTTGACTCTTCCAATGTTGTTATGCTCAAGCTCCCCCAATACCAGCCACAGACAGCATATAGGCAATTGTTAGTGGCTATGGAGGTTGTAGTTAAAGTATGTATGGAGAGCCACATGTTTTCCATCTTTGTGTAAAGTCAAGCCAAAACCATCACCAGCAGGATTCCCAGGACAGAATTTTGGGTTAAAACCCAAGACTTTAAAAAAACCCTTATGGTGTCACAAGGGGTAGGTCCTGGTGATATTACAAGAGTGCTATAACAAAGGAAAGACCCTGGTGATTTCATTAAGCATTAATCTAATTGTACAGACATACCATCAAATAAAAACACCAAGTCTAATTAATAATTTACATACACACACACTTTTCAAGGCGGTGCTCTCACCCTGTGATTCCACTCCCTTGCCTTAAGGATTGGAGAAGAGGATCCAGGCCCTGAGATCTGACAGTTCTAAGTACCTGGATCATCTGGATCCAGTCATTCCATTATGTATTTTGTTTGGTTCCACAGTTCTCTCCAAGATTTCCTAGGCATTGTACAAGATGTAAAAGGCTTTTCTTTCCACACTGCATTTATATCTGAATACTGTTCATTTCTACCTGACCTCTGCTTAAGTGCGTTGGTCTCAGCGTAGAGAGTCTCGTCATTCCATTCAAAAGTTACAATCTGATTATTCTTTATAACCGCAAATGCATAGGTAACATGTGTGCACAGCTTGGGGTCTGTATTTGAAGGAAAAAATTTTGCTGGCTCTGGACGATACTGGGCCCAGTTAGTGATGTAACACACAATGTGGCAAGGATAACCTGGAAAGAAAGTGGGGATTATGTGGATATTTTAAAAGAACATCACTGTCAGTTTTCTTTTTGATCAGTACCCATACTGTAACAATGCAGTCTCTCTCCTGCCCCACAATTTCCTCAAAGAATGCTTCCATGCTCGCCTTTTTCTCTGAAATTGCTATCCTTTGTCCATTCACCTTTCAATAGAACATATACATGATGCTCCATTTCATTACAGGGTTTTCTCAGCTACCCTCCTGGAATTGTGAGACCTGATTTGTATTGACTTTTGGTAATAAAGTGCAATTGCAGGAGTAGATTTTTTTCAGTGTGGAAAAGGTGAAGACTTAAAGGTTTTCAGGACTCCTTTGAGAGCTAGCCTTCATTTCTCTAGCATATAACTCCCTGTAAGAAGGGCCAGTGTGGTATAGTGCTCTCAGTGTTTTATATACTAGCGCTACATGGTTATTTACTTTGAATTTCTCCTGGGCTCACTGCATCCTGTTTACACAATGCAGGGCCTAAACCCCACAATGTCTGCACCCAGTTCAGTCTTAACACAAATTTTAAAATCTTATCATTTACTCTGGGTTTTCTGCTCTCTCTCTCTCTCTCTCTCTCTGCGGCAACGATGGGTGGCTGCCTTCCCACATGGTCCTTGTGAGGTTTCTGGCACCAGTGCTACAAGTGCAAGTTGCTCAAAAGAGGCACTCAGCATCAATAGGGTGGCTGGGCACTTTGTTGTGACTTCATTTGGTAGTGAATGGGGATCTCATGGGAAGTCAGCTGCTGTCATTGTTACAGAGAGAGAATAGGTAATGGATGAATTCAAGGGTAATTCGGAGCCAGAATATTATGCAGGCAGCCCGGAGTACTCTGGCCAGTGAAGACTAGCCCTAGAACCCTGAGGTTTGAATCCCTTTTGAGCCATAGAAACCCACCAGGTGACCTTGGGCATGTCACATTCTCTTATCCTCATAGGAAGGCAGTAGCATATCTTCCTCTGAATAAATCTTGCCAAGAAAACCTCTGGCAGGGGTGCCATAAATCAGAGCAAACTTGAAGGCACATAACAACAACAAAGCTCAGGCAACCGTTTTTTCTTCCTGTTGATCCAGACTGATGATGAATCCGCATTGCAGAAATAATCCAGTTTGACACCACTTTAACTGCCATGGCTCAATGCTATGGAATTCTGGGAAGCGTAGTTTGTAGTGGTACCAGAGGGAGTCAACCCAGATTATTTCTGCAGTGCGGATGCAGCCTGAAAGATAAGAATAGCCTTTTAAAATTTCTCCATGATACTTTTTCTTGTCATGAGAGGAATGCTGTAATGTTCTCTTTCCCTTTCCATCCCCCTTTCCATTTTTAAATAACACTGTTTAAAAAAGAGAGAGGCAGGAATACAAAAAATAATAATGAGAGTCTCCTACAGGCAGAAAACTGACATTGGGGCAATTTAGAGCAGTCACTTAGAAAGCAAACTTCTGTTTATAACCTTTATAGCATGGACCAAAAGAAAGAAAGAAAATATACAAGTGCAAATAAATAACATAAAATAAATTATTAAAAGATATTTTAATAAATAAATATTTATCAATGTATGAATAAAATGTTGAGGTTGAAAATGAAGGTCTTTGCTTGGCATTAGAAGAGAATTTTACTGAATGGAACTTGCTTGGGAGTGGCAATTAAATTTTGGCTACAGGCAGAGCACTGCTGAATGATGTAGGTGTATATTCTTGTCACTTTCTTTTTGAAAAAAAATGTCTTTCTGAAATAGTTAAATAATCATTTATAATGTGCTGCTTGTCAAGATGAACCTCTTGAAACATCCTGGTGTGTCCCGATGATAAGCCCTAATGGCAAGGACAACCCCCCCCCCCCTTTACTCCTTCCTTTCACTGTCTTAAGAAATAGGAAAAAGAAAAACACCAGCATAGAGTTTTGGGTTTCAGGGCACATGCTGAGTTCAATGAAAAAAGAAGGTCCCTGGCTTCCAATTAGATATTATTTGGACAGCCCTAGATTTTAATTAAAAAGGAACTAGCCCATTCTCTCTGTTCAAACTATTGTGCAAAAGGTTTGAAGTTTTTGATGTGTGCTAGAGATCTGGCTTATTCAAACTGCTCAACAGCATATGAGTTTATAAGGTGTTCTAGGTGACAATATCAAGCTACATCAGGAAATAATGATTTGTCACTGTGGAAATGCAGGTTATTAATGAAACAGAGAGTTTATTAATACATTGGCATAAATTTGCGATACAAATAGCAACTTCAAAGAATATTGGTTTGCTAAAGATCACTGCAAAATAGGAAGGGGTTAAATTATCCCTTTCAGACCTGCAACAATTGAAATAGTTATCAACTCAGCACCTCAACAGCTGCTATTTGAATTTTCAGCAACATGCACATGAAATGCAAGAGCGCACCCAATGTCACATTTACTTGCCATAAGTGCAACAGATTTAGTATTTCATTTTCTATTTGGAAGGGACCAGATGGTATCTAAATCTTCTCTTTAAAATTCTCATCATCCTAAAGCCTTCACACACTTTTGTTTAGACAAAAAAGAATCAATAAGTGTCACACAATGTAAATTTTTTGCTCTAACAAACTTACCAGCATTAGACTTTTTCCTTAGCTGAAATGATGCATGTTGTTCAATGATGACTTTAGATGGATCCAAAATAAAGACTGTTTCATTTTGTACTTCATGATGTCCAGATACAAAAGTCCCGACTGGGATACCTAAAAGCATACACATCCTTTATTATAGTACCATTATATTATTATGGCAGTATAGCAGAATATAGCAGAAGGTCAAGAAGATAATGAATACTACATATTTGCCAATAAAGAATAAAAAGAACTAAATGCAAATCAACATAAATCCTAAGCAATTTCCTGTAATAGGTTACAGCAATTAAACATATATACATACCATTTCAAACCACTTATGCAAAGTTTGCCTGGTCTGAAGACATACAAATGCTTCATAAATTTAAAACAACATAAATTGTTGTTGGTGCAATGCTCTGCATAAATCACCACTAACAGAAGAGACATTTCATAAGTCAGCTCAGCATAAGATACAACAGATGTAGAAATTTTATATAAGCTGTGATGCGTGTGTGTGTGTACACTGAGCAAAGAGTTTGGAATCCCACCGTTATGCCTTTCTCTCTTACCCAAAGAGTCAAAGCAAGGATAATAATTCACACTAGCCAAGTAGGTTTCAACATGCTCTGACTTCATTACTGTCCAAAAATTTAGACAAACTCTTCTTTCATAGATACGGAAAGAGATCTTGTAGCACTTGTGAGACTAACTGAATGGGAAAAAGCTATAGTAAGCTTTCATAGATTTGGAGCCTTATTGCACAAGAAAACAAAGCAGAACCAGTACTGGAGAGTAACAAATTTCTCTCTGATTTGCCTCATGATATTGGTAGTGCTTCAGTTCTCTTGCCAGGGAGATGGTTATAAGAGCATGCATTTTGTCAAACAGATTTTTCCAGCACAGTAAAAGACCTACTTTTATGACTTAGGAAGAGAACTGAAGTGCTATGACATGGTGCAAAGAGGCATAGAGAAAGCTGAGAAAGCAGAGGAGTTGAAACTGAAGGTTTGGTGTACTTATGCCACAACACAATTGTATCTGTTAAAAGATTAGGTAGTTCTGTTTTTACCAGTAGGTTAACTTTGGTCCAAAACACTGCAGACAATAATCCAGTTCAAGACCGCTTTGACTGCCCTGGCTCAGTGCTAAGGAATCCTGGGAATTGTAGATTATTGTGGCACCAAGGCTCTCTGACAGAGAAGGCTAAATGTCTCACAGAACTATAGTTCCCAGAAATCCCTAGCAGTGCTTCAGGGGAGTTAAAGCAGTCTCAAACTGGATTATTTCTACAGGGTCTTTTGGACCTATTAATAGGGTGCACTACTACACAACTTTCTTGGTCTTCTAGAAAGAGAACAAAGCTGGATTCAGGGCCCAGCTGGCTTACCTTTTGTTCCAGGATATTTTCCAACTGCCCATACTCCAATACCAATTGGCTCTTCGATGCCAATTTCATCCCAGACAGGGAAAAGTTTTCCTTCAATTAACACACTCTCGTGAACACACCTGTATATAAGTTTAGAAGAAACTGTTCCAGAAATTATTTTTATTTATAAATTCAATATATTTGAAGTATATTTGTATATTCAGTATATTTGATGGGTCTTTAAGAGTTGTGTTACCCCCCCCCACACACACACACCTTTAATCTGCATTGGCAGCATTGACTAGCATATTAAATTATTCTCTTAAACTGTGTTACAACACCTTAAACTCCAGACAATGATTTTGTTCAGACAATGATTTTATCAGCTGGCAACCACAAATATTCAAAAACAGATGTCTAACTTGAAATGATTACCTCTCTAGTTTAGAGGTAAATGGAATTCCATGCCTTATGGAACTGTCAATAAAATGTACAAAGTACTCCTGACACATAGAGCAAAAAGGTGAGTGTCACCAGCATACTGATGGCACCCAGCCTCCAAACTCCTTATCATTTCATCCAGTGGCATTCAGTTCCTCAGAAAATTTCTTAATTAAACAAAGAGAAGAAAACAATTGATTTGGACTTACCTATAGCGATGCAGGTCAGGGCGTTGCCTGAAACCTTCAACAACTACATTTCCCAGGGCTCTAAATCCTCGTGGACAAATCATTCCATAAACGGTAAATTCGTCTTCCGTATTTGGTGATCTCCAGATTCGACTGAAAATCCAAAGGTTCAATGCTTATTATTAGACATGATAAACTCCCACTAAAGGTTATGTGAAGACTCTTTCACTGTGAACAAGGCTGGAGAGAATTAGCTTGGTTAACAAAGCAGATGTTTTCCTGGGCACTACAAATGTGGAGCTACATATGGAATGAACACACAAATCCCACAAAGGAAGGAGGATTTGCCCCAAGAAACAACAGTTACAAGAGCAAAAGAAAAAGTAAAAAAGAAAGGTGGGGAGTGAAGATTCTAGCAACACGTGCAAGACTCATTTATTTTGGAATATAACATTTAGCATGCTATTAATGTATCTGAAGAAATAGACTGAAATTCATAATAGCTCATACTAGGCTAGACTCCTCACATCCCCACCTTTCCTTTTTGTACTGCAACAGACTAATACAGCTGTCTCTTTGAAGAAAGAACTGCCAACAGTTTTCTGTCCAACGTATACCAAATTATGATGGAGTTATACTGCATTAATAGGGTCAAAAATCAAAGTCACTGTTTACCAGTGGTTTGTCTCTTCCACACAATTAAGTACCTGACTGCTGTAGGACGTTGAAGAAGGCCGTTTTCCTCATCCTTCAATAAAAAAACTGGGTCTTTAGGTGGACGGTAACCTTGTCTTGCCACATCTCCAACAGAATAGTAGTCTGGAAGAAAGTAAGGCCAGCAGCTAACATAAATGTTGATGATACTTTTTTAAAAAGAGCAAAAGAGGCATCATTACATGGTGGGCATTTTTTTTCATGCTATATTCTATAGATGCAACTACTTTCTTGTGACCAGTATCAAAAATTGAACATGTATGTGAGAGCACATGTGCCTTATGGCCACCCCCTGAATTTCATATGGATTTCTTAGGCAAGCAATACTCAGAGGTGGTTTGCCATTCCTTTCCTATGGAATACAGCCTACAGCACCTGGCATTTTCTGGCAGTCCTCACCTAAGTACTAACCAAGCCTGAGCCTGCTTATCTTCCAGAATCAGGCAGGATCTGGTATCTTCAGCATGTTTAGGTTGGCCAATGTAATAAAAGAGAGACATACAAAAGCTTGAGCTATTTCTGTACACAAGCTACATTTAAACATTCTCTTCCAATAATCAACAATACAGTATGAGACCCTTACTTCTTCCTGGTACTCCTCCATGTTTTGCACTGTAGCCATGATGACCGAGGATGACAGCAGTTATAATGTAGGACATTTGGAAGCCACCAGATTCAGGAATGCTGGTGTACAAAGTGCAAGGATGGAACTGTACCAGACTCTCTTAGTCACAGTCCATGTATTGCATTTTGCATGTATTTCACTTATGAGGACTAAAAGATGGTGACAGTCCTTGTGCACAGATAGGCTTGTACCTTGCAGTGTATTTGTATGGATTCTGAACCTCTGCATCAGTAGTTTTCAAACTCTGTCCCTCCAGACATTTTGGACTTCATCTCTCAGACTCCCTAACCATTGGCCTTGGTGGCTGATGATTTAAAATATCTGGAGATATCTAAACTGATTTAAAATATCTGGAGAAGAAAAGTTTAAGAACCACTGCTCCAGGTCCTACCTTGTGTGTATGTTTACTGAGGCCCACCATTCCAGTTATATGTGAATTAGTTGCAGTCACTGATGTATGGCCTTTATATTGTAAGAGCTTAAACAGCATCAAGAAAGTGATGTTTATTGAACTGAATACTCGTCCTATTATGTGGCAACCACAATCATCACACAAAGAAGATTTCTAATTCAAATGACTGAACATTTTCTCTAGGCTAGGGAGGTCAACTAAAGCTTGAATGATATATGTGGCTATTGGCTTATTTCATACATATAGCAAAGTAGGGGTGGGAGATTCGTGCTAAAGCTCTTTGTGGGTTTCTGGTACATACTTCTTCTTTTACAGTTACATGTGAAATCGTCATCCAATAACTTTCCAAGAGGACATGTAAGAATAATAATATTGAAATTATTAATAATTATCTTCTTCTTTCTTTCTTTTTTTTTTTACCTGAGTAATGGCAGTTCACATGCCAGAATGCCATGGGTTTTAGATTTCCACTAGTCTTGCCGACAAGTGCATACTCATCACATTTTTTCAATTTCAATTTTCTTTCAGAATTATGATCTGCAGGAAAGATCAAATAGATATTAACATATGAAACATCCATAAACTGACCATGGAGCCTATTATTATCTACTCTAACTGGCACCTGTTCACCAAGGTGCTAAGTTAAACAAAAGGAACCGTCCTACATGTAACAATGAGTAATTCCAGAAAAGTACCTAAATACACAATACTTCCAACCAATCATCTTACTACTTACTACCACCAGCTTTCTTTCTATTTTTCACTCCAGAAACAATTTTGGGTATCATGCTTGTAAGGCCAATCCCACAATGTTAAAGAGTACAGTCTCAGAGGACAACATTTAGGACCCATGATCTGAGGATTATCATCTACTTCTTTTGGAAAATAATACTAATAATACTTCAATCAGATTTCTGTGGTTAGGACTTTCATTGTGACTTGCCATAAAGCAATAAAGATCTGGGTACTATATGAAAGGCTCCAGTCCTACTGCTATCACTTGAAAGTTATTGTGTAGCTAGTCCATCTTTCCCTCCATTTATTTCCCCTCCCCAGTAAGCAAAAAATTGAATACAACATGTTCTGGATCTCCCATTAAATTCCATAATTAAAGCAGTGTAATTTCAAAGAAAACACCTCATCTAGAAGTTCTCCTGGACTTAACAAAGGAATGTTAATTACTTGGGATACTCAGGTGATGGGACACATAAACTGCTTATTAGACAACTGGTATATATATATATATATATATATATATAAGAAAAGGAAATGTAGGGAATATTCCTTCCCAGGAGAGAGCCATATTACACTACACAATAATAACACTATGGTTCCACTTTAATTGCCATGGCTGCATCCTGTCAAATCTTGGATTTTGTACCAGTAGCTTAGTGAGGTACTACAGCGATCTGACTGTAAATTTTAAATAACCATCCCTAAACTGAAAATCCCACGATTCCATAGAATGGAGCCATAGGAGTTACCGTGGAATAAAAGCACTATAATTGTGTAAAATGAAGGACTCAGAGAGAAAGAATCATAGAATCATAGATTCATAGAGCTGGAAGAAACACAGAAAGAGAGAAGAATAAAGGGAACACTACCCAATAAAGAGAGATGAGGTTTCTGGGTTCTGCAAGCTCAGACGAACAATCTACTTATGCACCTGTTTATATCCCATGATGTATGAGTAGGATCATGGTTTTGATTGGAAGGTTTAAGCTGTGCCCACCCTATGTTCAACCTGTATACCTGTGAATAAACTCAAATATTACAAATTTTATAAGCATCTGCATCTCCTGCAGCCTCCTTCTAAAGCAAACAAACCTGGATAAGTGCTGTATCCTCACAGATCCTCACCATTTTGAGAAATGTAGTAAGCATAACATATACATTTCATTTCAATATTTACCTGTAACACAGTGTGAGCAGCTGCCTCTCATGTGCATCACTAACACCCAGCAGGTCACCAGAGTACATTTCTGGCAACTCAGAAATGATATAATTTTACTTCCAGAATTTTATCTTCAGCAATCAATCATGCGGGGGGGGGGGGGGAACTAGACAGTTCACTGAATTTTAAAGCTTATTTTGTGACAGTTGGGCTATTTTATGGTATTTTTTCACCTCCCAAAACTAATTTTGGAGGTTGTCCTGTGGGGCTTGTAGAATCACAGTAAAGAGGGTAAGAGCCACACACAGTCACTAGACTGAACATTCTCCATCTCCGTTGCAACATATAGGTTTACCGCTCATTTAACAATACAATAATAGAACCACTTACGTCTGTGGCACTCAATGGATCCTGCAATCAGTAAACAGAACAGGGCTAGGTGCCCTTGTGAGAAGTCTGCCATCACTGCTAAGACCCCAAAACAGGGAGAGATTTTTCCTGCAAAGAAAACAATCAGAATAATTAGGTCTCCATCAGACAGAGAATGGCAATAAGGATTTCCTGAAACTTAATCTTTAGTTCAACATGGAAATTGTACAGTTCTCTGGATGTTGTTAAACTGCAGTTCCCAAAATCCCTATCCAGCATTCCTATTGGGGAATAATGCTGGACTCCACAGTTCAACAATATCTGAATGGCCACACAATTCCTATTCCTGACTAAGGAGTTTATCACATGAGAGGGAAGCGCCCAAATACCGTGTATAAATGGGGATTAAATCCGTGAATATACTGAAAGAGCAGGATTGTTTTCAGATGACACCACAAGACTTTGGCATTAACCCAACATTAACCCAGGAAAATCCTGGCATTAAAAAGCAGTGCAATTTGTCTGCTTTTTGCACAGGTTAATGTCAAGTTAATGCCAAAGTGCCCTGACGTGTCTGAAAACAACCTGACCTTGTGGGATATTCACAGGATTAAACTCCTTTGAATTGTAGACAAAGAGGGCAAACTAGCTTTGAATTAAAGTATATATGAAGGGACAGGGCTTTGACACCAAGACCTTTATGCATCCCTGGTCATCCAACCTATTCCATGCTAATCAGTGCTGCACAAATCCCTTCTTACACTGTTGCTGCTAGCACAGCATAACAAAGCATACACTTGGGGTGTATCTACACTGAAGAAATAATGCAGTTTGACATCATTTTGGCTCCATTCTATGGAATCCTAGGATTTGTAGTTTTACAAGGTTTTTAGCTTTCTCTGCCAAACAGTGCTGGTGCCTCTTAAAACTAGAAATCCCTGGATTTTGTAGGATGGAGCCATGGTGGTTAAAGTGGTGTCAAACTGCATTATTTCTATAGAATAGATACACCCAGGTAAATGTAATCTACAAAGAAAACAGTAAAACCAAGACTTCACTATCTGTTTAAGAACAATGCAAATAAATATACACTGCTTTAACCTTTTAACCCTTGTACACAGAAGATAACCAGGCTAGATAAAAGTGTTCAAATCAATTTAGCCTTCTTCTTGCAGCATCCAGTCTTACAACAGAAACTTCTGCAGTGGTACAGTTCAGAAAAAAGCTGTACAATTGGCCTGAACTTGCTCTATAACTTTGCCCTAAAGTACATGCCCTTCACAGATTACTATTTCTTTTCCCCCTCTCTGTATATTGGAATATTGTACACTACTGAATTCTCTTACCTCGGCAACTTGTTTACTGGTAATGATGGTTGCCAAAATGAAGAGCAAAGAAAAGCTCTTTAAATATATTTTGTGAAGAAACCCCCAGGTGGATTTTGATTGGTGAATCTGATACTAAGAAGGGGAATGAAAAATGGGAAGAGGGCCAAAACTGTTAGAAGCCATATCAGAGTTTAGGTCAAAGAATCAAATGATTCAGTACCTTTTGATTATGCAATCCAAACCAAACATAGTTTAGAACAGTCAATGAGGCATCTATATTGGCAGAGCAAGGGATTGCTTCATTTTGTACAAATCCAAAAGGGCTCAGTGACAGTGACCTCTGCCAGAGTGTGGAGGCTTCCTGAGTGTCACAGATGAAGTGTTATTCTTGGGCAACCAACAATGTCTTCACACTGAGGTCCAGCTTTGGCGTCCAGCATAGGCTAGAATGGTAGTAGTCCACTGCGTTACTCAGGGTTTCTAGCCCCTCTTTAACACACAATTGTCTTCCAGTAAATAGTCTTAGGGTCACCATAAGTCAGAAATGAGTTGAAGGCACACAACAACAAAATATGTAAATAAGCTAGTGTAATGTAGTGGTTTGAGTGTTGGACTACAACTCCGGAGACCAGGGTTTGGTTCCCAGTTCAGACAGAGAAACCCATTGGGTGACCCTGAGTGAGGAGATTTTCACACCAGCACTTACTGTAGATTAAAGTGCTGGTAAAATGTCCCTGAAGTGCGAGGGTATGAAAACTGGCTGCACTTCTGAAATGTCAGTGAAGCGTACCCTCACCTCTACCATCCTTGAATCGTACGGAGCAGCAATTTCCTATTAATGGGAACTTTGCGTTAATGGGACATGGCTGCTTCCCGAATGATTCAAGGATGGTAGAGGTGAGGGGATGCTTCACTGACATTTCAGAAGCACGGTCAGCTTTCACACCCTTGTGCTTCAGGGAAGTTTTACAGGTGATTTGCCAATGCTTACCCCATGGTAAGCACTGGTGTGAAAATCTTCTGAATCACACACTTTCAGCCCCAGAAAAAACCTTCATGATAGGTTCACCTTGAACTATTTGAAGGCACACAGCAACAAAATAAGGGTGCTTGAATCTAGTCCCAGAAGTTCTGATGAAATCTAGAATGATTTGATAGCAGCTTTATGGAAGTTCTAAGCCACTTTGCATATCCACTGCATAGAAAGACATCTATCAAAGACAAATAGCAGCACAGGGAAAGTCAAGATAGACATGGGACAGAAAACGGGGCTGTGAGAATTCTGTTGCCTCTTGAGAGGTCACCTCAGATCACTTGGGATGCTCTTGCGCTTGGCATTTCATTTGTATTGCCCTACTTTGCTCACTCACATGTTACAGTGCAATCATACAATCGTGTTTCTCTGTTTTTTTGCCTGTGCACCTGGGTGATCTTTTCTCATTTCACAGAAAACTCAGCTGTTACAGAAAAGAAAAATGAGAGGATGTAATATGTACAAGCCTAGACATTATAAAGTGTGATTGAGGGCTCTGATAGAAGTAGTAGTCTCTGCAGCAACTGAAATATATAGCTGGAAATGCCCCATTCTTCTGCAGTGTTTGATGTGCATTTCTTGGTTGCAATTTTTTTCATGTGTTGTACGGGTCCAAGACACAGTGCAGAAATAATCCAGTTTGAGACCATTTTAACTGCCCTGGTTCAGTACTAGGGAATCCTGGGAATTATACTGTATTGTGGCACCAGATTTCTCTGACATAGAAGGCTAAATATCTCACCAAACTACAGTTCCCAGAATTCCCTAGCATTGAGCCAGGATAGTTAGGGGCCATTCAGACTACCATATAAACCGGTTTGTAACCCGGATTAAAATCGGGAAGTTCAAACTGGCACCGTGTTTTTCACTAGGGAATCCAGATCTTGCACACCCGATGTAGCTCAAATCCCCCTAAGCCCGTTTTTTCCAAAAGCGGGGTATTTACCATTTCTTTTCAGAAAAACGGTTCAATCAAATGTGAACTTGGCTCCGATCATGATCAGATCAAATTCAGGGGAAGGGTAAAGGCCAGAGGGCAGAACATGCCTCCTCTCCATGCAACCACCGGCTTTAATGCAGTGCTGTCTAATAGTTTTTGCAGCAGGAGTGCTTCATCGGGCACTTCTGAATTTTTTATTATTATTTTTACAATTTGACAGCTTATGCACATTCTACATGGGGCTCTTTAAATGGGAGGGGGAACCCCCAATCCATATATGGATAGTTGGCTTCCATATATGGATTGGGGTTCCCTCGCCCTTCGTTTAAAGAGCCCCATTCATATTGAGCGTTTAAACGAAGGGAGAGGGAACCCCAACCCATATATGGAAGCTAACTATCCATATATGGATTGGGGGTTCCCCCTCCCCTTTAAAGAGCCCCATATAGAATGTGTATAAGCTGTCAAATTGTAAAAATAATTTTAAAAATTCAAAAGTGCCCGATGAAGCACTCCTGGTGCTGAGAAAAACAGAGAAGGAGGAGAAGGAGGAGGGGGGGAAGGATCCCCACAATCCGCACCGCTCCCAGTCCTATGCTCCATGCGTATAATCTGTCAAATGTAAAAAAGTACTGTATATTTAAAAAAGTGAAGCGCCGGATGGAGCACTCGTGCAGCCAATGGCTGCATCAGATGTCACCATGGCATCATTTGATTGACAACTAGGAGGCTCTATCTTGAATTGTTACTTTTGCATGTATGAACTTCAGTGGGATAAAATGCACTGGGAAGCATCGATCAGGGCAAAGGGTAGTATGAACTTCTTTCCGGAGAGATTCGGTAATGGCATGCACAATCTGATCCGGATGTAACCAGGGCAAATGGGCTAGTATGAATGGGGCCTCAAAGTGGTCTCAGACTGTGGTTTGGACCACAATCACCTTTTTTTCTGTACAAAGTCTCCTTTCTGCCTGAACAGAAAAGAGAAAAACAGGAACAGTTGACTGTGCCTTTTTCTGCCTTTTTCTTCATTAGTGTTCATGATTTATTCCAGGACATTTATCTAAATATAAAGAGAAAGCCAGCTATCTTGCATCTTGAAACTAGAGCAGTGCCAAAAATTTTGGCATGGGCTTCTCTCTCTCTTTAAAAAATGAGAAGAAAAGAGAAGAAATTTTGGGTTTTTGCAAGATCCTTACTTTGAGGCAGTGGTGGAAGCAGCACCAGTCCATGGGGGTGTGGGGGTGCATATGTATTGTGAGCAGTGCACTGTTGATGCTGTTCCTATTGTTTTTCTAACTAGATGCCACCATCATCCCACCCCCCCACCCCCTGCAAAAAGACTCATAAATGATATCTTACTGTAATGCTCATGCCTGGTAGAGCAGGCCCTCTTCAGTTTTTAAAGATCTTGACAATAGAGAGATAATTGTTTCAGATTCCATTTGTTTATTAAAGGATACAAAATTTAAAAATATCTCTGGAAGCACCAAGACTTTCCAGTTTCTTTTGCATATGCATATTCATGGTTTTGCATCCTGTCTCTTTCTGGAAATATTGCAGGCTTCTTACTATCCCTCCCCTCCCCTATCATTTCCCCCATCACATGTCAATTCCAATCTCCTGCAACATCTCAAGAATTGAGTTTCACCAGTTTCCACTGTGTCTTTTTTTTTAAATCACAGTAGCTCCTTGGTATCCACTGTGGTTTGGTTCCAGAACTACCTATGGATACCGACATCTGTGGGTGCTCAAGTCTCATTATATTAAATAGCATAATAAAATGGTGTCCCTTATATAAAATAAAAGTTTGCTTTTTGAAAACTATATTTTCAAAAATATTTTCAAATGGTGGATGCTTTAATTTGTGGATAAGGAATCTGGGGATACATGGAGATGACTGTATTAGTCAGGAGTTATAGTCAAAGTGCTTTAGCAATATGTTACTCCTTAACCACACTGGCTGAACTGCATGTGGAAGGTATCATCTTTTTAAAATCAGTTTTAAAAAAGAACAAAAAGTTTCATAGCCAAAATATGAAGTGAAACAAGTAAAAAAGTAATAATGAATTTTATCTGGTGGGTTGACTTGTGCATACTGGTTTGTGCAAAATGTACAAACTGCACGATGCTGTTTATCTCATTAACATGTCAGAATAGCCTGCCATTTGGAAGCAAACAGGAGTACATGTTATCATTGAATTTTGAGCCTCAAATAGTTAGCAATATGAGATATCTGATGTCCTATCTGCCCTCTGTTCAGGACAGAACTTAAAGATATGCTAGACACAAATGAAACTAATTTTGACATGAATTGAGCCTATGAGGTGTGAAATACCATTTTGTCATCTCCACACTGTCCTGATTCGGATAAGGTGGGCAAAGAGTATACCTCCAGGTGTTAGAATGCAGCTCCTAGCATTCCTCGCTGTTGGCTATACATTCCTCCCTATTGGCTAGGGGAGATGGGAGTTGCAGTTCAACATTGGGAGAGCCACACTGTGTCCATTCTTCATCTAGCTGAAATACAGTAACATATAAAATGGGAAAGGCGAATAACAGATATCTCTCATTGCTCCACTGTGAAAAGATGCCTTATTTGGTTTAGATAGATGCCTTGTCAATTTTAATATCTTAAATAAATTAGAACAGAAGAGAACATTAGGGTAATATATTAAAGTTTCAGATTGATCGTTGAAGTCATGAGATTAAAGGCCTCCCTTTTCAATACCTGTAGAAAAAAGGTTGTTTTCAATGGCACAAAGCCAGAAATACAAAATTGTTTTAAGAAACTATAATGTGAACATATTGACTTCAACAAAGACTTTCCTCTCAGTGCTGCTCCATCATGTATGATATGGAAATAGAAGAATAAGGGCAGCAAACAGTCTGTTTGCCCTCTGCTTTCAGAGACAAATGGCCAGCAAGAAGGTGGTGGCTCCCTTGACTGTGCCACCTTCACCCTGCAAATGACCCCCATGTAAGCAAAGGCTTAGCAAGGATAGGGTGGGGGGAGCAGTCTGCCCCATTTGCAGGCAATACCAGGTGTATTGTCCCTGAAGACAAGCAGGAGTGAATAGAAATTATACACCACAATTAGTGGCACCTAGCTTCATGAAAATGAGAGCATGTCCAGAGGAGATGAATTTTAAAAATCTCAGGGAACACCAAGACTTTCCAGTTCTGTTTGTATATGCCTATTCGTGGATTTGCATCCTGTGTCTTTCTTGAAATATTGCAGGCTTCTTTCTACCCTTTCCTCCCCTTTCCTTCCCCCGTCATATGTCAATTCCAATCTCATGCAACATCTCAGAAGCTGAGTTTCACATATTTCCACTGTGCCTTTTTATTATTATTACAGTAGGTCCTTGGTATCCACTGGCATTTGGTTCCAGGACCAGCTATGGATACCAAAATCTGCAGAAACTCAAGTCCCGTTATATTAAATAGCATAATAAAATGGTATTCCTTATATTAAATGGCAAAATAAAAGTTGGTTTTTTGGAATCTATATTTTTAAAAATATTTTCAAGTTGTGGATGCTTTAATCTGTGGATAAGGAATCTATGGATACAGAGAGCTGACTGTATTATTCCAGAGTTTTAGTCAAAGTACTCTAGAAATATTTTACTACTTGACCACACTGGCTGAACTGCATGTGGAAAAGATCATCTTTTTTAAAATCAGTTTTAAAAAAGAACAAAAAGTGTTATTGGAAAAGTGAAAAATTAGCCTGAAAAAGCATTTGACTAGAAGCACTCTTTGACTGGGGTAGTAGGGGTGTGGGGGGTTATAAATACAGTCGTCCCTCCATTTTTGTTCTGGACCCTCACACACACACAAATGGAAATTCACACATATTCCAGCCACATTGGGTTGAATGACTATGTACTCCTGCGCGTGGCTCTGTGCAAGCTCCACAGGCACATGCACAATTTTAACCCTTCCCACTTGTCGGTCTGCAAAGGACCAAGTCCGTGGATTCTAAGTCCGCAAAAATAGAGGGAGGACGTACAGCCAAGACATCCAGCAATGAAAATAATATATTTGATCTGTCTGTAGGTGCCCTGCATTACGCACTCATGCTGTCTGTGCTATTTTGGCCCAGGGTGGCCAAAATACATAGTGAAACAAGTAAAAAAGTAAAAATGAATTTTATTTGATGGGTTAACTTGTGCATACTGGTTTGTGCAAACTGTACACACTGCACAATGCTGTTATCTCATTAACAAGTCAGAATAACCTGCCATTTGGAAGCACATGTGACCTCATGTTATTATTAACTTTTGAGCCTCAGATAGTTAGAAATAATAGAAATGAGATATCTGATGTCATATATGCCATCTGTTCAGAAGACAACTTAAAGATATGCTAGACACAAATAAAACTAATCCTGACATGAATTGAGCCTAGAAGGTGTGAAAAACCATTTTGTCATCTCCACACTGTCCTGATTTGGACAAGGTGGGTGAAGTGTATGCCTTCAGGTGTTAGAATGCAGTTCCTAGCATTCCTCTTTATTGCCTAGGGGAGATGGGAATTGCAGTTCAACATTGAGAGAACCGCACTGTGTCCATTCTTCATCTAGCTGAAGTACAGTAACATACAAAATGAGAAAGACAGATAACAGGTATCTCACATTTCATTTCTCCACTATGAGATTCCTTCTCAATTTAATATCTTAAATAAATTAGAACAGAAGGGAACATGAGGGTAATATATTAAAGTTTCAGATTGATCACTGAAGTCATGAGATTAAAGGCCTCCCTCTTCAATATCTGTAGAAAAAAAGGCTGTTTTCATGGCACAAAGCCAGAAATACAAAATTGTTTCAACAAACTATAATGGGAACATATTGACTTCAACAAAGACTTTCGTCTCAATGTTGATCCATTATGTTTGTCATGGAAATAGAAGAATAAGAGCAGCAAACACAGCATTGATGAGGGAGATATGTGTAGTGGAAAGAAAACTAATCCACTATATAGTCTGCAAAAGAACAATTTGTTACTATTTATTTAAGAGGAAAAAATCATTTATATAAGGATTGTGGAATCTCCAGCCTACCAGATGTTAGCAATAGCATAGAATCATAGAATCATAGAGTTGGAAGAGACCACAAGGGCCATCCAGTCCAACCCCCTGCCATGCAGGGACTCCCAATCAAAGCATCCCTGACAGATGGCCATCCAGCCTCTTCTTAAAGACCTCCAAGGACGGAGACTCCACTACACTCCGAGGGAGTGTGTTCCACTGTCGAACAGCTCTTACTGTCAGGACGTTCCTCCTAATGTTGAGGTGGAATCTCTTTTCCTGTACCTTGCATCCATTGTTCCGCGTTCTAGTCTCTGGAGCAACAGAAAACAAGCAATAGCAGCTTCATTTATATACCACTTCATACCACACTGAGCAGCAACTGTAAGCTAATTACCCCCCAGCAAGCTGGGTACTTATTTTACTGATCTCAGAAGTATGCAATGCTGAGTTGACCCTGAGCCCTTGGCTGGTATTGAATTCACAAACTTGTGGTTTGTGAGTGAGTGGCTGCAGTATCGGCATTTAACCACTGCGCCACCAGGGCTCTTGATACTGGATACATTGTGCCTGAAGACAAGCAGAAGTGAGTAGGAGTTATACACAACAGTTAGTGGCACTTAGCTTAATGAAGATGATAGCATGTCCACAAGAGAGAAACCAAAATGATGAAAGGTCTGAAAACCATGTCATATAAGGAGAGGCGTAGGGAGCTGGGTATGTTTAGCCTGGAGAAGAGACGGTTAAGGTTTGACATGATAGCTATGTTTAAATATTTCAAAGGATAGCATACTGAGGATGGAGCAAGCTTGTTTGCTGCATCTCCAGAGACTTGGATGTGGAGTAATGGATTCAAGCTACAGGAAAAGAGATTCCACCTCAACATTAAGAACTTCCTGACAGTAAGAGCTGCTCAACAGTGGAACATTCTGTCTCAGGCAGCAGTGGAGGTTTTTAAACAGATGTTGGGGATGCTTTGATTGTGTATTCCTGCATGGCAGGAAGTTAGACTAAATGGCCCTTGTGGTCTTTTCCAGATCTATGATTATGAGATAAAGCAGACTGAGCGAAATGGAAGGCATCCTGATTCATGAGAGAAGAAATGTTACATTGTTGCACCACTTCTGATCTTGTAATGCTCTTCTCAGCCAGGATGATCAACAAGAGGACTGCACCCATTGCTGGACTTTACTGGTTTCTGTCCTGGGCTGTTTCTCAACCCTGACTCTAGATCACCCTAACTGGGTATACCTGCTCTGAGACAGAATTCTACATTGGCCCTTGTGCTACCTTTTTGCCATGGGCCACATTTTGCCACACAAGCCCCATTCTTGCCACCATCACACTTGTCAATGAAAATGGAACTATGTTTGTATTCACTGCATCACTACACATCTTTGCAGTCCCATGACTGCTATCATCACAATGTCTTTCTGATTTCCCCTTACCCCACCTCCCCACCCTGTGCCCTACCCAAAGTGCCCTCCATTTAAAAATAATAATCACTTTTTTGTGCAATTTCAGAGCTCTGCTACTGCGATTTTATATTTAAAAATAAATAAATATTATTATATTTATTTATAAAATAAATATGATAAATAAATATTTATAAATATTTATAAAATAAAATAAATTTATAAAGTAAATATTATTAAATAAATATTTATTTATAAAATAAATATTGTTAAATAAATATTTATTTATAAAATAAATATTATTGATTTAATATTGAAAAATAAATGAATGTAATCAGTCTGTTTGGGAAAAACAAAGGACTGGGACAGGAGAGAGGAGGAGACACTGGCACACACGACTGCCAATAACGGAGCTGCCCTGACAGCAACATTTTGCACCTGAAGTCTAGCATAATTGCAAGTTCATTGATAGGTTTCCCCTGTCCATGAAAGACTATCTAACCACACTTGGAGGATTCAGCAGTTACAGGTTGGAGGGGACACTGTGTGATAGGTAAAAGCCACTTTTCCTTTTTGGGTCTAGTCACAGTTTAAAAGCCACCTGTAATCTCATGCCTCAATCATCTAAACATTTGGCTTAGACTTTGGTCTGTTGGAATTTAACCTGTCTGTTCCAAAGCAGGACACAGACAATGATTGGACACTTATTCAAAAAACTAAATTAAAATGTAACTTTTTCTCCTTCCCCTTTCTTTTTACAAGAAGATCATATTTTTTTAAAAAAATACAAACCAAAATATATATGAACACTAAATTAGCTTGTAACATAATAAGAAATGAGTTTAAATATTTCAACCAATGTCTGAACCTAGCTGGTTCATAGTTGCAGCAATTAAATCCTAAAATCAGACATGCTTGTCACAGGTCAAAAACTGAATAACATCACATGTTGAGATAAGGTGCCTATTGTCAGGGTCACTGTGCCCTGTTGCCAGTATGCTATAACATCTAGGATACACAGAAGAAGAAGAAGAAATCAGCAGCTACAAAAGTATGGTCAAACAGAAATCCAGCAGATACAAGATATCAGTTGTAGAAATCCCAACATAATTAAACTAAAAGAGTTATTAATTTACCTACTGACTTAAAACAGTGAATTGTGATTAATAACAGTGGCATTTGAAATATATTTTCATAAATATATATTTCTGACATTTCCAATTGCTCTTTAGCAGCTGTTTCTGACTCACAGAATTGTTTATTTAGGGTGTAATATTGATCTACCTGAGATGAACTCACTTTACAAAGGTTGCATCTGCACAGCAAAAAATAATCCAGTCTGACACCACTTTAACTGTCCTAGCTCAACGCTGTAGAATCATGGGATTTGCAGTTTGTTGTGGCACAAGAGCTCTCTGACAGGGAAAGCTAGATGTCTCACAAAACTTCTGTTCCCAGAATTCCATAACATTGAGCCACGGCAGTTAAAGTGATGTCAAATTGGATTATTTCTGTAGTGTGGATGCAGCCTCAGGGGCTAAACAGACTGGCATTTAACATGAGCCTCAGGGCAGAGTGGGGACATGAAATCCACATGCCGCACACCCAATGTCATGCCGCTTGTCTCACCACACAGAGGGCGATGGGTATGTCTTTGGCACAATTTTTAGATGTACTGCACCAAATAAATTCCTAAAAGCAGTTGGCACCATGGCAAGGATGGCTTTTTGCCACTTCAAATAGGAGCGGCATTTTGCTGGCCCTTTTTGGGGTGGCAAAACACTGGATTGGGGTCATGGCATGTAGTTGCTGCAGGCGCTCCCAAGGACAGTGCAGAGCTGCTCTATCGGGACAGTCTGTCTTCCCCTCAGTGGGATTTACTTTTATAGAGAATGCTATATGACTGAGCTGTGTGGATTTTTTGGATGTTTACTGTATTTCCTGGTTCACTGTATACTTCAAGCAGGCTTTCTAGCTAGTAAAAGAGGCTAGGGTTTTAAAAAAATTAAGAAACTTTAGAAACAGCCCTGGAATCATTGTCTAATACTATTGTAAATATATTTCTATACCACTCATCAGTATATTTAAGCACTCCCTAAGCAGTTTATAAAGTGTAAGCAAATTGCCACCAACAAGCTGGGTACTCATTTTAGCAACCTATGGTAAGATGCTAGCTGAGTCGCCCCTCGGCCCCTGGCTGGTATTGGTTTGTGAGTGAGTGGCTGCAGTACAGGCATTTAACCACTGCGCCACTAGGGCTCCTACTATGCATTTTATTTTTAAATGTGAATATGAATACATATTTTATAAGGAAAATGTAGATTAGTACAGAAAAAGGACACAAAGGACTTAACTATTAATACACACGAAAGTAACATGGAGAAGAAAAAGGTTGATCCATCTATCCTTTAGCAAGGGTGTCCAAAGGAGGGTGATTAAAATGGTGAAAAGTGTGGAAACCATGCCTTATGAGGAACAATTTAGGGAGCTGGGTATGTTTAGCCTGGAGATGAAACAGTTAAGAGGTGATATGATAGCCCTGTTTTAATATTTGAAGGGATGTCATATTGAGGATAGAGCAAGCTTGTTTTCTGTTGCTGCAAAGAATGGGACTCAGAACAATGGATGCAAGCTACAGGAAAAGAAATTCCACCTCAACATTAGGAGGAACTTCCTGACCATAAGGGCTATGGAACACACTCCCTCAGAGAGTGGTGGAGTCTCCTTTTTTGGAAGTCTTTAAGAATTGGCTGGATGGCCATCTGTCAGTGATGCTTTAATTGAGAGTTCCTGCATGGCAGGGGGGTTGGACTGGATGGCCTTTGTGGTTTCCTTCAATGCTATAATTCTATGATTCTATGATTCTAAGATTCTCGTTGTATGCTGGATGCTATATTCTGTGTGTATTTTGCAAAATATAAGGCCCTGAAACCAGTACATTGGAAGAAAGAATGGCTATAAGTGTATTCTGTGACAAGTGTTTTCACAGATTTAACCACATATAGTGAAGGCAATTCTGGACATTCAGCAACCTAAGTATAAATATAACATAAAGAGAGGGAGAGTTTAGTTGCGAGATAGAAAAATGCAAAAAATTGAGGTGGTTTATTTCATTGGTACAATAGCTTTTAATCATGCTGAGTCATACATGACACATTACATGATGGCAGGTAGCCAGAATAATGATGACTAGCTACAATCTTATGTTATTGGGTGATTGTATGGAAAGGTCACAAGGGATGGGGGATTGTTGAAAAATTATTGACGCAACCAAGAAGAGAATGACTTTGACTCATGAAACTTGCTTGATATTCCACATACCCACCCCAAAGTTCAACGCACTTGGTGCACCATTTCTCAAGCTTCACCTCTGAAACATTTGAAAAAATGGTTCCTTTTACATTCTTTTTAAAGTTTAGAAACAGAAAATAGTTAGATGAAGCAAGTTCTAGTGAACAGGATGGATGGTATATTTACTCAGACCCCAAATTCTTCAAAACATTCGTTGTCTTGCCAGCCCTGTGAATATGTGCCTTGTCCTGCAAAAAGATAACACCTTTCTGCAGCTTTCCTCACCGTTTTTCCTTCAATGCCTGCTTTAATCAGCATGGCAAATTAGAGTAGTATTCTGCATTAACTGTTTGGCCTTTCTGAAGATAATCAATCATCAGAATACCGTCCTTATCCCAAAAAACTGTGGCCATGACTTTTCCTGCTAACCTTTAAGTACTGAATTTCTTTGACCATAGAGAACCTGAGTGCTGCCACTGCAAGGACTGTTGTTTAGTCTCTGTATCATAGTGATTTAACCATGTTTCATCAACAGCAATGAGTCATTCCAAAGATTGTCACTAGATTGGTCAAAATGCTGCAAAATCAACTTGGAGGTACCATTTTAATTTTCTGTTCAGTGTTCAGACATTTCAGCATCCACTTGGCTGACAGCTTCTACTTACCCAGCTGCTCATGAATTATAAATCTAATGTGTTCTTGGGCTATCTATAGTGTCTCAGCCAATGTTTTATCTACGATTTGCCAATCTCAGGTCATGAACACACTCAACAATTTAAGGAGTTGACACTGTTGACGGCCTTCCAAAACCTTGCTGCATCTTCAGTCTCAAAATCTCCATGCTGAAAGTAAACACACTACCTCTTCACATTTTTGTATGATGGCATTTGTCACTCAATGTTTGATTCATACACTCATGAATTTCCTTTGGAGTTTTCTTCTGCAGAACAGGAACTTCATGACAGCCTGGACTTGAAAGCACTTGAAAATTCCTCATGTTTTGTTGACATGTTCTAATAATAATAATAATGATAATCTTTATTTCTAGCCCGCTCCTCTGTGAGTACAATCTAATAATGATCATTCTAATAATGATCTGGAGGGGGGATCAGAAATTAGACCTACGACCCTGCAAATCAAGCTACACTGACAGAAATTAGCTCAGCTTTTGGAAAGTGGATTGGGCTGAGAACTTTTCAGCACCCTCTCATAATTGTTGTTACCCGCCTCGATCCAATATAGGGAGAGGCAGGATAAAAATTATTATTATTATTATTATTATTATTAATTATTTCCCTGTGTTGTTGTGCCATAAAGCCATCGGGAGTATGATTTATTAAAAAAAAATTTTTTGTGTTGCTAGAAATAATATATTAATGACTTCCTTTCCTGCTATGGTTTAATAACCAGTCTGAGTGCAAATGTCTCATTTGGCTTCATTGTGAGAATGGCTGCATAATGAACATGGTGTGGGTGTGTTCTGATTGTCCCTCCCTTGGAGATTCCCAAGGAAATCTTTGGCAAGGAAGCTTCAAACCATTGGTGCTTGGGCAGGGAGGACAAGACTTCCCAAGAGAATAGCTGTGTTTCCTGAATGGTCTTCTATGCTCTGTGCTCTTTAAACTTATTTTAGATTTTTTTTTCCTGGTTTTTTTTTTCAAATGAAGTAAATGGTTTGCTGCTATAGTGCAACAGCAGTGTTGTGAAATAGCAGTATAATCCTGACCTGTTAACCTTCTGAAATAAACAGGTACTTTAAAAGCATGGGGGTGTTTTCTGAGAGATACAGTTGCTGTGTGCCTTCAAATCATTTCTGACTTATGGCAACCCTAAGGAAAACCTATCACAGTTATGGGTGTGTTGGGGTTTTTTTTTGGGGGGGGGCAAGATTTGTTCACAGACATTGCCTTCCTCTAAAGCTGAGAGAGTCTGAGAGAGTTTAACTTCCTAATGTCATCTAGTGAGTTCCCATGGCTGAGCATGGATTTGAACCCTGGTCCCCCAGAGTCCAGTCCAACAAAATGGCTGTCAAAATGATACAGACTACAGACTAGCTGACAGATGGCAAAACTCCTGCAAAGTCTTCAAAAAAGAGATGAGGTGGAGGAACCATGCCTGTTTTCACTTCTGTTTCCTGAAGGAAGCTAATACCTTCCTTGATTCTTATTGTTAATAACTTATTGGTACCTGCCTGTTCTGCAATATATATTCTAGCTGAATATTAGTCGTTGTCTTTTAAATGAAACACATGATTTTGAGAGATCTGACTGTCTTTGATTTTTCCTTTCGATATAATTTTTACTAATACATTTATTTCCTTAGAAGTTTCCTCTTTTAAAGTTTGATGTGGAATTTGGTTGGAGTTCCTTGCCAATTATTCAGTTACACATCATCTTAATCTCATTACCCTATGGTCAGTGTTTCTGATTGACTACATTTAAATCTCACACTTGATTCACACTTATCTAAATTAACTTCAGGGTCATCTGGATAAACCTTGTGGCCTGACTCATAATTATCTTTTCTAGGTCTTGTAGTGTACCTAGAAATTTTAATTTTGTTAGGACAAAAACATGCATTCACTCCTATGTGATGCCAATCATTACTACATTTTCTTCTTTGCATGAGTCCTAGGCCCTTATCTCACAAGGCACTTACCACGCAGGAATCATGGCCCAAACGCTTCAGAAGCGCAGAGGTGGGATTGTTGGTCGTACTTTTCAAACATCATTGAGGCATTTCACTGTTCCTCTGTTGTCAAAGCATTCGTGAACCAGCCATTTTTTGCATAATGGAAAATACCATTATTACAGAAATGACTGCTCTGTGAACGATTCGTCGATGGGAGAAGAGTGGGGCACACTTCAGTGATGCTTCAGAAGTGCAACCAGCAAACCCGCCTCTGTGCTTCTGAAGTGTTTGGGCCACAATTCCAGCACAGTAAGTGCCTCGTGTGACAAAGTCCCTACATTTCTTTCCCTTTCTCAAGGCTACCCAAAACATTTGGTCAGATAGAATAACAGTATAATTTCAGATCAGGACAGTTTCCTAAGTGGAAAAGGTGTTATTTCCTTTCAAATGTAGCTTTAAAATACAAGATCCTGAATGCGATCTATGGTTTTTCCTTGATGTGAACAGGCTGGAATCATTTATAATGTATTTATAGTAATAATTTTGATTTGTGGTGGGAATAATTAATGCAAGTAGGATGATTCCCTAGCCTCTACCTTGGCATGTCCAGAAACAGAGGGGCAGCATTTTAGTGGGCAAGGGGAAGGAAAATGCTGCTGGGTTACCAATAAGCCTTTGCCAATCATTCCCAATGCACATATGATCATTTTTACCTCCACATATCAAATATATCAAAACACAGTGATAAGTTTGCCATCTATTGGGGAAAATGTATAACATCAGGCACAGTAGGACTGCCCTTAAAGTAACATCCAGGTAAATTAAAGACTTGATAATACTTTGAAAATTAAAACATGTACTTGAGTTCTCAAAGAAGAAGCAACAGACATAGTGTTTATTTGGGAAATGTGTGTTGATTGTAAATAAAATCTAGAAAAGACTGTGTTGACTGTCTAATAGACACAAATGACTCCGACATGATTGGAATGTGGCTCAAAATGCATTCTATGCCCTTATTTGTTCAAATTGTATGGAGAAAACATCATAAGAAGAATGGGTTAAGACTGAGATAAAGATAGTAGAAAGGAGTATCAACAATCTTAGGAATGTGGATGACACCATATTACTAGCAGAAAACATCACAGACTTGGAGCAATTACTAAGGAAAGTCAATGAAGAAAGTGCAAAAGCAGTCTTGTTGCCAAATATAAAGAAATAAAAAGAAATAATTAGTACAAAGGATCTAAGCAAATTTAATCTAGACAATGAGGAAATTGAAATAAAGAGTTCCTGTACCTAGGATCAAACATTGATTAGAATGGGAACTGTAGTCAAGAAATAAAAAGCCTAGGGACTTTATCGCATGAACTATTAAAATCGTTTTGGGGATGGGGATGGGACTCGCGGGGGCAAGCGTGAACGCATTTTACCACACACGTAAGCGTCCACAAAGAGACCCCATTCCGGCACCTGTACCCAAGCCATCCCTGTTCAGTGCTGGCGGGTGCCATTTTCGCCAGATGGAAGTCTTCTGACCAGAAGATTTAACGCTTCGCAGCACGGGACAGGGATGAGTGCTGGAACGGGGCCTCTTTGTGGACACTTGTGTGTGCAGTAAAATGTGTTCACGCGCGCCCCCGCAAGCCCCGTCCCCATCCCCAAAACGTTTTTAAAAGCTCATGCAATAAAGTCCTAAGAATGGGAAGGACAGCAATGAAAGACCTAGACAAGATCTTAAATAGCAAAGCTATGCAACTGAGCACTAAAGTCAGAATCATTCAGACCATTGTATTTCCCATGACCATGTACAGATAGATGTGAGAGCTGGACAGATAAGAAGGCAGATAAGAGGAAAATCAGTGTACTTGAAATGTGGTGCTGGAGAAGAGTGTTGAGGATACAATGGACAGCCAAAAAAGACAAACAAATAGGTCCTTGAACAAATAAAGCCAGAAATTTCCTTGGAAGCCAAGATGATCAAATTGAGGCTGTTGTACTTTGGCCACATCATGAGAAGGCATGATTCACTAGAAAAGACAACAATACCAGGAAAGGTAGAGGGAATTAGAAAGAGAGGAAGACCACAAGCCAGATGGATGGACTCAATCAGAGAGGTCATAGGCCTGGATTTGCAGGACAAGGAGGACTGGAGATGTCTCATTCATAGGACTCTTTCAAACGGGAGGAATTTCTCCCAACTCCGAATGGAGCCAATGTGGATTCATGTAAATTCGCTTGTTTAGCGAATTTACATGAACCCCTGCTCCATTCGGAAGAACCCCTGCTCCGTTCGGAATTACTTCCCATTACCCGAAAATAACCCCCTCCTGCCCGAATTTGCATGCGAAGCTTTAATTCGCAATAAAGTAAAACCCATGATTGCATTCGAATTGGCTTCCCTCTTGCCCGAATTTGTGTGCGAAGAGTTAATTTGCAATAACATAAAACCCAAGATTGCATTCGAATTGACCTTAAATTATACTTCCAATTTAGCCTCGTATGAAAGAGTAGATAGGGTCGCCAAAAGTCGGGTCTGACTCAAGGGCAGTTAACAACAACAAAAATGTTAAAATTCTACTTACAAATTTTCTCTGATAACAAGATTAATTTCTATTAGGCCAATGAAGTGTGCTGACTTTTGCAACACCCAGTCAGATCTCACTAGAGAAATTGTTACAGAAAGCAGATGTAGAAAGCAGGGGAAATCCTGTCATTATCTTCTCAGGAATGGATGGCGAGGTGTGTGTAAATGTCTTCAAGTCACCTGTTGACTTATGGCAACCCCATGAATTTCACAGAGTTTTATACAGCCATTCAAATGAGGCTCTCTAAGCTGATATGTGAAATGGTTAATACTTGGATTCAACACACAAATAAATATATACATATATTGATGGATAATGCGTATTTGTGTGTGTGTGTGTGTGTGTGTGCAGAAGCTAATAGAAACAGAAGTAATAGTTCAGCCTTTAGAAGGATCTCTAATATAAAAGGGCAGAAGTGGTTTTTAAAATACACACCACACACGCCCTGTAAAAGAGTTTTTGGACTTCAGGGCCTCACTGGATGAAAAAGTGGCTATCTCTTAAATTCCACACAAACGTTGTAAAGATAATGTAGAACACTAATTAAATGGACACAGTCGTCTTTTGGCAGAGAAGCTGTATGTAGTTAATGAGCTCACAGATACGCAGAGAGATCTTGTAGCACCTTTGCTTGCAGCTAACAGGTAGATAGTGCAAACATGGAAGCGAGGATGAGCAGTTGATAATGAGACTTTGGTATGAACTCACAGTTCACACTTCTGTTAATTGCATAGGTTTCATTTTGGCTGAAAATCATGCCAAAGGTATAACCTAAAAGAAGATCTGTATATATGGTGAGGGGATTTTGAATCTGGGCAGGTGGGAGGTGTAAACTGGGGCAAAGATAAAGTATTCATTTTAGGCATTTGCGATTTGTTGCATATTTTGATGACTTCAGCCTATAAAGTCACGAGGGTCAAAAAATGCTGTCAGGGAAAAGGATTAAAAACTTGCTGTGTCAAGTTTGGGTTGTGCCTACTTGCCTAATGCCTAGACACCTCTTCTTGCAAGACTGTAATTAATAAATTGGATGCTGCTTCACTAGTTTTGTCCTGATTAATTTGATTTGGTACTTAGAAAACTATATCTCACAAGATGTTGGTGTCACATTTTTAAGAGTAACCCTTGAAGATACAGGCAGCAAGGATTTCCCCTTGCTAATATAATATAAATGTAATGGCTTTGTTATAGGCATACATATTCATCTGATAATGAATATAACCACTAAGCTCCAGGAAGAATTAAATCAATATATCTGTACGTATATAACACTGCATTGTGTCATTTACTTATATGCACCAACAAAGTTACAGTAATGTAAAGGTAGAAGCTTGGGTGCTAATATAAAAAGAGATTCTAACATAAATGCTAGGTGCTAATATAAAATTATTTATATTTATATTATTTGTATTTATGGGAAGATTTATATTATAGGAAGTGCTAATATAAAATATATATGGGTGCTAATATAAAAAGAGATGCTAAGGTAAATTCTAGGTGCTAATATAAAGTTATTTACACTATATTATAGGTACTGGTAGATGTATTTATAATATATCTATATAAGCACCTAGAGATGTATATATATTATATTTATATAAGGAAGATGTATTTATATAATATAAATAATATAAGAAATACATATATATATATAATATAAGGAAGATATATTTATATTATATATATAGAAGCACCTAGATATAGATATATAATATTTATATAATGTAAGGAAGATGTATTTATATAAGCACCTAGAGATGTAATATATATATTTATATAAGGAAGATATATTTTATTATGTTTACATAATATAAGGAAGTAGTATTTATATTTATAAAAGCACCTAGAAATGTAGCATATATATAATATTTCTATAATATAAGGAAGATGTATTTATATTATATATATATATATATAGAAGCACCTAGAGATGTAGTATATGTATTATATTTATATAATTTATATAATATAAGGAAAATGTATTTATGTTATATTTATATAAGCACCTAGAGATGTATTTATATTATATTTCTATAATATAAGGAAGTAGTATTTATATTTATATAAACACCTACAGATTCTAGGTTTAGCTGTTTATTACTGTAATTGACACAATACAGTGTTAGCAATCCATACAGACCTACTGATTGACTTCTTCCTGTAGTTTTGGGCCTTATAGTTATTGTTGTTGTTGTTGTTGTTGTTATTAGTATTAGTATTAAGCTTTATTTATATCATGCTGTAATATTACACAGCACTGTACATATAATTAAAATAAAGAAACCTGCCTGTGTCAGCGTACATTCTACAAAAACAATTAAATATAATACATATTGGTACATGTCAACGTTCAATAAAATAAGGCAGACAACAAATTAAATTTTATATTTATTATCAGATCTACAGTGAAGAGGATTCTGGTGCTTTCTCTACATATTAACCGAGCCATGAAAAGGCCTTGCTTCAACTAGACTGCATCCGCGCTCCAGAGATAACGCGGTTTGAGACCGCTTTAACTGCCCCTCAGTTGCTATGGATATTATTATTATTATTATTATTATTATTATTACTACTAATTATTTCTGGGCCTCTGTGAGAAACACGGCCTTCTCTGTCAGAGAACTTTGGTGCCACTCCGAATCAGGACAGGATTCCATAGCAAAATGAGCCAGGATGGCAGTTAAAGCGGTCTCAAACCGGGTTACAGTATTATTATTGTGTGTAATGTGTCTCTGAGGAGAGGGAACTTTTTTAAAGCGCGGATGCCGACAACAACAACGCGGCCGCGCTACCTGTTGCTAGGCAACCACAACCCATCCGCCGTGACGCGTCCCACTCTCTGATTGGCGGCTCTACTTCTTGTTACGTCATGGGAGCGACGGCGGCGGCTCCTCCGGTGACGTCATCATCCCGCGCCCGATGCTGCTGAGGGAAAGGGGGGGGGGAAAAAGCCAACAAAAACGAGGCGTGCGGGCCCGACACACGCCAGGAATGGATTTTATTCTGGGGAGGGCGACAAATAAAGAAATGGGTCGCCTTTTGAGGCTGAGGGGAAAGCACCGCCTCCTTTGACCCCTGGAGGTAAGAAGGGGAGCTCCTTGTGCCTTGAATTCGCCTCTTAGGTGCTTAGGCTGCGTCCACACTGGGGAGATAACCCGGTTTGGAAGCGCTTTAACTCTTTTGGCTCAAGGCTATGGAATTCTGGGAGTTGGAGTTTGTTGTGGGGCCCAGAGGGCCCCACAACAAACTCCAACTCCCAGAATTCCATAGCAAGTGAGCCAGGCAACACAATTCCAGGCCCATCCCACAATTATCCCATTATTGGCAATGAGACAATTGTGGGATGGTTCTGGAATTGACCCTATTAGTGTGGGATCAACATTTCGATGTACAGTATAAATGGTTTAGTCGTCCGAAAATTTAAAAGAAATCGCCAAAAATATAAAAGAAATTGTGGCAAATTTAAAAGAAATCACAGAAAATTTAAGTCGCAGAAAATTTAAAAGAAATCGCGGAAAATTTAAAAGGAATTGCGGAAAAATATAAAGAAATCACAGAAAATTTAAAAGAAGTCGCCGAAAATGTAAAAGAAATTGCAGAAAATTTAAAGAAATTGCGGAAAATTTAAAAGAAATTGCGGAAAATTTAAAAGAAATCGCGGAAAATTTAAAAGAAACCGCCAAAAATTTAAAAGAAATTGTGGAAAATTTAAAAGAAATCGCAGAATTTTTTTTAAAAAAATCATGGAAAATTTAAAGAAATCACCAAAAATTTAAAAGAAATCATGGAAAATTTAAAAGAAATTGCAGAAAATTTAAAAGAAATCGCAGCAGCCGCGACGTTGGATAATCCAGAAGGTTGGATAATCGAGACTCAATAGATATGCAATAGTTGAGTCGTTTTTTTCTTCTAAAAATGTGTCCAAATAGGCAGAAGTAGTTATTGAAATGTAACTAAGTAGACGAGTCCACAAGGGTATTGTTTGAGGCAGTTAGGAAAAAAGCAGGATAATCTAGAAGCCACTTATAAGTAGATAAGGAGAGACAAAGTTCCTCATTCTTCACCTTTAGACTTTGTTAAATTTAGCCTCACGTTCGTCAGATAAGCATCAGTGAAGCAGTTTCTTTTCTTCACAGGTGACTCATGCTTTGAACCTGCCTTTCTCGGCTCTCTTGTCGGCCGGAGCAACTCACTATGGCTCCTAAAGATATAATGACTAATTCTCATGCCAAGTCCATCCTCAATGCGATGAACTCTCTGCGGAAAAGTAACACCTTATGTGACGTGACCCTGCGTGTGGAACAAAAAGACTTTCCAGCCCATCGCATTGTGTTAGCGGCTTGCAGCGACTACTTCTGTGCCATGTTCACCAGCGAGGTATGAAAGGCGTACGATAGACGCATTAATTCCTGCAAATAAGAAAAATGCTTGCAGTATAGATTTAACAGTTGCAGAAATAACATTAATGCTGCCATCTTGCATGCACATTTCTGAGAACGCATTGATGTTTATTCTGAGTGAAGGTGTATAAGATTGTGTGGGTTACAGCAGTTCTGTACCTGCGTAGATGTAATGTGATGGGACTTGCTTTTAAGTAAATACAGGTATGACTTGACTGCAAAAAGGAATATAAAATTATTTATATACAAGAAATTATGTATTATATAGTGAATGAACTGTCATGAGAAATATAATTAAATTATTGAAGAAAAATAGCATTATAGAGTTACTAGATGTGTTTAGAAAGCAACAAAACATTAGGTGATTCTAATTTTTCTTTGCACTTCACAAGTTCTCCTGCAAATTAATAATAATAATAATAATAATAATAATTTTTATTTATATTTCCCGCCTCTTCCCCTGGATCAAGGCGGGATTCCAACAACATAAAAATACAAATCCATTACAGTGTATTACTTAAAAACATATAGTGCAATATAGAACAATTAAAACATATACATACTTAATAAAAAGCATTCCATATCTGTATCAGTTGGTCTCCAATTATCAATTTAAAATCATCACAGAAGGTCAGGTGGATAGGCTCGCTGGAAGAGATCCATCTTCAGTGCTTTTTTAAAAGCATCTAAGGTAGTTATAAGATGGATCTCTTCTGGCAGATCATTCCATAATTTGGGAGCCATGGCAGTTGAGTTAGGTCTATTAAGAAAATAAGATATTATACATAAATGAAACTTTACCTGCCTCAATCCAACACAGGGAGAGGTGGGATACAAATAAATATTTTGATTATTATTTATCTATAATTTTCCATGTGTGTATATTTATTTATTTTTATGAAATTCTAAACATGATTGGAAACTTTTTCTAGTAGGGGTCATATCCTAGAAATTAAAATTGTTTTTCTGATTTTCAATGTGCAGCTTTCAGAGAAGGATAAACCCTATGTAGATATCCAAGGGCTAACCGCCTCAACTATGGAAATATTGTTGGACTTTGTGTACACAGAAACTGTTCATGTGACAGTGGAGAATGTTCAAGAGTTGCTCCCAGCAGCCTGTCTGCTTCAACTAAAAGGTAATGGCAAAAACTATGTAAACTTGGGATGGAACTAATCTTGGAGCCATTGAACCTTATTCCCATGTTTACTTATCGCAGCCTGTTCCACTGCAGACAGAACTGATTAGCCAACATGAAACAGTACATGAGCTCATATTTAATAAAATGAAAGTATCTTGCATTCAGTGATTGATATAAAGTAGTTTCTTAAGAAAAGAACATGCTTTATTGATTTGCTACTGACCCTGTTATAAGCAAAAGTCAATTAGGGCACTACCAAAGAAATGGAAGAATAAAGAAACAATAAAGATAGCTTTATATCCACCAAATTGGCCTGTACAAGACATGCCAGTTGTATTAACTTTGGTATAATTTTCTCACTGTGAAAGCGAATCTGAAATTCTGGTCATATTGGTGTCTTAACCATCTATTGTACAAACTATTATTTTCTTTACAGGAGTAAAGCAGGCTTGCTGTGAGTTCCTAGAAAGCCAGCTGGATCCATCCAACTGTTTGGGCATCCGAGATTTTGCTGAAACACATAATTGTGTTGACTTAATGCAGGCAGCTGAAGTCTTTAGTCAGAAGCACTTCCCAGATGTAGTTCAACATGAAGAATTTATACTCCTAAATCAAGAAGAAGTGGAAAAACTAATCAAATGTGATGAAATACAGGTAAAAGTTGGTTTGTCACTGAAGAAAGTAGTAACAGAGATGCCACACAGTTCTGGCATCAGAACTAAATACAAGATATGAATTAAATAATTAAATATTTATTAGAATTCTGAGAATTACAAATTTCATTTCAAAATGAAGGTACATTTCTAGCCTTTATGGTTATCTAGCTTCATTCATATATGCAATCTCTTAAGGTTCTGATGTATTCCAGAGTTCTGCATATGCCTGACAGTCCTTGCATTTATCCTAACCATATAAACCCATGTTAATCCCCATCCCACACTTTACCATCGAGTTCAAAAATGAGTAGGCAGTGGGGGGGGGGAGTGTCTGAGAACCAATGGTCTTGGAAAATAAATTCTGTTTGTTCCTGCTAGATGTTGTAATAAACCTTAGTGCATATAAAAAGAAGTATAAACTACTCCTATGAAGTAGAAAAAAATCCACTTCTGGAAATGAGAGTTGAGATGCAGTCGCTTTGTATGCTTTGTATAAATCAAGGGGAAAATTTGATTCTCACATTCAATAGTACTCTGGAGGAAAATTATGCATCAGCTGTCAGCTTGTCTATTGACTTTATGGGAATTTAAAGTCTTTGAGAAACAGATTTTGCAAGACAAATTGATTAAACTGCTTGAAAAAACTATTTGCAAACACCCTTGGGTATAGTCTACACCAGCTAAAGCTAGGGAACCTGTCTTTAAAATTCTGAATAGAGGGTATAAAACTCTTGTAAGGTTCAACTACATAAACAGGGCTATTAGTGCCAAATACTGGAGGAACTGTAAGGAGATAGGTACGTAATACTTAAATGTGGTTGCACTGTGACAGAGTCAACAAGGTTGTGAGGGAAAGTATTTTAAGAGGCTGCCAAAATTACTAAACAGAACCCCAGTGTGGTCTGTCCCTGGCTATAAAACTATTAGCAGCTTTTGAAAGAAATAAGTTGTTACTTCATAAGGGTATGCTCACATTTTGGGGGGAATATGAGTTGGAAATGGCAACTAATGGGGGGAAAGGTCACTAGATCTGTCCTCTGACAAAGGAGAAAATTTTTGATGATACTAAGGAAAATTGCAGAAATTTTAAAAATGGAATATAAACCAGAAATGTTTTTACTTGGCATGGTTAATGAGCAGTAGGAGAAAGTACATGGCAGGATTTTATTTTATATGTTGACTGCTGCCAGAATATGTTATGCCAAATTTTGAAAACAAAGAAAGTCCTGGATTATCTCAGTGGTATGTAAAACTGAGAGAATACTGTGAAAATAACAATTTGACACAATTACTTAGAGATAAACCTGTTGAAAAATTTGAAAATGACTGAAGGATGATATTTTTATATCTTAATTCATTATAAGAAAAGAGAAATAAAGAATGCTTTTAAATCATTGCAAAACTAAGAGGCAAATGGATGATATTGCAATTATAATGGAGAGATAATAGATTGTCCAACAAGATTAAGAAAAGACTGAATTATAGAGACAAGATAAGAAATTTAAAGAACCTTTAAAAATTACTTGTTTAATGTCAATTGTACAAAATTGAGTAGAGTACAGATTATATTCATAGGCCGGAAAAGAGCAATTGTAGAAACATATGAATACCGATAAGGCTTATAGCCTGGTATCATTAAAATAGATCCTATGTCTACGGGGTTAAAAGTTGATATGATGCAATATAAGATCTAACAGAATAGAGGGAAGTATGTTTCATTGTTGTCCAGGTCGATTTGTGTTTAGTGTTTTGTTATTCATTTGTTTCTTCATTTATGTGTGTTATGTGGTGTATGTAAAAATTTTAAAAATATTCTTAGATAATTTTCATCAAACTTTTTTTAGCATACTGAATGGAAATAGGAATGTAATAGACATGGTTCCACTTTAGTCATAATACATGCGTACAGATATATTAGTTGAAGTATCAATTGTCTAGTTACAAAGAACATTATTTGTCAATTAGCGAATTGAAATGGAATTCTATGTATAAAGATATAATAAAAAAGCAAAGGAGAAAATTGTGTGTGGATTAATGTTAATGGGGAGAAGCTTACTTATCAAATAGAAATGGTGTAGCTATGTGAAATGCAGCAGTAGTTCATGGATGAACTTTCCTAAAATTTCCAGGTATACTATGATTTCTAAAAAAATAGTAGACAGCCAAAATCAACAGGTGTCTGGAAAAGCATTGAGCAAGGATGAGCCATAACTGTAAGGTAACTGTTCACCTGCATTCAGTTTTTATTACATCACAGCTGATCATTACATCACAGCTGGGTATTATAAGCATACTGATGACACCTAGCTCCAAAGCTCTGAGTGGCCTCTCCTAGCAGTTTCATGTAGGTGTTGAACAGCAAAGGGGACAGTATTGACCCCTGTGGAACCACAGGGGAATGGCCAAAATGTTAAACAGCTGTTTCCCAGCACAACCCTCTGGGAATGCTCAGCCATGAAAGACCAGAACCACTGCAAAGCAATACCTCCCAAGTTCCATATCAGCCAAACTACCCATGGTCAGTGGGCCAACAAAAGTGTACTCCCCCTGTTCCAATGTAGATGATCCTCCAAGGCAGCCAAAGCTGTTTCTCTGCTGTAACCAGGCCTAAACCTAGATTGGAATGGGTCCAGGCAAGCCGTTTCGTCCAGAAAACCTGGAGTTGCTACCTAGGACCTTACTTAGAAAGGAGAGATTAGAGACTCCCCAATAGTTACTGAGGCAGAAGGGGTCTAGTTTTTTCAACAAAAATCCTATTATTACTTCTTTTAGAGAGGTTGGAACATAGCTGTCTTTCAGAAAAGCTATTACACAACCTCCACTACCCAGTTGGCCAATCCTCCTCTGGCAGCTTTAATTAGCCAGGCTGCGGTTGGCCTCACCTCTCCAAGCAGCATGTCCCTATCATCATGCTGAATGAACTTAAATTCATCCACCAAAGTTAGACATTGTATGTGCCTCAGTTACCTCTCTAGACACTACCTTCAGTGTAGAGTCCCAAGTCAGAACAAATTCAAGCAATTTTCCTCACAAAGTATTTAGTAAATTCATCACAGTAATTTTCTGAGGGCTCCTCCTCAGCAGTTTGAGGTCTAGGATGTAATAGCCCTGGTGAATGTAGTTAATCAGTCTGCATGAATCAATGAAACAAGGGTTTTTTTCTTGAATACAATTAGCCTTTGTTTGTGACAGTTATAAGTGTTCCCACAAAATATTTTAAGGGGTGAAACAAGTGATTTAAAATTTGTGTACGTTGTGGGAAATTGTCCAAGCAATCATTTGCAGCTAAGAAATTATTATATTTACTTTCAGAACTTAGCATGTACGGTGTGCCCGCTTTATAAGTGGGTGCAGCATACGCGGCTTCCAGCATATGCTGGAAGCCGAAGTGGCTGCATGGCGCCCATAGGAAGTAATGGGTCACGCGGCCGTGGTGCACATGCAGCATGCACAAGCCCCATTACTTCCTATGGGGCTTGAGTATGCGTGGGATTTTCCTTACACAGAGGGGTCCAGAACGGATCTCCCACGTAAGCGGAGAGCCCACTGTATATAACTGTATGAAGCAGAATATAAATTGTCCTTGCTAAAGCTTCAAACATAAATCCGCTTATGGTTTGTACCCATGATTTAGATACTTTTATATTATAGGCATGCTATACATCTTCAAAATGTATTGTTGCTTAGATTGCTTAGATTAACACTGTAGGAGTTGCTTTCTGCTTTCATGAACAAATCCTTATTTGTCTCTGGTGGGCGGGTGGTATAAACTGTATATCTTGTCTTCATGCTTATCACATCTTGGGCAGTTATGCAACAAAGTTACACTTATAAAGATCTGCTTGTACCCATTCAAAGATACACTTATAAAGATCTGCTTTTTGCCATACAAACTATGCTTGGCTTCTGAAATGGTCTTTCCTCGTCATCCAGAGTCTTCTGTGAAAGACTGATTAGCGCTATGTCTTTTCTTACAGGTTGATTCTGAAGAACCTGTCTTTGAGGCAGTTATTAATTGGGTGAAGCACTCAAAGAAAGAACGGGAAGCATCCCTGCCAGAGCTGCTACAATATGTGCGCATGCCACTTCTCACTCCACGCTACATCACTGATGTCATAGATGCTGAGGTAGGATCAGCTGTTTTATTATCAGTTGTGGAATCAGTCGGATGCAGAGGTAGGCAATGTAGTTTGCTCCAGATGCTTTAAACTGCCTTCATCCCTGATCATTTGCCATGCTGGCTGGGGCAGATGAGCATTGTATTTTAGAGTACAATGCTCATCTGCCCCAGCCAGCATGGCAAATGATCAGGGATTAAGGCAGTTTTAAATTGTTGAAACACCAGGGCCTATTTCATTATTCATATTTATTTAACCCTGAGCTAAAACCTCATATTTCTCTGAATGTATCTACAGTGATTATAGATTAATGTGTGTACAAACATCCATTCAGAATAATCATAATTCTATCTAATTCACCATATAAGTTTTTTTTTTAAGTCTAAAGCCAGTCAACTGAATTTTATCTCAGCAGTTAAGTGAATTCCCTTCGCCTTTATTTACCTTTGTCCAATAAGGGCACATGTTAATGTTGGAAGCAGCAGTAGAGCTTGTGAGTCACAGTCAGAGAAGTCAGAAAGAAGTGGCAGTTTAGCAGTTTGGTAGCTGCTTAAGAGCTGACCTAACTCTTGCAGTAAGTCAGAGATGACTTCAGAAATGTGCTATATTTCTATCTGAGACCTGCAAGGATAAGTTAATAAAATATATAGATCTGGATTCTGTGATGTGTGAGCAAAAGGAAACTCACAGAAAAAGACTTTGTCATCCTTTTCTTTCCCTTTTCCTGAAGGTGTCTGTGGCCTCTCCAACACTTCTGGGTTCCTTTTGCACTATATGATTATAGCATTATGCTTCCACTTTAACTACCATGGTTCCATACTATGGAATTCTGAGTTTTGTAGTTTGGTGAGGGGCATTTAGAATTCTCAGCCAAAGATCTTTAGTGCCGCATCAAACTACAAAACGCAGAACATAGCCATAGCAGCTAAAGTGGAATCATAGTGAAATAAGTGTGTAGTGTAAAAGGGCCCTGGAGTGTTGAGGAATCCAATAGTTGAGCCAGATTCCCTGTACTTTCTTCTAACTGCCATAACCAACATGGAACACCATATTTCATGCATGCCACTCACCCTCTTAACAGTAGACATAACGCAATATAATTGCCTCATGTCTACATTCAGAATAATTACAAATCATATGATAAGGTTGCCATATGTTGGACTCAGCTTGAAAGCACATAACAGAAACAATGCAAACAAAGTTAATTTTTAAATCATGAGAAGTATATTTTAATCAAGATTTATGCTGCACGTCCTATTAGCATAAAGCTTTTTTCCTATATGATACATATCGAGGTGGGCAAAGTAAGGTTGGTTTTGTGGTATTCAGGGGCCCCCAGGGGTGTGGGGTCATTTTTACCATTTTATTGGGGGGGGGTGCCATTTTAAGCCCAGGAAAGGCCTTTTCAAAAACTGGATACATGGCAAAATGACCCTCAAAACCTTTAGTTTGGATTGGGGGACATCAGGGGGGTTAAAATGGGGGGGGGGGGTGCAGCACACCTAAGGTTTCCCAGGGGTTAATGCAGTCTCTTAGTCTTCCACAATTGCCTGCCCCAGCACATATTAAAGATATAAATCTTTAATCTTATTAATCAGTTAAAACCAATGCATCTTTCTTATTGGTTTCTTATGTAATTAAATTGCCTTATCATTTGTGTTGGAGATTTTATGTAAAAATCTGTAATAGTTAACTTTTAAAACTTGATGGTAGCTTGACTATTGGGCTAGATTTACTCTAAAACCAGTGTAGAACACCATATTTTGCACATGTCAGTCTCCCTCTTAACTGTACCCCCTAAGAAACTATTTGGTTAATGAAGAAAATGTATTTGTATAACTCTTTGCACCATATCACTATACCAAGCCCTATTTTCAGCTAGGAAATCTTTAGATATTTGTTGCTTCATCTCCTGGGCAGAGGAGGATTTAGTTAAGTATATAAGGCATTCAATTTAACAGACCAGAGATACGTAGCAATAAAGATTCACCAGCTAAATAAAAACTGGAGGGATGAAAAGAAGGAGAACTACCACAAACATGCATGTAGAGAATACAGAATTCATAGAGCTGGATCATCCTCACATAGATAAGATGTATGACTATTTCTCTTTGGACACTGACTTGTTTTGTACTGTGCTAGAATACTGTGAGGGGAAGGATCTGGACTTCTACCTGAAACAGCACTAATTAATGACAGAGAAAGAAGCCCGGTCTATAATCGTGCAGATTGTGAATGCATTAAAATATTTAAATGAAATCAATCTTTAGTCCTGTAGATGCTTCAATTGTATGCTAAAACACCTGGAGCACCAAAGATTCCTTAAGCCTATATTATATCATTCTGTAGAATTGTAAGGTGTAAAAACTGAATAATCTCTCTATATGTCTTCCTCAGCCTTTTATTCGATGTAGTTTGCAGTGCAGAGACCTTGTAGATGAAGCTAAGAAGTTTCATTTAAGGCCTGAGCTTCGAAGCCAAATGCAGGGACCTAGAACTAGAGCACGTTTAGGTAAGCATACTTTAAGGCATGCATATGTTTGAGAAATTGTGTTAAAATTGTGATTTTCCATTCCTCTATTTCTTATCTTCTGTTATCTGGCCAGCTAGAAATGTTTAATAGAATAATTTGTTTTTGTCCTTGTTTCAGTATTGCAACCTATTTTGGGCCTTGTTGGATTAAAGGATAAATGTGTTCCTGTAGCTTTTACTAGATGCACATTCCAGGATTTCCAGTCTGGCAAGTTGTAGAAAAAGTAGGAACTGCTAGCATGGAGTCAGGCTCTAATGATCTGGCTAATATACCTTTAAGGGCATGATAGTGAGGTACCCATTCTTAGGGGAGTATGGAGCAAAGAGAGAGACTACATATTATAGGGAATTCTTAGTGGTACAGTAAACCTCTCAGACATCTGCCATCTCTCTAGGTGTGAAAGATTAGATGTTGATGCAGTAGTCTTAACTGCTTTGCAAATAGGCATGTGAAAAATTCTGTCTTGCAAATATTTTTGCTAGTGTGTATCTATATATGCCAATATAGAATATATGACCTAGAAGAGAATGATCTTACATTTCCCTGCCTGCTTGCCTAGAAGCTATTCTTAATCACGAAAGGCAGTCAGGTAAATTATGGCTGACAAGCCTACATGGATGATAAATACCATTTTTAGCATCTGCTCCCAGGCAAAAGTAAAGCTGAACATGTGATAAATGAGCTTATGAAAAGACACTGGCTTGCTGTTTTCGTACTAAATTTCTCAACGAAAGCATTGGGCAAAGGAGAGATACTGGGGGAAGAAAAATTGTGAAAGGATATAAAAATTTGGGATTAATTTCAGGAGCTGGACCCTTTGCCTGATTATCATTCATTTTTTTACTCTTTAGATGCAGTAAACCTGCAACTTCTTAATAAATTTTAAATTTGTTGATAGTCTCAAGATGTTCTGGAAGTAAATGAAATGACTGGCCATGGTGTATGTCAAAAGTTGCCATTATTCCTGAACCACTCTGTGTAGCTTAAAAACTGGCTTTCTGTTTGAAATAATTAACTGGAAACAATAGAATTAATTCACCAACGACAAGAGTAGAATAAGATAGCATGGAAACAAAGCCCAAGTGTACAGCTGCAGCATAGACAATACGGTTGTTGAAAGATGTACAAAGATTATATAGCTCAAGATAAACATGAGTCATCATAATGATGGTGCTGAAAAGAAAAAGGCAAGGATTTGTTGCTTAAGTTAACAGATGTGGCTTTCATTTTTGCATTAAAATACAACAAGATTACCACCCTGATTTTTCTTGAATAAGTTAGGGTGGAGGTAGAGCTGGGGGAGAGCTTTCAAAAAAAGTTTAAAAGGCTGTTAATATAGCTTCTGTATGGAAGAAAAGACCAAAATGCAGAGGCATACTCCATTGGTTGATTGTGCTTGCTTATGTTGTGGATGGAGAATCTACAGCCTTCCATATTATGTTAGATTCCAGTTCCCACCAGCCCTAACTAGCATAGGCAGTAGTTAGATGACAAGAATTAGAGTATAACAACAGCCAAGATCCCACCTACTGGAAATAAATGGGTCTATCAAGCTTAAACTTAATATTTGCTTAATATTAATTTAAAAGAACATTAAAATTCTAGTTATTATATTGGGCTAGAATAAGCTTTTGGTTCTCGCTATTCGTATAAGTTATTTGACCTGATAAAGAAATAATGTATAATGTGAGGAAGTATGGATGTATAGGGAAAAATTATGAAAGGAAACCCAAGACAAGGAAGTTAATTTTTAGTTAAATGTAGTTTAATGTTGTATGTGTTTTGTGTGGGAGATGCAGATTGATGTATTTAGACTATGTGAAGATTGATGTGTGTGTCTTTTTTATGTTATACTATGCATTGATATGTGTTGTTTTACCTGACTTAATTTTTAAAAAGATGTTTTTTTTAAATTACAAGACAGATTTAAGCAGATTTTTTGGAGGGTGGGGCTGAAATATATTTCTTGATGGGACCTAAATCTGTCTTGCTGGTTTTTTTTAAGAGGTTGGACAGTATTGTTGCCATTGCTTTAAGACTAGTATGGCTTGATACAGACAGCCCAAAAGGGCCGTCCGTGAGGCGTGATTAGAATTAGGGAGTGTGCAGCATCCTCACACTCCCTAACCCTAGCACATATGGACAGCACCATCTTTTTAGCGTGCTGTCCATATGTGCGTGCCATGATGGTGTCATGCCGTACGCCGCATTTATACAATGCGGCACGCACCTGACATCATGCTGCAGGAAGGCGCCCTTTCTGTGGCGCTAAAAGGAGCTCCAAAATGGAGCTCCTTTTTGCTGCTTGTCCTTGGTGCGGCCTTTACATGGTTGCGCCAAGGATCCTGAGGGGAAAGGGGCTGCAGCGGCAGCCCCTTTCTCCCCTCAGGAGTGCCAGGGATGGTGGGGTGCAGCAGGCACCCAGGGCGCCTGCTGCACCCCGCTTCAGACCACAGAGAAGCAGCCGTTTGCTGCTTCTCCGTGGCCTGGAGAAGCGTCAGATTGGGGCCTCTGGGACTGCCAGTGAGGCAGCCCTAGCCCCATTGCAGCGCTTCTCTGGGCGCCTACAGATCACCACTTTTGGGTGGTCTGTACTGCCCCAATATCATTCAATGCTACCTTTGTAAATCAGCTGGTTATGGTTAAGGAAAGTAAGTGAATTAAAGGAAAATTAAAAGTGTGGTCTGAGACTGTATTTATACTCAGGAGTCTTTCTCAAGACAGTGTATAGATACACAAACAAGAAAAGATTTCTTCTTGGTAACCTAATGGAGTGATCTTTTTTTATTCAGGTGCCAATGAGGTACTCTTAGTAATTGGAGGTTTTGGAAGTCAGCAGTCACCTATTGATGTGGTGGAGAAATATGACCCAAAGACACAAGAGTGGAGTTTCTTACCAGTATGTAATTGTCTGCTTTGTCACAAACTTTATAATAATGTCATTCCTATGCATTGTTAAAGTACATGTGGCCAGTCTGGTTAGGATTGGTAAAGGGTTAACTGCATTACTTCCTAATTCATATAACAAAAACTGAAATCAGAGAAGTACTAAGGTCAGGCTGCTTTACTCTCATCTTTGCCTATTGTTTCTCTTCTCAGTTTGCTGTGGCTGTTTTGTCTGACAATAGGAAACATGTTTTGACCCCTGTGAGTGAAAGCTCTGCCAGACAAGTACTTCAAAAAGATGCTTTCTCTCACTAGAAAAAAAAAACAATGATATTTGCCTTTAAATCCCCTCTGCAAAGGAAAAAGTGTACCATGTATGCATAATGAAATATGTCTCTCTCTAATCACCAGAGGGAATGGGATGGTGACCTTTCTTGGCTAGCAGCATTAGATGTGTGTATAGTTTAGGGCAGGGATAAGCAACTTTCCAGGTCAATAGGCAATACTCACACACAGACATACACACAAACACACATAGACATGACATAGGAGGCTACAAATATGCTTACACGCCCCATTCTGAAAATGGTATCTCTGGAGTTGTTGGGACATTTTTGCCAGCTTTTCAGGAGCTCTTTATATGATTTTGGCCTCGGAGAAACTTTACCCGTCCAAAAAAAAAGTAATCAGAAATCATTTCTGCTTTTAAGGTTCTCCCTAAAATAGCTTATGGGATGGGATGGGATGGGGGCTGGCAGAATTGACCCCCATGATCCCTAGAAAGTGTGAGGAATTATTTTCAATAAAATAAAAATTGAAGGCACAGCAGAGTTCCTGGGAGAGTATCAAGTAGCCCTTGCACCACACTTTGCCACCCTTGTTTTAGGGGGAAATACCCAGTTCAAATTTCATCTAACACATTAGTTCAATTTAACCTTGCATTACATGGTGAGTAAAATACTGAGAGAGTGCATGTGAAAAACCTTGAAAGCATTCTATCTGGATAAATGAGAGATGGAAAAGGTGGAGCCCTCAGTATGTTGTTGAGCTGCAACTCCTAGCATCCCTTACCATGGGCTGTGCTGCCTAGGGTTGTTATGACTTGCAGTCTCACATCTGGAGGGCCACACTTTGCCTATGCCAATATAAATAAATAGCTGTAGGAAAGGCATCTATTGAAGCTCAGATGAAAAATCAAGGATGTTCCAGATGAAATTTCAACCTGTTTATATTCCCAAAGCAGTCCAGATGTCAAACTGTTCCTTCTTAAATCCTCTAGTGACCTGTTTCCTGTCTGTCAGAAGCCTTTGCTATTCACTGCACTCTGTCTGGAACGTTGTTAATTGTATGTGAGGTGATGATGAAGCAAATATACGGAAAGGATAAGCCCTATCACATTAGTCAATTATGAGGAGCAATAGTTTATGTATATAGCCTCTATGGCAGCACTTGGAATGCAAGTACCAGTGCTGATTAGAGATATCAACATTTATTGGTTCCATTGTTTTTCTTTTAATAAACATAGAGCATCAGCCGCAAAAGACGCTATGTTGCCACAGTTTCATTGCATGATCGGATATATGTAATTGGCGGTTATGATGGCCGTTCCCGTCTTAGCTCTGTAGAATGCTTAGATTATACATCTGATGAAGACAGTATCTGGTATTCTGTAGCTCCTATGAATGTTCGACGGGGCCTAGCAGGAGCCACTACTTTGGGAGGTATGTATTGCTTGACAGATTGTCACCATCCCATTCCTGATCATCATTGTTTTAAACAACTTTGTAAATGTTGAAAGAATTTTCCCATTACGCATGTTATTTATTGTTTTTGATAACGGTATTTTTATTTCTTCCTTTAAAATTTTATAGTATCCAGCAAGTAATCCATCTGGACCTAGAGTTTTCTCTCTCTCTCTCTCTCTCTCTCTCTCTTTTTTTGCCGATTTTATTGCCTTTTCTAATTCTGACATTTTTATTGGTTTATCTAAACCCTCCATTTCCTCCAAGCTTAGTTTTTGAATTTGACTTTCCATAATATAGTGTTCAATATCTTTGTTTTTCCTTTTGTTTATTTCAAATATTTTGTTATAGTAGTTTAGAAAGGTTTCTTTTATCTTTTTCTGATCCATATACACTTTGTTGCCTTTTTTTTTTGTAATCAATCTATTACTTTTATGTTTTCTTAATTTCCAAGATAGCCATTTTCCAATCTTGTTTGCATATTGGAAACGTTTCACTCTAGCTCTCTTTATTTGTCTTGCCATTTTTCCGAAATTCTATCGCATATTTTTTTTAAAATTTTAATCTTCTTGATTATTTTGTCTTTTTCCCTATTTTCCATTAATTCTTTTTCTTTCTTTCTTTCTTTCTTTCTTTTTTTTTTTGTTTTGTTGTTGTTGTTGTTGTTGTTATTTCTTCTGTTATCAACTTTATCCTTTCTCTTCTTTCCCTTTGAATTTGACAGTGCTTTTGTATGAAAACACCACGGATAACAGCCTTGCTGGCATCCCACACCATGCTATAAGTTCCTTTACTTATATTCTCCTTAAAGAAAACTTTAAGTGTTTATTTAGCTTCTTTCACCACCGTTTCATCATTCAGCAAGTAATCTTGTAATTGCCAGATAAATTCTGATTCTATAAGCTTTAATGTCATTTTACTGCATCATTGAAAAAAAAAGGTCTTAGGTAATTTACCTTGCTTCTCTTTAACTTTTTTGCTAGAAAGTCTATCTGCAGGTTTATAACCACATTGAAATCACCTCCTATTATTATTTCATTTTCCTCAATATCATCATGGTCTAAGAACTTTTCACATTTTTTAAAAAAAATAAAAATTAGCTTTATTCTCTTGACAAGCATAAACTGCCACTAAAATAATCTTTCCCCCTTGAATTGTCAGCTCAATACCAACATAATGACCTTTTAACATTGTTAAATATTTCTCAAGATTGTATCTTTTTTTTTTAATTTTTATAAAATTTTATTAGTTAAAATTCAATACATTCAATACATACAAACACACATACAAATACACACCGTACATTATACATTTTGAAAATTCTATGATACAAAAATACCAACATAATAACCCTTGTCAATCCTTTATTTCATGTCCATTTCTGTCATTCTTTCTTTGTTTTTCCTTTCACTTTCTCAGAAAACCATCTATTACTTATCTCATTCCTGCTTCCCTTTACCTTCTTCAATCCATATCTACTACTCCTTTTTAACTATCTTCATCAGTTCAATCACCCATCACTAACCTTCATTCACTTACTCAGTACCTTCGATCACTTTCTAAACCTTCAGCATTCATACTAACTTCCTTCCCAACTTCTGTCAATTTGATTCCTTCCCGTATGTTTTTACCTTTCCACAAATGTTATAGTATTGACGATCCTATCTACATATGCTATTGTATACTTAATTTTAGGTTTTACAAAGACTCGCTTTTTGATAATTTTGCAGGAGGCAGGTACCACCGGAAATATAATTTATAAAAGTTTTCTCTTAGGTTTTGTGACACTGTATATTTTGGTATTGTGACCCAAATTTCTTCCCATCGATTTAATTCAAGAGGATAACCTAGTTTTTAGCCCATTGGATCATTCCCTCTTTAACAACTTCATCCTCCATCTCTGTTTTTAAAAGGGCTTTATATAGTTTTTGAATTGATTTTTGCGGGCCCTCTAATAAAATTTTACTTATTTCAGATTCCTTAAGTTCAATGCCTATAAACTTGTTATCTTTTAAGAACCTTTCTTTGAGTTGCCTATAAGAGAACCAATTTAATATGTAGCCCTCTTCTTGCAGTTCTTCTTGGGTTTTAAATTTATATAGGTCGTTTTGGGGTTTCAATAGGGATTTATATGTTAACCATTTTTCTTTATGCAACATTTCTGTTCTATGGAAAGCTTCATGGGGTGATAACCACAACGGCAATTTATTTATTATTCTAGTTTTATATCTTTTCCATGATTTCAGTAGTGATCTTCTTATACAGTGTTCGTTAAAACCTTTGTATCTTTTTAGACACATATACCACAACACCTTTTTTTTCCTGCTTAGGCACAGATATAAATTCATTTCCCAGTTTTAGATTTCTCAACAATCTCTTGTCCTTAAAACGAATATGTGTTTCTTGAAAGATCACTATGTCGTACATCTCACAATTTACTAAATGAAAAATTTCATTCCTTTTAGCTTTATAATTCAAGTCCTTAACATTCCACGTAAATAAGGCAATGTCTTTATAAGCCATTCTAGACTTAAACTTTTATTTCCAAAAAACCAAAATTTTAAACTATTATCTGATTATTCTCAGAGTATCCTTATTTATTTTATTTTGAGGACAGATCTCCTTTCTCATCCATCTCTCCCACATTGTGTTTGTTCTCTGCTTGTTCTTCTTCTTCTTCCTCTCCCATCGCTTGTTTACTTTGGTCTTCTCTTTCTTTTCCATTTGTAGATTTATTACTTCCTTTGTCCTTATATCTTTGATTTTCTTGTTTTTCATTATTTTTCTGCAAATCTCTAGAGATTTTCTTCCAGAAATCCTTAGCTTTTTGGAGGGAATTTAATTTATGCCATACTTGTCTATAGAAAACCAAAATTCCTTCTACTCTATCCCATCTACAGAACAGTCCTTTTTTTTTTTCAAGAATGAGATCAGAAATTCATAGTCCTCTCTCTTCCTTAATAATCTAATAGGCATGTCTTTATATATCTTGATCTTGTCTTGGTCTGTTTTTAACACTTTACAGTAGCTTATATCCAGCAAATTATCTCTCGTTCTTTTCATCAAAAAATAAATGGCTGTGTCCCGGGGCCAATTTTTTTCTGTTGCCACTCATGAGCTTATTCTATAGATTTTATTTATGTCCCACAATATATCTTGAATTGGGATTTCCATATATTCTGCTAAAATCGGGATTAAGTTGTCATAAAAATTTTCTTCTTGAATTTCTTTTACTTCACAAATTTTAAGACAGTTCTCTCTTGCTTTTAAATTTTCCAATGCCCTCTGATCCAATTTTTTCCCTCTTTTTGTTCCCTCATCATTTTTCAGGCTGATGATATTTGATTCTAATATAGTCATTTTTTCTTCTAGATTTTCTATTTTCACTTTAGAATTGGCTAAATCTTTTGTTACATCCTCCAACCCCAATTTGATGTCCCTCAGTTCGCCCTTCAAATCTTGTTTTATATCTGCTCTTAAAGATTTTCTCTCTTTTTTCATATTATTTTCTCTTTCTATTCTCATCTTCTCATTCATCTTTCTTATTTCTTCCAACATGGATGGAGACTTTTTTCCCTCTCTCTTTTCTTATTTTTCGTACTTAAGATTATTTTAATACTATTCCTCTTTTTCCCCCTCTGCTTCTTTTCTGTCTTTCTAATTTGGGTTGGTAGTATGTATGTATGATTGATTGATGGTTGGTTTTTTTATGTCATTGCTTATAATGTAACACTTTTAGAAAACTGTCTTTTGTATGTTATATGACAAATTTAATTAAAAACATAAAAAAGTAAATGTTGAAAGAATTTATTTCTTTTACTTGGCTTAGATAAATGTATATACACTTAGAAAAGGAATTTAAATTTTTAAATACTTTGATTTGTTCTAGTTGCTTAATATACCACAAAAATCTGTTGATGGTCTATGTTTGGACTCAGCAGGCTGTCTTATTTTTCTGAAGATTTGGAAGAGCAAGGGACATGGTGCATACCTGTAAAAATAGCTCAGATTCCCATACATTTCAGATTACATTTGTTCATATATTTTTTTTCTTACACATCATGGGCTGTGTTTTATGTCATTCGATTTCATCTGTAATAAGCAATTTGTAATATATTTCATTTTGAGTAATTGTATAAGGGATTCAGGTAAAAGAAATGTTTTACTTCAAACTATTGTCATATTCATTGGTGTAAACCTTTCTTCTTTTATGGACTTCTCAGAATAGTCCAGCTTCAGCTTATTCTTTTTAAAAAGTATGCAGGTGTCATAAGATGTCATACTTAAGCATAATAGCTTAGATTTTGCCTTATATCATAAGAAGGTGGCAAAGGAATGGCTTGTTACTGAAATGTGTGACTCATTTATAATCTGATACTATGTTACAGACATGATCTATGTTTCTGGAGGTTTTGATGGAAGCCGGCGCCACACCAGTATGGAAAGATATGATCCCAACATTGATCAGTGGAGTATGTTGGGAGATATGCAGACAGCTCGAGAAGGAGCAGGACTGGTGGTTGCTAATAATGTTATTTACTGTCTTGGTAAGTAACCTTAGAGCAAGGATAGGAACCACTTTCTGCCCAAGTTTTAGATAGGTGTTTAGGGACTACAGCATATTTTAAAGGTCTTGCTATTAGCAACAAAGCCTTAGAATCCATTAGAATGGAGAAAGGATATACAGAATCAGGGAAACAGCCAAATGGAAGTCACCATTTAAGGGACCCCATAGTACTAAATTTGGCAGCAGGATCTGAGGTTCCCTATTTCTGTCTAAGATCTCTTCTGCTTTGTATATATTAATGTCTCACCAGATTACCATACTACATTTTTATAGTGCTGATATTCCACTTTAATTGCTTTACTTGTCTCCTGTTGCATTCTGCGTCTGGGATTTGCAGTTTAAGGAGGGGCATTTAGAATTCTCAGGCCTAACTGAACTATAAACCTCAGAATGCAAAAGGAGGCAACCTAAGCAGTTAAAATGGAATAACAGTGCTATAAGAGTGCAGTATGGTAATGTCATCAGTCATGTTCTCCTGAAAAAAATGGGTTACAACTACAAGATGTTCTTGCAGGTCTCCCAGTATTTGCAAGCTTTCCTCTGTCCTGCAGTATTCATCAATTTTAATAATGTTCTTTCCTGAAATGCCTTTAGATTCAGAATTCTAGAGGCTGAGAATAGCACTTAGAACTGAACCCAGGATTTTCTTTCCATGATTACTGCAGATGCCTTTGTTGTTTTTAAAGATCTCACCACACTGCATCACAGGTCATCCTATTTAGTAGGTCTTCCAAACCTGCTATTTAGTATTTTCAGGGGGCTGAAGAGGCAAGGAAGTTCACTCCCAGCAGCCCAGGTACATACACCTCAGTCTGGATCCAACCCTGTGTGTATAAACATGGAAAGAAATTTTTTAAAAAGGGATGTTTTGTAGGATAGAATTGAGAAACGATTAGACTACATCTAGTCTGTTTTAATTTGAGAGGTAGCTCCGTTATAGTTGGAGTACTGCTGTGCTAAACCAATCCTTTTTGAATGCTTAAAAGATTATCAGCACAGTGGCACAGAAAACATTGAAGCTGAAAATAGAAATAGAAATGAGATTGTTTCATGAGTATCTAGTGGAAATATATTTTATGAAGTTAAATTGATGTTTCTTGAAACTCCTCCGAGCAACTGAACTTAAATACTTGAATAATAATACAAAAAGAGAAAAACATTGAAGTGCGTGCTGCCTGCTAGTGTAATTTTGTTCACTGTTGTGTTAAGGACTTCAAAATTTTACTTAGTAAAGCATAAAGAGAAAGCTCACACCTAATACCTTCTCCCTGCGAGGATTGTCTGCAGTATTTCCAGCTCATTTTTTATAGAGATGCCAGAAGCCAGTTCATCTGAAGGAAGCTAGAAACAGACCCAACTATTTCCTATTTTTTTTAAAAGTTACTTTTCAGTCCTATTGTAGTAGTCTGCCTCTGTCTTCATCCTATGTCATATATGACTCTTGTCTCTCTGCCTTGTGCACATTCTGAGATGTTTAGAGTCAGAGATCCTTCTTTCTCTTTTTTATGGGTATTGCCAATCCTTGGGTCTGTAAATGAAATCAATAAACAAGTTTATTTGTTTCATGTATGTGTTTTCAGGTGGCTACGATGGCCTGAATATCTTAAATTCTGTGGAACGATATGATCCTCACACAGGACATTGGACAAATGTCACTCCAATGGCCACCAAACGTTCAGGTGAGATATCTGATGCTGCACACCGCTACGATAAACCCTATTGCTGGAGATTCTTCATTCAGGAACATTGTTGTGCAGTTGCAGTTACTCTGTTAGCCATCTTCAAGTAACATGAATGGTAGTTTAATAGAAATCACCTGTGTATTGAAAGACTTTTTTTTCTTGTTTCTGCCTGAATCTCTATTCCTAAATAGCTGTGATTTTTTTTCAGATAATGGATTCCAAATTTGCCACTCCTCCCAGTGACCAGCATTCTGTTTCTGATGTCTCTTCTACTTCCATTATGTCTGAATAATGTTACTAATGAGCCATCTACTTTCTCCCATTCCCTCTCTCTTATGCCCTTAGTGGGGCATTTTAAATGTATAATTTCCTTGAACCCAGCTAAGCAATATTAGATCCTCAATGCTTTCAGCTTAACATAATACAAGTTACTGTAATTTGCTGGTTCCCACAGTTGTACAGCTGATTACACAACAAGCACCAATGCCTTGGGTGCATCTATTGTGCAATGGTTGATTAGCTCCCTATCAATCAGGTCAAATAGAGAAAGAGGGCTATTTGTGTGCTTATGAAATGACTGGCTACACTAGAGATTGTATTCACATAATCTCTGACAAGTGCAGCCAGTTGTACAATGATTTTTACACTAACATAATGCCCCAGTGAGATTCTAACTAAAGTGCTGTCTTCATATTTTACAGTTCAGGGAATAATTTGGGTTATCTTTCCTCTGTCTCCTTAGAAGTGATAACCTTTGAATATTAAAGAGGATGTGGTATTATGATAGATTCATGTAGCCTACTGTATGCTTACAGAAAGCCAAAGGCACTGACTGTCATTTGTTTTCAGATGTGCTTAATGCTAAGAATCTCATTTACTCTTCATGGTTTCTGTTTGTAGGAGCTGGAGTAGCCTTGCTAAATGACCATATTTATGTGGTTGGAGGATTTGATGGAACAGCACATCTGTCCTCTGTAGAAGCATATAACATTCGCACAGACTCCTGGACAACAGTGACCAGCATGACAACCCCCCGCTGTTATGTGGGTGCAACAGTGCTCAGGGGAAGGCTGTATGCCATAGCAGGGTAAGCAGGCCAGGCTTCCTCGTCTGGAAAAGACCTTAATTCCCAGAGCAAACCAGTTCCATTTTATGGACTATACCAGCATGTTTGTTCTCTTAACACTTGGTTAGTTCCCTCCCAGGCTCCCCCTTTGTTGTTTGTGCTCAGGTATGTGTCAGAAGCAGTGTTGCATGCCTGGTCAATTGTTGTCTTATCAGTCTGTCATCACATCTCTGTTCTGATATTGCTTAAGCCGTATCCTGTTGGTCTGTGCACCAGGGAATGATTGACGGCTCCTGCCACACACTCTATGTGCATCTGTATTATTGCAGTCAGGCTGCTTGCATGTTTTTCCACTTCTACTTCTACAGATCATGGAGGGGGAAAGGACTGGGAGGAACCCTTTCAGTTACAGTTTTATTAGTCTCTGTCCAATACATCCAGCTCTTCTCTCAGGGAGTAAGATTTTGTTTTTGTTCATTTGTTTGCATTTTTGTATGCTGAGATGTACAGTGCAAGTCAGAAATATACATATTTTAATGGATGGATAGCTACTTTATTGTCTTTACACATATGCCATACTAAATCAGCTTTGAAATGCATTACAAGATGAAACTGTACTCTGATGTAACCAATTGCAGAAATATAACATAAACATTCATCATATTAGAAGAAACAAAAATGAATGTAACAAGTTTTTCCTTGTAGTGATTTCTTTAAAACACGGGCAATTTACAGTGATTTGAAAATTGGACTACAGTTCTGGAATACAACATTGCTGGAAACCCACTGGGTGACCTTGGGCAAGGCACACTCTTCTGAGGTTGAGAGAGTATGGACAAACCTTCCTGAACAAATCTTGCCATTAAAACCCCATGATCAGGTCACCTTAGGATTGCCAGAAGTTGGAAACAACTTGATGGCATGCGGCAACAAGAGTCTTCATTTGATTTAAACAGATGGTTTTCCTATTAATTTGAAAGTATTTATGTGTCTTCACTGATAAAAATTCATATCTTCTACTTCCAAGAATTCATTATGTTTTCATTTCTAATCTCTATTGCATATAGGTATGATGGGAACTCACTTCTGAGCAGTATTGAGTGCTATGATCCTATCATTGACTGCTGGGAAGTGGTAACATCACTGGGGACCCAACGTTGTGATGCTGGTGTCTGTGTGCTACGGGAGAAATGACTCTAGGGGAAAGCCTTGCAAGCGTACTTCCTTGGAATAGAGAAGCTATAACGGAAAGCATCGGCTGACTTGGAGTTATTGATCTAACTGTGGATGCCGTAACTGTGCTGTATGCCCTGCTGCTCATCTTCAAAGCTACTGATTCCAGTTCAGAAACAGACAAACAAAATAAACCACATATGGCACTTTGAGCTGAAAATTGAGAAATTACCTCCTCATGTATGCTGAGCTTGTGAGCATGAGATTGCAGAGCAAAAAGGACATCTATGCCTTTTGACTTGTTGAGTGCCTAAAACTAAGCAATTAACCGTCTTGGTTATTCCCAAAGCATCAGCTCACAAAAGGAGATGTGCAGTTCCAAGATAGTGCCTGAATTTTTTCCATGTATAAAATGTGCTGCAGTGCAGGCATACTGATAGTGAACATTGTCTTTTTCAGGTTTGGCACAGACTTGCACAGGGTATTGGGAAGAAGAGCCAGCCACAGGCTAGTGCATGCAACTTGCAAATGCAATGTTTATTTTTAAAATTTTGACCTTCCAGCTTAATAACTGAAGAGGGAGAACAGAGTGTCTTGCCAGTAGCAATACTGAGTCTACCTGTTAGAAGAATGGCAGCAGAAAAATAATATTTTTTTGTGATTTGGTTTTCAGCCACAGGCTGGGTACAAAGGAGAGGAAGGGTGATTTCACTACTTGTGAAGGAAAACCTGGTTTCATCTGCTCCTCATATAGATATTCTATTAGCAGTTCTGAACCTGTATTGAATCATGGAGACCTGGGCAGAATAGAGGGATGCAGGCATACACTTTCAAATGTTACATTTGCCAGGCTACTTTTCAGTGTTTGGATATTCACTTGCAACTGTCTGTTCCCACAAATTCCAGATTATCTCTTAATCTACACTGTTCACTTCAAAGTCTGCACTGCAAGTAAGACTGAAGTCTGATAGCCTGTGAAAGGCTGTCCAGCATAACTACCATCACCACATGTTCTCTCTCATTTCATCTCTGCTTTTTAAATGACTGTTTTCTGTGCTCCTGTGTAAACAGCAACAGCCAAAGTAGGAGCATATGAAGCTATGTACCTTTAAGAGCATACAGATGTCACCAACACATTGTTTTCCTGCTGTTTTTCCAGATGCTGTTACAAGCAAAGACTTTGAATAGTTGTCCTTGACATGGACTGGAACTCTTAAAATTTTGCTCAAGATATCTTGATGTAGTGTCCTTTAGGATCCCTTTTCTTCCTGTCTATTTAATGCCCCCCTGGTGTGTATGCATTGTATTAGGTGTGTGAAAATAGTCACATTGCTGAAATAGACACCTGAGCCTGTGGATAATGCAGCCCCATCCCTCATTTATGTGCCCTAAACTTTCAGCATGACCCTAGAGCTCTCTTCCTTAATCTACTGAGCCTCTTCTGTGTTGCCCAATCAGGAACCAAGGGGTGAATGTATTTATTATCTTGGGTGCTGTTGACTCCTTACTTTGGGGCTGTGGTAGCATGGAATTATGATGCACTTTCAAGCAACACTGAGTTTATAAATTCTGTCCTATCACACCAGTGTTTGTGATTGATTTCTTATGAATTTTTTTTAATAAAAGTATCTCTGGTGAATAGAGTGGCACTATTACTTCTCTTGAGACACTATACTTCTATTGATGCAGCCTAGAATCGCATTGGCCTGTTTAGCTGCCTCATCACACTGTTGACTCACGTTCTACTTGTGGTTTACTAGGACTCCTAGATCCCTTTCACATGTCATCTTGTTAAGCTAGGTGTCCCCCGTCCTATATCTACGCATTTCATTTTTTCTGCATAAGTGCAGTACCTTACATTTCTCCCTGTTGAAATTCATTTTGTTAGCTTTGGCCCAGCATTCTAACCTGGGTCAGGTCGTTTTATTAGTTACTCCTCCTAAGTTGGTGTCATCTGCAAATTTGATAAGCAGGCCCTCTAGTTTTTAAATGGATTCAAACTAGAGGGAAAGAAAATCCACCTCAACATTAGGAAGTCCTTCCTGACAGTGAGAGCTGTTTGACTCCCTGGGAGTCAGAGAGTGCTGGCGCCTCCTTCTTTGGAGGTCTTTAAACAGAAGCTAGATGGCATCTCATTGGGGTGCTTTGATTTGAAGGTTCCTACATGGCAGAATGTGGTTGGACTAGATGGCCCTTGGGGTCTCTTCCAGCTCTAGGATCCCATGAGTCTATCTACAGTAGGCCCTTGTTATCCTCTGAGGTTTGGTTCCAGGTTTCCCCACGGATACCAAAATCCATGGATGCTAAAGTACCATTATCTACAATGGCACAGTAAAACGGTGTCTCTTAGACAAATTGGCAAAACCAAGTGTATATAGAGTTGGAAGAGACCACAAGGGCCATCCAGTCCAATCCCCTGCCATGCAGGAACTCTCCATCAAAGCATCCCTGACAGATGGCCATCCAGCCTCTGCAAAGAAAAACTGGAAATGCCTGAAGTTTATCACACGATGTCTGAGTTAACGTGAAATAACGCGAAGTTAAACCGCAGTTAAAAACGGAGAAAAACGGCAGCTTTTTTTAAACTTTCGGAACACCCCGAAAGTAAAAAAAAAAGCTGCCGCTTTTCTCCGCTTTTAACACGTTGTTTCATTTCGGAAGCCATTTGGTGCGATAAAACTCTCCGAGTCCGTACGTTTTTGTTTAAATCCGAACGTACTTTAAGTCGCGTTTAAACCCCACAAATATTCCAAAGCGGAATAGAGCGGCCCTAATACTTCCCTTTGATTTAGACACTATACTTCTATGGATGCCGCCTTTAAAATTGCATATTTCTGTATATATAAATATATGAATATTTCCAAGCCGGGGATGCTCGAATCCTTGTAATACGTAATGAAGAGAGAGGGCTGAGTGTATTTTATTATTTATACCATTTTTTAATTTATTGAGGTCCAATAATCAAGTGACTTGTGAGGCATTTAGCCTTCTGTGGGTGCATCCACATTGGAGAAATGACCTGGTTTGGTTCCACTTTGTTGTCTGGGTCACTTGCTATGGAATTCTGGGAGTTGGAGTTTGTTGTGGGGCCCGGAGGGCCCCACAACAAACTCCAACTCCCAGAATTCCATAGCCTTGAGCCACATATTTCTCCTAGAGGCCTATAACAAAATGGCGGCGAACCGCCTTTCCTCCACTGCGCATGCGCACTGCCATCATGGCGCCTCCTCCTTCTCCTCAGTTGGAGATAATGGCGGAGGCTGCTGCTGCTGAGGCTCTGGGCCCTGAGGAGCTGGTCTGCGCCCAAGGAAGGAACCGCAAGGCCGTCCTCTGCCAGCGATGCAGCTCCCGCGTCCTTCTCCCCGGGGCTGCTGTCTTCACCCGGAGGGAGGTAGGGACAGGCCCAGGAAAGAGGAGGAAGAGGGAGCCATGGCTGTTGTTATGAGGCTCACTGAGGGAAAGGAAGGGCTTTCCTTTCATCATCATCATAATCACAATAATATTGATAGGGTCTATAATAATAATAATAGCTATTATTATTATTATTATTATTATATTTAATAATTATTATTATATTATTAACATATTATTATATGTTAATAATTATATTATTAACATATTAATTATTATCATATTATTATTATTATTATTAACATATTATTGTATGTTAATAATTATATTAATTATATTATTAACATATTGTTAATAATAATGATTATATTGTTGACATATTGTTAATAATAATTTTAGTATTATTGTTGTTAATAAATTATTATTATATTTAATAATTATTATTATATTATTAACATGTTATTATATGTTAATAAATATATTATTATATTAATTATATTATTAACATATTATTAATTATTATCATATTATTATTAACATATTATTGTATGTTAATAATTATATTATATTAATTATATTATTAACATATTGTTAATAATTATTATTACATTATTAACGTATTGTTAATAATAATTTTAATATTATTGTTGTTAATAAATTATTATATTTTATAATAATATTGTAGTATTATTATTATTATTAAGAGAGAGATCTTGTAGCACCTTTGAGACTCGCTGAAAGAAAGACGTTGGCAGCAGCAGGAGTTTTCCTAGACTATAATAATAATAATAATAATAATAATAATCATATTTAATATAATAATATAATTATATTATTAATATATTATTATTATTAATAATAATAATAATAAAAATAATAATGTTTTATTTATACCCCGCTCTTCAGCCAAGACTATCAGAGCGGCTTACAATTTGTTAAACAAACAGCTTCATTTACAATTGTAAGCTATTTGCCCCCAACAATCTGGGCACTCATTTTAGCGACCTCGGAAGGATGCAAGCCTGAGTCAAGCTTCAGCCCTTTGCTGGTCTTGAACTCGCCACCTTCTGGTTTTGAGTGAGTGGCTGCAGTACAGGCATTTAACCACTGCGCCACCAGGGCTGATATAATTATTAATATAATAATTATAATATAATAATAACAATGAAGGGAAAGAGAGAGAGATCTTGTAGCACTTTTGAAAACTGCTTAAAGAAAGACGTTGGCGGCAGCAGGAGCTTTCCTAGACTTTAATAATAATAATAATAATATTTAATGTAATAATATAATTAATTACATTATTAATATGTTAATAATAATAATAAATTATTATATTTTATAACATAATAATAATATAATTAATAATAATAATGAAGAGAAAGAGAGAGAGATCTTGTAGCACCTTTGATACTCGCTGAAAGAAAGACGTTGGCAGCAGCAGGAGCTTTCCTAGACTATAGTAGTAGTAGTAGTAGTAGTAATAATAATAATAATAATAATAATAATAATGAGAAAGAGATCTTGTAGCACCTTTGAGACTCACTGAAAGAAAGACATTGGCAGAAGGAGCTTTCCTAGACAACAACAATAGTAATAGAGAAATCTTGTAGCACCTTTGAGATTAATTGAAAGAAAGAAGTTGGCAGCAGGAGCTTTTGTAGACTTCAGTCTACTTCCTCAGGTGCATTTGGTGGCCTACTGTTTTATGGGCTAGTGAGTAGGGAGACTGAATCATATCACTTGATAACAGAACTGGGACACAAAAAACATATTGTATGATCTAGCGTAGTGTAGTAGTTTGAACATTGGACTACAATTCTGAAGAACAAGATCAAATCCCCACTCAGCTATGGAAGCCCATTGGGGGATCTTGGACAAGTCACATTATCTCAGTTTCAAAGAAAAGCAAAGGCAAAAACCCCTCTGAACAAAACTTGCCAACAAGCCCCCCGATAGGGTCACTGAGGGGCAGTATGGAGCCGCCTCTGTTTCAGCTGGATTGGGGCCGTGGCAATCGCATGCTGCAGCCCCAATCCGGCCTTTCCAGGGCGTGAAAAGGAGCCGCAAAAAGCAGCTCCTTTTTGTGCCTTGAAAAGGGCGCCGTAGCTGCTTTGCTGCGGCTTGGTGGCACTCCTCCATGATGCCGCACGCTGTCATGGCGCCCTGAGCCGTGGAGTCAGGCATGTGTCATGTGGATACGATGCCCCAATTCCGCTCCCAGGCCAGCCCAAAGTGCCAGTCTGTACAAGGCCCAAAAGTCAGAAATGCCCTGATGGCACTTAACAACAACAGGATCTAGATCCAGGATCTAGTGAGAAAGTCTTTTTCATAGCTTCACAGAAAGCATCTCAGTGTCCAGATCTCAATATGTAGGTATATCCAAGAAATAGCAAGGGGAAAAGGTATCCTGTGAGCGTATGAATGTTGTTTGCCAATATTTATGTCATCCCATAGTCCCTCCTGATGGTGCCAGCTCTCTGTCATGTTTCAGAATACCAACACTTGACTTGTTTGCCTTCTTCTCCGCTAGCTTTTCCTTCCTGCTATGAAGAAGAAGACAGCACTGGTGGGGAACACTGACCCTGAAGGGGATGTCCTACAAGACCACTGGCTGGTTGATGACATGTTCTCTTTTGAAAATGTTGGCTTCACCAAGGATGTTGGGAATATAAAATTCCTGATCTGTGCAGACTGTGAAATTGGTCCTATTGGCTGGCACTGTTTGGATGACAAAAAGAGTTTCTATGTGGCTTTGGACCGGGTATCTCATGAATGATGGAATGACTTGTGACCAAAAGACCAACAATGAACCTCCTGCTGGCCAGCTGGATCACTATAAATAATCCTACTTCCCTCTGATGAACAAATGCCAGCTTCATAATGTCAACATGCAACTTTTAAAAACAGTCCAAATATGGTGTTTGGGGGAAAAGTAACTTATTTATTAAATGGGTTATGATTGCCTTGCCCAAGATAAGCCTTGCTCCAATTCCTTTTCCTGAAGAATATGTGGCATATTCATGTTGAGTTTCTTTTGGAGAAAAAAGGCCTTCCCATGGTAGTTCACCTTGTGTCAATATTGAATGCCGTAAAATATTGAGACACACTGAACTGTATATTCTCTGAAAAGTAAGCATTGTAAATATGACAGAAAATAAAACAGTTAGACTTTTTTTTTAACAGCACAATTATCTACATATATGGTTTTTGGCTGCATTTTGGACCAAAATAGTACAGACTTCTGACTTTAATGTTAGCAGGCCTGACAGCTGCAGTGTCATATTCCACATTATGATCATAATCTGTTATTGAAAGCCAAGTTGTGGCAAGTTGCAGGAGGACATTTTAAATGTGGGGAAGTCAGATAATGTTCAAAGGGTATCCAAAAGACTCATGATAAAACTGTAAAAATAAAGTGTATAACTGGAGACTCTTAATCTTTCATAAATATTTGTATTTAATTAAACTTAAACTGAACTCAGTTTGTGTTTTGTGATCTGTAAATGTTATGAGGATAAATGTGATGAATCCCGGATATTTAAAATAGTTAAGCGAATTTGAAGAAATGGGGTTTCCAACAGTTAGTGTGCCTTTCCTGTATAGGCATTATCAGTTTTTAACCATAGTTTTCTTCTAAAGATGAGTCACAAAATATAAGAAAATAAAATCCTGATGCTAAAACAAAATCTATTTGACATATGGAATATATCAAAAATAGACACTTGTGGGCAAGGTGTTGAAGAGGGTGGTAGCTTCTCAGCTCCAGATAGTTTGAGCAAAACCTGACTATTTTAATCCATTGCAATCTCAGTTCCAGAGCACTGTCAAACAACACAATTGTAGCAGTATGATTTCACTTTAATTGCTATAGTTGCATCCTGTGGAAAACTAGTAGACCCATCACACTGGAGAAATAACCCAGTTTGGCCGTGCTTTCAGTGCCCTGGCTGAAGGCTATGGGATTCTGGGAGTTGGAGTCTGTTGTGGGCCCGGAGTGGACCCCACAACAAACTCCAACTCCCAGAATCCCATAGCCTTCAGCCAGGGCACTTAAAGTGGGGCCAAATTGGGTTATTTCTCCAGTGTGGATGCAGCCTAGGTTTTGCAATTTAGGGAGGCACAAGAGCTTTCTGACAGGGAATTCCAAATACCATTGATGGAACAGCAAATCTCAGGATTCCACAGGATATTGCCATGGCAATTAAGGTGAGGTTGTAGTACTATAATTGTGTATTGTAAAAGGACCCACAGTCTAGTTTCGGCATAGGGACAGACATGATCCCCCTGGTGTATTCTTATACTAAAGATAGTAGGAAAGTATCCTTCTTAGTCCTGCAAGACCTCAGCAGCTTTTAACCACAGTGCCCTTCTGTCCTACTCCAAGGTGAGCTTAGAGCTCAGAGTATTAAAATAGCTGTGGGCTTTCTTATATGGTCAAGCTCAGAAATAGAAATACTGTATTTACATTTCTCTACTGCTTCAGAATTAACTAAGCACTCTCTAAGCAGTTTACAATGTGTAAGCCAATTTCCCCCAACAAGCTGGGTACTCATTTTACCAACCTACAAAAGCATGGAAGCCTGAGTCAACCTGGAGCCATCTGGGATCGAACTCACAATGTTGTAGCTGCAGTACCAGCATTTAAAATAGATCTGGATTAGATCTCTCTTCACCACATGGTCTCTGGTTATCTGGGGGATTTATCTTCTGTCTCATGCTCTTCAATGTCTATATGAAGCAATTATTTAGAGAAGTCACCTAGAGTTCTGAGCTATATTGGCATCAACAGATTGATGACTGCTTAGCTTTGTCTCTCTTTTCCATCAGTGAATCCTACTAGTACAGTAACCGGAAGCGGTAGTATTCAGGAGTGGAGTCTTACTGTTTCTGGTTTATATGCCAGCTACAATTCTGCCTGGAAGCAGCAATACCTGTGCTAAGTTACCCCTGTTATCTCCATACCACTGGATTGTGAAATTATGTGGCATTGCTTCTGAAGACAGCTCCCAAATTTCAGTTGGTACAAAATATGGCTGAGCTTGCTGGCAAAGTCAGACAGTCTGAAAATATGACACCATTCCTGCACCAGTGGCACTGAAGAAAAAGCAATTTTGATCCTGTTTCACAGTGCTAGTATTAAATTTAAGGATCCCAAACTACATTGTGCTGGCCAACTAACACTCAGAAATTTTTAGATGATGATGATGATGATGATGATGATGATGATGATGATGATGATGATGACTATTATTATTAACCTTTATTTATATCGTGCTGTAAATGTACACAGCAGGGTTCCCTGCCTTCATGCTTACAATCTAAAGAGACATGACACAGAAGGAGAAGGGAATGGTGGTGGGGAAGGTGATCAGATCCAGCAGTTCTTCACTCCCTCTGAGGCCTGGACCAAGAGAGGACCAGAGGGAGGGCTCGGCTTCTTAACACATAATTAGGGCACAGCATCCTGGGGCAGAGAAGGACACTCACCTGGGAACGCTTCCCTAAACAATATAGTCTTTAACTCAGTTTTGAACCTGGTTAGGGAAGTAATGAGGCGTGCATGTGGGGGAAGAAGGTTCCAGGAGTGAGAGGCAGCAAGTGAGAAGGGATGAATCTGGAACGGGGCAGTGGAAATCCTCGGCTGGGACAGGAGACCTTGATTACCAGAGCAGAGGGTATGAGAAGGAATTTAAGGAGATAGAAGTTCAGATAAATAAGGATGGGCCAGGCCATGGAGGGCTTTGAAAGTCAACAACAAACGCTTGTACTGGATGCGGAAGGGGAAGGGGAGCCAGTGAAGGGAGGAGAAAAGAGGAGAAACATGGTCAAAGCGGTGAGTGGATGTGATAGTACGTGCAGCTGAGTTCTGGACAGAGATTAAAGGATGGAGGTGAGAGAGAGGAAGCCCTGTCAGAAGAAGGTTACAATAATTTAGTCGCGATATCACTAGGGCACGGACCAGATAATGGATTGCAACATCCATTATCCCTTTGCATTATTAGCTAGCTCTGATGGGACTTGCAGGTGAACAACATCTGGAAATCCTCAGTTGCCTACTAGAACCCTAAATAGCTTGGGACTAGATTGCTCTGAAGACTTCTTTCTCATGTCAAGTGCTCTAGGAGTCAAAAGCCACAAAAATAGCCCTAGGTCCTCATCCTCACAAAATGCTGTATCAGATGGTTTTTAGATTACTATGGACCATGAATTCTACAGTTCACAACTATTTACAGCTAACATCTGATATTCTAAATCTTGGGTGGCCCACTTATACCATGGGCAGCTAAGATTTGTAGCATGCCAAGTGAAGCTTGCATCCACTTCAGGGTGAGAAATGTCTAGCCCTCCTGATTATGTTGAATGACCCTAGCCATTAAAATCAATGAACAGGAGACAACAGATGTTGCAGTCCAATATCTTAAGAGCAATATGTTCACCATCTTTGGTCTTCCTGTTTTCCAGCACTGCAGTGTTATCACCTCTATAAAGGTAAAGCTATCCACAAACCATGATGGGCTGCATCTGCACTGTACAGTGGCATTATGTTCCCCAGTCTTTGATCCAGTCAGCATGGCTAATAGTCAAGAGATTCTGGGAACTGAAGTCCAAAACATCTGGAGGTGTAAATAGTAAAACATCACTATGGGTGGCCTTGCTCAATGAATTACAGTACACACTTTGTACCTACTGTAATGAGATTTGGCTTCTCCAATCTCTGCTTGAAGTTCTCCAGTGAGAGAGAGTCAACCATTTCTCCATTAAATTGCCTTCACTACCAAATTGCTATTAAAACATGTCTTGTGATATTCAAACAATAATTAGCACCCTATAACTGAAGACATTAAATCTTATCCTGTCCACTGAAACAGAAGAAAACAGGTCTTTGTCCTACCTGCCATGTATCTAGAATGCCCTGAAAGGTATATATAGTACATGGAATTATTTTCCCTCTGACATTATTTCAATTTCAAATGTTCACCTCATGGTGGCACCACTATTCTAGGATTGCAATGTTTCTTTGCTGAGATCCAGAAGAGAACATGGTCTTGTTAAAAGCCATGGCTATACAGACAGCAACAGCTTCTTCCACTGCCTTTTGCTACCTCTATTTACATTTCCAATACCCCCTTAATAGAATATATTGCACATGCCACTCTTTAAAAATATCGTATTTTATTTTATTTAATAACATCAACAACAGAGAAAGCTCTCCTGGTCTAGAGTTGGCAACACTTTTATTCAAAATGCCACAAAAGTGTTTCCCCCCTACTTACAGTTCATTTCATCAAGCTATACACTGCAGGATAAGGGGAAAACAAGAAAGTGCAAAAAGTGAAACCAGACACTGAGGCCATGTGGCCTGCAGTTTAGTTTAGACTTTAGATGGACTTTGCAGACTGAATGAGTTAGTGGATATTGCAGAGATCAGATTACAAACAGCAATGCATTTTGGGATAAAGAAGCAAAGGCCAATTTCCATATGTTGAAAACAAAGTAAGAACACTGCTCAGATTTCTTTTGTCTTACTTGAAGTGCACATGTCTGACTTGACTTGGCACAAAGCAAAAGCAGCAAGAAAAACTGAGGTCTCCATATTGGCAAAGCTGGAGAGTAATTTTAGGTAGTGCTTTATGCAAAAAAAAAAGTAGCTAAATTGTTATATTGCATAGTGCTTGGAGAGAATAAAATCTTAACTGCAAAGTCCTTTTAAGATTTTAGAAAATCTTGCTCTAGTGGCATATTTTGACCAAAGCAGCTAAAGATCTTCCAGAGCTCATAAAACTATGAAGATGTCTATGAAGAATCCAGTTAGGCAGTGGCTGGCATCTGGTTGGTGCTTTAGAATACAGTAATAGAATCTTGTGTTAGAAGAGGCCACAAGAGTTACCTGGGTTAAAAAAGCTGTCTCAAACTGGATTATTTCTGCAGTGTGTCTTGGACCCTAATTAAATTCCCTGCCGTACAACTACTACAGTCCTGAAGGATTCCCATTCAATGTGTGTTAAAAGACACACACACCCAAAAAAAGAGTCTATCACCTCCAAGGCAGTCTATTCCATTGCTGAACAGCTCTTGCTTTCAGGAGGTCCTTCCTAATGTTTAGATGGAATCCCTTCTCTTATAATTTGATTCCATTAATTCTTGTTCAGGGCTCCATCTGCACTCCAGAAATAATGCAGTTTGACACTGCTTTAACTGCCATGGCTCAATGCTATGGAATCCTGGGATTCCAGTGCTCTCTGAAGGAAAAGGCTAAATATCTGACAAAACTACAAAACAGTTTAAAGTTCAAACTGACATTTAGTGATGGGAGCAAATATAAAGCTGCCCATCCTATACCTCTGTGTGCCCATTTGTGGTGCAGTAAAGGTAAAGGTATTCCTCATTGACAGGGTGCTCATCTCTGTTACTAAGCAGAAGACCCAGCATTGACAGAGACTACTCTATGATCATGTGGCCAGCATGATTGCACAAGTGGTACCTATTTATCTACTTGCATTTGCATGCTTTTGAACTGCTAGGTTGGCAGCAGCTGGGACTAGTGATGGGAGCTCACCCCATCATGTGACACCTGCCAACCTGCTGATTTTGAAATCAACAGAGCCGGCGTCTTAACCACTTGTGCCTCGGCATTCAATAAAAACAATTCTGCTCATAACACAGATAGTGAGGAGATAGCAGAGTTGGAAATGGTGTGGGGAAAGGGCAACCAACAGGATCAAGGTGTGTGTGTGTGTATACACTTGCACACCTTCAGGTTACCTGTTGTCTCACGTGATGCCCCATGAATTCCATATAGTTTTCTTAGGTAAGGAATACTCAGAGGTGTTTTTGCCAGTTCCTTCCTCTGAAATATAGCCTGCAGCACCTGGTATTCATTGGCAGTCTCCCATCTGAGTACTAACCAGTACATATCTTCCAAGATCAGACAGGATCGGATCCTTTCAGGGTATTAAGGCTGCTAGCCATAGGGGGGAAAGACAAATCAAGACTTCCTTCTTGATATGGCCATCTCTTGGGAGCTGGACATGGTCATCTCTTGGGAGTGTTTTTAGCTGTGTTTGGACTAAATGACCCTTGTGAGGTGGTTCCTTGCAGTCCCTTCCAAGTCTAGGATTCTGTGATTATCTCTAACCTCAGATAAGATTCACTGCTGCACTGACAGAGGAATCACCACTCCCTACTGGATGCAAGAATACAAAATGCTCACTGTTGAGGAAGATTTTACAAGGACTGTACTTTTTAAAAAAAAAATTGAAGAATATTCACATGTGAATTGCATTCTGTGGGAAATAGTTTTCCTCAAACAAACATGAAGTCTAAGGCAATGCAGTTGGCACAAATATGGTATCCGTTCATGATGCATAAGGAAAAAAGAAGCACTGATCTAAGGAATCCATGGTCCAAAACACACTGTAGAAATAATCCAGCTTGAGACCACTTTAACTAACCCGGCTGAATGCTAGGGAAGTGTAGGAACTGTAGTTTTGTGAGACATTTAGGTCTCTGTCAGAAAGTTCTGGTACCACAATAAACTACAGTTCCCAGTATTCCCTGCCATTGAGCCAGGGCAGTTAAAGCGGTCTCCAACTGGATTATTTTTGCAGTGTGTTTTGGACCTACCTTAATAACAAAGTAGCAATTGCACTTTCCTTATACAACAAAGAAAAGGTATGTTAAATCTTTACTGTTGCAAATTATTCCCTGTTGTGAGTAACAAATTGTTGCCTGGATTAAGACAGAAACATTGCAGATTCTTTTCAATCTAATGGATGCAGCTAGAAGAATATTGGGGTCTTTTAGATTTTAAAAGAGAAAATTGGTAAAGGGTTGGTTAAAAAAACCTTAATGATAGAGCTAGGCCCAGTTCCTCCCTAACAGGCTAAACAAGAAAGAAACCAAAGGTGTGCACACTTCTATTCTTACACAGTAAGAATAGAAGCCTCCCATTTAAATACTGTGGAATATAGTAAGAACAAGTTATAATTTTACATGCCTGTCTGTAATATATTTCCCACCAGTTAAATAAAAGATGTGGAGAAATACTGGACCAATGATTCTATATTAGGTGAAACAGACCTAAATCAAATGTGGTCGTATTGGGATTTCTAGTTCCTCCTGCTGTAGCCTTCTCCAGCATTGGAAACCTGTTCTAGAGACTTTCCCAGCCCCAAGTAGTAGTTTTTAGCACAGATGTGGGGCTGCAGGAAAGAAGGTTAAATTAATGTATTCTTGCACTTGCACTCACAGATACAAGGTGGAGTCTCCTTCCTTAGAGGTCTTTAAGCAGACGCTGGATGGCTATCTGTCGGGGATGCTTTGATGGAGAGTTCCTGCATGGCAGGGGGTTGGACTGGATGGCCCTTGTGGTCTCTTCCAACCCTGTGATTCTATGATTCTATGATTCTACTTCTGCAGGTGCAATGAAAGCACTTAATACTGGCTGAAGTGTTCACATCGCATCAATATTATTAATAGTTTAATCATTTTTCTTTTACCTCTTCCTTTGCACAAACAGAATAGTGGTTTCCTCCACTGTGGCCCCAAGATTTAATGCAGAACAAATTAAACATACTTTTCTTTCTTTTCCTTGGTTAAGAATTATATGCTTTAGGGTTTGGGTAGACAAATGTAAGGTAAGCAAGCTCTAATTGGTTTTTGCCCAGGACTCTGAGGGCCACCTGATACAAGAAACCATACTTATAATTAAAACATTCTAGCCAAGTTCCTACATCCAGCAGGTACTGTATAGTGTAACATTCTGCCTGTGCAGTTCCATGTTCTCCCTCCCAACTGTCAAACCCTGGAGGGCCTCTGTTGCTGGTTGCCAGTGGAGGAGGGAAGCAATTCAGAAAATGAAGGAACGGTTGGTTTTGGCTCATTGGGGGGAAAACAAGGCTCTGCTCACAAATCAAGTATATATGCTCCTTTCCCTTCACCCAAGAGCCCAGAACAGCCACATTTTCATTCTCTGAATTGCTAGTTCTCTTCTTACCAGAAAGCAACAGCAACTTTGGGGATCCTTACTGAAACATGATAGCAAGGAGGGGGTTCTATGCAGTGCAAAGGGTTAGAGAATAGTTCCTTGCACCCCATCGAAACAGAAAAATACACACACATTTACGGTCACATATGTCACCTACTTAATACTACCCACAGAGTGCAAAAACTGGCTTTCAGCACTGTAACAGAGGTCCAAAACACACTGCAGAAATTATCCAGTTTGAGATTATTGGCTCAGTGCTAGGGAATCCTGGGAATTGTAGTTTATTGTGACACTAGAGCTCTCTTATAAAGTTAAATGTCTTACAAAACTACACTTCCCAGAATTCCCTAGCATAGAGCCAGGGCAGTTAAGGCAGTTTCAAACTGGATTATTTCTGCCATGTGCATTGGACATGAGTTACACTCATAGTCTTTCTGCAATATATATATATATATATATATACACATATCCATTCTTGGTTGGTTCAAGGTTTGTTCATTTCAGGAATAGAACAGGCAATGGGGTCCTTTTCCTGCTGATATTTTTAAACAATTTAACATTTTTAAAAAATCCTTACCAATCTCCTGCAAATTATCCAGAGATCTACCAGTATATCTATATTCTGCTTGCCTCTAATCCAGGGTGCCAGTATGTGAAAAGGAACTGCATGCTTTGTGTTAGAGATGAGAAGAAAAAACGCACAAAGAACAAAGCAAGGCCTGGGCATCAGAAACTTCATACTGTAGGTAGTTTTTGCCTGGTTGTCTTTACTAGAGGTATGATGTAGGAATTTGTGAACTTAAACAACCAGGTTCAGTAAGCCTTGGATAAGTAAACAAAAATATTTTAAATTTCAAGATACCACTTGAAAGCTTCTTCCAAAATTCATCCTGAGATTATTATTATTTTTCTTTCAACAGCCCCCATTTTTCTGATGATTTCCATTTTTTGGTGAAATGTATAGATTTATGCTTTTTTAATCTGCCAGGGGAGCCGATGTGGCAAACTAATCTGCTTTCCACTTTTCTTTCTGTTTGTTCTTCACAGTAAGAGCAAAACAGTAGTTTTGGAGGCAGATGTTTACTTTGCCTGTTGCACATAAACACACACAGCTACAGTAGCATCACCAAGAGTAGAATCCTCTTCTTTCCCAGGTCAAGCGTTATTGCACTGCTTACTGCAAATACACTACTGTAACCCAACTCTGAAAGTCTTCTCCAGACCTCCTTCACTACCCTCCATGGGCCAATGCTGTAAAAAACACACACACACACACACACACATACACAACAAAAAACTTCCAGCTAGACAGAAGGCAAGAAAAGGGGTGGGTTAGCTGGGTTCCCGTAAAAGGACTCTGTAAAAGTGCTACACTCCTGAAACCTGTCCACACTCAACAATATTGGGTTGGACGTAGTATTGTGTGCCTTTTTATATTGACAGACTACCTTGATTATATATTGCTGCATACTTTTTTAGAGACACATTCACATGAACTTTTTGGACAGTCTCAGTGCCCTGGATTGGACTCTATTTTTCTATTTCTGGCACCAAATGTCCTGATGGTCTCAAGTGTCCTTCATCATCATAAGCACAGCAATGTGGTGATGTGCAGTTGGCAGCAGAGGGAAGTACCTGTATATACTCGACTATAAGTCGATCTCATGTATAAGTCGAGGGCAGGTTTTGGGGGCAAAATTATGGATTTTCATATGACCCATAGATAAGTCGAGAGTAAGACTTAGGGTCATGTAACAAAGGATTTAAATGATGAAACAGAGGAAGACAATGCCAAAGAATTTACAAAATTGCAGGAGGCATAACTGTTTGTGTTCACACTGAAGAATGGATGGACGAAATAATAGAGAAGGGTCAGTGCTTCAAGAACAGGTTACACTCTTTCCCTTCACCAGGGTATGGTTTCTATTTTTATGAGAGTTTAAAATATAGTATTTAATCTTGACTATCCACAGTCAACTCAGATTTTTTGGGTCAATTTTTTGACTAAAATTTCTAGACTTATACATGAGTATATACAGTACATCCTACATACTGTGCTTGTGAAATTGTTCCTTCAGGGGAAATAGCTCTTCTAGCTATTATGGCTTCAGCTAAATATGCCATTAAAGATAACATTTCTCCTCATAAATCAGCTTTCTGTCATATTCTGGAACACCTCCCTAATCACTAGATAGCGTGCAAGTGCATAGCATGAATCTGGGACTCATTCCAAAAGCAGATGCTTCACTTGAAAGTGGTGGGGTCTTGTCAAAATATGAGCTGAAATCTGCCTTTACTGATAATTGAATAAAATGTTCAGTGTTCCATTCCTTTCACCAGTTCCGAAAACACTTCGTGATTTTGGGGAGGTCACTGACAATAAATAGTGACTTAAACTTTTAACAGATAGGACCAGATATTGGTGTGATACTTTCAATATCACACATTTTTAGTACAAAATCTACTGTACTTTGCTTCAATACTTGTAAAGACTAAAGTGCAAAAAAATGAAATAAATTTATACCTATTCCTGAGCATTGTTACAAGGTATGCTTTCAGAACACATATGCATATAAGAGGCATTTGAACATGGCAGTAGAGCATTTTAGGCTGACTGGAGTCAATTACCCCTATCCACATAGAGCAAATACATGTAGAATAATAAAAATGTTCATAATGACTGCATAGATCGCATGTAGTATGGTAGAGCATCATAAATGGCAAACCATACATGTATAACACCAATCACTAGCACAGTTGCTTCAGGATGGAGATATATTCAATAACAAGTTCACAAGGCTGAGAGGATTTGGGATTAAGCAACCAGAAATCCAGGGGTTCCTATGAGGAGAAGGGGGAAAAGATGGGATATTAAAATGGGGCAATGAAGAATTTTCCCTGAGTCACATACATATGCACACCAGAGAGAGAGGAAGCAGGCAGAAGAAGGTTTGAATGTGGCAGAAACTGTGTCTTTTAAGCCTAAATAGACTTTGCTGAAGAGAAGCTGGGGAGCATTGTACTTCTGGCTGGAACAGGGCAAGGAGAGAATGACAGATTAACCAAATTCTTGCTGAGACTATACACTCCAGACTATAATTTCTCTGCATTGTCCCTAGATGTTTCTGATATTTATAATGAAACTGAGACAGAATTTGTGAATCTTTTAATTTGGGAATATGAAGCATCACCTGTCTAACCCTAACACACTTCACAAGCAGCTGCAGGATGTCAGGTATACATCAGGGCATCTCAAGAAGTGGATTGATATCCATGAAAACTCATGCTAAAAGACACTGATTGGTCACCAAGCCTGCTGAAGTATTCCTTCAATTTGCCCCACACCTTTTTCTATTTTCCTTTGATTTATACCACATAAAGGAGAAAGATGTTCAGTGACCTGTAGTTTGTTTCATCTCTGGTGTCCTCTCTGTGTCTGATGACCCTGCCCTTCACCCCACCAGTTTCAAAGGACATCAGGCATTCACTGATAGAGAACTTCCAGATAAGATCTATATTTTCCACTCATTGTGGCACATACAAAAATATGGGCTAGCACTCAGGAGCACATTTAAACATATGTAACCTAGAGTTATGCATCCATAACTGCTCTGTACTCATGATCCCTACATAAGTCACAATCATGACACTATTACCGCTATTGTAACTGCCCTCCCAAACCTACTTTATTGAGCATCAAGGAGGTCCATACTTCTGGCAATCAGAGAGGGGTGGATGACATTTCCACCCCTCTCCCATGGGTGAACAAAGCTGCCAAAATCAGAAACAGTCACAATGCTGGTTGCAGCCTCGCTCACTGGCAGGAGTGGGTTGGAAAGGTCATCCACCTACACACCAATAACCGGCAGAATGGATTACTTTCTCTTATTGCAGTTGATGCCTAGTAGAATAGGTTTGGGAGGTCTGGCTCAGGAGACTCTACTTACTCAAACATAACTAAGTAGGAGACGTAAAATTCCAGGAATAATCTTTATTGCACCCGCACCTTAATCTTTAGTCTAGCCATAATCATTATTCTACCCTAATGTGAGATTCATCCAACCTGAACAAATAAATACTGATGGATCACTGATTCTGATATAGACTAGATTTAACTAAGAATGTCCAAAGACCTATTATGTCCCACATAACTTCTTAAACTTTGGCTGTATATGGGCAAATGTTAACGTAAAACCCGTATTATGGTATTACAGGCTGATTAGGTATGCTAAAGGAAAGTGCAGCCCAGCATCCATATAACTCAATACCACAAAGCTGCAATAGCAAAAGACAGAAGGTATTAATTAAGGTATATTCAGTTAGCATAGCAATGCATTTCATCAGCCTGCATCTACTTTCAATTGCCTTCTCTCCTACACAGATCTTTCAGATGGGGAGTGATCCAGTCCAAAAGAATCACACTAAATGTATGTCATAAATCTACTCATATAACTAGTTACTATATCCAAATTCATGTAAAGTCATAAATGGAAGTTAATGCCAAACAAAATATCAGTTTCAAACAATTTAAAATGATGTTTATAAATTGTGATTGTTTATAAATTGCAAAGCACTGTACTATGTGGATTGCTCCACTATTATAGTAAAAAAAAGTTTTTTAAAAAGTCACCAGGTGTACTATGTAGGTGTTTAAAGTTCCTCGGGCTTACTGAACTCACTCAAGAATGTGAAATAATCCCTATCCTATCTTGCCTGGCCTGTCTGACTAGATAGTAAATAAGTCACATCCAGCAATTATAGCAGGCAGGCAACTCCCAGAGCAGTAAATACTCCTCGAGTTTCTTGCCAGGTTCCATCTGACCTCCCACTCCATGTTTGTACCTGGCCAAGTTCAATCCTTCCACAAACCATCCATGATAAAGAATGAATTAAATTATCACAGTCATAAGCTCCTACTGGCAAGGGTACAAGTGCAAAACTGATAATGGTTACAGCATTGATTCAAACGAGGAAGGGATTCTGGGAGATTCAGAAATACCCTGATAAGGGATGCATCTACATTGTAGAAATAATGCTGTTTGCCACCACTTTGAGTCCTGTAGCTCCATCCTATGGGATCCTGGGATTTGTAGTTTTACAAGGTCTTTAGCCTTTTCTGCCAAAGAGTGCTGGTGTCTCACAAAACTACAAATCCCAGGATTCTGTAGGATGCCATGCCAGTTAAAGTAATGTCAAACCACATTATTTCTAATGTGCAGTACAGTTCTTCTTGGCTGATTCACAATAAGCCCAATGTCCCAATTAATGGACATAAAGTAGAAATTTTCCATTCATGTTGCTGTTCCAGAACCTCACTAAACAAATCTGAAACAATCCCTTAGTACCTTAATCTCCCCTTCAACAATATAGGAGTAATTATTAATATTGTCATGAGGATTATTAAGATTATGAGTTACAGCCAGCCTACAACCAGTGTGAGTAAAACTAGTTACGATTTAATTGTAGTTGAAACTAAACCAATTCCAATCAGTTCTCTCTAAATATGAGTAATTCTGTAACCCTTTCCTCTGTTTTTTTTTGGGGGGGGGAGGGGCCTTATATTCTGAGAAAAAATATTAAAACATGGATTACAGAGTATTGTATTTAGACTTATGAATAAAATGTTTAAGACAAAGTGTTAATGTATTTATCTTCCCCCCCCTCCAAAAAAAAATTAGGCCTATAATCTGTGTAGCAGGTAGACTTTTATACAGGTAAGATTATGTACAGCTTGTTCTGTGCGTTCGAATCATTCCCAATTTATGGCAATCCAAAAGTGACCCTTATCATGGGATTTTCTTGGTGACCATTGGTGAACCATTGGTATCCACTCGGGTTTGGTTCCAGGACCCATGTGGATATCAAAATCCATGGATGATGAAGTCCCATTAAATACAACAATGTAGTAAAATGGTGCCCCTTATATTTAATGGCAAAATCAAGATTTGCTTTTTGGAATTTCTATATTTGTTTGAATATTTTTGGGTCATGAATGATTTAATCCACGGATAAGGAATCCGTGGATATGGAGGTCTGACTGTACTACTCAAAGTGGTATTTTCTAGACTGGTGCTAGCACACAAGCCAATGGTTTCTGGTCCTTTGTCAGTTTCCAGGTAAGAAAGAAACAGTTGCATACAACAGGCATAAATATGATACTGACCCCTAGAAAATTAGGGGGCAGTGGCATCACTAGGGGGTCATGGGGGGTGCAGGCCACACCAAGTGACACCCGGTCAGGTCAATCGTTGCCAGCACCTGCTTCTTCTCTACTGCCATGTCTCTTTTGGCTGAAGGAGCCAAAAGAGACATGGCAGCAGAGAAGTGGAGAAGAAAATCCATGGGCAGGTGGCTGGTGGGGATTTGAGTGAAGCAGTGAGATGGGAGGGAGGGAGTATTTTGGAGGTGTATTTTTTGATTAGTTACTTTGTTAACCCAATCAAACACTTCCAGCCAAAATGAAATTATTTTAGGGCAGCCAGCTCACATATTCCAAAGTGCCAACAGGTAAAGCTAAAGGTTTCCCCTTTAACAAGCTTGTCAAGTTGTGTCCAACTGTAGTGGGTGGTGGTCGTCTCCATTACTAAGCCGAAGAACCATCATTGTCAAAGACAACTCCGTGGTCATGTGGCCAGCATGGCTGCACAGAACGCTGTTACCTTCCCACCGAAGTGGTACCTATTTATCCACTTGCACTTTTACAACTACTAGGTTGGCAGAAGCTGAGAATAGTGACAAGAGCTCACTCCATCAGGTGGCACTTGGACCTTGACTTGCCGATCTTGCAGTCATCAGAGCCAGCATCTTAATCACTGAGACACTTCATCCCTGCACCAATGTTATTACATTGGTAATAATCCTGTGTAATCTCAAGAGCCAATACCGGTAGATATCCCACAGATTCCAATGATGTATCACTTAACCTCCTTTCCTTAACCTCTTCTTGCAAACGGCAGTTTATGTGGGAGAGACCTCCAAATCCTATCCCAATTATTTTTGGTGATTTGTATACTATTTGCAGCTTCCCGTACATCTCTAGATTGTTTATTAGACCCATATATGATCTAGACCCATATGTGATATCAGTAATTGTTTTGTAAATGTATTAGAAGTATCAAGACAATATGCTGCAAAGATTGTAAAGGAGAAAGGTGGACCTGTATTCCTATATAACCAATATACTTGTTGAACATAAAACCAATGCACTTGTAGCTATTTATAGAAAAGAACTGCAAAAGCTAATAGATACTAAGAAACAAGGTACTAGTACATTATAACAAACAAAGGTTGCACTAGTGGGTGGATATTTTAGTTAGGTTTTTAGATGTTCTTGTCATTCTAATTCAAGACTGGTGAAGGTATGGAATAAAAAGTAGAAACAAAATTATGTAAAATGTAATGGTCCAGAAATTTCATCCGGCAAGAAAGAAAAGGAAGCAAGAGATATACTGAAAAATCAGTAGACAGTGCTAGGAGAAAACCTATTTTAAAATATGTATGGCTGAATCCGCACTGCAGAAATTATCTGATTTGACATCACTTTAACTTCCATGGCTCCATGCTATGAAATTCTGGGAACTGTAGTTCCCACTACAATTCCCAGAATTCCACAGCATGGAGCCAAGTCAGTTAAAGTGGTGTCAAACCAGATTATTTCTGCAGTGCAGATGCAACCTATGGCTGCGTTCACACTGGATAAATAAACCAGTTTAAGTGCCATGGCTCAATGCTGTGAAATTCTGGGAATTGTAGTTTGTTGTGGGGCCCAGAGTGGAGCTCTGCTCCGCTCTGGGCCCACAACAAACTACAATTCCCAGAATTTCACAGCATTGAGCCATGGCACTTAAACTGGTTTATTTATCCAGTGTGAACGCAGCCCAGGTTAGGATTAATCTGCTTGAATTCTTGGCCCAGGATATCTTTTCAGTACGTCCTAACTCTTGGAATGATGTGAGGATCAATTGTTCATTTTATTTATTTGTTACATTTATATTAAACATTCCCTTGAAAGAACTCAGTATTATTTTAATTATGCTCCTCCCATTTTCATCCTGACAGCCTTCTGAAATATGAAACTGGCTGACAGTCGCTCAGAAAGATTCATGGCTGAGTGGGCATTTGAACTCTGGTCTCTGAAATCCTTACCTAACACTTTAATCAGTACAATCTGAAGCTGTAAAACTGCTCAGCAATATGAGCGGAGATGTTTCTGTCATACTGCTGAAGGTAATGAGAGTAAGAGCTGCTTCCTGTACTGTAAAAGTCTAGAAAAAAATACATTTCAATCAGGGTCAGCAGATGACCACCACAGAGATGGTAAAATATGATGGATGCCTGCTTAAATTTGTTGCGTCTACCTACCTTCCTCGCCCTGTTGCCTTTGTTGTTGTTGTTAACTAACTGCCAGGCAGTCCTAAACAGGTTTATTGAGGCTCCACCTCTTTGAAATTCAATTGGGTAAATACTAGTTAATATATTGAAGTGAATTAACATGAATGCGCATTGAATTATCACACATGAATGCTGTTACTCTGGACGTTATCAGAAAACGGAGATTGGAAGTATAATCCAGTGGCAATCCGAATGCAATCATAGGGTTTCACGTTATGGCGTATGAGAGTATCTCATGCAATTTCAGGCAATGGGAAGTCATTCTTGGGCAATGGGAAGTCATTCAAAATGCATTCCAAACGCAATTAGAAATCATGTAAATTAGCTAAACTAGCGAATTCACATAATTGCGAACTGACTCAATTCGAAATTGAGAGAAATTCCTCCTGGCTGATAACCTCCTATGAAGCCATTCCAAAGTCAATCCAAAATCACTCCAGAATTCAGTGAATGTGCATTGAATTATCACACATTAATGCTGTTACTATGAAACCATTCCAAAGCCAATCCAAAGTCACCCCAGAATTCAGTGAATTCAGTAACAACCGAATTCACAGAAATCAGTTCCAAGGTCACTCCAGATTCAATCCGAATTGGTTTGGTGTGGGGTGATTTTGGATTGGCTTTGGAATGGCTTCATAGTAACAGCATTCACGCGTGATCATTCAATGCACATTCACTGAATTCTGGGGTGACTTTGGATTGACTTTGGATTGACTTTAGAATGGCTTCATAGTAACAGCATTCAAGTGTGATAATTCGATGCACATTCATGTGAATTCACTTGGATGAATGCAGAGTGACTCTGGATTGGGGCTGTAAAAACTCTTGTCTGATAAGGGCCTAGAATAATCTCTATAGCTTTAATAGATGTGTAGGGGAGGAAGATTTAGCAAGCGTTGCCTGTCACGCAAGCAGGTAACAAGAAATGCATGCTGAAATTCCCTCTTTTACACAGCCATTAAAGAGGTAGGAGCCCATTCCAGTTTTAATTCCAGCAACCCTATGCTCTGTTCTGACCCCAAACCAGAGGACCTCAGTGGCTTCTCCTGATGGCCACCTCACCCTGCCATTGCTAGGACAACAAACTGAAGAAGATCAATGGGATTTCAGGCTTGTTCCTCTTCGTAAAAACATTCTGGAATGATGTTTTCTTAAAACCGATCTCTCATATTGGCTAACCAATCTGCTGGTTTCTGCCCAGGTCTTTTACTGTTAAACATTTAAAGCAAAGGCAACCTCTAATTTGAAATATAGACATTTGATCTCATTTCTAATAGCAGCAGCCGGAATGGAAACTGCACAACTCTGGAAGACTGGAAATCTCAAAATAGCAAACTGGTGGAGAAGGGCGTGGGACCTTTGGTTGATGGACACGTTCTCCGACAACATTCAGTCCTGTACTAATTATAAGAAAAACACCACATTCCAAGAGAATTGGACCGTCTTTATTGCAACTCGTATATTGTATGTCAACTGAAACCCCAAGTTTCTCATGCTGACTGTTGAAAAAACGTGTTGAATCTTGACCATCTCATCTTCCCAGGTTCAAGTCCAGAGACATCCACCTGTTAATAACCTTTTTTACATGATTGTATACTCTTGTAACTGCGACAATCCAAATATAATGGTAGATTGTCTTTTTCTGTGGGGGTATACTTCCGCACCCAAAAGCTTTGCATGGCTTGTACTGTTTGTTGTTATGGGTTTTGTTTTTGTTTTTCAAAAAATAATTTTAAAAAACCTGTTCCCCTCAAGAACAGAAACGGATTTTAAAAAAGGTACACACATTCATTGAGGATTGGTCTCTTTTTATGTGAATAACAATATATATCATTTTGCTCCACCTTTGTACCAGACTGGTTTTTGGAAGGACAAATTGGGCACCGATCAACTAACAGTGGCAAAATGATCTATGATTTCCTTTTCTGGATCTTTTTACAAGTTTGAAAGAATGCATTATTGGGTGGGAATTCATTTTGTTCTTTCCCAAGGTCTGTTATTTCTATTGTTTATAAGTTTGTTATTTGATATTTGATTTTTAAGGGTCTTCTTTGGAGGCCTTTAAGCAGAGGCTGGATGGCCATCTGTCAATGGGGATGCTTTGATTGGGAGTTCCTGCATGGCAGGGGGTTGGACTGGATGGCCCTTGTGGCCTCTTCCAACTCTATGATTCTTTGGACTCTTTCAGATGTCGGAAATTGGAAGTATAATTTAATGTCAATTCGAATGCAATCATGGGTTTTACGTTATTGCGAATTAAATCTTTGCATGCATTTTCGGGCAGGAGGGGGTTATTTTCGGGTAATGGGAAGTAATTCCGAATGCCTTCTGAACGGAACAGGAGTTCATGTAAATTCGCTTAACTAGCGAATTTACATGAATCCGCATTGGCTCCATTCGGAGTTGGGAGAAATTCCTCCCCGTTTGAAAGAGTCCATAGAATCATAGAGTTGGAAAAGACCTAGGAGTTTATCACACGAAGGGAACTGGAAGTATAATCCAATGGCAATCCGAACGCAATCCTGGGGTTTCGCGTTATTGCGAATGAGAGTATCTCACGCAATTTCGGGCAATGAGGGGTCATTCTGAATGCCTTCCACACTGGAGAGAGAACCTGGTTTCGTACCGCTTCAATTTGTTGTCTGACTCACTCGCTATGGAATTCTGGGAGCTGGAGTTTGTTGTGGGGTCCAGAGCGGAGCGGAGCTCCGCTCTGGACCCCACAACAAACTCCAGCTCCCAGAATTCCATAGCCTTAAGCCACAAAAAGAGTTAAAGCGGTACCAAACCGGGTTATCCCCCCAGTGTGGATGCTCTCCCCTTGCATTATGGCGGGAAGGACCAATTGGGCAGTGTCCAGTTACGAACCAGCCAATGGGAGCCAAAGAAAGGTCTAAATTCATATTGGGCAGCCAATGAGGACAGAGGAAGGGTGTTTCCCGGACCCTTTCCCTCCAATGGCCTCCGAGGGGCGTCTCCGGAGGGGAAAGGCGCCCTACAAAAGCCGCCCGGGGCCCCTCTTCCAGCTCAGTCCCCAGCGCTGCAGCCCGGACCCGTCGCGCGTCGGCTGCTGGAGCCCCGACTTTCCTTTTGTCCTCCTTTTCTCCGCCGGACTCCCTCGCAGGCCCCTCCAGACAATGGTAAGGGAAAGGGCACTTGCTCCCCAAAGGGATCTGGTGCAAGAAGGGGATCTGGTTGCAGCAGAAGCCCCTCGGGAGCTCATGGAAAAGGGGTCTTGGAGTTTGCGAAATGATTTTGTTGTTGGAGCAGCACCTCTGGCCGGCTCCCGGGAAGGGATCTTGTTACCACCCTGGAGGGATCTGGTAGCAGCCCCGAGACTCTTGGGAAAGGATCTGGTTGCAAAGGGATCTGGTGGCACTGACTCACGGGGAGGGATCACCTGGGAGCATCTCTGGCGGGAAGAGATCTGGGAGCACTTCTGAGACTCGCAGGAAAGGGATCTGGGAGCACTAGCAGGAAGGGATCTTGTATAGCACCATGGAGGGGATCTGGTAGTCTTTCTGAGGCTCACGGGGAAAGGATCTGGTGGCCCTCCAGAGACTTTTTGGAAAGGGATCTTGTAGCCCTTGAAAGAATGTTCACACTGGAGAAATAAACCGGTTTAATTGCCATGGCTCAATGCTGTGAAATTCTGGGAATTGTAGTTTGTTGTGGGGCCCAGAGCGGAGCGGAGCTCCGCTCTGGACCCCACAACAAACTACAATTCCCAGAATTTCACAGCATTGAGCCATGGCAATTAAACCGGTTTATTTCTCCAGTGTGAACACAGCCTTAGCCAGTTTCCTCCGGGTTTTTTTGCCCTGGCCTTCCCCTGAGGAGGCTGAGAGAGTGTGACTTGCCCAAGGGTCACCCAGTCTGGGATATATATTGGGAACCCTGCTCTCCAGAGTCGCTGAAACCACATCCAGAGTTCAAAACGATCAATAATCCATTAAAATAAGCAAATAAATTGTTGAGCTGATGGATTGTTTAGAGCCGACCAGCCTAGGTGTCCATCCACACTGTGGAAATAATCCAGTTTGAGACCTTTTTAACCTCCCTGGTGCCAATGCTGTGGAATTCTGGGAATCAGTTATTTTTTGTGGGTTGTTTCGGGCTCTGTGGCCATGTTCTAGAAGAGTTTGGTCCTGACATTTCACCAGTATTATCTGTGGCTGACATTTGGGAATAAATTAATGTCCTGAATAAACCCACAAATAAACTACAGATGCTGGCCATGGAAGCCTCCCAACTCCACATTCTGGGAATTGTAGTTTGTGGGGCAACAACAAACTACAGTCCCCAGGATTCCATAGCATTGAGCCAGGGCAGTTAAAGAAGTCTCAAACTGGATTATTTCTGCAGTTTGGATGCAGCCAAACAGGCCCTGAAACTTCCTTTGTCTGGAAGAGAGGAACAGAGAGAGGGAGTTTTCCATCCTCTTCTCTCTGTCTGCTTCATTTTAAAAAGTCTTTTTGGGGCCTTCCTTCCAGCCCTTTCCTAAAAGTTTTCTTTTAGGATTTCAGAGGCCTAAATTGTGGCGGCATAAATGTCTGGCGAAGTTTTGGGGCCAGCTTTCCCTCCTTTTTCCTTCCTTGGCATTAAAGCTTGTTGAGAAAGATTGCTGCAAAATGGTGGGAAGTTTCTAAAGAAGATGGCTGCCTCTCAGAGAGAGTCCAATTCTTTGGTGTTTTTCCACATCTGTGCCAAACCAATTCCCGGCTTAGAATAAACCAAATTAAAATTGCTTCATTCTCCTTGTTTCACCCTGTCAGGAATTACATGGTAGCCCAGGTCTTTTTAAACTCTTTGTTGTTACATTTTGTCATATTATTAATTTTTTTTTTTTTGCCACAGGGATTTCTCTCCACCTTCAACAACTTCCTGCTGTAGTATTTTACAACAAAAAAAGACGCGGCAGAGACAGCGAACGTGGAAATCAATGCAAATTATAACTTTAATATACATTTTTTCCCCCAACATCTAATTAAAATGTTGCCCTGGATCTGACTATTTCAGAGCAGGGCCTTTGAATACTAGGTGAAAGATGAACTTGGATAAAAGTACCTCAACTATGGCTGCATCCACATTGGAGCAATAACCCGGTTTGGCACCGCTTTGTTGTCTGGGTCACTTGCTATGGAATTCTGGGAGTTGGAGTTTGTTGTGGGGCCCAGAGCGGAGCTCCGCTCCGCTCTGGGCCCCACAACAAACTCCAACTCCCAGAATTCCATAGCAAGTGACTCAGACAACGAAGCGGTGCCAAACCGGGTTATCTCCTAGCATCTGGAGAGCTTCACTATCCCCTTCCCCACATTATGATGATAAGAAGCTTAACTTAAAACAATAATAACTAGGTTTGCAAATCTGATGAGACGCCGAGACAGCTGTTTGCACAATTCCTTCACAAATGTCAACATGGTGGTCTTCTGTTTCCTTTGCTTAGAGAGCATCTTTCTGCCGTTGTTTCTGGCTTGAGCAGGGAGACGCTCTACGTCTCAGCCGGTTCTCTTTGAACTTTTATAGACACTCTACTTCCTCAGATGCATGCATTTGAGGAACTAGACCAACTCTACAAAAGCAAATGCTGTAACTTTTCTGAGGAGTCTGCACATGCCTGGGTGAACTGGATTACAGTGGGCCCTTGTTATCCGCTGGGGTTTGGTTCCAGGACCCTCTGTGGATAACAAAATCCGTGGATGCTCAAGTCCCATTGAATATAATGGCACAACAAAATGGTGCCCCATATATAAAATGGGAAATCAAGGTTTGCTATTTGGGATTTATACTTTTGGGGAATATTTTCAAGCCGTGTGTGCTCAAATCCATAGATAAAAAAAATCAGTGGATAAAGAGGGCCAACTGTATAAACCTGATGCAATAGTGAGCTCAGTGATTGGAGGGTTGGGGTGTCCTGTTGAACCACTTTGTTCTCTGGGTATTTTTAACAATTCTGATCAGTATCAGCCAATGGGCAGAGGTGATGGGGGATGGCATTGGAAACATCTGGAGGGCACAGCCTGGGAAAGAGTATTTGGATAAAGAGGGCAGATGGTAGGACAGTAAGTAGAGCAAGGTTCTCTCATTGCAGGAATTGATATCTATGACGTTCCTTCAGGAATATATATCTCTGGCGTTCTTACCTTGTGCCTCTAAACTTGTCAGATAAAAGAAAAGAGAACCTCTTGGAACACTGTCCTCAGGCAATCACACCGCTGTACGTATGGATGAACTTAAACAGGGTGGAAAGGATGAGATGGGCCCTTTTCCACCCTCAGTCATTTATCCAGCAACCATTGGGTAGCACCCAAAGAAGCTGAAGGTGCAAGGAGAGGAGGGATGGTCTGGAAGGCTGTGGAACAGACAGGCATGTGAGAAACCAGCACAATAAGATAGAATCATAGAGTTGGAAGAGACCACAAGGGCCATCCAGTCCAACCCCCTGCCATGCAGGAACTCTCCATCAAAGCATCCCCGACAGATGGCCATCCAGCCTCTGCTTAAAGACCTCTAAGGACGGAGACTCCACTACACTCCAAGGGAGTGTGTTCCACTGTCGAACAGCCCTTACTGTCAGGAAGTTCCTCCTAATGTTGAGGTGGAATCTCTTTTCCTGCAGCTTGCATCCATTGTTCCGCGTTCTAGTCTCTGCAGCAGCAGAAAACAAGCTTGGTGGCTTAGTACTTTCAAAAGTCTATGTAATTGTGTTCTTAAAATTGCACATGGAACTAAAAATGAAATACTGCAGAGGACTGTGTCCTTGAGATTATTGCATGATTATCCTCCTGGGATTTACAAAAAAAAAAATTACCAAATATTTGATTATTTGATGAAATGAGTAAAATATCCCAAAATAGTTTAAACAATTACCTGAGCACCAGGGACATTGGGCCATACTTTACAAATTAGGACTATTGATTAGGCATATTGGGATCCGCAAAATTTAAATATTTTAAAATAAAAAAGCTCAATGGTGTTTCCATCCTAAGTGTAACTCAACAGGCTCCTTTATCAGTGAAAAACAAGATAGACAGGGGTATATAAAAGATACTGATCATCTTAGAGGTGGATCAGAGAAGAAAATAATTAGAAGTAAAAATGAAATTTTCCCTCATAAAAGCCTAGTTAGAGAAATGCATATTGGAGCAAAATGCTCACCTTTATATGCCCACACCTTGATTGGTTCTGGTAAAGCATGGGCATTTGATGTTTTAGCTGAATTATGTGCCTGTGAATAAATGGGCTAGATGACCAAGGAAACGTGCTTTACTTACCAAGACAGTTGTAAAAGTGGCTGGAATAAATCAGGAAAAATACAGCATTTGTGTTATTGAAATATAAAAACAAAATGTCAATATGTTGGGTTATTTTTATGCCTTATATTATCTGTTGTGTGTTCTCTGAATGATGGGTTCCTGTGATAGCTATACTATTTTTGATGCTATGTTACCAATGCTGGCCATCCAGAAACCCTTAAACATTTTTTATTAAATGTCATAGATCTGGCAGCTATATAAAAGATAATTATATAGTTTTAATTTAGTTCAGGAGAAGCTGCTTCCTCAAGTTCCCAGTTTCTTGGATTAAGTGACAGCTTGCCTTTCAGGTTATGATAAAGAATGGAGGAAAAAGACATTTGTTCTAACTTTCTCCTTTGTCTGTCTGTCTGTCTCTCTCTCTGTCTGTCTGTCTCCATAGCGTGAGTGCATCTCAATCCACGTTGGTCAAGCTGGTGTGCAAATTGGCAATGCATGCTGGGAGCTGTACTGTCTGGAGCATGGCATTCAACCCAATGGGACTATGCCAAGTGACAAAACAATTGGTGGTGGTGATGACTCATTTAACACCTTCTTCAGTGAGACGGGTGCAGGAAAGCACGTTCCTCGGGCTGTGTTTGTGGATCTGGAACCAGCAGTGATAGGTAAAAGGCCTGTATGATTAGGGCTCAAGAAGCGCTGTATTGGTTTTCATATGCCAGAACCAGGAGGGTCTAAAGACCCATTTTTCCTTGTTGCCTTTTGGATACTATGTAAATCAAATTGCATGCATTTAACTTCAGTCGGACCTTTGTATTGGTGGGGGAGCCATTTGGGACCCACCCTGACCCCACAGATATGAAAAAGCACAAGACGTCGAGTCCCGTTGTCCCTAATGGAGGCATGATACGTGCATAGCTGCTAGTGTGACCGCATGCATGTACGCACCACCATTCGGGACAGCAGGGCTTGCCATCTGCAGATGCTCAGATCCGTGGATGGCAATCCAGCAGATGGCAAGGTCTCACTGTACAAATTGATCCAGAGCAAGGCATTGTTGGGATTGATACAAATAGATTCTTAATCTGCATTATTTTAATTTTAGAATTGTTTGAATAATTATCCTTGAGAAATCAGACAAATTAGTATTTGGGTACTATATACTCTTTTCTACAGAGTTCTGCTGAAATTAAATTAACTGTTCTCAAACATCTACGGTTCTTAAAAGAACTAGGAAAGTAAAGTATTGTTAATTGCACAATACATACACAAAGTTGTGTTCATAATTATACATACATATGCACGTTCAGCTTATGGTATATCCTGTTTTTCTCCATGAAAAACTCTCAAATTGCAAACTGATGAGATCAACAATGTGGAGTCGAAGGCTTTCATGGCTGGCATCCATAGTTTTTTGTGGAGCGTTCTGGCTAAGTGGCCATGTTCTAGAAGAGTTCCTTTCTGACATTTCTCCAGCATCTGTGGCTGGCATCTTCAGAGAAAGATGCCAGCCACTGATGCTGGCGAAACATCAGAAAGGAACCCTTCCAGAACATGGCCACTTAGCCCGAAAGCTCCACAAAAAACTAGAGATCAACAATGTTTAAAACAAAATGAGATTAATATATAAAACAGTATTTTGGGATTTTTAAAGTTAATTACACAAAAGGGCTATTAAAACTATGAACCAATTTATTTAAAAATAATATTGGCTATTAGAGAAATCTCTAGAAGTTCTGAAGCCATGCAAAAGTTTTCAGCAGGGCCTTCACATTTTTACTGAATATTACTTGTGCCTTTAATTTATACTTGTTGTTTTTATTTTGTGTGGGGGGTTTTTTAATACAAAATTTGTAATGCTTGAAGGATTGCTATCTATGTTTGGATTCTATGAAAAGATCTTTTCCTATTTCTTTCCTATGCCCCACTGTAAACCACGGCTGCTGCAGTGTTCAGTTTTGTTGTAGAAGAACATACTTTCTGTTGCAGATGAGGTGCGGAATGGGACATATAAACAACTCTTCCACCCTGAGCAGCTGATTTCTGGCAAAGAAGATGCTGCAAATAATTATGCAAGAGGTCACTACACTGTGGGCAAAGAAATAATAGACTTGGTATTGGAGCGTGTCAGGAAGCTGGTATGTTCTAGTGTTTTTGTGCTATGAAACATAATGGGGGATATTTGCATCATTTTTCTGAAGATTCAAAATTCACTTCACATTTTGAGCTTGTCAAAATGTTCCCAGGCTCATCTTTTCCCCCAAAATCAAGGTGGAAACTGAATATGCAACTGCATAAGGAACTAGCTATTGCTTCGGGCTACTTATTCTGTGATTGGGAGAATGGGGTGATTCTGATGTGACAGGCTTTGTTTGGTTAAATAACAGGGCTTGAACAAACATAACCTCCAGCCTGCTAGTGGCCACACTTCTGTTAGTATAGAGGGGCCCTGTAAGGGGACTGAAATACCTTAAATCTGTGCCTGCCACTTCTGTGAGCTTAGTCTCCTCTCATTGTTTGGGATCAAGCTGAAGAGGGAATGAGAGGCTAATGGCGACAAAACTAAGCTAGCAGAACTTTGAATTCTGAGAATCATATTTGGCTGTGACCTCAGTGTAATAAAAACACCTTCCTTTTGAACAGTAAATATTTGCTTGGCTAGTTTGGGAATTACAGTTCTTACTATAAACCAAGGGTGGGCAGCTTCAGCAGATCTGGGGTTAGATTTTCTGCCCTTGGAATTCCAGGAGCTGTACAGACTTGCAAAAATGAAGGGGGAAAAGACATGGTTAGAGGTTCTATTCTGCTTTTTAAAAATGGGTAAAATATGGGTACAATAGAGCCTTCACATCACCAGGCTGGTGATCTGTGGATTAGACTATCCACAGACTGCCGCATCCCATATTATTCAGTGATGGAGTGTGCACACTGACACATCTGCATATACTTTGCTGTTGTTAAATAATATGGGGGCAGCTGTCTGCTTTTGCCATCCATAGGTGTCCTGGAAGCAAACCCCATGGATGGGAAGGGTCCATTGTGTAACTGTGACCTATGTAGAGGAGACTTCTGGGGGCATTTCACTATTTAACATAAAGGGTAGATGAGGGCACAAAGTATTATGTTGGGGTTACATGAAGCCCCAGGGCCACATTTTGCCCAACCTTCTTATGTACAGTCCTATATTGAAGGAACTTATAAATTAGAGCTCATGTATTCAGCAACACTCTTGCCTGTGGTCTCCCTTATACTTTACTTAGATGCTTAGAGGTGACTCTCATTAAAAATCAGAATAATCATGATTTGGACATCTGTTGGATGCTGTGAGCAAAAGGGCAGATGGACCACATCCCGCCTCAGAACTTTAAATGTTACATGTAGCAGTATGCTGTAATGTGCATATTCTTCTTTCAGGCAGACCAATGTACTGGCTTGCAAGGATTCCTGATTTTCCACAGTTTTGGAGGAGGCACTGGTTCAGGCTTTACTTCTCTGCTGATGGAACGCCTCTCTGTCGATTATGGAAAGAAATCAAAATTAGAATTTGCCATATATCCAGCTCCGCAAGTTTCAACTGCAGTTGTTGAGCCATATAATTCCATCCTAACCACCCACACCACTCTTGAACATTCTGACTGTGCCTTCATGGTTGATAATGAAGCAATCTATGATATTTGTCGTAGGAACCTGGACATTGAACGCCCTACTTACACCAACCTCAACCGTCTGATTGGTCAGATTGTCTCCTCAATCACTGCCTCTCTCAGGTTTGATGGTGCCTTAAATGTGGATTTGACAGAGTTCCAGACAAACCTGGTGCCTTATCCCAGAATCCACTTTCCCCTGGTAACATATTCCCCTATTATATCAGCAGAGAAAGCTTATCATGAGCAGCTTTCTGTGTCTGAAATCACCAATGCTTGCTTTGAGCCCTCCAACCAGATGGTGAAATGTGATCCCCGCCATGGCAAGTACATGGCCTGTTGCATGTTGTATCGTGGAGATGTTGTCCCCAAGGATGTCAATGCTGCTATTGCTGCTATAAAAACAAAGCGCACAATTCAGTTTGTTGACTGGTGTCCTACCGGTTTTAAGGTAAGTGATGCTGACTGAGTTGGGAAATGACTTCTAATTCATGGCTGTAGTTGTCTTCAATAGTTTATTAAGTAAGTATAAGTACACACACTCTCTTGGAGAGTGGAGGAGTCTCCTTCATTGCAGACTTTAAACAGAGGTTGGATGGCCATCTGTCAGGAAATCTTTGATTGTGATTTCCTGCATGGCAGAGGGTTGGACTGGATGACCCTTGTGCTCTATTCCAACTTTATGGGTCTAGGATTCTATATAAGTTTGCAAATGATGCAAAAAGACTTAAAATTATTTTCATTGTGGTTATTTTCATTGTGGTTAAGATCAAGGAGCATGGGACTAAAGAAAGTACTGGCTGACCATACACTTTTGCATTTTATTTTTTTTCCCCCTATTCTTTTTTATAGACTAGTTCCCTTTGTTTTATATATTTAAAAGGGCATGCTGCTCAGGAGTAGTTTGCTCATATGTTTTTGTTGTTTTTTTTTTGTTAATGTGGGGACTCTATTTTAATTGCAGCAGCTATATCTGAGAAGTAAAGCAACTCAAACTCAGATGATAATATATTACCTATTGCATTAGGGCTTTGGGCTTTCTCACATAAGATTAAGTTCTAGTCTTATTCAAATTAGTTACTGCTGAGGATAGGGAGAGTAAAAGAGAGTGCTTAGGTTCTAACATTTCTTGAGTAACCAGTTGGTAGAGATGTATGAAGGTGGGAAGATTATCTTAAGCAGCGCGTTAGAGCCTCTAATTAGTGCATGCAGCACTATTCATTCACTCCTCACACACCGGCTCCAAGATTAATCAAGTGTGCTACTTGGGAAAACAGCGAGAAAACACTGCAGTTTAAGTATAAATTGGTAAAATTTATCCCCATAATTGAAGCTTTGGTTCTGTTGGCAGAGCCTCAGTAAATAGGCATGGTTAGTCATTTACTATGCTTAATCAGTATAAGAAAGGAGCTCAGATTAAATTAATACAAAATTCTGTAATCTCAGTAATTAAAATGCAAAACCATCTCAACATAGAACTTTTCTGTCCTTTGCTCCGATGCAGCTCCTTTCTGAATACAGTGTTTCTGTGCTGTAGGAAAGCCATGTCATGTCCATATTTCTGTTGTCTTATAGGTGGGTATCAATTACCAGCCTCCAACAGTAGTTCCTGGTGGTGACTTGGCCAAAGTTCAGCGTGCAGTCTGCATGCTCAGCAATACTACAGCCATTGCAGAAGCCTGGGCCCGCCTGGATCACAAGTTTGATTTGATGTATGCCAAGCGTGCTTTTGTCCATTGGTATGTAGGAGAAGGAATGGAGGAAGGAGAATTTTCTGAGGCCCGGGAAGATCTAGCTGCACTTGAGAAAGATTATGAAGAAGTGGGCACAGACTCCCTGGATGGTGAAGATGAAGGCGAGGAATATTAAACTTCACAAAGCTCTGTTGTGTACCTATGACCATTTACTGCATTGCTTATAATAAAAAGTAAATGGGAACACATCTCAAATGTAAACTGTACTTATAACTAAGATAATTTTCCAGCTGATGATGCAAGAACTAAAACATCTGGTTGGATATAAATAAAATATTGCTTATTAGTTAACTGGCATGGAGTCTGACTTGTTACTATGATCAACAAAACATTCTAAAGTAATCGGGTTTTACAAAGAAATTCTTAAAAACCTGTTGTGTTATCATGGCTTAGAGATGCCAACTGCTGGCCAGTTTTAAATATAAAAGCATCTAGTACCATGGGAGTTTGCAAATGAAGATTAGGTGACACTTTTTGTCTTCAAAAAGGACAGGGTAATCTTGTACTCTAGTGTAGAAAAAGGATTTTAGATAGCTGCCATGTCTCACTTGTGTACAGCAACCTTACTGTTATCACCTTTCCCTCCTGGGACAATTAACTATCCCTATTCTTTTTATGTTTTGTCTCCAGTCCCAGATTTTCTGTTAAAGGTGCAATGCCCAGGAACACATCTACCTTGTTAATTGAGATACATCTGTGTACTACTTGGTGACTTTTGAAATTAGAAGTTGTCTATGAATTCTATTACCATTCATAAAATATAACCCAGCAATAGTCACACAAACTGTCCAATATTTTTTTAATTTAATTAATTTACATCGTGCTTTTCTCCCAATAATGGGACTCAAGATTAACATATTTAAAAGCAGAGCACATTAAACTATTAAAAGTAATAAAATTTTAAGAATTATTCAAAAACGATTAAGCAATTTATAAAGTTAAAACATTAACATTTATTAAAAGACCATATGCAAGCCCTCAGTCAGTTTTTAAAGCCTGATGGCATAAAATGTTTTAGGCTGAAAGCAAAGATGGGCTCATCTTGGTCTTCCTAGGAGGGGAATTCAAAAGTCTGAGAGAAGTTACTGAGAAGGCTTGGGAAGATGGTAGGACAGAGAGAAAGGACTAGATGACAGAGCTTTAAGATGACATAAAGGGAGATATAGTCCTCCAAGTATCCTAGACCCAAGCCACATAGGACTTCATAGATAAAAAACCAGCACATTGAATTGTACCCAGAAACAGATGGACAGCCAAGGGAACTGTTGCTACAAGGGAGTTAAATGTTCCCTGTAGAAAGACCCAGTTAAAAATCTAGCTTCTGCTCTTTGGGCCAATTGATGTTTCTGTGCACTTTTTAATGGCAGTCCCATGTAAAAGACATTACAGTAATCCAAATGGGATGTAACCAAAGCTTATACTGTATTGCCACGACCAGATCCAACTCTCCAGAAACCGGTGCAGTTGCCACACAGGCTTGAGCTGTACAAAAGCACTCCCGGTCATGGCTGAAACCTGGATTTCCAGCATCAAGCTGAATTCAAGTGTACCTCCAACTTGTGAACTTAGATTTTCAGAGGAAATATAACCCTATATAACACATACTGAACCCTTATTCCCAGATCTTTCAACTGCCCAGGAGCAGTTCTGTCTTGCCTGGACTAAACTTCAGTTTGTTCACCCTCATCCAGTTTAGCACAGGAACAGCTTCCTTGGAATCAGGTGGAAAGGAGTAATAGATCTGGGTATCATCAGCATATTAATGCTTAGATTCAATAGTGTTTAACAAGATTATTCCTTAAAGTGGCAGTGTGCAACTTGGGTCCTTCGGATATCAGACGTCAATTCCTAGTATCTCAGTATTAATTGTTGGATTAGCCTGATGGGAGTTGCAGACCAGCTACATCTGAAGGTCCACACCTGATTTATATGAGCAACTTTTTTAAAAAAAAAATACAGTTTAACATGTTATTTTAGAATGAGTTTTGGTGCAGATCAATTTCAAATTAGTGTGGTCTGTAAAGGAATGCTCAAAAGTACTTTGCTATGATGGGTTTATATTGTGCAATGTTAACCGTCCCTGCATAGTCTGCACTATATTTTGGGGTTCTCATATTTTTATATCTCATTTATCTGGAGATAGCATGCTTTTGAGGGATCAATGACCCTTCAGGAACGCTAGATCAGATTCCAGGGGGGGGAAATATTATTTCCTCTTAAGAAATGTATACATCCAGGTAAACAAAACTATAAAATCTAAAGTGCTCCTTCCTTCCACCAAGTAAAATGTACTTCCTCTTGAAACTTGAGACAAAGGATCTCTTCATATCCAAAGTAGTAAGTCAATCCCTTTCTGCTTAGCCCCTGTTGTTTTGCTAGCCAAACGTCTACATCCATCCATCTCAGGAAACAGCTAATCACTGTTTTTGTCACACTGTTTTTGTCACATTAAAGTTAAAACTGACCCAAATCTAACCCCTGTGCACTCAGCTGTCACGCCACCCAGCCTGCATACACACCCACACTCTGTGTATGTTCTGTTCACCCTTGGACCTAGTCTGAACTACTCCATTTTTCTGCAGTCTTCTTGGCCATTATTATAAGACCACTGCAATTATAAGCCCACTCTGCTATTTCCTTTCCATATTTCCATTTTGGTTAACTCTATGCTGTGTCTGTTTGAATTATGTATGTGATAGCACTCTACATTACCTAAATACATGTATTAATTCACCCAAAACCTGCGGTCCTTCCAGTGAGTACTGGTATACACTCATGTACATGGTCCAAAGATTACCAATGCATCTTGAAAACCTAATTTCTCCAGCATTTGAAGTAATGCTGACAGTTGTTGGGGAGCTCCCCCAGTCCCCCTACCTGTTATTTGAGTAACAGTACTATTTCAGATGAACCTACTTGTCAGCTGAGGTGGGAAATAAAGAGTTCTAAAATAAAATCTAGATTAAACATTTACCGAGTTCTGTGGTCCTGTGACTGGCATTATTTAATATTGATCTCTATTATTACTGCTAAGCTAGTCCTTAAAAAATTGAGTATTTTAAGAATTAATATTGATGGAGTGGGGGAGAAAATAGGAATCTTGGGGTGAAGCAGACCTCCCGAAGGGAGTGGCTTCTGGCTGCCCCTTTGAGTGCCGGATTAGGGCCGCAGCAACCACACACCTTGGCCCTGATCCAGCATTTTTCCAACTGAAAAAGAAGTTGCAAAATGCCACTCTTTTTTGGGATGGAAAAAAGCCACCTCTTTTGCCACACCAGCGGCTCTTCTGCATTTCTGTGGCATGCGGTGTCTAATCACTGTGCCACAGGAACATCCCAATGCTGCCCATCTGATCGGGTGGGTGGCATGTTGACAGCTTGTGGTTGGAGTCGAGGCTTGCGGATGCCATGCCCTCACACCACCCTGAAGCCGGCTCTTTTTGCCAGTCTGTTCAGCCAGTTATAGTTTTTGGTCCAGCTCAATAAAATGTTTATTATTGGTTTCTGCTTTGTATGTGACCTCCCAGACCTGAACATGGAAGAGCAGCTTTTCTTGACCATAACTTTCAAAATCCCTTAGACGATGTGGCCAGTAGTTTCGCTGGCTGCAGATTCTAGCAGATGTAATTCAAAAAAGCAACTTTTCTAGGCTCTGGCAGTGGCAAAGGATGATGTGAGGACATTCAGTCCTTTCTGTTAGCAATGTTCTCCCATTGCCTGAAGCAGCCTGGGCTCTTTTTAATATGTCACTTCCCAGTTCCAAGCTGTTCTTGTTAAAGGGGAAAAAAAGAGGCGTATAATACTTCTGAAAATAGGTCATGTTCTTATTTACCCAAGCTCCAGTGGAGGCACTGAACAGAATAGAGTCAATGCATGTTTAATCACTGGTAGCATAAGTCTTGCATAAAGACTGTAGAACGTTTTTTAAAAAAATGTATTGGTAATTTTGCAATAATTTTTATTTTTACTTTTATTTCATTTTATAGAGATGGTAAAAGAGATAATTGAGCTATTTCTTTTTCACAATGCTGATTGTAAACCTTTGCAGGAGAGAGTTACTTTTGCAAAACAGTCTGGTTAGACCAGATTAACATGTACCACGGCGTCTAGCTGCTAGGCTTTGCAGTTCAAAAATTAAGCAATACAGTATTCAAAAAGGCAAAGCATCGCCAAATAACTTTGTAGGGCAGAATCATAATAAAACAATCAAATGCTTTATAGTGGATTGAATCCAGACCTAGACATTTTTATTCTGTTGTAGATCTGTTGCTTTGACTAGTTTTATTTCAGTGAATTTACTGCAAGCTTTAATTTCATTTGGAACTAACAGCCCCCAAATCTGCATTTTAGCTCCTGTCCTCTTTAAAAGTTATGAGGGGTAAGCACTGTTTAAGATTTAAAATTATATAAGGATACACATTAAGAGTTATTACAACAACCTATGTTCAAAAAACAAAATATAAATAAATAAACTGTCCTCATTGCTGCAGAAAGATATAGCATGGTGAAACCATTTTTCTCCTTTATCTGCTAATACATATAGAATTTTCCTGTGATGTTTTAATATTTAAAGATGTTAAAAACAGAAATTGAGCATTTCAACAGATAAACTACACTTTGAATAGCCCAGGAGTGGTAATTGGGTGACCCTCCAGATCACCCAATTCCCATTCTACAATTCCCATTCTTCACCACTGACTTGTGATGCAGTCCAACAAACATCTGGAGGACCTCACAATTTTCACCCCAGCTTAACCTGTTCTTGACAAATTTCTATATTTAAATAATTTCAGGGTACCTTATCTTTACAATCTGATTTGATTTTTAAAATATAATTTACTAGACGACCTTAAATTAAAACCAGTTATATTGCCGAACTTTGTTGCAACAATTATATAGGCTACTGGTACACTACATGGTACACTATTAACATATAGCAGGCTAGAATCTGAAAAGCTTTTATGACGAGGATGGGTAATATGTGTCTCTCCAGCTGTCATTTGACTCCTGTTCCCATCATGCCTTAGCATTAGCTGTGGTGTCTAGAAGTGCTGGAGATTGCAATGCAGTAACATCTGGCCTGTCATATTTCTGCCAGCAAGGCTCTAGGATGTGATATATAACACATGTAATTCTACCTTTATCATTCTTCCTCAGCTCTGCCTGAAAATACTTCTGGCATGATGTCTTCTGTATACGCTGACCCTCATCCACAGGTCTTGTGCATTAAATGATAGTATGAAGGCTGACACCATGCTTGAAACTCTATATGTGTAGCAACTGAGGGGTCGCCGAATCCCACAAGCCCTAAGGCCGGTGGCCTGCCGCTGGAAGAAGGAGTCAGGAAACCGAAAGTCGAGAGAGACAAAACACCATTTATTACTGCGCAGGGCTGCAGCACACTCAAAGAGCGTTACCAAGACTGCAGCAGCCTACATCAGGCTCGTTTACCTTTTATACTTTCCCCACACATCTTCTCAACCAATCACAGAAGCCCAAAAAAGGCGCCAAACCAATCACAGAAGCCCAAGTGGACCAATCACAGAAGCCCAGATGGACCAATCACAGAAGCCCAAAGCATTTTCTTATATGGTGCCATTCCCTGAATACCAACTCCTCCCAATATGCACGTGTAACTTGTCATTTACTCAAACCATGTTAAAGCCGTCGCCATTTTGGAGTTCAGTCCTCTCATTCCCCCCTTTTTCTTGTTACTGCAAATATCTACTTTGCAGTGACATCATCATGCTCCTCACCTTCTTCTATGGAAACTTTCTGATATGCTTGGAGCATCATAACTTTTTCACCCAACATTCCATCCATCATTTTATGCATCATTCTTTGCAAGTATTGTATTATACATGGTAAGCACATACATAAAACCAGTCCTATTATGACAATTAAAAATACTGTATACGCTATACCTCTTACCCATCCTAGATTTGGTAACCAATATGTCAGCCGTGACCACCAATCACCAGTTGATTGATACATTTTTCTCACATTCTCGGCAATTTTATGCAATTTCTCCACATTCGTTTCAATTATTCCAGTTTCATTAATATAATGGCAGCAGGTAGTATTTAGCCACATACACAGTCCTCCCTCCTTGCTTAACAGATAATCCAACGCAATTTTATGTTGTACTGAAACCTCTGCCAAAGATTTTATTTCCCTTTGTAAGGTTTCTAACCCCTCTGCCGATTGATTGGCTAAACTTTCCATTTGATATGATAAAATCCTAAACTGCCCTATATTCCATGCCACTCCCGTCCTGGGGCTAAGGACGGCCCAGACCCTCTCCCCTTTTGTTAAATATGTATTGTCAGGGTCATATCCATATTTTTCGTTGTACACTCATTTTCTCAGTCTATGCCAACCAAATTGCCGATCCCAGGCCGCCAGGGGTTGATCCTGTGGGTGAAATCTTAGTTCACCTGCCATGAGGGTCCCAATTGTACAAGTACCATTCCATGTCTGAGGTAATATCTTTCCTGCCCATTGTCCACAGATCCAATACATCCCCGGGGGCAGCCCTCCTATCCAATTACCTAGGCCAGCCAACGGTCTTGTTTGCCTATTTAAAGCCCCCAAAAGTGTATGACTTCCCATTTGCCCAAATAAAATTGGTCTATTTTGGTCATCACAACTTAAGGGATAAACCAACTCTGAACACTTCTCACTATTGTTTAAATGTACAGTGAGATTGCAATTATCATAATCCCCTACATTCACACGTCTTACCGTGGTATTTCTCCCATATCCCTGGCTCGCATTTCCCTCCCATACTGTTTTCTCCACCAATTCCAATTTCTGAGAATAATGAACACAGAATGCTGCCAGGGGCCTTTCGCTTTGTTCTAATAAAAATTGAGCCTTATCGGGGATCACAAGGTCTCCTATCCCAAAATATACCTTGGTCACATTCCATCCTGTCAAGTTTAAAGTTGCGGACACTGTAATTGGCCAACCCTGGCCATGGTGTGAAGGGCCATGTGAGCATACCCAGCAACTGCTCTGACTGAATTCCTTGGAAATATTATTTACCATTTGATGGAATCTGTTTTGTCCCCATTCTCCATCACACCCCATGGGAAGTATAAACATTATCACTGTACATCCCAACAACAGCATGTATCCTATACCTCGCAAATGTAAGCTAAGAGGGCAAATCAAAGGATCAAGGGAAAAGGGGTTGTCAGGTATCTCTAACCCCAAACAATCCCTTTCAATTGTCTGTGTACTTTTGCTAGCCAAATGTCCCTTCTTTCTTTCAGAACTGCTCTCGGGTAGCAGTCCCTCCTGTTCTTCAGGGTGGAGCTTGGTCTCCTGACCCCGGAGAGGGGGCTCCTGTTGCGATGCTGCCCTCTCCTCCATCTGGAACCCTTTTCCTGTTAAGTTTTACCTTAAGCGGATTGTCCTTGTTTGGTTGTGCTGTCCATTCGTCAGGGGAGCTAGTGTGGTCTTTCTTTATGCGTGTGTAGTGGATCCAGGGCTTCACACCGGCCAATTTCACTGCAGTTGGCGTTGTCAGCAGAACAATATACGGCCCTTTCCACTTTGGTCCCAATGGTGTTATTTTCCAGTCTTTCAACCACACTGAATCCCCTGGAGAGAAAGAATGTAGAGCAGTAAAGGGGAACGGATACCTTACAATGCTTACATATTTGTACAATTTGTCCAATACAGAGCCAAGAGCCATAACTTCTTTGGCCAACCCCTTGGTTCCCAAGGCTCCTGGATTTTGGGAATTATAGGTAGTGATTGGAGTAATCATGGGTGGCTGTCCAAACACTAATTCGTATGGAGACAGTTTTAAATGTTTAGTAGGTGTACATCTTATCTTTTACAAGGCCATAGGTAACAATTCATTTCCGTTTCTTGATGTAATTTTCCCAAAATATCTTTCAAGGTTCTATTCATTCTCTCAGCAACCCCTGATGATTGAGGCCGGTATGCGCAGTGTAATTTCCATTTTATTCCCAAAAAGTCAGCCAGCGTTTGAATCACTTTGTGTACAAAGGCTGGCCCATTGTCACTTCCAATTGTGAAGGGTATCCCTCCTCTAGGGATAACATCCCTCATCAGAATCTTAGATACTTGTTCAGCTTTTTCATTTGCTGTGGGCCATGCGTCGACCCAACCAGAATAAGTGCATACCGACACCAGCATGTATTTAAATTTTCCCACCCTTGGCATTTCAGTAAAATCCACCACAATGCTTTCCCAAGGGCCCCTTCCTACATATTGTACTCCTGGGGGTAAGAGGGGTCCAGTACGGGGATTATTCATAGCACATACCTGACATTTCATAGTTACTCTCCTTACTATAGCTGTAACCCCACTTATATAAAACTGTCTATTTAGTAATTCTAACATAGCTGTGGCACCACTGTGTGTCTGTTCATGTATTCTCTGTATGAAGGCCTCAGCTAAAAAACTAGGTATGAAAACTCTATTTTCTGGAAATATTAAAAGCCCATTTAATCTTTTTGCTCCCTCTGTCCTAGCCCATTGTTCTTCCTCTGGGGTGTAAATAATTTCTTTTGGTAGTTCAGTGATTGTATTCAAAGTCAGAATCTGTGTATTTCCTCTCCTGGCTGCCTCTTTTGCTGTTTGATCAGCCAAGCGGTTTCCTTTTTCAATTGATCCGTCTCCTGTTTGATGACCTCTACAATGCATGACAGATACCTTCTTAGGTTTCCACACTGCCTCCAATAGCCTTAAAATTTCCTCCCGATTTTTAATCATTTGTCCTGCAGAATTTAAAAGTCCTCTTTCTTTGTACAACGCTCCATGGGCTCATAAAGTGAGAAGGGCATATTTTGAATCTGTATAAATGTTCACCTTCTTTTCCTTTGACAGTTCCAGGGCTCGATATAGCGTGGTCAACTCTGCCTTCTGAGCCGAAGTCCCTGCTGGTAAAGGTTTAGCCTCCCAAACTTCTCCTTCTTCTGTGACCACAGCGTATCCTGCATATCGAATCCCATTTTCCACAAAACTGCTTCCATCCGTGAAAAGGGTTGCGTCTACCTTAGACCCCGGTGTGTCACGTAAATCTGGTCTACTTGAGTAGACTTCTTCCATCACCTGTAAACAATTATGTTCCTGTTCTTCCTTCATCTCTATTGGCAGTAGGGTAGCAGGGTTCAAGGTGTTGCATGTAGCCAAACTGATACTTGGGTTGTCTACTAAAATGCTTTCGTATTTTAGTAATTTTGCATTTGTCATCCAATGGTGTCCCCTATGTTCCATCAAAGTCACAACAGCATGGGGTGTCTTCAAAGTTGTTGGTTGTCCCAACGTCAATTTGTTAGCCTCTTCAGCCATAGTGGCTGCAGCCGCTACTGCTCGTAGGCACGGAGGCCATCCTTTTACTACTGGTCCCATTTGTTTTGAAAAATATGCCACTGGTCTAGGCCAATTGCCAATGGCTTGTGTGAGAACTCCAACTGCAATGCCTTCCCTTTCTCCTACATATAAAGTAAAGGGCTTAGTCAAATCGGGTAGTCCTAAAGCAGGGGCTTCCATGAGGGCCCTTTTTAATTTCACGAAGGCCTGTTCTCTTTCCTCTGTCCATTCGAATGGGTCTTCTTTACCTCCTCTGGTGGCTTCATGTAATGGCCTTGACATGACGGCAAAATTAGGAATCCAGAGCCGGCAGAATCCAGCTGCTCCCAGAAACTCTCGCACCTGTTTCCGTGTCCTTGGACTTGGAATAGAACACACAGCCTCCTTCCGCTCGACTCCTAGCCTTCTCATGCCGTCCTTGAGAATGAAGCCCAGGTATCTGACCTCTTGTTGTACCAATTGTGCCTTCTTCTTAGAAACCTTATATCCTTTATATTCTAGGTGTAACAAGACCTTTTCTGTGGCCTCTATACATGATTCTCAGGTTGTCGTTGCTATCAAGATGTCATCTACGTATTGAAGGATGCCATATGGATTTCCTGCTTGAGTGAGTGGAACTAAATCCTGGGCGAGGGCTTGTCCAAAAATACTCGGAGAATTGCAAAACCCTTGTGGCAAACGAGTCCAGCTGACATGCAGTTTCTGGCCAGTATCCGGCTGTTCCCATTGAAATGCAAAAATGGGAATGCTCTGGGAATGTAATCGAATGCAGAAAAATGCATCCTTTAAATCCAATACTGAAAACCACTTCGCTTCCGAAGATACCAAGCTGAGTAAGGTGTAAGGATTAGGTACCACAGGGTGCAGGGGTTCCACTCTTTTGTTGACTGCTCTTAAATCCTGCACTGGCCTGTAGCTTCCATCCTCTTTTTCTACTGGCAATAAGGGGGTGTTCCAGGCCGATTGGCATGGCCTAATTATTCCATAATTTTCTAGTCTCTTAAGGTGAATATGCCGTTCACAGCCTGTCTGGACAAAGGGTACTGCGGTACTATAACAGGGGTTGCTGATGCCCAAAGTTGAATAATTACTGGCAGTACATCCTTAGCCATCCCCGGAGGGTTGTCCTCTGCCCAAATGCCAGGTATGTTAAAGGACATCCAGTCTATTCTCTCTGTCAAGGCAATAAACAACCTCCACTCTTCTTCTTGAGGTAGAATCAACATCAATTTGTTCTCAGTCTTCTCCTTCGAGCCTCTAAAAGTTACTTCTAATTTCCCATCGTCCTCAAATATTAACTGTGCTCTCATTTTGCAAAGTAAGTCTCTTCCCATCAAAGAAACTGGACATTCAGGGATATAAATGAATTTATGTTTAACCTCATAAGTGGATAAATTACAACTTCTGTTAGTCAAAATAGGGTGTATTTGTCTTCTCCCTGTGGCTCCTCTTATGGCCGTTGATTCCTTACTGAGAGGGGCATATTGTTTATTTACTACAGATTTAGTTGCTCCTGAATCGATTAAAAATGTTGCTTCCTGGCCACCAATTTTCATTTTGACCAATGGCTCCTGGTGGCCACTTACAGTCACCCTACTTCCTTGTGGAGCCGGTCTGTTTCAGTCTTCATTTCCATCTATAGCGGCCATCCCGTATAGGTCTTGTCCCAAGACCTGTCCTGCCGCCGCTCCCATCCATGGTTCCGCTCGCGGATTCAATCCTTCTCGTTCACGTCCTCGTCCTCTACTTCCTTTACCCTTCTGGTTGGTCCCTTTCTTAGGGCACTCCCGCTTCCAATGGCCCTCTTCTTTACAGATGGCACACTGGTTGTGTCCCAAAGGTGGACCTCCTTTACCTCGACCCCTTGGCAGTCCGTGTCCTCATCTGGCTGTGTTTCCCTGGAACACGGCTGCCACCAAATGGGTCCTCTTATTAAACTCCTCCTTCTTCTGCGCTTCACTTTCTCTTCCCACATACACTCGCGTCGCTATCTCCAAAATCCTTCCCATTGTCATTCCAGGTAACCCCGTGTCCTTCTGCAGCCTTCGCCTAATGTCTGGAGCACATTGAGCAATGAAATTATTCTTCAAAAGTGTTTGGCTCTGTCCATCCTCTGCTTCATCATCCATGTTATAGGGAGAATATTTCCTGTAACCTTCCCTCAATCTTTCCAAAAACTTCACTGGTGGCTCGTCTCTTTCTTGAACAATATCTGCAATCTTTTTCAGGTTTATTGCCTTAGGAGGTCCTCTCTTTAATCCCTTAATTATGTACTGATGATACTGTTGTAACTGGGTTCTTCCTTCTGGTGTCATATAATCCCAGTTAGGGGCGTGTGTAGGCACTCTTAATTCTGCTTCCGCCAATCTCTGTGCCTCCTGTCCTCCTGTATCCATATAATCTTTCCCTGCCTCCTCCCGTGCCTGACTGAGAACCATAGTTTTCTCTTCAGGAGACAGGAGTGTGTCCATGAGTTGTTGTACATCTTGCCAGGTAGGCAGATGGGTTCCGAAAACTCCCTCTATCAATAAGGTCATAGACCTAGGGTCCTCTGACCAAGCAGACTTGCTAGCCTTCCAATTCAGCAAATCACTACTGGTAAAGGGGACATGTTGATATGCTGTAACTGTTACATAAACAGATCGTCCTGTAGTTGGGTCCTCTGATGGCACAATTTGGGGAACTTGCCGTAAAAGCAATGTCTTTACCGGACTGGTCACTGGCAATCCTATTGGCTTCATATCTCCAATTGCTTCATTGGTCTTTTGTTCTAATGGCTGAGGCACTGATTGGGTTTTTGGAACTTCAGGATATAATGGTGCATATGGAGGAGGTTGCACCAGATCATCTTCCCCTGAGTCGGGCAGAACTGTAGGCTCCTGTACGTTCTCTTCCTTTTTGGGTGCTTCTGACTTTCCTGTATTTTCCCTCTTCTCTTTTGTCTTTAGTGTATTGGTTTTCATCATGCATAATCTAGAGCACTCACATTTCTTGAACCATTCTGGTTGATCCAAAACTATATTATACCATGCCGAAATGTAATACCATTCATTCGGTTTGTGTCTAGCCACAAATTCTCCTATTCCGGCAATCACATGTGGATCTAGGGACCCTATCTCTGGCCATGGGTTTGGTACTGGATATGTGGGCCATGCGGTTTGACACAAGGTCCTGAGGGTACTTGATTTCTTAGTCCCTCCCTTTATATATATATTTTTAAATTCCTTCCATTTTTTTATTTTATTATTATTATTATTATTATTATTATTTTTTAACATACAATCCAAGGGCGTTGTCTGACTCGACTGGCCCTGTCCCATTGCGGATCTAGGTCTTGGGGCACCCTCACTAGTCCGACTTCCTGACAATTGTCTACCTTTTTTATTATTATTATTCCTTTTAGGTACCTCCTATATTTCCTATTCCTCGTCTAGACTGTATTCTGGCCCACACAACATCACAACATTCATTCAAAGTTGACAGGAAAACAATCACTTGAAAAAAGAAAAAAGGGGAGGGTTGTTGGACTACGAGGCGGCAAAACCTCTGGAACCGATTCACATAATAAACACAAAAGTCACCCACAATTTTTTTTAAAAAAAATCCCAATCAATACTTGCCCCTTCCTCCAGTGCACCGGTCCCCCCAAGGCGGTTGTTTCTCTCGTCCCCGTAGGGTTTCGGCACTTACGTCGCGATGTCCCGTCCGAACGACACAAGCCACGCCAACGGTCTTTAGTAGGGGCCCCTCTCGTCGCACGTCGATTATGCCGTCCGGCCAGGAAATGTCAACAAAGTGGGGACAATGGCCCTATCCTGATCCGTCCTCCAAAACGACAGCGGCAATCCCGGACGAGCCCCCAGAAATATGTAGCAACTGAGGGGTCGCCGAATCCCACAAGCCCTAAGGCCGGTGGCCTGCCGCTGGAAGAAGGAGTCAGGAAACCGAAAGTCGAAAGAAACAAAACACCGTTTATTACTGCGCAGGGCTGCAGCACACTCAAAGAGCGTTACCAAGACTGCAGCAGCCTACATCAGGCTCGTTTACCTTTTATACTTTCCCCACACATCTTCTCAACCAATCACAGAAGCCCAAAAAAGGCGCCAAACCAATCACAGAAGCCCAAGTGGACCAATCACAGAAGCCCAGATGGACCAATCACAGAAGCCCAAAGCATTTTCTTATATGGTGCCATTCCCTGAATACCAACTCCTCCCAATATGCACGTGTAACTTGTCATTTACTCAAACCATGTTAAAGCCGTCGCCATTTTGGAGTTCAGTCCTCTCATATGGAGCAATTCTTTTGCATGCTGATGCAAAAATAATTATTATAGGAATGCACTAAAAGCATTTTGTACATCATTTTCTCCTTTGTGTAACATCTTAGAGCATTGCACATATGACCAGGAATCTTTGTGTGCAGCAATTACAATTCCAAAAGTGACTGCAAGAGTGGTATTTTCATATGACTTCACACATACAAGATCCTGTGCAACATTGTGTTATTGTGTTAAATTTCAGTTCCATTGTCAATGAAATTATATCAAAAATTGCTTAGTATTTTAATATATTATTGTAAGGGCTGGTTCAAGATATTTGTAAAGGACAAGTTGGTGTCCCTGCCAAGTCCATATAGAAAAATTTACTGGAATACATTACATCTTCTGTCACACCAGAAACAGTGGCCTAGTTTAGGGGTCCTGCGTCTGGTTGTGTGGTATACCTAGCTTTGTCTTTCCGCAGAAGTAAATACCTCAAGGAGTCAGACTCATGAGGAACATCTGGAAGGCAGTCATTGCTATTCCCACTTTTTGGTGCCTGAGGTTGTTCCCTCAGTATGCTTAATGGTAGGGCAAGCCAGCTCTGGATACAGTTAAAATTATCTCTAGTGGTCTACTAATGAGGAGAATGCTCATGGCCACTATTCTCCATTCCATGAATGCTATAATACCAGTGTTACTCTGCGTTCTTATACTGAAATTACTATTTTATCACTATTTGTTTAATTATGGTAAAAGTTTCCTACAGGAAATTCTAATCCTACTCACAAATAGTATGGTACTTATTGAAATAGATAACTTTGACTATTGTAGTCATCCCTGATAATATGCTTTGAGGTTGTCCCTGTTACTTGCCATGTAGCTGACTTTGACTTGTGGTGTTCTGTAAATCTGAGGCCTCCAAGCCAGAGCTACAAGGAGCTTTGGTAAGGAGACCAAAGTTGTACTGCTTGTGTTATACTTCCTTCCAGTGCAACACAAAAAGTCACAGCATAGTTGAGATTTTCCTGGACACAGAGTTTGTAATAAATTTAACAAATATTTAAGGGATTTGTGTCTAGACTTTCTGTTTGCACAACTTCAAAAATCTGTCTCCTATCAGGTTTGAAATGAAAGGAAATCCCAGGCCAATTTTGCGTCACTTCCAAAAATGTTGTTATGGTTACTTAATAAACATATTTATGTAAAGGGTGTATTTAATCTTTTTCTTGTTGCATACCCTTTTTTGAATCAGAGAGTGCTGCCAGAAACCTTAAGCAGTTCCTTCCTTTGTTGATAATTTTCCATCTCTCTCCCCCCCCCCCCATCTTAATTGGTTGCTTGCCCCATGTGGTTGGGTTTCTTGTCAGTGAGATATATTTGAATATATTCAGACTTCAATGATAAATAGCTGTAGCTAGACATCAGACTGGCATACTAAACATCTCCAAGAGCTCAATAAAGAAACCAAGCCATGGAAAATGCTAATCTAGTGCTACTTAATCCCACCAATTATAAGAACCACTAAGTCAGGAACAGGAAAAGTGCCAGCCACAGGCCACATCCCGCTCCCGATGCCCACCCCCCACCCACCCCCAGATCCAGAAGTTGTATTCCAGGTCAGTTGCTGTTGTTTAAACAAAAAAAAAAAAACCCTTTCCTCATCCTAATATGTGAGGTTTGGCAAAAACATTATGAAATCCTCTCACACCTGTTAGATGCTATTTGGGAGAAATGTGGGTGGAAATTATTTTGATTTTTTTTGCAAAGTGGGGTGTGACCTTGGGTGCAACTCTCTCAGGTTTCCTTGGGAACCCTCAACAGTGGTTCACTCCAGCACTAGATGGAGCTTCAGATATCCTTTATATTTTATCTATTACATTTTTATCCGGGGCTTCCTCCAAGGGTATGTTATGTCCTTTGCAATAACCCTGCAACGTAGTCAGAGTTTTGAAAAATAACATTTTGGACTACTCGTTCTCAGAATCTGACAGCTAGCATGACTATTATTTGGTTCTCCAAAGCTTCTGGGCTGTGAAGTCTTTGGAGCTGAGGCATGTCTAGAGTTTGTTGGTTTGGAGGGCAACAGTGAGTATCAATGCATTGCCACCACAATCTATCCCATCGTGCAACAACTATGAGAAGGGAACCAAACCCTAGATGAAACTGAGAACATGCCAAACGTTTAAACCTAAAATCCTGCCCATGTGAAAATTGGATCTGGAAGCTGTTCAGAGCCATTCTGCATCATAGCTTGTGAAGGCAGGAGAGAAGCTTCCAACCTACTGATTGACATAACATGTTGTTAAGGCATGCACAAATAGATGCCTAGCATAACAGGTCTGGCTTGATCAGAAACATATGCTTTCCATTTCTAAATTCATTTGTGCCTGGGAGGCTATTTGACAAAATAAGCTTTCTAAAAAACTCTTGCATGTTATGACAATCAAATTGTCTTTGGTTACACATTTGCTCACAGGCACCATCATAGGAATGCTGTCACTCTTTTCACTGTTATCAATTGCTCCAGAACTTTCTTGTACCCCTCCCACTTACCAATTACTTTGCCTCATGCACTCTCACTGTTTCTCTTCTCTAGACCCTTGCCCTTCTGGATGATACCACTAGTTGCTAACATAACTGGCATGCTATAATTTCAAAGAGCATGTACATTATTTTATTGGTTCCAATCTTAGCACTTCAGGGACCAGGTCAGAGCTTGGAAATGTTACTTCACTCCTCAAATTCCTCAGTCAACATGGTCATTGGATTTCCAAGTTCTGGCCAGACTGGTTCACTGCTCATTCCCACACCTGATTGGGAATATCATGGATTTAACATAAGTGGTGTGTCCACACTGCTGACTCACACAAGTCCCCCAACTTGTCAGGAATCTGTTTTTCATGGGGTTTCAAACTCTCCAAGATGCTTTGCATGTTTGTATGTGTATATATATATATACAGTGGTCCCCCGGGTTACGAAATTAATTGGTTCCGGCTACTTTTTCGTAAGCCGAAAATTTCGTAACCCGGGGCCTATTTCCTATGGGAAATAGGTAATCCGTTCCGGAGGCCTGGCGGGGGCCTCCTGGCTGAGGAAGTGAAGGTCCGATCCGGCGGATCGGGCCTTCCTTTCGTCAGCTGCGGAGGCCCAGCCTGGCTGGGGAAGGGAAGGTTCCCTTCCCCAGCCAGGCTGGGCCTCCGGGCCTGACGCGAAAGGGAGGCCCGATCCGCGGGATCGGGCCTCCTTTCGTTGGGCGCGGAGGCCCGGCCTGGCTCCACAAGCCAGGCCGGGCCTCCGCGCCTGGGACACGAAAGGAGGCCCGATCCCCGGGATCGGGCTTCCTTTCGTTGGGCGCGGAGGCCCGGCCTGGCTCCACAAGCCAGGCCGGGCCTCCGCGCCTGGGACACGAAAGGAGGCCCGATCCCCGGGATCGGGCTTCCTTTCGTTGGGCGCGGAGGCCCGGCCTGGCTCCACAAGCCAGGCCGGGCCTCCGCGCCTGGGACACGAAAGGAGGCCCGATCCCCGGGATCGGGCTTCCTTTCGTTGGGCGCGGAGGCCCGGCCTGGCTCCCGAAGCCTGGCCGGGCCTCCGCGCCTCAGACACGAAAGGAGGCCCGATCCCCGGGATCGGGCTTCCTTTCGTTGGGCGCGGAGGCCCGGCCTGGCTCCCGAAGCCTGGCCGGGCCTCCGCGCCTCAGACACGAAAGGAGGCCCGATCCCCGGGATCGGGCTTCCTTTCGTTGGGCGCGGAGGCCCGGCCTGGCTCCCGAAGCCTGGCCGGGCCTCCGCGCCTCAGACACGAAAGGAGGCCCGATCCCCGGGATCGGGCTTCCTTTCGTTGGGCGCGGAGGCCCGGCCTGGCTCCACAAGCCAGGCCGGGCCTCCGCGCCTGGGACACGAAAGGAGGCCCGATCCCCGGGATCGGGCTTCCTTTCGTTGGGCGCGGAGGCCCGGCCTGGCTCCCGAAGCCTGGCCGGGCCTCCGCGCCTCAGACACGAAAGGAGGCCCGATCCCCGGGATCGGGCTTCCTTTCGTTGGGCGCGGAGGCCCGGCCTGGCTCCCGAAGCCTGGCCGGGCCTCCGCGCCTCAGACACGAAAGGAGGCCCGATCCCCGGGATCGGGCTTCCTTTCGTTGGGCGCGGAGGCCCGGCCTGGCTCCCGAAGCCTGGCCGGGCCTCCGCGCCTCAGACACGAAAGGAGGCCCGATCCCCGGGATCGGGCTTCCTTTCGTTGGGCGCGGAGGCCCGGCCTGGCTCCCGAAGCCTGGCCGGGCCTCCGCGCCTCAGACACGAAAGGAGGCCCGATCCCCGGGATCGGGCTTCCTTTCGTTGGGCGCGGAGGCCCGGCCTGGCTCCCGAAGCCTGGCCGGGCCTCCGCGCCTGGGACACGAAAGGAGGCCCGATCCCCGGGATCGGGCTTCCTTTCGTTGGGCGCGGAGGCCCGGCCTGGCTCCCGAAGCCTGGCCGGGCCTCCGCGCCTCAGACACGAAAGGAGGCCCGATCCCCGGGATCGGGCTTCCTTTCGTTGGGCGCGGAGGCCCGGCCTGGCTCCCGAAGCCTGGCCGGGCCTCCGCGCCTGGGACACGAAAGGAGGCCCGATCCCCGGGATCGGGCTTCCTTTCGTTGGGCGCGGAGGCCCGGCCTGGCTCCCGAAGCCTGGCCGGGCCTCCGCGCCTCAGACACGAAAGGAGGCCCGATCCCCGGGATCGGGCCTCCTTTCGTTGGGCGCGGAGGCCCGGCCTGGCTCCACAAGCCAGGCCGGGCCTCCGCGCCTGGGACACGAAAGGAGGCCCGATCCCCGGGATCGGGCTTCCTTTCGTTGGGCGCGGAGGCCCGGCCTGGCTCCCGAAGCCTGGCCGGGCCTCCGCGCCTCAGACACGAAAGGAGGCCCGATCCCCGGGATCGGGCTTCCTTTCGTTGGGCGCGGAGGCCCGGCCTGGCTCCCGAAGCCTGGCCGGGCCTCCGCGCCTAACGAAAGGAAGGCCCGATCCCGTGGATCGGGCCTCCTTTCGGTAGTCCGTCCCTTGTCCTCCGAAGCCTGGCTTCGGAGGAAAAGGGAAGGGAGTCTGTCCCCTTTCTTCCGAAGCCTGGCCTCGGAGGAAAAGGGACTTTTTTTCGGATCCCGGGGGATCCTTCGGATCCCGGGGGATAATTTTTGGTCCCGCCGGTTTCGGATCCCGGGGTTTTCTTAACCCGGGGGATTCGTATCCCGGGGGACCACTGTATATATATTACAACACCCAAAGTCTAATGATAAAAGTTGTTGTTGATGTGTTGTCAGTTTGTCACTAAAAAATTCTCACCTTTTGATCCAAATTTAGCAGCTTATTTCTTTTGCTTGCATGTATTTCCTTCAGCTATGCAGCTATTAAATGTGCGGGATCCATGCCAGGCAACACCCTTCAAAGCTGATGACTTACTAGATTTTCACCTGGGTCTTCAGCAGCCTTTTGGCATCAATATAGGGTTGTAACTTTTCTACCAGATTCTGTACTTATATCATGAGTATGAGCAGACTCTATCTGCATTCTGTGAGAAGCTTCACCTGCTGATTCCAGCAGATCAAACTGTCATTCAAGGTATATCACTATCTCATAACCCTATTTGATAATATTGAATTTGCACAATTTACATTGGTTAGCATGCTGCTTGAAATATATAAGCATGGTATAAGTACTGTATGGAGAATAAATATAATATTATAGTATTTTTATATTAGTATATGGTGTAGTGGTTTGAGCACTGGACTATGACTCTGGAAAACAGAGTTTGAATCCCTGTTGGGCCATGTAAACCCACTGGTTGACGTTGGGCCCATCACATTCTCTTATCCTCAGAGGATGGCAATGGCAAACACCCTCTCGATAAACTTGCCAAGAAAACCCTATGACAGGGTCACCATTAGTTTAAAAATGACTTGGAGGCACACAACAACAAGCAACAGCATTTATTATATTTGTATTTTATATATACACAAACACACACACACACACTATTTATATCTTATGGTATTTATATATTTATAAAATTTCTAAGTGGTTACATTAAAGATAGACATACACACACATACATATATGTGGCAAAAAAGGCTTTTAAAAGTTTTAAAATGAAAAGCAATTAAATCACACCATCAACCAGTATACAAACAGAGCAAAGCAAATCCTGAGACTGGCCATGGAAGGTGGCCTGTGTAAAAATATAATGATTCCAGTGAACTTAAGATGTTGAAAAATAATTGTCTGTTACTTCCAGATCACACCTTTCTGCCCAAGATGAACAAGAATTATGGAATCCCAGGGGTAAGGTAAGAAATTCCTTCAGTCATATGACCAGAAAATCAGTTCCAGATTTAGAAGGAAAAAAAGTCCATAAGAGATAACATATCCCTCTCTCAGCAAAGTGGCAAAGTGAGGCCCCTTTACGGGGAAGGAAATTCAAACTACAGTATTATAAGAGACAGACAGTATCAGAACAGATTTGGATCAGCAAATTTACATTAACATTAAATACATATTTCATTATGCCAGGGAAGATACATTCCAGGCTGCCACTTTCCTAAATCCAAGTTACTATTAAAATCTGTGAAAAAGATGCTCCTTCACACACATGTATGCATGGTTTTTCCAGTTCTCAGACTTCATTTTCCAACTGCTATTGTAAACCTCTCCTTCTATAATATGAGGCTGATTCAGGTGTGGGCAGGTGCATGAAGCAAACAGTCAAAGTCCAACTTTTATTTCCTTCCCTTCTGTCGCAGATTGCTTTGTGCAACAGCACTGGCTTCTGTTCTGATTGTGTCCAGATCCTTGACCATGAGATGCAACAATGTCCTATTTAAAACAGATTGCCATCTAGTGGAACATGAGAAAAACATCAGCAGCGGTCGATATGAGTTGGCCAGTTTGCCAGGAATTGCAGTTTTATTGTAAACTACACACATGGCCATCTGGAGATGTTAATAGCCTGGCAGTTGCCATTCCCATGTCACCAGAAAGCCTGAAAATAATTCAACTGGAATCTTCTCATGTGCATTTTCCTTTCAAGGGGCATATATCCTCAGTGTCTTCATATGCAGCTAAAACAGCACCATCCATGCAAAAGAGGGGTATCTTAGAGAAAATAACATCTGAGCTTTGCAGAAGTACAAAAAAAAGGGGAGGAGGAGGTCCTAAGGAGGGGAGACCCTAAACTGGCAATCAGATTGCCATCTGGAATACAGGCTCTGGAATGCTGTCTGGCTGTTGCAGGGGGAGAAATTGGAGTTGGGGCATGTAATTGAGGATCGGGGGGGGGGGGGGGGGGCGGGGAGTATGGCTTGCTGACTGGAACCCTGGAGCATATTCTGAGAGAGTGCAAGTGGCACCTTCGATGCAGCTCTTCAAGAGGATTCTAAAGATTCATCTTGTCAGGTTGCATTTTTTTTCTAGAAGATACTAGGGAAGAAGGCTATCAATTTAAACCAGAGCTTGGAAAAGTTCCTACCTGGTGTGAACAAAAGCAAGTAACTATTCCAAGCTTTGGTTGAAATTCCATTATTGTTATTGCTATCCTACACACCCAGCCACCCCTGAAATATAGGACTCAACCCATTTATACAAGTTTAAAAGCTATGTTTAAAAAGCCACCATTGTTGTTTTTTGTTAAATGTCAAGTCAACTTTGACATATGGCGACTATATGAATGAGAGATGTCCAAGTCACCCTATCATCATCTGATCTGCTCAGGTCTTGCAGACTCAAGGCCATAGTTTCCTTGATTGAGTCTATCCATCTGGAATGCCATCTTCTTCTTTTCCTACTGCCTTCTACCTTACCAACCATTATTTTCTTTTCCAGCGAGTCACACCTTCTCATGATAAGGCCAAAGTGCCAACATACAAAAGGTAAAAATATAAACTGCAGCAGAATTAAAAGCAGTTAAAAGCATGACCATTAAAAAGAAATGAACAAACAGTACAGCACATTCTGAAAGGCCATTTCCCCCGAGCGATCAGCCCTCACATGCTTGCCAAAACAAAAAGGTCTTAACCTGCCTACAAAAGGATAGGAAGCAGGGAACCAGTCTAACTTCCTTGCAGCAATTAGGGCTGCTGCCATACTGCAGAATTAATGCAGTTTGACACTACTTTAACTGTCATGAGTCCATCCTATGGGATCCTGGGATGTGTAGTTTGTTGTGGCACCAGAGCTCTCAGAGAAGGTTAAATATCTCACGAAGCTACAGGTCCTATAATTCCATAGCATTGAGCCATGGCAGTTAAAGCTTTGTTAAACTGCATTAATTCAGCAGTGTAGATACAGCCTAAAAAGGCTCTTTCCTGTATTCCTCTCAGATGTACCTGTATGGATGGTGAGACAGAAAGAACGTTCTCCCTAAAATATCTCAAAGCATACATTCCCTCAGAAAATTTTATTTGTGGATACCTTGAGAGGTTTTAAACTGGTTTTATATTTTACTAATGTAGCTTATTTTTCTTTTTAGAGATGATGATCCATTTTGCTTATACTGTATGTTGGTTTCCTGGAAACCATTGGATGAGGCCATGCAGATGGTCTACAATCTCTTAAATAAAATAAACTATGCATTGTGACTATTTTATTTCCCACTACATCTGGGGGAATGGGAACCACTGCTCTGGCATGCTGAAGCCATGTCATGCGTACCCTCCAACATTTCACAGATGAAAACTGGGATACATGTGGTCAACCAACATGAAAATGTGGCCAAGATGGCAAAGGCTATTAATGAGGAGGCACACACAAACTCATAGAGACTGCAGTTGAACAAAAAACCCGAACATTTATTATATACTGTATATATATTTATATACAAAAAGTTTGCTAGGTCTTACTTTCAGGGGAGGCCTTATATTTAGCAATTCAGCAAAACCTCTACTAGGTCTTATTTTCAGAGGATGTCTTATTTTGGGGAAAACAGGATAGCTGAGTGCAAATTACATTATTACTTTGAACTCAGTTTGCAGCAACTGAAGTTAATTGAGGTCAAAGGATGAAAGTTGGAGAGACAAACTGGGACATTTTTAAAGCTGCTGAAAAAGTTGTACAACAGAGGATTAATTGGGGCTATAACTGCAAAATCCAGACATTAGGAGGGTATAATCATACAGCCAGTCTCCTTGCTAAAGCTAGCTGGATATGTCTGGTCTGGACCTGTATGAAGGAATGCTTTACAACCCTGCAATGCCTCAAGGAAGAAAGAGGGGATAAAAATATACCAAAATGAGTACATTATAAACACGCATCTCAATTTACATTCTAGACATTGGAATTCAATTTTTTTTAAAGTCCTGCCACAGATGAATGTCAAGAATACCAGGAATACCAGCCAGGATATGAGTTTAATGAATGGAACAATTTAAAGCCTACCATAAATCCAATTCCTAGTCCCAGTAGAACAGACCTATTGAATCAACGTCTGAATAATAAGTAAATATGTATGTAAATCCTATTGATTCAGTTGGTCTACTCTAATTGAGATTAGCCACTGGATTTGGGCCTCAACATCTGCAGGCTTTGAATGCTGCAAGCTTTGGCCATAGATATTCTTTTTCTTGATGAAAGTTGTGGGTTAATGAAGGATATACTGCAAGAGGAACCCTTATTAGAAGGTACCATCTGGTCCATTATATGAGAGTTCTTGAAGACTTGCTGCTCCCTAGTCAAGTACCAGAAGGAGAGTGCTCCCATCATTGTTATAGGAATGGACCCAGAATTCTTTGGGCTTTGGAGTCAACCAGGAAGATGTTCAGAACAACTGAAATTACATATTTAAAAAAACACACCTTAATTTGAAATTTCTACATTCGGGTTTCATTTGGAAATTTTACTCTGAAGAATGGCCTCTTGACAAAGATTTCTTTAAAAAGAGCAATGAAGGCTGCATCCACACTGGAGAAATAACCCGGTTTGGCACCAGTTTAATGACCTTGGCTCAAGGCTATGGGATTCTGGGAGTTGGAGTTTGTTGTGGGGCCCAGAGCGGGCCCAACTCCCAGAATCCCATAGCCTTGAGCCAAGGTCATTAAACCGGTGCCAAACCGGGTTATTTCTCCAGTGTGGATGCAGCCGAAGACTGTGGCCAGAATCCTCTGGCTTAGTCCCAAGCAGAGTAGTCGACACTACTCTATGATGAGTCAACACAGAGGTTAAATCTCATTGATTCAGTGAGTTTCTACTCTAGTTGTGACCAGTAATAACATTCAGGCCAGTATTTCTTGCTTGCCTTCTAAAAACTAACTGACCTTCATCATCTCTGTTGTTTTTTTAAACAGACTCCTAGCTGCAGCCCTATACGGGATTGCCTATAAATCCCATTAGACTCAGTACAATGCAGTAGATACACACAGGATTGGACTGTAAATCCTCAGGTCAATGAGTTGCATCTATTGTGATAACTTAAGTCCCAAACATACTGCAGAAATAATCCAGTCTGAGACCGCTTCAACTGCCCTGGCCCAATGCTAAGGAATTCTGGGAACTGTAGTTTTGTGAGACATTTAGCCTTCTCTAACAGAGAGCTCTGTTGCCACAATGAACTACAATTCCCAAGATATCCTAGCACTGAGCCAGGGCAGTTAAAGTGGTCTCAAACTGGATTATTTCTGTAGTGTGTTTTGGACCTTAGTCTGGGAAGGCTATGAACCATGATAATCTATTTTTTGATGTCACATTTGCAAGTTTTTCTTGAAATTAAAGTTAAGAAGTAACTTTCTTCTCTTGTTGTGTGCCTTCAGGTTTTTTTGACTTATTACTGTGTTTTCCTGAAAATACGTCAGTGTCTTATATTAATGTTTGCTCCTAAAGCTGCACTAGGTCTTATTTTCAGGGGATGTCTTATTTTTCCATGAAGAAGAATTCACATTTATTGTTGAACAAAAAAAGAATGAACATTTATTATATAGCGTATCTATATGTATATACAAAAACTTTGCTAGGTGTTACTTTCAGGGGAGGCCTTATATTTAGCAATTCAGCAAAACCTCTACTAGGTTTTATTTTATGGGGATGTCTTATTTTGGGGGAAACTGGTTAGCGAAACTATCACAGGATTTTCTGGGACTGAGAGTGTATGACTCACCCAAGGTCATCCAGTGAGTTCCTATGACTGAGTTGGGAATCGAACCCTGATCTCCATCCACGATGGCTCTCAACTTTCTTCTACCTTCCATTTTCTCTCACAGTGAGGAGCAGACAAACTGCTGTTGCCAATTTTTTAAAACCCTCATAACCCCAAGGGTCATAGGCACTGTGACTAATTTAACTGGAAGTGATGATATGTCTCTTCTGGTTTTCATATTTTGCTATATTCAGAAAACTAATTGTGGGAATAACATTTTACAGCAGTTATTAATCCTTTATGGACCCAAAATCATCCTTTTACATTTTTGCTGGCTTCAGGAGCACAAAATTAGGCCCTTTGGGCTGCATGCGCTTTTCCCACCCCGATATACAGGTTTCTAAGAAGTTAAGTGGAACTTGTCATGTCTGATGCTCTTTCATGTTTGACTTGGTTGGTGGAGAGCTCATCAACCATTGCAATACCCATGAGCCCTAGGCCCCGTTGTCCCTGCACAACCTGTTGCACAACTGTGAATTTCAGTGTTAACTCTGCTGGCATCAGAGGCCCTTGAACTGTATCTAAAGCACTCCCTTAAAAGTGACAGGCAAGTCATTAAGAATTTGGTGTATCTGCATCTATGTTTTTACAAAACAGTAAAAACATATAATGTAGTGAACAATATCACCATCAACTAAAATAGTTATCGGTGTTACTACCATAGGGACGACAAAATAATAGATGAAATATAAAATAATATATCAAGAAAAAGGGGAAATGCACAGGCCCTGTTAAGCAAATGCATGCCTATGAATTTCTTGATTGGCAATTCCTTGTGGGCCCTATTATACACAAGTCTTGGTGGCCCTGATCCAGTGCTTGATCATTTCAGTGGGGATCATCCACCCAGCTGGCCTTGGGATGGGTTTAACCTTCACTTCCCCCACTGTGCCAGGATCCATGGCTGCTGTATATTTTGTTGTTGTTAACTGTCCTCGAATCATTCACAACTCATGGCAACTCTGTGGATGAGACATCCTCAACTGCTCTGCTCAGGTCCTGCAGGATCATGCCAGTGTCTACCCTGACAGAGTCTACCTTTCTGGCATACGGTGTTCCTCTCTTTCTGTTTCCCTCTTCCCTGCCGAGCATTATAGTCTTTTCTACTGATGTAGACTCGAGTCAACTGACTTGGACAACATTAGGTTGGACTCATGTTGCTTCAATGTCTTGACTTGGCAAAAATGACACGCTCGCTTGACCTGACTTGAAACTTGTATATTTTTAGTGACTGGCTTGCTGGTGCCATTTACTTCGAGCAGCAGGCAAGACCCACCCCCAAAGTGTGGTACATATTTCTCAGAAGGAAACAGCAAATGTGTTAGGCAATGGTTTTAAGGCAGAAAGCTCCTTCTAAGGCTTTTGGAAAGATTTAGAAAGCTCCTTTAATGTATAGCAGGGACAGGTGGCTGAATAACCTGATTCAGGTTACGGGAAAAGAGATTCCACCTCAACATTAGGAAGAACTCCCTGCCATAGTTTTTGTGGGTTTTTTTGGGCTATGAGGCCATGTTCTAGAAGACTTTATTCCTGACGTTTCACCAGCATCTGTGGCTGGCATCTTCAGAGAAGAATGCCAGCAACAGATGCAGGCGAAACATCAGGACAAAACTCTTCTAGAACATGGCCACATAGCCCAAAACCCCCCCAAAATATGGATGCTGGCCTGAAAGCCTTTGACTTCACAACAGTAAGAGCTGTTGCAAAATGCAGAGTGGTGGTCCCCAAACTGTGCTCTTTTAAGGGATTTTGGGCTTCAGCTCACAGAAACCCACAATATTGATCAACACAGCTGAGGCTTCTTGGAGCTGAAGTCAAAAAAATAGTTTGGGTGTAGAGTGTTGTGGACCCTCCTTCTTTGGAGGTTTTGAACCAGAGGCTGGATGGTCACCTGTCAGGGGAGCCTTGACTCTAGATCAAGGGAATAGTGCCACTCTATTCTGCTTTGGTCAGGCCCCACCTGGAATACTGTGTCCAGTTCTGGGCACCACAATTCAAAAAGGATGCGGAGAAACTGGAGCGTCTCCAAAGGAGGGCAACTAAAATGGTGAAGGGTCTGGAAACCATGCCCTATGAGGAACGCCTTAGGGAGCTGGGAATGTTTAGCCTGGAGAAGAGAAGGTTAAGAGGAGATATGATAGCCCTGTTTAAATATTTGAAGGGATGTCATGTTGAGGAGGGAGCAAGCTTGTTTTCTGCTTCTCCAGAGACAATGGATGCAAACCGCAGGAAAAGAGATTCCACCTCAACATTAGGAGGAACTTCCTGAGAGTAAGGGCTGTTGACGGTGGAACACACTCCCTCGGAGGGTGGTGGAGTCTCCTTCCTTAGAGGTCTTTAAGCAGAGGCTGGGTGGCCATCTGTCAATGGGGATGCTTTGACTTAGAGTTCCTGCATGGCAGAATGGGGTAGGACTGGGTGGCCCTTGGGGGACCTCTTCCAACACTAGGATTCCCTGGGGGCTTTTCCAACTGTAGGATTCTTTCTCCTCCCTCCTTCTGGAGGGTCCTCCATTCTGAAGGGCCTTGTCCTCCTTTGCGGGCAGGCCATCTGCTCCCTTCCTCCTCCTCCTCCTGCTGCAGCATCCCATCCTCGTGGCTGGAGCTAATGGAGGAGGAGTGGAAGGCAGCCCCTGGGAGGAGGCAGCTCAGAGTCAGGGGGAGGAGGAGGAGGAGGCTCCTTGGTCTGGCCCAGAAACCCTGGAGCCAACGAGGCAAGCGAGGAGGAGAGACACGTGTGCTACGTGCAGCGCCTGCTGCTCTCCTGGGTCCTAGAGGAGGAGCCCAGTGTGTTTGGGGGGGGGGTGCATGGAGGAGGAGGAGGAGGTGGTCCAGACCCCTCAGCATCCCCCTTCCCCCAAAGGGAGCCCCAGATGGAGCATCCTTGGAGGAGGAGAAGGAGGAGGCCCTTCTCTCCCCACTAGGAGCCCTCCTCCTCTCTGGGGCTGCTGCTGCTGCCTGCCTGCCTCCCCTCCTAGTCCTCCCTCCACCCAGGGATGGATGGGGGTCTTTGCCTTGAATGGGACCCCAGAAGAGCCCTCCCTCCCCTCCCTTTCCCCTAATTCCACCATCCCTTTGTCCTCCTGCTGCTCCTGCTCCACCATCATTCCTCAGGACTGACTGAGCCCCACCATCATTTTCTGCCCAAATGCAAGGCACCACCAGCAGCAGCCACCCTCTTCATCCTCATCCAAGAAACACATCCAGGAGGAGACCTTTCTCCAGCTTTATTGCTGCTATTCCAGAAAATCCAGCCAGGGAGACCCAGAAGTGCAAGAATGTCCCTACACCCCCCCCCCCCAAAAAACAAAGGCTGTGTTCACACTGGAGAAATAAACCGGTTTAATTGCCATGGCTCAATGCTGTGAAATTCTGGGAATTGTAGTTTGTTGTGGGGCCCAGAGCGGAGCAGAGCTCCGCTCTGGGCCCCACAACAAACTACAATTCCCAGAATTTCACAGCATTGAGCCATGGCAATTAAACCGGTTTATTTCTCCAGTGTGAACACAGCCAAAGCCTTGTGCATTAACTCTCTCCACCCACAAGCAACAATCCATCAGTGATACCTTCATTGGCCAAATGAAATGCCCCCTGTACACCTTGGCTGGCTTTGTGTTCCATGGCCGACACAGCTACCCCTGAAGGTTTTCTCCATCCACCTTTGCCATGGATGGCTCCAAGAGTCTTAGGCCTACTCCTTCCCACTGCATTTTAAACCAGTTAGCAAACCAGTTTGAATCGGTTTAAATGACTCTCGTTCGCACTTTTAACTGAATCGCTGAATCGGCTTGGAGAGGGGGGGCATGCACTAGATCTCTTTAACCTACACCTTTTTGATGCAGATTTTTTCCACATCTTTTTACCAAATCGATTCAACACAAGTGTGAACCCAAATGCAGATCAGATTCAATTTCACAAATCAAATTTAAGAATTGCTTCATCACAAGTGTGAACCAGATGTGAACTGATTTATTGTGATGTGTTAAGGGATCGCCAGGTGGGCATTTTTTGTGGCACAGTAAAGTGGAAATGATAATCTGTGTCCACCCTCCCTTCTACCCTCCCACAGTCTCTTGGGCCAGCACCATTTCCCCCCAATTCCAGTGATGGACAGATTAAAAAAAAATAACACACAGTAAACAATTCTGTTTAATCCAATTCATTAGTCAATGTGAACCACAAGTGGGTTATCTACTTCAGGAAGTGTTTTAAAGAGAATTGACTCATACGTCGGTGTGAACCACAAGTGGGTTATTTTAACACCAGAAAATGCAATCAGGGCAAATGTAGTGTGAACCACGCTCTGATGTCGAATCGATCCATCGATTCAGATTGTAAACTGATTCATTTGTAAGTGGGAATGAGCCCCAGTCTCCTTTCTCTCAAAGCACCAAAACTGGGCCACGCATTTTCCAAGATGAGACTTAATTTAATGATTTGGGGGAAGCATCTTCCTCCTTCCCTCCCTTGAACTAATTCCCATCCTCCCACCAACTCGTCTGCCCCATAAAGCTCTTGGTAGCCACTCCCCCTTATAGGGCCGCCATTCCCATTCCTTTGAGGCCAGTTGGGTGAAACCAGCTTGGGGGGAGGGTGGCCTCACCCCACACCCTGAAATGAGAGGGGGTTTAAGGTGTCCCCCCCCCCATCCATATGCTCTTGGTGGTTAAAATAAAAATGGATGGTGAGGATGTCATTTTTCCAGAAATGTATTCTCAGTGTATTGCTGGGGTGACATTTGGATGATGAGGATGATGACATCTGGAGGAGGAGGATGGCTGGTGCCCTACATTTGAGTTAGCAAAGATGCACTCCATCTCCCCCCCCTTTTTTTTTTTATCACCCAAATCTCTCTCCTTCTGCCTCCTTCCTTTTTTTAAAAAATGATTTTTATTGAAAATTCATACAATGAATATTATACAATACATAGTTTCATACATATATTTTCTATACTCTAATTGCAATTTATCTGAATATCTTTTATATCCCGCCTCAGTGCTCCCCTTCCCTGGAGCCATTTTCACCCTTATATAGTCCATCAAAAATCTCAGTTCCTCTTGTGGAGATAATCATTCATCTTCTTTTCTCAACTCTTTCTCAATAAATTATTTCCAAATTCCAACAAAGTCACTTCTTTTCCATAATCCCTTTTTTACTTTCAATCTGCATGTCAGTTTATCATTAATTGCTAATTTCCATATCTCTTTATACTCTCCTTCTCTTCCTCACCATCACCAGGATCAACCCCCATCTATGGCTCTGGTTTCCACCCCAATTTTTATTTTAACCAGCAAGAGTATATTATTATTATTATTATTATTATTATTAATAATAATAATAATAATTATTACTTCTCCTCATGGATTGAGGCAAGGAACAACTGCAATGAACAGATGTGCCACATCAGTTAAGTATGTAGAGAGATCTTGTTGCACCTTTGAGACTAATTTCCAGCTAGTGTATTTCAAATTGATGGCTTTTAACTGATGTGGTAGAATTCAAAGATATAGCCATATTAGTCTGTAGAATCAGTATGTAGAGAGACTTTTGAGTGAGTCTCAAAGGTGCTGCAAGATCTATCCACATACTGATTCTACAGACTAAAACGGCTATATCTTTGAATTCTACCACATCATTTGACAACCATCAATTTAAAATGCATCTCAATTTAGAAAGACACATACAATTTAAAAGGACAAGATAAACACATACACATGGAGGGATAATGAGTTGCTTGGTTGGATAGGATTAAGAAAGGCTTCAATCCTCTTATGATTCAAGGATGAGGGGTAGGGATGCGATCAGAGACCCATCCCAAGTTGGTTTCACCCCACTGGCCTCAAAGGCATGGCGACCACATGGGTGGAGGGGGGGGGGAATGCAAGAGCTCTGTGGATTGTGAAGGAGGGGGACATGGCCATTGGGAAGAGAGTGGGAGGCTGGTCATCCCACATCAGTGTGGAAGAAGTGCAGTCTTGAAAAATATGTGGCCATTGTTCTTTGATTTTCTTAGAGAAAGGAGACTGAACTATCTTGGAGAGATAAAAGATAAAGAGTCTTGGACCCATCCATGGAAAACATGGATTGAGAAAGTTAATGTACAAGGTTGGGGGGGGGGGGTTAGTAGAGAAATAACCAATGTGATTTGGATATTATGAAAAAGGGAGCATGAAGTGATATGCGTCTATATATGCACCACCCAATGGGATTTAAGAAAACCAACCTCCTTTGAGACCAGGATTTTGAAAAAAAAACACCAACCCAATGGATGACCTTGGTCAAATCACACTCTCTCAGCCTGATGTTGCGTGCCTTAAGAGAGACAGTAGGGGATAGTGGAACAAAAGAAAGGAATCCATTATATAAATGTTTGCAAAATATTTAATAAAAATTATTTATTTATTTTTTAAAGAGGGGGATCTCTAGACTATGGGGGATGATGCATTGGAGTGTTTTGTATTAATCCCACCCCAAGCGCAGCCATATTCTGAATACCAAAGGTTAGGTCTGAAGGTTTTTTTTGGGGGGGGAGGGGTTATTCTCTGAGTGGCACCAGTTTTGGGGATGAGAGGAGATGGGAGTCTTTGCAGTGTTTGTGCAAAGCTTTTGGAAGGGCTCCAATATTTTTGCCCTTGGAAAAGAACCCAGGCTCTGCTTGAGGAAGAGTTATGCTGGAAATGATGAGGGAGCAGCAATGTTAGCTATTGCCAACGCCTGGTCTGATTTTCTCCCAAGGCACCTCCTAAGGCCACAACCAACTATCATTCCCAGAATTCCATAGCATGGAGCCATACCGGTAGCAATTAAAGCGGTGTTGATGAACCAGATTATCTCTGCAGTGTGGATGAACTCCTGGTCTCAGGATCTCACAATAACTTGCAAACCTAGGCCTATCTCCTTGGACCATTATGTGCGAGTGGGACAGGGTTGCAACCCTAGAGGGTAAATCCTTCCTTTTTTAAAATAGAAAATGTCTTTCTTCCACAATTATTCATTTAAAAACACAGGGATAAATCATTACTTTGTTGTTGCTGTCCGCCTTCAAGTCATTTCTGATTTATGGCTGACCCCAAGGTGAACCAATCACAGGGTTTTCTGGAGAAGTCTCTTCAGAGGGAAGTTTGCCTTTGCCATCGCCTTTACATGCCTGAGCCAGGATTTGAACACTGTCCAATGCTCAAGCCATCATCATCATCATCATCATCATCATCATCATCAATCATCATAATCTTATATCCTGCCATTCTCTCAGTATAGGGACTCAAGGTGTCAAACAGCAACGCTGCATCAATGCAAACATTCCCATTTACATCAATACAAACTTTCACCTTTCCTCTCCTTTCCTTTCCCTTCTATTTCATCTTGAACCACTCTTATTCTCCAGTAATCAGACTCCCTTAATCTTTCTCTTCCTCTGTTCTTCTTTCTCTCTTTCTCTTCCATCCTTGGTTCCTCTCACCCTAAAGGGTAAATCCTTCTTGAGCACGCAGGGGTGCAAATCCCATAGCACCAAATGGGATATATTTGTTGTTGCTGTTAACTGCTTTCAAGTCCGTTGTGACTCATGGCGATCCTATGGATGAGGCTGGAATCCCTGTCCTCCACTGCTCTGCTTAGTTCCTGCAAATTGTGTCTATGGCCTCCTTTATCATATCCTTCCGTCTTGCACAGACCTGCACAACATGGCGTAGATAGGGGCCAAAACGGAAATAGGCCACAAATTGGTTTTAATTAAAGTTTATTTATTTATTTATTGTAATAAATAATATTAATTCCATCCTCCCCCTCCTTTGCCCACCCCCTCTCCTCAGCAGAAGGCTGAGCAGCAGAGGAGCCTTGAAGTTACAGTATTTCACATCCTGCCCAAAATCCTTTGGCAGGACACATGTGGCTCCCAGGCCGTATGTTGTGCAGGCCTGATCTAGCATGTGGCCTTCCTCTCTTTCTACCTCCCTGCACCTTTCCCAGCATTATTGTCTTTTCCAGTTGTTCATTTTCATGATGTGGCCAAAGTACAACAACCGCGGCTTGATCATCTTGGCACCCAGGAACGTTCTGGCTTGATTTATTCTAGGACCCATTTGTTTGTCTTTTTGGATGCCCATTAGGATTCTTCTCCAGCACCACATCTCAAATGAAGTTATTTTCTTCCCATCTGTTTTGTTAGTCGTCCAGCTCTCGCATCTGTACATGATGATGGGGGATACAACAGTTTGTGGGATTCTAATTTTCATGCTTAGTTGTCTATCTTTGCTCTCCACAATCTTTTCTAGTTTTTTTATAGCTGCCCTCCCCGTTCGTTGGCTGCATCCACACTGCAGAAACAATCCGCTTTGACACTTTAACTGCCATGGCTTGATGCTATGGAATTCTGGGAATGGTAGCTGTGGCACCAGTGCTCTTCTCTTCTCTAAGGGGTTCATCTCAGAGCTCTGCTACACTTCCCAGAATTCCATAGGATGGAGCCATGGCGGTTAAAGTGGTGTCCAACTGGATTATTTCTGCAGTGCAGATGCAGTGTTTGTCTTCTTCCCATTTCTTGACTGCACTTCCTGTTCTGATTTATTACTGGGTTTTATTACTCTCAAGTAAACCTACTAAACAGATTATCACACTAGGGTCAATTCCAGAACCATCCCACAATCATCCCATTATTGGCAATGGGAGAATTGTGGGATTATTATTATTATTATTATTATTATTATTAACCTTTATTTATATAGCGCGGTAGGTTTACACAGTGCTGTACATATAAACTTATAATTAGATGGGATGGTAATGGGATGATTGTGGGATGGTTCTGGAATAGTTTAAGCTGCGAAGCTAGAAACCAGGGTTTGAATCACACACACACCCCTCAGCCTTGTAAACCCTCTAGGTTGACCTTGGGCAAGTCACACACTCTCAGCCTCAGAGGAAGGCAGGAAGGCAAAAACCCCTCGGAAGAAATTTTGCCATGATAGGATTCCCTTAGATCAGGCCTATCCTCCATTTCAACCTTCTGTCCAAGAGGAATAAAAAAATGCCCTCCATTTTAGGCTGTAACATCCTCATTTTATTGAATCTCCTACATTTTATAGTTCCTTGTCCTTTTTTGCTGTTAGGGCAGCTGGTCACCCTGCCTTGGGCAAGTCACACTCTCTCAGACTCAGAGGAAGCCAAAAAAAGCTCTGAACATATTTTGCCATGATGTGGTCACCTTAGATCATGGTGACCAGAGGTCCTCCTTTTTCTGGACATGTCCTGTATTTCAACCTTCTGTCCAGGAGGAATTGCAAAACGTCCTCCATTTTAAGCAAGAGTAAGAAGAATAAATTTATATTTATATTTATATTGTTTCTAGCTTTTATTTTCTGCCCAGGAGGAATTCCAAAGCATTCTCCATTTTAAAAGCATGACTAAGAAGCATGGATTTAAATTACTATGAGTGTTATGGGCTTTCCTTTAGTCATGTCCTCCATTTTTCTTGAAGGCCCTCCATTTTGTGATGCCTTGTCCTCCTTGGATACATCTGGTCACCTCTGGGGACAATGGAGGCTAAAGAGTGGATTTTAAATAATTTTGTCTTTTTAACTATATATTTTATTCTTTTATAGGCAATCTGTTTTAATACTGTAATAATTTAATTACGATGTGAAGTCGAAGGCTTTCATGGCCGGCGTCCATAGTTTTTTTGTGGGTTTTTCAGGCTACGTGGCCTTGTTCTAGAAGAGTTTATTCCTGACATTTCAATTAATAATAATTTAATTCTGTTTTAATGCAACACTTTGATAACGTTCTCCATTTTTTTTACCCTTGCAGGCTCCTTTCTAAGATGCCTTTTTATGAATTCTAATTAAAATAAATAAAATCCTTTATTGTGGTGGCTTAGGGTTGTGCAAATGGATCTTGCAGCACCTTTGAGACTCACTGAAGGAAAGAAGTGGGTAGTATGAGCTTTCCAAGACTTTAATAATAATAATAATAATAATAATAGCAACAACAATAGAGATCTTTTAGCACTATTGAAACTCAAAGAAGTGGGTAGCATGGCTTTCCTAGACTTTGATGATGATGATGATGATAGATCTTGTAACACCAGTGAAAGAAAGAAGTGTGAGTAGCATGAGCTTTCCTAGACTATAATAAGTATAATAATAATAGAGGGAGATCTTGTAGCACCAATGAAAGAAAGAAATGGGAAGCATGAGCGTTCCTAGACTTTAATAATAATAATAATAGATTTCTTGTAGCACCAATGAAAGAAAGAAGTGGGTAGCATGAGCTTTCCTAGACTTTAATAATAATAATAATAATAAAAAGAGATTTCTTGTAGCACCAGTTAAAGAAAGAAATGGGTAGCATGAGCTTTCCTAGACAATAATAATAATAATAATAATTAGATTTCTTGTAGCACCAGTTAAAGAAAGAAGTGGGTAGCATGAGCTTTCCTAGACTTTAATAATAATAATAGATTTCTTGTAGCACCAGTGAAAGAAAGAAGTGGGTACTAGCATGAGCTTTCCTATAGGCTTGGGCCTATGGCTTTTATTGAATGCTAAATAAAATAAATAAATGGCACATACATTTATTTTATTTTATTTTTTGCATTTTATTTTAATGCATTTTGTGGTCCTCCTTGTGGTTAGGACATCTGGTCATCCTGGGGGGGGAAAACAGAAACACAAACCAACACACACACAAAGGGGGCCTTGCAATGCAATTCTTCCCTGCAGGCTGCAAAGAGTGAGATTGGATTGGAGCACCCTTCTTCTTAGCACAAATGCCGCGCATGCGCAGTCGTCCCCCCTCGCACGCTTCCAGACAATGAAGCCTCTCGGGCTCTCCCCTCCCTCCTCCCCCCGTGACGTCACCGCGAGCCCTGGGCCTATCCCGAAGAATAGAGAGGCTCTTTAAAAAAAGAAGGGCCGGCCACTGAGGTGGCTTTGGCTGTCAGCTGTGCGGGATCCCTCCGCGCATGTAAACATAGCTCATAAAGGAAAAGAGGGAGGAGGATTAAGAAGAACTGAGAGTAGTAGAGACCCATGTGGCTGCAGGAGGAGGAGGAGGCCTCTTGGCCTATCTTTCCCAATTGGGAGCCTCAGTCTCTAAGGAGCAGGACCTAGTGGTTGCTCTCCCCTCCTCAGGCCACTATCAAGCACTAGCCAAAACAAAGGCCCAGCCCAAAGTTTTTAGATGGAAGTTTTAAAGATAGGATCCTGAGGTGATTCCTGCTCCCATGAATTCAAGGATATTATAGCCCTGTTAGTCTGTGGAATCAGCAAGCAGAGAGAGAGAGAAGCTGGCAGCATGAGCTTTCCTAGACTATAATAATAATAATTAATAATAATAATAGTAATAACAACAACAACCACATCATAGAGAGGTCTTGTAGCACCTTTGAAACTCAAAAAAGTTGGCAGCATGAGCTTTCCTAGACTTTAATAATAATAATAATAGTAGGAATAATAATAATAATAGGTCTTGTAGCACCTTTGAAACTCACTCAAATAAAAAAGTTGGCAGCATGAGGTTTCCTAGACTTTAATAATAGTAGGAATAATAATAATAATAATAATAATAGAGAGGTCTTGTAGCACCTTTGAAACTCACTCAAAAAAGTTGGCAGCATGAGGTTTCCTAGACTTTAATAATAATAATAGTAGGAATAATAATAATAATAGGTCTTGTAGCACATTTGAGACTGAAAGAAAGAAAGAAAGAAGATGGCAGCATGAGCTTTCCTAGACTTTAATAATAATGATAATAATAATGATAGAGATCGTGTAGCACCTTTGAGACTAAAAGAAAGAAGTTAGTAGCATGAGTTTTTGTAGACTTCAGTCTACTTCCTCGGATGCGTGTAGTCAACAAAAGCTCATGCTGCCAACTTCTTTCTCTTAATTAGTCTCAAAGAAAGGTGCTGCAAGTTCTCTGGCCTCAAAAGTTCTTGTTGTAAATAAAACCTGTTTTTCTTCTTGTTCACAACCTTGTGGCCTGAAGTGATTAGTAACATCAATATAAATACATTGCCAAATATCTAAAAAAATATTAGTAAAGAAATAGAAAGTGTAAGGTTAAGTTTGGCAGGACCCAGGGAAGGATATGTAGTTTCTAAGGGGAGAAAACCCTACTTCTGAGAGGAAAACAAAGGAGGAAATCCTGTATAATCTGGAAGACTGGGTCTCCCCATATTCATTGGTGGCAGCTGCTCTTGCAGTTTTCAAAGAGCTTAGAATAGGCCCACAACTGAATATAAGGGGAAGAAATATGAAAGCACAGTATTCTTTGTTGTTATTGTGTGCTTTCAGGTCATTTCTAATTTATGGAAACCCTGTCATAGGGATTTCTTAGCATGTTTCTTCTATTTTTTTGCCATTGCCATCCTCGGGTTGAGAGAGTGTGACTTGCTCAAGGTCACCCATGGTTGATTCAGGGTTCAAACCCTGGTCTCTAGTGCCATAGCTCCAGAACACACTGCAGAAATAATCCAGTTTGAGACTGCTTTATTTGCCCTAGCTCAGTGCTAGGGAATCCTAGGAATTGTAGTTTGTTGTGGCACCAGAGCTCTCTGACAGAGAAGGCCAAATGTCTCACAAAACTATATTTCCCAGGATTCCCTAGCACTGAGCCACGATGTTTAAAGCGGGTTCAAACTGGATTATTTCTGCAGTGTGTTTTGCAGCATAGTTTAATGCTCAAAAACCACACTGGCTCTCTATAGTGTCCTTAGAAATACAAAATGCAGATGTTTTGTATGTCTAGAACATGGCTGCATAGCCCGAAAAACCCACCAAAATTATGTTTTGTATTTTCTTAGGAAATACAAAATTTTCCTTGTATGGAGTAGAAAGATTTTTCCTCCCTCCCACACGTGAGGTCCTTTTTTATTCCTTAAAGTGGAACCTCAAGGAGTTTACTCTGGATTAGTTCTAAATTTAAAATAATGGGGATTACTCTGAAGGAAATCGAATAAGGATGGCAGCTTTATGGCAAAATCACATGATACTAAACATTATTTGTATTGTATGCACTTGAAAGGCTACCTTTCCCTTTTATCCTAAGAATTTGTAGATGGTGGTTGATGGCATTATCCTTTACATGCTTCAAGTAGGGAAAACTACACAATAAAGTCACCTCTGTGGCTTCTTTTTCTCTGAATGTTTCTTCCATTGTCAGTTTTACAAGCTGGGAGAAAAAGTCAGGCCCAAAGTCCATTTTATTTGGATATTACTTAAGAGACTAAAGTTAAGAAATGACAGAGCTGTTCTTCTTAAAACCTATATTTCACAGGGTTCAGTTTGTTTGTTATGCTGCCAATTTAGTATTTTGTTTCAAAATCCTCTCCCTTTACCCTTTGGGAGATGGTGGATTACAAACTGACAAGACATTAAGCCATCCATACATTTACTTGGTGTAAATATGAATGCCTTCAGTGGCCTTTACTTCCAAGTAAACATGCAGCTCAGGCTATTAAAGCTCTTGTTGGCTTCATTTCAAAAAAGGAGCAAGTTTAGAAAGGTACTTCAGCAGAAAACTGTGAGAGAGAAAAGCAGCAGACTAGGCATAAGTCTCCATTTTCAATGAGGAACTGATGGTAAACAAAAGAAGTCCAGACCTTTCCTATAATAATTGTACCAATAATATGAACAAAATGCCAAGCTAAACCCACTCAGAATCAGACCATTATTTTCTTTATGTGCTTATACAAATGCATACATTTTTCACAGAGGAAGCACTTTTAAAGCAATAGTCAAGTAACAATCTCTTACTCAGTCTCCAACCTGCCCCCCCCCCTTTTTTGGCATGTTTATTCTCGTAAAGATTATAGAAGTGGCTAAAAGTATGTTTTTTTTCTTGGGGTGAAAGAGTACAAAGTCCAGGAAAGTGACCCCCTTCAAAGCCCATGTAGGTATATTTGAACCAAATTGTATTACAAGTTTGCACACACTGCCCACAGCATCACACTCCCCTCCATTTTGTCCCTTTGTTGATGTGTGTCTTCCAGTCTTTTCTGACAAATGGTGACCCTGTCATGGGGGTTTCTTGGCCATGTTAGTTCAGAGGAGGTTTGCCATTGCCTTCCCTTTGAGGCTGAGAGTGTGTGACTGTCACCCAGTGAGTTGTATGGCCAAGCTGGGAACTGAATCCTGGTCTTCAGAGTTGTAGACCCCAACCCTCAAACCAAGAGGTCTCTCACATTTTTGGCATATTTTCCAGACTGGCCATTGTATGCCCCATAGTGGTCCAAACAGAATGGCTTGATTTAATGATTTTATGACCCAAGGAAAACAATCACACTCTTCTTTCTTTGGGCTCAAAGGCTTTGTATGTGTTGGGAGCTGAGGCCCTCATTCCTTAAGGAAGATTTCCCCCTCTTTCGGGAAAGCCACAACTGGGCCTTTTATAATGGAAAGAGATCTTGTGGCACCTAAACTGAAAGAAAGAAATGGGTAGCATGAGCATACTATATTCTGTATTTGTATAGACTTGAGCCTTCTCCTTCCGATGGCTTTTTATGTATCCCAATGAAAACAAATAGAATACATCCTTGCATGCATTTTTATTTTTAGCCTTTTTGTGGCTTTGGGATCTTGTATAAAGGGATCTTTGTAGCATCTTTGAGACTCAACTGAAAGAAAGATGTGGGCAGCATGAACTTTCCTATAGATTTGAGCCTCCTTCCTCAGATACATTTGGCTTTTTATGCATCCTAATGAAAACAAATAGAATAAATCCTTGCATGCATTTTTATTTTTTGTCCTTTTTGTGGCTTTGGGATCTTGTCAAAGGGATCTTCTAGCACCTCTGACTAACTGAAAGATAGGTAGCATGAGCTACAGATTTAAGGCTCCTTCCTCAGATGCATTTCTCTTATATGCATGCTAAAGGAAACATAAATAAATGACACATGTAAATAAACAACACATCCTTTTATACATATTTAATGAATCTGGCCTTTTTGTGGCCTTTGTATTTGTAGCCTTTGTGGCTTTGGGATCTTGTGCAAAAAGATATTGATCTTTCCTATAGGTTTGAGAGCCTCCTGCCTCAGAAGCCTTTTTACAAATGCTAAAGAAAATATAAATCAATGACACATATGCCATTTTATACCTTTTATTTTAATGCATTTGGCTTTTTTGTGGCTTTGAGATGTGCAAAGACATCTTGTAGCACCTTTTGAGACTCACTGAAAGAAAGAAGTGGGCAGCGTGAGCTTTCCTATAGGCTTCAGCCTCCTTCCTTAAATGCATAAAGAAAATATAAATGACACATACTTTTACACGTTTTATTTTAATACATTCGGCCTTTAGTGGCCTTTGTATGGCTTTGGGATCTTGTGAAATGGGATCTTGATCTTTCCTATAGGTTTGAGCCTCCTTCCTCAGATGGCTTTTTATATATATATATACTAATGAAAATATAAATAAGTGACACACACATCCTTTTGTACACTTTGGGATGTGTGAAGAAGAGATCTTTGTAGCACCTTTGAGACTCCTGAGAGAAAGAAGTGGGCAGCATGAGCTCTCCTTGACTCTGATGATAATAATAATTAATAATTATTAGTATTATAGAGAGATCTTGTAGCACCTTTGGGACTCCTGAGATATATAAAAAGCCATCTGAGGAAGGAGGCCCAAGCCTATAGGAAAGATCAAGATTCCCACTTCTTTGGCATCATGAGGTTTCCTTGACTTTAATAATAATAATAGAATAATAATAATAATAGAGAGATCTTTGTAGCACCTTTGAGACTCCTGAGAGAAAGAAGTGGGCAGCATAAGCTTTTATTGATTCTGGTAATTAATAATAATAATAATAATAATAATAATAAGAGATCTTGTAGCACCTTTGAGACTCCTGATATACATAAAAAGCTGAGGAAGGAGGCCCAAGCTATTAGGAAAGGCCAAGGTTCCCACCTTTGAGACTCAAAGAAAGAAGTGAGTAGTAGCATGAGCTTTCCTTGGCTTTGATACTACTACTACTACTACTACTACTAATAATAATAATAATATGGAGGGAGACCTTTGTAGCACCTTTGGGACTCAACTGAGTGGGCAGCTTCCCTAAATAGCCTTGAGAGCCTCCTTCCTCAGAGGCATTTCTCTCACAGCCATAAATAAATAAAATAAAAAAAAACGACACACACACACATATATATCCTTTTATAAGGTTTGCTTTAATACATTTTATTATTTATGTATTTATAAATAAAATAATATAAAAAAATCCTTTTATAAGGTTTGCTTTAATACATTTTGGACTTTTTTAGTGTCTCTCTCCTCAGAGGGGAGGCCTTTTTCTGCCAAAGAGGAGGATGTTGTAGGGCCTTTTTGTGCAGCAGCAGCCTTTATTATTATTATTATTATTATCATTATGGTTTCTCCAGTTTTCTCCACGAAGGGGGTGGGGTTGTGGGGAGGAGGAGAAAGGAGAGGGAGGCAGCCATTCAGCCATTGCCTCCCCACAACAAGGCGGACTCTTTCCCCTCCTGAGGGGAGAAGAAGAAGGAGGCGGCGGAGGGAGACACTCTCCTCGTTCGTGGGAGCGCTGCGGCGCTGGCTTTGGCCGTTGCAGCGGGGGATTGTTCGGTGGTTGGGCTTCGTCGTCGTCGTCGTCGCTCGTCGGTGGCTCTTTCCCGGCCATGGCCGAGTTCCTGCCGCCGCCGGAGTGCCCCGTTTTCGAGCCCAGCTGGGAGGAGTTCTCCGACCCCTTCGCCTTCATCCACAAGATCCGGCCCATCGCCGAGCAGACGGGCATCTGCAAGGTGCGGCCGCCCCCGGTGAGTCTCCCACTAGACTCGGATTGTCCACACTGGAGGGATGATAACCCGGTTTGGAACCGCTTTAACTTTTTTTCTGGCTCAAGGCTATGGGATTCTGGGAGTTGGAGTTTGTTGTGGGGCCTTAAGGCCCCACAACAAACTCCAACTCCCAGAATCCCATAGCGAGTGAGTCAGACAACGAATTAAAGCGGTTCCAAACCGGGTTATCCGCCCAGTGTGGACGGGTACCATCATCCCATCTCTCTCACACACAGCCTCACTCTCCCTGACTCTAATACATAATAATTAATAATAATTAATAATAATAAAATGTATTTGTCTCCTGCCTCTCCCTGTTGTGGATCACCACAGTTACCAATATACAAAATAAAATAATACAGACTAAATAAAAACATAACAAGAGCTCATCCCATCCCCCTCTCCCTCCCTTCCCTAAAAATCATACAATTATTATTATTATTAATAATTATTAACCTAAGAAGTTACTCCCCTGATTCCTAAAGTCCCTTCTTGGGATGAGCCCAGTGGACATGGCCTCTTTAAAAAACACTTTTTAAAAGGCTTTTGTTTCAGCTTTGGCTCAGGATCAGCCCCCTCAAATAAATAAATACAAATGCATAACTTCAGGAAAACCTCCTGAACTGAATGAAGTCCAGCCATCAATTGAAGACCTTGCTTTTTTTAAAAAAAAAAAAAAAAACTTAGTAACCAAGTAGTGATTAGAAGATATGGCCTGTTTCTTTTCTTTTTTTAATAATAATAAACTTACATTAAAACATGTATTGCATGATGCACCAACATATAACAAGGCGAAACTATTATATTTCTGTGTGTCTGAAGAAAGTATTAGAGTTCTGCAATATAAAAAAAAAAATAGTTGCAGAGAATGTTTTTTTTTTTTTTAATGGTGAGAAAGAGGCAGCCATCATCACAGTTTTAGCTATTCAGAAGGTTGAATGTTTTGCAAATAGGATGGCTTTGGGGGTTCAGGTGCTTTGTCTGACAAAGTTTAAGCTTTGTCTGATTCTTGGGGGCTGGGCTGTGCCTGCCTCCTTCCAATGTAAATAATACTGTATAGCAACCACACTAAAAGACCTAAGTGAAGGCAGCTGCTTGGGTGTTGCCCTCCATGTTGGCATTGTGGTTGAGGCTTTACTTTTCCTCATTCCCCTGTTATCTCTACCCATAAAAAACATTTCTCTGGCCACTCTAGAGCAATCTGCCTTTATTTTCATATGGCCCCTTGTGTTTTAAAGTTGAGAAGGCATAAATGTCAGCCTTGGAGTTTTGAAAGATCTTTTCTTTGAGAAAGCTAGGCAAACATGGCCACCATTTTAGAGTGCGATTCCTAGTGGGATGTGGGAAGGGGGCTAAGTCTTCCTCACTAGAAGTGTAAACAGGCACTACAGCAGGCTCCCTACCAAAGGGCAATTTTGAACTAGAAACTCCCATTATTGTTGCATTATTTCTCAGTATAACAAAGCACTGGCTTTATTGTGCTGTTATTTGTACTTGCTCAAAAAGATAAACTCTGGAAGAGGAGGGATTTGGCCAAATAAAGATGTTCATGTTTCTCACCAAAATTAAGGTCATTCTGCATTTAGAGAGACCTAGTGATACATATGGATTCAAACAGATAATATTCTATTAGAAATTCTTTGAAAGTTTACCTTGGAGTTCAAGATAAAAGCATTTTATAAGCTTGTGGGTTCTACAATAGAACTTTAATTCTATCCATTGTCTTAATTTGACCACATTTCAGTGTGTCTTTTGATTTTAATTAGAAAATGTAACTGAAGATTGGCACATAAACGAAGCCCTGTGTGGGAGCAATCTCCTGGCTGAAATCTACCAACCTTTGTTCCTGTGCAGTCCCATTTATTTCAATAAGGTTTGTGTGGGAACAATGCTTGCAGGATACTGCTTGCAGTCATACAAGGTAGTAGAGCCTCATGATTTAAAAAACAACAATTTGTTTGATACAGAAATGCTATCTTCTAAAGTTTTTCTTCTAGTTTCTACAACAAATTTAAAAGTTTGTTATTGACCCATATAAAAACTACATCTAATACTGTGTTTGCATGACACCATTTTAAATCTTTGTCTCCAAAATACTTTTTAAAGGGACTATTGATTATTTGTAATCAATTGTGGTCTGCAGTATCTTTGACTATAGAAATGGTAAAGGCATTTTGTATTTGTGATCCTGAAATGGCCAAATGTTGGCTAGAGTATTTTGCTCTAGTACTACCAGTCATGACATAGTTAAAACAAATGTATAGTCCTACGTGTTACGTAAATAAGCAAGACATAGATTCCACATCAATTACTGCAGTCTTATGAAAATATAAAAGTATCACTGGCTGCCCATCTGCCCTTCAAGCAGATCTTTTGGGAAGGACACAAATCCCCATCCTCCAATCTGATCTTTTCATTTGTTTCATATTTTCTGAATCCCTACTGGTAAGTGACACCACCTTTATAAGGCCTGGTCATCCATGATTGGATCACATTGCACAAGCATACTTCTCATCTGTAGATTAATATGTATAATGTAAAGAAAATGGCTGGCCCTACTCTAGTGGGTTCCTTGCTGTGTATTGGTTTGTTGGTATTGAACAGAAGTGAAGGCAGAAATTAGCTGCACGTTTTGCTAGACTTAATAGAGTCTGTTCCTAGAAGTGTTGTTCCACTTTCTTGCTTCCCATTCAGTAGAATTAAAGGATCATCACTTTTGTACCTTTTGGATGGTAAAGAAGGGGGATTACAGAAGAAAATGAGGAGAGAGAGAGAGAGAGAGAATGTATAGCAGTCTGTCTACTCCATTCCCTTTTGCTGGTGCTTTGTCACTGGTGCAAAATTAAGTCTGCTGCCATTTTGAAAGAGGTGCTCTAGCTGTATATTCTGTGGGTGGCTTTTTGAAGCTGACTGCTCTTGTATGAAGGTGGCTAGAGGCCAGAATTAAATTTGTAATTGTCCTGGGTAAGTGTTCATGGACTTCTCTGTGTGACACAGTTGAGTGGTGTTACCAGCAGAAAATTCTTAACTTGCAATATATAATAAGTGCAGTGTTACCCCAGACCAGGAGAAAATGTTTTAAACACTTTATTTCTTTAAAAAAAAGGTCCAGCTGCTGTTGATTATATGAGTAGGCAGATGGGAAAGCTTATGGTGCAGCAGCCATATTTGAGAACAATAAACTAGTCCACATCTCAGTGATGTAAAAGGAGGAATGCTCATGAAATTTAATGCATAAAAATAGTGCCAACATTACCTCAAACACTTAGTTTCTGTCTAGATAAAAAAAATGGACCCCAGTTGTCATCTTTTTAATACTTTAATGGTTATTTTGCATTGACTGAGAAAGATTTATTATAGCCTGGAATCCAGCACACAGACGTGTAAAGAATTGGGCATCCCACTCAAATAAGGGGACTGTTCCTGTAACTCCCCATAGTCAGGTTTGACTTGAATCCCATCGAAATCAATATTGCTTAAGGATGTAGATTAGGTTGCATCTACAGTCATGAGGATATTCTGTGCATTAGTGTGAACATAACCTTTTGTTGAGAAAGCTATCATAGGTTACAGCACATAATTTCAATCACTGCTTCTTTGATAAATAGAAGTATTGTAGTATAGACTTCTGGATAAATATCCTCTAAAAAGCTTAAGAGAGAGAGTCTGGTGTGTTTTTTTTAATTATGGATAATGTATAAATGGAAAGGCAGCACAAACCTCTCCTAGATAAGTGAGAGCCAGAACGTGAGGTATCAGATCCTTCCCAATCATGAAATTGTTCCATTCCACACTTGTAATTAATAAAATAAATTACGATTAATTTATTTTATAAGAGTAAAGCATTGCATACTTGCTTGGGACTTACCCCAAATTTTTAATTGATAATAGGGAATCTTACCCATTATGAGCATACAGTGGGCTGGTTATTTACAAACGCAATTTGTTTCCCAAGTGCTGGACTAATTCTATTACAGGCATTCTCCAGTTAACAAAGCCTCTGATAAAGAAGCTCTCCCCCCCCCCTCCTATTCCTCATCCTCTGTATGCTTGGAAGGGTTTTTGTTTTGTTTTGTTTTGCAGCATCAGTGTTGGAAGGATGGTGAAGAAGGGCTGGAGAAACACAGACATTTAGTGTTGGGTTGGGGCAGTGTGTCTGCAGCAAACAAGGGGATAAAGTTTGAACTGGGAAAGAAAGGATTCTATCTGTTTACAACAGGCAAGGTAAACAGCAGCTGCTTCCAGAATCCCTTACTGTGTATGCATGAACAGCAAAACAGATAAAAGCGGAGAGCAGTACTTAATGACTCACCAGCCCCCCCCCCACTTGTAAATGAAGCATAGATCTAGAAATTTGGTCACCAAAATGGAAATCATCCCTGGATGGATTTTGGAAGAAGCTTTTGAGTGGTTTCTAAAGACTGAAAATATTTTTGTTTACTTTTACTTGGTGGTTTCCACATGTGCTCATTGTTAATTTCAAATAAAAAGGTTGCTAAAACAAGTTAAACTCTCTTTATATGTAGGACCATATCCCTATTTTTATGCATTGTGAACCAAATTTTCTTTTAAGGAAGTAACACCCAACAACACATCTTCTTCATGGCCAGAGTTGTACTTATTTCTTAGTGAAAACACTTGAAAAATAGCTATCACTTTATAGCCTGTGTACTCATGGGAGCATCCAGTGTTAATATTCATTTTAACCCAGTGTGAGGTTTGCAGTCATTGGTTTCAGAACTTTTATTGGCCTATGGTAGTTTTTTTAGGTTAGGTTCTGTTAAGTATCTTTCTATTCCTTCCCTTAATTTCTTTCACATATTTCTACTTAAGAAGAGGATAGAGGAAGGAATCTTTGGCCCTTCAGATGTTTTGAATTACAAATTCTGTAATCCTTACCATTGGACATGTTTGCTGGGACTTCCCCACAAATGGGATTAAAATCACTCTCATATCCAGTATTCTGCCTATTTAAGGCAGGGGCTTCCAACCCCCCCCCCCCGTCATGTTTTGATGCTTGCAGATGTCTTGCTTCCTGTTGGGTAGATTAATACTTAATCTCTCAAACCATAATTTAAGAATATGTTGAAAATTTTTAAAGCCACGTCTCCCTTTTCTCTTTGCTGATTCCATCCTCCATTATTGGGTTTTGGGAACACCGTTTGCTGTGGTACTAAACTAAGCATATTTTAAACCACAGTTTTAAAAGAGTTTGTAAAAAAATGTGCTTTGGAATCAGTTATGGTTAATGCAAAATGTAATTACAGTACTAGATTCTGATGTGTATCATGCTATAGTTAGAAGAAACCAGGGAAGGAATACGAGTTGAAAATGTGAAAAGGAATAGGAGAAACTTACTTACATCCTATTTTACATCCCATGTTGACCCAGACATGGGTGGGAGGGCTGTTGTAATGATTTGATAGAAAAGACCCTGGTCTCAAATATTTTCCACTACATCTTATATTATTTTACTAAAACTACTGGTAAAAGAAATGTTATGTTTGTTGGTTTTAAGGAGTTATTATGTTATAAATCATAGTCTTTTGTAGAGATTTTGTTTTTTATTTGTACATTCAGCCCTTCATATCCATGACTTCAAACATCCATAACTTGAAAGTATTAAAAAAAATGTAAATTCCAAAAAGCAAACCTTGATTTTGCCATTTTATATGAGTGACACCATTTAACTATACCACTGTATTAATGGGACTTGAGCATCCATGAATTTTGGCATCCACAGGGAAATCTGGGCATAAAGCCTCAGAGGATACCAAGTGCCCGCTGTATTACTATTCATCTTTATTGCATGGTTTCAGAGTGGCGTCTAACAGTTTTTCCTAAACATTAATAGGTGACATAAATGAAAATTATGTGGTAAACTAACATCTGCTTTTGGAATAACAAAAGGAAAAACCATTTCATATCATAATTTATCCAAAATTTCCTCCATTGGACAATTCATTTTACAGGCAGCCATCTACTAATAAATGCCTAGTTATTAACTTTATAGCACCTCCCTGGTTGGGAGGGATAGTGGTTCCGTTGGATCTTCATTCCAAGGCTTGAAATGTGCCCATTTTGGAGCTGCACTAGCACCAAAACCTTCAGTGTCAACTACAGGACAATCCTGCAGAGTAGGGAGCAGAGCTCATTCCCAGTTGTGGTGGTGTTGCTAAAGCGCAACCTGAGAAGCAGATTGATAGTTGTGTCACTGTGTGGATTTTACTGTGTGAAAGAGGTGTAGACTAGGCCTCCAGTTCATCTAGTTCAGATTATTACAGTTGTTAGCTTTTAGTGTTTGTGAAGTACTTGAGCTTAAAATGTTAATGTTGCATATTTAACCATAAACATGTGACATAGGCTTTCCAGTGGTGGCATAAAGGCTGTAGAATTCACTTTTTAGGGATGCTCATATTGCTCCTTCTCTAGTCTTTTTTAATTCAGAGAGTTTCTGGAATCCTGTGAGTTTTGATTTTGGATGATACAGTTTTACAGGCTGAGTCTCTCTCACTTGGAATTCCAAAATCCTCTAAAAAAAATAATAATGGGTGGATGAGACCTTTACTTACTGGTGATTGAGTGTACGCAAATTTTGTTTCATGCACAAAATTATTTAAAATATTATATAAAATTGCATTTAGGCTACAAGTATTATATATATACAGTATATGAAACATTAATGAACATTAAACATTAACTGTTTCTTTACTTAAACATTAACATTAAGATATCTCTAAGATATCTTATTATTTACATGTATGCAAATACAGATATTAAAAAATGCAAGATAATAATAATAATTCCAGTCCCAAGCATTTCAGATAAAGAAGAGTCAACCTGCATTTAATTTTGTTTTTATTGGTTAAAGTTTGCTTTAGTAAGCTGCTTTGTGGACACAATGTTCATTCCACTGAATAAAATTTTGTTAAATAAATAAAATTATTCTAGTTTAGATGTGACTTCAGCTCTTCGTTTTCTTCCTTAATATCCAGGACACATTTTGTGCATTACTCCTTTGGTTATATGTGCTTGTGTTCTGTTTCTCTATTCCTGTTCTTTGTTGGCCGATAACTCATCATTGCATTAGCATTGCAAGACCAATGAGGTAGAACTTCCTTCTCATCCTGCAGTTCAGAGTTGTCTGCAAATTTCCCAACTCTTTGGGGTAGGCGTTTTGTAGTCCACTTGAGTGGATTGTAGTAGGAAAGAGAGGTCACCTCCTTTTTATTTAATTCCTTTGTTTCATGCCACTCAAAAAACCAAATACTGATCTTTATGTTTTGTTATTGAAAAACAAAAACAAAACTCCAAAATGGAAGTCATATGAAGTGATAGATTTCAGAAGTGATAGGATGAAATCAAAGTAATAGTTACTATACAGAACAAAATCTTAAAAGATACAGATATTAGGCCTTCTCAGTAGAGGGAGAACATATAAATTCATTGGCTGCCATTTTAAAATGAGGTTCAGATATAACAAATAGTGAAAGGTTTGGCTTGCTTTTATGCTTGTTGACTTTTGCTTGAATAAACTATCTCATGGTGTAGAATTCAAAGATATAGCCATGTTAGTCTGTAGAATCAGGATGTAGAGAGATCTTTTAGCACCTTTGAGAGTAACTGAAAGAAATACATTGGCAGCATGAGCTTTCATAGACTACAGTCTACTTCCTCAGATGCATCTTGAAGAGGTTCTTTCAGTTAGTCTCAAAGGTGCTACAAGATATTTGTACATACTATCTCATGGAATGTTCAGGCAGATCAGCATACTGTCATTTGTTGATGCACAGTTGGCAGAAGCTTTTAATCTCCCTCCTCTGCTAGGAAGGGAGGAGAATATAAACCAAAGGTTTATGCCAGTTTGGTTTATGCCATGTCACAGTACATCATCGTTTGGTACTCCTACCCTGGCCATGTATTCACAAGAATTGTTTTTAGTATTCTTTGTCATGACCTGTGTTTTATTATGAAGAGTTGTTCCCAGCTCCCCCCCCCCCCCCATTTCCCCCATATGCTATACTGTTTGTTCTAAATTATCTGGATTTTTTTTTATTTCTAAAGAAGGATCCAACCACACATTGACCATTAATCAAGTTCCATATCACAGGGTTATAGTGAAAAAGAATTTATGTGTTTGCAAATGTCAAAGATTTTCCTATTAAAATCAATACAGTATAATAACATCCAACCAAAAAGGGATAAACCCTGGTCATGCCTACATAATATGATACAGGGGAGCATTATCTATATTACATCACCAATATTTAGTTAGAAGTAGACAGTTTTCATTCTAAAGAAATGCAATGGTGTCCAGTATACATGAAGCATTAATTTCCCATTAGATAAGATCCCCACATCCTGTAGTTTGGGTTATGCCCTCCCTCTCAGTCACTACAGAAAGGCAGCAACCTTCTAGTGACCCCATGTGGGTCCTGCGGCCTATCACTCCAGTAGGATAGGTTTGCTGTTGCTCTGTTTTATCTTCATTCCAGCCACTCCAGTCCTTTTCCTTCACTCTTTTCTCTTGATGCCTTGGAAGCATGAAGAAAGATTTTAATATGGCAAGGGTTCATGGGGAAACAGATTTTTCTACCCATTGCTCTCTTTTGGTTGACAAGTTCTCCAAGAATCCAGAAAGACCATTAATTTTTTTAGTCTTGATCCAGAGGATAATGTGGGTCTTTGTAAAGGTTTGTCAAAGGGAACTATCTTCCCCTTTTCTTTCACAAGGTATTCAGAAGTAAATGTTAAGAGTACACTAATTCATGAATTTCCTGCACTTTAAGAGAAGCTTAAACATATGTGTGAGTACAGCCAAGCCACACAAAGGTCAAAGAAACAGTTAATTTTGGTGCAAAACATACATATTATTATCTCTAATAGATATTGTTGTATTGCATCCATCAACATGTAAAAACCTACCTGATGTTTTTTTGGTGAACTGTGGCAGGCTGAGACATGCCTAATATGTGGTAATTCAGACAGGGAAGTTAATTTACCTAAGGCTGTGAGCATAACTTGGTGTTCTTTACAAATAAAAAACTTGAACTTGATGTGTATATTAAGTATACCTTAAATCCAAGGTAGAAGAGCTGAACATAAATCATTGGATCAAACACAGCTTGTAATATGGCATTTTGAATGTTCAGTACTTTTTATATAAGCAAAATTGGAGGGAACCGTCTTTGTGTGGGCCAGTATATTGAAAAAAAATTAAAATTTCACTTGAGAAATACAGTGGCTGGCTTAGAGTCATGGAGCACTTTATTGTTAAAGAACACATGTATGACTGTCTTCCAGATTATTGGTCTGTACTCAGTCTTTAGAACTTTCTTGGCTCATTTCTGAGCTACTAGAGAATTCCAAAGTAACATAGTGTTCTAACTTTGAGTATTGTATTTTTAAATATTTTATGCAGTAAGCACCTTTATTATCGTTACGTTGCACATCATTTTATGAGAAGTACACTATGAATTCTCATTTTTCTTATGCAGGAAAAACTGCAAAAATAATTTCATTAGTGTCCAATAGTTCCTCTCTTTAAATAATTTAAATAGAGGCACTCAACATTTAAGGAAAAGAATAAATTTTTATATCATTAATCTCTGTATTAACGAAAAGGACTAAAGCAGATTTTTGCTGCAAGATAGAAATTACAGACACAGTGTGTATGTGTTTTTGATAAATTAATTTTGATGGGCACGATGGTACTTATTTTGCATGAATGAAGGGGGGAAAGTAGCAAATATGGAGCAAAAGGGAAACTCCTTATTGAAAAAAATTGACAAAATGTTTCTGAAGAATCCCAGTCAGAAAAGGTGATAAAAGTTTGCCCTACCTTCAGTGAGGCAAGCTAAACTATAAATGAAAAGGGCATGAAAAGAAAAATAGTTCCTCCAGTTTCATAGTTGAATTGGAGAGCTTGCTTCATGAGTGTACTTCAGAAATCTATTATTACTGTAATACCTTTTGCAGTGCACCAGCAAATCTAGCAGTTCAAAACGTATAGGCTGTGGCCACTGATATGTTGCAGGGAAACCTGTGTGTCCCTCAGAAGTTAACTGTCCCTGTTCTCCACAGTAAGGATGAAGTCCTTGAATATTTATTTGGGCGCAGCCATGAGATTCTTTACCAATATAAGCTTATAGAGTGCACCCTTACCCACGTACAGACTGTGATCCCAGTTCAAACAACCTCGGTTTTATTAATCTACTTCCTTATGCATATTTACTCCGGAGTAAGTTGCATTGAATTCAGTAAGTTTGATTAGATATTTGTTGGTTTGCACTATAATCCATGTATTTTTTGAGCATGAATTTTGGGCATTTTAGAAACTAGTTTTACAAAGAAAGGAAGAGGGCAGAAGGTTGGAATATGCGTGCGTGCGTGTGTGTGTGTGTGTGTGTCTATAGTCTATAGGATATGAACATAGGCTGGGCGTATAGACAAATGGTGACCATATTTATAAAAACACTTTTTCTTGTACCGTAGTTAATGTCTGTAAAATACAAATTTATGATAGCTGAACCCATGCTATCATCTGACCATTGGGCAATAGATAGCATGTGTTTACCTTTTCAGTCTTGGCTTTTAAGCCTTTTAACAACAATAAGAGCATGTAGGATCCAACCACACATTGACCATTAATCAAGGTCCATATCACGGGGTTATAGTATAAAAGAATTTATGTGTTTGCAAATGTCAAAGATTTTCCTATTAAAATCAATACAGTGTAATAACATCCAACCAAAAAGGGATAAATCCTGGTCATGCCTACATAATATGATACAGGGGAGCATAATCTATATTACATCACCAATATTTAGTTAGAAGTAGACAGTTTTCATTCTAAAGAAATGCAATGGTGTCCAGTATACATGAAGCATTAATTTCCCATTAGATAAGATCCCCACATCCTGTAGTTTGGGTTATGCCCTCCCTCTCAGTCACTACAGAAAGGCAGCAAGAAAAAATGGAGACCTTCTGGTGATCGCTTGTGAGTCCTGCGGCCTATCACTCCAGTAGGATAGGTTTGCTGTTGCTCTGTTTTATCTTCATTCCAGCCACTCCAGTCCTTTTCCTTCACTCTTTTCTCTTGATGCCTTGGAAGCATGAAGAAAGATTTTAATATGGCAAGGGCTCCTGGGGTAGGGGAAAGGTCTCAGGCTTTACTGATGACTCTCCCTCTGCTCCAAACCTGCCCCCCTTTCATGGGAGAGATCATTGCACAAGGAGGTAATGGATACTTATTGCAGTGACCAGGGATTCTGGCCCTTACCTATTGCTAGAAAGATCAGAGAGATGGAGCCAAGCCAACAGAGTGGTGGTGGTGGTCATCCTAAGTTGCTGTTACCAGAGTGGCCCACTCACTGATAATTAATGCTTTCCTGCCATTCTGTTGCACACAGAGTAAGGTCTGTGAAGAAGATCTTAAGTTTTGGGCAGATACAAATTAGAAAAGGTGTTTTTTCAGGCAACTTTGTCTTAATCAATATATGGCTTCAAAATAAAGTTTGGGCTTTTTAATTTGAGCTTTATAACTCATTAGGAATCTGCAGAGCTGACAACGCACAGTTGTACATAGTCAAACTATCCAGTTCCAGTTAACAATCTGACATCCCTATTTTGAATCAAATTCAGTTTCCAACTTGTTTTAAAGGTATTGTACAGTTTGCCCTCCATATCCACAGATTTGACCATCCATGACTTCAAAATATTCAAAAATACATACATTCCAAAAAACAAATCTTGATTTTGCCAGTTTGAGATACTGTACCACTTTAATGCACAGTAGTGGGACTTGAACATCCATGAATTTTGGTATCCATGAAGGAACTTGGACTCAAACTCCAGAAGATAACCAAGAGCCTGCTGTAGTATTTCAGATGATACATTATCAGTGCAGTCAGCCCTCCATATCCTCAGATTCTTTGTAAGTTCAGCAATCAACAGCTTGAAAATATTAATATATGTATATACACACACACACATATTCCAGAAAGCAAGCCTTGATTTTGCCATTGTATTTAAGGGACACCATTTTACTATGCCATTGTATTTAATGTGACTTGAGATAGCAAAACAGTGCATGGGAAATTGTAGTCAAAGCATCTCCATGCAGATAAGGTCCCAGCTGGTATCTCAGCAAAACTTAGAAAAGCACTCCCATCGATTGCAGTTCCTTAAGCTTCTAATGACAAAACCGTTTACTGGGATAGATGAACTGTTAACCAGCTATAAGTAGGGATGTGAAGGCCTGGGGAAAAAAACCTGGAAAAATTCAGGGGGGAAAACAGTTTTTTACCTTCCCCCAGAAGCTTTTTTGTTTTGTTTTTTTCCCCTGAAAAATTGAAAGAAAAAAAAAGGAAGAATGGTTTATGGGATGTTTTGTTTTTAGCATTCTAAATAAAATCTTTAAGACAAGGAGTTCATATATTCTCCAAATCATTTCTAAAAACTATGTACACTGTCAGATTATTCTAAATTCTGGGCACTGAATGAAGAGGACAAGTTTGTAAACTGAACTCTCCAACGGAAAAGCAAGTTGCATTTCTTCCTTTAGGGGGCACTGAAAGAATCTGGCCTATGTTTGGAAGCACTCACACTAAACCAAAAAATAAACTGACATGTAAAAGGTAGAAAGATTTATTGTAATCCAGGCATACCTTTGGTTTTTAGAAGTCCATGATAACTGTGATGATGACAAACATTACAAAACAGAAGCAGAAACTAAAACTGATGATTCTATGATATTGATAACTAGGGCTGCATCTGCAGTGCAGAAATAATCCAGCTTGACACCACTTTAACTGCCATGTCTTAATGCTATGGAATTCTGGGAATAGTAGTTCTATTAGACAGCCTTCTCTGTCAGAGAGGTCTGGCGCCACAACAAACTACAATTTCCAGAATTCCCTAGCATTGAGCCATGACAGTTAAAGTGGTGTCAAACTGGAGTATTTCTGCAGTGCATATACAACGCAGAGCTTGGGAAAGTAAAATTTCCTCAGATTTTGAAGGGGGGAGGGGAACATGGAAATTTTCAGAAAAATTGAAAAATGCAACATTTGCACTTTTTACAATATATATATCCTCTCCACAGTATCAATTTCTAGCTAGAAGTATGTCTTATTTGGGTTGCATCTGAATGTGTCCCTCTTCAGGTCTGTTGCTGTTCTCTTCCCAGGAGAGGCACAGTGTGATTTAGGAGATTACCACACTAGACTCTTGCAGTGCTGCTCTTCCACTTTTACTGGTCTGGCTGCCACCTGTTGCTTCCTAGGCTTTGTATTTCAGTGAGGCCTAAGAGCTCTCTGGCTGGGAATTCTTAATGCTTTCCCATAAACTGCAAATACTAGAATGCAACACGAAGCAGCCAGAGCAGTTAAAGTGGAATAGCAGCATTATAAGAGTGTAGTGTGGTAATCTAGCTAGGCTAATTTTACCTTTGCATCTAGGGAATTTGATAAAATACAGAGTCATTAACAGCAAAACACTCTCTGTGCATGGACTTACAGTCTAAAAAAACAACAGAGAGGTAATGCGGGAAGACCCCAAACTGTCTTTTAGCATGACTGACAGAGGACTCTTTCAGATGTGGTAAATTGGAAGTATAATCCAAGGGCAATCCAAACGCAATCCTGGGGTTTCACGTTATTGCGAATTAATTCTTCTCATGCAAATTCGGGCAAAAGGGAAGTCACTCCGAATGCAATCATGGGTTTAACGTTATTGCGAATTTAAGCTTCTCACGCGATTTCGGGCAAGGGGGGGTTATTTTCGGGTAATGGGAAGTAATTCCGAATGCCTTCCGAACGGAGCAGGGGTTCAGGTAAATTCGCTAAACAAGCGAATTTACATGAATCCGCATTGGCTCCATTCGGAATTGGGAGAAATTCCTCCCGTTTGAAAGAGTCCAGAGTGACTTTGCTTTCCATCTCATCTTCTGCTGCAGCAGCCTCTTGGAATAGCTAGTGTTATTGTTACCCAAGGGAAGAATCTTTACCCCAGTGGTCATTCACCAGGGCTAGTGAACTTACTGTGCTTTTCATCTGATCATCTTTTGCTGCCATTTATTGTACTAGTTAAGAATCTGCCATTAACAGCCAGATGTTAATTGTTATCAAAGAAGCAACCTTTTAAGTAAGTGGTTCTCAAATGGTGAGGTGGGGTCTGGGGTGGTGGTGGTGCATGAGTTGCTCAAGGGGGCCGTGAGACTTTGAGGCTCTGATCTTTCATCCTCATCCCAAGCTTTTTTATGTGTACAATTTACATATGCATTGAGTTAGATGTTGAATTTACTAATATAAAACAGTTCTAATTTGAACAATGTTACTTCATTATAAAATGTTCAAATATGAATATGCACGAATGTGTGAATGAAAATATGCACACTAAATAAACAAAATACTTTTATTCATATACTACATCAGCGTGTGTATGAGACATCCACATGTAGATGTAAAAACAAAGATAAAAGTTTGAGTACCAATATTCATAAGATGAAGTGTAGCAAAAGTGATAGTGAACATGAAATTAGAAGTGACAAGACAAAAAGATTTGAAAACTTTGATACTTTGAAACTAATTAGGTTTGTAATGGTTTATCATAATTTAATTTACCATGTTCTGTTTTGTCCTGTCAGTAGTATTGATACAAGGTCTTTCAATGCCTTTTTTTCAAATTGCTGATCTGTTGAGAAAATTATAAAAAAATTATTACATAAGTTTAATAAAGCATTTAAAATTCTTGGGGCCTGATGTTGGAAAGGTGCTTGCCGTGTTAAGGAATGCAAAACATTTTTAGGTATTTGGTGCAGCAGTACAGTCTTGAAGTCTCAAAAATGTATTGCTCCTGTGACATGGTGGCCAGGGCTTGGTACAACTCTTCCTTGCATCTCATACAAGGAAGACTCCTCTGTCTGGAGATGCATGAAGGAAACTGATGAATGGTTGTTTGAAACCATGAACATAGATGGCGATCTCATAAGAAAACATTTCTACTGAAATTATCCCCTCTATGATTAACTACAGTACCTGTAATTATAATTGCATATAATCATCTTATTATACAGTTGGCCCTCCATTTTCGCAAGAGATCCATTCCGCCCCCCCCCCCGAAAATGGAGTCTTGTGCATATTTAACCCCCAGTGGGGTGCGACCCTGTACACGTGGTGTGGGCGCACATGCCATTGGGAATAGCGGAGGTCGCTCTTCCACGGATATTCAGGGTTGCGGGTCTCAGATCCACAAGTTAAGACGGCCGACTGTAGTCTCAAAATATCCTGTCGAACAACTCTTAAGTATTTTACTCAAATACAAACTTCAGACTCCTGAACTTGAGCAGGGACAGAGCATGTTCCAAAACTGACCTCATTAATGAAATTTTAATTGTAAGTGAAATATGCTTTTTATAGTGTGGACTTTAACAGGAAAGCAAAACTCAGTTTACTCAATCAGTGTCCAAGGATTCCCCCCTACCTCTTAGATTCTATGAATCTTAAGAGTTATGTTGTAAGGCATTCTAATAAACCACTACTTGATAACAACAATCCACTGTCCTTGTTTCTTCTGTAAATTTTCACTTACACTTTAAATCAGTGGGCAACATCTAACCATTCAGATATTGTTAGAATGATAGGAGCTGTTCCCCAACACCTGGAGGGTCAGAAGTTGGCTGTGATTTTGTGTGCATGCTATGTAACATCTTCCATTATTTTTCCCATACAGTATTATAAAAACTTTGCCTCCTTGATCTAAGAAATTACTTATTAAATAACTATTTCACTCTTTTGAAAGAAAACTATATCACAAGCATCCTTCAATTTTTGTATTTCATATCTTCAGATTTCTAGTTGTTCCTGATTGGTGTAGACAGTGAAATAAGTTGTGTCTCCAAACTTCTAATACTATAGGTTTTTGTGCTGTATTGAATGTCGTCATGAAAAAAGCAGGTCAGATGCTCAATTATATCTGTGTAGAAATTTAGTGAGTTTATATTGATTTCACTGTCTTCTTCTAATAATGCCAACAAAAAGTTAAGTGTATAGCATGGTAGTATGTTTTTCTGTTATTTATGGCTTTAATTTATCTGCATTGAAGAAACAGAAAAAGTCCCTGTAGGAATGTTCTCATGCTAGCTTGGTTATTTATATGTTGAATGATAATTGATTTGTACTGACATGTTTAATGCCTCTTATTTTCAGTTCCTGAGACATGTAAAGTCTACCAGTGTCTTACTGTTCCTCCAACAATTGCAAGAAGGAAAAAAATAGCATTTAGTACTGTAAATAAATTACACAACATTGAAAACACATCATCTTTCATAATACTGTATGAAGTTATTATATATACTGTAGTTCTGGTTAGATTTCTCTGAATTAGAAAACTGGGTGAACAGCATCATCTTAATTGTGTTTCAGGACTCCTAACATACTAGTTTGTTCTTCTTTCTCTCTTTTAGGACTGGCAACCTCCATTTGCATGTGATGTTGACAAACTTCACTTCACTCCACGAATCCAAAGATTGAATGAATTAGAGGTATTGCAATGTGAATTATTTTACAGTTGGCTCTGTTTGAACTGAGACCGTGAAATGTGTTGAGAAAAATGCAGTGGTTTTTAACTTTCATTCAGACAGGAAAAAACAACTTGTATTGATGGACTGTGGTATTTACTGAACTCAGTGGGAATTCCAGCCCATTGTATGAGGTACAAAAATGTCCCATGTTTGAGAGTGCAAAATCAAGGATATTCCACAATACTCAACAATACTCAGATATCCCGAGCCAGAAAACACATGTTCACATAGGGTGAGATACATCTTTTGAGTAGCTGCCAGCCCTCCTCTTTTATTTCTTTTTGTTTTTGTTTGTTTGCCAAAAACTAGCCATCACAATTTCTGTATGTTAAAAATACAGTGGTCCCCCGGGTTACGAAGGTAATCCGTTCCGGATTACCTTTCGTAACCCGGAAGCATTCGTTTCCCGGGGGACCGTTATTTTAAACGGACCGCGCAGCCGATTTAAAGGGGCCACGCGGGTTTTTTTTTTTGTATCCCGGGGGATCTTTCGGATCCCGGGGGATACTTTAGCGGTCCCGCCGGTTTTGTACCCCGGGGGATTCTTAAACCGGGGGACCACTGTATGGCCATCTTTGTTTTTTCTTAAAATACACATGAGGAGTGGCTGAAACATGGACACTGTTCACGTGACAAATGTAAAATGCCTAGCTTAGTTTTGATCTGTTTGAATTCTGCAACAAAATGTAAGTCTGAGGAATTAAAATGTCCTGTTGACCTGGGACATGACGTTAGGATTTTCTGCCCCAGGTATATGACTTTACACTTACTTTAACCACATTTGTTTTATGTAAAATTGGCAAAGATGCTTTAAAAATACTGTGTGTTTTTGTTTTAATCACTATAAATACTTTGGTGTTATCTACAAACCTGTCTCTGTCAGTACTCACCCTTAACATCAGGACATTTATGAAGTAGGATGTAAAGAAATTTTCTTTTCTGTACAGTCGTGATGAAAGTAGGATTGTTACATCTCCCCAGGCTTGTTACCAGAAAGTGTGCACCTTCTTTGGTTGCTTGCATATTTGCAAGGCTTACAAGACATTTTTGAGAAATAAAGTTTGCACATAACAATGGACATGTTTTAAAATGTGAACAGCTAAAATGTACATAATGGAGAAAAATATGCAGAAACAAATGTTTGTCATTGGAGAAATATGTAACCTGTGTGCATTTTATAAATGTGCAAATTAAGAACAATGCATAAAAACTGTATGACTTTCACTGTGTGAAGAAGACTGAGATACTCACATCCCTGTTTGGGAACAAGTTTAAAAAGCATTAATCCCAACACAGATCCTGGCAGAGCCTACAGTTTACATCTTTTTCTGCTTTTAGATTTCTTCCAACTTGATAAATTCTATGGGATGATAATGGTTTGGTCATTTTTAAGAACTATATATATTTTAAATAAATGTGTTTTAGGGCTGTGTTAGAAAAACATCTGTATTTGTTCAGAATAGTCTTATTCAATAATTGTTCCAAAGTATAGCAGATGCTTTTTTCATACTGCTGCTTGAAGCATGGGTGAATTGAATGAATTATTCTTAGCATGATTGGCAGACAGTCAACTTATATGTTCAGTTTCTTTTGTTTCAATATGCAAAACAGATGAGAGTATTCCAGTTAAAATTCTGAAATGATATCTACACTGATAAATATAATAAATCTGCCTTGTGTTCTGATAGGCCCAAACCCGGGTAAAACTAAATTTTCTGGATCAGATTGCAAAGTTCTGGGAGCTTCAAGGATGCACACTGAAAATTCCACATGTTGAAAGAAAGATCTTGGACTTGTTCCAGCTTAATAGAGTAAGTACTACATATTTATAGGATGAAGCAAGCTGGTATTCACAAGCATGAAAGTTAATATTAAGGCTGGAACCCTGTTGATGCACTACATTAGTGTTGCAATTTTTCCAGGATTAATACAGTGGCAAGGGGAGATAGACAAATGCTTTGAGCAGCCTTTTCTCCATTGCTTGACTTCCTTCATGGCTGCTATATCCATTCCCATTTTGGTCCTGTCATCACCATCTATACTAATATAGTTTTGTTTTTGTTTTTAAATTATTATAAGTAAACAATTAAGTCCAAACATATTGCAACAATAAACAAAACAAAACAATTCATCCTGCAACTTTGATTTATGTTGCAGGTCTACTCCTTGGGTTCTGTTCAATGTACCGTATATATTCGTGTATAAGTCGACCTCATGTATAAGTCGAGGGCAGTTTTGGGGGCCAAAATCATGGATTTTTATATGGCCCATGGATAAGTCGAGGGTCAAACACTGGGGCATGTTACAAAAGATCTAAAGGGGAAAACAAATCACTATTTACATCTCCCTCTCTGGGCCTCTCCCAAGTCCCAAGAGTCATAGTCTCAGCATATAAAAGAGGAAACAACCTCAGCACGCACGCACGCACACACACACACACACACACTCTTTCCCTTTACCAAAAGCATTCCCAAAACACATGGCTTTTAAAAGAGGGGACAGAAACCTCTCTCTCTTTCTTTCGCCATACCTCCCACAATTTCACCGCTTGCAAAAGAGGGGACAGAAACCTCTCTCTCTCATTCTTTGGCCATATCTCTCAGGATTCCACTGCTTGCAAAAGAGGGGATAGAAACCTCTCTCTCTTTCTTTGCCCATAATTCCCAGGATTCCATTGCATGCAAAAGAGGGGAGAGAAACCTGTCTCTCTTTCTTTGCCCATAACTCCCAGGATTCCATTGCATGCAAAGGGGGGACATTGCAAAAGGGGTACAGACCTTTCTCTCTCTCTTCTCTCAGCCCCAGGATTTCCAGGCTCATGGCTGGCCAAACGGGGTCCAAGCCTGGGCATGCTCTTCCCCCCCCCGCCCCTTTCCTGAGCAGCTCCTTCTTAGCTCTGGCTGTGAGGGGAGTCTCAGGACTGGAGAGTGATCTCTCTCTCTCTCTTTCTCTCTCACACACACACGGGAAGAGAGGAAAGTGCGCCGGGGAACAGCTGGGGACTGAAACAGTAACCTCCCAAAGATTTCTGGCTGCAGAGGAAGGTGGGCACTTCTGTCAGAAAAATATCAAGCAGTATTAACTTGTTGTCCCTTAGATAAATCAACCCGTGATTTTAGAGTCCATTTTGGGGCATAAATTTCTCGACTTATAGTTGAGTATATATGGTAAATAATTATTTTAAATATACCAGTATAGTTAAGCTGGCAAAGTGCACCAACAGGACTCTGTAGTCTTCCTAAAATCCTGAAAACCCTTCACTTGATAGACCTCATGGGCCTCAGGATTTAGATAAACCCATCAGGATTTTATTTTTTGTGGTGCACTAATTCACTGTATTGAAGTTATAACATTAAGATGCTGGTTATATCAGTATGTGACTGTTTTTTAAACAATGTCATCTCCATACAAAGTGAAGCAGTTTCCTTTTAAGCTATGTTGGATTTGCCATGTTATACACATAAGGCTCTGATGTACTTTTATTTTATTTTATTATTGCAGCTAGTTGCAGAAGAAGGTGGATTTGACTTGGTCTGTAAAGACAGAAAGTGGACTAAAATAGCCACCAAGATGGGGTTTTCACCTGGCAAAGCTGTGGGTTCACATATTCGTGTTCATTATGAGCGCATTCTTTATCCTTACAATTTATTCCAGAGTGGAGCTAGCCTACTGGTAAGTTTTGCTGACCTAGTTAGTTTGTAAAAGATTTGCCATCTAGAATGTTTTCTATTGTGGAAAAGAGCTCTGAAACATGCCAGCTTTATTTTTAAAAAATATTCCTCCTTTACGTAGATAATTTGGTGGGTATTCCAAGAATCCCAAAAAAGAACTTTGCAGTTGGCCCTTAGAAATGTTTATAGGGTTTTCCCTAAACCCAAAGACCTTCCATATACTTGTTGCTGTTTTTAGTATATAAAGCCATCTGTTGTCAAGAAATTAGTATTTTGTAATGGCTACTCAATAGAAAAGAAAAGTCTTGATTCCCTTGTTCCTTCTTACACAGTTGGATGAGAATCACATCTAAAGCTGCTACTGACCTTGAGCTCTTGGCACTAATTTCTACAATATGCATTTTCTGCGTGCCTTCATTTCTGTACTTTAAATTGTTTGGATCCCTTCTTTGCTTCCATTAAATGGCAATACAATTCCTCACTTTCTAGCAAATATGGGTGTTCAAACTGCAGCTAGTTGTATCTTTTGAGGTACTGCCATAGTTGGTATCTGATAATCTAATATGATGGATATTGCTTTATTGCTAAAGGAACAACCTGTCTAGAAAAGATAGTCTTCCTCTGGCAAAGGCTAGTTGGGAAATTTTAGATTGTACCTTTACCACCAATACCCAGGCACTATATCAGTTTTGTTGGTACCCTATTTCTGGACTGAATTTAAAGGGCTGTTAAAGTGGTTTAAAGAGATTAATTGTTTTGCATGAAGTTACCTGATGTACTCCCTAAACACACAAGGATCTCTAGGAACCTTTAAACTTCATACTGCTGGAATTTTTACCAAGAAATCTATTTAGCTCCCTTTCTTTTAGCCAATATGTGAACCCAAATGATTTTTTTAAAAATTCTGCCAAATGTTTATTATTTTATTTTATTTTATTCTTTTATTTTGCTGGCCTATGTATGTTAAACTGTTTTTCAAGGGTGGTGCAGAATGTCCTTTTGCCTGAGGCTTCTTAGAATTAAGTATTTGGACTTGACAAGATTTTGTGTCATACAGTGTCACACTATGAGGAATCTTCAGAATGAGGCATTGGATGGACAACTACTCTGAACATCTGTTCCTGTGGCATTTGCCACAGTAAGATAGTGGCCAGCACAGCTCTCTGAAGCATCTGCTGGGCCAGTGTGTCATTTTAAGGCATATTCATGGTGTGTCTTGTATTTCTTCTCAATTTTTTATATATATTTTATCTCTTTTTATATGTGCATAATGTTGCACATTAACATGTTTAAAGTCAATAAAAAAGGAGAGAGAAATTGTACACTATTCCCTTCCACATTGTTCACTAATTTTATTAGTTTAAATACAAGCTAATGGATAGGAATTTCAGTAAAAAAACCTAAACTTATAAAGAAATTGTTACTTCAGCACAAGATATCTTATTTCAAATTTATGTGTATTTGCATCATCATTATTTGAACATAATATACTTCAAATAAAATTTGTATTTATCCTCTGCATTAGCCGATTTACTGTTTTTAGACCTTGAGTAATAACTTTGTGGGTCTTTATGGCACTACACTACTTCATTATCAGGTTAGCATACAAGGAAAGCTGTGGACTTATGGTAGCACTCAGTGTAGCAATCAGACCTACATTTTGGCTGTGTGTCTTACTTAGGCATGTATTGTTCTTGTTTGCATCATTTTGAATTAAATTGATTTAAAGTAGAATGTATACAAGGATAGTACAGAAGTGGTTTGATCCATTCTGTGAAATACCTTTATCTTTGTGTTATGATTCTAGAATGAGGATGGCAAGAAACCATTAGAAGGAAAATGTTTTAACTGTCATGGTTCCATCCTGTGGAATACTGGGATTTGTAGTTTGTTGCTTTAACATACAATTCTTTGACATATCATTACAGTGGATTAATGGAGTGTACTAAAGCTGAGTACTCCATGAATCCCAGATTTTTGTTAGTTGGAGCCATGACTATTAAAATGATATCAAACTGCTCCAACTGTGTAGTGTAGATAATATCCTAGAAACCAGAGATAAGACATGAGGGACTCCTTCTATGTGTTCTGTATACAGGGGAAATGGAAGATTGGTTTTCATATAGCCTTCATCCTGCAGTGGACTTAGTTTTGAATAGGCATGAATGGTCTTTTTGCTGTATGAGACAGTGATGGAGCAGGACATGCATTTTCCTACCAAGAGATAAATTCAACCCAGAGTAGTTTTTGGAATGGTGTGGCATGATAAGTTCTAGCTAGCCTAAATTCAGCCAGTTTGGGTGGAATAAATAGAGGTTTCTTGCTACCGGATAATACAGTTGCAAACATGGGCCATGGTCTAAATCCACTTACTAGTCCCAACTAACATTGAATAATGAGATTACATAACTGTTGACTTTACCATTCAGCATTTCAGCAAATCCAGTGTAATTTGGACTAGCAATTGGATTTAGCCCATAGCTTAGTCAGTAGATGCTTTTGTTAAAATCAACCTTCCATAAAAATATATTGCAGGTTTTATAAATAAAATACATTACTTTGTCCAGAACAGTGGCCTTACTAGTTCTGTTGTGATCGTTCTTATATATTATTACAGTATTGTCTAGTGGAAACCCTAAAGCATGATAGTTAATTTGTCTGTCTTGTCTGTCTGTCTGTTCTGCTTATGAAATTTGCTTTTTCTCATTCAGTTGGCAGTTTTAAAGCTAACTGTGGTAAGAACATATGCCAGAGGATCTAATAGTTGCATCTGCTAATAGAGCTGCCTAAGATACCATGTGCTATTGAAAATCTAGGACTTGCTGATATTATTTTATTTAAAAAAAATTCTATGATTCTATTGAAATGAAAACTAGTGTTGTTGAGAAAATAATCACACACAAAGTAAATGATTTTCAAATGACTACTTGTGACCTCACCTCTCAAGGTCACAGTTCTTTTAAATTGTAACTCTCCAAGCTCTCTCTTGCAATAGGCACCTGACATTTGTTCCAAACTGATGTGTTTAGTGGATGATGCAGTTCTGGAAAAGGTATGTCTAAACTAACTTTTTGATTGACAGTCCTTCCCTGTCTCTGTTTTAAGTTATTTAAGGTGCTTCCTGACCATCCTTCTATGCAAAATACTGCAACTGCTGCATAGTCTATGAAGAGAATCAGAAGCCATATGTTCCCTTTTGGTTTGACTTATTCTTGGGATTTCACTTTTTCGTCTTGATCATATGCCTTTTATGAATAGTTCTGTAAAAATAATATTATATTAACATGATTTACCTTTGATCTAAGGGCTTACACCGTATATGTTAAGAATTGGTGTTTTCTGAGGGAAGTCTTATACAGCTCAGTACTGTTTTCTGTAAATATGGAGAAATAATTTTCAAACTAAATCACTATATTCCTTTTTGACTAATAATTTTCTCCAGTGTAGGAATATTCTTGCACGTTATTCTGTATTGCTCTGTACTCTGCATTACTCTGTAACCTTACTCACACATTTTTTCAGCATTCACATATTTTGTGTTAACGTAGAGGGAGGAGTTATGACAAATGGCTTCTATTAATATTAATGTGAGTGCAGTGGTTTGAGTGTTGAACTATGCCTCTGAAGGTTAGGGTTCAAATTCCTGCTCCAAGGTGGAAACCCACTGGCTGACCTAGGACAGGTCTCAGTCTCTCAGCCTGAGAAGAAGACAAAGGCAAATCCTTTCTGGACAAATCTTACAATGAAGAGACTGTGATAGGTTCTCCTTAGGGTCACCATAAGTCAGAAATGACTGGAAGGAGTATAACAGCAAAGTAATATTACAATTTTAAGAAGTGTAGTACTTGCAGAGTTCTGTTAATTTGAAAGGGTTGGTGATCAATAATAGAGAAACTTGAGCCGAATCCAGCTCATCCTGGTTCTTTCTGTGTCTGATGGCCTCACACTACCACCAAGTGGTTTCAACTGTGTATCACATTTTCAGAGAATACATTTTTGGAAACTTTGGTAGCAGAGTAGTGGTTGTAAAGCTGAAAATTATCCCTTGGTCTCTGTACAGCAAGGATCAGTAACTTCCATTGGTCCAGGGTCTGATTTTCTATCCTAACCCTCTGGTAACCATAGAGATTTCTGGAATTCTGGAAGTAACTGGAAGTCCACTTCTGGTTTTGAGAAAAGGGTGTTTTGGGATTTTAAGGAAGGGCGCAACACCTTTAAAAGCTATCTGAGGACCTAAATGGATATGCACAGAGAATTCTGTGGTAAGATCATAAAATCATCAAGTTGACAAGGATCCCAGACGCCATCTAATCTACACACACACACACTGCCCTGCATTAATATACATTTAAACCATTCTTGAGAGATGGTCACTCAATTTTCTTTTCTCCAGTGAAGGAAGAGTCCACTGTTCTTGGAGGCAGACAGTTCCTGGTGGTGCAGTTGTTAAATGGATATACTGCAGCCACAGTGGTTGTAAGTTGAATACCAGCCAGGGGCTCAGGGTCAACTCAGCCTGGCATCCTCCTGAGGTTGCTAAAATGAATACCCAGCTTGTTGGGGGCAGTTAACTTACAAATTATACAGTAGACCCGTTCTGGACCCTCCTGGGTAAGGGGAATTGAGCATATGCTCAAATCCCATTCAGAATAATGGGGTATGCTCCCATGGCACACTGTGGGCACGTGCCCCATTGTTTTGATTGAAACTTGCCATTTGCATGAGCTGAAGTCTGTGGAAGGCAAGCCCGCAGAAAGGGCAGGCCAGCTGTAAACTGTTTAGGGAGTGCTTAAGTGCACTGATAAGCAGTATAGAAATGTACTTGTTATTGCTGTTGCTAAATAGTTCTTACCATCAGGAACATCTTCCTAATATTTGGGTGGTGCAATTTTAATCCTATTGTATCTTTCATTTTTCTGTCTAGATGTAGTCTTACATTTATCTCTGTTGAAATTCATTCGTTAGTTTTTGCCCAGCTTTGCAATTTGTTAAGATTGTTTCGAATTTTGATCCTTTTCTCTGGGATATAACTGTCTCTCCTAATCTGGTGTCATCTGCAAAGTTTAGAAGCATTCCTTCTATTCTGTCTTGCAAGTCATTTATAAAGATGTTGAACAACACCAGTCCTAGGGCAGAACTGTGAGGCACCCTACAAGTCACTTCTCTCCAGGATGAAGAGGAACCATTCATGGGCATTCTCTGGATTTTGTCTGCCAACCATTTACAAATATACTTAACAGCAGCCCACAATTCACCAGCTTAAATACCAGCAAGAGTATCATGGGCTACTTTGTCAAAAGCTTTACTGAAATCAGGATATACTACTTCTGTAGCATTCTCCTGATCATAAGGTTGTAGCTCTCTTTTACTGACTCTTAATTATTAAAGCATTAGTAATCATAGTGTAGATTCTCATATATTTGTATCTTCTAGATTTGTATCTATGTTTGTATCTTCTTTTTACCCATTTCTGGGACAATATTTGCTGTCCTCCAGTCTTCTAGGACTGCTCTAGTATTCTTAGAATCCTCATAGTTTATTGACAGTGTCTCTGAGATTACATCCACAAATACTCTGAGTTCTGGTTCATCCAGCCCTGGGGACTTGAATTCATTTAAAGTAGCTAGGTGTTCCTTTACTAATTCTTTACCTATTTTGGGCTGCTCTCCCCTTACAGCATTGTCATTTTCCAGCGATGGAGGTGGGAACATCCTATATCATGGGTTGATTCCGTCTCATTGCTCCAAATAGGCAGGGAAAACAGACTTTCTTCATTTTGCTCAGTTCTTTTTCTTACTCTGAACATAGCAAAAGATTCTATCATTTTAATTATCTTTAACCTCTCCAGAAAGCCTGAGTTTTTTTCTCATCTTTAGCTTTTCTTACATTCTCCCTACAGATACTAGCTATAAATTTATATTCATCTTTGGTGATGTTCCTTCTTTCCATTTCTTTTTATTTAAATATGAAACTTTATGGTGTTCGCTTTGTTTACATAATATAGGAGTTGTTTACAAAACAGGAGAGAATTCAATAACTGAACAATGTAACATGACACTTTTAAAAACATTTTCAACAAGATTAAACAACCAGTAAATAAATACATTGTATCATCAATACTAAGTTCTTCATACTAACAGTCAGAAGGAGTTTTTCCAAAGCTTCAGAGGGAAGGTGAAGAACCGTGGCCTCAAACAGATGATTGAAAAGGCTGGCGTCAGGCTGCATTGGAAGCATGGCGTTCAGATGACATACACCCTGAATGCAGTTGGAAGCTACCCCAGGTGTGGGCCTTTCCCAAAAAGGAGTGATAAAATACTGCTCTTTTTGGCACCTGGTTCAGGACCGCAGCAATGGCCTAGATCAAAGCCAGACATGTGGCTGCTGTAGTCCTGGGGCAAACGGTGGTGGCATGGACCTTTTACACTGTCTGCATCTCCCCATGTAAGCCTTTCTGTTGGCAAAAACAATGAAATTACACCAGATCTACACACATTTCTCTTCCTTTACTATTCCTTTGGCCCATCTTAAATTGTGAGTTAGCTTTTCTGTCAGAGCAATATCCCAAGACCTGTCCAACTAGCTATGGATTGATAGCTTGTTCAGCACTTTCCAATGCTCAGAGATCTCCTTAAGTGCAGCAAGGAGTAAAAAGGAGACATGCTCTTTAAATTACAGTTTAGCGTTATCTTATCTGAAAAACTGGCAAAATAATAGTGGATTACATTGCCATGTTTGATTAGCTGTAATTACAGTTAACCATATGACCTCATTCCAGAATGTAACTTTTGGGCAGGGCAACCAAATATGGGTTAAAGTACCACTTTTGCTGCATCCTCTCTGCCATGGTATAAATTTTGCAAGCTTGTCAAGAATTAAGTACCATTTGTTGCTCCACTTTAAATGTGCTTTTTTGTTGCTGGAGGAGAGGAAGTGAAATGGGACTAAAGACCAAAATTTTAACCACTTCTCTTATACTGTAATAATAATAAATAATAAATTTTTATTTCTAGCCCCCCCCCCCTCTGAACGGGCAATCGGGGCGGGATACAAGAGAAGTTAAAAACATCACAATTAAGATATCCAATCCAATTCCCAACTCCCCCCCTTAAAAAAGGATTAAACCAGAACAAGTTAAAACAAATTACAAATAAACAGAATCAACAATGTCAAGCTAAAAAACTCCCTGAGCTGTTTAACAGGATGGAGACTAGGAACTAGCAGGAGGTTTAGAGCCAGGAATGTTAGACATTTTCCGGGAAGGCCTGCCAAAAGAGATGCGTCTTCAAGGCTTTCTTGAAGCCGTCAATAGATGGAATAAGACGCATCTTGTCCAGCAGGCCATTCCAAAGCTTGGGGGCGACCGCCGAAAAAGCCCTTTGGGAGGTCTGCACCAACCTGGTCTTCTTGGGCTGTAACAGATTCCTCCCAGAGGATCGTGGTGTGCGGGGGGGGGGGGGGGTTCATACGGGGAGACTAAGATGCCAAATTCAGCCTCCCAAGTGAATTTTGCATTAAATGGATTACCAACGTTAATGTCCAATAAGATTTTTTAATATGAGAGAAGTTACATGCAGCATCTGCTGTTTGATTTTGCACATATAGCTTCAAACAGTGTAAATGGCTTTAGGGACACTTGATGTCTAACCCAAGATCTTGTGAAAGATCTAATCTGGAAAACTTGTAACCAAAAAGTCTAAATCCCTGATGTTTATTTTGGATTTCTTTTGTGTTCCATAACACATCATCTATAAATATGTCTGCAGTTCTCTTAGGTTGGAGACTCTGTGGCTGTACATACAGCCCCAAGGAGTGGCATGCAGCCGCCCCTTCTTCAGCCAGATCAGGACCGCAGCAACCTTACGCTGCAGCCCCGATCTTGCCTTTCAAAGGTGCAAAAAGGATCTCCTTTTTGTGCCCTCCTCTGGACGCAGCGCTGGAGGTGTGCCATGACGCTGTGTGGTGTCTGGAGTGGCCCTGAAACTTTAATTTCAGCAGTCACTCTGCTCCTTTACCTAAAATTCTCCTGTTTCCATCTACCTCTCTGTTTCATTTTTCCTGACCCCTTTTTGAACATATGGTTTCTCCATGTCCCCAAACCAGACATAGCAGGTCTTAGAAATTCAAAGGGATGGTATCTTGATGAGACTGTATATCTTTCATCATGTAATCTTGCACTTACAGAAGTCTGTAGTCAAAAATCTTTCTTTTCTTTTTTGGCCTGGCACAAGCAAGTGGACTCTGTACAATTCAGTCTTTTGATTCTGTAACATTGGAATGCTTGTCATGTGCTGAGGAATGGGGTTATGCAAATAGCTGTGAGAATAGGGATGAGATTGGGGAGTTGGTTGCCAAAGCATGTAAAACTCCTTTATGGCTGCTTTGAAATAATGACATTCTGTATGCGATTCCTGTGTTTAGAAAGCTTGTGAAAGGTTGCATTTTATTCCTGAAATGCATTCTGTTACCATTGCCATGATACTTCTGCCCATGCTTGCAAAATTGTTCACCAGAAGGGAGGAAGATGATACAGAGAACACTGTTACAGAAGATTCAGAAATCAAAATAATGGCCTCAAACCAAGAGATGCAAACTGAAGTACATAAAAACGAGCAAAGTTCTCTCGCTCTCTTTAAACAAAAAAGAAGTTTGAATATTTCATGCACTGGCCCCTACCCATCAAATGCTTGTTGTTGTAGTGAGAAGAATATATGTAGATGTTGCCTATATATTGTGCCATAATGTATTTTTGTCATATGTGAGTGTTTCTCACTGATCCATGCAGAAAGTCATGTTGCATCCTCTACCATCCTTTCTTATATCTAGAAGTTGTAGGTGACATTCTGAAAGCAACATTACTTATTGCATTTGTGTGCATTGAGTGCTAGTGCCATAATATTAATATTGCTACTTAAGCATCACAATATAATGATGTTAATATTGCATTTTCGAGATAGCACAGAGGCACAATCTTACCCACTCATGGGTTAATCCCCACATTCTTTTCCATTTCTACTGTTGTAACTCTAGCTCCTCACTGTAAGTTTTTATTCTCCTGCCCTGTCAACCAGATGAGTATTTCCTTCCCTTAGTTTAGTCAGGAGAATTGGGAAAAGAAATGGAGAAAAAGAATACATTTACACAGAAAAAGAGTGAGAATAGTGGGGTTTTCTTGTTATCAGAGGCTATAAATTAGACAACTGCATCAATGACTGATCAGCAGATTGGAGGACATGATAAAAACAAAAGTGGCATAATCCAGATGACTACTGCTCAGTGAGTCTCTGATGATAACCAATGAAGAGAATTGAATAAGGTTTTCTAGACCTCCTGTGAGAGTGACTCAGAGGAATTAATGCCACATTGTGGATGTAATGTAGGAGAGGAAACTGATCTGGGGTAGGGAGTGAAGGCAAGAGAAATAGTGGACTTAATTCAATTGGTGAAAAAGAGAGAAAAGGGAGATCAAAGTGGTAAGACCCTTTATCTTGTCCTTTAAACCCATAGAAAGAAGCTGCAGTAGCAATGAAATCGCCAAGCATCACTTTGGGCCACCATATTGATTTCAGGGATTCTGGGGCAGGGGGGCAGAGCAAGCTCACACAGCAGTGCAGCAGTCTTCTGCACAAGTGCCAGGGTCAAGCAAATGCTTAGAGGAAAGAATGGGCAGTGCAGCAGCAGCCATGGGGAAAAGATCATTCATTTCCAATACTGCACAAAATGACTCCAGACTTTTATCAGTTACCTAAGGTTTATATTTAAGGTTGTTCCCAGCATGAGTCATAGGACCTTTGGAAACAAAGGCAGGTTTCTACAGAATGATACAAACAGCCAGCCAATATGCCAACAGTGGCTAGGGTACGCCTGCATACCTGCTGACTTCCAAAGCATGATTAAGGAAGCAGTAACTAAGGAATTGAGTTCTATGCTAAGTGGGCAGAATAGTCAAATGTTAATGGGAAATAATGAGTTCATGAATTTTAATGCAGTGAACTGGCAAACACAAATTAATGAATTTAATAAATTAGGTGAATGCAATGAAATTTAAATAATTTAAATATATAAACGAAGCTGTTTGAAATTTAGGATATTATTACCAGCTTCAAATAAATTCAAACAGTAAAAAACATAGTGAGGTTTGAAAGGAAGAAGGACAAAAAGAAGGTAGCATTCGGAGAAAAAGAATTTTAGACACAGGCCTCAAGGACAGAGTAATACAAAACAAACCAAAAAAGTTGTTTCAAAAAGTCTAAGCATTCAGAGGATTCACAAAGAGCCATTGATTTAGGTGTAAAAGTGGAAGAAGAGTTCCATGATGATATAGTGGAGGAGCATGACTTCAGTGAGGAGTGTCATTCCTCAGCGGAGGAGGACATAAAAAATGTCCTCCAATAGATTGTTCCAAAGTGAAACATTTAAGATTCTTTTGAAGAGTGTTAACAAACAGTAAGTTTAGAACCTACCAATGATACTTTGCCATCAGAAGGTGTTAATAATGATAATTTAAGGAGACAATTACCACAAGGCATAGAAATGCCATTATAGTACTAGATATTGTATGTTCAAGGATTTAGAAAAACAGAATAGGGAACTTCTTTGAATACAAAAAGATTTCTGGGATATAGCCAGGAGTTGTGTTCATTTGTTAAAAAAATAAAAAAAGGAAGTAGCATTCCTAAAGGTTCTGCTGGTGGATGGATCAATAGGTGCTGTTATCATAGGGGCAATTGTTTCAAGCAAGGGAAATACTGCCATAGTTAGGGTGGAGAGGTGGATGAACAAAGAGCTGATGCAGCCCTAAAGAAAAGTTCATAGGGCCTTGGCTTAGCAATTAAGGCACAAGGGCAGCGGTTTTGTGGGTTCAAGAAATAATTGGGGCTCAGGACTTGGAACTTAGATAATTTGCATATAGCATTAGGTAGGGTCCAGAGAGTTTTGGAATATGTAGCAGATGACAAAAGGGATGGAGTCACAACAGTTGCAACAGAGAAGAACTTGGACTCCTTTCTCATCAGTTGGTACATGGGGATTAACCCATGAGTGGGTGGATTTCTCCTACTGCCATCCCAGAATTGTCGTTCACACTAAGTTCTAATCTCTCCATTTATTTGGTAGAAATGGTCCCTGAATTTAACAGGAGCCCATTTGTAGGCCATGCTAATTGCTAATTGTTGTGACATAAACAACTAGCAAAATTAAAATTATATCTTCAAATTACATTATCATATGTACAACCTAAATATATTTATATGTGCATGGAAAAGAGTTGGTTAAAATATGATGTTTTTTTTTAAAAATTAAAAGAATAAAAAAAATCAAAAAAAGTTTTAAAAAGTTAAAATTTCAAAATTTTAATTAAAAAAAAAAATCTGGGGCCTCTCTTTTTTTCCTCCCACTGAACTTCACCCCACTTCCACCATCTCTTCAAGCATTTTAAAGGGATGCAGATGAATGCCCCAGCCCGTTTATGTCAAAGGGTAGGTGTTTGAGGAGCAGAGAAACGAATCAGTATCTTTCACTAAAGTAGCCTTTTCCGTTTAAACAAAATCTTGCCTATATTTTTATGTGCCCCACAAGCAACCCAGCATTCAGGTAGCATCCTAACTGAGCTTTTAGGTTTTGGTATTGGTACTTGGTAAATCTTTCTTCAATGAACCCCTCCCTTTTAATTTGGAATGGTGCGATTTTGACTCTATACAGACTTTAGAAAATGAATTCACTATTTATATATAGGATGATTGCAGAAATTGAGATTTGTGTGTGCATTTGTAAATATAATTCAGGTTAAAAGGTAACAGCACCTTTACTGTGGAACACCTTACCCAAGTAAGTTAAGCTGGCCCCATTTCTTTTAAGCTTCTGGTCGGTGTTTCAGATCACTGTTTTAAACTGGATTCTAGGATTATTTTTAGACTGCTTTTAAGACTTTCTAAAGAATATTTTTAAAAAGTTGTTTAATTGGTTTTTATTTGTTCATTACCTCAGGAGCTCTTATGGGCTGGGAGACGATGCACAAATACCCTAATTAAAAAAATAAATAAAAATGTGATCTTTGGGGTAGAAGGGTTGAAGATGATTTGGAATTTTTAACTGCAAAACAGAATCTTATGTACAGTTTGTAGACGAAGCTGGACTGGGCTCACTGCAGATTCTTAGTAAACACTCTGGCTTCTTGGTAAATGAGACTGCAATACTGAAGCTGTTTGTGTCGTCAGACACAAGTTGGGACCCAGCATTTCTGCTCAGCCATGAAAGTCACCTTGGACCTGTCAGACACTTTCAGCTTAACCTGCTGGTTGCTGCATCAATAAAATGGGGGACAGCCATGTCTGCTACCTTGCAGAAGCTTGGAGCGACCTCCTTGTAGTTGATGGATTTAGATGACTTTATACTAATGTACTAGGGAGCCTATAGTATATGCTTTGTCTTAATAATCTCTGTACTGTAGCAGTGCCCTTGATTCTACCATTTGGAATAGGTGAACATTAATTTTTTAATCCTATAATGTATAAATATGATAAAACTGTGTCTTCTTATTTCTTCTTTCTTCTAAAAACCTAGGTCTCTTCCTTTATATTACCCGAATACTATTTGGGTTATTTTGTCACTCTGAGAGATTCAGCATATCCGTAGATACAGAGATGTGGCATGCTGTTTCAGTTTCAAAGTACACTTACCAGTGATGAACATAGTTATTCTCATGTTTCTGTTGTTATAACATACAACAATCTCTTTTAAAACCACAGAGTTACTCAGATATTACTATTAAGAGAAATCCATAGAAATGAGAAAATTGACAAATTTCATAGGCCAATTGCATAGTATCATAGACTTGAATAGTTACAGTCTATTTTATTCTGTCAGTTGTTGCCATCTTTGCTGCAAAATTTCTGGAATGTCTGAACCCCTTTGCTGTTGGAATACCATACAAATCACATTGACTATAAAATATTATGTTTATTTACTTATACATATTTTTACTGTTATAGAAATTGGTCATGAATAACATTGGGCTTGATTCAGACTTTGTCACTTGTCCCCTCCTCCACACCTGTTTGGGATCTCCAAGTATCTATTCTGTTGGGTACAAGAACTATCTGGAGCATATTTCTGCAGGGCAGAAACAACTACATTGGCAATAATCTGAGTCCAATGATGATACAGTATACAACATTTGTAGGCAATAGAATTTATTATCCCAATCTGTTTATAGTGAATATAGTAATGTATTTTTCCCAACAACTAAATATACGTTATGTAGATTTTGATTTGTGACATTTTTTGTACCAAACATAGATAAACAATTTATATTTGTTTGCCTTTTTAGTGTTTTCAGAAGCCAGATATTACAAGTGGTACAAAGGACAAGGAGTATAAACCCCATGATATTCCTCAAAGACAGTCTGTTCAGCCATTGGAAACTTGTCCATCTGCACGGCGAGCAAAACGCATGAGAGCTGAGGTAAACTTGACTTTTGATGTACTGATTCTGAGAAGATAAGCCCTCAGAAGTTCTTACCCTTTCCAGAGACTACAACAGTTACAATACTTTCACACAGTTTCATAAAGTGAAGACTATAATTTCGATGATCCCACATACACAGTTTTCATTTTGGGGTTGATGCAAACTTATTAAGAGACGTTGAGTGGGCCAAAGAATTATGCTTCTTCACTGCTTTATTTGGGGAGATTTGGTTTTAATCAAGAAGATGTGGCTTTAAGGTGTCTTTACACTCATGTAACTGTGAATAAGTGTTATCAAGTTTCCTACTTATACAGGACTTGAAATCAGGTTCTGGTTTCATTTGCATTTCCTCTTAACAAGGGAAGTGGTTGACATCTTAAATACTTCTAATGTTTACATGCTTCCCCTAGGTTACATAGGGCTTAAAAGTTCTTAGTGCAGTTAACTGCACAACAATTTGGTAAAAATATACATTATAATGTCTGCTTAACAAAGACTAAACAGAGCCTGAGAAATGGTGATGCCAGAGCAATCATTCAGGATATAAGTCAGAGAAAGTTAGACATGCTTATAAACCCTTTAAAACCAGAGACTTGAGCAACATAACTTCGTTGTAAAGTCTTATCTCAAAATTAGTATTTAAAATAGAGATTTCAGTTTAGGCTTTGTAAGCCAAATGCAAAATCTCTGAAACTTTCTGGCTCTCAGGAGAACGATAAAAGCTGATTTACCACTTGTCTGAATTGGTTCCTTGTAGTGGGTGAATCACTTAGCCACACCTCCCTCCCTGACAGGAATGTTCCATTTTTGTATATGATTAGTCCATGACAGGTAATGCAGTTCTGAACACAATGTTAAAATGAATAATATTAAACTCATTTCTCCCTCAAGGCTACTAATATTAAAACTGATTCAGAAGAAACTGCAGAAACCAAAACTCACAACTTGAGACGTAGGATGGGAAGCACCCCTGCAAAACCTGATGGTGGTGAGTGTATCGGTGAAAAACAAAATAAATATTGTTAAATTTACTTATTTATGTTTACACTTTCATCTCAAGGTTCAAATTCTGGCTTGGTATAATAGTGTAAATTAACCACTGTTCATTTGGTTGTAGCATTTGCCAAAATGCCGACAGTTTTCAGCGTTTTGTTACAACAAAACTTTTAATTTTATTTAGAATTTTAAAAAAAGTTTTTATAGTTTAACTTTACTGCTACAAAGACAGGAACTATTCTGTTCAGTCTTTGTGTTTTTTCAAAAATGTTTTTAGAGGAATGACCTATATGTATGAAGGGGTTCAACTCCTTTCTCATTCAGACAGGAGAAATCCCTCTTCAACTAATATGTCTGCTGTGAGACACATGAATAAGATAAAAGCAGAAACTCTATGGCCCATTTTAGATTGGCAAAAAGAGGTGTGTTGAAGGCTGCATGAAAGCCCAGCCTTTAGATCAGAAAAAGGGAAAGTGTGCCATGAAAACACTATTTTGGAGTTTTAAGGGAGAAGAAGTGCCTTTAAAAAGTAGTTTGATTTCCCTACTACTTTTTTTAAAAGGGCGCAACATTGCTATTGCATCTAAAGGCTAAGGTGTAGTTGCACGGTTAAATGGGGCTCTGTCTCTTTAAAGCACCCATTTAAAGGTAGCGATACAAGTGCGGAGGGAGGGAAGGTGCCAAGACAAGAAGAGACCTTCAGAGCCCGGCCAGAGTGCGCCTGCACCTTCCTTCACCTCCTCCCTTTGGCTGAGAGAGTGTGACTTCTAGGGAGACAGCAGGGCACTGGAGGCGCTCAGCCAGGCCAGGGCAAGCTGGCAAGAGGAGGAGGAGAAGGGGAGGGACCTGGAGCACCTCCGCTGCCCTGCTTCCCTGCAAGTCACACTCTCTCAGCCGAAGGGGGGAGGAGAAGGCAGGCCCAGGCACACTCTGGCCAGGCTCCAGGGCTCTCTCCTGGCTGCCTTCCTCCTCCCTTTGGCTGAGAGAGTGTGACTTGCAGGGAGGCAGGGCAGCAGAGGGGACCCATGTCCCTCTCCTCCTCCTCCTCCTGTTTCCAGCTTGCCCTGGCCCAGCATCAGGAGGACCTGGAGCACCACCGCTGCCCTTCCTCCCTGCAAGTCACACTCTCTCAGCCAAAGAGAGGAGGAAGGCAGCGGGGAGGGAGGGAAGGAGCCAGGAAGAGACCCCCAGAGCCTGGCCAGAGCACGCCTGGCCCTCCTGCTTCCTCTTCAAAAAGAAGGCTGGAAAAGTAGGACGTGTCCTGGCAAAGGAGGACGTGCCTGGTCAACTTGGAAAAGGGGGGCCTCTGCTCAAGAATGGAGGACATATGGGAATCCCTCCTGGACAGAGGGCTGAAACCTCAAGACAACTCAATATAATGCTCTGACAGAACACAGACTACAACTCCCATGAGCCTTTGCTACCATTTCCCAAGATGCCTTAATTTGCAACAGAAAGCCGACCAGTATGTTCACATGTGATGAATTCTTTTGTATTGACTCTGCATTTTCTTTTTGTGTAGATGCTCTCTTGTCTTGTGTGTGATGAGCTTGTGCGTAATCACGTGCATTTCCGAACTGACCTCACTTTCTCCCTCTTTCGGAATGGTCCTGTACTCCCCCATGTGATAAGCTCCGACTGTATGATGTACCTGCGCAATTGCGCAATTCGCAGCCAGCAAGGGAAAAAAATGTTTAAAGCGTGGCTAAAAGCCACGTTCCTTGCCGCCCATGTAGCTGCTCCGCCTGTGTTTGTAGCGTTTTGACAGCTTCCCATGTAGTTGCTGAGCCACAGAAAAAACCTCAGTCTAGCTGCCCTGTACTTTTTAAATGCACACCTGGGGCTTGCAGTCTAGCTGCTAAGCATTAAGGAAAGTGCAACTTCATGTCACACTTTCCTGCCAATCTAAAAAGCCCCTATGTTTTCTTTAGAACTGTTGTGAATGCTTACAAATCTTACAGATCATTAAATGCTTACAGATCATTAAAAACTCACACAATTTAGCTAAGATTTATTTTATTTAGATGTCAGCCTTATGGAAATTTTTGAACCATTCTTCTTTTGTCTCAAACCTTGTAGTAATTGTGTTTTGCTTTATCAGATAAAGAATCTCATGGTATAGTGAAATGGGAAACTGTTGAAAAAAAGCAACCAATTTGGGAAATAGATCGAGAAAAAGTAAAGGGACGCTCTAAGAAAAGCTACAATGCTGTGAGTATTCTTATTTCTGGTTTTTAATGTCATCCGAAGAGAATACTGAGTTTGTAGTTTGATGTAGGTGGTAGAAATATTCTTGGTTAGTGTTAAAACCATTTGATAGGTCATTTTATTTAATTATATGTTAATTCATAAAAAGTTGATCTAGCAAAATTCCATTGCATTCTTTTTCATCTAGAATGAGGTTTCAGTGCTGGGACTCACTTGTCCAATATTGTCTCAAATACTAGTTAAGTATTCTCTCCAAGTTTCCATCTTGCTCTCTGTTATAAAACATGAGGTGCAGTACCTTTACTATTTTTGCTAAGTGGATTCTTTCTCTCTTCCAAAGAGAGTGTTTGACTCTTTCAGCCACGACTGATAATAAAATGAAGTTTGGTAGAAATGTTTTTAGAAGTGTAATTGATGATGACATACCTGATATTCTTCACTCCCAGTTTGTCCATCCATCTGTTTCTAAATTGTTTTTCCTCAAACTATCCAAATATTTTGAGTTAGTGGTAACTCGGTAACTCTTCATGTCTGAGAACAAACAGTTAAATACGTTCAAGCATAAACATGACATGTTCTACATGATACATTGTTTAGATGTTGTCTCATGAATTTTGCAATAAAAATAAACTAGATAATGGGACCAGTGTTTTTTATCTTCCTCTATTTGGGCAATTTCTTTTGACAGGTGGATTTGTATGTGTGTCACTTATGTGGCAGTGGTAATGATGAGGACCGTCTGCTCCTCTGTGATGGTTGTGATGACAGTTACCATACCTTTTGCTTAATACCACCTCTTCATGATGTTCCCAAGGGGGACTGGAGATGCCCTCAATGCCTAGCTCAGGTAATGAAAATGTGGAGGATATATTATTTTCTGGGTCTCAAAATGTAAAGAATCATCAGTTGAGATAGAGTAGCTTGAATCCAAAATCTCATTCTGTTTTTAAATTGACTCTCCTCCCTTGGAGTTCAATGTCAACATTTGTTTTCCTTCATACTATCCCAGCCTCCAGTTCTACAGATAATCTTCTTCATCATTCTAGGGGTCAGCCTATCTGCCTCTACCATGTTCTTCATTGTACCATGCAGCAGCCATAGTCTTTCTCCCCCCCCCCCCCCTTTGGTGCTACAGCATGTAGTTCATACATTGCAGGACTGGGACCCTGGTGGTCCACCTTTGTAAACTGTACTTTGTCATATTTTAGAAGTACTTATTTTATGTACAACATGGTTAAAACCTTCAGTTAATTTGTTATTCTTTTAATTACACAGGAGTGCAATAAGCCACAAGAGGCATTTGGTTTTGAACAGGCAGCACGAGACTACACGCTCCGCACGTTTGGAGAAATGGCAGATGCCTTCAAGTCAGATTATTTCAATATGCCAGTCCATGTATGTTTGTATTTCTAATGAGTGTATAACTTGGGTTTCATTATAGAATTTAATAAAATAAAAATTCAAAAAATAATTCTTTATTGGTCTGTAGGATAACAAGAATGCCTTACTTGTGAGTGTGAGGTGTGAAAGAGACCTATATGATGACAAACATAGGGTTTATACTGCATTTCTATAACATGCATGGAAGGTAGTTTGATTTAAACCCAGAATGGCAACTTCTTTTCAGCTCTTTGAGGAAGAATCAGAGTTAATCCCTCCTGGGAGAAAAACAGTGTGTGTGTGTGGGGGGGGGGGGACATTTGGGATGGGCCAAATTTAGGCATGAAAGGGATCCCTTCTCCTGGCTGTTTGCTAGTGCTATGCTTTCAGCCCCTGCTTTGTTGTTCTTTAAAGCAAAAGTGGGCATAGTGTGGTTTATGGGCCACATTCTGTCCCCGTGCCCACTTTTGTGGCTCCTGAAGCCCCCCACCACTCCCACAAAGTCATCAATTTGAGAAAGATTGGCATGATTTTCAGGCATTTTTTGCCCCCAAACCTTGCAAAAAACCTCCCATGTATGGGAAAAAAATGCAACTATATTACCCCTAAATACCTCAGAATTCCGTACTACATAAATAATACCACCCCACCAAGTAAGTATGTTACTCTGTATTACCTAAATATCTGCATTTTACTCTGTAGACCCCTTCCACAATGATGACAGAAAGTAACATGATGTCACTTCCTGTTGCCATTTTGAGGGGCACCTTAGTGCAAAATGCAGTTATTTGGGCTTCTTGGGAGGTTTGAGAGAAAAATCGGCCCTTGGCCTTCATATAATTGCCACCCCCTGTTTTAATTTAAATTCAATGCAGCTGTGTGTTTAAATTTATAGGCTGTGCACTGTAACAAATAGTTGCTTTCAGAGAGAAAGAATGTACTATTGGTACCTCATGTATTAGTCACTACTCAACTAACTCATTTTTCCACTAGTTTTTTTTAATTGTTTTTTCTCATATGTTTGATTTTTTATTTAAGAAGATAGTTAAAATGATTTAACAAACTATATTGCAGTGCCCTCTAAGCTGTTGTTTTTTACTGTCAAGTTGGCTCCAACCTATAGTGCCCCTATGAGTCCTAGTCATCAACAGCGTTGCTAAGGTCTTGCAAACTCATGGCTGCTGCTTCCTTTATTGAATCAATCCATCTGTATTGTGGTCTGCTTTTTCTACTGCCTTCTACTATACTCTCTAAATTGCCATTTTAAAATATTAATTTTAATCATTTACCCCTTTGTAGATCAATATGGTGCTTATAGGGTACTAATAGGGATGTGATGGTTTAGTGGTTAAGACGCCAATTCTGACAGTCAGAAGATTGGAAGGTTGGCTGTGGTGGGGTGAGCTCCTGTCACTAGTCCCATCTTCTGCCAGACTAACAGTTCAAAAGGCTGCAAATGCAAATAGATAGATAATGTAACAGCGTTTGGTGAAGTCATGCTGGCCACATCACCACCAGAGTAATCCTCGGACAACGTTGGCTCTTCAGCTTAGTAACGGAGATGAGCATTGCCTCCTACAGTCGGTTATGACCAAACATCCATGTCAAGGGACGTATTTCCTTTCTACTCCATTTACTTCTGCATAAACCTTTTGACATTGCCTTTTCTTTCTTTTTTTCATTTGATTCATCTTCGCCAATGAGTAACGTTTTGTCTGCTTCCTATTCAGATGGTTCCAACGGAACTGGTTGAGAAAGAGTTCTGGCGTCTTGTTAGCACAATTGAAGAGGATGTCACAGTAGAATATGGTGCTGATATTGCATCAAAGGAGTTTGGCAGTGGGTTTCCTGTGAGAGGAGGGAAAATTAAATTAAGACCAGAAGAAGAGGTAGGATTTAATTCTTAACTAATATTTGGAATATAGTTTGTTTAAAGACATGTATAAAACTCTATACAAATGCAGATGGGCAGCTGGAACTGGAAGTATTTTAGTCTTTTAACTGCTTATTGCTTGTGAAAACACACTACAGGTTGAGTTGTCCTTATCTAGAATTCTGGATTCCAAAATATTCCAAACTCCAAAATTGTCACTTGGGTGGCTGAGATAGTGACACCTTTGATTTCTGATGGTTCAGTATACACTAGCTTTGTTTCATGCACAAAATTATTAAAAAGATTTTGTATAAAACTACCTTCAGGCTATGTGTATAGAATACGAAACATAAATGCATTTCATGTTCAGGCTTGGGTCCCGTCTCCAAAATATATATTAAGTATATGCAAATATTCAGACAAACAAAAATAACACCTCTGAAATCCAAACAGCTTCTAGTCCCAGGGATTTCAGATAAGGGAGACTCAACCTGTTTAACATTTGAGATATTAAATATGAACTATCCTGCTGATTCCAAGAGAGGATTGAAGAAATTATATTCTCCATAGCCTTCAAGCGACTATATAAATATATATATTTATAGTACTCATGAACTCTAAATTCTTCTTCATGATCTCTGTGACTCACACAAATGTTCTCTGGGTGATGTATAGAAAAAATATCCAATTAAAACCATGAAATTAAAATGTAAAATAAATGTAAAATTAAAAACAAGTTAAAGTTGCATATAGATTCAAGTAAAAACTAGTAGCCCCAGTGCACAAGATCTTAAAAGGGCATGTTTTTAAAGCTGAAAAGCTTGAGAATATAAAGGAGGCTGTCATTTGGCTCTGGAAAAGCAACAACACAATGTTTGTATGAGGGAAGTGCTCTAAGCAGAGCACTCAGGAACCAGGGTTGCACCCCAAAAAAGAACTACAGTTGCCTCTCTGTTTGCATTGACTTCATATCTGTGACCCTTGCTTACTTGTGAGAAGCAAACGGAGGGGATTAAAATGACTTGGGAATCAGTCAATTCCTGCAAGCCCTATAAAACACTGGGAGTTGCAGTTTTCAGCATTCTATTTCTGATTCATGTGGAGCTGTAGAACTTTGGAAGCAATGAGAGGTTCTGTTTTCCAACACAATCCAATGGAAAGGAAGGAGATTTTTCATTCTCATAGGTGGAAATGAGCACGAACTCTCACTGTGTTAAAAGTTCTATAGCTCTTTTCAAGTCACAGAAGCACATAATCCTCCTGACTTAGATTGAGCTTCAGAAAGGTTTGCAAGACAGTAAGACATTTAAAAAATTCAAACAAGAAAATGGGGAAGGTGCAATCAATCAGCTATGGTATTCCCCTTTGTCCTCAGATGTCTCATCAAATTACATATATGTGTTACCTCCATTTTGTCCTTTATTGTGGGAATCAGCTTGCTGGCTATAAATGGGGATAAAACACATGCAATGCAATATGGAACCATTACTTTAATTCTGCTTTACATATGAAGGCAGAAGCATGTTTCCTCAAGGACATTTAAGGCTTTTGTGTGATAGAAATATCTGATGTGCTCTGTGATACTTGTGTGCAAAAATACAGGTGCAAACAACTTGTATTAAAGTGATGGTTGAATTTGATGAAGGGTGTGAACATTGACTATTTTATGGCATTTTATATAATTATCCAATTAGAAACATGTTCTTATTAAATACATGAACTATGCTACTTTCTAAACTTGGTTTACTTGTCTCAGAAATGAGAATTGTAATGTATTCATTTTTTAAAAGGAATATCTTGATAGTGGATGGAATTTGAACAACATGCCTGTGATGGAACAATCTGTACTTGCTCACATCACTGCAGATATATGTGGAATGAAATTGCCATGGCTGTATGTAGGGATGTGCTTTTCTTCATTTTGCTGGCATATTGAGGACCACTGGAGCTATTCTATTAATTATCTGCACTGGTGAGTTTATATGGTAGTGTTCATGTGACCTGCCCTACATAATTGGTGAAAGTAAATTATCAATTTGATGTTCATTAGCATGTAATTGTTCTTGCATTTGTGCATACATCTTTCTTGCCTTCCTTTCTGCCCCAAGTTCATGTGAGCTTACATGTGTAAACTGTCTTGGGTCCAGTGTTGGGAGAAAGTGAAGTTATAAATGAAAGAAAGAAAAAAAAACCCCAAGCCTAAATCTGAGGTGGGGAATGTGTAGTCCTCTAGTTGTTGTTAAACTGCAATTCCCATCTTCCCTCACTCTTAACTCTTTAGGGCCTCATTCCCACTACAATTTCAACCAGTTTAAATGAGCATGGTTCCCACTTAATCCAAATTGCTGAAGTGATTCAGAAAGGGGGGCCATGCTTTTGACCCATTTAACCAGCATCAAAAGACGCTGTTTTTTCCAGTTCTTTTAAATTGATTCAGCCCAAGTGGGAAACATGCAGATTCAAATCCGCCCCAGCAGTCCCCGTCCTCCTTGCCTTCTCCGTCCCTGGCCTCCTTGCCTTCTCCGTCCCCTGCTTCCCTAGCCTTCTTCATCCCCGGCTTCTCTGGCCTTCTCCGTCTCCGGCCTTCTCCATCCCCGGCTTCCCCAGCCCTTGGGTTTGACCTGCTTTGATCGGCGCAAATAGTAATGTAAACCATGATCCGCTCTGGAATTGATCCATCAATTTGGATTGCACACCGAATTATTGGTAAGTGGAAATGAGGCCCTGGTTTGTGCCAGTGAGGGTTGCATTGAGGTGTAACTGTGTTTGGTAACATTTGGACAGCCACACTTTCCCCACCTCCAACATGAAAATGTATAAATGATTGCCTTTTCTGATTTCTCGCCTTTTAAAAAAATCTTTGCAGGGGAGAACCTAAAACATGGTACGGAGCTCCAGGATATGCAGCTGAGCAATTAGAAGATGTTATGAAGAAGCTGGCTCCTGAATTATTTGAATCTCAACCAGACCTTTTACATCAACTGGTTACAATTATGAATCCCAATACATTGATGTCTCATGGTGTGCCTGTATGTCACTGAGCTTGTTTTCACCTTCTCCCTTCTGGTGCAGAGTTCAGTTCTTAAGCCATCCATGCAAATACCGCATATACTCGTCTATAAGTCTAAAAATTTATGCCCAAAAATTGTCCCCAAAATCCCAGGTCAACTTATTTATAGGACACTATGGAAACGTGATAGCAGCTCTTTCGGATTTTCCCATGCAGTGTGTGGAGAGGAGTTTAGCAAGAAAGAGCCAAGCAGAAAGAGTCCTGGGTGATTGGTTGATGTTGTTGTTTGTTTAAGAGTCTTCCTCCTACCAGTGCGTCTGGCTGAAATGAAAGCTGAAACTATGAAGAAAAGCCTCATTGAGAGTCTCTCTTTCCATATGCACACATACACATACTGAAGGAGCCTCCAAGTTTTACCCTCAATCTATCCATGGGTCATGGCAAAATCCATAATTTTGGCCCCAAAACCTGACCTCGACTTACACATGAGGTTTACTTATAGCTGAGTATATATGGTAATTATTTTTTTCATTGTTTCTTAATGACTTACCTGAAAAAGGAGTTATGCCAGTCAGTATTTTTTTTTCTTAGCTGTCTCTGAGCTTAAAACCATAGTGAGGAATTATGCTTCTCTCTGTAGATGCCTTGCTTCTCACAAATAATAATTACGGTTTGTGCCTATAGGTATAAATATAACTAATGTAATATTTTTTTTCTTAGTGGGGATGCTTTGGAGTCATTCATTGAAAGGAGGATAGGCAGAAAATACTACAATCAAATGGAAACTGAATTATTCCAGTTGCTGGCTCCCATGTTTTTTGGGGGGAGTTGGGGTGAAAATTTTGGGTGGAGAAAGACTGGTTGTAACTTTATTCTTATATCATGTAATATAGAAACTTAGCTGGCATGGTACAAGACAGAGGATGAAATGTTGCATCTAGGACACAGTATGCTGCCCTCCCCCGTGCCCTGGTGAGAGCATTCATGCTCTGTAATCTGTCCTGTGTGGTGGTTTCAATGACTAGCCAAGAAAGGGATTAGGTAGGAGTTGTGGTTGGAGTGAACATCATATCAACCAGACATCATGCTGCTACTAAGGAACATGTTACTGCCAGAGTACAAGATGATGTCTAGGCAGCATCTTTTCAATGCAAGACCAGGAGACCCCTGATATTTACAGCTTGATTCCATTTGTACTTGCAAACAAGTGTGACAGAGTGCACTCCAGGGCCAGAGGCTAATCACTTAGCTGAATAAGTGGACACCTCAGCATCCATCGTCTCGGCAGCTACGTCTCATTGTGGATAGATGATACACATACAGGTATCAAATAGCATTTTTTTAAAATAAAAAGATGCATCACAAACATCTGTTAGCTTTGCAAATGTAATTGAACTTAATGCATCCCAAGAGGCCTAAATACCCTCAAGGTACCACATCCATCCATAACCAATAAATACCAGGTGCTGTAGGCTATATTTCAGAAGAAGGAACTAGCAAAACCATCCCTGAGTATTCATTGCCTAAGAAAACCTTATAAATACACAGGGTTGCCATAAGTCAACAGGTAACATGAAGGCACATACACATAATGGATACCAGAAAGTGAGGACAAATATTAAGGAGGGCTCTGGTTGTGGATTTCTGGAGAACATTGGTCACTGCTGGAACCAGAATCCTGAACTCCCTGGGCCATTTGTCTTACTGTATTTAGTAGGGCCCTTCTTGCTTTCATAAAAGAAAAGGCTAAGAACTATTCATGTTTATGTTACCCTTTGGCATATGTTGGTTTTCTTTGCTTTATCCTAGATTTACCGAACTAATCAGTGTGCTGGTGAATTTGTGATTACATTTCCAAGAGCCTATCATAGTGGCTTTAACCAAGGTTTCAACTTTGCTGAAGCTGTTAATTTCTGCACTGTTGACTGGGTAAGCTTTATATGTTACAGAATGTTATTGAGAAACATAATCTGAAATATGTATTGTAGTTTTTAATATTTGTGGTATTGTTCTGTTTAGCCAAAGAAATGCTTTTGAGTGTGGATGGTTTATTTATTTATTATGCAAAATGAACTTCATGCATTGGAAAAAGCAGTCCTAAAGAAAAATATTCGCACACTTCAGAAAGTTTGTTTTAAAGGAAGAAAACCAATTTAAAGATCTCACTGCATTCTCTGAATACTTCTCTCATCACTTAATCTTAGCCTTAACCTTAATTTATAGATTTTTTTTTTTTTGGCAGTCAGAAGCTTTGTAGAAAACTTTCATTTTGCCTGTGATGTTGGTCCTGATCAGTATCTTCCCAGATCACTGAAATAATATAGAGCTCAGCTGTAAGACTAGTCTTAATTGCAGTGAATGGTTGAAACTTTTGTAAAATCAGAAGTATACCGCAAAGCTTCTGAAACATAGTGTTTCAGAATCCTAATTTAATCTAGAATTTCTTTCTGCAGTACATAATTTGAATACGTATTTGTACTGGGTCCTATAATGGTCTGCTGTTAGTATCTTTAAAAAATATATAGTCAAGACAAACTAGTCACTTTTTTTATTTCTTCCCCAGAACTTTTTGACTTTTATGCAACTTTCCCCACATTAGAGAATAGTACAAAATTTACTTCCTGTCATTTTTCTTTTAGTTGCCATTGGGTCGCCAGTGCGTGGAACACTATCGCTTATTAAACCGCTATTGTGTGTTTTCTCATGATGAGATGATATGTAGAATGGCTGCCAAAGCAGAGACTCTTGATGTGGTGGTAGCATCAACTGTTGAGAAAGACATGGCTATTATGATTGAGGATGAAAAGGCTTTACGGGAGGCTGTGTTTAAACTGGTACGCTTTGTTACTTTAAATGTCAAGAAATGAAATATTTTAAAGTAGAGATTGGTAAGCTCCAGTTCTTCAGTGGCTTGGTTCTGGGCTACAGTACCATCTGTGGAGAAGACCATCTCCAAAAAACAAACCTGAAAGAGGCCAGAACTCTTATTTGTAGTCCTGATAAAATATTTTTGGAGAAGGGAAAATGCATTGTGGCAGCAGTGTCTTTTTTTGCCAGGAGTATTTATTCTGATTTTTGTTTGTTTGTATGGAATTGTTTTCTCATCTTGATGGGGAGTATCTGTTTAGGTCCCTGGAGCTGCAACAACAACACTGAGGGAGAAATGTGGACTGTTTATTCCTACCCATTCTCTAAAGCAGTGGTTCCCAAACTTTGGTTTTCCAGGTGTTTTGGACCTCAGTTCTCAGATGTCTCACCTGGCTTGGCCAACAGTAAGGAATTCTGGGAGCTGAAGTCCAAAACATATGGAGGATGAAAGTTTGGAAACCACTGCTCTAAAGCAACCAGTTGAGGAACAGATATATGGTTTTAGGTACTTTAATTCCAAAAAATGGCTAGCTATTTATTTATTTTTTTGCACACTTTAATCTGTGTGTAATTGTTCCATAAATTGATCCCCTTCCCTGCTGACATTCCCTTCTCCTTTTGTGCCATGTCTTTTTAGATGTGTCAGGGAACTGTCAAATTAACAATCTGTAAACTGCTCTGAGAGCCTTTGTGGCTGAAGAGTGGGTATAAATATTATAAATAAATAAATTACAATATAATAATAATAATAATAATGCCTAGTTACTCACCAATATGAACTTAGTTTTCTTATCCTATGAACTGACTGTACACTTCATTACAGGGGGTTACTGATTCAGAGAGAATGAATTTGGAAACGTTGCCTGATGATGAACGACAGTGCATAAAGTGTAAAACCACTTGCTATATGTCTGCAGTCTACTGTGCTTGTAATCCTGGTTTATTGGTATGCCTGTATCATGTAGAAGACCTCTGTACATGTCCCACTTACCAGTATAAAATGGGGTAAGCTTTTTTGTTTGCAAGTGCTTTATTCTAATGAATATATTAACGAAAATAAGTGTGCACCCTTATGGATTTTCTGTTTTTCACCTCATGAATACTGTGTTTGATAGTAATTCAAAAATACAATGAAGATAATAAATCTCTTAAAGTAAGAGAATCCTAGAGTTGGAATAGACTGCAAGGGCCATCCAGTCTAAACATCTCACATGCAGGAATACACAATTAGAGCACTCTCAACAGATAGTTATCCAGCCTCTGTTTAAAAACCTCCAAAGAAGGAGATTCCACCACTTTCTGAGGCAGCATATTCTGCTGTCAGACCAGCACTTACCATCAGGAAATTCTTCCTGATATTTCAGCAGAATCTCTTTTTCTGTAGCTTGAATCCATTGCTCCAGGTATTAGTCTCTGGAGCAGCTGAAAACAGGTTTGCTCCATCCCAATAAAACAGCCCTTCAAATATTTAAACGTGGCTGTGACATCACCTCTTAGAATCATAGAAGAGACCACAAGGGCCATCCAGTCCAACCCCCTGCCATGCAGAAACTCTCCATCAAAGCATCCCCGACAGATGGCCATCCAGCCTCTGCTTAAAAATCTCTAAGGAAGGAGACTCCACCACACTCCGAGGGAGTGTGTTCCACTGTCAAACAGCCCTTACTGTCAGGATGTTCCTCCTAATGTTGAGATGGGAATCTCTTTTCCTGGAGCTTGCATCCATTGTTCCGGGTCCTGTTCTCTGGAGCAGCAGAAAACAAGCTTGCTCCCTCCTCAGTGTGACATTCCTTCAAGTATTTAAACAGGGCTATCATATCACCTCTTAACCTTCTCTTCTCCAGGCTAAACATTCCCAGCTCCCTAAGTTCTTCATAGGGCATGGTTTCCAGACCCTTCACCATTTTAGTCACCCTCCTTTGGACACGCTCCAGTTTCTCTACATCCTTTTGTGGTGCCCAGAACTGGACACAGTATTCCAAGTGGCTCCTGACCAAAGCAGAATACAGTGGCACTATTACTTCCCTTGATCGAGACACTATACTTCTATTGAAGCAGCCTAAAATTGCACTGGCCTTTTTATCTGCTGCATTGCACTGTTGACTCATGTTCAACTTGTGGTCTACTTGGACTCCTAGATCCTTTTCATATGTTGTCTCATTCAGCCAGGTATCCCCCATCCTATAGCTGTGCATTTCATTTTTCCTCCCTAAGTGCAGAACCTTACATTTGTCTGTGTTGAATTTCATTTTGTTAGCTTAGGCCCAGCTTTCTAGTCTGTTCAGGTCATTTTGACTTTTGATCCTGTCCTCTGGGGTATTAGCTACTCCTGCTAATTTTGTGTCATCTGCAAATTTGATAACTAGGCCCTGAATAATTTCATCCAAGTCATTAATAAAGATATTGAATAGCACTGGGCCCAGGACAGAACCCTGTGGGACCCCACTGGTCACTTCTGTCCAGGATGAAAAGGAACCATTGTTATTATTATTATTTTTATTTATATAGTGCTGTAAGTTTACACAGTGCTGTACATACAGTCTTATAGTTAGACGGATCCCTGCCCTCAGGCTTACAGTCTAAAAGACAACACAAAAGGAAAAGGGGAAGGTGGAGGGAAGGGGATGAGGTGCAGTGGTTCTTCTCTCCCTCTGGGGCCAGGACCAAGGCAGATGGACTGGAGGGAGGGCTTGGATTCTTAATACATAGTTAAGAGGAGGCATCCTGAGGCAGATGGCACAATCCTGGGAATGCTTCCCTAAACAATATAGTCTTTAACTCAATTTTGAAACTGGTTAGAGAAGTGATGAGTCACACATGTGGGGGAAGAAGGTTCCAGGAGTGAGGGGCAGCAATTGAGAAGGGACAAATCTGGGACAGAGCAGTGGAAATCCTCGGCTGGGACAGGAGACCTTGACTACCAGAACGGAGGATACGAGAAGGAGTGTGAGGTGTGAGAAGGTCAGACAAGTAAGGAGGGGCCAGTCCGTGGAGCGCTTTGAAAGTCAATAACAAAAGCTTGTACTCGATGCGGAAGGGGAAGGGGAGCCAGTGAAGGGAGGCTAAGAGGGGAGAAACATGGTCAAAGTGGCGAGCAGATGTGTTAATACGTGCAGCCGAGTTCTGGACAGAGATTAAAGGATGGAGGTGTGAGAGAGGCAGCCGTGTCAGAAGAAGATTGCAGTAATCTAGTCATGAGACCACCAGGGCATGGACCAGAGTCTTGGCAGGGAAGGCTGAGAGGAAAGGACGGATTTTAGCAATGTTGTAAAGAGAGAATCTACAGGTCTTAGCGGTGGCCTGAATCTGGGGGATAAATGACAGAGAGGAATCAAAGATGAAACCAAGACTGCGGGCTTGCTGAACCAGATGAATGGAAGTGCCGTCAACAGAAACAGAAAAGGAGTATTGAAGGGTTGGCTTAGGTGGGAAGATGAGAAGCTCTGTCTTAGACCTGTTGATCTTCAAGCGTCGATGCCGCATCCACTGAGAGATGGCAGCCAGACAAGAGGAGACTTGATGTTCAATCCCCGGCTAAAGGTCAGGGGTGGAAAGAGATAGCTGAGTGTCATCGGCATACAGATGATAGGAGTAACCAAAAGAACTGATGAGTTTACCAAAGGATAATGTGTATAGAGAGAACAAAAGGGGGCCCAGGACAGAGCCCTGAGGAACTCCTACAGATAAGGGAACAGAGGAGGAAGTCTGACCACCTGTGACCACTGCAAAAGATCTGTCTGACAAGTAAGATTTAAACCAGTTGAGAACAGAGTCAGAGAACCCAAGGTCAGAAAGTAAGTCAAGCAAGAGACAGTGATCCACGGTGTCGAAGGCCGCAGATAAATCTAGAAGAATGAGAATAGAATAGAGGCCATTCGCCTTGGCCTGCAGGAGATCATTGGTGAGGGCCGTCTCAGTAGAGTGGGCGGAAACCAGACTGAAAAGGGTCCAGGATGGAGTTGGCTTCAAGAAACTCAAGAGACAGCGAGAATAAACTACCCGTTTCAGAACCTTAGAGAGGAAAGGCAGAAGAGAGATCGGACGATAGCTAGACAAAGAAGAGGGGTCGAGAAAGGGTTTCTTCAGAATTGGGGAAACGAGAGCATGTTTGAAGTCAGAAGGGAAGGAACCTGAAGAGAGAGAGAGAGATTAAAGATATGGAGGAGCGAGGGCAGAAAAGAAGGGGTTATAGAGATTAGAAGATGGGAGGGGATAGGATCAAGAGAACAAGTTGTAGGTTTGGAAGAATTTAGCAGCGTAGAGAGTTCATCCAGAGAAAGAAGTGGAAACACAGAGAGTTTATTAGTAGAAGGGACTGCTAATTAGTTTATTAGTAGAAGGTTGAGCACCCTTTGGGTTCGGTCAGATAACCAATTACAAATCCATGTAACAGTTAACTTGTCTTAACCATCTCTTCTTCAAACTAAACCTAGCCTGCTCTGTAAGCTGCTCCTCATAGGACATGGTTTCCAGACCTTTCACCATATTGGTCATCCTCCTCTGGACAGGCTCCAGCTTGTCAATATCCTTCTAGAATTTGTGCCCAGGTGATTTTAACCAAAGCAGAATAGAGTGACACTATTACTTCCCTTGTTCTAGGCACTTTACTCCTATTAATGCAGCCTACCATTGCATTGGCTTTCTTAGCTGCTGCATCACATTGCCGACTCATGCTCAGCCTGTGGTCCACTCAGACTTCTAGATACTTTACCAATGTACTGCCATCAAGCCAGGTGCCCCCATCCTATATCTGTGCATTTCACTTTTTGTCTGAGTGTGGTACCTTGCATTTTTCCCTGGTGAAATTCATTATGTTAGTTCTGTCTCAGCTCTCTAATCTGTTAAGTCATTTTCTATTATGATCCTATTCTCAGGGGTATTGGCTACTCCTCCTAATTAGGGTAAGCATGTCCCTTGTTACATTCCAAATAGGAAAAAAAATGAGTTATTTGCATCCTTTGTGATTAATGGATTATTCTGCACTTGCACAGTGACTGTCAGAAACTTCTAGAGCTGTTGAGCATTTTAAGGCAGAAACTCTATCCTCATTCCACTATGCATGTTTCTGGCTATTTGTCGCAAAGATGAGATGACAACCTGTGCATCCAGTTTTTTCACCTTCCTACCCTGAGCCTTATAATTCGCTGGCAGTCTCCCATCAAAGTACCAACCAGAACTGTCCCTTCTTAGCATCCAAGATCAGACTGGATCTGGTGCCTTTAGGCAAAGATTATCACTAGTTACCGATAAATTACCTATATAAATTAGGGCTGGGGGAAAGAGCAAAAATAATGGAATTTTCTCCTCAAAATGGCTTTTTCATAGTTTTCTCTTATTGAGGGGGCTGCTCCGTGATCAGATATAAGCCCTTTAGTAAAATACAGGCAAAGAAAAGGTTCCGTTCTTTAAGTTTGTTCCTTTCGAATAAGGAGTGGCTGGCATGTAGTTCTTCAGTCATTACTAGGAATGTGCTGATACATTATTGACTGTGATACAGTTATTTTTTTATCTGGTGATGGTACAAGATAAACTAGCATATCATCAAAAGCAGCCACCCCACCTCTTTTTTCCTTTCTTGTCTCCCCTTCCCCAAATGTTTAATAACTACATTCTGTGAACATGTTATTGTATTTCAGATTTATTCCTGCCTTGATCTGTGGCACTAAGTTCTGGCAGGGAGGAAGAGCAAACTGGCAACAGAATGATATTACACAATGCATTTCATTTTTCTAGGGCAGTGTGGATCTGATGCCTTTTTAGCTACACAGTGTTCATAAAATATCATTTCAAACTTCTGTTCATATTATAAGAGTGTTTTTTTCATATGTGCCATATTATTTTATTTGAAATTTCAAATTTGTTCAAATTTTTCAAATTCTTTACTGTTACCAGATATCGCTATACAGTAGATGAACTGTATCCTATGATGAATGCACTTAAATTGAGGGCAGAGTCCTACAATGAATGGGCTTCCAGTGTCAATGAAGCTTTGGAGGCAAAGGTGAATAATAAAAAAAGTAGGTATCTTTACTTTTTTATTCTTTGTAACTGAACAGTCTCATGTGAACAGTGCATAAGCATATATACTCAGAAATGCCAGTGAATTCGAGGACATTTACTCCCAAGTATATTTTGGTGGATTTTGGATGTTATTGTACTTTGCTGTAAGGTCAACATGGCTACACCTAGATATGTTCCCAAGTAAATGTTTATAAGATTACTCCTTCATTAGATTAGTCTGAACTAATTCAGATTTTCAGTGCTTGGAAGATGCAGTAATACATATTTTGTTAATTAAGTAAGACTAGGGGGTGGGAGGAAAGGAGGAAGGGAAAAGCAGATTTAGTGTTATAACAAGGTAAGGAATATTTGTAGTGGAAAAATAATAATTTTAAAATAACGGCAAATCAAAAGGATTATGCACCAATTCATAATAAAAATGCAGACATTTTGCTTTATTCACTTATGTACCAAAAATTATTTTCTGCTCAAAGGTCTCATGAGTTTCAAAGCTTTAATTGAAGAATCTGAAATGAGGAAGTTTCCAGACAATGATTTGCTGCGACATCTCCGATTAGTTACTCAGGATGCAGAAAAATGTGCCTCAGTTGCACAGCAGCTGCTTAATGGCAAGAGGCAAACTAGGTATGATTACCATATGTTTTGTTTCTGATTTTGAATACCCATAGAGTGCTTTAGAAAACCTCTTATGTTTCAGGAGGAAATTTAATGGCAGTAGCAATTAACACACACATATGTATAAGGAAAAATAGCAATAGAAACTTAGGCGAGCAGTGTGGTAGTGAAGTTTACTAATGACATTGAATTGTTGAGATCATTATAAAAATCAAATGAAACAATGTAAACATCTAGAAGGATCCTTCAGACCTGAGGAAAGGGCATTAAAATTGAGAACTGAAAAACTGCACACCAAGGCAATCAAAATGATCTTGGGTCTTCAGAAACTTTCCTTAAGAGAGCCGTTGCTTGGTTTGTCTCTCTGCAGTCATACACATAGGTTCTGTGGTTGTGAAAAGCCTTACTTGGAAGTTTTGAAAGCAGAGTTGTCCTGCCCTACTGTCTGATCATACAGTCAGGATGGCATGGCTCCTGCCCTCCTGCCTACTTCCTTTCTATTCGTTGTAGTGATTATACCAGAGATTGCAGTTGTGTACAGCAAATAAAGAAATATGTTTTCTCTGTCTTTTTTTTTGTTTGCCCTTCCAGTCTTTTCATTTTTATTCTGTCTGATTTGTAGTTTGCTTTTTTTTGTCAGTTTCTTTTTGCTTAGCATCATATGTACATGGGTTATCAAGCCCATTCACATATTTGTGTAGTGCAGAAGATTGCCCTTTCCTCCCAAGTACATCTGGTAAGATTACTTTAATTGAAATAATTCCTTTGCCTCTTACCTTTGAGCCAGAGGCACCATATAAATTCATACTACCACTATTTGGCCTGCACAAGAAAAGTCCAAAGAAATAGGAGCTCCATGCTTTCAAACTCTCCTTTGTGAGAAGACTCTTCAGACTGCCAATTTCAGTTCCTCCAAACTGAAGGCATTCATGTTGTGTTCCATATTGGTATTGTTAGAAAGGATCTAATTAGGGGAATGTTAATCAGCTCAAATTGTCGAGAGTGGGGCCCTAACAACACCCCTCAAGATCGTGTCCCGTCGTGTATACCAAAGGGCCAAATAATCTCTTGAGAGATGACACGGAAACGGACTATTTCCAATTAATATTTAACATTTATTAAAGGGGAGAGAAGCACACAAACCAAAGGGGACACACACACACACTTCTCAGTACCAGTACATTCATCATAATTAGTGCCTCTTCAGCAGCCAAAGGAGTTCTCAGGCATAGTGGTCAGCCAAAGTAGTTGTCAGGCCTAGTTTTCACTTTTTCCCTTCGTGGGCTAAAAGGAACACAAGGGAGTTGTGGTCCACTGTAGCAATACAGAAGTCTCTTATACCATCTCCCACTTCCTGGTAGGTGAGCCACCAAAGTTATTGTTTTTTGCTTCCATCAACAAGATCAACCCTATTAATGCTTTTATAGAAGTCGAAAAGAAAGGGAACTTTGACTGGGGGCAATCTTGATCAGGCAGCTTGAGGCTCACAATGTACAACTTGGAGCCAGCCCTATTTACAACTCTTTGAACATGGCTAATACCTGATTAGAGTGGGAAAGAGGCAGCAGGTGTGGTTTTTAAAAACAGTTATATGAACTTCAAATAGAAAAATACAAATTAAAACACAGACTGGAATTCCAGTGGGTTACTATGCTAGTGGGAAAGCAGTTCTGCATGTGGTTGTACTTTCTCAGAAGTTGCTTAAGTGTGGTTGTAGTGCTACCAGCTACTCTGCAAGCTCACACTGAACTCCTTTTCTTACTTTTGATGTGTTGGAAGCTAATTGATTGATGGCAAAGGGGAAATGGAAGCTGTGGGTTGCAAACATTTGGTTGAAAAACTGTTGTATATACAAGATGATTCATAAAGAATTGGTGCAAAAGTATAGCTCTTCTTAAATTCAGTTTTGTACCATTCTTTTTGAATCAGTCTGTATGCTATACAGTACTAAGTGTAGAATCCTGGCCATAACCCTAGCTGATCTAAGAAATTCGTTGAAAAGGGAGGGTTAAAATCTCTCATAGAAATAAGTAATGTTCACCATACTAAGTCACATTATGCAAATAACTGAAACTCTTAAATAACATTTTAATCAGATAGAATTTTCTAGAGTTAACAGACATTTTTGTGTTACCACAGATATCGATCTGGAGGAGGAAAATCTCAGAATCAACTGACTGTGAATGAACTCCGCTTATTTGTTAGACAACTCTATGCTTTGCCATGTGTCCTCAGCCAAACAGCATTGCTGAAGGTATCTTTGAGACTTGACAACAGGGTTTTTTTTTCTCCTCCAAAGGGGAAAAGACACTAAGGCAGTGGCTGCATCTGCACTGCAGAAATAATCCAGTTTGACATCACTTAAACCTCCATGGCTCAGTGCTATGGAATTTTGGAAATTGTAGTACGTTGGGCACCAGATCTTTCTGACAGAGAAGGCTAAATGTCTTGCAAAATGACAGTTCTCATAATTCTATAGCATTTAAACTGGATTATTTGCATAGTGCAGATGCAGCCAGTGTCTTATATTTTTGAATATTTAACAATGTAGATAGATAATTGATGTCATTAGATAACTATTAATGGCTGAACGTTGTTTGTAAAGTTTGTTGTTGTGTGCCTTGAAGTGCTTTCCAAATTGGGGTGGACCTATGACACAATTTTCTCAGCAGGTTTTGAACAGAGGGGGTTTACCATTTACTTCCTCTGAGGGTGAGAGAGTGTGACTTGCCCAAGCTCAACAAGTGGGTTTCTATGGCTGAACCAGCTGAACCCTGGTTTCCAGTGTCCCTGTCCAGCACTCAAACCACTACCCAGTGCTGACTGTCTCATGCTTATCAAGTAAATACATATTATTAAACATAAAAAGTGAGAGGCCAGTCCTGTACATATTTAATCAGAAGCATGTCTCACTACAGGACTTACTCTTAGACACATGCACTGAATTGCAAATGTATGAAGAGTTTGGGCATATACCACCTGATCTGTAAAGATTCTGGCATACTCAGTGAATGGATCCCAGAAAAATAAAAAGGCCTTTAATTTAGCTGCTGTTGTATTAACTTTAATTTGTTTCTTGTGGCAGTCAGAAAATGCCACACTTTGCTGGTAAACTTGGAATCTTCAAGGTTTAGCTTAGTCCAGTTCCAACTTTATCCCTTTTAAAGAGGAACAAATTTCCAACTCATAACCAAAAGTGTGAAATGTATATAAATTCTAGGACATCACTGACATTAAGAAATGAACAAAACTTGCTTAAACTAAAGGAAGGCCCAAAACATACTGCAGAAATAATCCAATTTGAGATTATTTTTACTGCCCTGTCTCAGTGATAGGGAATCCTGGGAACTGTAGTTTATTGTGACACCAGAGCTCTCCGACAGAGAAGGCTCAATGTCTCACAAAACTACAGTTCACAGAATTCCCTGGCATTGAGCCAGGGCAGTTAAAATGTTCTCAAACTGGATTATTTCTTCAGTGTGTTTTGGAGTGAAGACAGTATACTGATAAATTAGCTAATTATTTATGTACACTGCACCCATGCCTGGTTATGCAGAAGCCGTGCGACAATAAAACAATGGCGCACACCCCATTGTTTTTCTATGAGGCGTGAGCATACACAGATTTCCCCTTATGTGGAAGGATCCAGAACAGATCCCTTGCATAAAGGGAGGGCCCACTGTATTTCCTGAGACATCTGCTTTGATTGATTATCTTACAAATCAGTGCATACGGTCAATATAGCTTTGAATGAACATAAAATTGGTCAATGTAATTTAACACACTTCTTGGTCCTTTCTTAGCATTCTTAGGCTTTGTCCCTCGGTGTTCTCATGTTCTAAGGTTGCAGGCATACAGATTTAGATTGAAGCCCCTCCTGTCCAAATTCAAATCTAAAGTTTTAAGTCCTTAAAATAAGAAGTACACTCCAACCCCCATATCCATGTAGGAAACGTTTTCAGATTTACTGTGGATAGTGACAGATGCTATATTTCTACCAGAAGTTGACCATAGAATCACACTGGATGACTTCCAGAGGCCAAGAGACCTTTATTTGCAACTTGGGCAAGTGATACTGTAGTTACCAACTAGGTAGTTACCAAAAGGTAGTTACCAATGCCACAGATACTTGGGTTGGACTGTATTGAACAATCTTTAAATCTAGAGTAAAAAATAGCTTAGCTTTCTTGGAAAGGGATACACTAAAGAGCTTGAATTCATTAACTCAGGCCTGAAACAGACAGGCCAAAAGTGCTGGCTTCGGGCTGCACTGCGGGTGTAGCGTTTACACAACACATGCCCCAATTGCAGCCAGAATCTGCGCCAAGCCCACCCCAACCCAGAGGAGCTGGCAGCCGGGTTGAGGACCAAAGCACCAGTGGCCCAGATCAGAGCTGGGCCCATGCAGTTGCCATGGTCCCACGGCATTTAGGGTGGGAGCGGCATCTGGCTGCTCCTTGCCCATCTGCTTGACCCCTCAGAGAACAAATCTAGTTTGCCTAGCATTACTGCTGTGTCATTCAAGTTGCAAAATAGACAATATAATTTGTAGTGTGGGAACTTAAAGCTTTGATGCTGTTTGTCTTTTTACTTTTCAGGATCTTCTTAATCGGGTGGAAGACTTCCAGAAATATAGCCAAAAACTCCTCTCTGAAGAAATTCCTAGTGCTTCAGAACTGCAGGAACTCTTGGATGTCAGCTTTGACTTTGATGTTGATCTTCCCCAGCTAGGTGAATTACGAATACGCCTAGAACAAGCACGCTGGCTGGAAGATGTACATCATGTTTGCTTGGACCAAAATTCTCTTACTCTGGATGATATGAGAAGGCTCATAGACTCTGGTGTAGGACTGGCTCCTCACCCTGCAGTTGAGAAGGCAATGGCTAAACTTCAAGAGCTCTTAACAGTATCTGAACACTGGGATGACAAGGCTAGAACCCTGATAAAAGCCAGGTAGAAGAATCTTCTTCTTTCAGAACTGTTTGCAATTATTGTTAGTATTTACTGCTTCCATGTAATTAATTGGGTGTGTTTTTTAACTTGCACAAAAGCATGAGAAAAAGTTTTTCTGTGCCAATATGAGTATAGCAAGGCAAACAGGATATTTGGTAGCACAAAGGGTAGCATTTATTTCATAATCAGTACTGCACATACTTCAGTATTCTATTTGGTGAATGTAATTTTTTTTAAATGTTGGTGATAATGGTGGTAGTAATAGTGGCAATAATAATAGTGGTAGTAGTAACCCGGAAACTTCAGCTGGTCCAAAACATGGCAGCCAGGCTTATCACCGGAACATCGAAGAAAGAACACATAACACCCATGCTCAAGTTTCTCCAGTGCCTGCCGATTAGTTTCCGGGCGCAGTACAAGGTGTTGGTTTTAACCTTTAAAGCCCTACATGGCTCGGGTCCATCCTATCTCAGGGACCGCCTCTTCCCATATGAGCCCCCTTGCATGCTCCGGTCCTTTGGGAGGAATCTGCCACAACCCATTAAGACCAGACTATCACAGACCTCTCAGAGGGCCTTCTCTGCCATCGCTCCCAGACTATGGAACGACCTGCCAGATGAGATGCATCTTATTACGACCCTGAATGGCTTTTAAAAAGCTGCCAAGACACATCTCTTCCGGCAGGCCTTTCTGGACAGCAGCTAACCTTCCCTGGTCTCCAAGACACCTATCCAGCCTTCCCCAGCCACATCTGATATCATCTCGAGGTTTGTTTTTATTGTTGTCATTTTAACCTTGTGCTAGTTTAATCTTATTTTAAGGGGTGGGAGAAGGGATTGGGATATAACATTTTAATTGTACTTGTTTTTAAATGTTGTACCCTTCTCCAATTGCTCACTCAGAGGGGCGGGTTATAAATAAATATTTATTATTAGTGGCAGTAATAATATACTTTGCATCATAAGTATACTTGTTGCCTTGCATAATGTTATAGGCATACATAGACAAGACCTATCCACAGATTAAGGGAAGAAAGACAGAGAAATAAAAGGGAAATCAAAATTTTCAGGGGATTGGATCAATATCTGTAAAAGAATTTAGGTTTTTTGGTTGTGCAGAAAGTAGGGAGACGTTTTTCATCCTCTCTCATATTATAACTCAGGGTCATTCAGTGAGACTAAATGGTGGGGAAGTGCATAATAAACAGCTGAACCTACTGCTGCAAGCTGTGACAATGGATTAGCAATTTAGGGGCGGTACAGACCGCCCAAAAAGGGCGGTCTGGTGCCACCTCTTTTAGTGCTGCAACTGTGCTGCAGCAGTTAGATGTAGTGGCGCAGTTGCGCCACAAAAAAAGAGCGAGGAAACCATGCTCCTTTTTTGCTGCGTAGTTGCGGTGCAGCAAAGAAAAAAGGTGCCATTAGGCGCCTTTGCGCCACCGCAACTGCACAGCTCCGTGCGGAAGCTGCATAGTTGCGGTGGCACCATTACGTATGCCATCTAAACGGTGTTACGTAATGGTGCTGGCGCCATTACACGTTAGGGTTTGGGAGCATGTAAAAGATGCGCGCTCCCGAACCCTAATGGCATCGCCCAGGTTCCTCTTCATGCCGGTCTGTATCAGGCCTTAGATTACTTTGAAAGATATGTATCACATCTCTGGAGGATAACACTATTAATGGCTATTAGTCACAAATGGTTGTATGCCTGGCATCAATGGCAGCAAGAATCAAAATATATTGGTAATTGGGAACCAACAGTTAGAGAGGGTGCTCATGTTCTCCTTGTGCCCATGCTCTCCTTGTGGGTTTCTCTAGATATCTGGCTGTTGTGGGAACAGAATACTGTACTAGATACATTATTTACCAGGTGGTTCTTCAGTTAAGAAAATCTTAAGAAAAATATGTAAAGAATACATTATTGCATACCAATTTGCTTAAGACTACTGTAGTGACAAGAAACAAAAACAAATTATATAGAGGTACTCAGCTGATTTATTTAAGAATGTCAGATAACCAAACAAACAACATTTTCCTGGAAATGGTTGTAATAGCTGTTGGGTGTAGTGTGGCATGCATATACCGTGTTTCCCCAAAAATAAGACAGTGTCTTATGTTAATTTTTGCTCCCAAAGATGCACAAGGTCTTATTTTCAGGGGATGTCTTATTTTTCCATGAAGAAGAATTCACATTGATTGTTGAACAAAAAAATGGACATGCTTCCATAAAAAACTTTGCTAGGTCTTACTTTTGGGGGAAGCCTTATATTTAGCAATTCAGCAAAACCTCTATTAGGTCTTATTTTCAGAGGATGTCTTATTTTAAGGGAAACAGGGTAACACACTCATACAACAACAGAAGACCTTGAAAGGCCAGATGGTTTCACAGATGTTTGATCATAATTCCCATCATCCCCTGCCAGCATAGGCTGGTTTGATACAATAAAGTCTTGGAACTTAATAGTGAGAGTCACTGCCACAAACTCAGTTTACATCTTTGCGATGACACGTATGTGACCATCTCAAGCGTTTATCTTTTTGAATATCATTTCTTGTTGTTAGTGCACTGGGATTAGTCCTGAAATTATGATTGTTCTTTAAAAATTTCCTGTAAGAGTATTCATCAGGAGCTAAGGTGATTGACAGTACTGTAATCTAAAGTCTGAAGTTATGGGAGTTTTTAGCCAATAGTCTGAAGTGGTATACTTAGACATTCACTCATTGAGAACTTTCTTGTGTTTCTTTTTTTAAAGACATACTTCCTATTATACAGAAAGTAATCCTCAGCTGTTGATAGAAAATGAGTGGTGTACAGGAATTCCAAGTATTCTTAAATTAATCAGATGACAGCCCTTACTGATTTTCTTTGCCATATGCTTACTATGATTTTTTTGGCAGACATCAAATTTAAATTAGTTTTTGAGTAGCAATACAGTATTACATTTTGTGCATTTATATTTTATTTTAAGACCCCGGCAAACATTAAGTAGTCTTGATGCAGCAGTAAAGGAGATAGAGGAAATTCCTGCTTATCTTCCAAATGGTGTAGCACTGAAGGATGCTGTAAAAAAGGCCAAAGATTGGCTACAGGAAGTAGAGGGCCTGCAGGTAAGAAAATAGATCTGTTTGTTGCTAATGAATACTCATTGGTTCATTTTACTGCAACTTAGTTTTTGAGGGGTCTGTAGTGTTCAACTCCTAGCAATATGTCAAGTGTAACAATAGTGCAACTGATGATTCATTATGGAGGCAAATAGTATAAAAATCACATTAGCATATGTATAATGAAATTATTTTGCAAAATGTGAAGCATATTACTGACATGAACAGAAAAAGAATATACTGTCTAATGCCGAAACATGCAGTTGGAACAAATTGTTGTTGTTGTATAGATTATTAAAATTGAGAAATGATTATTTCTATCTAGCATATATCTGTTTGTTTGTCTCCACTTCATCATACCTTGGTATTACCGTACTAAGGCATTGTTTGTAATATCTCTGCACTGCTAGGCTGGTGGACGTGTGCCTGTGTTAGATACGCTTGTGGAACTTGTGTCAAGAAGTCGCTCTATTCCAGTTCATTTGGAATATCTGCCAAGACTAGAGTCATTAGTTGCTGAGGTTCAAGCTTGGAAAGCATGCGCAAGCAATACTTTTTTGACTGAAAACTCTTCTTACTCTCTTCTTGAGGTAAGCCTTTTAAATTAAATGCACCTCTCCCTTGAAGCTGATGGGTATGTGCAAGGTTGTATAATACTAAATTAAAGGAGATTGTATCAAATAACAGGGCTATGTGAAATGTTTGATTGTGAATTTCATAGGATGAATACTGTGCTTCCAAGAGTGTTCTTGTTTTTATTTTACTGGTGCTCTTAGCATGTGGCTGCATGCATTATTTTTCCAGGCAGTGCTTCAGTGCCATCACTCTGCCCTTGTTTCCTTCTTAGAGTCATCATAGTAGGCAGTTAGGGCCATTTGGGGAGTCAGATGACATCACTGATTACAGCTGAGTCAGTGAAGGACAGAATGTGGGTGATCCTAATACTCAATGCTGTTCCTACTTGCAAAGCACTTTCCAGTTGATGAAAGAATTGTGCTGCAGAATGCCTCTCTCAGGATGGCAAAATACAGTATGTGCAAATGGATAAACAGGAATTTTGCTGTAAAAGCAACTTCCTATCTTTTCACTGATTCTAAGTGACCCCCCCCCATTCCTTTAACTTAATCTTGTGAAATAATTTATTAGCTTACTTTTATGAGATTTTAGAAATGCATTCTAAAATATACTGTGCCCTTTGCTGTATTTTTCTTTCATGTATGATTACATGTGACAGGCATTTAATTTAAGCGGGTTTTTCTTTTCATGTTGAACCTGTCTCACACAGAGGATGGCTTTAGTGTCATTCCTTTGTTATCCTTATTTGGAATAAACAAGGCAGTCATACATTCATTATAATCTCAGAATAATTACTGGATATAAATAAATATTAATAAAAACCTGATAGTCTTCACATTGTAAAAATATTGTAGATGCTCAAATAAAAGTAATAGCTGTTACAAAGTCATGTTAACTGAGTTTATGCTGGTGTCATGTCAGAATGAAATATGAATGTTTTTAATTTTTTCAGGTGTTGTGTCCAAGATGTGATATTGGCACACCAGGGTTTAAAAGAAAAACAAAAAAATTAAAAGAACCTGTTTTGAATGGGAAAAAAAGGAACACCAAACTGGAGAATTTAAGTGATTTAGAAAGAGCTTTATCTGAGAGTAAGGAAACTGCTGCTGCGGTATGTATATATCTAGAAATATGTTTAGAAATGTGTTCAGTAAATCAAGTAGTTCTTTTATTTAAAAAAATCTTCTTTTTTTTTTGCATTCTCTCAGTTATGTTCAAAAATACTTTTTTTTTACTAGTGTAGCTGTTTGTGTGTTCTTTTAAATACACAGACTCCATGAGGATGAGGATGAATCCACTGGTTTGGAATAGGATTTCTTTGAATAGGAGTAACGTTGTGAATGCTGTATGTATAAATTAATTGACATTTTGTTACATGCCAGATCATGAGCCATTTTTAAAAAGGGTTTACCATATATGCTCATGTATAAGTGGAAATATTTATTCTTATCCATAGATTTTTTTATCCATGGATTCAAGCATCCACAACTTGAAAATATTCCAAAAAAGTATAAATTTCAAATAGCAAACTTTGATTTTCCAATTTATATAAGGGACACCATTTTACTGTGCCATTGTATGTAATGGGACTTGAGTATTCACAGATTTTTTTATCCACAGGGAGTCCTGGAACCTAACCACAGTGGATCACAAGGGCCCACCATACTACAAAATGGACCCCAAAACCCTGGGTCGACTTATACATGAGTCAATACAGTAATAAGTTGACAGGGAGAGTGATTATTAGCTCCACGAGCCTCTTCTCAGTCCAGTTGCCTCTGGAGGGGGCAGCTGGGCTGGGAAGATGCAATTTGTACAAACACTCCCTCCCTAAGCCTCTTCCCAGCCCAGTTGCATTCAGAGGGGCAGCTGGGCTGAGAAGACGCAAGATAAGTGAACACTCCTTTCCCAAGCCTCTTCCCAGCCTGGTTGCCTCTGGAGGGGGCAGCTGGGCTGAGAAGATAGAGGAGGAGTGAATACTCCCTCTTAAGCCTCTTCCCAGCCCAGTTGCCATCCATGGTTACATGCCCTTAAGTTTTAATCCTGACTTATCCATGGGTCACATATAAATCCAGAATTTTGGCCCCAGACCTACCCTCAACTTATACACGAAGTCGACCTATACCAAAGTATATACAGTAGGTATAAAAAAGTATCATGGTCTTCTCTGGCAGCAAACACTTTCTTGCAAAAGTTAGAGCAGAAATCTTTATCTCTTGAGGAATTTAAAAGTTTTAATCAATTTCCTTCTAGATGGCTACACTTGGTGAAGCCCGTTTAAAGGAAATGGAAGCACTGCATAGCATGAGAGCTGCAAATGAAGAAAAACTCTTCTCAAATGGACAAGATATAGAGATCAAAGTTTGCCTTTGCCAGAAAGAGCCAGCAGCACCAATGATACAGTGTGAGCTGTGCAGAGGTGTTTTCCATACCAGCTGTATTTCACTTTCCAGCAATCTGCAGGAACCTCGGGTGTGGCTTTGTCCACACTGTCATAGATCTGAAAAGCCACCTTTAGAAAAGATTCTGCCTTTACTGGCCTCCTTGCAACGTATTCGTGTGAGGCTGCCAGAGGGAGATGCTTTACGGTATCTGATAGAGAGAACCGTGAACTGGCAACACAGAGCACAGCAAATGCTATCCTCAGGAAATGTAAAGCTTATACAAGACAACATGGGCTCAGGGATACTGTACAGCAGATGGCAAACTATGGCAGGCCAATTGCATGAAACTAGTAAGGTAAGACTCATATTACTTCTTGATGAAAATGATACAACTTTTTCCTATTTGACAATCATAGTCACTGCTTTCTTTTTTCAATCTGCTTAGATATTATAGCAGTACTCTGTTACTCCAGTGTCAACTGCCCCTGAACTAGAGCCCCTGCTTATCTATTTATGTTTTTATTAGACATGTAATTGTACTTATAGTAGTCTTACTTGTACCAACAGAGTACTTGTCTTAAGAACTAGGAATCCTTACAACCTGAATTTATATGCATGAGAATATTATGTAAAATTATGTACCTTTAGGATGCCTAAACATTTCCTGTCATCACTATGAAACGTAATAATATGATGCTCCAGAGGTTTTCAGCATCTACCACTCAAATGAGTGTGCTGTGTTCTTCATGGAGGCTAAAGATCCTGACTTGTCATTTGTTATTCTCTTGTGGCAAATTACTGTAAATTACTGACAAATTTTGAATACCAGTATAAGAAATAACATACTATTCTTTGAATGCATTTGTTTTTAAAAGTATAATCTTCCTTCAAAAGAATATGTCACAGTAGCATGTCAGGATTAGGTTTCCTAAAGGGATGTAATTATACACTGGATTGTCGTGAGCTAGATACTTACTTAATTTTAAAAAAAAAACTGTATAAAACTTACTTAAAAATAAGATCCATGAAAACAATTTTAACCATTTTTTTAAATGACTGGGCAAATAAAAAGATTCTAATCCAGTGTTTAAAAGAATAGAATATTGGCTGTAATCATACCCTCCTGTAAGAGGGTGTTTCAGAGCTTTACATTGAAGAACATTTCTTTTGTACATGATAAATAGACTTTCCTTATAGATGGGACTAGAGAGAAAGACTTCTTCTGATCTTGGTTGAAATTAAATAAATTACTATTTCATGCATTTTGGCCCATGCTGCTTTACCTTGAATTAAGCTTGATGGCAAATAGACAACTAAAGTAGTTCCTTCAGAATTATGTAACATGACTCCATCAGTTCATTAAATAGAGAATCCATGAACATTTAGAAGAAAATGCCATAATCACAAAAAGTCAACAAGGGTTTGAGAGAAAGAAGTCATGCCAGACTAATCTGATCTCTCTTTTTGAGAAAATTCCTAGCTCAGTAGACAAAGGAATGCTGTGGATATAGCATATTTTGATTTCAGTAAGACCTTTGACAAGGTCCCCTGCAAACTTGCAAACAAACTCTTAAAATGTGGGCTAGACAATGCAACTGTTAGGAGGATTTGTAATTGATTGACCAGCTGAACCCAAAGGGTGCTCAGCAATGGCTCCTCTTCATTTTGGAGAGAAGTGACCAGTGGGGTCCCACACGGTTCTGTCCTGGGCCCAGTGGTATTCAACGTTTTTATAAATGACTTGGATGAAGGAATAGAGGGCATGCTTATCAAATTTGCAGATGAAACCAAATTAGTTGGAGTAGCTAATACTTCAGAGGATAGGATCAACATTCAAAATGACCTTAATAGATCAGAAAGCTGGGCGAAAACTAACAAAATGAATTTCAATAGGGAGAAATGTAAGGTATTACACTTAGGCAGAAAAATAAAATAAAATACACAGATACAGTGGGGCAAAAAAGTATTTAGTCAGCTACCAATTGTGCAAGTTCTCCCACTTAAAAAGATGAGAGAGGCCTGTAATTGACATCATAGGTAGACCTCAACTATGAGAGACAAAATGAGAAAACAAATCCAGGATGGGGGACACTTGGCTTGATAACAGTATATGTGAAAGGGATCCAGGAGTCCTAGTAGACCACAAGTTGAAAATGAGTCAACAGGTAAGCTAATAGGATTCTAGATTGCATTGAGTATAGTGTCTATATCGAGGGAAGTGTTAGTACTACTCTATTCTGCTTTGGTCAGGCCTCACCTGGAATATTGTGTCCAGTTCTGGGCACTGCGATTCAAGAAGGATGTTGAGAAGCTGGAGCGTGTCCAGAGGAGGGTGACCAAAATGGTGAAGGTTCTGGAAACCATGGCTTAGGGAGCAGGTTATGTTTAGATTTGAGAAGAGAAGGTTAAGAGGTGATAAGACAGCCCTGTTTAATTATTTGAAGGGATGTCATATGGAGGGTGGAGCAAGCTTGTTTTTTGCTCATCCAGAGAATAGGATCTGGAACAATGGATTCAAGCTACAAGAAATGAGATTCCAGCTCAATATTAGGAAGAATTTCCTGACAATAAGAGCTGTTGGACAGTCGAACACACTGCCTTGGAAGGTGATGGAGGAGTCTCCCCCATGGAAGGTTTTTAAACAGAAGTGGATGGTCATTTGTTGGGCGTGCTTTGATTGTGACTTCCTGCATGGCAGGGAGTTGGACTGGTTGGCCCTTGTGGTCTCTTCCAACTCTGGGATTCTGTGGCGTGATACAAACAGGCACTAAGAGGCGCCTGGGTGGCGCCATTAGAGTTCGTGAGCGTGAAGCATTCACATGCTCATGAACTCTAACCTGTAATGGCGGCGCCACCATTAAGTAATGCCGTTTACACAGTGTTTATAATGGCGGCTGCACAGCTGCTAGATGCAGCTGCACAGTTGCGGCGGCGGCAAGGCACCCAATGGCCCCTTCCCCCCACTTGTGCCACAACTGCGGCACAAAAAAGGAGCGGGGAAACTCCGCTCCTTTTTTGCTGTGCAGCTTCACCGCAGCAGCTAGCTGCTGCCGTGAAGTTGCACTGCAACAAAAAGTGGCGCCAGACCGCCCCTTTTGGGTGGTCTGTATCGCCCCAATGTTTCTACAATTCTTTTCTATGACCCCGTCTAGGCCAAGGAGCAGGGAATCGTTTGAAATACTAATCTGAGAAGGCTTTCGTGGTGCAGCTCTAAAGCTTTCGGTTATACATCCACTTAACATTGTTTAAATTGTTTTCCTAAAGCACAGGAAGATTATGCCAACTAGTTAGGAGTATTTGGCTGACAAAACAAAAACAAACGGCTTCATTTATATACTGCTTCATGCCGCCTAAGGAGTGTATAAGCAGTTTACAACTGTAAGCTACTTGCCCCCAACAATCTGGATACTCATTGTAGCGACCTCAGAAGGATGCAAGCTTGACTCAAGCTTGAGCCCTTTTGCTGGTATTGAACTTGCCACCTTATGGTTTTGAGTGAGTGGCTCCAGTACATGCATTTAACCACTGCGCCACCAGGGCTCTTGACGTTGTATTACTTTACACTTGCTTACATTAGCTCTCTTTTGCAACTTTTCTTCCCATTCACCCATTTTCATGAGCTTGTTTTGGCATCCTTCACATTAAACACTTAGGGTTTTAATCATTCAGAGTTCCTTTGCTGTCATATTCAAACTAAGGAGCTGAGCACACAGGCCAGGATAGCACCAGCCAAGCCCATGCTATCCTGACCCAATCCTAACCCGGTCCCTGGGCCAACACAGGAAAGGAGTGTTTACATGCCCCCTGCTGCCATACCAGGGACCCACTACCGTCACATGCTGCTCTAAAATTAATTTGGTTTCCATCAGAGTAGCTTGGGTAGAAATTAAGGTGATTGGTTTGTCCTTTTTTAGTTCTCTTCTTGAGCTTTGGTAATGCTTTGCTTATGTGAAAAACATCCTGTTCTTGTTTTGAATTTTTACACCTGCATCTTTGGGGAAAATATAGTGATACTTGATAGAACTTTCTTAACTTAAAATGTGTGGTTGACTCTTCTAATTATTGGTAAATTATAGTTGCATTTTAATATCATGATCAGTCACATTCACAGTATATTGAACGAAAAATTGTGTTTAACCACTTTTATTAGGTTTCACAGACAATTGGTGCTACATCCTTCTCTTTGCCTCATGACTGGAATAACAGACCCATGCATTTACACTCTCCTTTTTCTACAGGACAAAACTGCATCCCCCTTCATGGTAAGCATGGTTTACTCAAGGAGCTTGGACAAGTCATACTCTTGTAGCCTAAGGGGAAGGAAATGGCAAACATCTTTTGAATAAATCTTGCCAAGAAAACTCTAGGATAGAGTCTCCATAAATTAGGGTCCATTTGAAGGCACATAACAACTATTATTTACTTATTATTGTTGAGAGGTGTGAGATCGTAGATTATAAAATTATAACTCCTTTATGGAGTTCAAGAAAGATTTTAAAATATGTTTTCTTTATTTGACATCTTTTGGAAATAAAAGGGTCAGTCACACTTAGGTTTTTTGCATGGAGAGATTCACATTTGTGAATCGATTCAAAATCAGTTCACCATTCCCACTACGTTTTAAGGTAGTGAATCTCTCCGTGGCATTTAAATCAGATTTGATGTTCCCCTTCGCCGCCATTCTAGATCAAAATGGAGGAACCTCTATTTCCTGAATGGTGGTTGTGTGATCCGAATTGATCCGATAGTGCATTCACACTAGCAGAGATGCAGATGGTTGTGGTTTTTTAAAAAAAATCTGCTAAGGAATCCAGTGCCAAATGCATTGGTTTAAATGTGCATTTGGCCTGCACCAAGGCAACTTGGTGCCATTGTGAACAACCCTGAAATAACCGGTTTCCACACCGGGTTATTTTGTAGTATAAATGACCCCAAAATTTCTAAAGCTGTGCAGTGTCATCCCTAGAAAATTTTAAATTCTTGGTTTTTTCATTGTAGCCATAAGTGCAGAGCTGAATGAACTGATGATGGAAGCACAGCTACTACAAGTCTCATTACCAGAAATACAAGAGCTGTACGAGATCTTATTTACAAAGCAGAGCCCTGTTTCAAAGACAGAACAGAGATCACCAGTGGGACCAGCAAATGAAAAAGTGAGCATTGGTACTAGAGTAGTGCATTTTTTAAAGAAAGTTTGACTGAATATCCCTTTTCTTGTTCAAATGGTTCATGTGTGGAAGCTTCTCAACTACATACAATCTCTGACATTTGAATTTAGGGGATGCTAATTTTTTTAAAACAAAGGAAGGGAAGGAAAGAAGGTAGGAGAGTGAATAAAGCCTTGCAGATACATATACACAAGTTATTAGTTGTAACTATTTGGTTTTTTACTAATCAAGGCAACAGCAGTGATACTTCTGCTGACTCTTTTTAATACTACACAGAAGATAATACTGGTGAACCAGTTCTGTATGCCTTATACCTTAAAAACCCTATGAAGAAATTAGTCTGTTCACTTACCAGTAAAAAAGATAAAAGAAAAAAAATCCCAATCATCCTGAAACTCAGGCCTTAAAACTGGATAAGCAGAGCAACAAGTTTTTGTTTTGTTTGGTTCTGCAATAAATTAAGGACTGTATTTTTAAAAATGCACATATTTAGTAAAAATAAAACATTGGATATTTCTTGCCAAAACTTTTGAGAGTGTAGATGGGATTGTTCTAAAATTAAACACAAAGGATAAGAAATATTTGTTATTTAATTTTTCTATTTTGTACCAAAATTTCCCTGCAACATCTAGGTATGGGAGCTCTACAGATGAGATGGTCATCCCCCCTCCTGCCCTGTACTCCTACCAAGAGAATCTTGCTTTTCTTCTTCTCTATTCATTTTTATCTTGTCTTTTGCCCAATAATGGGACTTGGAACAGCTAACACAATATTTAAAACAATACTAATTAAAAGTACAAATATAAGATACACAGTTTATGAAGTTAAAACACTAAAATTTAAAAGTACACAACCCCCCTACTTAAGCCTACGACAGCCTGTTGTGAGGCATTTAACACTTACATGACACTCAGATATATCTCTCCACGACAAGATCGTCTGCTCAGGCCTCAGATGGCGTCTCTCCTCTCAACTGCTGCCTTGCATTGGTAATGGATTGGATAAGGGAAAACAAATTGAAACTCAATCCAAACAAAACGGAGGTACTCACAGTTATGGGCCCGAAACCGGGTTTGGGAATACAATCTCCAGTTCTTGGTGGAGTCACACTCTCCTCTAAGGACTGTGTTCGCAGCCTGGGAGTCCTCCTCGACTCGTCGCTTCACATGACTACTCAGGTGAATGCGACGGTCAGGAGTGCCAGCTACCAGCTTTGGCTGATCCGCCAGCTGCGCCCTTTTCTGGAGATGAGGGATCTGGAAACTGTGATACATACACTGGTAACCTCACAATTGGACTTCTGTAATGCGCTCTACATGGGGCTACCCTTGTGCTTAACTCGGAAACTACAATTGGTTCAGAACATGGCAGACTTATTACTGGTACATCTAGGAGAGAGCACATGGCACCTGTGCTAAAATCTCTCTGCTGGCTGCCGATCAGTTTCTGGGCACAATACAAGGTGTTGGTCTTAGCCTATAAAGCCCTACATGGCTCGGGTCCATCCTATCTAAGGGACTGCCTCTTCCCGTACAACCCCCCCGCGCACGCTTCGATCCTCTGGGAGGAGTCTGTTACAGCCCATGAAGACAAGGCTAGTGCAAACCTCCCAGAGGGCCTTTTAGCAGTCGCCCCCAAGCTTTGGAATGACCTGCTGGATGAGATGCGTCTTATTCCATCCATTGATAGCTTTAAGAAAACCTTGAAGACGCATCTCTTCCGGCAGGCCTTCCTGGAAAATGCTTAATATTTCCCGGCTCCAAACTTTCGCTAGTTCCTAGTCTTCATCCTCCTATACAGCTCAAGGAACTTTAGTTTGATATTGTTGATTATCTGTTAATCTTTTTTTAAGGGGGGGAGGTGGGAATGGAATTGGATATTTTAACTGTGATATGAACTTCATTGTGTACCCCGCCCCGATTGCTCGTTCAGAGTGGCGGGCTAGAAATAAATATTATTATTATTATTATTATTATAATAAAAAGTCTCTATACCAATCTTACAAACAGAACTGCCTATCATTAAAAACCCAACCCTAGTTAGTTTGTAAAAGCCTGATGACACAGAAAATTTTTGACCTGCCCTCATTCCCACTAAATGAGCCTGAGAGGGTAGTGGGATAGAGGAAAAGTCCTCTCCAGATGATCTTAGAATTCTTGTGGTCTCATAAAGAGAGATACAATCCTTCAAATAACTTGAATCCAGGTTGTATAGGTCAAAACCTAGATTTGGAGCCGGACTGGCAAGCAAAGGAGCTGTTGCAACAAGGGAGTTGCGTGCTCCCTGTAGCCATCCCCACTTAACAGCCTGGCCGCAGCTCTTTGGACCAGCTGAACTTTCTGAGCACTTTTCAAAGTCAACTCCATGTAGAGAACATTAGAGCAACATAACCAAAGTCCAAAACAAACTGAAGAAATAATCCAGTTAAGAGTCAACTTTAACTGCCCTGGCTCAGTGCTAAGGAATTCTGGGAACTGTAGTTTTGTGAGACATTTAACCTTATCTGTCAGAGAGATCTGGTGCTACAACAGACTACTATTCTCAGTATTCCCTAGCATTGGGCCAGAACAGTCAAAGAGATCTCAAACTGGATTATTTCTGCAGTGTGTTTTGGATCCCAGGCATGTACCATGGTGGTCAGATCTGACTTGTTCAGGAATGAGTGCATTGGTGCACTAGTTTTTTTTAATTGTAGAAACACTACTGGTCACTGGCCTTCAGGTCCAGAATTGAATCCAGAGTACCCCCAAACTGTGAGCCCGTGTTTTCAGGAGAAGTGTAACCCCATCTAACACAGGATGAATCTCTATTCCGAGATCTGTCTTTTGACTGACCAGGAGCACCTGTATCTTCTCTACATTCAGCTTCAGTGTGTTTGCCTTCCTCCAGTCCTTTATAGTTGCCAGGCACTGGTTTAGCATAGGATCAGCTTCCTTACAATTAGGTGGAAAAGAATAATAGAGCTGGATATAATCAGCATACTGGTGACACCTGACTCTGTTCAGCTTGCTGGACAACCTCTCCCAGCAGTTTCATGTAGATGTTAAATAGCATAGGGGATAATACTGAACCCTGAGGGACTCCACAGCAACCAGCGACAAAGGAAGCAAACAGGAATCCCTCAAGACCACCTTCTGAGAGCACCCCTCTTAGAAAGAACAGAGCCAATGTACAGCAGTACCTCCAGCCATATCCCAGAGAAGCGATACCATGATTGATGGTATCAAAAGCCATGGAGAGATCCAGCAGAACCAACAGGGACACACTCCCCCTGACTAGTTTCCTGGGTAGGTCATCCACCATGACAACTAAAGCTGTCTTTTCCCCATAGTATAGTAGGATTCAGGGAAGGTTTTTTAGAAGAGGTCTTACCACAGCCCACTTCAGGTGTATTAGGATCCTGCCTTGCTGTAAGCAATTGTAAAGCATCAGTCACTTCCCTTACCCACTCAGTCACCCCCACCCCACACCTGTTTAATAAACCTGATTGTAAAGTGTCAATTGGCACTGAAGAAGCAAGGGGCAAATGTTATATCCATTGGAACCACACACTCCCTCGGAGTGTAGTGGAGTCTCCTTCCTTGGAGGTCTTTAAGCAGAGGCTGGATGGCCATCTGTCAGAGATGCTTTGATTGGGAGTTCCTGCATGGAAGGGGGATTGGACTGGATGGCCCTTGTGGTCTCTTCCAACTCTATGATTCTATAACTCTGGCACTAAGTCAGAGCAAATTTGAGTGATTTGGCTTGCAAAATGGTGGGTAAATTCTTTGCATCAGACTGTCTAGGGAAATGTGCACACAGCTATGTGATCTAATGGCCAGCCTGTATATTCTCATGTGTGTTTGGCCTAGCCTCTTTAAAGCTTTTCTTTAACTTTTGTGGTAAAACTGTTTTTATCAAATCTGATTCAAAAGCACTTTATGAAAAATTATTTTATTATGTAGCTCTAAAATTGCACAAACAATATAATGTACACTTCTGTGATAATCTTAGCATTGGAACCATTAGACCATGATCTATCAATGCACTATACCACTTTTGCCAAAATGGCTGTCAACCTTCTCTGTCCCCTTGGGGCCCTCTGTGGACTAGAAAAACCTGCTCTGGAAGGCAGGCAAACTATATTTTTGATGCTATGGAGAAAAGAGTAGGAAGAAAAGGGGGTGAATTCCTAATTAAGTTGGTATGTTATACTATAAAACACTGCTTGGTCTTGGCCTTATGGTGTAATGTATTTTTCAGTGCACGAACAAGTAACTGCATAGGAAACTGAAATATAAGAGCTGGCTATACAGTATTCAGTGATCTTATTTTAATATACGTTTCCCACAGAATGATTGTCGAGGGAAGAGAGATGGAATTTGCTCTATGGAAAGGAAATTGAAGAGGCGCTTTGAGAGAGGTGATTTCTGCAGTGAAATGAGAGCAAGAGTCAGGAAAATAACTCCCAACAAGAAAAAACTGAAATTGACTCATTTGAGGGAACTGAATACCAGCAAACTGGAAAGAGAAAGGCTGTGTGACATTCAGTGTTCTGGTGAAAGTCAGTTGCTTCTTTCAGATATGTCATTCTCTGAGCAGGAAGAATCTGAAGATGAGGATGCAATTTGTCCAGCTGTCAATTGCCTGCAGCCTGAAGGTGATGAAGTAAGTGAGGAAAACTTCTATAGAGATGTAGGAATAGAATTATGATAAAATGCATAATAAATTAAAATCATAAAATTGGAGTTCATTTGTCAGCTATCTAGTCCAACCCCATGCTTAATGTCAGATATCCTGAGCTAGAGCATCTTAGTCAGATAACAGTCCAGATTCTTCTTGAAAAAGGGAAAGTCCACCATTCCATTTGGTGGTTGCTCTTACATTTGCAAATCTTTTCCAAGTATTGTATTAAAACCTGCCTTTCTTTGTCTTAAGCTCTTTGGGGCAACAGAGGACAACTAGGTACCAGATCCTGTCTGATGTGAGAAATGAAGCAGGGTCAGCCCTTGTTAGTACTTGGATGGGAGACCAGTGAGTTCCAGGTGCTTTGCTATACAGTATTCCAGAGGAAGGAACTAGCAAAAGTAAATCTGAGTATTCCTTGACTAAGAAAACCCTGTGAAATTCATGAGGTTGCCATAAATAGGCAACTTGAAGACACCCAAACACACACACATACACATATATGGCAGCTGTTTGGATATTAGAAAATGCTGTCATACCCACTACATTAATCTCTCCCACACCATTTATATCTAATTAAGACTAAACTTACCAAGTTTGGTGCAAAGACACCTGGAATGAGAAAGTCCTGTCTTCTGTTCTTTAAGTTCTCACTGTATTTTTTGCCTTCTGTTGGATGCCAATTTCTATCCTCTTCTCCATACTATTGAATATATGGCTAGCAACTGAGAATTGGATTTTATGCATCAAATGAAATAGAAAGACTTGACATTATAATGGATTTTTATTGTTAAAAATGCCAGAATAGATTTTTTTTTTTGGCTACGTTAACAAGTGAAGTAGAAATCGTAGGATTCCCCATCCCATGCCATTGTCTTTGTTGCCCTCCTCTGAAACTATTCCACTGCTGTCTACATCCTTCTTTTGAGTATGGTGTCCAGATTTGGACACAGCTGAGTATATGGTTATACAGAAATAGTAAAGAGTAATTTGCTGTATGTGTTTTTCCTCTCAAGACTTGTCTGCTTTTTCTCATCTAGGTGGACTGGGTACAGTGTGATGGCTGCTGCAACCAGTGGTTCCATCAAGTATGTGTGGGTGTTTCTCCAGAAATGGCAGAAAAAGAAGACTATATTTGTGCAAGCTGTACTGGAAAGGACTTTCTTTATCGTAAACAGAATGCCTGATGAGCATTCAGAACTCTGCAACAGAAAATGATGAATTTTTTTCTCCATAAAGCCACTGGGCTGGTTTTAGAGCCAAGTTGGAAATGGTGCTACTTCTATCCTCATGGGATCATTTTTCAGAACTTAGAACAATTTGACACTTTTGTATTTTTATCCTTTAAGCTGTTTGTGGTTATTGAGATTTGAAATGCTGACTGCTCAGCCAGGGGTTTTCGCCAGTTGGAAGGCATCAAACACATGCACCTTTTCATGTATAGCATTAAATTACCTCTTTGAAATTTACCAGCACACTTAATCAACTCTGTTTAGGTGCAAAATGCTGCACTAAACCTCCCTTTATTTCCTCTTTTTGAAGAAATCCCTGTTTATTCTCTTGAACGCTTTTGAAAACTTTAGATCCCCCACCCTTTGATTTTGTAGACTAGTTTTATTTATCTGAGCAATAACTTCTGTGTCTGGTTTCAGTGACTGGATTTATAATTCTGAACAGCGTGTTGGTGCTTCTAGCATTGGTTGATGTACAGAAAGCAAATGTTTAGATTCTAGTGTCACTGATGGACTAGTGATGTAGAAGACAGGAAAGCTCTGTAAAGTAACAGCCACAGCTGTATTTTGGCTTTTTCTTCTTTTTGGTAGCTTGTATCAAATGTTGCAGTTTATATTGTGGAATAAACCCTTGGTTATGTTACAAAATTCAGCACTAGTGTCTTCAGAAATATTGAACTGCAGCGATTTCTCACACTAATAATAATAATAATAATAATAATAATAATAATAGTTTATTTATAGCCCGCTCCTCTGACATCAGTCGGAGCGGGTTACAGCAATTAAAAAACATCACGATAAAACAATTACAATGGTCCAACATCCCACCTCCCACCCCTTAAAATTAAATTAAATCATCATTAAGTTAAAATCAGGAAAAACACATACAACATAAAGCATAAAAACAGCTAGTCGTACTATGGACACTGTAGACATAAACTTGTAAAAAGTGCTGAGAACTGGAAAGGGAGCACATCCCAATGTCTTAAAACCAGTATGTTTAACAGCATCCAAACAATTGCATTTTGAGACAACAACAACAACAATTAAACAGAGAGTCTGTGAACATCTACAAGGCAATGCCATAATCACAAAAAGTCAAGACGAGTTTCAGAGAAACAAGTCATGCCAGACAAATCTAATCTCTTTTTTTGATAAAATTACCAGCTTGGTAGATGAGGGGAATGCTGTGAATATATTATATGTTGATTTGAGTAAGGCCTTTGACAAGATTCCCCATGACATTCTTGAAAACAAGCTTGTAAAATGTGGGCTTGACAAGGTAACTGTTACATGGATTTGTAATTGGTTGACTGGCCGCAACCCAAAGGGTGTTCAACAATGGTTCCTTTTCATCCTGGAGAGAAGTGACAAGTGGGATGCCACAGGGTTTGGTACTGTGCCCAGTGCTATTTAACATCTTTATCAATGACTTGGATAACAGAATTGGGGGCATACTTATCAAATTTGCAGATGACACCAAATTAGGAGGAGGAGCTAATACCCCAGAGGACAGGATCAAAGTTCAAAATGACCTGAATAGACTAGAAAGCTGGGCCAAAGCTAACAAAATGAAATTCAACAAAGAGAAATGTAAAGTAAATGTAAATGTAAAGTACTGCACTTAGGGTGGAAAAATGAAATGCACAGATATAGGATGGGAATGGGATCTAGGAGTCCAAGTAGACCACAAATTGAACACGAGCCAACAGTGTGATGTGGCAGCTAAAAAGGCCAATGCTATTTTAGGCTGCATCAATAGAAGTATAGCGTCTAGATCAAGGGAAGTAATAGTGCCACTCTATTCTGCTTTGGTCAGGCCCCACCTGAAATATTGTGTCCAGTTCAGGGCACCACAATTCAAAAAGGATGTGGTAAAACTGGAGCGTGTCCAAAGGTGGGCAACTAAGATGGTGAAGGGTCTGGAAATCATGCCTAATGAGGAAAGATTTAGGGAGCTGGTGATGTTTAGCCTGGAGAAGAGAAGGTTAAGAGGTGATATGATAGCCCTGTTTAAATATTTGAAGGGATGTCATATTGAGGAACACACTCCCTCAAAGTGTGGCAGAGTCTTCTTCCTTGGAGGTCTTTAGGCAGAAGTTGGATGGCCATCTGTCGGGGATGCTTTGATGGAGAGTTTCTGCATGACAGGGTTAAGACTGGATGGCCCTTGTGGTCTCTTCCAATTCTACGATTCTATTATTCTACATGGAGTGAACTGTCATTCTGTGTATCTGAGGAAGTAGACTAAGGCCCAAAACACACTGCAGAAATAATCCAGGTTTCAACTGTCCTGGCTCAATGCTAGGGAATCCTAGGAACTGTTGTTCCTCCCATGAGCTCCTAGAGGCAGGGGCAAATTTAAATAACAAAAGGACCCCCCTGCCCCCTCATGGGAGGGGCCACCCAGAAGGTCCAGTTGTTATCCAGCTTAAGAGCCAGCAGGCTGAGGCTGGAGGCAAGCAGGGTTCTCATAAGAGTCCATCGCTGTGGTGATAAAGTCAGCAGTCAGTTCCTATGTTCTTATCTGGCTGGAGATGGAGCGTGTCCCCCTGTCATCCCACAGCAGCACAACGGGTGGGAAGAAGGATCGAGCCTTCTCCGCTGGAAATGGACGTCTAACAGGTAAGAACCAACGTTCCTTTTCCCAGCGGAGAAGGTGAGATCCTCCTGAAACTTGGGATTTACCAAAGCCTTCCCTTAAGCGGGGGGGGGGGGGGGAGTGCTGCGTAGAAGGAGGAGATGGCGGGAGGATGCGCTGGAGCACTCTCCTGCTGAAGGCAGCCTCGCCTGACTGGTAGAGGTCGAGCTTGTAGTGCTTGACAAAGATAGAAGGTGTCTTCTAGGTTGCAGCCCTGCAGATCTCTGTTAGGGGGGCACTGGTGGCCCAGGCCGCAGAGGTGGCCACACTCCTGGTTGAGTGTGCGACCACCCCTTCAGGTGGCGAACGGCCCTGAGACCTGTAGCAGGCCGTGATACATTCTCTAATTCATCTAGCCAAGGTAGAAGGAGAAACTTACTTTCCCTTTTTTGCCTTGCTGAAGGAGATGAAAAGGGCCTCTGAGGCTCTGAATGATCTTGTCCTCTTGAGGTATACTCTAATCGCCCTGCGGACATTGAGGGTATGCCAGCTTTTCTCTAGCTCGGTCACTGGGCGAGGACAGAAGGAGGGTAGTATGATGTCCTGCGATGAGTGGAAGGCAGAGTTGACCTTAGGGACGATAGTTTTTTTTGAGACATTTAGCCTTCTTTATCAGAGAGCTCTGGTGCCACAACAAACTACACAATTCGATAGCACTGATCCAGGGCAGTTGAAGTGGTCTCAAACTGGATTATTTCTGTAGTGTGTTAAGGAACTAAGTCTACAAAAGCTAATGCTACAACATTTTCACTCAGTCTCAAAAGTTATATGATACCTTTGCAGACTAAAATGGCTATGCCTCTGAAGTACTCTTATAGATTGGGCCTGATTCAAGCAAAACTAAAGCTAGTGTTTAGAAAATGAGAATGGGTTGTAGTATCATTTACAGAGCCTCTCATCTCTTGCTCCGTTTTAATATTACTTTGAAAGGAACATATATAGTTAAACTTCAAGTTGTTATCAGTGAAACATAATTTCCTAAACCAGGTGGAGCTTCTGTCCTTGTTGTACATCTGAACAAATCCTAAGAAAGAAATACACTATACTTGCTGGTAATATTTATATCAAATAATATTCTCCTATATTTTGATGCAATGTAGTATCTCATTTTTTCATGGTGTTTTTAGTAAGATGGGCCAAGATCCTGCTTCAATGCCAGTGGAACAGAAAGCCACAAAGAGAGGCAAGAGGAGGAGGAGAATAAGAAGGTGGCAGTTTTCAGGACACCCATATATAAACAGGAGGAGAAGGAGAGGGTGGTGGTGATGTGCAAAGGTATACATTGACTATAGTGACAGGAGGAGAAGAGAAAAAAAAAGTGACAGCCGGTGGCGTCACTAGGGTTGGTGTCGGCAACTCATGGTATCACACACACACCATTGACCTCCCTTTTCACACCATACAGAATCCTTAGTAATACTTTTTTTGCACTAATGGCACTCATAAATCATAATTCCCATATACCACTGAATATAATGCTAACAGTTGTGACATAAACAACTAGAAAACTTAAAATTATACCTTCAAATTACAGTATCGTACACACAAATTAAATGTATTTACATATACATAGTGAAGATTTGGTTAAAATGTGATGTTTTAAAATAGATTTTTAAAAATTACTTTCAATATTTAATTTTTTTAATTAAAATTTTGAAATTTGAAATTTTAGTTTAAAAAATTCTGGGGCCTCTCCTTTCTCCTTGCACTGAGCTTCAACCCACTCCCACCATCTCTTAAAGCATTACAGTATAAGGGAAGCAGAAGAATGCCACAGCCCGTTTCTGCCAAAAGGTAGGTGTTTGAGGAGCAGAGTTGTCACCTTCCCCAGGTGTCACCTTGTGTGCTGTACACACTGCCCTAGTGACGCCACTGGTGACAGCTGCACTGGCAGCAGGAAGGAGGAAGCCGAATATCTTTCTTCAGAGGTTGACTCAACTTTGATGGTCATTGGAGTCAATGCTCTTTGGAAGGAGTGACTAGAAAAATCACCTATGGTATGGTGCAGGGAATTTTCCAATCTCATATAGTGCTTTATCTTAAATGAGAATCCTTGGAACTAAGTGTGCAGGTGGCTCGCTATGGAACTGATCTCTGACAGCAAGTGCATGCTGGATGGCTGCTTCTGCTAACAGTGAGCACATATAAAAAGCAGTTGGCTGAGATTGCCCATCACCATTAAACAGTGCTTCTTGTTCTTGTGTAAATCAGTTTTTCAGGGAGTGTTAAAAGATCCTAGCTGCTGGTGCTAATTTGTTCCATGACATTACAGTTGGCTTTCCACATATGCAGCTTTGACTTTTGCGGATTTGATTATTTGCGGTTTTGATTAATACATTCTCTCTAGGAATCGGTAGGTCCTCCAGCACAACTCTGCCAGAAGTTGATCACAGAGCTGTGCTGGAGAACCTACAAGTTCCTAGAGAAAACACTTCTCTAGACATTTGTAGCTCCTCCTGCATGATTCCATTATCAACTTCTGGCAGACATGGATCATAGTGTTATACTTGAGGACCTGGAGATTGCTAGAAAGGTCTTCTCTCAGGTAAAAAGAAAAGTGATTTTTATTTGTGGTTTTTTCCACATTCACAGGTGTCCTTCACCTCTAACCCCCCAAAATGTGGAGGGACCACTGTAGTATCCTGGTACTAGAAAGGTAAAGGTAAGGGGCAGTCCCTTGACACAAATGTCTAGTCGTGACCAACTGTAGGAGGCAGTGGTCATCTCTGTTGCTAAGCCGAAGAGCCAGTGTTGTCCAAGGACTACTCTGTTGGTCATGTGGCCAGCATGACTGCACCGAATGCTGTTACCTTCCCACTGAAGTAGTACCTATTTACTTGCATTTGCATGCTTTCAAACTGCTAGGTTAGCAGAAGCTGGGACTAGTGACAGGAGCTCACTCCACCGTGCCGCACTCGGGCCTCGAACTGCCAACCTTCCAATCTTCCAATCAGCATGTTAACCACATAGCCACTGCATCCTTCTACTATCTTTATAGCTCCAACATATACATTGTCATATTTTAAAACCTTCCAAAGAAAAAAGAAAAAGAAAAAGAGAAGATGAAAGAAATCAATTGAAAGCAATTTACAATGTAGAATATATACAGAAGAAAACAATTTTAAAAAATTAAATAACCATCAAAATACTAGCATTCTTAAAACATAGCAACGCATTGCCATCCTACCAATCACAGTGATGATCAAGAGTGAAGAAGAAAAAAATACTTTAACCTAGTCATATACTGGAGGAGGGGGGATTTACTAAATGATCAGAATTCAACCAAATGCCTAAAACCATAACAAGCTGGTGCTTCATAATATTTCAGACAAGTTGTTGTTTCCAGTTAGGTTTAAGGTTATGTTAATTCTTTTGCAATAGCTGCCACTCAAGTTTATCTGGTTGTTCTACTACATGCACTGAACTAGCATCCTTAACTTTGACTTACCCTGTCCTAGTTTTTTTTTTTTTTTACATGATTTCTTCCAAGGAGTTTTGCCACTGCCTTCCTCAAAGGACAAAATAATGTGATTTGTCCAAGTTGTCCAAGATCATCCCAGTGTGTTTCCACAGTTGAGCAGAGATTCAAATTCTAGTTTCACAGAGTATTAGTCAAACATTCAAACCACTGCATCACACTGTCTCTCATGTTATGCAGTATGTTTATCCCTAATTTATTTCCTTATTAGTGGGCAGTCTTTACAATAAGACTGAGCTGTCCCTCCAGTTCAGGGATGCCAAGCAATCTGGAAAAGAAGGAAATAAAAACTATTTGCATGGTTTCTTGTCCTTAATGGCAGAGGATATCCCGACACATCAAAAAATGGTTGAAAAAATAGGAGTTGCTGCCCGCATTTTCAAAAAATGAAATAAAGGGGACCCAAATAATTACGGTCCAGTCAGCCTGACATCAATACCAGGAAATATTCTAGAGCAGATCATTAAACATGAAGTCTGTAAGCACCTAGAAAGGAATGCAGTGATCATTAAAAGTCAGCATGGGTTTCTCAAAAACAAGTCATGCCAGACATAACTTTATTTTGCTTTTATTTTATTTTTTGAAGAGTCACAAATTTGGCAAAGGAAAGAAACACTGTGGATGTATATGTACTGTATCTTGATTTCAGTAAGGACTTTGATATCCCCCATGATATCCTTGCAAAAAAAACCTAGTAAAATATGGGCTTGACAAAGCAACTGTTAGGTGGATTTGTAGTTGGTTGTCTAACCAAAACCAAAGGGTGCTCAGCAGCAATGGCTCCACTTCATCCTGGAGAAAATTGACTAGCAGGGTGGCACAGACAGGGTTTTGTCCTGGGTCAAGTGCTATTCAACATCTTTATCAACAATTTGGAAGAAAGCCCAGAGAGTATGCTTACCAAATTTCAGATGACACCAAATTAGGAGGAGTTGCTAATACCCCCGTGGAGAGGATCAAAATTCAAGATGACCTAAATAGATTAGAAAGCTGGGCCCAAACTAATAAAATTAATTTCAACATGGAGAAATGCAAGGTACTGTATTTAGGCAGGAATAAAAAAATGAAATGCACAGATATAGGATGGGGGAACCTGGTTTGACAGCACTACATGTGAAAAGGATCTAGGGAGTTTATCACACAAAGGGAATTGGAAGTATAATCCAATGGCAATCTAAATGCAATCATGGGGTTTCGTGTGATTGCGTGAAAAACTATCACACGCAATTTCGGGCACTGGGAGGCAACTTCGGGCAGTTCTGAACGCAATGCAGTGTCAATACGCAATCACGGAGATTTGCTGAACTAGCGAATTTACTCAATTCCAAACAGTCCTCACTTCCATTTCTTTCGAAATTGAGAGAAATTCCTCCCATGTGATAAACTCCTCTTAGTGGACCATAAGTTGAATGTGAGTCAACAGTGTGATGTGGCAGCCAAGAAAGCCAATGCATTCTACGCTGCATCAACATGACTATAGTGTCTAGATTGAGGAAAGTAATAGTACCTTTGTATTCTGCTTTGGCCAGGCCTCACCTAGAATATTGTGTCCAGTTCTGGGCACCACAATTCAAAAAGGATGTCGGGAAGCTGGAGAGAGTGGTCAAAATGCCGAAGGGTCTGGAAACCATGCCTTATGAGGAGCAGCTTAGGGAACTGGGTGTGTTGAGCCTGGAGAAGAGAAGGTTAAGAGGTGATATGATAGCCCTGTTTAAATATCTGAAGGGATGTCATATTGAGGAGGGAGCAAGCTTGTTTTCTCCTGCTCCAAAGAGTGGGACCCAAAGCGACGCATTCAAGCTATAGGAAAAGGGATTTCATCACAACATTAGGAACAACTTCCTGACAGTAAGAGCTGCTTAGCAGTGGAAAACACTGCCTCAGAGAGTGGTGGTCTCTCCTCTTTTGGAGGTTTATAAAAAGAGGATGGATGGCCATCTCAACAGTGTTTTGTGTATTATTCCTGCAAGGCAAGGAGTTGGACAGGATGGTCCTTGAGGCCTCTACTTAACTCTTTATCACACTAGGGGGCCTTAAAAAAGTCTATGTGTCTCTCCAAAGTACTTTAAAAGTGTTGTCTGGGTCACTTGCTATGGAATTCTGGGAGTTGGAGTTTGTTGTGGGGCCCTCCGGGCCCCACAACAAACTCCAACTCCCAGAATTCCATAGCCTTGAGCCACAAAAGCGCTGCCAAACTGAGTTAATTTCTCCAATCTGGATGCAGCCTAACTGCCTCAGGCAACTCCTGGCTTGAGAATGCCTTGAAATTTGACTAGGCCTTTAGGCCTCTTTAATCTCCCTCAGTGGGGGCGCCATTGCACCAGGGGCCTCCAGGGGGCGCTGTTTCGCAACGGCAGCCAGGCGGCGAGGCGCTTTTTCTGTGCGCAGGCGCCTCCTCCGCGTTATTGGCGCGCGGCCTCCGCCATAGTCTCATAATAATAGCAATCCTTCCTCCTCAGGCCCTCTCTCTCTCTCTCTGGGCCTGGGATGATGTCGTCGTCGTCGTCGTCGGTGGGGCCCGTGGCTCAGGGCCTGAAGGAGGCTCTGGTGGAGACCCTCAACGGCATCCTGTGCCCGGTGCAAGGGGTCCGAGCCGCCGCCGAGGAGCAGGTCAAGGTCCTCGAAGTCACCGAAGGTGAGAGAGAGAAAGAGAGAGAGAGGGCCTGGGTCCACCACTCCTTGTCCTCCTTTTCCCGGACACGTCCTCCATCGGTTCCTAAGTGCCTTCCATTTTGAGCATCCCTAAGCTGGCATGGGTTTATATCCCTATAGGTGGGCTTTTTCAGCTTTTGTTTTGGTCAGGTCCTCCTTTTTTCCCCATTTCATGGTGCTTTGTCCTCCCTTTGAGGTTAGGGCCACATCTGGTCGCCCTCCTTTGGGCAAGTCACACTCTCTCAGCCTCAGAAGAAAGCAAAGGCAAAAAAGCCATCTGGTGACTCTGCTCTAAGGCCTCCTTTTCCAGGACACGGCCTACATTTCTGTCTCCTGTCCAGGAGGAATTCCAAAATGTTCCCATTTTTGAGCACTACTAAGAAGCATGCTCTATGGGGAAAGATTTAGGGAGCTGGGGATGTTTAGCCTGGAGAAGAGAAGGTTGAGAGGGGATATGAGAGCCCTGTTTAAATATTTGAAGGGATGTCATATTGAGGAGGGAGCAAGCTTGTTTTCTGCTGCTCCAGAGACTAGGATGCAGAGCAATGGATGCAAACTGCAGGAAAAGAGATTCCACCTCAACATTAGGAGGAACTTCCTGACAGTAAGGGCTGTTCGACAGTGGAACACACTCCCTCCAAAATTGGTGGAGTCTCCTTCCTTAGAGGTCTTTAAACGGATAGCCATCTGTCAGGGATGCTTTGATTTGGAGTTCCTGCATGGCAGGGGGTTGGACTGGATGGCACTTGTGGTCTCTTCCAACTCTATGATTATTCTATGAATTTACATTGATATGGGTGTTTTTAGCTTTTATTTTGCTCAGGCCCTACTTTGTTCTTGAATGCCCTACATTTTGTGGGGCCTTGTCCTCCTTTGCAGTGAGGACATCTGGTCACCCTGCCCTGCTGGCTTTGGCCCTCTCAGATAAAGCACTCTAAGTCATCTGGGGGTGTATCTATACCGTAGGTAGAAATAATCTGGGTTGACTCTGCTTTTACTTCCCTTCCTCTGATTCCTGCAAACTACAGGAAAAGAGATTCAGTCCGTTGGGAAAGTTGTTGTTTTGTGCCTTATGGCCTCCCCAAAGCTGCCTTACTTGCTATCTTTGAGACCTGCCCCACTGCAGAAATAAAGGTTTGACACCCCTTTTACTGCCATGTCTTCATTCTGTGGAATCCTGGGATTTGTAGTTTGGTGAGGTTTTCAGCCTGGTGTTGGGGTTTTCTTCACAAGTTGCCTCAGAGGGGGTTAGCCATTTCCATCCTTTGAGTCTGCATTGTAGAAATAACATAGTTTCATCCTCCTTTTATTGCTCTGGTTTCATCCTTCAGGATCTTAGGGTTTGTAGTTTTATGAAGCACCGGACGGTGGGGAAATTGAAATAGTTAAAGAGATCTTGATCCTTGGATCAAAGGTCGATCAGAACTGAGGCAGCAGCCAAAAAATAAGATGAAGATTAGGAATGGGAGAGGCAGCCATGAAAGAACTAGGCAGGATCCTAAAGAGTAAAGATACTGTATATACTCATGTATAAGTCTAGATATTTTAGTCAAAAAATTGACCCAAAAAATCCTGAATCAAGTTATCCACGGGTCAATGTAAGTTCTATACTTAAATCTTATTTAAACGGGAACCATCCCTTGGTGAAAGGCAAGAGCATAATCTGATCACTGACCATCCTTTACTCTCTCATTCATCCAGACTTTAGTGTGAGCTGGAATTTTATAACTTATTTGGCATTGCTTTCCTTTGCTTCATCCTTTAGATCTTTTGTTACATGACACTAGGTTTTATCCTTGACTTATCCATGGATCATATCAAAATCTATAATTTTGGCTCCAAAACCTGCTTTAGACTTACACATGAGGTCAACTTATAGTCGAGTATATACGGTATATAACTGAGTGCTAAAGTGATGATTTCTTCTTGTTGTGTGCCTTTAAGTCATTTCCAATTTATAGCAACCCTAAGGTGAACCTATCACACTTATTTTGGCAAGATTCTTCAGAGTGGGTTTGCCATTGCCATCCTCTGATGCTGAGAGAATGTGCCTTACCCAAGATCACCCATTGAGTTACCATGACTGAGCTGGGATTCAAACCCAGGTCTCCAGAGTCATGGTCCAACACTCAAACCATGACACCATGCTGTGTATAGTCCATGCCATTACATTCCCCATCACCATGTATGGATGTAAGAGCTAGACAGTGAAGAAAATGGATAAGAAGAAAATAGTTTGAGATGTGGTCCTGGAGACGAATGCTACTGATACCATGGACAGCCAGAAAGACAAACCAGTGGGTCCCTGAACAGATCAAGCCTAAAATCTCCCTGGAAACCAAGATGACAAAAATGAGACTGTCTTACTTTGGCCACATCATGCGAAGGCACAATTCACTGGAAAAAACAATAATGTTAGGGAAGGTAGAAAGAGAGGAAAGAGGCATGCTAGATGGATGCACTCTCGTAAGGAGGTCCTGGGTATGAATTTACAGGACCCAAGCAGAGCAGTAGAGGAAACGGGGGCTTATAGATGTCTTATCCTCACAGGGTTGCCATGCGTTGTGGCTGACTTGATGACAGTTAACAACAACAATGAGGCACCAGCACTCTTTGGCAGGGAAGGCTAAGAACCATGTAAACTTACAGATCCCAAGGTTCCATCGAATGGAGCTACAACACTTAAAGTGGTATCAAACTGCATTATTTCTACAGTGTAGATGCACCCTGCGAAGCCAGGAATGAGCTGGCCAGATTATATCAGTTTGGGAGGAATGATGTTGGCTTGAGTGAGATCTAGAGGAAGGTACCAATCTTCTGCGGAATGGGAGAGTGATCTGATGCTCCTCAAGGGTGTATCCACACTGCAGAAATAAGGCTGACATCCCTTTAACTGCCATGCCATCTATCCACCATCATAGACACTAATTCTAAAGTGTGCCTCACCTATGTGTCCTGCAGATGCTTTTCTAGGAAGCCACTTAAAGGATCCTAGAGCCCCAGATTTTTAAAGGTTGGGGACACCATTGAGGTGTCTGAGGAAGATAATGATATCTCTATAAAAATTTCAAGTGTGAATGACCTGAAGCATGGGGATAGTTTGTGTCTTTTTTTAGGCCTGTAGTATACAATGGGAGAGCCAGTGTGGTGGTTTGAATATTGGAATATGACTCTGAAATACCAGGGTTCAGTATCCTTACATAGCCATGGAAACCTGTTGGGTGACCTTGGGCAAGTCATACTTTCAGTATAAGAGGAAGGCAATGATGAACCTCCTCTGTATACTTGTAAATCTTCCCCCAAAAACCCTAGAACAAGATCACCATAAGTCAGAATTTACTTGAAGGCACATAACAACTGATGAATTAGGTGTGTGTGTGTGTGTGTGTGTGGTTGGTGTTTAATATGGTTATTACAGAATTGTTGATCTTAAATGTTTTGTTAAAATATTTCCAAAAAGAAAAAGCTAGCAGTGTCAGTTGCCCTGCCTGTAATAGGTCCACTTTCATCAAGGCTTGTCATGAGATACGGCCATCAGGAGTTGCATGTCAAGACTGCAGAAACTGTCAGTGCTTCTACTTCTCTCTCTAATGTCTACATTATATTGTTTAAATGTTCTCTTATGAGTGGGATTGATGCAGCAAGCTTCTGTTTAACATAGAGTGGTATAAGGTAGAATTCTTCAATATGATGTGTTCCAGATTTGTTGGATACAGAGAAATTGTAGTCCAGTAAATCTGGAGGCCAGCAAGTTGAGAAAGCCTGTTACAATATTGGGAGTTGCAGTCATGTCTTGGTAAAACCAGTTCACTAGAGTTACCTCATTTCCTTCTCACTATGTATGGAAACCAAAAATGTTCTTAGTATTGCTATTAGTTATGGTATGTGCAGAGTTAACACGTCTTTCCTAAAGAAAAATTTATATAGGAAAGATTTTATGAAGCTCTTTTGAATGCGTTTTAATTAGCAAATTATCTTAAATGACTAATGAAGAGGGAGCAGAAACTTCTTGAAATAGCAAGCAATACTGTGTGGGTGGTCAGGATTGATGCTGGTCATCATGGTGCAAAAATGTCATAAAAGCTGGTGGAGCTGTGGTTAAAAATCCATGCCCATTTTCAGAAGCGGGTTATGACCAATTTAATACTTCTGTGATACTGTGCTTGTTTCAAAAGGATATCCCAATATTTCCTTATATTTATTCTGTATTTCCTGTTTTGGCTAAATATGCAGAAATATTGGGAAACAACAACAAGCAAAGCATCACAGAAGTGCTAAACTGTTAGGACCTGCTTCTGAAAATGATGACAGCTTTGTCTTTTTGAACAGTTTGATGATATCACTTCAAGGGAATCTTCCTTTAGATTTTCAGTTTAATCTCTTTCCCAGAACGCTTCCTCACAGTTCATGAACTTCTAGATTTAATGCAATTTCATTGAACTTACTGTAGAATACAAAAGTGGATTTCATTGCTGAGTTGTTGAAAATATCAATATGTGTTGGAAAAGAACAAAGGAGTTGCTTTGACTCCTCAGTAGGCCTTAGGAAGTCCATAAAAGGGCTATCAGGTGACATTCTGGAATATATCATATGGTTTACTTTCTAAGACAGTGGTCCCCAAACTTTTTCGGGCTACTACCCCTTTCCTCTTGGACAACAACTTTAGTGCCTCCCCAACATGTATTTCTTGATATAAGGTCTGCTGTTTACTGCAAATTCAAAATAGCCAATCTCAATCGCTGCTCCCATTTTTGTTCTCGACAGTGGAATACATTCCCTCAGAGTGTAGTGGAGTCTTCTTCCTTAGAGGTCTTTATGCAGAGGCTGGATGGCCATCTGTCATGGATTATACCCAGTGACTTTGGGGAGCAGCACTGAGCAGCGACTGAGAAGTCTGTAATCCATGCTGGCCCTGTGGCAAAGGCCAGTGTGGGCAAGAGGCTTCTCAGTCACTGCTCAGCCATCTGCTCAGTTGTTACTCCCAAGGTGACCAGGTGTAAAGGAAGAAGCTTCTCTCAGTGAGGAAAGATGCTCCCTTCTTCTTTGACAGTGGAGAACAGCTGATATGTCTATAAGGAGTTACAGAGGCCACATGGTTTGGACTAGAAACTGGTGTGGATGGGGAAGAGGAGAGATTTTAACTACAGGAACTTCTCCAAGGTGAAGAACACTTTCCAAGAATCGATCTGAGATTCTCCTCCCCTTCCTTCCCAAGAGATGTGCCTTTCTCACACAGCTTCAAGTGTTTCCCCCTCCAAACACAAACATTTTTTCACATTTTTTTCTTCTGCCACCTCTTTTCTCGTCCTGTCCAATGAGAGAAGGCAGGAGCAGCAGTGCAACTCCAACCTGCCATACAAGTCCCAGCAAAGCCCACAAGGTGTAAGCAGGGTCCCAGTTTGAAAGATCCTTTTTGCTTCAGCTTTTCCCTTGTTGCCACTTGCTCTGACTCCTTATTCCAGTTAGTCAATCTGTCCCAAATTGGTGCCACTCTGAACCACAGAAGCATTGTCCTGTTCCCAAGCCTCACAGGAGTTTTCCACCCACATGCACCACCATTAGCAAAAGACACAGCTAAGGGAATGAGCTCACACAGGCAGGCAAAAGGCAGGAGACAACCCCTCACAAAGTGATCAGTAAGTGCAATGGTTTTAAGGGACCCTGAAAAGAAGTTTCCCTGGTTTTCCTCGTCTTTCTTTCAGTACTTTGACTGAAAGCCACCTGCTTCCCTGTTATTCTCACTCCCCCTCCCCCGATCTTTCCATTGGCCCCGGGCGGGGGGACTACTGCCCACTTTGGGAATCACTGTTCTAAGATAAGGATTACATTTTATATTTTCTTTGTATCCTGTGCCATTTTACCTGTACTTACTGCATCTACAATACTTACAGATTTTTTTCCTAATTGGTATTTTTAAGGAATGCTGGATTAAAATGAGGTAGTCTTTCATTTTCTTTTTGCTCTCCACATGTCCATATACCAGCCACAGAAGCATCATGTTTCTAACACATTTCCAGTAGAATTCAGAGACATATCTGTGTTAGCCTTGAAATATTAGTACACAAAGGGATCTTGTAGCATCTTTGAGACTAATTGTGCGAAAGAAGTTGTAGCATGAGCTTCGTAGATTTGGTCTACTTCCTCAGATGCATACAGAGTGAACTGATGCCCAGGAAGGACATTTATAGATTGTATAAATACCCATGGAAATGTAAAATTTGTGGGTATGGTGATGAGGTGGCAAGTTCAGTTTAAACAGTATTTCCAGTAGTTCACCAAGTTACCAGAGCTTGTGGTATGGAGAAATCATGTATGTATTTGGCAGTCAACAGGATGAGCTGACTGCTGTTAAGAGAATGTTCCTGTTCAAGCAGAAATGAGATTTCCTCATTGTAGGAGCTGTAACCTGAAGTTTGAAGAGATTGGGAACATATCAGTTCTACTTTTAGATTGGTCTTCCAAGATGCGATAGTGTGACACAATAGCATGTACAAGCGACCACCATGGGACACTCTGCCCTTCCTAACTTGTACATGTTTCATAGCTATCAAATTTTCCTTCTGCTTTTCCTTCATATGTGATCTGCTTTATACAGTATATATATTCTGTCCTTTGACTGAAGTTACAGAATTGTATTGTGTTGAAAGGGAAGCTATTGGTAGAATCATAGAATCATAGGAGTAAGTTGACATGAGTATGTTTTAACATTTACTCAAGAAGCTAATATTTCTGTTCCCAAGGGTTTGAATTAGGCTAGATCCTAATGGTAGCTGACTAGCCTTGCAGAGGATGTTGGAATAATCATTATAAATGTTGTGAGCCTCTCCAATTACTTAGGTGCAAATATTTCTGGACATTTTGTTGCTCCTGAAAGCCCAGTCATGGTTAGGATTCCTCTTTATAAACTCTGTCTTGTGGGAAACTTGTACCTCTGTGATATTTAGATAAAATTGTTCACAGTCTTCAGTTTAGTTAAAATTGTTTATACCCCTCAGATGTGGCTACTGTCAGGTATTCTACATGATGGTGTTTATGAAGGTAGTTTGTAAGCTTCATTCATTTATTCATTCATTCACCAAGCAGCTACTTATTTTGCATGTTGATTAGCCTGGAACATATAATTTCAGTATTGCTTCCATTTACATTTAAAGCTCAGTTTAAGCCATTACTTTTAACTGGTAAATGTTCTGATTAGCCTAATCCCAACACAATTTAGAAGTCACTTAATTTATTATCATCAGAAGCAGCGTGTGGTCTGAGCAGGGAGGCATCCCACTTCCATATGGTAAAACACTTTACTCCTGGACCATGTGCCACTGGTCTTTATGTCTCATTGAAATCTTGTCGGTAAGCCATGGGTGTGTGCTGAGTTAACACGACAAGAGTATGTGGAATAGAATTCTCAATAGTAATGCAGAATTTATGGTGTTTAATGGACTTCAAGCCTAGATGGTTTCCAGACATGCTGTGTAAGATTGGCTGGCTTCTTTTGGTGATGCTTTATATGTGATTGTAGAAAGAATGTAATGTGTTAGAGTAGATTAATGCTTTATAATAATAAATGGTATTTTATTGGTTTTATTATGAAGCCATTGGAATGAGGTAGCTTAGAAGTTTAATTATAAATTTCCTCATGCATGGGTGTGACATGTGAGAGTAATACAAACTGTAAGGAGGAGTATTATTACAAATGACAACAGTGTTGCTATACTAACATCCCACATACAGTTCTCATTTACGTTTCAGAGTTAAAGTGAGTTATGAGTTCAGTGCCAACCAGGGGCACAGGGTCGACTTAGCCTGGCATCCTTCCGAGGTCACTAAAATGAGTATCCAGCTTGTTGGGGGCAATTAGCTCACACATTGTAAACCGCTTAGGGAATGCTTAAGTGCACTGATAAGCAGTATAGAAATGTACTTGCTATTGCTATCGCTTGCTAAAGTGTCAGTACAGTGGTAGATTTACTGTCCCTGCCAGAAAACTCAAATGATCTGGGAAGCTGAAGGTGTAGTTTGAGATGGGAGCCTGAGAGGAGTTTGCTGAAAGGGCAATGTGCTTGTACTTCAGGCCTTACATGCATCTGTGACACTCAGCACAGTCCTGTTTCTGTTTACTCTGAACTCGTCTTCAGTAGAGGATAGAATTGTAGGTAAGGATGCTTAGAATTGTGACCCCAGGTCAACAGAACAATTAGGAAGCTGATAGCCTTTTTTCCTCCAATTTTGTTATATGGAAGCAAACTTCAGCATTTCTACACACTCCATTCCACCTACCAGTAGTTCTCCATATAAGTGTCAAGCAGACATGATGCACTCATTTCCATAAAATGAATTGAGAAAAGGAAACCAAGACCAGAAATTATAGTGATCTATTACTGTTCATAGTCTTAGATTTTACATAAACCTTTTCTGCTTACATAGATTTTTTAGAAATGATTTTTGAGGGAGTAAATATGTGAACTCCTTATCTTAAGCATTTTATTCATCATTCTAAAAGAAAATGTTCCATAATCCATTTTTCATTTCCCCAGAGGAAAACAAATAGAAAGTCTCTAGGCCAGGAAAGAAAGCTAGGCTCCTCAGGATTTGTTTCTGCAGCTGTCAAGCAAGGAATCTGACTATGAAAGAAAGGAGAAAAGTTCTTCTGAGCCAGACCCTAGCTTACTTTAGTTGCCAGAACCCCTCTCCTGTTCCTCTCCACCCACCACACTAAAGAACACCTTGCTCTCCCTGCCCTGCCTCATCTGTCTGCCTGTCTGCCTCTTTTGCTTTCAGAAACTCTGCAAGTGTGCTCACTAGGGGACTCCTCTGAGTAGCAGGCCTTCAGAGTCTCTTTCTATCTGGTAGAAAATCAGAGAGGGAGAGAGGGGACCAGGAGAAGACCCCCTTCCTTGGATCCCTCCCTGTCATGCATAGCTCGGAGTCCCTTTCCTTCTGATCCCAACCCAGAGTTGCTGAGCCAGCCAGCCCACAGTCGCCCACTGGCAAACTTGTCTGTTGTGCACATTTACTCCTGGTAAAAAGTTGAGAAGAGCACTATCATCCAAATTTTCTACCAGCCCTGAATCTACTGCATGAATGTCAGTAAGCAGAAGTCATCAAGGAAGGCATTTCTGCTGTTACTTAGTTAAATTAGTTAGTTAACATGCTGCAGGACCTGGCTTTCTGTTCTGAGCAGGATGACAGTGATCTGGGAGTGGAGGAACTCTCTGTAGTTCTGTTGTTGTGGACTGATCACTACCTGGTAGGGCTTAGATTTACTGGGATTCAGAGCCTCTGCAGCGGTGGTGAGCCGATTAAGATGGTCCACCCCAGGAGGCTTATGGATCTGGATGGATTCCTGATGGCTCTTAGGAAGTTTTCTGTTGCCTTGGCAGGTGATCCCGTCAAAGCCCTGGCAGATCTTTGGAATAGAGAAATGGCCAGGGCAGGGGAAAACAATTACTCCTAAACGTCACTTCCTACGCAGTGGAGCAAAACATGCCCCTGGGTTCACAAGGGAGCTGGCAGTGATGAAACAAGTGGGACAGAGACTAGAGTGATGATGGTAGAAGACTTGGGGTGAGTCTGACTAAAAATGGACTAGGGCCCATTGGAAGGCCTATGCCAAGACAATGGAGCTGCCACCATTGTGTCTGCACAGTGTCATCCAGTGGAGCTGTTCCGACTGGTCAGGGGCCTTTTACATTCTGGCCCCCAAGAAGAAAAGAAAGACCATTCAACAGCTCGCTTTGAAGAATTTGTAAGACACTTTGCAGACAAAATTGCTTGGATTTACTCTGACTTGGATGCTGTAGTTGACACAGGTCCAGTGGATGTAATCTTGGCACCTGCTTGTCCTGTATTGTTGGGTAAGTTGTGCAGGCGGAGGATGTTGACAGGATCCTTGGAGAAGTGAGGACTACCGCATGCATACTGGATCCTTGCCATTCCTGGCTTCTGAAAGCAGCCAGATAGGGACTGGCCGATTCGGTAAGGGGAGTGACAAATGCCTCACTGCAGCTAGGCAGATTTCCATCCTTTCTAAAGGAGGCTGTGATGATTCTGTTATTGAAAAAGACCACCCTGGATCCTACTATTTTGGATAACTATAGGCCAGTCTCTAATATTCCATTCTTGGGCAAGGCTCTGGAGGGAGTGGTGGCCTCCCAGCTTCAGGGATTTCTGGATGAAATGAATTATCTAGATCCATTTCAGTCTGGCTTCAGACTTGGCTATGGGACGGAGACAGCTTTGGTCGTCTTGGTGGATGACCTACGCAGGGAACTGGACAGGGGCAGTGTGTCCCTATTGGTCCTGCTGGATCTCTCAGTGGCATTTGATCCCATCGACCATGGTATCCTTCTGGGCTGCCTTTCTGGAATAGGACCTGGGGGCACTGTTATGCAGTGGTTCCAGTCTTTCTTGGAGAGGTGAACCCAGAAGGTAGTGCTGGGGGACTCCTGTTTGACTTCTCGGCCGTTGGCCTGTGGGGTCCCTCAGGATTCTGTTCTATCCCCCATATTATTCAACATATACATGAAACCTCTGGGAGAGGTCATCCCAAGTTTTGAGGTATAGTGTCACCAATATGCTGATGACACCCAACTCTATCTTTCCTTTCCATCTGACTCTCCATCTGTCAGGGATGCTTAGATTTGGAGTTCCTGCATGGCAGGGGGTTGGACTGGATGGTCCTTGTGGTCTCTTCCAGCTCTATGATTCTATGACTCCAAGGAAGCTGTCGCTGTACTGAACCAATGTTTGGTGTCACTAAGGGACTGGATGAGGGCAAACAAATTGAAGCTTAATCCAGACAAGACACAGGTGCTCCTGGTCATTCGTAAGGCAAATCAGGGAATAGGGATTGAGGCAGTGCTGGATGGGGTTACACTCCCCCTGAAACCTCAGGCTCGCAGCTTGGGTGTATGTGCACCAGCTGGCTACGGTGACACATGCCTTGATTACATCCTGTTTGGACTACTGCAATGCACTCTGCGTGGGGCTGCCTTTGGAAATTGTCCAGAAATTTCAGTGGGTTCAAAACTCCGCAGCCAGAATGCTGATTGGGGCCAGTTACAGGGAGTGTGTAACTCCCTTGTTAAAACATCTTCACTGGCTACCTGTTCGTTTCCAGGCACAATTCAAAGTGCTGGTCATGACCTATAAAACCCTACATGGTTTGGGTCCAGACTATTTGAGAGATCATATCTCCCCATGAACCTGCAAGAGCCCTAAGATCTGCAGGAGAAAGCTTTCTCTCGGTCCTACCAAAATCACAAGCTCGCCTGGTGAGGACACGAGAGAGAGCCTTCTCAGTGACTGCTTCCACCTTGTGGAACTTTCTTCCACAGGAGGCTAGACCCTGCTGGCCTTTCATTGGCAAGCAAAAACATTTTTAATCAAGCAACTTTTTAAAATCACGCAGGCCTGATTTTATTGGGGTGGGGGTTGTTATTGTTCTGTATTACATTTGTAACTTTCGTATATTTATGTGATTTTACATTGGATATAGATGATTGAATTGTTTTGAATTTTATGCGATTTTAAATGTTTTATCTGTGAGCTGCCTTGGGTTTCTCCAGAGACAAAGGCAGCATATAAATCAAAGAAAGAAAGAAAGATTAAGTATTTGTTTTTCATTTAAAACACAGTTTGGATGCAGTTTTGGTTATATATTTCTAGCACATTACTGAAGTTTGTTGCCTTCATAGTTAATTTTTTGTCTGAACTGTTATTTATTTATTTATTTAAAATACTTTTGTCCCTTTCTGTTTTTTAGGGGAACTCCCAACATGTCTAAACATATAAGCACAAGTCTTTATGCTTAAATTAGAAAAATAAATAACACACAAAAATATAAAACATCACAAATTAGAAATTGAAACTGTGTCACAAATATCCTATTATTAAAATACAGCACTCAGGAAAATCCACTGAAAGATGATTGTTTAATACTGTACTGTCAAAGCAGAACTAGCTCTCTTGAGAGAAAATGGTAGAACCGGGAAAGTTTTGTCCCTTGTGCCCACTTGTATTACATCTGATGCTAGAAGGATGTAAAACAGGACATCAAAATCTGATATCCATGTTCTGACAGGTTTTTGTGAGTTAAAGCAGTTCTTGATACATTGTCATAGAATCATAGAATCATAGAGTTGGAAGAGACCACAAGGGCCATCCAGTCCAACCCCCTGCCATGCAGGAACTCCAAGTCAAAGCATCCCTGACAGATGGCCATCCAGCCTCTGCTTAAAGACCCCTAAGGAAGGAGACTCCACTACACTCCGAGGGAGTGTGTTCCACTGTCGAACAGCCCTTACTGTCAGGAAGTTCCTCCTAATGTTGAGGTGGAATCTCTTTTCCTGCAGTTTGCATCCATTGTTCCGCGTTCTAGTCTCTGCAGCAGCAGAAAACAAGCTTGCTCCCTCCTCAATATGACATCCCTTCAAATATTTAAACAGGGCTATCATATCACCTCTTAACCTTCTCTTCTCCAGGCTAAACATCCCCAGCTCCCTAAGGCGTTCTTCATAGGGCAAGGTTTCCAGACCCTTCACCATCTTAGTTGCCCTCCTTTGGACATGCTCCAGTTTCTCCACATCTTTTTTGAAATGTGGTGCCCAGAATTGGACACAGTATTCCAAGTGGGGCCTGACCAAAGCAGAATAGAGTGGCACTATAACTTCCCTTGATCTAGAAACTATACTTCTATTGATGCAGCCTAAAATTGCATTGGCTTTTTTAGCTGCCGCATCACACTGTTGACTCATGTTCAGCTTATGGTCTACTTGGACTCCTAGATCCCTTTCACATGTGGTCTCATTCAGCCAGGTGTCCCCCATCCTATATCTGTGCATTTCATTTTTCCGCCCTAAGTGCAGAACCTTACATTTCTCCGCATTGAATTTCATTTTGTTAGCACTGGCCCAGCTTTCTAGTCTATTCAGGTCATTTTGAATTTTGATTCTGTCCTCTGGGGTATTAGCTACTCCTCCTAGTTTAGTGTCATCTGCAAATTTGATAAGTATGCCCCCAATTCTGTCATCTAAGTCGTTAATAAATATATTGAATAGGACTGGGCCCAGGACAGAACCCTGTGGGACCCCACTGGTCACTTCTCTCCAGGATGAAAAGGAGCCATTGTTGAGCACTCTTTGAGTTCGGCCAGTCAACCAATTACAAATCCATGTAACAGTTAACTTGTCTATCCCACATTTTGCAAGCTTGTTTTGCAAGCTTGTCCTTTGCTGTTTAAGGCTTTAAATTTTGAAAGAAAAAAGAGCACTTTCAAATTCATCCCAGAAGCAAATTTGTGACCCCATTGGTCACAATGTTGAGACCGTAAGCGGTAATCCTGCCTGCAAGCTCTAATTACCGTCTTGCTCTGAAATGCAGCTGCCAATTGAAATTTCATCACTGCTTTTGGAGGCAGCCTATGCAGGCAGTATTATGATAATCTAAACCTGATTTGATGTCTCTAGAAAAAGATGCTGTTGATGTACTAATTGAAGCACTCCCAGCTATTGCTACTTCCGGGATGGTGGAATTCAAAATTGAGGACCTAATTTTTGAAAAGGAGTGTATTCTTATATCAAACAGGTTATATATCTGTTCCCAGGTTGCTCCATTGAACATTATTTCCATCTAGTTCTGATTAAGTTTGAGTTTATTGAACCATATTTATTCAAGAAGTGGTTAAGAACCTAGCTCCTTGAGCTAAGATTATTCCTAGTCTTTGATTAAAAATAGCTAGGGGTCATATAATGATTCCACTAATTTTGAACTTAAATGGAAAATTGCTTTGCAATGCTCATTTAAGGTTTTCTGGATCTCTTCCAATATAGCCTAAACACAGTTCTTCGGAGGGAGAGCCCTTGGGGATCAAGATTCAGTCCTGAGTATGTGGTGTTCACTGAGCTTATCTGATGGAGCCTGCACTCGGATAAAGGCCAGTTGTGCAGTTTTTTTTAACTATTGGTCTTGGCTTTTGTAGTAACTGAGGGCCTGATCTATACAGGTTCCACTCTATCAGATTCTAAAATTACTGAAATGAAGCAAAATTATAACAAGATAACATGCAGTTTATTGAATATATAAGGTTGTTTTGTGGATGCAGACAATGATTAATAAATACAAAAAACCTTCATATAATCCCTTAGTTGATGGAAGCTGAAATTTCTTGCAGCCAATGGCTCCTGGAGACTGCTGCACGGGCTGGCAAGCAAATCCTTGGACAGCTAGCTTCTTTCCTCACCTTCCAAGTTGAGAACATATAGTGTTTTAAAGATCTTATCTCTCTTTCTAGAGGTCTTAAGAAATATAAGCTGGGAAACAAATCACTTTCTTAAGGCCCCTACATCCTTTGTTCCCGTGGGATATATGATAGCTAAAAAGTCTTATTAGGGGATTAGGCAAGAGGAAGTCAGACATCTGTAGGTAGCTTACATCTGAAGCTGTACTTGCCTATCAGCTAAGCTATATGAAAAGTCTACCTTTCTAATGAAGCTCTTATCTACTGTATAGCTACCTCAAGTCCTTTCACACGAAGAGTGTTGAAATGTTCTATATAGGACACAGTAACAGCTCACTATTCCTTTCTCACCTTTCTTCCAGTATTGGTTTCACTAATTAAGTAGCTTGAGGTGGCTAAACTATGTGTCAGTCTGAATGCTTCTCAACAAGAGAAGCTATAACAATTCTGATTTCTTTTCTTGGGATAGTTTTGCTCCAACCATACAAACTGTCCTATCAAAATGAATGAGTTTGTGAAGAAAGATGGCAATTTTTACATTTTTTGGTCTTTATATTACTCCTCAGCTGTATTATATACTTCATAGGCTTTATTGTATTTCTGGTTATATGAAGTTAGAAAACTCTTGGGAAGAACATAATTATGGTTTTAGCTGACAAGAGGTCATGTTTTTAATGTTTTCTAGTAAGTTGCAGTTATGATCTATTGGAGATAGACAAAAGGGTAAATTAAAAACATGATTCTAGCCTCATAATTCTTATTTGAGAATTGGTTCACATTTGTGAAGACTTAGACTCCTCTCAGAATCTAAATACTATTCAATTAAAAAAAATCATTTCCAAAAAAGTCAACACAGGGGCTGAGTATACAGTAGTATATATAGAGTCCAGGTTGCCAGGTAAAGTGAGGAGTTACTTGTCCGTTCTTAAGAGGCAGAAAAGAAATATATGGAACTCTCCAATCTACCTGATGCAGGTTCTTGTTTTACCCAAAAGTAGAATTGAAATAATCTGAATTATTTCACTTTGCTTAGAAGTAAAATGTTTCTAGCAACAAAGACCCTTTCTGTGAGCTACTGTGTAGGCCGTTGATAAAATTTTGGTTTTTTTGTCTGATACAGTGGCCCCTTCCTATACAGGGGATCTGTTCTAGACACACACACCCCCCCCCGTGTAAGGGAAATAAGGTTAAATCCCTTTATGTGCTATGGCGGCACGTTCCCATTTTGTCCTCCACAGCTTGCTGTACGCATAAACTCAAATCTGTGTACAGCAAGCCCGCATATGGCATGAGCACACTGCATCTTTTATGATTTGATTTTACTGAGCAAGCAGTCCAGAATACAGTCGACAAGCAGTACTGACCGAGTTACTCCAGAATGGTAGAACCAGTGCTCTAGTTTCCTCCTTATTCCTGAAGTTTCATGGGGGCAATAATTAGTTAAATAATATTTTTACAAATGTCATTTAGTATATTGACTGAATTCAGTGACAACAGATCACAGCTTTGCTCTCGTAGTAACTCACATGCCGAATGACTTATTGGTTGCTACAGGTTGAAAAGCTTTGCTGGCTCTTCAAGAATTTTTAATCTACATTCTGGGAGAACAGAGCTACTGTTTAATAATAGTGAAAGAGGACACTTGTGGTGTAGCTACTAATGTAGCACTAAAAATTATCCAGTTAAAATATTCACTTCAAATCAAGACACCTATCCTTCCCTTCCAGAATGTGTTCATTATGGAAGGGACAGAGCAGATGGGTGGGAAGGAGTGGCCCAAGTCTGTTCCGGCTGCAAGTGGATCAGGACCATGCCGACCACAAGGCTCACTCCAAAATAGTCTGCCGCCGCTGGCTCCAACCCGTATCACCAGCAGCTCAGTTATCCAGGCTCCTCTTTGCATTACATTTCCACAGCATTGGAGTGGCTTCGGGCCACATTGGAAGCTTGCATTATTTGAATGCCATGCTCCAGAGTGGCTGAAAGCTGCTTATTTTTGCCCGTCTATTCCAGGCCTTAGCCTTAAAACTAGGAGAACTTTGAATTATTTATATTGGTTGAATGTTTAAATGTTTCATAATTGTATTTATATAAATTAGTTGTGCTCTGACCTGCTCTATGAATGCTTTTTGCCTTGAGATGTGGTATAAATACATACAATACTCACAGGATTGTCACTTCAAAGCCTGATTTTACTTAAGCAATCAGATTTTTACTTTCTAAATCACTTGGCTGAAATCCTTATGTATTCAAGAATGGGTAAGAAGGTTTGTTGTGTTTTTGTTATTGCTACCCTCTTGCATTACTTTTTTCATTTTTGGAATGAAGTTCTGAATATACAGCTTAAGTTCTCTAGTTCATTACTTTGGACTTGTTTCATTGGGAACATAGTCTTCTGTATCATGTTTATTTGCAGGTCAATAGCAGCTCAGGATTAAAGCATTGTTTCACATGACAAAATACTCAGCTTTTTAAGTGGCTCATATGTGTCCACATGCAATTTTTTCTACCTTTTCTTTGAGTTTTCTCTTTCACCTATTCAGTTAAAAAAATCCTTTATCTACAAGATGTTTTTGGTTAGATGGTTGATGAGCTTAAATTCACAAAGTGGGGCAGGAGCTGTGTGAAATAAATGGTGCAAAGAGTTAAGTGTAATGTGATGAAATGATACAGTATAGTTTCTTCAACAATTAAGAACTTTGAAACTGTTTTGTTTTTTTTTAATTTCAGAATTTGGCGTTCACTTGGCAGAATTGACTGTAGATCCTGAAGGAGCATTGGCAATACGTCAGGTCAGTCTTTCCTGAATTTGGTGGTACCAAGTTATTCCTGTTGCTTACATCAAGATCAACAATTAATTTCAGAGACTGTGCACTGTCTTGCATTACAATTCGCATTACAATTCTTCCCTCATCATTGCCCCTTGTAAATGTTGAGGATAGGAAAAATAACCATAAGCCACACAAACATTAGATCTCTATGAGACCTTTAGAGTTCTATTAACTTCTCACTCATTTACTGTATATTTGGCCCTTCATATCCACAAATTCTGCTTCCACTGATTACAGCATCCATGGCTTGAAAATATTCCAACAGGGAGGGGATTCAAAAAGGAAAACTTGATTTTGCCATTTTATATGAGGGACATCATTTTACTGCACTAATGTATATAATGGGACTTGAGCATCCTCGAGGGTCCTTGGAAACCCCAGTGGATAGCAAAGGCCCACTGTAGTATAATGGAAAAGCATGAATATCTAGAACATGGCCACATAGCCTTAAAGCTCCACAAAAAACTATGGATTCCGGCCATGAAAGCCTTCGACTCCACAATATCTAGAAAGTTATAAATGATGGATGAGAATCTTGTGGCCTAGTATTAAACTGCAGTTCTTAACATTCCTTACCAGTAGCTGTGCTTGCTAGGGCGATTGGGAATTGCAGTCTAGCAGCACATGGAAAATCTCATAATTACCATCCCTATAAAAAATTAAGTGGTCACATGAGTTTTGGGTAACATTGTTCAAATAAATTTAGTAAGGAAAGTATATGAATAGTATCCAGTAAAACTATTTACATTAACAATATGAAATACAATGAATGGGAGATGAAATCAGCATAAGTCCAATTGGTTTAGGATTAAAAGGTCTAAAACTGTACTGGGAAACCGGAATGTATTTGTCCTATTTGTCTCACTATGAAAAGCGAGAAATTTGGGCATCAGGTAAGCCTGTCTGGAGAAAGATTTCCTCAGATGGGGCACAATTGCTCTCCCTACTGTTCACCTACTGTACCTTGGTTAATGGGGAACAAACATGTGGAGAAGGAGCATTGATGGTTACCTCAGTAATTAACATGGACAGAGTAATATGAAAGGTAAACTTTGGGTAATCTGTTCCTAAACTGTGAAGGGGTTTAAAACATCAATACCATCATGCTAAATTGTTCCACAAAATGGACTAGGGGGCAGTACAGATTAAGGGCTGGTAAGAAATGTTCCCAGAACCTAATCCCCATTAGTAATTTAGCAATTGTGTTTTTGAATTAATTGGACAGCCCTCCAAGGTAGCCCCATGTGTAACATGTTACAGTAATCTAACCTAGATAACCTTAACTATGGCGAGCCTATCTCTATCTAAAAGTTATGAATTGGCTTATTAGACAAAGCTATTAAAAAGCATTACATACTGTGAAGCCTGTTTAGGCCTTGGACCTTTTGATAAAAGGCAAACTTGTCTGTTTTTTTAATTTGTCTGGTAGTCTATATTAAGAGCAACTAGAAAATATGTAATAATAATAATAATAATAATAATAAATTTTATTTCTAACCCGTCCCTCTGCACAGCAACCGGGGCAGCGTACAACAAATTTTAAAAACAAGCAAGAGTTTAAAAACATCCCTTCAATACAGTCCCTAACCCTCTCACCCCTTAAAACTAGATTAAATCAATACAAAGTTAAAATAGCAATTAAAACACACAGCACAGTAGAAACCAGTTTTGGACAGCATAGGCAGTGGCATTCACGGGGGTGAGTGGACTCCTTTCCACTGAGCCGGGAACTTATTCCAGGAAGGCCTACCAGAAAAGATCCATGTTTACTGCTTTTTTAAAGCTATCTAGGGTGGAAATAAGACAGATCCCGTCCCGCAGGCCATTCCATATCCTGGGAGCAGTCGCGGAAAAGGCCCTCTGGGAGGTCTGCGACAGCCTGGTCTTCATAGACTGTAGCAGATTCCTCCCAGAGGATTGGAGCGTGCGAGGGAGATCATATGGGAAGAGGCGATGCCTGAGATAAGATGGACTCAAGCCATGTAGGGTTTTAAAGGTTAAAACCAACACCTTGTACTGTGCCCGGAAACTAATCGGTAGCCAGTGGAGAGCTTTAAGCACAGGTGTTATGTGTTCTCTCCTAGATGTTGCGGTAATTAACCTGGCTGCCATGTTTTGTACTAGTTGAAGTTTCCGGGTTAGGCACAAGGGTAGCCCCATGTAGAGTGCATTGCAGTAATCCAAACGTGAGGTTACCAGAGCAAGTACCACAGATTCCAAATCCCTCATATCCAGGAAAGGACGCAGCTGGTGTATCAGCCGAAGCTGATAGGCGCTCCTGGCCATCGCATTCACCTGACTAGTCACGTGAAATGACAAATCTAGGAGTACCTCCAGACTACGAACACAGTCCTTAGAGGAGAGTGTGACTCCATCCAGGACTGGAGGTTGTATACCCAGACCTGGTTTCAGGCCCGTGACTGTGAGTACCTCCGTTTTGTCTGGATTTAGTCTCAGTCTGTTTTTCCTCATCCAATCCATTACTGCACCAAGACAGTCATTGAGAGGAGAGACGCCATCTGAAGTCTGGGCCGACAATCTAGTCATGGAGAAGTATATCTGAGTGTCATCAGCGTACTGATGACACCGCGCTCCATGCCTCCAAATGATCTCACCCAGCATACTCAGTATGTTTTTATTATATTATATTATTATTATATTATTTGGTATTATTGACTGTACCACCCCACAATTTGTATTTGTATTTTTCTCTTTGTCCTTCAAAATAATATTATTGAAGTGGAACTTCACCAGAAATCTGATGGATTTATTGGTATAAATATGTATTTTCAGTGACATAAAATAATTATACTGCGATGTTATGGGCACTTGTAAAATGATTCATAATTAATATATGTTCCTACAATAATTATGTTTCATACAGCTTCTTTTTCTTTTGGGGGTTTGCAGCTGTTGTGTTTTCAGTTAGGTAAGAGGAAAACCAGTATTAAACAGTGCCCAATCTTCAACTGTGACAAACTGTTGAGAAGGAGTATGGTTAATTATATTTCAGGAGAATTAGCATGATTGTAGCCCCTCTGCCCATCTCATGCCATAGGTCATCCATTGGAACAACCAAGGCAGTGTCAGTGCCAGAACCAGATCTAAATATGCCTTGAACTGCAAAAAGAGGTACTTTAAATTAAAATAGGAAGGTTTTGCTGAAATATGTCCCAAATCCCCCTAAAAGATACTGGTGTTGCACAGCAAATGTGTTCACTGTGCCCAAGAAGGGATTATTAGTTTCACTGAGAAGCAGGATATCATATAAACCAAGCTGTTTCAGAAGTACTTCACACATCCTGACATAAATATTAGAGCGTTCTTGGGATTAAAATAAACCAACTGGCTTTGATATAAATTCAGTTTTAAGTGTTTAAAACCTGGTCCTTGTGAAGTTAAGTAGCCTACTGGGAGTAGCTTATGTCTGCGCTTAAATTTCTCTAATTGAAATTGAAAATAATATAGGATGAACCCTGCCAGTCCAGAGGTGTGCCATTATATTGCAGTGTTGCTCTTAGCATTTTTTGTCTTCGTGGTATGGCTGCTCTTGCCTTAAATTAAGGCTGAACAATGAGGAGTGCAGAAAATCAGATCTTTGGATATGGTGTCATGCAAGCAAGTATGCTGTGATTTATAAAAATGATTTTTGTATTTATAGCCTTGATTCTGTACACTTGCTCGTTTCCTAATACAAAAATAAAATCCTAGTTCCTTTTGCAGAGATGAGATTGTATATGTCATAGCTAAAATATATTTTATGACACTTTGGTACCAAAAAAAACCCAGACTGCATTTGAACTTATATTTGAGAGTTTTGCTCATTATATGACCTATGTAAAGGACATTTGAAATGAAATTTGATCATCTTGGTATTTTACATTTTTGTTGTTTTTCTCACAGCTGGCATCTGTGATTTTGAAGCAGTATGTAGAAACTCACTGGTGTTCCCAATCAGAGAAATTTAGACCTCCTGAGACGACCGAAAGGGTAATGCTTGTTTTAAACATTTTATTACATACTCTCCAAGTTTAGAAAAATATATATCTTGCATTCTGTGATAAAGACATTTATATAATAAAGTATCGTTTTCTGTTGGACACATTTGCTAGATATTTATTGCTGTATGACTAGTGATAATACAGATTAGTTTTGTGCAAATGGTGTACTCCACTGAAGAGAGGTTTGGATTTGATGGGCCATGAGTCCCTTTCCAACACTAGGATTCTATGTTGGTCCCTTGATAAAGCATTTATCCCTTTCATCCACAGGCAAAAGCTGCCATTAGGGAATTGCTTCCCAATGGGTTGAGAGAATCAATCAGCAAAGTGCGTTCAAGTGTTGCCTATGCAGTATCAGCAATAGCTCATTGGGACTGGCCTGAAGCTTGGCCTGAGCTTTTCAACCTGTTGATGGAAATGCTGGTTAGTGGGGATCTGAATGCAGTGCATGGAGCTATGAGAGTGCTTACAGGTATGTGTATATTCTATGAGCTTGACTTGAATTCCATAACACTTTAATATGCTGAGATTAAAAAAAATTGGGATCTTAAAAAGAAATATGGGCTGGCATCCTGCAGTCTTTACAATGTTGTAAACTAGACTTACAACCTTGTTAGTTTTGCTTTTCACATTTGTGATTGTGGCAAATTGATCACAAATGCCCCCTAAAACCCACCTTACAAGCCCAGCTGCTGCACCAGCTAAAGGTGTCCTGTAGCACTAGCAGCAGGAAGCTGAAAGATGATATGTCCGGTCCCCTCCCACCAGTGACAGAGGAATGTAAATATGTTGCCCATGTTAGATGGCAGAGGAATTTAAATATGTTGCCCATGTTAGAGCTTGGACAAGTAATTGCTTCTTAGAATAACCGTGGGCATACTGATGTTCCTTTTCCAAAAAGCCGTAATGACTAATACTGGTAATGCAGTCACTTCTTCAACTTCATGAATAACATTTACTCATTTACTTCTAAAATGGAAGGGTCGCAGAGTTGTCATTCTGGGATTTTCAACCATTTTCTATTTTAAGCATAGTTTTGATTATAATACAGTTACTCAAAAGTAACACATTATTAATACTTTACTGTTAAAGTAATGAAAACTAGTATCTTTTTTTAAAAAAAGTTATTCCCTAGAGCATTGCTTCTCAAGAATAATATCTTAAGCTCTATGCTACTTTACCAGAAAATTGTAACAAAGGGTGAGACTAAACTTAGGTTTTTCATATTTAATGAAGTCTAATCTTTCAGCCACTTATGTCTTTCTCTGAAATCACACTGAATTTTCAGAGAGAGAGAGAGAGAGAGAGAGAGATGGCAGATGGTAGTTTAAATCAAAGATGAAAGGCTGCTAATGTCAGCTTGTTTTCATGGACCCCACCATCATAGTTCCTAAGCTTTGAAAATAAATTTGTCAATTTGTTATGGATCTGTCATGTGTCTGCCACACAAGCTGAGGATTGGAGTGTATCTTGGGTAGATAGTTTCAAACAACTAATACTTAATTCTTTATTATTTTCATAACAGACCAAGTCTACTTCTCACAGAGGTATTGTGATGATAAGAAAACTAGGCTAGAATTCTTCAACCTGGCAATTTATTCATTTCTTGTAGAAAGATTTGTTTTTAAGCTGAGGAGACTTTGATCATGAGAGCCCCCAATTACAGTCTGATGGAGTAAAACCCAGACATAAATTTACAACCTCTGTGAGAACTGAGTTCTGATTCATATAATAATAGGAATAATTTAATCCTTCTTTTGCTTAGTTATGAACCTGTATACCATCAGAATTGTTGAACAGTTTGGAAGTGAGTAGTACCACGGTGGAAGTACATTTTGGTTGTGTAAGCATATTCTTGTTTGACTTTCCTAGAGTTTACACGGGAGGTGACTGACACACAGATGCCCCTTGTTGCTCCAGTTATTCTACCTGAGATGTATAAGATATTTACAATGGCAGAGGTATGAGTAAAAACTTGTTTTCCCTTTGGTAGGATTAGCAAAATAAATCTATTTTAAAGGAACTGTCAGTATGTTTCATTTACTGTGAGTTCATGGTCTCCTCTAGTTCACCTTCTAGATAGGTCCTGTGAGATTTTGTAGGAAACTTGAAATGAAAGAGTGCAGAGAGAACGATCTTAGGTGTGTCCCAGGTTTTCAAACACTACTGCAAGTAGGTGGTAGCTTTTCCCATAGTAGCTTCTACTGTCCACAAAGGTGCTCCACCTCTCCTTCATCATTTCCTAGTTAGAGAAGAGTCCCATTTCCTCTGCAGCCTAATGCTTGCAGCCAAATTTGGAATTGCCATCCAAATAAGAACAGCAGTGCCTCATACTCACTCAAAAGAGAACCATAAATACCAAAGAAAATACTCCACTCCTCCCTTCATAATGAAAGTAATGTCAGAGGGCAACCAAGGACATTTCTGTTTCAAAACAATACCCAAAACCCAATTTAAAAATAATTTCCATCCATGTGTTGGAATGTTGAGATCTGGCCAACCATCACTCACTCAGTTATTGGGACTTTCACAAGGGACCCTAAAGGTGGATTTCTAGGATTGTGGCAGAAGAAGCTCCCAGCATGTGAGATCCCCTGCAAACTGCAGTCACTTCCCAAGCAAAACTGCAGTTGCCCTGGAGTTTTGCTTGGGAAGTGCCAACCTTTTCTTCCAAACTGTCAATTACTATCATCAGGACTACCAGACCCTTTGCTTGCTTGCCCGCCCCCTTCCCCTCTCTCCTCCCCCATCTTGGACTCTTTCCCATCTGACAAAGAATGAAAATGGGGGATGGGGGGCTGAAGCATTTCTTTCACAAGCAACTAAAAGCTTTCCCCTCTGCAATTTTTTAAATTTTATTCATTATTTTTGTTTTCTTAATGCGTTAGCACTTCTTTGACTTTCTTCAGTAATTTTCTGGTTCTGTTCTGCTCCTCTGTTTTAAAATAATTCTGTTATGTAAAATAGAAGACACATGAGAAAATTAATTTGTGTTATATGTACAGAGGAATTTTTTTTAAATTGACTTTTTACTATACATAGTTTAATATAGTCACTAAGGAGAAAAATTAGTATTGTGAATGGCAGCAGCTGATAACATCCAGACAAGTACCAGGCCTTTTCTTGTTTTGACAAACTGCTTTTCTTCTGCTAGGTATATGGTATTCGTACAAGGTCACGTGCTGTAGAAATTTTCACCACTTGTGCCCATATGATATGCAACATGGAGGAATTGGAAAAGGTAAATTGTTGATTTCTTGTTTGCAAATTGTGTTGATTGTGGTGGAATAATATTTTAATATCAGGGAGTCATTCTTATTTGTAAGGTATGACATATGTAAAGCTAGTGATGTGGTCAAGGATGCCAAGAAGTATCATGGTTGAAAGGGGATCTGAACTTGAGTTATTCACAGATGAATTCTGTTCTCAACAACTCATTGACTTCTGCGATATGAATTGCTGTTTTTGTAGATTGGAAATAATTTCTTAGCAGAGGAAATTTTCAGTTGAGGGATTGGCAATTTCTCTTGTTTTTTAACATGAATGTAAAAAGAAAAAAAGTTTATTTAATAATGTATGGCAAGGGGGGGGACCCCTACTACCACCACCCCACAACCTCCAAGGTGGGCAGCTGCTTTGCTAACCTTGAGTATTCTATTAGAAATGAGCAAGCAGTGAGATTTTGATGAGGTTGGCTAAAATATACAAGTCAGCTGGTGTTGTTCTCCAAGAGCCATGCTTAGGAAATTGAGGAAACTAATTCCTGGCTGGGATATAAAGGCAGTTTATTGAGTATTGAAAAGCAATGGTACAGGACAAGGGAAGCAGAGCCCTTGCCTGGCTGTAGATGGAGGTGATGACAATAGTAAGGGTAAGCTGATACACCTGTCTCCATTCATGACCTTACTGTTGTGGTGTGAAAGGATGTGGTTGTATACACTTTAGTGGTAAATGGATTTCTTACAAAAAGTAAGAAACTGACTAAAACTATGATATGTTTTGGCATTGTGTATTTTGAGAGATTTAGAGATTCTGCAAGTAAATACAGTCAGCTGTTTGTATCCTCAGGAGTTCCATTCCAAAATCCTCAAGTCTCAATGGTGGTGTGACATGCATGAGACTGCATTGGCACGGCCACATGTGCATGCCACCATTGGGGAGAACAGGGAGAGGCCATTTGTGGAATAACCAATCTGTTGATGGCAAGTCTGGGGGGAGAGATGACTGTAATTTGTTCTTGTTAGCTACCTTCAAATCTCCCTCCACCCATAGCAACCCTATGAATGAGATATTTCCAAGTCACCCTATCCTCAGCAGCTCTGCTGAAGACTTAGGGGTCAAACAGATAGCCAAAAGAAACAGTTTCAGACCACTTTGGGGATGTGACATTTAGATGACACAGCCCCCAAAGCTGCCAGAAAATGCATCAAAGCAACACTAAGGGAGGGAAAGCCAAAATAAAAAGAAGCAGAAATAAACAGCTCTAGCCCAGAAATTGTGCACCTTTGATTCTGCATATAAATGCCTTGATGCAAGCAATGATAGAGCTGGTGCTTGGGGCAGCAGTGCAAAATAATTATGACACCTCCAATGGCTGTAAGTACAACATACACAAATCAGACAGTTCAAGACAGGGCATGAAGTGAAGAAGGGGTGAAGGGGGCATGCTTGTGTATTGCCAATGTTTTACTGGACACATCTCTGCTCTGATGTTCTGTCCCGGGGTGGGGGGCGCACAGGTTCAACTGTATGCATAATCAAAGGGGGCAGCCATCCAATGCAGCCTAGATCCAACATCTAAGCAGCAGGCAGTTGCAGGCAGTGTGTTCTGTGATGGTGCACGTGGATGGTGGGGAAATTAAAAAACAACAACACAGCAGCATGGCTTCACACCATGTCATGCAGTTGTGGTATGTGCATGTGGGCCACCTTGGGAGCAGGTGGTGTGGTCAGCGGGGTATCAGTCCACTTTCAGAAGAAGCAACTTTGGGTCTCTCTTTCCTGCCTGTCTGCTTTGCCCTCTAGTCCTGCAGAGTTGGGGTCTTCCTCTTTTCCTAGTGTCTTCTGAAGGTGGCCCACATACACACCCACACTGTTACCCAAGCATTATTGTCAAGTGAGTCATACTTTCTCATGATATGGCTGAAATATGTTAACTTCAACTTAGTCATCATAGCCTTTAGGGAGAATTCAGGCCTGATTTGTTCTAGGACCCATTTATTTGTCCTTTTAGCTAGCTGTTGTTTCTGCAAAATTCTTGTCCAGCATCACATCTCAGATGAGTTGTTTTTCTTTCTATCTGCTTTCTTCACTGTCCACCTCTTATACCCATATATAGTGATGGGAAACACAATGGCTAGGACAGTGATGGTAAACATTTTTGGGGCTGAGTGCCTCAACTAAAAGTTTTTGTCCATCATCAGATGTTACTTGGTGGCGGGGGGTGGGGGTGGGACTTCCACCCTCTTGGGCAGGGCTTCCCCCCTCCAGGGGCAGGACCTCCCAGGCAGGACTTCTCCCCTCTCGCCTTTCCCGGCCTCCAGCTGTCTCCGGAGAGACAGCTGGAGGCCAGGAAAGGTCTGAGAGGAGGAACAGGCGTTCCCATTCCTCCTTCTCCCCCATGCCTTTCCCGGCCTCCAGCTTCCTCAAGAGAGGCAAGTGGAGGCCGGGAAAGGTCTGGGAGGTGTGTGCCTGTTTCACCTTCTCTCTGCTGGTTCCTGGGCCAAATGCCTTTTCTTTGACTGTACATGTTTGATGTTCCACCCTTTTGTGGAAAGGGTGTTATAAACAAACATTGTTGTTCTTGTTATTATTAAAAACCAAATAACACTTTCCATTGTTAAAGGGGGCAGCCAAAATTCTGATTTTCCCTGTGGTGCAGCAATTCACTGAAGCCTTTGTTCAGGCCCTGCAAATGCCTGATGGCCCTACATCAGATAGTGGACTTAAAATGGAAGTTTTAAAGGTTGGTATATCAAATACAATATTGTGTTAGCACAAGACTTTATTTGAAAGGATTTAGGTTGTAGTGGGCAGCAAGGTTGGGTTTCTTAAGGATTACTTTTTACAGCTGTGATAGTAGTGTAGTTTTGTTTTTCTAGGGTTGTCAGTGTTGGTCAAGACTTACCTATTTCACATCAATTTAGCTAGTAACAACAGCATAAATGATTATGTAGGTTTTAAGATGTCTGCTCGGTATCAGTGTCCATTCAGGAAATGTATTTATTGATATATTTGTTAGTGTATCAAGCAGAGGTCTTGTCTATTCTGCAGATTAATATAGAGTTGTTTAATGGATATTTAATTTTATCTGTTAGTGATTCTAAAGATTTTTTTCCTTTCTTTCTTTAGGCAGTAACAGCCTTAGTGAAGAACTATCCAAGGCACATGATTTCTTCCATGCAACAGATTCTTCCTATTGTTTGGAATACACTTACAGAAAGCGCAGCCTTATACCCTTTTTGCCTGTTTTGAAAATGAGAAGAAATTCCAAGTAAAGAAGGCAGTTAAGGCAGGCAGGCGAGAAGGAAAGGCCAGTGATAGAATAAATTTTAAGTTGCATCACAGTTTATATAACAAACAAATGAGGTTTGAGGCTGGGGAAGAACAATTGGGTAGCATTTCTATATAATATATATTACTGACTGTGGCCATGATCCTAGAAATTGGTGTATGGAAGTGTTCATTGTACTTTCACACCTGCAGGGTTTCCTCTTTTTTTTCCTTTTTTTTTTTTCTGGGCTGGTCTTTTGTGCCTCAGGATATGCTGTTTAGGAAGGGACAGGCTGCTGCCACTTGGGGATTCTAAAAGGCCTCCATGTGCAGAATATACCTTACAGAGGTGGAAATAATTAGAAAATATGTTTATTTAATAATGTTAGCAGCAGCTCATTTGGTACTGAATTATAAGAAAAGGTGGATTGATGTCTTTCATTTGCCATTTTTTAATTATGGCAAAAACTGTTTAAATCAGGAATATCCTGGGTTTCAAAAAGTATAATCTGTGTACCAAATGTTTTATGTCTTTAGAACCCTATGCTTCAGTTTAAAAATGTAGAATATATGCAAGAGTATTTTTGTCAAACAGGCGAGTTGTTAAAAATATGCTGTTGTCTGCCAAGGGATCAAAGTTAAATTACTGATAGGCTGAAGTTGATATTTATCCCTTTGCCAGTGGAATGTTTCTAACCATATATATGGAAGTAAATAACATTATCTCTGTCCTATGTGATTTTGTCTAATTTCTCTTAAATTACCCACACTATATTATCTGTACATTGTATGTATATCCTTACTGTTAAAAGCTTTGACTTTGTTCTAAACAAAATATTTTTCTTAACAGTTCTTAAAACAAAGATGGGAATCGTTTAACCCTCCAGAGGTTATTGTACTGCAATTCTGAGCATTTCTCACCATTAACTATGCTGTATAGGACTGCTCAGAAATGCAGTCCAACAGTATCTGGAGGGACACATGCATCTTACCTTGCCTTAGAAAGCTTTTATTTATCTTCAACATGCACAAATCCTGCAAAGGTTTTGAACCTCAGTGATCTGGGTTGCGATCTGGTAGTATTTATAAAAAGCATTGTGATCTGGAGGTATATAAACTGCATTTATTTTTCCTTAACTCATTTCTACCTATGTAAGAACAGAAGTAAATTACACAGAAGAAGTAGAGGACCCAGTGGATTCTGATGGTAGGGATCTTATTGCTAGAGGAATAACCATCTAATTGATTGAAAGAGAACTCATGGCACGCTTTATTCTTGGAAAGTATTGTGCAAATATTGTAGGATTTATATTTCTACAGTATTTGTAGAATGGGGGGAATCTGGGGCAGGCTAAATGGAGGGAATGGATAATTTGGAAGCTGACTATTTAAAATAGGATCCTTTCAAAATTTATATGCTGTAATTTTTTTTGTAATTTAAATGTAATTAAAACAAGAACAAACATTATGAAAGACCTGCTAAATTTGATTCAGGGAAAAATTAAGCAGTTGTCATAGAATGAAATAATTATTTGAAAGCTATTCATAACATTTATTACAAAATAATGTTACAAAATATTAAAATTAACTTTTTTAAAATTTAGGTGAGGTTTTGGGGTTTGAAAACCTAGTGTTCAGCATATTTGAGTTTGTTCATGCTCTGTTGGAAAACCACAAGTTTAAAAGTACAGTGAAGAAAGCTTTGCCAGAGCTAATATATTACATCATTCTCTATATGCAGATCACAGAAGAGCAGGTAAGCACTATTTCTGTACAATAGTGTGTAAACTAAATTTAAAATTTAATCTCACACTACATATTTTCCAGTTACCACCTACTGCTAGAAAATATAGATTCCATTGATAATTTAATCACTTCTTTTACAACAATTTAATAACTTGATGGATTTATTAAAACACACTATGTCATATGGCACCAAAATTTATATTTTTTGAGAAGAACTTCTTAGCACACTACCAATAATTAGATTTAAAGGTTGCTTTAGTACTGTCTGCTTATCAAAAAGATGATCATGTCGCAGTTATTTAGATTATACTGTGTCCTCATTACTGAAGGCATTCAGTTATTGCACAAACTATTATTGAAAATATATTGAATTTGTGGCATTCTGCTTTTGGGCTTCAGATTTTTAAAATAATGTCCTAAAGGTGTTCTGAAATACTCTGCAGTTGCTTTTGTGAACAGATAATTGTTCACAGGCTATCATTTTTCTTGCTGTTTAGCACTTATTTATCTTTGGGCCACCTTGAATAGAGTGGTGAAAGTTTTAGGTGCTCCCTCTCACCATCTCACATCACCTGACGCTGCTTGGTTGTAAATAACTCAAAAGCAGAAGGATTGGTGGACAAGAGATTAGAGGAGACGAGCAAAGAGGAAGATTTACAAATATTTGAAGTAGCTGACCCTATATTTTTTTTTTCTCAGAAGGATGTGGGAAATAACAAACTGTACTGCAGTGATGAGGAGAACCTCTTTCAGTAGATCCCAGAAGCAGATCAAGTTCAGCACAGTCTGAGAGATTTGACATAAGAACTCATTGAGGGTGAAACTTGGGCATGAGAATTCTTTGAGTGCGTAAATTTACTGTGGTGCTTCCTACAAAAATATGGAGGAATGTTCTTGCTGCACGTTTTAATATTTTAATTCATGGATCAAAAACAGCACATAGTTTGATTTATAGATCTGACATAGAACATTCTGTTTTTGTATACAAAAATACATAGACATTTTTTCACAAGTGAGTGTGCTCTAGAATCCTAGAATTATAGAGTTAGAAGAGACCACATGGGCCATCCAGTCTAACCCTCTTCCATGTAGGAACTCACAATCAAAGCATCCCAGACAGATGACCATCCAGCCTCTGTTTAAAGAACTCTGAGGAAGGAGACTCCACCACACTCTAGGAAAAATAAAATTGTAACTTTTCAGTGTGTGTTAGTTGGCTTAGCTTTATACATATTCCTAAATAGGTAGAGTTGTATGTAAGTCACTGAACTGTTGTGATTTCTTTTCAGATAAAAGTCTGGACTGCAAATCCACAACAGTTTGTTGAAGATGAAGATGATGATACCTTTTCCTACACAGTTAGAATTGCTGCTCAGGACTTACTTCTGGTGAGAGAGAATATGTAGTGTTCTAAAGTAGCTACCTAAACCTGGATGAGAGAAACAGGAAACCTCTAGATATTGCTTGTTTAACTCTCATAATTATTGACTATTGGGCATGCTGGCTGGGACACATGGGAATCAGAATTGAAAAACACACAGGAGGGCCACAGCTTCCTCATGTCTTACCTAAATGGTAGTGGTGAATGGGAGCATAGATTTTGATATTCAGCATATATCTGTTGTGTACTTAGTAGGTTATTTACAACCACGTTGGTCTGGGAGGTACAAGTTTTAGCTTGTGACAAGGATAGACACAAAGGAATTCATAGAATCAAGAGAGTTCGAAGAGACCACATGGGTCATTCAGTCCAACTCTCTGCCACGCAGGAATATACAGAGCACTCCCAACAGATGGCCATCCAGCCTCTGTTTAAAAACCTCAAAAGAAGGAGACTTCACTGCATTCCAAGGCAGCATATTTACTGTTGAATATCTGTTATTGTCAAGACGTTCTTCCTGATTTTTAGATGAAATCTCTTTTCTTGTAGTTCGAATCCATTGTTCTGGATCCTAGTCTGTAGAATAGCACAAAACAAGCTTATTACTTATTCTAAATGACATCCTTGCAAACATTTAAACATGGTTATCATGTTACCTCTTAACCTTCTTTTCCCCAAGCTAAACATACCCAACTCCCTAAGCAGTTCCTCATAGGGTATGATTTCCAGAATTGATAGTCATAAAGGGAGTCATGTGTGTATAATGTGGCAGGGGGGCTGTGTAGTAAAATGGAGATGTTTTGGGGCACTGTTGGGTGGTGTGGCCCAAAAGATGATCAGGTAGAAATTGGTCCCTGGCCCCTATAGAGTTGGTACCCTGTGATCCACTAGATTATGAGTCTCCTAATTTTCTGCTTGTTGCAACCAGTGAGGTGTGGGCAGAGAAATGCTATCAACTTTTTTGGGGGGGCGGGGGGGAAGCATGAGAAAGACACAGATTATAGTAGTCATTACATTCAATCCTTATTCTGACTTCTTGACTATCACTGCATTTCCTTTGTGTACTTTGCTAAACTCCTGGAAAAATAAAATGAAGAATGAAGATAACTTTTCTTGCCTATATTGTCTGTGTTCTGAAGGTATGCACTCTATCATCCAATTTGGTGATCCCTGAAATATAGCGTTAAGGATCCCCTTTGCCTTCTATACTAAATGTGAGTTGTTATCTTTTTTCTTTAGGCTGTGGCAGCTGATTTCCAAAATGAGAGTGCAACAGCTTTGGCTGCAGCAGCTACAAGACACTTGCAGGAAGCTGAACAAGCTAAAAACAGTGGTGCTGAACATTGGTAAGCACTATTACCTTTAGTATTAGGAGTGTTATGGCTCTCATCAGAAGTTGCTGGTAAATGTAAGTAACACTCATGACTCGTGTAAGGGCTTCCCATGAGCATCTGCTGTGTTTCCTCGAAAGTAAGACAGTGTCTTAGATTAATTTTTGCTCCCAAAGATGTGCTAGGTCTTATTTTCAGGGGATGTCTTATTTTTCCATGAAGAAGAATTCACATTTATTGCTGAATAAAAAAAATTGAACACTTATTATATACTGTATGTATATTTATATACAAAATCTTTGCTAGGTCTTACTTTCAGGGGAAGCCTTATATGTAGCAATTCAGCAAAACCTCTACTAGTTCTTATTTTCAAGGAAACAGGGTAGTTGGCCATGGGAAACATAATCATCTACTAGATAGAACTGACCCAGTATGTCATCTCTTATTCTTAAGGCACTTTGGGCAGGTGAGAGTTCACAATCCATTGAACACTGCTGTCTGAGAAAATTCAATGCTCACTAGAAACAAACTTTTGTTCCATAGTGGAACAATTTGTTTAGAAATCAAGGCTAGAATTACGCTTCTAGTGATTGTTGACTTCCTGCTGTTGGCAGGCAACCTTGATGTTTTGGGGCGAAACTAATAAAAATTAGGCTAACAACCTGGAATGAACGGTTGAGATTGGCCAACTAGTTTTTCATAAATTGTAGAAAAATATTGTTAGTGGATGATGATACATATACCTGTTGGAGGATAGCTAGTACTCCTTTCACGCTGTTACAGCACTTTAGCAGCCAAGGCTCAATCTCATGGAATCTTTGGATTCATAGTTTCATGAGGTATATAGCTTTAGTGCTTCACCAGACTACAAATCCCAGTGTCTGTCTTGTTCTAATTTCATCAGATAGCTTCCTTTAATAAAAATAATTATTCAGATTCTGTTACTAAGATAGGTGCTTGCTAGTGGTGGCAAAAATACACAATATCAGTGCTAAATATATCAGTCTTTGTTGTTTGCTATGTGCTGGAATTATAATCATGTATCTCAGAAAAAGAATACTGGGATCCCAAGCCCACTGTAGGAATAATCCGGTTTGAGATCGCTTTAACTGCCTTGGCTCAATGATAGGGAATGCTGGAGCTTGTAGTTTATTATGGCATCAGAGCTCTCTCTGATAGAGAAAAGGTTAAATGTCTCACAAAACTACAGTTCCCAGAATTCCCTAGCATTGAGCCAGGGCATTTAAAGCGGTCTTGAACTGGATTATTTCTGCAGTGTGTTTTGGACCAGAGTTTAGAAGGAGACTATAGAACAAATGCACATAAAATGTCATAATGTTACCAGACATATGAACTAAGGGATTGGGCTGCCATCAGTTTTGTTATGTTTACTTGGTGAAATTTGGCATGTTGCATGATATTTGGGGGCTGATTTCATGGTTTTCTGGTGCGAAAGGGGTCAAAAAACCTAATGCTTGATATTTAACTTTATTTAGCCAAATGACTTGTTTTAGATCCATCCAATATTAGTCATACTTAAACTGCTGTGAAATTTATAAACAGTCAGCACTGAGATACTCACACGACAGAGGGAAAACACCCTGATGTAGAATTAAAAGAACAAAAGATTCTGCAAAATTTCAACATTTTTTCTTGGGTTGGTGGACCACGAATAGTTGATTAAATAATGTAGAAATAGTATCTTGAAGATTTTTTTTTATTATCCGTAATAAAAGACATACAATTGACCTTCATCCATTCTTACAAAGGCGACAATACTGAGTATAAAACATATAACATAAGTAAAACATTTATAACAGAACAATACAATTTATAACAGTACAATACAATTCATATCGCTGTTTCCATCCGTTACTTCCTCACTGTTGATTTGGGAATAATTCATTGCCAGAAAGTTATGTTTATCTTTAAATTAAACATACTGACCTATTAACTGCTTATATTATTTATTTATTTATTTATTCCCCGCTCTTCAGCCCTAAAGGCTATCAGAGCGGCTTACAATTATTTTTTTTTAAGATGGTTCCCTGCCCTCAGGCTTACAATCTAAAAGACACGACACCAAAGGAGAAGGGAATGGTGATGGGGAAGGGGATTTCAGCTTTTTCTCAAATTAAGAAGCATATTCCATGAGTTTACATTAAATCCTAAGAAGATTTATACTTCTATAAGATATTTATACCTCCATACTTAAAATAAGAAAAGAAAGGTATATGGTACATACTAATAATAATAAAAAGAGAAGAGAAGGGGGACACAAGAGAAGGACAAGAAAGAGAACTCATGAACTCATATTTACTTTCTAAAAACTTTTGCTTTCTAAAAATATATCTCATTTTCTATATTCTCCTTTCCCCCCTATGTTATGCCAAGAGAGGACGGCTTCAATTATGCTAAACCCAACGTTGTACTTGTTCCCCATCTTGATTGGAGGTAGTTGATTATATCATGCCAATCTTCTTTATATTTATTTAAGTTCTCATTTTTCAGACCTTTGGATAACTTGTCCATCTCCAAAAGGTCCAATAGTTTGAAGGCCCATTCATCAATTGAAGGAATCTCATTCGATTTCCACTTCTTTGCGTATGTTATTCTTGCTGCCGATAACATGTAAAAAAGTGTTTTACCAAATTCTTTTTCAACAGAGTTTTTGAGCATATTTAACAAAAAGATTTCTGGGGATAGATTCAATTCCAATTTTATAATTTTCTTTATTTCGAAATATACTTGCTTCCAATATTTTTTTTGCTTTTTCACATTTCCACCACGTGTGGAAAATTGAACCTTTTTTCCCCTGCATTTCCAACACAAGCTCCTTCCATTTTTATATATTTTACACAATTTATTTGGTGTTAAATACCACCTGAAATAAATTTTATAAAAGCTCTCTTTAACACTTTGAGAGCAAGTTTATTTCAACCTCTTCCCCCTGTAAGTTCCCATTGATCTAAGTTCAATGTATAACCAAAATCCTGTGCCCATTTTGTCATGTTATCCTTTACCAAATCCTGTTCAGTCAACATTTTCAGTAAACATTTGTATAATCTAGCTAATAATGAACCTTTATTTGCAAAGAGTTCTTCCTCTATTTCAGTACAATTAAAAGCAATCCCTTCATTTTTTTTGTCCATAATATATCTTTCCCTCAGTTGTCGATAGAGAAACCATGAACAATTATATCCCTCCTCTCTAATTTCCTCCAATGTTTTAATTCTATATTCTTTACCATTGTCTGCCAAAAGATACTTCAACCAATGCCCAGCAATTTCACTATATTTAAAAAGTGTTTCATGAAGAGAAGCCCATGATGGTATTTTAGGGCAGCATCTCTTTTTATATTTCTTCCAAACTCTCATTATTGATTTTCGCATGAAATGATTATTGAAATCCCTATTTTCTGCCTCCTTATTATCTTGTAGATTAATTTTAATTTACATTTACTTTAAGTAAGATAGCTGATACACTTCATTTTGCCAGGAGACTCAGGGTAACCAGGTCTTCAGATTTTAAGCTGTATTGCTAATCAGATATCTAAAACAGTGATTCCTGAACTCTGACTTGCAGGTGTTTTGGACTTCAGCTCCCAATGGCTGCAACTTCTGGGACCTGAATTCCATAAGACCTGGAGGAGCAGAGTTTGGGAATCATTGATCTAAAAGGTTGAAAGATGTTGAAACAACTTTACTTCTTCTTGATCCAATTAAAGCTATTCAGGGAGAATATTAATACTAATTTAGCATGACTAATATTAAAACCTGATTTCATTTAAAATACTGCTTACTACACTAGTGTAGTCTTTTTCAGTTACCACCCAAGTGAATCAAATGACTTAATGAGCTAGATCTCTAGCAAAATTGCATCTTTGGTTTATATCAGAGTAATTGTTATAACATACTGCAAGTATAACATTTTAAAGAAGGCCCTTCCCATTTTTAATTTGAAGTATACAGTACTCATGTTTATAAATGTATGTTTACAAGTACTTCTATGCAATTAATGGTTACAGAGCAACTTTTTAGTTTCCTTGGAAGTAAATTAGAAAAATGAATTTTGGAAAACCTAAGTCACTTATATTTTGCAGGTGGAAAATACATGAAGCTTGCATGCTGGCTTTAGGTTCAGTCAAATCTCTTATCACAGACAGTGTGAAGAATGGCAGGATACACTTTGACATGCATGGATTTCTAACAAATGTTGTTCTTGCAGACCTCAACCTGTCAGGTACTTCATCATTTGATTTACTGATTTGATGCTTAAAAGAAAAAGAACCTTCTAAGCATTTGTGTAATGTATGCATTGGAGAAATTAGTTCTCTGGGACCATGTTTTATTAAGCAGAAAAAGAGATAGGAAGGATTCTGTAGATGTGAATTCGGTTACCTTTCCATTTCCATGCAAGCTGAGATTAATTTATAAATCACATTATGGTCTAATTAAATTATGGCAACGAATAAGAGCTTTGCAGTAGGAGAGGCAGGGGCTTCCATCTCCCCTGGCATCTCCCAGTATCCTGTTGCTATTCCTTCAGAACTCATAGCTCTGAAAGTATTATGAATCTCTTCTGTGCTTCATCCATCAAGAGTAAGCAGGGTGGGTGTGTGTGTGCCCAGAGAATTCAGAGTATCTTATTGTTTTGTACCACACTGGTAACCTTTCTTATCTTTTTACACAATGTGCAAAGAAGGTAAATTGTTTCAGATACATTCAATAATTACTTGTTTTCCCTGCCTTGGATACATTCAAGTGAAGAATCTCTTATGCAAATACAGTGTCTTATTTGTTCACTATATCCTCTATGCAGTTCTTCTCAATTACAGAGGGCCCTGCTGTATAAAGAAGATTCAGAGGGATGGAGGCAATAGCAATAATATTTTACATATTTTTTTCCAGTATCTCCTTTTCTGCTTGGCCGTGCTCTTTGGGCTGCCAGTCGCTTCACAGTTGCAATGTCCCCAGAGCTCATCCAGCAGTTCCTACAAGCTACAGTCAGTGGTCTTCATGAAACGCAACCACCTTCTGTCCGAATTTCTGCAGTAAGGGCTATTTGGGGGTATGTATATCAAGAAATAAGGCATATTTTGGTCAATTTGAGGCCAAATATCTGGGAAAATGTCAAATATGTAAAATGTTTGATGAAGTATTGAACTGGTAATCAAATCTGATTAGAAGAGAAATTGCTCACTATTACTGGTTTACTAACCTTAGCAACATTTTCTGGATTTTTTTCTAGTTATTGTGATCAACTGAAAATCTCTGAAAGCACCCATGTCTTACAGCCTTTCCTTCCCAGTATCCTTGATGGACTAATTCATTTAGCTGCTCAGTTTAGTTCAGAGGTCCTTAATCTTGTGATGGAAACACTTTGCATCGTCTGCACAGTCGACCCAGCCTTTACAGCAAGTGTAGAGAACAAGATTTGTCCCTTCACTATTGCAATTTTTCTCAAATATAGTAATGGTATGTACCATGGCAAGCTCTTGATACTATGTATACAGATAATTTAAAATAAGTTGTTCAGTGCACAATAAAATTAGTCAAAACATTTTATTTTTAAAGAGAGATACAGTACTGTTCAGTTGCAGGATTCCAATTGCTGACTCTTTCAGTGAAGGAGTCACTGAAGGATAACTGTGAAGTCCATTTTGGATGGGAAGATCCTGCAAGAAATGAATACATGTTATTTTTCAGTCTGATTTATAGAAAAAGTTCCAGCTCTGACATAGTGGTCTTCTAGTGATTGAGATTGAGAGCCTTGGTATGAACATAACAAATCTGTAAATAACTTAAGACTATTTTCTCATTCTCAATAAAGCCAACATTTTATATATAAGATATTTCAAGATGTTCATATTTGAAATCTGTGCATCTCTCTTGACAGCACCTCTTCTACTCTTTCTGTTTAAATAATGATAGCCAATTAATTAGTAGGAAGGGACAGAAATTAAGTTCATGTGCAGTTGGTTGCCATATTTAACCATTAAATAAATATTTGTGATTAGTGCTGTACCTATATTCATATTGTGACAGGGTCAGGCATAAAACAATTTCTTTCACAAATGTGTTTTTTCTGCAGTCAGGTTTGTGTCTTGCATAACATCACATTAAATCCTGAATTATACACTTGCTTTTCCATTGTTTGTACCTACAACCTTCTTGTTGATAGTGATCTTTTTGTTATTTGTTGAAAGCCATAAAAGCAAACAAATTTTAACCTTTATTTTCAAATCCTTTATATTGTATCTAAAGGTTTAGCTTATTTCTTTCTTTTAAATGTTGATCAGGAACTAGCCAAATAGTCTAGTGGAGTAAGAAACATGTAGATTGGCGTGCAGCTCTGGCTGTAGAAGATACATAGGTCCAAAACACACTGCAGAAATAATCCAGTTTGAGACTGCTTTAACTGCTCTGGCTTAGTGCTCAGGAATCCTGGGAATTGTAATTTATTGTGGCACCAGAGCTCTCTGACAGAAGGCTAAATATCTCACAAAATTACAGTTCCCAGAATTCCCTAGCATGGAGCCAGGGCAGTTAAAGTGGTCACAAACAGGATTATTTCTGCAATGTGTTTCGGACATTGTTCTGCTAATGAAGCTGTAAGATTCTTATTATAAAAGTTTATTTTATTTTCCCATGTGACACTTAAAGGAAGAGGGTTAGAACCTGGGTCTTTTTTCTGATTTTTAATTATTTGAAAGAAATGCTGCCGTACTTAGGTACAGAGGTGTACTCTGTTGGGTACCTGAGAACATTTTTCCATCTAGTAACATTTAAAATGAGTGAGCTAGCTTTTCTTCTTAAACTGTGCAGCTTTATTTAGATATTCCTCAATAGTAACTGGTGTCTTTTCTTGCTTTAGATCCTGTTGTTGCCTCTCTTGCCCAAGATATCTTTAAGGAACTAGCACAAATAGAAGCTTGCCAAGATGCTATGCAAATGAGATTGATCCCAACTCTTGTCAGTATTATGCAGGCTCCTGCTGATAAGATTCCAGCAGGACTTTGTGCAGTAAGTATTCAGACACCTTTCAACATAGGTAATGCATTATATATATCCCCTGTTTCATGTCTGTAGAAAGCAGAAACATTTGTTCCAAAGCTGCTTCTGAAAAAGTGCATTCAGTCATCATGGAAGGGGATGTGTATGTTTCAAGAGGTAAATAAACTAATATTTGATCTCTGGGGCCTTAGAGCTTCATTGCAATAACTATTGCTTTCCTTCTTGCAATCTGTCATTTATTAGAACATGCTTCCAGGTTATGAGACTTTTTCACAATGATTTGGATCTAGATTAAGTTAGCTGAATTCAGGTCCCCATGGAAATCAGTTGGACTTGAATAATGACTTACCTGTTCTTTTAGTTTCAGTAGCAAATAATCCAAGTAGTTTAAGCACTGCAGCTACTATTTTTCTAATTTGAGTTGAAATGGCCATCTTGAAGAATCTTGAGTATCTTGAGGATGACAAAAGTGATTCCTGAAAGTGATCTGTTCCTTGTTCCTCGTAAATGAATCAGTTTTGCTAACGGAAAATAGCAGACATTGAGATGTTGATTTTCATCTTTTAACTCAGGAATAGCCTGCTTGCAAAGAACAAATAAAACCTCTTACTCTCTCCACATTTGTTTTAGAAGAACAGAAGAATTTACCTTGCAATTTATGTCTGTCTTCTTATTTTATAGTCAATAACCACATCTTTCTGAACTTTTTTTTCCAGACATCAATAGACATTTTAACAACAGTTGTGAGAAATACTAAACCTCCCCTTTCAGAACTCTTAATATGTCAGGCTTTTCCAGCTGTGGCTCAGTGTAGCCTGCATACTGATGACCATGCTACCATGCAGGTAATCTGTTGTTGGTGCGGGAGGGGGGGGGCGCAGAGGGAAACAGTGGGGATGTTCCTTATGTTATACTTAAGCTTATGTAGCCTCTTCAGCTGCTTTGTGTGGTGGTGGTGGTGTACCTTTTAGTCATTTTCGACTTATGGTGATCCTAAGGCGAACCTGTTATGGGGCTTCTTGGCAGGTTTCTTCAGAAGGGGGTTTGCTATTGCCATCCTCTGAGGCTGAGAGACAGTGACTTGCCCAAGGTCACCCAGTGGGTTTCTGTGGTTTAGTTGGGAATTGAACACTGGTCTCCAGAAGTCCTGGCCCAATGCTCAAAACACTATGCTATAGTGGCTCCTCAGCTGTTTTATACTGAATAGCATATTATTGAAATTCCAGGTCTCTTTTTGTATTAATTTGATGCTAGGTGTGAGCTGTACCTTTCACACTTGAAATTAACCTTACCTAATTCCCAGTAGTACTAGAATTGGCAAGTACTTTTTTCTTTGTAGTGTCTATGACTCACACAGTTGGATCTTTCACCTGTGCAGAGCATAGTATGGAACTTCTTGGTAGTGATCCTGTCCCTCTGCTCTTGTGTGCCTGAGTATGCCAAAGCTGCTCCATCCAATGTGGAGTCGAATGCTTTCATGGCCGGCATCCGTAGTTTTTTGTGGGGCTTTTGGGCTGTGTGGCCATGTTCTAGAAGAGTTCCTGACGTTTCGCCAGCATCTGTTTCTCTGAAGATGCCACCCACAAATACTGGCAAAATGTCAGAAAGGAACTTTTCTAGAATATGGCCACATATCCCGAAAGCCCCACAAAAAACTACTCCATCCATTCTTTTCTTGTCCCTCTCAGGATTGGCAGTGGTAGAAACTTTCTCTTCTGTGTTCCATAGCATTTCTGAGTGGTGTGTTGTCTTCAGTGTTATTTCCTTTTTATTGCTGGTTTGTCTTTCTCATCATATTGCTTATGCCATCAGTTCAGTTCAATTCAATTCTTTAGTCCACCTTGTTTTTTGTATGGTCTTGTAGGCTTTATTTAAGTACTGTGTCTCATGTGGAAAGAAAATAGTGTCAACAGGTCACCACTCTCATTGCCTGCTTTGGCTAGGAGAGGACCATAGCATAAATACCTGTACAGCCTGCCAAAGCTTTGCAATGCAGTCGCTCAATTCCAGAATCACTTGTGTGAGGTGGCTCTAGGTGATTGATTAGGTGACTAAGAACACACCACTAATTATGGCTTCCATCTACATCTATAAAAAGCTTTCATCCATAAAATAGCTCTCCTGCTCCAGAATTATGCCTTCAGTCTCATTGTTTCTGACACTGCTGGATCTCGCACTGATACCCACTCCAACAACTTCTTTAGGACTGACTACCTCTTTCTTTTTGAAAGTGACTTCTGCAACTATGAAATTGCTAGCACAGACTTCACAGTGCAGTCACCGTTAATCACTGTGGAGAACCGAAATTCACACATCTTTCCTCTCTCCATCTCTGGGGAAATCCCTTTTGGCACTGAAGGATTCTAGTAAGAGACTAAAGAGGGCGACAAAAGCATCATTCAAACTGATCTTCTGGTGATCCTCGAGGAAGAAAAAGAAAAAAGGATGAAGAGAAGACAACTGATCTAAATGCTTCTATTTCTAATCTGGTGAGGATGTTTGCACCTGAAACGATACAAACCATATCTTCTGAACTGGAAAGGCCTGTTTAGGATGCTGCAGACATTACAATGCAGGTGTTTAATGTCTGGGCTCTATTGTTGTTTATCCTTCATTACCTGTTTATTATACAGTGGTTAGTGTTAGATATGAATTATCTAGCGAATGCATTCAGTTTGTTTGTCTGAATTCTTTTTCCAACTGTGAAATAATTTTTAAAAGGTTTCCTTTGCTCTCCCATGTTGAGAGACATCGGGGCTAAACAGACAGGCAAAAAGAGGTGCTTTCAGGCTGGCTTGAAGGTGTGGTGTTTAGATGACACATGCCTTGAAGCCAGCGGAAAAGTGCCCTTATGCAGAGAAAAGCCATTTCAAAAAGAAGCAGTTTTTTCCTGTTTCTTCCTGGCTTGAAGTCATGTCATGTGGTCATGACATGAGCACTCCAGCTGCCTTGGGAGTAGGTAGTGCGGTTGGTGGGGTTTCAGTGTGGCTTCAGAAAAGGCAGCTTCAAGACACTTTTTCCTGCCAATCTGTTTTGCCCCATCCTGTCCTAATTTTCAGTCTCTTAGTAAAAGGGGATTTTTGTTGTCATTGGCAGTATCACACTCAGTACCAAAGTGCTCACTCTCCCCCTACCACCAAGAAACAAAATATAATGTTTCAGACAAAGCATTGAAGTCTCCAGATATATTTATTCAAGTAACGGCCTCTGTACCAGCAATTACTCTCATCGTATATAGTCTTGTTCATCCATACAGTCATCATAGTCCTCTTCCTGGCCAAAGAAAAGGTAGAAAGGGTCTAAATCTGATCTGAGTCTTCAAAACATTCTTTCTCTACACTGAAGCATCATGTTTGTCTCCTTCTCCTGGACCACCAAGTAATGCTGTTTCTTCCATCTCCAGCAGACAGTCTAAAGCACCATCTCAACATGTTGCTCTGTCCCTATATTTTGATGATATTATTTGCTACAGTAGGTGAAAAGGCAAGAAATCGAAAGTGAACTACAACCAAGGATAACTGTAGGATATGTGTGCTTCATAGGTCCAAAGATTGTATGTACTTTTGATGAGCTTCACTGAGCTTGATTTCTAGGGATATACGGTAGGTAGTTGCCAAATGCAGAAGTTCTCAAATTTAGAAGAATAATTCATAAATCCTAAATAAATACTTGGGAGCCTGTGTTGTGTAGTGGTTTGAGTGTTGGAGTACGACTCTGGAAACTAGGGTTTGAATCCCCATTGCTCATGAAAAACCACTGGGCAAGTCAGCCTCAGGAAGGCAAAGGCAAAAACCCCTCTGACAGATCTTGCCAAGAAAAACCCCATGATAGGTTTGCCTTAAGGTCTCCATAAGTCAGAAATGACTTGAAGGCACACAATAATAGCCACAACATAAATACTTAAATTAATTAATTTATCACATCCTTTTAATCATGTCTTCCTTCTATAAGATGGCACTGGTACTATTATGCTTGCATTTCCAGTTAGCAGACTTTTTAATAAGTAAAGCATTTTCCTGGTGAGTCATTAGTTACTCATGGATCACATTTATAACTTCAAGGCCATTCACATAATAGTTCTAGGTTTTCTCCCATCTGGAAGCATTCAGGGTCAGAACTATGGCACTTGTCCTTGGCTCCTGTCTAGATGTTTATAGCATGAGTTCCAGGAATAGTCACAATAATCTTGACAAGGTGCAGTTTGTATTTGAATATTCATAGCATTTATCAATAACCACAGTAATCATTATATTGGCAATGATACAGAAAAGGGAAGCAAGGTAAAATGGAAAGGTCCACTGCATCTTATTTATTGACAGACACATGCAGTCTCAGAATTTTTTTTCCTTTATGTTTATAATGGATCATATTGAATGGCTGGATTTTATGTGGGTGCAAGGATGAGTTCTGATTATGTGTTTATTGTTCATTCAGAATGGTGGCGAGTGTCTACGTGCATACATCTCGGTAGCTCTGGAGCAAATTGCACAGTGGCATGATGAGCAAGGCCACAATGGACTGTGGTATGTGATGCAGGTGGTGAGCCAGCTTCTAGATCCACGCACCTCAGAATTTACAGCTGCCTTTGTAGGCAGATTAGTTTCCACATTGATTTCCAAAGCAGGAAGTGAATTAGGAGAGAATTTAGACCAGATTCTAAGAGCAATTCTTAGTAAAATGCAACAAGCGGAAACACTTACTGTAATGCAGGTAAGGAGGCTGAAAACTAGAGGAAACCTTGATAGCATGCTGTTCAAATGAGAAGCCTTAGCATATCTTTTTATGTATTTCTCCGCAAAATTTGTCAGAGCACAATCAGTGAGATGATGTTCCAGGTATGAATGAGGGTCTGTCCTAATAGTTGCCCCTGTAAAGCACATTCTAGGTAACAGTTTTCCAAACTGCAGTTTCATTCATATGTTTTGTTTGAAGGTTGCAGAGCCTTTGAAAATAGTTGTACTTGCTCTGAGAATGGAGATTTAAGTGATTTTAGCTTCAGCGCATGCTACATTTTCTTTGCTTGCCTCCCTAAAGTCTAAATATGTAACCAGGATGGAAACTGAACTTCATTTGAGGCTAAAGCTAACAAAGTTATATCTGACTTCATAGAATTTTGGTTACAAAATTAGACACATCCATTACCATTAGCATGGCAAGTCTACACGCTGCTAATACTTAGGCTTTTGGAATAATACCTGATGACTTCGCATATTAGGGATGCTTGCATGGTAATACCAAAATTAGAAGTTACAGTTGCTGCATTGACCTAGATTTTAAAAATTTCATTTTTTGGTTTTTTTTTAATTGATGGTACGTCATACTGTATGCAAAAGAGAAGGAGGTGGGGGAGCATTTTCATTTTCATGATATACAAAGTAATCTTAAAAACATTAGGACTGCAGTGGTCTGTAAGGGAAAAAGCACTTTACAAACAGGGAGGCAGCATTGAGAACTATAATTTCTTATAGTTTCTCATAATTTCTTCTTTGTGGTCTCTGTGATTCAAATACAGTCGTCCCCCGGGTTACGAAGGTAATCCGTTCCGGGATTACCTTCGTAACCCGGAAGCTTTCGTTTCCCGGGGGACCGCTATTGTCAATGGACCGCGCGGCCGATTTAAAGGGGCCGCGCGGTTTTTTTCTTTTGTATCCCAGGGGATCTTTCGGATCCCGGGGGATATTGTAGCGGTCCCGCCGGTTTCGTCCCCCAGGGTTTTCGTACCCCGAGGGATTCGTAAGCCGGGGGACCACTGTACTGGGGTGTTCTGTGCCTGTGCAGTGCATTTTTGGAACCTTCTAGAATAGAGAATTGATACTTTCAGGTGGGAGCCCCGCCCACCCTTTTCCCCCCTCCTTTTCCGTTCTATTCCCTCAGTTCCTTTTTACCTGCCATGTGAGCAGCCTTACAAGGAACTTCTTTGCCTTTTTCCTATTTTCTCAGAATTTGGACTGTCTTACTCTTCTCTTTCTGTTTACGTCTTGGCTTTGCTGACTGACTGGTATTACAGCTTTGCTGTTTTCTTGGGTTTATTGATGATGTGGTCCTCTGCCTCATCTTTCAAACATTGCACCAAATGTGGAGCCACCCTTCCAGGCAGGGATGGTCATTCCAGGTGCCTTTTGTGTTTGGGAGAAACCCAAAACATTTGCTCATGCCCGCATTGCATGACGGCAGGTCATAAAGAACCACGAGTCTTGCCTCAAGGCCTTACTATATGAACAGGTTCTCAAACTGACCTAGACACCATTAGCTATAGTCTCTGTACCTCCCCAACCCACGTGTCTGACTTGGACACAGTTTGTTCATCTAAACACCCCTCAGATTTGGATTCTCTTAAAGTGACAAAACGACAGACTCCCCTGACACAAACCCTAGTGTTCTCACCATTTTAAGGCTTCAGTGTCAGTGCACAGTTTCGAGGCCTTCTGATACTCAGGGCTCTTCGGTTCGCTCAGCTTCGTTTCAACAACAACTGCTGTTGAGCCCTGGTGGCGCAGTGGTTAAATGCCCGGTGGCACAGTGGTTAAATGCCTGTACTGCAGCCACTCACTCAAAACCATGTGGCGAGTTCAAGACCAGCAAAAGGGCTCAAGCTCGACTTAGGTTTGCATCCTTCCGAGGTCACTAAAATGAGTACCCAGATTGTTGGGGGCAAGTAGCTTACAGTTGTAAACCACTTAGACACTCCTTAGTATGAAGCGGTATATAAATGAAGCTGTTTTGTTTGTTTGCTTCTAACTCCAGTTTGTCATCTGGATGTTGACTAGTCTTCTGCAGTGCATGTTGACCAGTCTTCTCCTGCATATTTAAACATTCCTTTAAATATTTGAAGGGATGTCATATTCAGGATGGAACAAGCTTCTATTCTGCTGCTCTAGAGAATAGGATGCGGAATAATGGATGCGAGCTGTAGGAAAAGAGATTCCACCTCAACATTAGAAAGAACTTCCTGACAGTAAGAGCTGTTCGACAGTGGAACACATTCACTCAGAGAGTGGTGGAGTCTCCTTTGGAGGTCTTTAAACAGAAGCTGGATGGCCATCCGTTGGGAATGCTTTGATTGTGAGTTCCTGCATGGCAGGGGATTGGGCTGGATGGCCCTTGGGGTCTCTTCCAACTCTGTGATTCTATGATCCTTCCTCACACACTGAAAAAAGAAAGCATAAGAAGAAAAAGGAATAAACGTGTTAAATGAACCACATCTGTCACCACTTCACACAAACTGTCGGTGTTTGCCCCATTTGCCTTACCATTGCTGATGCCTCCTTCAGAACAGGTGGCCACATCTTCCCTTAATATAGTTCAGGTGGCTTTGGATTTTCCTTCCAATGAGGAAAATCTGGACTCCACTCTACCAACGAAGGACCCAGACCCAGTACCTGTACAGTCCTTCTGAGACCAGGCCTCCAAACCCACACTCTCCAGGCTGCACTTATCTCCTCAACACATTAGACCTGTCTTTCAGTTGCCTTCTTCAAGAACACATTCTCTAGTATCAATTCTGACTGCTCAACCATCCATGTTTGCTGCCCACAGACGTTTCAAGAGGAGCTCCTTGAGAGATCCTTATGTCATCTATGACCACCACCAAAATCCATATTACTCACCTTATTACTTATTACCCTAGGATACTTTCAAGGGAATCTCATCACTGATAATACTGTGTGCTATACCCTGTTGTGCTATATGCAATACCCTGTTGATACATCCTCCCAGGACACTCACCAAGGAGCCTGGTGATACTGCAGTCCACTCCAGTCCCCGCTTGGCTTGTTATTCACCTTCACTCCCAGGAAATATGATGCCCAGCAATATCAGGCTGACTGGGATTCACCTGTATCTACTTGTGACCGACCCCAAACGCACAAGATGATGACAGATAGGGACTGATCTCAAACAGCCCCACCCGCAGTCGTCGGTACTTGGTGATCCCGCTCTGCTTCTCCTACAGATGACATTCGTTCCTTCCTTTTCTAAGCAAATGCTCTGTATGGCTAACGCCTTAGAATTCCAGCACAAGAACCACGACCCAGAACAGACCAATCCGGTCCATTATTGAATTCAAGCCAAAGTCCCTACTCCAGCTTTGCTACGCTTCCATCCATCGCTTCTGAAGATTTCCATTCTGTCCACCATCCCCTCAACTTCCAAGAAGATAGATAACCTTTATAGGGTGACAGACCTCAATGTGGGCTGGCTCTCGGAACATCTTCACCCCAATTCTGTCATGTGGATGCCTCCCAGCCATGACCCCTCCATAAATCTTCCTTGGCGTTAGGAGACAAGGAAAGATGAAAACTAGACCTGATGGCCAAAATTTTTTCCTTTTTGCCAGCCTTAGATGTACATGTAGGCAACTACACTGCTTATATAGGGGCTTAGCAGAAAAATCTTTGGGAAAGGGTTGTTCCCATGTTTGACAGACTTCTTGATGAACAGAAGAGGATGGCAAATGCAATCCAATCTGAGGGTCATTGTCTAGCAGCTCAATAAATCGGTTCCTCTTATCATTTTGCTAATAATTCGGCAAAAACGGTCGCTCGTGCAGTAGCCCTTTGTTGCAATGCCTGGCTCCATTCTTTTGGACTCCACGCAGGCCCACGCTACCATTGAACCTTCCATTTTGCTAATCCAGTCTTTTCAATAAAGATCAACACCAAACTGGAACATACACAAAAGATTCATTCTACCACTTGAAAATATGGTTTCCCTCAATGTCATCAGCCCTCCTCTCAGTACTGGTTCCTCTGGAACCGGTAGAGTTCAGCTACAAGACCTTACTCAAGTCCACCTGCCTCTTGGTCCTCTAAAAAAACTTATCCTCAAGAACCAAAACAGGGCTTCAAAAAACACCCACTAACCAACCAAAGAAGCGTTTTTGACACACATATTATAGACCGTCTGAGTCTTCTTCCATTTGGTGACAGACTGGCTTCCTACTTCCCTGTCTGGTCTTCCATCACGGCAGACACCTGGGTCCTCAACATCATCAGACCTGGTTACCTTATCAAATTCGACAAATACCCTTCCACAGGATTCTGTCTCAACACTCCTCCATCCTCTGCTTTAGACATTGAAATTTCTGCATTGTTGAACAACAGTGCCATTGAATCCGTACCTCCTGTCAGCCATCATCTTTGCTTTTTCTCCAGATACTTGACTAAAATACTTGCCCATCCTCACCACACCACATCATTGTCCTGGTCTTGGTTCCTGGGATGCTTTCATGGCATCCCTTTTGGAACTGAGGAAATAGAGTAGGAATGGAAGGATAAAATGGAGGGTGGATGGGGCTGCCACCTAAAAGTATCAAATCTCTGTTCCAGAAGATTCTGAGAATGCATAACACCTCAGTTTCTGAGATCACAGAGGACCACTCAAAGAACTATGGTTACAAGTAAGCAACCTGTTCTTCCCAGAATATTAGCATAAGATCAATTTGCTTTCTAATATCACAAATGCTCATTATTGATGAATAATTGGAAAATTTCTTCCCAGAATATTAGCATAAGATCAATTTGCGCTCTAATATCACAAATGCTCATTATTGATGAATACTTGGAAAATTTCTATATGCCAGATCTGCTAAAATTTATAACTGAGAAGGTATAAATTAGCTACAATTCCAAATTCAGCTAGATGATAGCTTTCTAGATCATTAATGGTGCAGTGCATAAAGAGATGTGATTTATAGCTTCTCCTTTGACTTTTGTATGTATATACAGTTGCCCCTTCAAGTCCGCAGACTTGAAAATTCATGGAGGCGCGACTGGCATTAACCCCAATGCATGCACCCCATTCAAGCTTATGGGGTTTGAATATGCACAAGTTTTGGAATTCATGGGAAGGGATCCGGAACGGATCTGGAAAGGATCTCCTGTGGGTTCCAAGGGACAGCTGTATAGTTCAATGACAGAGTCTGCATTTTAACTTCATATTATTTTATATTGTGAGTTAGCATATTTTGAGTTTAGTTTGAATCACTAGTAACGCCACTGAAGCTCCGAAAATACAAATACAAACATTTCTCCATTACTTTGTTCCTCTTGCAGTCTTTGATCATGGTATTTGCTCACCTGGTTCATTCTCAGCTGGAACCACTACTAGAATTTCTTTGCAGCCTCCCTGGACCAACAGGCAAGCCTGCTTTGGAGTTTGTAATGTCAGAGTGGATGAGTCGACAACACTTGTTCTATGGACAGTATGAAGGCAAAGTCAGGTAAGGTATTCTGTGATCATAGACACACAGTTTTGGTGTACCCCCCAATTGGAAAATGCTCAATGTAAAGAAAATGATTTGATGTTGTTGTTGTTTTGTTTTAATCAAACCATTAAGACTACAACCCAGAGTTCCCCAACTTAACATATAATGAGAAAGTGCAATCTACATTAAAATGAAAATGGAAGCTTCCCTTTATATATGAAAGGGGGGGCAGAATCTATTTGCGGGAGAAAGCAAGATGTTGTGGGGTAGGAGGAACCATACCGCTGTGTTTGTGATCCAGTTTGGTGTGATTGGGATGATTTGGGTATGAAAAAATGTTTAAAAAATCACACACCTCAATTTTGGGGCTTTGAGGGAGCTCCATGCAACTTCAAGAGTTTTAAAAGTGGTATCATACTTTGCTGTCCCCTTGTTTAAGGCTTAATGTTTGAGAATAGCTAGAATAAAATTATTGTGCTAAGTCTGTAGAGACAAACAAAAAAAAAAAAAAACAAACAGCTTCATTTATATACCCCTTCATACCCTTAAGGAGTGTCTAAGCGGTTTACAACTGTAAGCTATTTGCCCCCCAACAATCTGGGTACTCATTTTAGCGACCTCGGAAGGATGCAAGCCTGAGTCGAGCTTCAGCCCTTTGCTGGTCTTGAACTCGCCACCTTATGGTTTTGAGTGAGTGGCTGAAGTACAGGCATTTAACCACTGCGCCACCAGGGCTGTAGAGACAAACAATTCATGGGAAAGTATCTTGCAGTGAAATGGTTGCATAAATATTGCACAGGCAGAGTAGAACATTTCCCACATTACCACTTGAGAAGAAGTCAGACTTAGTAAGTATTAAGTGCTTCTATATCCCTATCCTAACCAGAGAGCCTATTCATCACTTCCCAGCTAGATCAAATCCCTTGTCTGTGATAGGTCTAATTAATTCTAGTGTATGTGGTCAGGCACCAAAGTCTGTGCATATATTATTTAGTCCTGCCTGATGTTGATGACAAACTTTCCATTCATTGAAAGTTTTAGAATACAATGATGACATTTGAATTCTGATTGTGGCTTATATCTGTTGCTTTTATTGCAGAGATTCCTTGGCAGATTGATGAAATATCCTTTACTTCAGACCCTTATAATACTGTATTTTTAAAGAAACTGTAAACTAACAAATTATTTTCAAAACTAGGTATTAGAAATTTTGAAATTGCAGTTTATCACTGTGAGTGAAAGAAACTCTTTTGAAAACTATAAGACCTCCCTTGTCTAAAGATCTGAAGGGCAGATGCTGTTTGGTCAAGTTTTTACAAACCTGTGCATAAACTCTGTGTAGCTGGGTCTTAACTGATTATCTTTATTTTTCAAATTTTAGCTCTGTCGCTCTGTGTAAACTCCTCCAGTATGGTATCAATTCAGATGACAAGCGTCTTCAGGATATAAGAGTAAAAGGGGAAGAAATATTTAACATGGAAGAAGGCATACGCACACGATCAAAAGCAGCTAAAAGTAAGTTTTAAAATTTTTCCTCAGTTCAGAATTAGCAAAAAGACTTAGAAAGAGCTTTAAAAAATAGGTCAGAAGACTTCCAGTCTAGTATGTAAAAGTCCCATCAGAAATAGTCAGACATAGTTGCTTCTAGCAGAGAGATGTTTGAGAAGTTGTATACGTCATTGTCTATCTCTGTATTCTGGTTCAAACTCATGTACATAGAAAATCTTAAGGCCCCTTTGTACAAGTAGAAAATGGGATGCTGAAACAGTTTACAGACTTAAAAAAAACACCCATCCACCCCACTTGTCTTGTTCCAACACCCTTTCCTATCCTTTCTTTACCAGGCAGTAACACAGTAAAGGTGTTGTTTTTCCCTTTCCTTCCCTCTAAATTTAATAGGCCTGCTACCCTGTTGACTCCACAGACTGCTCAGACAACTAAAGATGTTGTCATGGCTTGACCCAACTCAGGTGGCATTTGCACAGAAATCAGTTGGGCTCATATAGTGTGCTGTATCCCTGCATAACTGACCTATCTGTATTTTCTGTGGAACAAATGAACTCCTTTTCTCTATAATCAGTGTAGAAAATAATTTGGTTGACAAAACAGATTGCTTTGTTCCTGTTTTGCTAAGAGAAATTTCCTAGATAGAATTTTACATGCTGGTTATCACTAGTGATGACCAGGTCAAGTACCAAAGTATTGATAATGTTAGTGAATTGCTATAAATAGCTTCCAGTATACAGTACTATATATAACTGTTAAAAATAGTTTGGAATGATATGTTATGGTAATACCTTTATTAAAACAATCAGAAAGTCTCAAACACAATTTTTGATTGGCCTAAGAAAGGCATTATCATAATATGGATTTCAGAATTGATCTTATAGTAAACCCTGGTAGCCCTGCATTTGTATACCTTTAATATTAGACTTTTATTATGAGCATACAGAGGATCCATATATAGCCACCTGGTTGTCCAGCTCCTGTAAACGCTCATAGTTCAATGTGCTGTATACTTTTAAGCATGTTTTCTGTAATACATATATATGTATATACTTTCTGTGTTTTCTCCAGATCCTGAACGTTGGACAAACATACCTTTGTTAGTTAAAATCTTAAAATTAATAATAAATGAACTTTCTAATGCAATGGAAGCAAATGCTTCTCGACAGACGACTGGAGAATGGAATCAAGGTACTATGTTGTTTTGATTGCTTTCTTCCTTTGCAGGTTGTTGGGTTTGATGCTCAGCACCATGGGATAGTTAGACTAGGGTTAGAAAGATTCAGTTTTAAATTTGCACTCATCCATTATTCTCACATTTGAGCTAGTAGTACAGTCAACCTCACATTGTAGCAAAATAAGCAGGGAATGTATAGAAACATACGGTCTTTAGGAAAGAGATGGAGATTGTGTGCCCTAATGATACTTATGAAAATCCCATAGTTTCACTATGACAGTCTTTGTGGATCAAAATCAGTCCTTTTCTAAATATCCAGTAGAGTTTCTGTTAACCAAGGGCCCAAAAAGACAGGCTGCTTCGGGTCATTTTGGAGGTATGCTGTTTAAATGATGTGTACGTCCTGAGAGTCCAGAAGTTTCGCCAAAGCCATGCTCCAGTCCTAAGGACTGGAGTGCAGCTTTGGCTCAGCTTCTGGCCTCTTAAGATGCTAGTGTCATTTAAACAGCATACCTCCAAAGTGATCCGAAGCAGCTTTATTTTGGCCTGCCTGTTCAGGCCCCAAATCATTTTTTTTAAAATAAAAAAAGGCAAAAATACATAATAATCAGGATAGGTGCAAAAGTAATAGGTTGCATTAATTTAATTAAAGAGAAATAATTAAAAACAGGTTTTTAAATAAGTAAATAGTTAGGTTTGGGAGACTCCATCATATCAAAGTATCAATTTGATCTTCAGCATACCGTTGTATAGTTATATGCCATGCTATGATCAAAACACATTTCTAATAACCTCAGAAAAGCAATTATTGATGCCAATCATTTTTCTAAAAAATATAAAGCTACTTCTAAGAATGTCGGACTCTACCAGCCCATGTCAGATGGGTATTTGAGAAACTGAGAAAGTTCAGGACCATAGTCTGGAGGTCTCATCTGACAAAAACTCTCCAAGAAAAAACTGGCACATCCATCTAGGAAGTCAATAAGAATCCCAGAGTAACATCCAAGGGTCTGAATGCCATTCTCACCTTGGCTAATGTTCATGTTCATGAACAGGAATGGTTTTCATAGGAGGATAGTGAGAAGGAAACAGTTAAAAAGAATATTGAGTCCCCCTCAGAAGTTCACTAAAGATCACAGAGGCAATCCCTTAAAAGAACTTTCTGACTTGATTGAGAAACTGTTTGGTTTTTTTAAACAAAAAAATAACCCTGCATTTGAACAAAAGAATCTTATCCCAGATGGCAAGCACGGTGGTGGTGATGTGATAGTTTGGGCCTTCGGAGCGCAGTGGCTTAACACAATTGACACAACCATGAATTCTGCAGTGTAACAAAACAATTTAGAGAAAAATGTCTTCCCGTTGATTCTAAAGCTGAAACTGAACAAAAATAATCATAAACATGTGAGCAGATCTACTAAAGAATGGCTGTAGAAGAAGAAATTCCATGTTTCAGAATGGTCTTTATTGAAGTTGAGACCTAAACCCCAACAAAATGATATCAAAAGACCAGAAGGGAAATTCTGAGATGTCACTAAGTGAAAGCCGTTCTGTAGAGAGGCATGGGCCCAACTTTGTCAACACTGATAAGAGAGGTTGTTCAGTACTTACTTGAAGTCATTGCTGTTTGAGAGGGTGCTGCAAGGCACTGAGTCTAAACGTTCCTGTGCTTTTCTAGGCATTGATATTGACAATCAGTTGTGGTAAACTAAATGTTGGCAGCACACTGTGTTTATGTGTCATTTGTTTAATCAGCTTGTCTATTGTTTGTATCTAGGATTATGGGGTTATATTAAAATATAATAATATTTTAGGTTGGAACTATGTGACAGACTTAAGGGGTTCGCAGACTTTTTTCTCACCACTGTAGGTGAGAGTTCAGATGTTCACAGAAAATAAAGATTTACTTCACAGTGAGACTTTTGCCTCCTTTATATGGCCCAGTCTTATCCTTTCTGCCCCAGATGTTTTGTTTTGTGTGTGTGTTGGTTTTTTTTTTTTTTTTTTTTTTGGCCATTTTTTCTTAGGTGGTAACTAGAATTATTCCAAAGAATATTCCCAGTAATTAATGTGTATAGTAATATGTTCCAGTCAGTGATATGCCAGATCCTAAGACAATTCATTTGGTAGTAAATACACTCAAAATCTCAGATGTTATTTCTAGGTACATGTACTTATTGCTGAGAGATAAACATCATTTTCATACATTCCAGTGTTATGCCTGTAGTTTTTCTTCATGTATTTGTTAAAGGAACTGTAGCTTTCTTGGTATAGGCTGCTCAGTCAGAAGTCTACAGGTCTGAAAACACCAATATGGACAATAAGCCTCCCTATTTTCTTCCCCCAATGTTTGTCCTCATGACATAACCACTTCTCTCAATTAACAGAGGAATCTAATGATATGTGGGAAGATCAAGAAGATGAGGAAGATGAAGAAGATGAAGGGTTAACAGGACAGCTATTATCAGATATTCTTGCCACAAACAAGTATGGTGAGTATAACAGTTCTAAACTTAAGTTTATTTGTGGAGAGTAATATATGGTTGGCAAGGGGATGGCTTTTTAATGGCAAAGTAAATGTTTTTAGGTAAAGAGAATTGTCTCTTTGAATGAAACCAAAACAATGCAGATGGCCAAGCTGGAAGTTCTAACAGAACTAAATTAGGATTATCAGACACATCCTAGTTTTGGACCACCTTCGGAGAATATGCATACACAAACCTTCAGAACTAGGTAGCAAGAAGTTTCCTATGGAATGCACAGAAAATGAGTTGACAAGTCTGAGTTGGGGCAAGACAACTTCTGACTCCAAAAGAAGTGATTAGGTACCCATAAGATAGTATCCAAAGTGTACTTCCATCAGCAGTGCCCTCTCGCATCCTAAACAACTGTTTTGGGGTCTGGAAAAAAAATCTCTGGGGCAGTTTTTGAGCACCACAGGAGCCACCACCACATTGGATAGCTTTGTCCTTACTTCCTATTCATGAAAATTAAGCCTTAAGAACAGCTTGAAAATTACATGGGGCACAGAATTAGAGAAGCTTGATCTGCTCAGCGTCTTCCTTCATCAAGGATATTGGAATTTTTGAAGGAATTCCCCCTATTTTGAAGGCTTTGTATCTAGAACCTTGCTTCTACTGCAGATCCTGTAAAGACAAGACTGTTTAAATAACCCCATAACTCTCCTATTGGAGATGAGGTTCCATGCTCAGTGAAACACTTCAGAAATTAAAACATGGCTTTTGTTATGAAGTAATTATAATGTTAATTATATCTCAGTTTTGGACAAATATATATCACTATATAATAATAAATGTGCACACTTTTATTTAAGCAAAAGAAACAACAGTTTGATAGGTAATAGAATAACTACTTTTTAATGTGGAGTCTAAGGCTTTCATGGCCGGCATCTATAGTTTTTTTGTGGAGCTTTCGGGCTATGTGGCCATGTTCTAGAAGAGTTCCTTTCTGATGTTTTGCCAGCATCTGTGGATGGCATCTTCAGCCACTGATGCTGGCGAAACATCAGAAAGGAACTCTTCCAGAACATGGCCACATAGCCCGAAAGCTCCACAAAAAACTACTTTTTAATTAACTTTGAACATGATTTATTTGGCAGATGAAGATTATTATGAAGATGATGAAGAAGATGATCCTGATGCACTGAAAGATCCTCTTTATCAAATAGACCTACAGGTAGGGTGTGTTGCCTGTTTTCTTACATCCTTTAAAGAGTGTGTTCCAAAGAAAGGACACCATAGTCAAAACATACTCTTTTCAGTCATGGCCTGCTAATGGAAAGGGACCTATAAAAAGCTTCCAGAGGCCTTAGCAGAGGTCTCAAATCATGGAGGTCTTTAGAAGACTTGATTACATTTAGGAACAGACTGGCAGGTAGCATAGTTGTTTTGAAGCTAACAAAATGTATTATCTTTGGCTCATCTTCTGTATAATTAGTACATTGAAAATTGAAACAATGGTTATGCATGATTTGGAAGCACAAAGTGAAAGGGAAGATAGAATTCTGAGGTGCACTGACAATTTCAAATATGCAGTCCATTTGTTATGCAGAATGTAAAAGGGATTTCTCCTACAAGATTATCTGAAGATTTTAATTATGACACATTGTGACTAACCTGTTATATTCGTATTTTTCTTTTTTGTATTCCTTTCCATTTATGGGTAAATTTAAAGCAAAACTAACACTGCATTTTCTCTCTTCTAGGCTTATCTTACAGACTTCTTATGTCAGTTTGCACAGCAGCCTTGCTATGCAATGTTCTCAGATCATCTCAATGAGAATGAAAGAAGGGTTCTTCAAACCATTGGCATATAAATATGCATATAAATTAGGATATAAACCTTTGCGATCATATCTGGACATTATTTTTTGTTTCATGTTTTATGACTTAAACATGAAACATTTTCCATTACTCATCAGATACTACAAATTATCTTAATTTTGAAGTACTGTTCCTTATGATGTAGAGTTAAGAGAACAACAAAGAGATGTGCATAAAGTTTTGCATACTGGATTCACAGAATGGGAACACTATTCAGATCAGCTTTCCAGAAGATGTTTAAAACAAGCCTACAGCCTCCTTTCTTTCCTCCACTGAAAAGACACTTCACTGACTTTTAACAGCACAGCATATGGAATGAGGAAGTTATGGTTGTTTGTTTGGATGTGTATATACCGTAAATTGGGAATTTTTCCCAGTTCGCACTTAACATTACACAGGGTAAATTATCTTGGTCTTACATGACACCCTTTTAAAACAGAAACATGAAAGAAACTAAATCTGCTTACAGTACTAGAGTTTGGATTAAAACTCATAAATAAAATTAAACAAAACCTCCATTTGTAGATGGAGATGAATGGTTTTCACCTAAAGCTCTGTCATTTTACACAATCCTTCACTAAAGTTATTATTCACCCATGCCATGCTACATAAAACAGCCTCAGTTCCTGTGGTTACTGATAACTGGTTTTCCAACTAAATTTTTTTATATGAAATTCTGATTGTATTTAATTTGTCAATTTAGTTCATAAATACAGTTCAGATACTTTTTGCTTCCTAGACAGACAAGGTTTATACGAACAGCTAAATCTAATCCACAAATCAGTATCTGTATTTTATAGGGCAGTAAAATGAAATATTTACTGGCTGACCTGCAAGTAAGTACAATGATGCATTTCACAACACCTCTTTGCCTTTTTATCCCTTCTTGGGAAGACTAAATAAAACTATTCAAACATACATTTGTATCTTTCTTTCTAAAAGTCTCAGAGAAGACAATTGTATTTTTGGGGAATCTTTAAAAAGTTAAAGTTTCGTTTAACACTGGGAGACTTAACAATCACAGTCCTCCTCTAACAGTCACAGTCTAGATTGGAAGAAATTTCTAGGTTTTTTTGGGGGGGGGGGGGTTGGATAATCACGTCTCTTCCTTGCATAAGCACTCAGCTTGCTTGAGTGCTTCAGGTTGCTGAAGATGCAAAAGAAAACATTGTAAAAACTGAAGTTACATTTAGATATAGTGAATGTTATTGCAAATGATTGTTTTATGTTTTGCCCGTCCCTCATGAAATAATGGAAGTATTTCGATTCTTTATCTTTGGAGGGAAGTAAGTAATTTTACATACTTTGTATCACACATCTAAACAGCATATGGATGTCTTACAAAATCAGACATGCAAAATTAAAAGCCTTACAATTCACCCAATGTAAACATTCAGCAGAAAAATTTCACACATGTGGCAGCTGAAGGTAGGCTGGATTAGATGCTATATCACGCAGTGAGTTGGCAGCTTCTAAAAGAAAGAGTAATAGAGGAGCATAAAAATGGGTTATTTTTTTTACAAAAACTAAAGTAACTGCATGCTGTGTTGGAGGACAGACTTGCAGAGGAAACTGTATTTCTCTCTCCCCACCCCATTCAGCTGGATATGAAACGTGCTTGGACCATATATTTTCAGGCTCTTTGTGTTATATGCAGAGTGCATTGCTCTGCTGCAGTTCCATGATTTTGCATATTTGCAAATTAGATCTGTGCTTGAGTTGAAACATGATGAATTAATATTCCAGGATGTTTATGCCTCTCGGATTACACAAATGTATTTGCTTTAGCCAGTATTGTTGGTACAGTACTATGTTCTGTCTTTGTTGCTGATTTAGGAAATTCCATGAATTCCTTACTCAAGAAATTTTGAACTCTTCCAAATACAAGTCAGCAGTGTTTACTATTTTCTGTGTGGTAAACCAGTCCTATTTCTCTACCACTAGAACCATACAGTTGTCATTTTAAGGCATGTTAGCATTGCACAGCATAATCAACTAAATGATTGTTGCTTGAAAACTTTTCAAGTAACTCAGGTTCCCATCAAAGTGCCATGATTATTCATCTTGTAGAGGACTGCAAAATAGTTACATGTGTTCTTTTTTGCATATTCTTTCTTTGGACAAAAGAAAAAAAAAGCCAAGAAGACAGCACTGGACCAAAATAGATGAGACATCTATTCTGTTGCATAAAAACCAATCTAGTTTCTAGCATTCCACAATTTTAGTGATTTTATGAGACTGTAGATTAGATGTAAATGTTCTCAAGTTCATTATATCCAACATTTTCTTGTGAAGGTAGCTACCCTTTAAATGTCCTTGTATATATATTTTTATTAGATCTACATAAGAATACAGTGAGAAGAAGGTATTCCTATAATACCTCTAACTACATCCAGTAGCTAAATTTTGAGGAAGTAGGTCACAAGATGTAAAGTTCATATTCCATTTGGATCTTGGAATATTTTATGGAAATAATGGCTTGCTTGATATATCGACACCAAATATCTTGTTGAAAAGGACACTGAATAGCTATGACACATTGCAACTTATAAAGTATGTTTCTATTTTGCCAAAAATGTTTGGGTGAATTGTTAAAATAGATGCCTTAATAGTTTTTTTTTGTTTTTGTTCTCTAATTAAGTAATTTGACAAAAAAGGTGAAAACCACAGTCTGTTACAACACATTTTAAAGGTCGAGTACTAAACCTTTTCCATTTAAATAGCTCCCCCCCCCTTTTTTTCCCTTCCATTCTTTAGAATTTCTAATGTGGTTATTATTTTTCATAAGACAATTGTAAGAACCATAACTTATCATGTGTTTGAAATGCATAAGCTAAAGTGCACACTCAGGAGTTTATAGCTCAGGATGGCATACCGAGAGTTTAATTAGGGTAGTAAAAATAACTAATCCCTGTCCTGTTTATAGTTTATTAATATGAAAATAAATGTTGAATACTGAAGAAAAGACATAAGATTACCTCACGTTTTTATTACTATTTAAATGCCTGATATTTGTACCCATATGCCATACCTTGATTAGGGAAAATGCAAGCAACTTTCATTTTTTAATGGACTTATCTTTCTAGAGAATTGTCACAGCTTCATATTAATGGAAAAGAGATTATTTAGATGAAATGCAATTCTAGAATCTGACTGATAGCGATCTATAAATATTGTTTGTCTCCTCTGTGTATTTAAAACTTAATAAACACTGCAAGTTAATTAACTCTGTTCTTTATTTTACATACAAAGACCAGCTTGTGCACATGGAGGTATTTCAGTGATAACAAAAATGGCTGGCTTGCTTAGAAGAAATGCACCATTGACTTAGTTAGATTATGTTGTATTTGTCAATGCAGATGATTTGCACAGCACAAGTTTGGAAGCTTTTTCCGTTGCTGAGGGAACTACTGGCGACCTTGGAGCTGTTTGGCTATATCAGGAAACCCTCCCAGTTGTTGATGAAACAGACTGGAATCAAATCTGTCTCCAGAGGCTTGTTTATTCTTCAGTTGCTATATTTACAAATATACAGTTCTCTACAACTCACACCCTCTTTCGACAAATTTCTCCAACCTACCAACCAACAATCCACACTGCTGCATGCAGGCTATTTATGGATTTGTGCCATGTGGCCACAATGTCCAGCCTTTTCCGGTGACTTTTTCTTGTGCCACCTGCATTATTGTCCCCTCAATCGCATCATGTTGACATTAGGCACTACGTGCTCACAAGCACATACTGACCTTGAACAATGTCTGCAGTTCAAGCCTCAGCTGCATCTAATTCCTGGCTAGCAAGCTGTAGATTACCCATAGTTTCCATTTTTGCTCTTGTGCACATCTGTACATTTTAAGCTCAGACCTCTACAAATTAGCAGACTGTAATTGTGATTGATTAATCTTTGAGTTCAATCACACTTCTAATAGAATGTAATCCATGATATTTTATAGAATCTATGGATGATTAGGCCAATCTACTCATTGCAAATACCTACTTCATACAAGCAGATAGGAGCAATAATAATAATAATAATAATAATAATAAAAAATTTATTTCTATCCTGCCTCTCCCTGTTTTGGATCGAGGCGGGTAACAACAGAACCAATATACAAAGTAAAATACAGATATTAAAAACACAGTAAATTAAAACAGCAATAACAAATCTCATCCCCCCCCCCTAAAAACATACAAGTTAAATCTAAAAAACCAAGCTGATCAAATGGAGAGAGCTAAGTGGATGTGCCATTAAGTTTCATTATGAGGAGGTCAGTTTGGGAAGGGCTGCTGGAAGAGATTGTCCTATACACCTGGACATCACCAGATGGTAAACACAAAAATCAGATAAGACTACATAATTGGAAGTAGAAGATGGAGAAACTATCCTTGTGGCCAAAACCAGAACAGGAGCTGATTGTGGTACAGACCACAAACTTCTCATAGCAAAAATCAGAGTTAAACTGATGAAGAAAGCAAAAACCATTCTACCAAAATATGACCTGAATAACAGTTCAGATTAATTCAAGGACAATATAAGAAATAGATTTGAACTATTCGATACAATTGACCAGGAACCTGAAGAACTGTGAACAGATGTCAAAGACCAATGCAAGAAAACACAGTGGCCAAAAAGAAAGATAAGAAACAATGGATGATAGATGAAATACTTCATGCAATAAATGAAAGATGAAAAGCAAAAGCAAAGGGAGATAGGAACGAAGCTGGAAGTATGAACACAACTTTCCAACGTCTGACGCACAGGGATAAGGAGAAATCTTGATTTTATTTGGTCTTTGTACAATGCTGTGTACACTTACGGCACTTTATACATAAAGATAATAATAATAATAATAATAATAATAATAATAAAATGACCAATGCAGAGAAATAGCATACAAACAAAAAGGAAGAACGAGAGACCTCTATAAAAAATAATAATCCAAGAAATTAAAGCCAAGTTCAAACCAAATGAAGGAATGCTCTATGGAGAAAAAAAGAACATTATACAGGAAGAAGAAGAAATAAATAGACGCTGGAGGCAATACCCAGAAGAGTTATATATACGAGATGAGGGAATTAATGATATTTGCAATGAGGAGCCATATGAAGACGAACCCCAAATTCTAAGAAGTGAAGCGGAATCTGCAATAAAGGAAATGGGGAAAAAAAATAAATCACTGGGAACAGATGATATCCCAATTGAACTGCTACAGTGCCTACAGACAGATTCAGCTTTAGTGCAAACTGAAATATGCCAACAAATATGGAAAACAAAGAAGTGGCCAACAGACTGGAAATGCTTGTTATACATAACAGTCCACAAGAAAGGATTACAGCAACTATAGGACAATAGCACTAATCTCGCATGCAAGCAAAATAATGCTCAAAATTCTGCAGCATAGACTCCTACCATACATGGAGACAGAAATTCCAGAGGTGCAAGTAGGATTCAGAAAAGGAAGGGGCACTAGGGACACATTGCAAACATGCGATGGCTAATGGAGTGCACCAAAGAATTCCAAAAAAGAATCAGCAAAGCATTTGATTGTATAATCATGAAAAACTATGGAATGCACTCAAAGACATGGGTGTGACACTACTTCTGATAGTCCTGATGAGGAATCTGTACTAAGGACCAGAGGCCACTGTCAGAACAGAACAGAATTCAGGGAAACAGAGTGGTTTCCAATACGTAAAGAGGTCAGGCAAGGCTGCATCCTATCACCTTACTTGTATCCTGAAAACATAATAAGAAAAGCAGAGTTAGAAAAAGGAGGAGTGAAGATAGGAGGAAGCAATATTAACAATCTGAGATATGCGGATGACACCATAATATTAGCAGAAGACATTCAGGAATTGGAACAGTTAACAAGGAAGGTCAAAGATGAAAGTGCAAAGGCAGGTCATAAAGAAAACAAAAATATTGACTACAGAAGAAATACACAAATTCAATCTAGACAATGAGGGAATTGAAATAAAGAATTCCCATAACTAGGATCTAGGATCATACATTGATCAGAATGGAGACTGCAGTCAAGACATAAGAAGACGACTTGGAATGGGAAGGGCAGCTATGAAAGAACTGGAAAAGATACTGACGGCAAAGGCATACAACTGAGCACTAAAGTCAGAATGGTTCAGGCCACTGTATTCCCAATTACCATGTATGGATGCAAGAGATGGACAGTGAAGGAAGCAGACAGAAAATAAACTCATTTGAAAAGTGGTGCTGGAGAAGAGTACTTAAGATCCCATGGTCAGCCAAGAAGACAACCAAATGGATTCTTGAACAGGTCAGACCAGTGCTCTCCTCGGAAGCAAAGATGATCAAGTTGAGATTATCATACTTTGGCCACATAATGAGAAGGCACTGGTCACTATAAAAAACAATAATGCTAGGAAAGGTGGAAGAAAGAGCGGAAGACCACAAACCAGATGGATAGACTCATCAGGAGGGTTATGGGCAAGGGCTTGCAGGATCTGAGCAAGGCAATGGAAGATAGGTATTTTTGGAGATGTCTCATCCACAGGGTCACCATGAGTTGGAACCGACTTGAGGCCAGCTAACAACAACAACAACAACAACAACAACATAGATGCTCTATTAGTGCACATGTACATAGAACCCTTTGCAGAAACACTAATACAATCCAAACTATGGAAGAGCTCTTCAGAAAAGAAATAAGAATTTATTTATACAGTACAATTTGATTTTAGGGAAGGCAATGCTATTCCAATGGTTTGATAGGTTCTAACTAAACATTTTTAAAGAATGTGTAGCCAAACCACGTTCAAGATGTGTAAAAGTTTATTTTAAGTACATAATGCAGCTTGGACTTCCAAATAAAATTTTTAAAAGAATTTATAGCCAAAGCATGTTCAAGGCGTTTAAATAAATAATGCAGCTCAGACTTCCATTTTTGGCAGTGGTCAGATATAAGTCCTGCAAAACCTCCAAATGTTAAAGGTGACATTTGTTGTTAGCTGGGATCCTCCAAATACCCCTCACCATTAGTTGCGTTAACCAACGCTGACCAGTTACAGTCCAGCATTTGGAAAGCCACAGATTGCCTACCCCTAGTCTAATCTTTTAATTTTAAAAAGTCCCAAATTTCTTGTTAGTATTGCCAAGATTTTGCTTGGAACTAACTTTTTGGTATTTTTGATTACAGTCTAATAAAACGGATACTTAATTATTCATTACTTACATACTTGGGTACACATAGGATTATGTGTATATTAGCAATATAGCAAAGTAATACAGCATGCATATTTCCCACCATCCACTAGTTTTACAAGAAATTGCTTAAATAATTTGATCAACCAATTACAAATCCATGTAACAGTTAACTTGTCTATCCCACATTTTGCAAGCTTGTTTGCAAGAATGTTATGGGGAACCTTGTCAAAGGCCTTACTGAAATCAAGATATAATATATCCACAGCATTCCCATCTACCAAGCTGATAATTTTATCAAAAATAGAAATCAGGTTTGTCTGGCATGACTTGTTTCTCTGAAACTCATGTTGGTCTATTGTGATTATGGAATTATCTTCTAGATATTCACAGACTCTCTGTTCAATTGTTTAGCAATTAATAATAATAATAATAATAATAGTAATAAAATAGAGAGAGATCTTGTGGCACCTTTGAGACTCACTGAAAGAAAGAAGTTGGCAATACGAGCTTTCCTAAACTATAATAATAATGATAATAATAGAGAGAGACATCTTGTACCACCTTTGAGACTCACTGAAAGAAAAAAGTTGGCAATACAGGCTTTCCTAAACTATATTATTATTATTATTTTAATATATTAATATATTAATATTATTATATTATATTAATATTATTATTATTATATTAATATTATTATTATTATTATTATTATAATTTTATTTATATAGGCTGCAAATTTACACAGTGCTGTACATATAATCTTTAAATTAGATGGATCCCTGCCCTCAAGCTTACAGTCTAAAAGAGACAACACAAAAGGAAAAGGGGGGGAATCTTATAGAGAGAGAGATCTTGTAGCACCTTTGAGACTCACTGAAGGAAAGAAGTTGGCAGCAGCAGGAGCTTTCCTAGAATTTAATAATAGTAATAATAATAATAATCATCATCATCATCATCATCTTGTGGCACCTTTGAGACTTACTGAAAGTGGTAATATGGGCTTTCCTAAACTTTAATAATAATAATAATAATAATAATAATATAGAGATCTTGTAGCATCTTTGAGACTCACTGAGAGAAAGAAGGTGGCAATATGGGCTTTCCTAAACTTTAATAATAATAATAATAATAATAATAATAAGAAGAAGAAGAAGAAGAAGAGAGAGAGATCTTGTGGCACCTTTGAGACTCACTGAAGGAAAGAAGTTGGCTATAAGGGCTTTCCTAAACTTTAATAATAATAATAATAATAATAATAAGAGAGAGAGAGAGAGAGAGAGATCTTGTGGCACCTTTGAGACTCACTGAAAGAAGGTGGCAATATGTGCTTTCCTAGACTTTAATAATAATAAAAATAATAATAATAATAATAATAATAATAATAGAGAGAGATCTTGTGGCACCTTTGAGACTCACTGAAAGAAGGAAGGTGGCAATATGGGCTTTCCTAGACTTTAATAATAATAAAAATAATAATGAGAGATCTTGTGGCACCTTTGAGACTCACTGAAAGAAGGAAGGTGGCAATATGGGCTTTCCTAGACTTTAATAATAATAATAATAATAATAATAGAGATCTTGTGGCACCTTTGAGACTCACTGAGAGAGAAAGAAGGTGGCAATATGGGCTTTCGTAGATAATAATAATAATAATAATAATAGAGATCTTGTGGCACCTTTGAGACTGAGAGAGATAGAAAGTGGCAATATGGGCTTTCCTCTAGACTTTTAAGTCTACTTCCTCAGATGCATTTGATGGAGTGGAAAGCCAGGGGCAGAGCTACATAACCCGTTTTGGCAGCGTTTTGAGTCTTTTTCTGTCTCAAGGCTATGGAATTCTGGGAGTTGGAGTTTGTTGTGGGCCCAGAGCGGAGCGAAGCTCCGCTCTGGGCCCCACAACAAACTCCAACTCCCAGAATTCCATAGCCTTGAGACAGAAAAAGACTCAAAACGCTGCCAAAGTGGCTTATTTCATGCAATGCTAAAACCGCCATAAAATGGACGCCGTGGCGTTTTTTCCCTCACAGAGGCTTAGTGTATATATTTTCTGAGGGGAGGAGAGAGAGAGGCCTAGTGCTGCTGCTTCCTTGAGGCGGGGAGGAGGCTGAGGGGAAGCGAAGGGGAATGCTGGGACTGAGAGGGAGAGAGGGCTGAATGCGGGGCCATAATGGCGACGGGGGAGAAGGAGGCCTCGTCGTCGTCGTCGTCTGAGGCGGGGGAGTCGGGGGCCGGTGGGGTCGGGGGCCGCTCGAAGGTGGCTCCCAGCGTGGACTTCGACCACAGCTGCTCGGACAGCGTCGAGTACCTCACCCTCAACTTCGGGCCTTTCGAGACGGTGCACCGGTGGAGGCGCCTCCCGCCCTGCGACGAGTTCGTCGGGGCCCGGTGGGTCAGCCCAGAATAGTACTACTACTAGGCCGCAAGGGACGCTTCAGGAATCCTGGGAGTTGTAGTTTTTTGTTGTGTGGCACCACAGCTCCCTCTCTCTCTCTCTCTCTCTCTGACAGAGAAGGCTGAGTAGTATCTCACACAAAGTATCACAGACCCCAGGATTGTTTGCAGAAATATATATATATATATATATATAAAATCCAGTTTGGGAGTTGTAGTTTATTGTGGCACCAGAGCTCTCCTTCTTTATCTCTCTCTCTCTCTCTGACACAAACACTGCTTTGGGTCCAGTCCACACTGCAGGAATAATCCAGTTTTAGGCCCTGGATCTATTGCCAGGGAATCCTGGGAATTGTAGTTTCTCGTGGCACCAGAGGTCTCTCTGACAGAGAAGTCTAAATGTCTCACAAACACTACACTTCCCAGGATTCCCTAGCACTGAGCCAGGGCAGTTAAAGCAGTCCTGAAACTGCATTGCAGTGGGCCCTTGGTATCTGCTGGGGTTTGGTTCCAGGACCCACCGTGGGTAACAAAATCCATGGATGCTGAAGTCCCATTAAATTTCTGTGTGTGTACAAGGAGGTATCTAGAAGTTTTAATGATCACCTTTTAAAAAAATTGACAGAAAGTTTGTTTTGATTTGTAGTTGTTAACTTATCTATATATAGTCACTATCTAGATTTATACATTTTCCCCAGCGTATCTTGACCCTCCAAATACCTGATATTGTAGAAGTCTGCAGATTGCATCTGATGAGGATTTTATACTTTAGTCAATTCTGGCAGAGCCAGTCACAAAAATAAAGGACGCAATGAGCTGATTTTCTCAGCAACGTGCACTTAGATGACACTGACAAAATTTCATTTCATATGCCATAGTAACTTCCAGGTGATAATTATTACTTTACGATACCCCCTCGTAAGGCACAATCTGCAGACTTCTACAATATCAGGTATTCAGAGGGTCAAGATATGCTAGGAAAAATGTGTAAATCTAGATAGTTACTACATAGAGATAAGTTAACAACTACAGATCAAAACAAAATTTCTGTCAGTTTTTAAAAAACTTTTGGATACCCCCCTCGTAGTTATATTGTTACATTATATTTATTTATATCGCACCCTTTCCTCTTTTGCACAATAAAACTGAGATTTAGGGCGGGGATGCTTTGATTGAGAGTTCCTGCATGGCAGGGGGGTTGCACTGGATGGCCCTTGTGGTCTCTTCCAACTCTATGATTCTAGGGCTGCTTACCATATTAAAAACAGTATAATTAAAAGCAAACAAAAATAGGAACATTAAAAGATTGAAATATTACAATATTAAAACAAGTTACGAATGCAGAAGAGATGGTGTGAGTGGGATGAGGCCTAGTGAGACGAGAAAGGAGAGGTCTCAGCTTTTTAAAAAAATAAAATTTAAATAAAATTTTAATTTAATTTAATTTTAAATTTAATTTTTAAATTAGAAAAATCTTTACAATTCTTTAAAAACATCACATTTTACCAAATTTTCACTTTAACCACATGAAACTATTCATATGTTAATACATTTAGGCTGTGCGAATAATATTGTAATTTTAAAGGTATAGTATTAATTTTGCTAGTTGTTTATGTTGCAACTATTACCATTACCTTCAGTGATGTGTGGGAATTAAGATTTCTGAGTAAATTAGTACAAAAAAAAATTACTAGGAGAAGGAAGATGCTCCTCAGGGAGGGAAAGCAATAACTGCCTCTTTCTTTTCCTTGTCCTTCCAGCCGCAGCAAACACACCGTGGTTGCCTATCGTGATGCCATCTACGTCTTTGGAGGGGATAATGGGTGAGTCCAGCCTACACACCCTAAAATAGCACCAGGTCCTGTCTGATCTTGGAAGCTAAGCAGAGTCAGCCCTGGAAGGGAACTGGTCGACAAATCCTCGGTACTGTAAGCTAGATTTCAGGGGATGAAACTGGCAAAACCACCTTACTTGCTAAGAAACTTTGTGAAATTCATGGGGTTCCCATACGTCCATGGGTGCCTTGAAGGCACATACACGCAGATACACTGCTTATCCGGACTTCTGTTGTTGTTGTTCTGTGTCTTTAAGGTGTTTCCAACTTATGGCAACCCTAAGGCTATCCTAGCATGGGGTTTTCTTGACAAGATTTGCTCAGAGGAGGTTTGCCATTGCCTTCCTCTGAGGCTGAGAGAGTATGACTTAACCAAGGTCACCCAGTGGGTTTACATAGACGAACTGGGATTTGAAATGTAAGTCAATAGGTGACTGGAAGGCACAAGCACACACACACCAGCCTATTCTCAGTGCTTCCTCTCCTTGGTACCAGTATAGCTTCATACTTGTTTTTTGGACTTCGACACCCAGGCTGTCTTCACAGGTACAAAGGGTGCGTCTAGACTGGAGAAATAATAAAGTTTGACACCATTTTAAGTGCTCCACCCTCCAGAAATCTGGGATTTGTAGTTTGTCGTCAGAGATGGCTTGTAATACTACAGATCCCCAGGATTCTGGAGCATTGATCCCTGGCAGTTAAATGTCAAACTCCATTATTTCTACAGTGTAGATAAAGACAACCTTGTCATCTCTTTCTCTCTTCCTCTTTCTGGGAGGTTTCCTTTTAACAATGTTAAAGAAAGGGAAAGAAGAAAAGTTTCCACCACAGGAAGTTTTGGTGTTTTTATTTTTGTTTTGTTTTGTCCCTGCATTTTCAGGATGGAAAAACAGGCTTCACCTGTAGAAGTGTGCCCTGTCATATAGCTAGCTATTAAGATAGCCATTAAAATGAATTGCAACCCTAAACAAGTATTCTATCACAGGAAGGAAGTTGTTCTTTTCTCCCTGAACTTTCAGGCTGGAAAAAAGCTTCACCTGTGGAAATGTTACCTATATTATGGCTATTAAGATATGCAGGAAAACAAGGGTTGCAGCCCTAAACAAACGGATATGAATGCAGTAAGAGAATGAGTTACGTTTCTAAAAACTGTGCTTGTAGTGTGAATATTGTTTGAGTAGAAGCTTTGCTACTTGCTAGAAAAGAAGTTAGCAACAAATATGAACCCTTTTTATGAATTCCTCAGGAATCAGTGGTGGACAGTGGTGTAAAGGAAGGGAATGCAGCTTCAGGACTTTTTCAGAGGAGAAGTGCTGACATAACCTGCTCCAGTACTGGGATAATTGATCAGACTGGCTTGTGAATGAGGTGGTAAATGAAGCTTTCCACTTTGACTGTTTGTGACAAATTAAGCATAGTGCTAATTGAGGTGAGGAAAATAATTAGAGGGTGGATTACTTTGTTTCTTTTGAGGGAAATGGTGTTGCATTTTATGCTTGTATTTTAAAAAAGTAACAAGTTTGTATTTGTAATTAAAGCAAAATGTTGCATCTCATTTGGCAGAATTGGTTTGGATCCCTCTGAAAAGAGAAAGGCAATATATAAATTAAAGAAAGAGAAAGGGAAAAAAGATATTACTCAAGTTGAACTTAATTAAAAGTAAATTGTAGTTAAAAGTAAGCACCAATGAGTTCAGTGGTGTTAAGGTAACTAAATAGAAGATTATAAAGGTTCTTACAATCTTACCTAAAATAGGGGACTATTTATGGTATTGAAAACATACTCTAGTTGCTGTTTTGTTTTGCTGTTTTCTGTCTTTGTGATTTGGATGACTGGGTTTTGTAACTGAGGTTATCTTCTTTGAGTGTATATAACAGAAAAGCAGACATTACTGTGGAATCTAGTTGGGAGTATGGCTTTGGTACTTTCATAATGAGCCGCTATACTCCAGAGTTTACCATTTCACCACCAGCCATTCTGTTATACTGACTGAAAATCCAAGAAATTATAAATCCACAACTGATTATGCTAATACTTATACTAGAGAGCAACACACATGTAAGGAAAGGAATACAGCTTTAATTTTTAAAAGGGAATACATGTTTTTATTTATTTAAAAAGCTCATCTGAACCTACTGTATAAAGAAATGTACCAGCAAAGCCATATAATTTGAGGGAGGGAAGAGAATCAGACCAGACCTACTATTGAAAATCAGACCAGACCTACTATGGAACTTAGTAAAGAATTTATTAATGTCTTGCAAGGAGAAGGGGAGCTGACTCTGAAGCATTTTATTATATCCTTATTTATTTACTACATTGGCATCATATGCTTCTGCACAGATTAAATGAATTTGCCTGTCAGTGAAATAAAACATAGTTAAGTATAAAATATAATATTTGTCTGCCAATGGAATGACAACACAGAGAGAGCCAACCTTGCCTTTCTGGGCAGGAAGTTCCAGAGCCTAGGAGCAACATTGAAAACACACTATTTTGTAACCCATCAAATGTATTTGTTGTAATTCAGGAGAATAATAAAGGAGAATCTATTATGAAGACTTTAGAACCAGTCATGCATGATATAATACAGTCTTTAATGTAGTTTGATTCCAGGTTGTATAGAGCTTTTTGCCTAACCAGGCCTTTTTGCCTGGATGAGTACCACATGTAAGGTAGCAAGTGAAACTGTGGTAACAAGAAGTTGCATATTTCTTGTAACTGTTCCACTTAAAACTGGCTGTAACATTTTGGATCAGCTGAAGTTTCTGAATGCATTTCAAATGCAGCCTTTTGTAGAGTACATTACAAAAATCCAAATGGGATGGCTCAGTGTTATATTCCTGTGGCTAGATCAGACATGATCAGTACAAGATGTGACATTTTTACTGAATACATGCTGTCTCATTTTTAAAGGCGATATACTAGAAAATTGAGATTTATGTGTAATTTGTAAATAAATATACAAGATAATAGATGCTTCTATCACAATTTCAACAGAGGTCCATATGGTTAATGCTGTAGTTAATAAAGGCTGCATCTGCACTGCAGAAATAAGCCAGTTTGTCCGCTTTAAATGCCCTGGCTCTGTCCGAGAATTCAGGTGCCACAACAAACTTAATTTCCCAGGATTCCATAGCATTGAGCCATGGTGGTTAAAATGGTATCAAACTGGATTATTTCTGCAGTGTGGTTGCAGCCAAAGTTGACATACATGTCCATAAGTGCTAGAGTTAATGTGAGGTAATGTTTTTGCTGTTTCATTTTGGTTGCAAAATATCTTTTTTCTATTATCTTCTACTTACCATGCCTATCTACTAGCCATGTCTCTTAATAAAAATATTTCATAGTGTCTGAATATAACTCTTTTCTCTCTTATTCTGAAGAAAAACCATGTTGAATGACCTATTGAGATTTGATGTGAAGGACTGCTCTTGGTGCAGGTACAACTATATTTCTAATTATTTTAATGTGTTTCATTTGTTTTTACTCAGCTGAAATGAAGAGTTCTAAATTGATGACAGAGTGAGAGATTGTTAGTACATTTGTTTATTCCTTCTCTATATTTCATAGCTGTTGCTAGTTAACTTGAGTTTGTTTGTTTTGCTGAAAGAAACGCATTCTTATTTCCCACATGGCAAGTCATCTCTTCATAAAACTGAGCTATAATTCTGAACAATTTATTTAGAATTTCTGCTTAAGTAATTATTTATTTCCTAGCAAGTATGTTTTACGGTTGAGATTTTTATAATGATAACAAAATGGGTTATCACCCGATTTTTATTTTTTGTACGTGTGATACAGAAAAAAAGTTGTATCAAAATACTCAAGCTTATATGCACTGGCAGTTGTTCATAATTTATGAACTAGATTAGAACTTCAGGGTCCAATCAAAGCTAGATGCGAAATAGTAACTCAGCTAGTAGAGCTATGATATATTTAGGATTAAGAAAATTTAAAACTAGGGATGAGAATTGTGTAGCTTTCCAAATGCTGTGTGACTTTCCAAATACTACAAGTCCCAGCAGAGTTAGCCAGGATAACTACAGGTGGGGGCTGTTAGCAATTGTAGTCCAAGAACTTCTGGAGAGCGACAGGATTAGCATTTCTGCTATAAACATTCTTAGCTTAGATGGTTGTTTCTAATACCAGAATTAACTTGTCCTTTTACATAAAAAAGCCATTCCTAATCTTCCCTTTGCATCCTTTACGCATTACCCAAGAACTTTTTGTGGTTGCTACATAGTTAGGCATCTAACACTCCTGAAACACTGGTTACTTAAGAGATTCACCAGTAGATCCTCATATATCTTGCTCTTACTGCCAGAAAATAGCATTTTAAAGCATCAGCCAGTAGTTATGATCAGTTCAGTTTAACTGGACTTAACATCCCATAACTTCTGGGAATTCATGTTTACAGTCATGAATGACCAAATGAGACCCCCAATACTACATTTGTAGCCTGGCAGCTGCAAAGTAAAGCATTTCTGATGCACAAGAGATCAGGGCACTAAGAAATAACATCTGTAGTGCTCTTCTGATTGCAGGGTGCTTTGAGAAAACACCCTGTATTTTGTCCAGCTGCCTGTTCTTGATGCACCCTACATCTGGAAGAGTACTGCAGATGTCATTTCCTAGCACCCAAATCAACAGTGCCTCAGAAGTGCTTTTGTTTTGGTGCTGCCAGGCAGGTTTTGTGGGAGTTGCATTGTCAGATGTAACTATGATGATGAAGCTCCATTGCCATCCTGCATTGACAATTCAGTATCTTTGGCTGAGATAGAGTCAATGTAGGATGGCAATGGAGCTGTCTATTAACAATTTATAAATATTTAAATAGAATTAAAAATAAGGCTGTTTTCATAAGAGTTCTTTCTTTTGGTTCTTTGTTTGATGTGCTGCTGTGTGTTGCACAGGGCTTTTACCACAGGAACCCCACCTGCACCTAGGTATCACCATTCAGCTGTAGTCTATGGAAGCAGCATGTTTGTATTTGGTAAGCTGCGTAATTTTATTTTTTACTTATTTATTTAATAAATATTTAATGTTACACTTAGTACATACACTTACAGAGACAAGACCGAACAAATACACAATACAACCATGTAAACATACAATAATAAGAAATTACAGAAAATAAAAATCCCTAAGAAAAGGGAGGAAATCAGGCCTAGGTTAAATCATTTTAAATTAGCAATTTGTCCAGGAAAATATATCTCTGAGGTTCTGCTGGATTGGTATAAGAGATCCATAGCAAATGTATTACTCAGCACTGTAAAAGTTAAGTACAGTTATAAAGTCCTTGTGCCATTATGGCTAAAGCAGATAATTGCCAATAGTGAATGTGACAACTCAAGGAATGAAAAGAGACAAAGATTGCTTTGTGATAAAAATCAGAAAAAGAGCAAGGTTACTATCATGTGTTATAGTAGAAGCCAAGGTTATTTGAAGCATTGAATTCATAAGGATATGAGTAAAAGCCTTTGGTGCATACAAATGAATGAGTGTTCTGGGTACAGACGTAAAATCAGTTCAGAGAACTGTAGAGGAGCAACCCATTTTTCCTCCTCCCTATGGATGTGGGCTGTAGTTGCATGCATGAATTTTGTGAAAATAATAATTGCACCTCCTTCCCCAGCTGACTGTACAGAGCAGATTCTATTATGATTACAAGGCCACACACAACCAAGCATTCCAGTTCTAGTAGAACACCAACTAAATCTTTAACCAGATAAACGTATGTTTGGGTTTTCTAAAGTCAGCTCATAGTCTCCGTTGTAGAGCCTTGGTCAGTCCGTCCTTTGTCAATTCCATATTGCAGGAGTAAAGTAAGTTTTCAGCAGCTGCTGCAAGTCATATTAATTTCCAAGCTCTTCCTATCATTTACCAAGATCTTCACTTTATGATCAGCTTTCCTTATCTTTGTTCTGTTCTTAAAGTGCCTTGGTGGCAAACTGCTGCAGGTGCTTGGTGATGAAGCAGTAAGGAAGCCACTGTTTTCGTCTTTAAAAAGCGTTATAGCTCTTTCTTCTCCAGCACCATACCCACATATATATAAAAATGTTCTGATTTCCTTCACAGTGTCCTTTAGCCAGCAGTCCCAGGCATGGGAGGGGCCAGGGGAGCTTGCACACAAGCCCCTCCCACCTTTCCTCTGATGTCTGGGACAGCTGTAGCCAACTGTCCCAGGCATTGGAGGAAGAGGTAGGAGGGGCTCCTGTCCAGGCTCCCTGGCCCCTTGGGTTGCAAATAACAAAATTCACGAATGCCAAGTCCCCAGATGTGAAGGGCTGACTGTAACATGATTTATCTTGCAGTCTGATAAATGAAAGGTGTAGACAACAGGTATAATTTATGTTACTGGAACTAGTTAGAAGCATTTCATTCTGGAATTCAGTGTATTTTAGGCTTACATTCTCTATTATTCATGATGTCGTATTCTCCAGCTTAGTTAATTGTCCTTGCTTAACCATGTTTTATAGCTTTGTGTTAGAAAATTATCTTTTCATTTGGGAATTGTTTCACAATTTACAACTATCATGTTGTTACCTAGGTGGCTATACTGGAGATATCTATTCCAATTCCAACTTGAAGAATAAAAATGATCTTTTTGAATATAAGCTTGCAACAGGCCAGTGGACTGAGTGGAAGATTGAAGGAAGGTAAGATACCTCTTTAAACAAAAACATTCATGCAGCTGTTTTTATCATGTATGTATATTACCATTCTCCCTGCTGGCAAGAGGCTTTAGGAGTTGTAGTCCAACAAAATAATAATTTTTTAAGGCTACCATAATTCTATTATAACTTTATCCCATTTCTTATTCTTCACTCTTTAAAGTAACTGTGAATAAAGTGCAGTTCTGGGGCTATATGCAGCCCCCCCCCAAATAACTTTCCCCTCCCCCCGTTGTGCTTGACATCTATTCTGCCAAAGAATAATTGCTTGTCTGGGAAACCTCCAGGAGCAGCCATTCACCTTTTTTAAAGGTTGGAAATATTGCATACACTGTTCTGTCAACACCAGATACTGTATATACTCATGTATAAGTCTAGAAATTTAGGTTAAAAAATTGACCCAAAAAAACTGATTCGACTTATCCAAGGGTCAACGTAAAAACTGTACTTTAAATCATAATATGAAAACATCACCTGGTGAAAGACAAGAGTTTAATCTGCTCTGGAAACATTGACCCCCTTCTACTCTCTCATCCACCCAGCCTTTATCGTATGAGCACAAATGAGGCTGCTGGAATTTTACAAATTTGTTGGCATTGTTTTCCTTTGGATCCTTCATTACTAGATGCCCCTAAGTCTAACCCTTGACTTATCCAAGGATCATATCAAAATCCATAATTTTGGCCCCCAAATCTGCCCTCGACTTATACATGAGGTCGACTTATAGTCGAGTATATATGGTATGAAATTCTGGCTACTCACAAGATTTACTTCTCTAAAGGGGGGCCATTTTTGGCAGCCCTCTGTAGTCCCTAGAAGGTCCTGGGGCCAAAGATTGGCCCAGACTCATCAGAGTTGCTCACCTCTACTTTAAAACATCTGTTTTTGTCGGTTGATAAACAGTAAGAATTTGTAGAGCATTCACCCCATAAAGCGCTAGAGCATTTTTCTCAACTCTTATCCAAAAATACAAACACAATAGCTGTCAGAGATTGCAACATGCGCATTTAAATGCAGATCCATAGTCAATAGTATGAGAATAAGTCCCAGGTATGTGTGTATCTCCCTCCCTTTTTCTTTCTTTCTCCATCATAGCCACAACAAAGGTAGTTCTTTAATTATACAGTTTAGCATTATGTTAAAAACCTAAACAGGTTGAGTATAGCTGTAGTTTACTAAAACAAGCCGCAAGTTACATTATGTTAGGCTGCAAGTCACAGTTATCCAGAGTCCAGATAACTCTCTGGACAACATCAGGCTGGGGAGGTCTGGTTAAACAACATACAGTTTACTGAATAACAGTAAGCTACAGTTATTTAGGTTGAAACCGAGAACTTCTGAGCCTCTTAGAGCACTGGGGGTTGATGAGTGTGCAAAACAGCAATTAGAATGGGTTTGTCCTTATAATGCTAAGCCATTCAACTGCAGCAGTAAAGGGTGGTTTTATGAGTTAATAGGTCTTGATTTTAGAATGCTCCTGCATACAAATCAACCAAGGGTCAATACACACTGCAGAAATAATCCAGTTTGAGACTGCTTTAACTGCACTGGCTCAATGCTAGGAAATCCTGGGAGCTGTAATTTATTGTGGCACCAGAGCTCTTTGACAGAGAAGGTTAAATGTCTCACAGAACAACAGTTCCTAGAATTCCATAGCACACTGGCGTGACAATTGAAGTGGTGTCAAACTGGATTATTTCTGCAGTCGGTTTTGGACCTAAGAGATAAAGCTCAAAATTAATTATAAGAAATGCAGAGCATGGCTGCATCTGCACTACATACACAATCCAGTTTGACACCACTTTAATTGTCATGCCTCAATGCTATGGAATTCTAGGAACTGTAGTTTTGTGAAACATTTAGCAGCCTCTGTCAGAGAGATCCGGTGCCACAACAAACTTCTTCTGCCTGCTACCTTCCTGCTGGGCAACTAAAAAAAGAAGGTGCCTTTCCCTTGAAAACTGAGCAGAGGGGGATTTCTCTCCCCTTCTCATCCACCCTTCCATAACATTTCCAGCCTGTGGTCAGGTGCAAATATGTGGGCTTCAGGACACCCTCATCCCAAATATGGGTGCATATACACACTCACACAGAGCCGCATACAGAAAGTCATACACATGGTCACATGGAGGGTCACACATACATTGTGAGCACTTCAAAGGCAGCAGGAGGAGCATCTGCAAAGACAGCTGGCATAGACAGTACGCACTTCCCTCCCCTAGATTTTAGCTTCAACATATCCACAAGCCATATTAAAATCCCTGAACTGTGATCTCAACTCATACTCAAGGTTGACTTATAAATGAGTATACAGTATGTAGTAATTATAGCAGTGAACATTGGTTACATCTGCTAATAGGTCTTGAATTTAGAATACTCTGAATTTCTCTCTTGCTTAGTTTGAAAAATGGCCTGCAGTTTGAGATCTCATGTTAATCTTGTGAACACCAGAAATTTTAAGTTCAGGCTTGCTCTTGTTGCATTATCTCAAAGTGAATGCAAAATAATTAAGTTGAAAACAAACCTGCCCACAAAACAGTTAAAATGTCTATAGCATGTATATGTTCTCTAGGCATTATTATTATTAATAATTTCTCTAGGGAACAAGACAAATATTTTCTTCATTAGTAGATATGGAATCTCATTATTACCTGTTTTTGTTTCAGGTTACCTGTTGCCCGGTCGGCTCATGGGGCAACAGTCTATAGTGATAAACTGTGGATCTTTGCAGGGTATGATGGGAATGCACGGTAGGTATTATTATTATTATTATTATTATTATTATTATTAACCTTTATTTATATAGCGCTGTAGGTTTACACAGTGCTGTACATATAAACGTATAATTAGACGGTTCCCTGCCCTCAGGCTCACAATCTAAAAGACACGACACAAAAGGAGAAGGGAAAGGTGGCGGCGGGGAAGGGGAATCAGGTCTGGTGGTTCTTCTCTCCCTCTGAGGCCTGGACCAAAGCAGATGGACTAGAGGGGAGGGCTCGGCTTCATAATGCACAGTTAAAACGGGGCAGACAAAGTCACACATCTGGGAACGCTTCTCTAAACAATATAGTCTTTAACTCAGTTTTGAAATTGGTTAGAGAAGTGATGAGGCGTGCATGTGGGGGAAGAAGGTTCCAGGAGTGAGGGGCAGCAAGTGAGAAAGGACGAATCCGGGACAGGGCAGTGGAAATCCTCGGCTGGGACAGGAGACCTTGACTACCAGAATGGAGGGAAAGAGAAGGAGTGTAAGGAGAAAGAAGTTCAGACAAGTAAGGAGGGGCCAGTCCGTGGAGAGCTTTGAAAGTCAACAGCAGAAGCTTGTACTGGATGCGGAAGGGGAAGGGGAGCCAGAGAAGGGAGGATAAGAGAGGAGAAACATGGTCAAAGCAGTGAGCGGATGTGATGATACGGGCAGCTGAGTTCTGGACAGAGATTAAAGGATGGAGGTGAGAGAGAGGAAGCCCTGTCAGAAGAAGGTTACAATAATCAAGTCGCGAGACCACCAGGGCATGGACCAGAGTCTTGACAGTGGATGCTGAGAGGAATTGACGGATTAGGTATTAGTCTTCTGGACTTGGTTGTAATTGTTTTGCTCATAGTAATTCACATTACATTACTGCTAGATGTGAGATAGGTGCTGCATCTCCTTTACAGCAAGCTTTTATTAATAGTAATATTTCAAAACTACTTTAAACTAATGTAGTTTTATGCTGCTTTGGCTGTATTCATACTGTAGATATAATCCAATTTGACATCACTTTAACTGCCATGACTCAGTGCTATGGAATTCTAGGAACTGTAGTTTTGTGAAACATTTATCCTTTTCTGTCAGAGAGCTTAGGTGCCACAACAAACAAATCCCAGAATTCCATAGCATGGAGCCATGACAGTTAAAGCTGAACTGCATTAATTCTGCAGTGCAGATGCAGCCTTTATATAAAATTAATTTGCTCAGTATACCGCAATTTAGGCCTTATTGTAACTGGATTATTGTGTGTCATAATGATCTGACACTAGAACTGCCATATGTAAGGTATCCTGCAAAATGGTGAGGGGTGGGTTTAAACTATCATATATTTTTAAACTATTTTAAAATACAACTTTTCCCACCAATACAGATTAAATGACATGTGGACTATTAGTTTACAAGATAGAGACTTAACTTGTTGGGAAGAGGTAAGAGGACTGAATATTTTTTTAAATTAAAACCTTTCAATTTAATTGTTTTTATATAATTTGTATTACTGTCTGCCCTAGAAAACTTAGGCTGTGTCCACACTGCTGAAATAATCAATTTTAACTGTCATGACTCAATGCTGTGGAATTCTGGGAATTGTAGTTTTGTGAGATATTTAACCTCTGTCAGAGAGTTCTGGTGCCAAACTACAATTCCCAGAATTCCATAGCATTGAGCCATGACAGTTAAAGTGGTATCAAACTGGATGTTTAAAGGGGAATCATTGCTTGTGGTACATTAGCTCATCTCCTTTTTATCTCTGCTAAAATGGGTTTATATATTATGTATTTCCTAAATCTTCAAAATCTGTTTTATTAGCAGCAAAGTGGGACAGAAGCAAAGTATAACATCCTATGTGAAGCAATGATTCCTTCTTATAAGGTTAAGCACACTTAAAAGTTGTTCTGTGTGTTCAGCGTCAGTGAACAGAGAAAATAATTCACTAGCAAAATAATGGAGTCAACATTTAAAATATAAATTTCTTCAGAACATCCAGATGAATTTGATACAGACTCCTAACATGGGGCAAAATAGATGGTGGATAAGAGGAAGCTTAATGCCACCCCTTTGAGCCCCAGATCAGAGCCATGGCAATTGCACGCCACAGCCCCAAACTGGCAGTTTGCTGGCTCAAAAAGAAGCAGCAAAATGCTGCTCCTTTTTGAACTGGGAAAAAGCCGTCCTTGCTGCTGCTGCTGCTGCATTTTTTACCATTTCTTCAGCACAGTGTGTATAAATGCTGCGCCACGGGAGCATCCCCACACCGCCCGTTTGGTCAGGCAGGCAGCAAGACGGCAGCTTGGGAAGAAGTCTGGGCAGGTGGCAAGCAGTCACCATGCCCCCACTCCACCCTGACACCAGTCCTTTTGACTGGTCTGTACAGCCCCATAGTTTCTCAACATTTGCCACACTTTCATTATGTGACACTTGCAATTGATGTGTCTCAGTTGGACTGTGTACTATCCAGATTTTATTGCATACTAAGATGACTTGGGGTTTCTGCTGACTTCTCTCTTTCCAAGTCCTCTGCTAGAGAACTTTGAGATTGGTATGGTTTATGAATGTAACAGAAGGGGAAACTTCTTCAGATCGTCTTTTGTTGGATACACCAATAGATTTTCAGCTTAGATCCATTTAGAACTCAGTACCTTAGTGCTAAATCTAGTTAGTCTTAGCTGAAACAATAGTCGCAGTTAAATCAATAGAATTTACCCAAGCATTGGTTTAGCAAGTTGATCTTATTTATTTATTTATTTATTGCCTTTTCCTGAAGAAATCAAGGTGTGTTACAAGATAAAGAAAACAATAAAATAAAATATTTATTCATTGGTGGCCTTTTCACACCACACAATTATAGCACCATGGTTCTACATTTAACTGCTTTGGTTCCATTTTATGGAAATCTGGACTTTCAAGTTTAGGGAGGAGTATTTAGAATTCTCAGAGAAGAGAGCTCAAGGGCCTCACTACAAACTCCAAATACCATAGGATTTAGCCATGGAATCACAGCATTATGATTGTGTAATGTGAGAGGACTCTGGATGTATTTTAATTGGGACTAAAACCTTGGAGTTTGATATGTTTTGTTGTAGTAGTACTGTGCTAAAAATACTCCTGGCACAGTTTTTACTATAACACAAAGCATATTGTCTGCGATGTTCAATGCAGGAACTACAAGGTGTATGTTAACATTTTCCCTTAATCTTAACCACAACCCTGATCCTACTGCTAGTGCTCAATGCTTTGGAACTGTCATTAGAGTAAAAAAAAAAATTTTAAGTCCTCACAGCTCACTCAGTACAATGTATTCTTATCCTGAGCATGATGTTTCACCCCTTTATTCAGGAGCATTTTTAAAAGTTTTATCTGTTTTTTTTTAACCAACAACAACCTGCTTTTGAAGTCATCACAGCTGATCAAATCACACTAATAGATGGGCTACACAAGCTCAGAGTCTAATTTTCTTTACATGTGACTAGTTGTGTGCATTTCTTTGTTTTCTAGCTATATTTTTTCCTGATAGACTGTATCTTAATTATCTAAGACTGCCTATATCTCATATATAGATAGATATAGCTCCCTATAACCTATCTGTCTGTCTATCTCTCTCTCTCTCTCTCTCTCTCTCTCTCTCTCTCTTAAGTACCTAAGGATGCCTATTTCCACTATATATATATCTCCCCTCTTATCTGGAATTTGGTCTCATTACATTTTATAGGATTTATTTCTGAGTAGATGTTTATAGGGTTGTGCAGCAAGGTGCTAATGAAATCAGGGGGACTGGTAGATTTTGATGAGATTACTAATTGCATAGCTTGTTAAAACAGTGATCTTTCTGATGTAACATTATCTATCTATCTATTTATTTATTTCATGTCTATGCTGCCTTTCTCCCAACAAGAGACCCAAGGCACTCACAAGACAAAACATTAATAAAACATCACAATAAAAATGTAAAAACAATTAAAATTATCTAGTCAGAATCATATAAAATCCATTAAAAAACACAAAATTAAAAACATCACTAAAACACACACCCCATATAAAACAACCCTGTTGTGATTATATGTTAAAAGTTTGCTTAAATAAAAATGTTTTTATATGAGAAGGTAGCATATACAGTTCTCCCTTCATTCTCACGGTCTTTGGACTCGCGTTCCTCGCTTATGCACGAGGGACAAACATAGAGGGAATGAGTGGGGGGGTGCACACTCGCATGCCTGCACATCCCTGTGCCTATACAGTATTCAAGCGAATGAGGCTTGAATATAAATGAAACTCCGTTTTTTGGAGGGGTCCGGAATGGATCCCCTGTGAAAAAGGAGGGGTGACTGTAGTTCAAATTTTAAACTGACATTTCTTCAAGCAATTTATTTTGTGTTGCTGTTTTTCAGATTAAACAGACTGGAGAGATTCCTCCTTCATGTTGCAATTTTCCTGTAGCTGTTTGTAAAGAGAAGATGTTTGTTTTTTCAGGCCAGAGTGGAGCGAAGATTACCAATAATCTTTTTCAGTTTGAATTCAAGGAAAAAATGTGTGTATGAATAATAATCATGCAGAACCAAATGATTGTTAAACTAAAAATTATTTTGCAGGATAAAAATAGACGAGGTATTTATCGTTACTTCTGTAAGGTGCCCACAATAATAACTGTCAATTATGGAAAAAAATCTAGAGAAATTAATAATGTTAATAAAACTGAAAAGAGAGAGGTGGAACCGCTACTCATATACATTAATTCCCTGGCAGATCTTTGATTTTGGTGGTGTGATTGGTCCTTCCTTTAAGGTGGTGATTCCCAAACTCTGGTCCTCCCCCAGCCATCTTAGCCAATAGTGTGGGATTTGGGAGCCAAAGTCCAAAATACTTGGAAGGCCAGAGTTTGGAGATCACTGCTTTTAATGCAAAGTGTAGTGACTCCATATACACTTGCTATGTCACCTGGTAATTGCTCTTTTGATGACAAACCTCTTTCATTATTTATTTTTATGTATTTTTTGTTCTTTTTATGCTGATCCTCAAATGGCAGAGGTGGAAACCACACGCAGAACCATTTTTATAGCTTTACGTATCTGGTAGAATCTGACAGAGCTTAAGCTCTGTGGACATAGCCTTTGAAAACCTGTGGTACTTTCACACAGTGCTGAGGTTGTGAAGTAGGATTTTGTTGACGTGAGGGTCTATATCTGTTACAATTGGACCTGAAGAGCACAGCTTCCTGGGTCTAGTTTTATTGCTTTAGCAAGACATTTTCTTGAATTGTCTCCCAGTACTCCTACCGTATATACAGTACTTGACTATAAGTTGACCACATGTATAAGTTGACGGTAAGTGCTGGGGCCAAAATTATGGATTTTGACATGACCTGTGGATAGGTTGAGTGTAAAACTTGGAGGCTCATTCAGTGTGTGTATGCAAACAACAAGAAGGAAGCAGCAATCTATATGAAACTTGAGTGTTTCACCCTTCACTCTTGAGACAGGGAAGCGCACAAGTGGGAGAGGGACTGTTAAACAAACAGCAATCCATCAGTCACCAAGGACTCTTATCTATTTGGCTCAGGACAGAAAGAAACTGCTGAGGAAATCTGAAAGAGCTGCTATCACATTACCATACTGACCCGTAAATAAGCTGACCTAGGATTTTGGGGTCAGTTTTTGGGCATAAATTTTTAGACTTATAGATGAGTATATACGGTATATCTGATATTCTATGACACTATAATCCAGACCAAAAAATTGCTTTAGAGAGCTTGAGTCTCTTCTGTATAATGTTACAATGAGACAATATCATGTGCTATTGGTGGATCTTTCAAGGGGTTGGAACCAGAAAGCCACAGTAGTGTAGCTCTTCTCCATTCAGGGCAGAAATGCTATTATATGATGAACTGGGTTGTGTCTTCCTGCCTTTTATTGTATGCATGTGTAATTCGTCCCATTTACAACATTTACATTTAGTACATCCTCCTATTCAAGTCAGACAATATTTTGAACATGTTTCCCATACACTTGTTTCTTATATGTCTTTGTGGTTTGCAAACATCCAGATGTAACCAATGTAAGAGAAGCCACAAAGGACATAACCTATTCTCATACATTTACTTAAACTTAAGTCCTGTTGTATTTAGTGAGAGTTACTGCCCTAAGTGAGTTTAGAGTTGCAGTCTAAGTGTTCATTATATCATAGATAAACCAATAATTTGTAAAGCAGTTATTACAAAGGAAGGAAGGTGTTATAGAAATGGTACATAATAAAAAGTGACTGAACATTACAAAGATTTACACAGGGAAACATGCCTGATTCATACCTTTCTTTAGAGATTGATATACTGAAAGTCATCTTGGGTTCTGTCCTAGGAGAAAGACAGATTACAAATGTTATACATATGTGAATTCAATTTGTAACTTTCCTTTGTTTTCTGTACCAGCTGGACAAGAATTCCTACTGAGCACCTGCTACGAGGCTCTCCTCCTCCTCCCCAGCGCAGATATGGTCACACAATGGTTGCCTTTGATCGCCATCTTTATGTGTTTGGTGGTGCGGCAGACAACACATTGCCTAATGAACTGCACTGTTATGATGTGGACTCACAGACCTGGGAAGTTATCCATGCAAGTCCAGATAGTGAGGTGAAAAAGTGCAGATTTTAATTCTCTTTTCCCCCTTTCAAGTATCATTTATTTAACAGACAGTAAAACAAAAAGTCTGTTTAATATATGATACATACGTATTATAAGCAAACTTTGGGGAAAAGATCTACTGCTTCATATGATCCAAAAATGAAACAATGGGCCTTCCACTAGACACAGACACAGACCCTTGTAATGTGGGTTACATTAATTGCACCACTCTTGCCCATTGGGTTTTATGGACTTCCTTTGTTTTGTTCTTGCTTTGTTGCTGTTTTCAAAGAAGGGGAAAAGCAGTGAGATCAATTTTCCTTTCTAGAATTTAGTAACAGAATTTGATCAGATGCAAAGAAGACAGAGGTCTATTATCTTTGATAAGTGTAAGGAAGATGTTATTAGATTCATCTTCTTTTTCCCCCTCTTCTGTGATGAGGAATTTCTGTCTTCTGTCCACCATATCATTTTCTAAATGGTGCAGAGGAGTAATCCCTGTCATGTTGATAGCAAAAATCAGAGGAAAGAATAGAACCTCTTTTAGCATGTTTGATGGCTACAATATCTATTCTGTTTCCTCCTTTTTCATTCCTTCTAGTTGCCAACTGGAAGACTATTCCATGCTGCAGCTGTCATCTATGATGCGATGTACATTTTTGGTGGGACAGTGGATAATAATATTAGGAGTGGAGAAATGTATAGATTTCAGGTAATATGTTAAAAGTTTAAGAAGAGAATTGTATAATCAAGTTTAATGACAAAAGTTTTTAAAGGCTTTTAAAAGGCTTTATGTTTACTCTTGACCTCATGCTAATTTTGGTGGGAAAGATGAAGCAAAACAAATTCACCCGTTTTCAACAATATTTTAAGTACTTTAAAAAAAAAAGAAGTCTGCTTTCAAACATGAGTTTGTGACTACGAAGAATGTGTTATACCTACGAGGGAGTATCCTAAAGTTTTATTTATCACCTTTAAATTTTATTTATTTATTTTTTGATAGAAATTTTGTTTTGATTTGCACATTTTTCCAAGTGTTTCTTGACCCTCCGGATACCTGATGTTGTAGAAGTTTGCAGATTGTGCCTTATGAGGGAGTATTGTAAAGTAATAATTATCACCAGGAAGTTATTATGGTATATTGATGAAATTTGTCAGTATCACAATTGGTTCCTAAGTGCATGATACTGAGAAAGTCAGCTCATTGCATCCTTTATTTTTGTGACAGGTGTAAAATCCTTGTAAGGCAAAATCTGCAGACTTCTACAATAACGGTATTTGGAGGGTCGAGAAACGCTGGGAAAAATGTGTCAGTCTGGATGCTGACTATGTAGAGATAAATTAACAACTACAAATCAAGACAAACCTTCCGTCAAATTTTTTTAAAGGTGATAATTAAAACTTTAGGATACCCCCTCGTATATGTAAAACATTTGTTTCTATATTCAGAGCCTTAGGTCAAAAAGGAGAACCAGATTGGTATCGTGGTTTGAGCACCATGACTCTGGAGACTAGTGTTCAGATCCCTGCTTTTCCATGGAAACCCACTAGGTAACCTTTGACAAGTCACACTGTTGTGTTCCTCAGGGGGATGCCAAAAGCAAATCCCTTCTGAACAAATTTTGCCCAGAAAAATCCAGTGATAAGGGTCACCATAAGTCAGAAACAGCCTGAAGGCACACAACAACAGGTCAAAAAGAAAGTTTATTATAACTTTATTATAAAGCTGGAATAAGATTTTTCTAAATTAATCCCCAGTCATCCACAGATAACAGAGATGTTTAGCTTGTGCTTTATATTAATTTTTGCTTGACCTGGATAGTTTCTAAGCTTTGCAAGCAGTGTATAAATTCCTCTATATGAGTGTCTTATCATAGATTCCTGGGAGTGTAAAATGGAAATGTTTCTTGCTCTGTCCAACTAGCTATGGACTAAATCAGAAATGGTAGAAGATGTGGCTGATTGTGAATATAGGGATTTCATGATAGTCCAGTGCAACAAGCCATTTATGCAATGGGCTTCTGTTTTTTAGCTGTCCATATCACAGAATAGTGGCTCCTAGCTATATTGCAGTTTGTGCTGAAAATCACTAGTGCTTCATATGTTTCACACAGATAATACTCTGTTTGGAGTTGCCTGTACATGATTGTATTTCAGACATCCACCTACAATATTTACCAGCACATGACTTGAGTCAGAATATTTTTACACTACAGTCGCCCCACCTTTCTCACAGACTTGAGATCTGCATTCTTGATTGTTCATGGAGGGGCAACCTCCATTATCCTCAGTGGGGTGCACCTCTGTGGTGTGTGCACCTGGCATGCTCATGGGGAGGTGCCCCATTCAAGTCTATGGGGCTTGAATTATGCGAGTCTCTGTTTTTTTTGGGGGGGGGGGTCCAGAACGGATCCCCCGTGAAAATGGAGGGCCAACTACATTCCACTTCAAGTCCTGTTTTTTTTAACAAACAGGACTTGCAGTGGAATGTACAGTTGGCCCTCCATTGTATGTTGAATTCAATGGCAACTTTAACAATCGTGCTTTTGTAACCTGGTCATGCAATTAATATCAGCTTACCTCTTTTCCAGTCTTTAATAAAACCTTTAATTCTCATTTTCAGTTTTCTTGTTATCCAAAATGTACTTTACATGATGACTATGGGAGACTCTGGGAAACCAGGCAATTCAGTGATCTGGAATTTGTTCTTGGAGAGGTGGGTGAGTTCTAATGAAAATGCTAAAGAAACCAGAAGTAAGGTAGAAAAGAATAGAACTTCTAAAAGTGTTGTTATTTTTGCTTTGATTTGATTTGTGTACTTTAATATCCAGAACAATACGATTGCTATAATTCTTAATCATTTGGAATTCTTTATTTCAGTGGATGCTAGGAGTGCCATTGACAAGAAAAGGTTTCATTGCATCTAGCCTGTACAAAGCAAATACAAGAGATATCTCACTGACAGCTTTCCATCTATGACTAGGTTGGGGTAGTGGCGGCATATTTAAATGTAGATTAGAAAGATGGAAAATGGAGCAATACATTATTCATGGGATCGCATGGAGGAATCAATCCACTGTGGGTTATTTCACTTTGTGCCAACCAGATCGGCAGGAGCTTAAGTTCTTTTACTGGATTTTAAATGTGTCAGCAAATATGTATTAATATGTATGTTTTCAACCTAAGTGATTGAGAAATACTGCTAAAGGTCATTTTTAAATTCATGCTGGCAAATATGCATCTGTTTGTTCTTGTAATGTGGTATTCTCCATGTCTTCTGGGTACTCACATGCGTTGGTTCTACGCTGGGTCTATTTCAGAAGCTTTTGTATAGCCAGACTTGAGAGTTCCCCTCCGGCCCTCTACTTGCACATCCAAGCGGCAAGGTGTTCTCACTCCATTTTTTTCCAGTTACTACTGGAAAGGGCATCTGGGCATATCCTTGGCCTCATGAGAGAAAAACCCCTAGCTTTTAAAATAATTTCCTTTTGTGAAGTCGAAGGCTTTCATGGCCGGTATCCATAGTTTTTTTGTGTTTTTTCCTGGCTATGTGGCCATGTTCTAGAAGAGTTTCTTCCTGATGTTTCACCAGCATCTGTGGCTGGCATCTTCAGAGAATGCATTTTCTGAAGATGCCAGCCACAGATGCTGGTGAAATGTCAGAAAGAAACTCTTCTAGAACATGGCCACATAGCCTGGAAAACCTACAAAAACTAATTCCTTTTCTTTATTATTTGTTCTACTCATATGCCAGCCAAAAAGGAACTACCATAGCACTATCTTTAGAAGTCACAAGCTTCTTAATCAGCCAAAGATGGTAAAAAGAGGCTGCAGGGAAAGGAAAGTGACACTGCTACAATTCCACATGTAACATGACATAGAAGAATGCTCAGTATAGCCTCTAAAATTAAGGCCACATCCCCAGTGGCCTTATTGGAACAAAAGCAATAAAGAAAGAAAATAAAGTTTACTTCTGCATTTGAAAATAGAGCATTCCCACCCACCAAGACAGACCTGAGGCAGACCTCAGTTTTCAAGGAAGGCAGTTCATATTTTTAGAACTTTTCAAATGCCGTGCAGATGCTGAACCCTTATGGGTGATTGCAGAGGTGGCCACAGATTAAGTAAAACGCCTGAAACTGGGTTTCAGAATACAATCTCCAGTTCTTGATGGAGTCACACTCTCCTCTAAGGACTGTGTTCACAGTTTGGGGGTCCTCCTTGACTCGTCGCTTCACATGACCAGTCAGGTGAATGCAACGGTCAGGAGTGCTTGTTACCAGCTTCGCCTGATCCTCCAGCTGCGCCCTTTCCTGGACAGGAAGGATCTGGAAACTGTGATACATGCACTGGTAACCTCATGACTGGACTTCTGCAATGCACTCTACATGGGGCTACCTGTGTGTTTAACTCGGAAACTACAACTGGTCCAGAATATGGCAGCCAGATTTATTTACTGGTACATCTAAGAGAGAGCACATGACACCTGTGCTAAAATCTCTCCACTGGCTGCCGATCAGTTTCCGGGCACAGTACAAGGTGTTGATTTTAACCTATAAAGCCCTACATGGCTCAGGTCCATCCTATCTAAGGGACCGCCTCTCCCCGTACACCCCCCCACACACACACTACGATCCTCTGGGAGGAATCTGTTACAGCCCAGGAAGACCAGGTTGGTGCAGACCTCCCAGAGGGCCTTTTCAGCAGTCGCCCCCAAGCTTTGGAATGGCCTTCTGGATGAGATGCGTCTTATTCCATCTATTGACAGCTTCAAGAAAGCCTTGAAGACGCATCTCTTTCGGCAGGCCTTCCCGGAAAATGTCTAACATTTCATGGCTCTAAACCTCTTGCTAGTTCCTAGTCTCCATCCTGTTAAACAGCTCAGGAAGTCTTTTAATGTGACATTGTTGATTTTGTTTATTTGTAATTGTTTTAACTTGTTTCTGGTTTAATCCTTTTTTAAGGGGAGGGAGTTGGGAATGGGATTGGATATTTTAATTGTGATGTTTTTAACTTCTCTTGTTCCCCGCCCCGATTGCCTGTTCAGAGGGGCGGGCTAGAAATAAAAATTTATTATTATTATTATTATTATTATTATTATTATTAAAAAGGTTTTTTTTCAAGAAGAAAAAAACTGTGGATTACCCAGTCTGTCAAATCCTTCAACAATCTGCCAAATCCTACTGTTGCCAAAGACTGCTCTTTCCATTTTGTGTTCTCTCTCTCTCTCTCTACTGCTGACAGAAAGAAGAGAGAGTTCGAGGGCATACTGCCATTGTCACTGCTCGCTGTAAATGGCTCAGGAAGAAAATTACACAGGCAAGGGAACGGTTGAAACAGGTATGCTTTACAGAGAATTGGATGTTAAAACTCCTAGTCTCCTAGTTGAACTCAGAGTGATGAACAGTTATGGCCATCCTCAGTGATACAGCTAAGTGTTGTTGTTTGCTGCCAAGTCTGATTCAGAGTATGGGAACCCTGTGAATGAGAAACTTCCAAGAGCCTCAATCATCAGCTGTCCTGCTCACATCTAGTAAACTCAGTGCCATGGCTTCCTTGATTGAGTTAATCCACCTGTAATGCAGTCTTCCTCCTTTCCTACTGTCTTCCACTTTATTGAGCATGTTGTCTCATAATATGTCCAAAGTACGATAGTCTCGGTCTAGTCATTTGACTTCTAGTGAGGCTCATTGATTTGTCTTTTTGGAAGTCTGTGGTATGTATAGAACCACATTTAAAATTAGTTGATTTTCTTCCTTTACTCTCTGACTGACACAGCTGTTGATTAACACTTTTGAAATATTAGTTTCTCTGTTAATTTCACAACTTCTAGATTTTTGCAGTTTCATTTCTGCTGCATGTCTGCTCCAGTTGAAAAAGTAGTTTGGAGGTGACTGATAACATCATAGTACCTACATAAGGGTATGGGGCTTGTAAAATAAGGTGCTTCAGCGTTAGCCCTGTTCAGGCATTACCTGAATGTGTGGAGAGCTTAACAGATGGTGTGGAGGGGATGGGGAAGACCCAAGCCTTGCTCCCAAACATCCTCACACACTTCTCAGAACCAGAGAGCTTTGTGCATTAAAGGTGAAGGTCTGCAGAAGAGTTTGTAATGGCATTTGACTGAATGTGATTACAAAGCTTACATGATTAGGAGCTTTGCCTTATCAAGGTGAAACTGATAGGTGCATGGAGATATTGTGTACTTTTGGTGCTGACAGTTACATAGCAATATTTGGGAAGCGATGTTTAAATACTCATCACGTATTTGGCCTTCCACATGTTCACATGAATGCCTGAACAATCTATTCTTTCTTTGGACTAGAAATGGTATGTTCTTGGTTTTAGTAACAATAGTATGGAGAGAGAAAATAGTTTTGCCTAGTATCATATATATTTGTTGGATGCAAAAATTGCTTGGGACTTTTACACATGTACATGAAGAAATTGATTTTAGAAGCTGCTATACATTACATGATTAGGATTGTGTATAATTGACTTTTACCCCTCATCCTAATAGAAGTCCAAGCAAGAGCTTGATGAAGAAGGACAAGGAACACCCCAAAAGGAGGCAGCAGGCAGCAGTGTCAAGCTGTGCCGTCTGCAACCACTGCTGGAAGTTATTATCCGGGAAGCTGAAGCCCAACCTTTTGAGGTGCTCATGCAGTTCCTCTACACAGACAAAATCAAATACCCAAGGAAAGGTAGGCTATTTCTACAAGAAGAAGTGTACATTTTCTGTCTCAGCCTCTTCCTGGGTTTTTTTCTTTCAGATAATCATTGCTTGCAATTGGGAAATTTTCTTCTTTTTATTCTGTCAACACACAGCAGATATACTTATGCTTAACCTATGCCAGGTACACACAGTTCTAGAGCCAAATAGCACTTTTAGTCTATATCTATGTTACTACATAATATGCCAGCATATTGGACAGTGGTTCATTTTCATCCCCAGGATTCTTGAACTGTTCAAGAACTGCCACATTAAGAAACCTCATCAGTTAGCTGAGATAGCTGTGCTCTAAGAGGTGTCCTACTTTAATATCATAGAAATTCTTTGTATCAGGTATATGGGGATTTTTGCAAGAGCTGCACAACAACCACTGAAGTAGCCATTATGAGCATTGAGTGGCCTTTATGAGCACTGAGCAAATTGTCAGCAATTAAATTTGTTTTGAAAACTCGGACAGAAGAAAATTAGAGCATTACTCCTCCTCCTTCACAGCATTACAATAGGCTGGCTACCATACCCAGGGCAATGGGATGGGTGGGAGCAAGAGGCAGGGAGAAGAGGAGACAAAAACAACATTTTGGAAGAAGACTAAGTTGTCAGTGTACTGAACTTATGGTGTTGTTTATCTATTTGACATTTTTTATACCATTTGGGGGGGGGCAGTACAATGCAGTTTATAATAATAACAATAGGCTGAAAGAAAAAGAAGAAAAAACTGGGGAGACACCAGTATGTTTAAAGACTTGACTGAAGAGCTCAATTTTGCAGGGTTTTATTTTTCCACACATGTATCCTTGTGTTCAGAACAAAATTATGTGGATATGTTTTAGAAAGGCCTCATAACTATAGACATATTTATTGAGGGCGGGATTAATGCCAAATATTCAACTACAGTACATGTTTTACATGCAACCTGGTCCAGTTTCAATATACAGCATCTCCAGTTAAAAGCAATTCAGCAAACAGGTGATGAGATAGAATTTGGCCAAAAACTTGGAAAAGTTATTACTGGTCTGAATAAACTGATCTGATTGAACAAATAGTCTAACCTGTAAAAAGAGATCACTTTCTGTGTTAGTACTTACCACTAGCCAGACCAATGTGGTTGGTTTTAGGAAATTCACCAGGAAGCTTCTCTCCTGTCTCTTTGAATGGGATAGACATTCAAGAATGCTGAGATGAATTAAAATTTTGGTTGGAGTAAATAGATGGAAATGGCTCTGGGGTGCACTGAGGTGATACTTAGGTATAAAATAAATAAAATGTAAAAGCATATATTTGTATGAAGAATGTGTTATAATTTGTATTGTAAAATTTTAAAAATACTAATAAAAAAGACATTCAAGAATGCTACAGATATACCTTTTTGTAAAAGGCCCAGCCTTTACCTCCCATTACATTTCTTTTTTCTTATCAGTATAGCTTTAGTACTGGTTTAAATCTTACTTGTCAGACAAATCTTTTGCAGTGGTCACGGGTGGTCAGACCTCCTCCTCTGTTCCCTTATCTGTAGGAGTTCCTCAGGGCTCTGCCCTGGGTCCCCTTTTGTTTTCTCTATACACATTGTCCCTTGGTAAACTCATCAGTTCTTTGGGTTACTCCTATCATCTGTATGCCGATGACACTCAGCTGTATCTTTCCACCCCGACCTTTCGCCGGGGCTTGAACAGCAAGTCTCATCTTGTCTGACTGCTGTCTCGCAGTGGATGTGGCATCAGCAATTGAAGTTCAACATGTCTAAGAATAAGCTTCTTGTCTTCCCACCTAAGCCCACCTTGTTTCTGTTGATGGCACTTCTGTTCAACTGGTTCAGCTTGCTGCCCCTCACTCCTGGAACTTTCTTCCCCCACATGTGCGCCTCATCACTTCCCTAACCAGTTTCAAAATTGAGTTAAAGACTATATTGTTTAGGGAGGCATTCCCAGGATTGTGCCATCTGCCCCAGGATGCCTTGTTTTAACTATGTATTATGAAGGCGAGCCCTCCTTCCAGTCCATCTGCCTTGGTCCAGGCCCCAGAGGGAGAGAAGAACCACTGGACCTCATCCCCTTTCCCACCACCTTTCCCTTCTCTTTTTGTGTTGTGTCTTTTATATTGTAAGCCTCAGGGCAGGGAACCGTCTAATTGTAAGATTGTATGTACAGCACTGTGTAAATTTACAGCGCTATATAAATAAGGAGGAGGAGGAGGAGGAGGAGGAGGAGGAGGAGGAGGAGGAGGAGAAGTAGTAGTAGTAGTAGTAGTAGTAATAGTAGTCATTGCTCTGCAATGTATTGTGTTATATAAAGGGCTCAAGTATTTGAACTACATTTTAATATTAGGCTAGTAGAATCCAGTTAGGGCAATGCACAAATATCAGGATCAGTAACGTGAATTAACTCCCTTCCCGGTCTGCTGTCGCAACTTATCTCACCTTGTAGTATGTAGAATGAATTAATTTTTATGTTATACAGGGCATGTGCAAGATGTTCTGCTAATCATGGATGTATACAAATTGGCCCTTAACTTCAAACTTTCACGGTTAGAACAGCTGTGTGTCCAGTACATCGAGGCCTCAGTAGATCTCCAGAATGTGCTTGTTGTATGTGAAAATGCCAATAAACTTCAGCTAGATCAACTAAAGGTAAGTTTTTTACGAGAGCATGAATAATATTTAATATTATTAATATTTAATATTAATAATATTTGATTAAAACCATTGTTCCAGTTAGCACTGGATTCACAGATGCAATGTGAAAAATAAATTGATTTTTAAATATCTGACTCCATATCAGTTTGTTTCAAATGCTCTTCCTTTTACTGACTAATATTACCAGCCCTGTCTCTTTCAATCACCCTCATAATAATGGGAGTATTTTGAGTTATCCTACTTCCACAGGTGTTTTAGCTTGTTGAGACTGTTCATGGATCAGCAGATTATTCTAAGCAGTGTCTGTTTAAGGGAACTTTTTGTCCACTGTATATTTTCATGGTTTAGCTGCAATTATTGGAGCAACTGTACTAGGCCACAATAAATTAAAAATGACTGCATGTGACACAGTAACCAAAGCAGGAAATGTTCAAGTTAAGTTGTTTTCCTCAGTTCAGAGATTTAGGCATGGAACATCACCCAAAAGCAAAGGGGAGGGGCCTAGGTTTGCTATTATTAATATTACTCATAGCTGATACATGTAAAAACATCCATAAATTCCACCTCTCATGTAGATTTTTTTAGCTTGCTATTATTAAACAGCGGAAATTTTAGGGCCGAAATATGCCAAGTAACTTGTTTTTCTTACAGTGATGCTGCCTGTTAAGGTGTCAAGCAATATTGTTTTTCTTTTAGGAACACTGCCTGAATTTTGTGGTAAAAGAATCACATTTTAATCAGGTTATAATGATGAAAGAATTTGAGCACCTTTCTTCATCTTTGATAGTGGAAATAGTAAGAAGAAAGCAGCAGCCTCCACTTCGAACACATTCTGACCAACCTCTTGATATTGGTAATATATCTTTCTTCATAAATCAAAGATTGCTTAAGATTCTTTCATGTACGTAGCTAAAGACTCAAATCCTGGACATGAACGCCTCCATTTATTCTAATTTAATTCTGTTCACATGGCTTGCTTTAACTATCAGAATAGTCCAGAGAAGGAGTGTCATCCAGAAAGAAACAGAATCTTGAAATAAAATGTATCTAAAATCATAGGTCTAATGCTGTAGTCATCTGCAAGTTGAGGGGGGAAAGGAAATTGGATAGCTGGCTTCCTCTTACTGATGACCTGACAGATAACTGGTGTCACATTCTGCTAAAGAACTTTGGGAGGACATAGATTAATCTTATCATGTGTTGATGGCTGTTGTAACCGGACTGAATGATACAGCCATTATACAAATTGTGAGCTGAAGAACCATCAACATAGTCTGCTACTTGTACAGCCTGCCTCTCTTTGTTTAATGTTGGTAGGGTATCCTCTTTAAATCTAAAGCCAGAGTGATTTACAGGGGATAATCCTTTGACCAAACCATGGGAAGAGAGAAAGAAACTGTAGCACATCTGTAATTGCAAATAATCTTTTTAAGTATATATGCTAATCTCTTATGTTATTGAAGGTTTCATTCGCTAGAACTGAAAGCATCCTGTCCAAAGGTATATATAGTAATCTAATATTTTGCCAATCAAAACTTTCCCTTCTCCCCAGATATTAATTACTTTAGTTCAACTTTCTGTGAACTATATAGTAACCCATAACTGTTTTTATTATTTTGTTTTGTTTTGTTTTGACTTGCACTCTCAATATATAGAAAGTCTTCATCTACTATTTAACCATCCAGAGCTGATTGGTATGCTTCAGCAAAGAATACACCCAGAATTGTTGTAAGTGGGCTCAATTCTGATTTTGTACTAACAATAATTAGAAAAAAACTGATAATTTTTCACAACAGCGAGGAAGTTCTCATAGACACAAGTGGTGACGAAGCTGCTGTCCCTAACAGTGCAGCATAGTTATATTTGGGATATTTGGGACAGAATGTGTTATTCTTGTTCCCTCTGTGTTCTTCTTCAGGAACATCATTGATTCAGGATATGAAAGCCTATCTGGAAGGTGCTGGTCTAGAATTCTGTGATATCATTCTACTCTTAGATGGTCACCCAAGACCTGCTCATAAAGCTATTCTTGCAGCTCGTTCCAGGTACATCTGCTCAAATGAGTTATCCACTGGTAGAAAGTCGCCCTTGTGAATGCTAGAAAGTTATTTCATCTTTTTATTTCTCTTCATTGTAAGATCAAAAGTAGCTCCTGCTGTCCCCATTATCCCCTGTAAAAGTGAATATCTGAATCTCAGTTCCTCCTGCTGTTTTAATGCAGATTCTCCCTTGACTCTGGATAGGGAATTGTTATTTATTCCTTCAATTTCTCAGTTTCCCTATAGCTGAAGTTCCAACAGAAATGTACATTGTAAAATAGGCTTGGTATGAAGGATCATGGGAGACCTATACATATGTATAGGTTGACCTTGTGTATAAGTCGAGGGTAGATTTTCGGGCCAGAAAACTGGATTTTAATATGACTCATGGATAAGTCAAGGGTAAAACTGAAGGGCGTGTAACCAATAAAGTGAAGGATGTCCTGTTCGCTCCTCTTTCATCTTCCCAGCCCAGCTCCCCCCTGCAGAAGTAGCTGGGCTAGGAAGGGGCTTGGAGAAGGAGTGCTCACTCTTCTTGTGTCTTTCCAGCCCAGCTGCCTCCTCTGGAGACAACTGGGCTAGGAAGAGTCTTGGGGAGGGAACATTCATTCTTCTTGCATCTTCCTAGCCCAGCTGCCCCCTTCAGAAGCAGCCAGGCTAGGAAGTGGCTTGGGGAGTGAACGCTACCTCTTCCTGCACCTTATTGCCATCTTGATTTGTGTATAAGTCTACCCAAGTTTTTTGGGTCAATTTTGTAGTATAAATTTTTCAACTCATAGACAAGTATATATGTTATGTGAAAATATTCATGATTCTTCTCAGTTTCTATATTTGCATTTAAGATGCAGTGAGGAGAGATGAAAAGAATTCTGTAAAACCTAGAAGTGTTCATAATCTCACCATGCTCAGGAAGTGTGTGTATGTGTGTAATGTCAACTAGTCTCTGAAAAATGCTAGTATCATGGTATAATCTTTAAAGTGCCAGAAGACTTGCTGCAACAGACTAACTTGATCACTAACTCATAGTTTTGGAACTCATAGCTAGCTTTGACTGATTACTATTTGAAGTAAAATAAACAACAGTGCCATTACCATAATTTAACCATCACCATTAGAGGAAACTTCCTGATTGAAGGGGTACAAAAACTATGAGAATGTATGAAATGAGAAATATAATAGTAATCTCCCATCCTAAGTAAAGTATGAGGAATCAACTTGATAAGAAGTAAATGTGTTTATTATAATTTAATTTTCATATATATCTTCCCTTTTTCTTGGTATGGGATCCAATGTAGAAATGTTTGTTGGTGATTGCTTATATAATTTGTTCTGAAAATGTTTGGTAAAAACTGCTTGGTTAATTTGTAAAAGAGGCATTTAGAATTCTCTTAGTACTTCTTCTTTCCCTCCTGCTCTTTTTCTACTTTTTAACCTTTGAGACAATTGTGTGTGGTACTTTTATGAAAACAAGGCAGGACGAAGACTGTCTGCTACTTCATATTATGGCTTGCATAATGTTGTCTTGCATAGAATCATAGAGTTGGAAAAGGCCTCTTAGTTTATTATGTCCAGTCCTGTGCTCAGTACAGGAAGTCCAGCTAAAACATGTCCAGCAGGTATCTAGCTAGTTTTTTTAAAAAGATACCCAGAGAAGGAGACCCCACCAACTCTCTGGGCAATTGGTTCCATTGCCAATGTTCTTTTTGCAAAGACAGTATTTCTAATGTTCAATCAAAAAATACTGACCTGTAACTGAAAACCAGTAGATCTGGTCCTATCCTCTGGGGCAGCAAAGAACAGGCCTGCCTCCACCTCTATGTGATAGCTTTTGAGGGGTTTAAAAAAATGCAATAATGTCACCTCTCAGTCTTCTCTTCACCAAGCTGAACGTGGACAGCTCCTTCAGCTTTTACTCATATTTTGTTTGTTCTCTGTACCACTTATCATCATTGTTGCCCTTCTCTCAATCTACTCCAACTTGTCTATATCCTCCTTAAAATGATATGCTCAGAAATGATGCAGTACACTGAGTCCAGGTGAGAGCTGACCAGCACTGAATAGAGTTGACTGTTTGTAGCAATGGATCCCACATCCACAAATTCAACCCCCCATGGCTTGAATTTTTTTTTTAATTCCAAAAAGCAAATCTTGATTTTGCCATTTTATATAAGGGCCACCATTTTGCTATGCTGTTTAATATAATGGGATTTGATCATACACAGCTTTTGGTATCCATGGGGGGCCCTGAAACCAAACCATAGTGGATACCAAGGGTCCACTGTATAGTGGGACTGTAACTTCCCTTGAGTTGGAAATTATGTTTCTTTTAATGTGTGATGACTCATCTTCAGTTTAACGATCAACAATAATCCCAATGTCCTTTTCACATATAATTCTGCTAAGACATTTATTCCACATCTAATACATGTCCATTTGGTTTTTATGACCTAAATTGATAAATTTTCATTTATCTCTATTGAATTTTGTTTTATTATCATTAATTTCTGCCTTTTTCTACCTTGTCTAGATCTTTATGAATTCTATTCCTACAGTATCTTTTTGTGTCATCTGCAGACTTGATGAGGATTACCTCCGCCCCATCAGTCACAGTCATTGATAAAAAAGTTAAAGAACAATGGCTCTAGAACAGAACCCTAAGGCACTCCACTTGAGACTTCCTTCCAGTTTGAAGCACAGCCATTGCTGATAACTTTTTGAGCACAGTTCTCTAACCAATAGCATGTTTACATTTTTTTCTAGTTATTTTGAAGCCATGTTTCGTTCTTTTATGCCAGAAGATGGACAAGTTAATATTTCCATTGGTGAGATGGTTCCAAGCAAGCAAGCATTTGAGTCTATGCTAAGATACATTTATTATGGAGAAGTGAACATGCCCCCTGAAGACTCCCTGTATCCTTTATCGAATTTGATACTTCGGAGTTCATTCTTCCTTTTATACCTGCATAAAATATACTTAACACAAAGATGAATTTAATGTTGGCTTGTGCATCCAGGGTGAAGCTTTAATGAGACTGGAAGGCTATAATAGGATTTCAGGGGAAGAGCAATCTGTTCCTGTTTGTTAAAGCAGAAACCATAACTAACTTAATAGAGATCATGCTTTGAACTGATTAATCCATAAGCTCAGGTGAAAGTTTTCCTTCCTCTTGTTTCTGCACCTCATAATTCAGAGTAGAGCCTTGTTGGATGCCTACTTTAGTTGTTTCATCATTTAAAATAAAATAGGGCCAGGTTGATTTTTTTTATTCAACCTCCATTGGATCCTGGTTTCCTTTGCAAATGAAAGAATCCCTTTCATTCAAGTACTGTATTGAGGTATGTCTGAATCCAGCCCACTGTTTTTCCTTAGCCCCACCCTATTTAGGAATAGTGGTATAGTGAAATGCAGGTACTCATGATACTGCCTGTATACCCCCAAACTAATAAAAATGTAGAGAACTGTGTTGATCCATATGCCCAAACTAGAATTTGCCCTCCTCATTCGTGGCTTTAGCATTTGTGGATTTGATTATTCATGAGTTTGTCGCGAGGGGCAGGAGAGATGAAAGCAAACTAGAGAGAGAGAAAGAGAAAGTGGGCTCTTTTCCCTCCACATGCGCCCTGGCCATGGGAGAAAGAGAGAGGGAGGGAGGGAGGCCAAGCAGGCAGAGAAAGAGACAAGAGAGGGTGTGATAAAGGAAGAAGCAGTAAAGGCTAGTAGGGACAGAGAAAGAGGCAGCAAAGGGGGGCACAGAAAAACAGGCAGTGAAGGCTAGCCAGTAAGGCTAGGAGGCTAGAAAAAGCCAGAGAGGGAGGAGAAGAGAAACAAACAGCGAAGGCTAGACAGCAAAGCTAGAAGGCTAGAAAGGGGCAGCGACAGAGGGGCAGAGAAACAGGTGACAGTGAGCAATCCCCCAGGACCACGGTAACATCCCTCATCTCTCACCGTCTTCAAGAGGAAGGGGAGTGCTGTGGATGTTTGCATTTTTTTCCACTTCTGTCGGGTTCTGCACCTCTAACTCTCACAAATGTGGAGAGCCAACTGTAGTTGTAACAAAATTCACCTCATCAGAAGCAGGTCTTTGCTCTTGGGACTATAAGCAAAAGGATCTTAATTGCTCATTCAAGTCCAAGCTGCCGCAAAATGCTGTGGATTACAGCAGAGATAGCTCATGACACTACTGTGTCACTGGCAAAATCTATGCCACCCACTCACCTACTTCTTATTATTGTGAGGACTGCAGCCAATCTCAGAGGAACCTGTGGAGGCTGACAAATGATGGCATCTTCTAATCAGAATGCCCCAGCCCTTCAGCTTTACAGGCCCTGGTTACAGTGTTCAGGAATCAAAATTGTCAGTGGTTCACCTAAGAACTGTGCCTCTCCAATGGCACTAGTTTTATGCTCCCCCCCCCCCCCAGTTTACACGATCTGTTTCCAGAATGTCTTGAGTTCACAGAAAATTGGGTAACAGCTGCTGCATATGTAGCATAGTTTAAATGGCAGCGCTATGCATGGCATAGAGCCAAAGACAATTTTCAAGGAGGCAGCCAACTGCAATTACAACAATAACACATTAGAGAGAATACAGGCAGAGGTCAAATCTCCGTTTGTCCTTATTGCCATTCCATTTAGGTTTATGGTTCCTTTGTTCCTTACAAGTTGAATCATGAATTCTCTTTAACTGGCTTTTTTAGCTACCTCTTTGCTGCCCCTTATTATTATGGATTCTATAATAATCGACTCCAAGCATATTGTAAGCAGAATCTGGAAATGAATGTTACTGTGGAAAATGTGCTACAGGTAATAGTTGTCATCTGATCAATTTGCAACTAATTGAAATTTATTCTCAGCGTATTTCTTTCTGTGGGAAATAATCAGTTTAAAAATCCATGAATTTTGACTTGCTATATTAATTCACATCCCCAGATAAATTTTATGGCCATATCATGGTGAAAATTAAATGCTGTTCTTCCTAAACAGAAACCTCTATACTCCTGTGACATGATTCATGTGTCATTGTTAAGTACATATGACTTGTTCTGAATTAAGAGATAGTGAATGTGTTGTCCCACCAGATGTTGCTGGATTGGAACTCCCATTAGCTCGAGCCAAGAGCAAGGGAGTTGTAGTCCAATAACATGTCAAGGATGACACATTCCCCAACCCCGATCTAAATCAAAGCATATGATAAAGAAATGCCTGTTAGTTTGGGTAGGAAACTTCTAAGGATATAATTTTGGATAATTCCCTATCCTCCCTCTTTTGGTTTACCAGTTTCTTATACAAGAAACCAAGACACATGTGTGTAGGAAATTTTGCAGTATACCATGTGGAATATTACACTGTGGTTAGTAACACAATGATCCTGTGTGTATTGAAAAAGCTTGACATGTTCAAGGAAGGAAGACATGGCCTCAAAATGATTTCAAGTGATGAAGGGCAGTCCCAAATTTGCTATTGATTGAAGAATCAGTAGGGAGCTACTGCTAATCATAACTCCTTAGCAGTTGTATCCATGTGATACTTATGATCCCAGTATTTGTCACATTGTTTCAGTTCAGATGTAATGTCAAATCATGGTTTAGCTCTGTAGGAAAGCACCAGGACAAGCCTCAGGCTCCTGTGGACTATACTATCCTACTCCTTTGTATGCAGGGGAATAACCTGGAAGTTTTCCATTTCTAGGTTTTTGAAAGTTCTAAACTAATACCAGAAAGTACTTAGGAAAATATTCAGATGTTCCATAGAGAAGGAAAATTCTTTGTAGATTTCAAAAATATAAATATGTGATACAGTCCATGAAATTAATCCCAAAGAAAGTGGACAATTAGTACTACTCAGCTTTATAGGGATTGCTCATAGAATCATAGAGTTGGAAGAGACCACAAGGGCCATCCAGTCCAACCCCCTGCCATGCAGGAACTCCAAATCAAAGCATCCCCGACAGATTGCCATCCAGCCTCTGCTTAAAGACCTCTAAGGAAGGAGGGAGTGTGTTCCACCGTCGAACAGCCCTTACTGTCAGGAAGTTCCTCCTAATATTGAGGTGGAATCTCTTTTCCTGCAATTTGTATCCATTGTTCCGCGTCCTAGTCTCTGGAGTAACAGAAAACAAGCTCGCTCCCTCCTCAATATGGCATCCCTTCAAATATTTAAACAAAGCTATCATATCACCTCTTAACCTTCTCTTCTCAAGGCTAAACATTCCCAGTTCCCTAAAGCGGTCCTCATAGGGCATGGTTTCCAGACCCTTCACCATCTTAGTTGCCCTCCTTTGGACACACTCCAGTTTCTCCACATCTTTTTTGAATTGTGGTGCCCAGAACTGGACACAGTATTCCAGGTGGGGCCTGACCAAAGCAGAATAGAGTGGTACTATTACTTCCCTTGATCTAGACACTATACTTCTATAGATGCAGCCTAAAATTGCATTGGTCTTTTTAGCTGCGGCATCGCACTGTTGACTCATGTTCAGCTTATGGTCTACTTGGACTCCTAGATCCCTTTCATTTGTTGTCTCGTTCAGCCAGGTGTCCCCCATCCTATATCTATAGATTTCATTTTTCGGCCCTAAGTGCAGAACCTTACATTTCTCTGCATTGAATTTCATTTTGTTAGCATTGGCCCAGCTTTCTAGTCTATTCAGGTCATTTTGAATTATGATCCTGTCCTCTGGGGTATTAGCTACTCCTCCTAGTTTAGTGTCACCCACAAATTTGATACGTATGCCTCCAATTCTGTCATCCAAATCATTAATAAAGATGTTGAATAGCACTGGGCCCAGGACAGAGCTCTGTGGGACCCCACTGGTCACTTCTTTCCAGGTTGAAAAGGAGCCATTGTTGAGCACAATGCTGCCTCAACCAAAAAAGATAATATTCTTTAACATCTCTTAATTATTTAAGTTTACATTTTTTTCCAGAGAATAATCATGCAGAACCTTGAATATTTTGTTTCAGATTTTAGAGGCAGCTGACAAGACTCAGGCTCTGGACATGAAGAGACATTGCCTGCATATCATTGTTCACCAGTTCACCAAGGTTGGTTGGATGTTTTCTGGGGTTCTGGGCATCTGCTGTCCCCTTTCTCTGCCATGGTTGAAAACAGCTTAAGGTAGTCTGCCATTTCATTCTTGTTCCTCCCTTTGGACTATATGCTGTGCTTTTATTATCTGCCTTTAATATTGACAAATATATAGTTAATAACACACTGTATAAATCTGTGATTAATTTTTGAATAGTTTCTTCAATCCCCCTTATGTTATCTGTTGTCTGTCTTTAACTGTCAGCTGTTCAGCATTGTTGACATTGTCAGTATTATCCACAGAGCAAATAATGTCCTTTCTGGTAATGTGTTAAAATAGAACTCTCAGCTAATTGTGGAGTATATTTTGTGAAAATTTGAAAATATTGTTTCATGAAATCAATATTTTTATACTGTTGGTCGAGATCCACACCACTGTGTTCTGAAATTCCAAGGAGGATTTGGTTTGCCCAAGCTCACCTTCTTTCCTCATATAGACTGTATAACAATCTGCTCTCAAAAGATAGGCAGTTATGATGTGGCATAGGGGAATCACCTGTTCAGAGAACAAAGTCAACATTTCCAATAATCCATTTTGTGAGCCTGAGGAGGGTAAAGAAATGCATAAGATGTAAGCACAGTAAGACTGAATTAACTCTGCTGTGTTTAGTCCAGACATAACTTTCTCTTCCTGACTTGAGTTACAAAAGTAGGAGTATAGTGTTTAAAGCTAAAGTGGAAGCAAATATATGTTATGCTGATTGATTTATCTGTGTGCCACCAAGAAACATTTTAAAAGTCTTCTTTTTCATCAAATGTTCTGAAAATGGATGGGTTAACATAATGGGACCACTTTAAGAAATAAACGGGCAGCTTGCACTTTACTGCTCATTCACATCTGTCATCTCAGGAGGAATCCAAGCTTTCAATGTGACTATGGGGCAAAAGAGACCAACATAAAAAGCCGGCTTCCGGGTATCTTGGGGACATGGTGTACAGACAATGCATGTCCCCAAGACACCCGGAAGCCGGCCTCAATCCAGGCAGCACCCACATGTGGACTGGCTTCCCGGTGCTCTGGTGACGCGGTATTTACATGCTGCATGCCACCAAAGCACCTTAAAGCCGGCTTCCTGCTGCAGTGAGGGTGAAAAGCAGGCTTTTTGCCAGTGCAAAAAGGAGCGGCTATTTTCCGCTTCTTTTCCAGCCAGCAAAGAGGCATCTTAGAATTATAGAATCATAGAATTGGAAGAGACCACACTTGGGGCCATAGTGTGCGGTTGCCGCAGACCCAATCTGGTTTTGAGAGGGGCGATCTGTTTTGCCCCTAAAATTCAGTGCAAATCCATATTTTTCTCTACAATCCTGGCATTTTAAATTTCTTTTTCTACTGATTTTTGAAGACTCTTGCAAAGTGATTCATCCCAATTACATCTATACTTAATTTCAGGAAGGTGAGAATCAAGAGACAGGAAGTTTTATCTACAAAAAGTATTTTTGCAATGTTAAAATTCCTTGTGCTATAACAAGTAAAACACATTTAATTATCTACCAAACAGTGATACCTTTCTTGGTAAACCGAAATGCACAATATATTTATTGCAAGATTTCAAAGTTCCACTGGCTTCTTCATCAGGCAAGATGTTACATACAAAATAGGAGAAAAATTAGAGATGTTAGTAAGATGAAGAAGCCAGTGGAGCTTCGAAAGCTTACAACAAGTATATTGTGCATTTTGTTTGGCCAATAAAAGTATGACTGTTTGGTAGATTTTTGTTTGAATTTACTAAATGACTAACACTGCTACCCCTGCACATTTCATTATGTTAGGGCTACATCTTCATATTAGGCCAGTTTTGCTTAATTAAAAAAATAAAATCTCAATTTTGATATAGCTTTGAATCCAGAAAGAAAATATTCAGAATATAATAGCAAGGATCCTGTTGTATTCTTCCACTGGCAGAAAGGCTTCTGTCAACAAAACTGGGAGCGAGGGCAGCCCTTCCTCCCCCATGCACTTTCCAAATCTTCTCTGGAAGGCTAGGAAACCCTCTGGAGCAGATTTGCATGGGGCAGAGGACTGCAAAAGGAATGGTGGAGTAAAGAGCCCATGATTTTGTGCTATCCAACACTGAGATGTCCAGTGTAGAATATCCATGAATGTTTCTTATTTGTATTAAATTTAAATAGCTTTTCTGGTATTTATGTTCTGAATTTTTTTTGAGTCAGAGATTTAACCCTACAGTATGATGCAGTACCTCTTTCCTCTTCACTATCTTGCAGAATTCAGCTACTATTAACAGCAACGCTCTGTTCTCTTTTGCAAAACTTTTGCAGAGCTTCTGAAACTAAATGTAGACTGAATGTATATTTCTTGAGTTACCACATGCCCCTTGAACAGCTTTATTTCTTCTTTGTGCATAAAATGGTAGATGAAACTGGTAACTATTAACAGTCAATATAACATTGTAAATGTATTGCTATGGTCTTCCCTAATTTGGTACCTTCCAGATGTCTTGTACTGTACTATAGCTCCCAAGGGAGGTTAAATCCAAAACTTGAAGGGCATGACATTGGAGTAGGCTGCATTACTACTTTTATTTACTCATGTAGTTTGAAGAAGAAGCATGAGATACTGAGACAAATAAAAATGTAGCTATTTTTATGCACTTTTTTGGGGAAAATGTGGGCCTTCTTTGATTTCAAATTTTATTGAACTGCAGATTGTACAGTTTGGTTGGAAAATTATGAACATAGCTCAGAATTTTAAGTGAGTGTTCACAATCAAATCAGGGTTTAAGAAGTTTTTAACACTGGAGTGGGAGCGAATCTACATATTTCAGCTGCCAGATAGTTTGGGGAGTTATACATAGGGGTTACTAAAAGGACCTTTATGCTGTTTAAGTTCTTGTGGTTTTAGAAAACAAGTGCAAAGTGTACTTATGGTACTTTTAAAATAAATCAGACATTATTATTTTAAAATTCAATTAGTGGAGTGCATCAAGCAAAACTAAAAAAAATAAAAAACAGATAACTTAGTTCTAGAAAAAGAATAGAGTGAAATCGAAGATGTTTATTATAGTTTATTCAAGTATCCTTATAATTATCTACTTAAAGATAGTTTCTGTATCCATTGCAGAACTAATTTGATCATTCATGATCATTGTAGGTGCTGATCATAAAACAGTTCTTATGAAATTATAAGATCAGAGCTATTCCAAAAGCACCAGTAAAAATTGTTTTATCTTTAAAATAAACTCTACTTTTAAAATAAACAACTGGTCTGAATTTTCCCCCTTAAAAGCATTGCAACTGATGTTATTAGATTATAATGCTGCCTGTAACACATATGGATTTGATTACTGTGCAAGTTTCAAGCATGGCTGGATTCACAGTGATAATTAGTGTATGTGTTTTCTCTTCCCTTCTGTAAAGGTCTCCAAGTTGCCAAATCTTCGATCTCTCAGTCAGCCTCTCCTACTTGACATCATAGAATCATTAGCAAACCACATATCAGACAAGCAGTGTGCTGAGCTTGGTTCAGATATCTAAGATTTCCAGTATTCGACATCTTGCACATTTTATTCATGAGAATGTACTTCTCTTATTTGAGTCATTTTCTCTAAAGTTTGTGACCATTCCATGCTAATCTATTGAAAATATCCTCTTAAAATGTGGAAAGCTCTGAATGTGGAAGATGGTAATTTATGATGTTCTGAGGACAAGATTTGTACCTGAATTGGATGGGAAGAACACAAAGAAGAGGTGGTATGCAGCCCCTGGCATGTTTGGAGTCTAACTAATTGTTCAAGAATATTGATTTGATTCTTTGCTACGGAACATGTCTTCTCTAAATTCGAAGGACCACAAGATGATTTTATTATAACATTTAAAAGTTGCTTCCTTTTCCCTATCTGTACCATTCCACTGCCTGACTTGATTCCATTGAATCTGGAGGACTAGGACACAGAAACTGAAGAGACTCTTGACAGTGTTTGCTGGAGTTATTTTCAGGTAACAATAAATGTGGTAGTCCAGAGAAAATTCTGTTGACAAAGATGGAAATATGTATTCATTTACTAAAAGGTGTGCTTCTTTTCCCATAGTTTCTTAGCAAGTGTTACCAAAGACACTCTAGAAAACACTGAGTTGTTCTCCCTTTTGCTGTACATGTCTGATGTATGCGTATATGCTGTGTGTTAATATATTCCTAAAAAGTAGAGTGGCAAAGAAATATAAATGCATACAGGAATATGGAGTACTCTTAGAAACCCTTCACATCTCACTTTAACTAGGGAATATTAATTCCTGACATCTCACAGAGTTAAATTACAAGTGCAGTTTGAAAGATTCACATGGACATTGTTTGAATAAAATATGTCTCCTTATCTGTCTCCCAGTTTAAAAAAAGAAATGACAATGAAGAAAGTCTATGTATGTCAGTAACAACTTAAAACATTTTTTAAAAAGATTACAATTGGACTGCTGTCTCCCCCCCACCCCCCACAATGTCTTCAATGCTCTCATTATGCTGCTTTCTTTTAATACATCTTAATAAAGGAAGCCTTTCAGTGAATAACAAGTATATTTTTGGGAATTAAAAGGAAGGAGATATCCTGGAATGGTTAAATTAACACTCATTGCTGCATAGACAAGGTTTATGTGGTTACTTTGCTACTATTTGGAGGACTCTTATACCTCAGTTCCTTAGCATAGATAGGTACACATTATCAGAACAACTTCTCTTGCTGTCTCTTTTTCAATTTCTGATTATGCATGAAATTTTATTAGAGCAGGAGTATTGTAATGTGAATCAGAAATGTCCACATGACTGTAGCTACTGCTCTTGCATTTAGCCCCTAGGTTCCCTTGTTGCCAAGGAGATATAATCTGTGACCCAAAACACATGGACCAAAAGGTACAGCTTCCGGCCACTTTGGGGGCAGGGCATGCAGACAATGTATGCCCCTGATGCAGCTGGAAGCTGCTCTGAGGTTGCCTAAGGCCTAATTTATCTACAGATTTTAATTTCTTTATTCTGCTCAATATCAACATTTTGATTAAACAGTCTATACTGGAAATTAAGGAGTGAATGCATTAGTAATTACAGTTTTAATGGCAATTTGATGTCATTGCAAAATACGATCTCTTTAAAATTGAGATGACTATAAAATGGCTGATAAAATGGACCCTCCCTGCATGCCAACTGCCATCCTCCGGCTTTTGAGGGAGAGAAGAGGCAGGCCCAGCTCCATCAGGGCTTGCCTGAAGGAAAGGACCCTCCCTCCTTATTATTTAGATATTTAATTTATTTGCTCATTTATGTATTTTGTGTATTTGTTTATCCACTTTTGTAAACCGCTTTGATCTTTTTTGGAAAGGCGGTATATAAATAAATTATTATTATTATTATTATTATTATTATTATTATTACATTTTCCAATTACTATTTGGTTCACTAGTTCTACTTTGTATTCATGTACAGTGGGTCCTTGTTATCCACTGGGGTTTGGTTCCAGGAACCCCCATGGATACCAAAATCCATGGATGCTCAAGTCCCATTAAATGCAATGGCATAGCAAAATGATATCAAGGTTGGTTATTTGGAATTAATACTTTTTTTCAATATTTTCAAACCATGGATGCTTGAATCCATGGATAAAAAAATTTGTGGGTAAGGAGGGCTGACTGTATTCTCAATTGAATTGTAGCTTTTTCCAGTTTAGTAGTAACTGATATTGCCAAGTCAGTTTTTTGCAAACTGGCATTTCTGTTTTTTATTACTACTACTACTACTATTATTATTATTATTATTATTATTACCTAAAACTATAATTTGAGATATTCTTAGTGCTGGTGTGGACTGCTCACTGTGGTATGAACAAGGTTGCTAACATTCCTCAAGTGTCCTAATGACCCTTTCCCTAACATACAGCTCTTGATCTTGAGGTGAGGTGAGTTAGTGATTATAAGTGTAATACAGTATTTGAAGCTGTCATAGACAACATTCCAATTTAATAAAAGGAATACAAGAAACATTCAGTACCTATTGAGACTGCTTTCACAATTAGTGTGAATGTAAATTATTGAGTTCTGTGTACCTTGTAACTTGCCTTATTCCACCTTGTTTGTGGTGTAGTGAAGCATCCTGTCCTCTTGCTAATGCTGAAGTAAGACTTATCTGCTAGTTATCTTTGTTATATGGAATTGAGTGGCTACCATTTTATCTTTTATGTCACATAGCAAGTTGTCTTGAGCCAGTCCTTTTAATGAGTTGGTGAAAGAGCAAAATTTTGAATCCAGATATTTAGAATCCTTGCCCACCATCCCCTCTTCAATGTCTATGGATAAACAAAGATATCTAACCTCTACAGATCTCCTGAATTATAAAAAGTATATGTTTTCACAAGTTTTTTACAGTCACATAAAAATAGGAAATATACAGAGGAGATACGGTAGGAATTCAGATGAAGAACAATGACTTGTGTAAAACAGCATTTGTTAATACTGGATACTCACCCTAGATTATTCCATCTGGAAAAGTAGCCCAAACCTGCAAAAGCTTATGCTACAACTTCTTTTGCTCAGTTAGTCTCAAACGTGCTGCCAGATGCCTTTGCATACTAACATGACTATATCTCTGATTCCTAGATTGTTTTGTTGAACTTACATAAATTGCTAAAAATAACTACCTAAGATCCTTGTTTTTTCTCATTTTTTGCTCATACACTTTTTGCTCATATTCTATTTTTATCATAACAGTGTCAGAAAGAGACCAGCCATAATGCTGTCATCATGCTAGGCAACGTGGGTACTACACTAGTTATTCTTCTGTCCAAGCTCCATCTTTGAGCTAATTAACATACCATTTTTGATGGTAAATGGACTTTTTAATTTACTAATTTACTTTCCTCCCATGCATCTTTTGGGGATCATGTCAGGACTGCACTGATATCAAGTAATACTGTATATAATTGGCTTTAGTCATTTTTTGTTATGAGCTTTGTAAACACAAGATTCATTCAGTTTATTAATAAATGGCTGGTAAAAGCGAACGTTGGGCAAAAGCTGCCCTAGGAGACTTTTTTGGCTGAAGGGCAAGGTATAAATGTTCAAAATGAATAAAGTAGTGTGTGTTAAACATATTGTGTCTGTGTTGCATGGAGGAGGACAGTACATACCTTATTATAATACTAAAATATTTGAAAGTTGCAGATGACAAAATAGGATATAGTCATGGCACTGTAAAAGAAGTATTGCAGGATTTAGGGCAGAAATATGAAATTTACAGATATAGGATGGGGGACACCTGGCTGAACGAGACAACATGTGAAAGGGATCTAGGAGTCCAAGTAGATGATATGTTGAACATGAGTCAACAGTGCGATGCGGCAGCTAAAAATGCCAATGCAATTTTAGGCTGCATGAATAAAAGTATAGTGTCTAGATCAAGGGAAGTAATAGGGCCACACTATTCTGCTTTGGTCAGGCCTCACCTGGAATACTGTGTCCAGTTCTGGGCACCACAATTCAAAAAAGATGTGGAGAAACTGGAGCGGGTCCAAAGGAGGGCAACTAAGATGGTGAAGGGTCTGGAAACCATGCCCTGTGAGGAATGCCTTAGGGAGCTGGGTATGTTTTGCCCGGAGAAGAGAAGGTTAAGAGGTTATATAATAACCCTGTTTAAACATTTGAAGGGATGTCATATTGAGGAGGGAGCAAGCTTGTTTTCTGCTGCTCCAGAGATTAGAATGTGGAACAATGGATGCAAACTGCAGGAAAAGAGATGTGCCATGTTCTAGAAGAGTTTATTTGAAATCCATAAGCTTCTGGATAATTTCACCTGGAAAGAAGAAACCCTTAAGGTGAACAAAATTTGGCTACCAGTCAGGACTCAGCAAATGCAAATGGAAAACAACCCAGGGTCAGCTGCTTTCCCAGGAGACAATGACCACTAATTAAGCAGATGCTAATCTCTTTTGCATATCCTCCCACCCTAAGGCCCTTCCATCAACAACAGAACAATACATAGATTAACACTGGAATCACTCCTCCCTACTCAGTGTCATACATTATATATACCCCACTCTCTTCCATGCCAGTATTCTCCAAAGATGCCAGCCACACATGCTGGTGAAACAGCAGGAATAAACTCTTCTAGAACATGGCCACATAGCCCAAAAAGCCCCACAAAAAAACTATAATACTGCAGGAGTTAGTTCATGCTTCTCTGTGATTGTCTTAGACACAGTGTTCAAAGGAAGATGCATGTTTCTGGAAAAGAAGGTGTTTAATAAAACAACAGCCACTTACTCATTCCATTCCTATAACTGACCTTCAGCCACTTCCTCTAGGCCACTGATGTCTGTCTCCTTGAAGTTTTTGAATGCTATTTAGTAGATACTGAACTGGGTATCTCCTTTAAATTCATCCCAGCTTCATTAATGTTCCATTAAGGGCTGGGTACTTCAGGCCCAGCACCGGATAAATCACAAAACAGAGAGAAAACGGGAAAATAGATAAGCCTGTCTCAGAAGTGACTCCCAGAATGTTAAAAAAAAAAAAAGAAGAAGAAGAAGAAGAAGAAGCTTTGATCTATAAGTTTGGCCACCAAAATGGAAGTCATCAGAAAAGAAGATGCATTTCAGAAAAAAAAGGTCTTAGCTAGAAGGTTCAAAATGTTTTCATTTACTGATGCTAGGCTTCCTTGACCCAGCAGTTTCCTTCCACGTATTCATATCGTTACTTTGAATGAATAGTTTGCTGAAACATGTTAAAAAATAAATCTGTTTTGTTCATCTGTGGGTTTATCAGATGACAGAAATTAGAAGCATAATCCAGTGGCAGTCCGAAAGCAATCATGGGGTTTCACGTTATTGCGTGAGAAACTATCACATGCATTTTCGCTCAATGGGAAGTCCTTCGGAACACAATTGTGTGGTTTCACGTTCTTGCGTGAGAAACTATCACACACAATTTCAGGCAATGAGAAGTCATTCTGTACATGATGCAGCGTCAATATGCAATCACATAAATTCACTGAACTAGCAAATTCATTTCTGAACTGGCCCCACGTTCATTTCTTTCAAAATTGAGATAAATTCCTCCCGTGTGATAAACTCCCAGGTCCCCGATGGCAGTGTCAGTCCTGCTGAATTTTGTAACGTACAGAAGGTATTCTAGTGATAGCAACTATAAGTTTCATTAATAAGACAGCTTTTCTTACTGGTGATTTATAATTTTGGAACTCTGTTAAATAAACAGTGGAAGGAAATTCCATAAAACCAGAATGGATTTTTTAAAAAACCTACATAGTTCAAGTACACATGGCAGTTACACATTTGTGGTTTTGTTACAGAACCATACGTTCAAAGGGCATTTTACTTGAAGAAGGGATTAACTTTAAAGATGGTTCAGTAAAGTTGAGTCATTCTAATTTTGATGCATCTAGAAAGATGTTGTTGCTGTTGTGTGTGGTTTAGGTTTAGGCAACCTTGCCCCTTAGTAATAAAGTGCACAAAGATGGCCTGTATACCCTGTTTCCCCGAAAATAAGACATCAGCTGAAAATAAGACCTAGCAGAGGTTTTGCTGAATATAAGGCCTCTCCTGAAAGTAAGACCTAGCAAAGCTTTTGTATATAAATATATATATTCATTACATAATACATGATTTTTTTGGTTCAACAATAAATATGAGTTCTTCTTCATGGAAAAATAAGCCATCCCCTGAAAATAAGACGTAGCACATCTTTGGGAGCAAAAATTAATATAAGACACTGTCTTATTTTGGGGGAAACACGGTACTTGACCTTTCTATATATTTTTTTTTGCAGAATACTTCAGAAAGAATGACTATCTGTCATGTTCACAATAACCTTACTATGTAGGGTGACCAGATGATCAAACTGGAAAGAAGGGCAAGGCACCCCAAAATGTAGGACCTTTAAGAAAAACGGAGGACATTAAAAACCAAATGCTAGCAGCCCTCATAGAAATGCAAATTCGTGCTACTTAGTCATACTCAAAGTGCAGAAGATTTTGAAATTGCTGCTGGAGAGAAGGTTGAAATGGAGGACATGACCTGGAAAAGGAGGATGTGTGGTCACCCTGTTAACATGCATGCATGCCTCATCCAAGTAAAAATAAACTAAACTAGTTTTCCTGTAATACTCTCTATCAAGTGAGAAACTGCATCTTTATGAAAGCTACTATGTTTCATAAGAGGCAATTTGTCTACAAAACCTAAAGACCACCAATAGTATTTATTAGAATCTGGATTAGTTCTGGCTTTTTTCCTAGCATCTTGCACTTGCATTACATCTAAGCCCTGCATTGTTTGTTTGGTTGTAATGAAGGAGAGTCAAGTTGTAAGGATGGTCATCCTTTGTTCTTTGGAAATAAATGAGTCCTTAAAGAGATTCTAAGTCTGCAATCCAAAACACACAGAACTAATAGTAAACTTTTTAACCACATAGGGTACTTCCAGATGCAGTTTCTAACATGCCATAAGAAAGCGGATAGGAAGAAAATCTATTCATTTGAGATGTGGGCTGGAGAAAGCTGAGGATACCATGGACAGCTCAAAAGACAAACAAGTAGGTCCCAGAACAGATGGAGCTTGAATTCTTCCTGGAAGCCAAGATGACTAAACTCAGGCTGCGTTCACACTGGAGAAATAAACCGGTTTAATTGCCATGGCTCAATGCTGTGAAATTCTGGGAATTGTAGTTTGTTGTGGGGCCCAGAGCGGAGCGGAGCTCTGGGCCCCACAACAAACTACAATTCCCAGAATTTCACAGCATTGAGCCATGGCAATTAAACCGGTTTATTTCTCCAGTGTGAACACAGCCCTGGAGTCCATCTACGCTGTAGAAATCATGTACAGTAGTTTGACACCACTTTAAATACTGTAATGCAATCCAGTGAAACCCTGGGATTTGTAATTTTTCAAGATTTTTAGCTTTCTCTGCCCGAGTACTGGTGACTAACAGAACTACAGAGGTCAGGATTTTGTAGGACTGGGGCCATGGCAGAAGCAGGAGTGATCCGCTTGCACAGAGAACCCTCCAAAGAGCAACACCCAGCAATGTCCTCCCTTCTGAACATGACCTCAGTGGCATGGATTTACATTTCTCTTTACATTGGGTGCTTTTAGACGTTGCAAGGCCCTCCATTTTTTAATCCTCAAAGGTCCTCCATTCTGGGGTGCCTTGTCCTCCTTTGTGGTTTGGAGGACCAAATGCCCAGGAGATGTCCAGATCTCCCAGTTCCAACAATGTCCTTCCTTTGGAACCTGACTTAAGCAGCATGGGTTTGCATTTACAGTGACATTGGGTGCTTGGATTTGTTGCAAGGTCCCTCCATTCTGGTGTGCCTTGTCCTCCTTTGTGGTTTGGAGGACCAGATGCCCAGGAGATGTCCAGATGTCCCAGTTGTAACCATGCCCTCCCTCCTGAGCATGGGTTTGCATTCCTCTTTGCATGTGGTCCTTTTATACATTGCACTAGGGTCCTCCAGGGTGGCCTGCCTTGTCCTCCTGGTCCTCCATCCTCCTCTTCCTCCTCCCCCTCCCTCCTGGTGGTGGTGTTGTTGCGCATGCGCCTCGGTGGGTCGGGGCCCTGCTCTGCTCTGCTCTGCTCTGGGCAGCAGGTGCAGGTGGAGGTGGAGGGCCTCGGGATGGGCCCCTCTGCGATGGAGGCCCCGGGGTCCCTGGCAGCAGCAGCCCTGCCCTGCCTCCTCCTCCTCCTCCTCCGGATGCTGGGCCCGGCCTCTGGGGAGACCTCCGTGGGCCCGGTAGGGACGCCTCTCCTGGATGGGCCCCCTGGGAAGGAGGAGAGCAGCATCCTTTCTCCAACAGCAGCATCCTTTCCTCCTCCTTTGGGGATGGAGAGACAGAGAGGGATGCAGGCAGCCCAGTTGGGCCCAAGGGGGCTGGGAGGGCAGAGGGGGCCAGCAAGGAACTAGGGCTGGCAGGGTGGGCCTTGCCTGGCATGGAGGGCCCTGGGGGGGGGTGCCTTGGCTGGGCTGGGCTGGGGAGAGGGAGGGAGGGGAGGAGGTTGCAGGCTGCCCTCCATCCATCCATCCAGGGACCCCTCTTGGGTGGATCTGGGATGATGCTGAAGTACCACTCAAGTAGGACATCATCATCACCCCACATCCACACCACAGGGACACCTTTAGTACTCTGTGTGTTATACCACACACACACACACACACATAGACACATGCATATGCAGTCTCTATGTGTGGGTATACATATGTACCACACACACATACTCTGTGTGTGTGTATATATATAACACATACACACAGACACACACAGTGTGTGTATGTGTTATGTGATATATATATATACACACAAACGTGCACATATATACTGTATATGTATATGTATGTGTGTATATTTGTATGTGTGTATGGTGTATATATAAACATATATATATACATGCTGTATGTATATGTGTGTGTGTATTTGCATTTGTATATTATATATGTTTCATCATATGTGTGTTTGTGTGTGTGTATATATATGTATATATATATATATATATATAGTGTATATATATATGTGTGTGTGTATATATTTGTATATGTATATGTGTGTGCATATCATTTATCTATATATGTGCCTACACTGTATATGTATATATGTGTGTGTGTGTATGGTATATATACATAGTGTATATGTATACACATATATATCTGTGTGTGTATATGGTGTATATATACTATATGTATGGTTGTGTGTATGTATATGTGTGTGTGTGTATACACTGTATATATATATGCATATATATCTGTGTCTAGATGGTGTGTGTGTGTATATATATATGCAATATGTATATATGTGTGTGTATGTATGTGTATATGTGTGTGTATGTGTATATGTACCCTGTTTCCCCGAAACCCCTGAAAATAAGACCTAGTAGAGGTTTTGCTGAATTACTAAATATAAGGCCTCCCCCGAAAGTAAGATCTAACAAAGTTTTTGTATATAAATATATATACAGTATGTAATAAATGTTCATTTTTTTGGTTCAACAATAAATATGAATTCTCCTTCATGGAAGAAATAAGACATCCCCTGAAAATAAGACCTACTGCATCTTTGGGAGCAAAAATTAATATAAGACACTGTCTTATTTTCGGGGAAACACGGGTATGTGTATATGTCTATATATATGTGTGTATATGATATATACCCTGTATATGTGTGTATGTGTGTGTGTGTGTGTATATACACACAGATATATGTATATATATACAGATATATATATATATATATATTCTGTATATGCATATGTGTAGAAGTATATTTATATATGAGTGTGTATACGGCCAGTGTGGCTAGCTCTGGGTATGGGGAAGGTTTTATTTGGATCTTCACACACACACACACACACACACCCCGGCCTGGATGGATGGATAGGTGTGGGATGGCTGGCAGGGAAGCAACCATAGAAAAAAGGAGAACCTGGGTCTGTATCAACACTGCTAAAATAGTCTGGTTTACTGTGAAATTCTGGGAACTGCCATTTGTGGTACCACGTAGCACCAGAGCCTTGCTTTCTATGTCTTTCTATACCAGTTCTTTTTCTGGTGCCACAATAAACAACAGTTGCCCGAATTCCATAGCACTGAGCCATGGCAGTCCAAGTGGTGTCAAAGTGGATTATTTCTCCAGTGGGTTGCTCGGTGGCTTCAGGGAATAACTGAGTGACAGCACTTGTGGAGGTTGGGGGGGATTAGACCTTGGAGATGCTGTTTGAGGGGATAAGAAGAAAAGTGGGGAAAGGGATGCCCTAATCTAAGGATCATGGCTGGCATTATTCTTGTTTTGTTTTGTTGCTGCCCAGACAGATGAACCATTTGGGTGGGTGGAGGACCAGAAAGGATTATTTCATTTGCCATCCCTACAGTTGTGGGTTTTGAGTGTTCCCTGGGTTATCTTGTTTGTCTGTCTGAAGCTACATCCGCACAGCAGAAATAATCCAGTTTGACACCACTTTAACTGACATGTCTCATTGCTATAGAATTCTGGGATCTGTAGTTTGTTGTGGTACCAGAGCACTTTGACAGGGAAAGCTGGATGTCCCACAAAAGTGCAGTTCCCCAAATTCCATAGCATTGAACCATAGCAGTACAGTGGTGCCAAAGTGGATTATTTCTGCAACGTGGATGCAGCCTGAGTATATATCGCTCTTAGGGCAAGAGGCACATACAAATAAAAAGGAAGTAACAAGGACTTGATTGTTATGCTGTGTGTAGTAACAGTGTGTGGTGATGGCGGTGATGCTATTGATCATCAAATGTGTCCCTTCATTTTCCTTTTGCATGTTTTTCTTTCTGTTACTTTCTGTGGTTTGAAGAGATACTAAGGTCCAAAACACACTGCAGAAATAATTCAGTTTGAGACTGCTTTAATTACCCTGGTTCAGTGCTACGGAGTTCTGGGAACTATAGTTTTGTGAGACATTTAGCCTCCTCTGTCTGAGAATACTGGTTCCACAGTAAACTACAATTCCAAGGATTCCCTAACACTGAGCAAAGGCAGTTAAAGTGGGCTCAAACTATTACAATGAAATGATGGCATTGTTCCATTGGATTATTTCTGCAGTGTGTTTTGGACCAAAGTTGACACACCTTTTAGCATTCGGAACAGCACAAAGAAACAAGAGGACCAAGTTTTTGTGTGTGTGAGATAACACTAAACTTTATTTCAATCCAGACTAGATTGGTTTTGAAGGGTTTTGCGCTAATGTGACAGATGCTGCTAGTTTGGGGAGGAAATAAGGACAAGCCATTTTGTGAGGCTGCATCCACACTGCAGAAATAATGCAGTTTGATACCACTTTAACTGCCCTGGCGCCATACTATGGAATTCTGGACATTGTAGTTTGTTGTGGTACCAGAGTGGAGGCCACAACAAATTACAATGCCCAGAATCCCATAGAATGGAGCCAGGGCAGTTAAAGTGGTGTGAAACTGCATTATTTCTGTACTGTGGATGCAGCCTGAGACATACTGCTTTCAGTCTTCTCTGCCACAGAGTTGCCTCTGCAGTTGTAAAAACCTTCACCAGGCTGTGACAGCTGGTGTACCTGACCGATGCATAAAACACTTGATGCATGACCAGTCTGTTTCATAACACCAACTCATTGCCAATAGTGTCTGGTAGAACACCCAAGAGATCTTCCAGCTTGTTCAAACAGTGGTCCTGTATGCCACATAGGCTGCATCCACACTGCAGAAATAATCTGGTTTGACACCACTTTAACTGGTCCCATGCTATGGAATCCTGGGATTTGCAGCTTGTTGTGGCACCAGAGCTCTTTGACAGAAGGGGTTAAATGTCTTGCAAAACTACAAAACCCACTATTCCATAGCTTTGAGCCTTTGTCAGTTAAAGCAGTGTCAAACCGGATTATTTCTTCCATGAAGATGCAGCCATAGTAAACACCCTTTCGAAACCAGGGAGACTTTGCAAAGCCGTGGGGGAAAGGGAAGGTTCTTCTGTTCAATTTAAAGGAAAGAAAATCAAAAGTCCCAATGCGTGAACTCAAGACTTTGGGCACACCGAAAGTACAGTAATACTCTGGGCCCAGCTTTTGCTCGTATTTGCCAAAAATAAAAATAAAATAAAAAATTGAACATTAAGCAGACACACAAGCTTAATTCAGTTAAAGTGCAATGGCAGTTAAAGTGGTGTCAAACTGGATTATTTCTGTAGTGTGGATGCAGCCTCAGACAAACAAACAAGACAACACAAAGAGAGAACTAGCTATAGAATTATAGCTATAGGGATTTGATGGATGGGTTTGTGTGTTTTGGATTAATTACCTTCAATATTCTCAAATTCTCTAGTCCCAGTCAACAGAAAGTTTAGTTATACTATGTTCCTATGGGGCAAGTTGCTTACTGTGACTAATTTTTTTTAGATTGACACACAATACAAAAATTGCTGTAGAATTTCTCCATCCCTGGTGGTAGTTCTGTGTGACAGCCAGGGATGCCTTCCTCCTATTAATTATGTGTGGATATGTCTCCTTGAGTTTAATGAGATGTATACCTGAGAAACTGCATGCAGGATTGCTGTTGTAGTTGTAGTTGTTTACATATTAGGTGTATTATTCTCATTATTGTGGAGAGATTGTGCTTTAGTTGTGAATAGAATGGGTAAAAGTTGACTTGCCAGTGTGAATGAGCAGTAAATTGATTAGTTCTGTCTTGGCAAGTAATCCAAAAATTATATATTGTGTAATAAATATGTGCACAGAAATACATTTACATCTACATATTTATGGAATCTGTACTGATAGTATGTGGGAGACAGAAATCGAAAACAGAAGAAAGGAAATACATAAATAAGTATATAAGGAATTATAACAGCTTAGATATTTATATTTCCCACTAAAACTAGACATATTCTCATAAGTGTCATTGTCCACTAAGCTGCCAAAAACAAAAGTAACTGGAGTCTGTGTTCAAATCCTGGACCTTTTGTACTCTAGCCATTTGGACTGTAGGAAGAGCTATTATTTTCATTTCCACTTTGACTCAAAAACTAGAAAATGAGCAGACATGATGGTTTTGTATTATCAGAGTGTCTGCTAAAACACCATTTAAACTAACAGTACAGTATGGGGCAGTGAATTCTGTTGAGGTTTTTGGTATGTCAAACCCTTCATTGCCAAACCACCGGTATTAGACATGATGAGGCACAGGTGTTGTGTTGTAAAATAGCAGAGCCTTCTAAAGAAAATACAGTAAAATATCAACCCTGTGGGCAATAAAATTAAGAAACATGCACACTGCAGGGAACATATCCCAAAAGAACTGTGTAGCCAGGATGATTGATTGAATCAGGGTAAGGGGAAATAGGGTGGCTCCTGTTATAAGAACAATTCAAAAAATCTACTTTGGGATGTGTTGATTTAAATGATCAAATGTCATTTATAAGATATTTATTGTGACCTTGTCCAACTAAAGGGAACAGAATTGGTACCAAATTATAATTTTTAGACTTTGCCATGATAGACTTGTATTCAACCTGTTTTAGATACGAAATCACTTTCCGTAGAACAACCTCACAATTTAGATCCCAATAACTTGTTAGGAATGGAAAGAATGTTAGAAAATATTGAGAAACCCTGGCAAGAAGATTTTTGGATCAATCGGCATTTTTGCAGTTTGAGACTTAATCTGTGCAAAATTGACACACTTAAATTCACACATGTTGTGAGGGGCAACAACATTTTCTGGTGGAAAATAATATGTCAATGCAGAAATCTTGATTCCTGTGCAGAAAATGCTATAATTGGGGATTTATTCTGTATAAAATTTGCATATGCTTGATTTGAATAAAAATTGCATTTTCTGTGTAGAAAGCAATATTTTCTATGCAGGAATTAATATTTCTGTGTAGAAAATGTTTTCTGTGCAAAATAACCATGTGTGACTTTTGTGCCCTAGTAAATAACCTGAATTGCAAACAGCCTTCAAAAATGGTGTGGTTTTTGAAGACTTTTCTTGCAATTGGAGGAAAATTTCTGAAATTATCCAGCAATACGTTAAAGAAGTAACTAGAAGAAGAATTAAATCCCTATACCGGATGGAGCACTTCCTCCCTTATCATCCTTCTTTGGGTCTGAAGATTTTCAGACAAGGATGTTCTCTGAGTATCATTGCACAAATACTGATGTTTGCATGAGCCAATGGGTCTTTTCTCTACTGGAACCCTAATTCTGGAAAACTGGGTTGCAAAATAAATAAATAAATGCTTTATATGCCACCTTCTATCCTGACATGGGTGATTTTATACAATACATACATTACACAACAGTAGTAAAACAGCAAGCACAACATGGTAAATATTATCACAGCCTGTCACAATAGGGAGAGAGCTAATTTTCCTGAGAAGGGCATTCCATAACCTGGGAGCGGCCACCAAAAAGCCCCTTTCTCTTGTCCTCACCAAACATACTCTTGAATGTGGTGGGACTGAGAGAAGGATTACAATTCTTAAAATCCAGGCAGTCTCACATGGAGATAAACAGTTGAGACTAACTAAAGAAAGAAGGTGGCAGCATTAGCTTTCTTAGGACCCAATGCATCTGAGGAAGTAGACTTAAGTCTAGGAAGGCTCACACTGCCAAATTCTTTCTTTCAGTTAGTCTAAAAGATGCTACAAGATCTCTCTACATACTATTCTACAAACTAACACGGCTATATCTTTGAATCCTACCACTATGGAGAGATACAGTTCTTTAGATGATCTGAACATGTGCTGTATACAGCTTTATAAGTCATAATACATGGTATATATTTAAATAGCCAAATTAAATAGATGAATGTTAAAGTATACATCTACTTATCTTCAGTTTAATAAAGTTACTAAATTAGTATAGAGTTCAGATGTATTAAATGTTGGAATATTAGTCATCAGTCCTTGGTGCTTTTCTGTGTATCTGCACTACATGCATACAGTTGTTTATACCACTTTAACTTTGGTGGCTCCATTCTATAAAATTCTGGGAATTGTAGATTAGTGAGGTACTTAGAATTTTTGGTAGAGACTTTTTGTACATCCAAGTGAAAAAAGAAAAGCTCTGAGAATTCTAAGTATCATACCAAGCCATATTCCCAACATTTCATGGGATGGAGATATGGCAGTTAAAGTAGGATGAAACTGCTATAATTGATATACTCATACTTTGTATTGTTACAACTTTGTTAGGTAGTGATGCAGTCCCTTGTAGTTTGAAGCAAGAAAGGATAACATTTAAGGCAAATAACAATGAAGTTCCTATAGCAAGAACTTCCTTTATTAAAAACAACAACTACAGTATCTTCTTACAAAATATTCTACTAGGCTAGACACTGTCGTCATAGTTTGGCAGTGGATGAGTAACAACAAGGGAAAATAGTTTTGTACTTTTAAGACTGATTCATCAGTTGATATTTTGAATAAGTGTATATGTGAAATGCTAAAATAAGTGAGCAACTAAAAAGGTAAATGATATATTTAACACAAACACAGTAATTTGGGGGCAATTTAGTTTTTGCTTTAGGGTTTAATGTTGATCTGTGAACATTTATTCTAAAAAAAGAAATGGATTTTATACTTCTAGATATATGCTGATAATTGTGACCTACAAAATGACAGTGGCAGGAAGACCTTGTTTGGAACTTTACTACTGCAAACTATTTTATTTTTGTAAAGAGTGAAAGGACAATTATTTCTCAAATATACATGTAAACAAAAAGCTGCTCCACAACTGTTCTCACAAACCAAATCAGGATTTGGCTTATGCTTTTTTAGGTTCTTCTAGACTGGCTGAATATTTGCACTGACATGTCTGTCTGCAGTGGCAGCCTAGTGTCCTCTTCTGTGACATTGTGCTGACATAGCAGTCAGTATATGACAAGCAAAGGAATTGTCTGCTAGTGCAGCAAGTATTCAGATTGGATGCTAGTCGTTTTAAGGGTCATTCACTCTTGGGGTATAACCCATGTCCCAATCCGGCTCTGCCCCACTTTCTGAAGCGATTCCAAAAAGTCCCTCATTCCCACTATGAAAAGGTACCTTTTGTAGAATTGCTTCTTTTCCATGGCCACACTTGTTTTTACCATTAGTTGGAGATAGGGAAGGCGGCAGCCCTTCAGCCGGTTGCCCCCTGCCCCTGACCCAGGAACCCCTTCAGAAGCCTTTCTCTATTCCTTCCCTTCCCTTCCCTCACCTCTCCTCCCTTCCTCTCCTTATTCCTTCCTTCCTTCCTTCCTTCCTTCTCCCTCTCCCCCTTTTTTCCTTTCCTTGCTCCCTTGAATGCATCCAAAGCTGAGCTTCTAATGGTTTCAAAGGGAGAAAGCCACCGCCGCTTGCCTGGGGGGAGGAGAAGGAAGTGAAGACAATTAAAAAAAAAAAAGATGGAACTCATCAAAAAATTGATCTATTGGTTAAAGCAAGTAGTTGTTTTACCAATATATTGATTTTTTAAAATTAATTTTTGTACAAAAAGAAGAAGAATTGATTCTGATCCGGCATTCCCACTTATTGGGCATGCTTTAGAATCAATTTTTCTAAAACAACACACTTTCAAACTAGTGTCAGGAAACCCCTTTCTTCTTTCTTCCTCGAATTACAGTACTAAAATGAGGATCGGAAGCAGTTTCAAATGGGAACAAGGGTTATTTGCTCCGAATCACGCTTCGGATCAAACTGTAGTAGGAATGGGCCCATAGAGTTTAGCCTTCTTTCAGTACTGGTTTGTGTCCCCATAACTTACAATTTCTCAAATTAATATGATATTTTAATATTTGTAAAAATGAAATTGTTATGGACCAACAGTGGATCCCCAATTCAATTTACTGGTCAGTTCTGGTGACAGGTAATGTAGGGGTGAGGAAGAAGATTGAAAAAATATTTCTGACAATAATGGTTTAGAATGCCCATGCCCTATTTTGGGAATGTCATTTTATGATTATCTTAATACATAATGGTATTAATTATAATAATTGGTTTATATCTCTGCTGTGAACCAGGAAATCCTGAGTTCAGATTTAATCTCTGCCATAAATGTGTTACATGGCATTAGATACATGCCTTTCTTGTAGCAGTTTCAGCGCTCTCTCCTGTGATATGGCAGTGATAAAACTGACACACCATATAAAGGTCTTTTAAGGTCACTAATATAATATGTTTTAGGTACTTTGCTAATTTCTGTCATAGTATTGTCTAATATTATCCGAAACTGGATCAAACAGTTCAAATGTTTTTGACAGGACAAAAAAGTCACCAGGAATGTTCCAGTTCTGTAGTAATTTCATCCCTGTTCCACCCCATAATGTAGTGCTATAGGTAATTCATTTTGTTGTAGAATTGCAACAATGATAACAATGAGTAGTGCCTTTCTGATATTGAATACCTTCCTACCATTATTTTCCTCAACATAATGAGACCTCTTAAGATTATTTTTTTAGTGCAATAAACTGAAATGTATGCTGGGGAATAATGCAGAGCTTGGAAATGTTCTTTTTGAATAAACAGCCATGATCGCAGGGGGATTCTGGAAGGTATCGTCCAGAAAATAAACTTTTCCTACTTCTGGAATAATTTATATCTTATCTTTCTAGCGATACCTTGGTATCTTGGAAGATGACCATAGTAGCCAGGGAATCAAACACGAGTACTTCATTTGTTCACATTGTCCTTGGTTATCTTTGCCTGTCCCATACCTTCCATCCCTTTGTTTTGTACTCAGTCAAGCTTTAGATTTCTTCACTCTCTTTTGCTCACACAGTTCATGTAGCTTATACAGTAATATACTGAAGATACATCTCTCTTCCACTGTCTCTCCGAAAGGCAGTTTGCATCATACTCCATTGTGACCAATAAAGTATTGAGCCAGATATACAGGATCTTAGCTGTTCTATGGGCTCAGATGATGGCTGTGGCCATAGAAACTAAGAAATATGCATAGATGAAGGGAAAACCACTTTGAAATTTTTAAAAGAAGTAGTCGTGTTAGTCTCTTACAGCATAAAAAGGAGGGGGAAAAATCAGTTACTGATGGTGGTAACTAAAAGTTAATTAAGATACCATATGAAAGCACTAAAATTCCACTGTTTGTAAACTAGCAATTGACTATTTGACCCCTTCTTCCACAGGGGAAAATAAAATTCCATCTATGTCTCTTGTATGGAAACAAGTTTACTAAAAGATAGGGTCTGCCTCAGCTATCAGGTATCACTCTGAAGTAAGGTTTCAGTGCAAAATTCAATTATATTTCCCACTTTTAATATTTCATTTGAGTACATTCTTCTAGATTTCACTTATATCAGTCATAGATACTGTTGCATCTGAATATTTTAAGATTTAAACTGTTAGATTAGAGGAAATTTGCTTGAGCCTTGAGATCAGATTTTCAATTATATGTCAGGATTTTTCTTAAGTAGATCTGTGGTAAGTTAAATGAGATCACAAGATTGGAGTGTACTAGGTGACAATTAGGGCATTACAAAATATACAAGTTGCCCTTGATATCTGCTGGGGTTTCATTCCAGAAGCCCCTATGGATGCTCAGGTTACATTACATACAATGGCATAGTATATATAAAATGGCAAAATCAAGGGTGTTTTTTTTTTTTTTTTGGTTTTTTTTTGGATTCTTAAAAAAAAATTCAAGCCATGGATGGTTGAATCCATGGATGCAGAATCCGTGGATACAGAGGGCTGACTGTATTTTAGTGTTGAGAACAAACCTCTAAATAATGTGTTCATCTTAACTAACTATAGAAATCTTGTATTTAAAAATTATTTGCTCATGGAAGCAACAGGTGTTCCCAAATCATTCACTACATCATCCAGTAATATTTCAGATTTGCCAACTAATTTTTTTGTGTTGATACCTTAGTTTTTAAAATTCATACGTTTCCAATCTTGGAATTCATACGTTTCCAATATTTACAACTGGAAACTAAATAATTTCTGTGTTATCTTTCTTGTTAAAAAGAGCATTTTAATTCTGGGGCCAATAATAGCTGAAGTGGTTAACTCATCCCGTGGTGAAAAAAGATGTCATGTGGGAGAACTTCTGCTTACACAATAGGACCTTTTTCTCCTCTTCTCACCTTCACACCCTCCTGTCCCACACCCAAATCTGCTCTAAAGGACCCTCCCAGTTCTGAAGCAAATTCTCAGCGTATAAAGGGCTGCAGGGGGAGTGGAGCAAGAATCATCCCATTCTTTAGACAGAAACCATTCTGTTGGCTGGAAGAGTTTATTAGGTAACCTTGAGTGTATATAAAAGGAAATTGTAAAACCGTTTGAAGGAATATTGCAACAAAAAGCACTTCAGGAAAAATATTTTCATGGGAAATTTTGGTTAAAAAGCAGCACAGTGCAAAGGGTGGCAACCACTGTTTCGGCAAGACATGGTGTCACTCCTCTCAGACAGTTGCTTTCTGTTATGAAAGAGGCATGGCAGGCCTAAGCATGGGGTTTAAAAGTGTGATAAATGTAATGTTTCATTTGGCTGTCATAATCTTGACCATTTTGATTAGAATAGTCTGGGTCATTTGAAAAGTAGAGTTGCATTTGCTTGGTATCATACCCTATAACTTCACTACTGCCTTGAAAATACATTGAATTTATTTAACTTGTGGTCTCTGCTCAATACTTGACAGGTCTGCAAATGCCTTGCCATCAGAATTTGCACCATCCCCGGGCATTATGCTGTTGAAGCCTATTGTGGGATATATAGGTAGTGATGCCTGTTAAGGTTGCTTTATGTAGCTTACTTTCAAGGCAGAACAACTAACACTCTTTCAGTCTAATTTCACCTTTTTCTTCTAAGCTATTTACTTGGCAGCTATAATGTTGCAGTTACAAATTCCTTGCAGACTTCTGTGTACTAATAACATGCTAATTGCTGGTTTTTGTATAGCCAAAATCATGCCACCTACATATATGAGAAGGATATAAGCAAGCTTGGAGAAATCTGAGGTTTGCAAAAATACATCCCATAAATCTTTAGAAAAAAATAAAGAGACAGGACCCCAAACCAACTCAACAAGATGTGACTACATTCAAGGGTCACAGATTTTTGGCAACTGTTTCATGTATGTCTGGCATGGTGGTGGTTGAGTATCTCAGAAGAGTAAATGGCTAACCCTGGACAGGAATATACTGCACTGCATTATTTTTTGCAGGATATTACCAGTTTGATTTTAATTCTTCTATTTGTGTTCTTGTCCAAACTTTTGTGGCTCTAAGTACTGTATAGGTAAAAATGGCATGAAATGGATGGGGTGAATTTACAAAGCAAAGGGTTATGTTAGTAAGAGGAAATAAAATCACAGGCTTTCACAACTTTCCTTTTCTGGGAACATTTTGATTTATCTGTCTTATGTCCAGCTGGGGACAGAGGAACATCTCTGGGGATAGACCCATAGAAGGTAGTGCACAGGGTGGGAGAATTAGTCCATTTGACTCTATTAATAAGCAATCAGCCATTTTATTTATTTCCTGTCTTTTCCCCAAGACTGGGACTCAAGGCAACTCAGGCATCCATAAGCCCTTTATATTCTGAAATTCACCCTTTCCTTATATATATGTGAGGCAATTTACTTATTTATTACATTTCCCCTCACCTTTCCACTATAAAAAGTGCTCAAACCATCTGAGAAACAGCATTATAAACAAATAAAAACAAAATAAGTAAAAACCATTAAAATTATCACCATAATCTGAATAATTACAAACAGCAAAATAATCATAAGAATAGGTTAAAAGGGCAGTTAGAAGAGCCATGTCTTCACACCCTCCTTTAAAAGTAGCAAGAATGGGCAATGACTTCAACTCTGAGAGAAATGCCAAGTAGGACAACCAGTACACTGCAAATAGTCTCAGATCTGATATAACAAATTTTTCTGTTATTCCAAGAGAGTTGATTCTGAGATTATCTTAAATATTGGTCATATTTAAATACATTAATTTTCCCCTTGTTCACTTTCTAATTTGATTCTCACCAGAACAGTACCTAGTTCACAGCACTTCTATCACATCCTGTGAACTGCCCTCCAAATGGTTTATAAATGATAGGTATGACAGAATACAAGTGTGAAAGAGTTTGTGTCTGGTAAATTTTTTCTCACAAACTGTTTTGGCATGTAGTTAAATAAATAAGCACACAAGCTGAAATTGAGATCTGTACGCTGATGATCTGTGGACAGACAAAAAGAGCTAAATTTGCACACACAGGGTAATTTAACTACCCCTGGAAAGTTACCAGGCCAGCACTATTTACTGCAATCAGGTTTTGCTCATGTTGTGCTTTTCTCTAATCCTTAAAATAACAAGTGTTCAGATTAATCGAGCAAAATGAATGAGTACAGTAAAATGAAGCAAACTACTTTAGTTCAGAATTTAAACTAACAACATATGTTGTTCTTTAAATAAAAACCCTAATATTCTAATTCATGCAGTGTTAAATCAAGCTGTGTTATAAATTTGACTTTGTTTTTCACTGTATTTTTCAGAGCTGGTTGAAAGCGTATGGTTATCTACTTCCTTCTGACACCCGAATGTCTGCTCTGCACTCAGGAAAAGTTATGCAGTCTGCAGTCACCACTATGCAGCAGTTTTATGGCATCCCAGTAACAGGAGTGTTGGACCAGACCACTATTGAGTAAGTGGCATTGTTGCAATTACTTTGAAAGCACAATATTTGCAAAATTCAAATTAATCAATTATTGTTATATGAACAATCTTTTGTGTGAACATCTGTCAGGGGTGTTTTGATGGTTTATTCCTGCATGGCAGGCAGTTGGACTTGATAGCCCTCGAGGTCTCTTCCAACTCTATGATTCTAAGATTCTGTAACATGTCTATTTAATGTTGCCCTCTGTAAATTCACCTGGGGTTTATCTATTCCTTGGGTCAGACAGCTATCCAAAGGAATCCATTCTCTCACTAAAGAGAGTTAGCTGGAAACAAGCTGTTACTGGCATAATCCATATTAAATCCAAAATAAGAGTATTCACACAGGGATTTGCACTGGTTTAACTAAATTGGTTTAAGAAGTATGAAGTCTGTGCATCATATAGGCCTTATGAAACAAAAGCAGACTTATGTAACACACAGTACAGTGTCACCAACTTGATGGTGTTTAATGGGTTTTAAGAAATTAATTTTAAGATCTTATCTACACAGAAATATTACTGCCCTGAACTGTAAACCATTTTAAATACATCTGACATAAACCGAGCCTAATCCTAACTGATTTGTATACACAATAGTCTTATCAGAAAAGCCTTTTCTCCTTTCCTGCTCCCAATTTCAAATAGATGAATAAAGTAATATTGATTTCTAAATGCATTTATATTCTAAGGTAGTAAGAATGCTTCTAGACAAGACTTTTAATGTACAATTGCCACTCTTCAAAACACAGAATTTTTACAGAAATACTGTTGCCTTGCATTGGGACCCCACCTATATTTTCTTACCATGTTTTCTTTTTTTCTGCATTAAAAATCAATTTAGGAGAAGAAGATGGAATAGATGCAGAATGCTTTTTGATTGGTAATGCTGGGAAGCCTGTATCTGGAAGCATCCTAAGTCTTTGACTAATGTACAATAATTTCATTCTCCTTTCTTCCCTGTGTGATTGGACTTTCCAGAGACAGCCTTTTAAGTCTCTTTGTGGAGGAAGAGAATTCTCGGATGATACCTTCAACTTGTTTATAAATGCCAGCAAATTAAGCAGATGAGATTAATTTAATACTAGTGACACTACTTTTAAATATCTCATCTCCATTTTCCAAAAAACAACAGCCAGATCAATGCAGAACTGTCTCCATATTTCATTTGTCAATCTTTTCTAGGCAGTACAGTCATCTTAGTCTCCAAGTAAATAAGTGAAGCCTGTGTTTCTAGATGACCTTAATTGCCCATCAGTTAATATTCATTGTGCATGGCTGAGCTACCAAATAGGACAGCATAGCTCAGGACCATATTATTTAGCTTATTTTTCCAGACTCACAGGGGATATTTTACTTTCCAGGTGGATGAAGAAGCCCCGCTGTGGTGTTCCTGATCATCCCCATCTAAGCCATAGACGAAGGAATAAGCGATATGCACTAACTGGACAAAAATGGAGGCAGAAGCATATCACATACAGGTATAATCTAAGAGTTTAATGTTCAGATATTCAACTGAGTTTCATAACATTTCTTAGTGTGTTTAATGTATCACTTTCTGTCTGGGTATCAGCTTGTAACTTTCCCAGTCATTCTGGCATATTTTTTCATATAATCTGTAATAATTTGGATAGACAATTTGTAGCACAATTCAGTAATTTTTGCTCCATGGACTAAATGTGCTCTACTCTCACTTGCTAAAATTTTGCTTCATCCCTAAATTATTAAGCCAAAATGTGTGACAGGATGGATGCAATAACTTGGTTTGAAATGGGACAATATAAGGTTTGGGACTTCTAAGCATTCATCATTACTCTGTTTGCAAATGGTTCCTCCAAGAAATTTAGCAGCTTAAGGCTATATCGTTTCAGGTGTATAATGAAGCACTCCTCATTGCATTTTCAGGAAGCTTTTAAATTATTATGAAGTTTTTAAAGTTCTCAACTTTCGAAAAGTTTTCTAAAACTATCTGATCCTTATGGTTGCAGAAGGAAATGATACATATGAAAGGTGTGTGTACTAAATGCTAAAAAAAAGAAAGTAAATGAGACATAATATGTTGGATTTTAATTTTAACTTTATTTATTGCCAATTCTGATTCATAAACCGGTGTTTACTTTTACTATAGAGAAGAAAAGAAAAACTTGGCTAGTTGTGGTTTTACCCATTGTTATGCATGATTTTATTCATACTACAGATTAAGTATCCCTTATCCAAAATGTTTGGAACCAGAAGTATTCCATATTTCAGATTTTTGACGGATATTGAAATACACTGGGCCCTTGGTATCCCCTAAAATTCGGTTCCAGGAACCCCATGGATAAGAAAATCCATAGACTGTGCCTTATATAAAATGGAAAAACTAAGCTTGGTTTTTGGAATTTACATATTTTTCTAATATTTTCAAGCTGTGGATGCTTCAGTCCATGTATAAAGAATCTGTTGATATGGAAGGCTGACTGTACCTGTATTTGGCAAGAATCCAAGCATAGTGCTTGGCGTGAACCCACGCCTCCTGCCATTTCACAGATCTTCAGCTCTCTTCCAGCCTTGCATTTTTTCATTCCCTACGAGTGTTGTGTATGAGATGCAAGGCTGGAGAGAGATTGAGGATCTGTGAAATAGCAGGAATCCATGTATAGTGCTTGGTGCAAATCCATGCCTCCTGCCATTTCATAATTCCTTGCATCACTCTTCAGCCTCACATCTCCCTTCAGCCTTGCATCTTGTTCATTCACTGTTTGTGTTTTGTATGAGATGTGAGGCTAGAGAGAGACTGAAGATGTGAGTGTTGAATGGGTAGGACCACTGCCACTGCCTCAAAGCTGGAAGTGGGCTGCTGGCACCAAAGATTTTGGAAGTTTTGGAGGTCTGGGTATTTTGGATTTCCAGATCAGATATGCTCAATCTCTACTTTAATTCAGACCATCACAATCCAATCTGAGTGATTGTAGCCTTTACTCATTCAGTCAACTCCTAACATAGGCCTGACTATTATACAAATTGTGTATCCCTGCATTAGCCACTTCAGAGATTCCTGCACACATTCCACAAAATGGTGCAGGTAGATTAGGTATACACAACAAATAATCAATACTTGCTAATAAATTATACAATCTATAAATTATGGCAAGAGGGAAGAACAATTTTCTTGTTACTTTGCTTTGGCCCTCCCATCATTATTAAGCAGTGAGGTGAACCTCATTTCCCCTTGCTACCCCTTGATCAGAGTTTGCAGCATGAAATGAAATTTTGGCATGCAGGTGAAAGATCCTTGGATTGTTAAAAGTGTGCAGAAACTCTGGGTACTAAGTTGGGAAACTATCAAGATCACTTCCACAGAGCCTTAAAAGCTATGTCCTTGGCATGCAAGCTCTGGGAGTCTCTATCAAGCTGGCAAGGCTTTGAGTACTGCCCTGAGGATAAATTGCATGCCTGTCATTCAGGACCAGGAATATGGTATCTGTGATGTTGGTAGGTCTCACAGACAGTGGAATGGGTTGCCTTACAGGACTGTGGGGATGTGGACAGGAGGAGCAACACCTCACTGGGAGAGCTATCACTTCATCACACCTTCAGTGATAGGAGAAATCAGAAAGTGGCATCCAACCATGTGGAATCCTGCAGCTATCTTCCCTTGGGATATAGCTTTATTTCCTCCACTAGGGTGTCTTGTATGTTTTGTTGTCAGTTGAGGTAGAGTTGCCCCTTGGACCAGCAAACAGTCTCACTCACAAACTAGCAAATTTTAAAGGGATATAGATATTATCAGTGTTGATTCTGTTACTCTTCTTTGATTTCCTTTTACTTCTGGTAGGTGTGCTTTTTCTCTGATGGCTCTTATGGCAGACATTCAGATATGGTTTATCGTAATATTTTCCAGGTTGCATAGAAGTTGAAAGAGAGAGTAGAATAGCTGTGCTTTGGGATTGGTGTCAGAGTTCCCTGTAGCTTAATTAAAACATTTTAGTCTCTGTCTGCTTTTTGAAATTGGGAAGACAAAGAGTATAGGCTGCTTGAATATTCATTGTCCTAGTCTTATGCCATATTCCAAATTTGGTATGCTGTTCTCCCCTGTATTATTGGAAACTATTTTACTTTTTTTTTTTTGGTACCAACAGGTCAGGTTACCCAGAGAATGTTGTCATACAAAGGGACTAATTTGTAAAAGCTGATGAGAAAAGAGAAAGAGACCCTCCCATTTGATCAACTTCTTGTTCAAAGACTGCATGACCTCTTCCTCTTTCTTTTAAAGCTCTTTAATCTTATATTTTGCTACCTTTGATCTAATGTCTGACATGTTACTCTTTCTAAATGTAGCTCAAAAGGCAACTTTAGTAGTTATTTCCTCTTAATTTATTCCAAACTTGCAAGGTAGAAGTGATTACCAAGTCCCCTTGCACTGCTTTATTTGAAGAAAAGGACAACCAACATGATCAATGGGCTAGAGCAGCTTTTTTGTGAGGGAGGAATAGAACTCTGGTGGCTTTAGAGCTCATAAAAAGGTGGGCAAAATGAGGAGACATCACAGGTGTGTATAAATAGGGTCACAAGAATGAGGAGGAGGAGAAAGAGGAGGATAATACATGTGTCGTACTACTAATTCCCAAGGTCACTCAGTTAAGATGAAAACCCAAAGTATTTAGCCCTGAACTGATCCTGTAGGGTTGTTCTGTGAGCTCAGTGCACATGTGGGATTGTTAGATCCCTCTGAAATGCCCCAGGGAGTAGTCAGGTATACAGTAGCTGCTTCTCTTTTTGAGTCTTGTTCATTATGGTGGAATGGAAGAAAAATTGGATGGGCAGATGGCGTGCTGGGCATGGACCAGAGATACAGCCTCTGCATATGTTGATGTGCTTGGATTTTAAAAGTTATAGAGAGAGCTTTGGGATTCTTAAAGCTCTTCTGTGTTTACTTAGCTATTTGAAAGATTTGGTTACACCATCAATATGGAAATAATTAACGATGTCAAGATAGCATGTAAAATAACCTTATCCTTCTCTTGGAAAATGAAAATGGTTTAAGTCTGTGATGTAATTAACTGATTAGTACAGAAAAGAACTGGACAGGCACTAGACAATTGTTGTGTAGAAAGGGGATTGCTGTTGATAATTTATTGAGCTTCTGATAATATGCATTCCATCTACTGTCTTTTTCTTAATGAGAGATCATTTGTACTTCTTGTTTGTGTTTCATTACACTTTTACTTGAGATAAGCATATTTCAGACTCCAAGCCTGCAAAATAGTCACTGAGAAAAGTATAATTTTTTTCTTATGAAAACTGAAAAGACAGCACAGTATTTGAAAAACAAACAAACTGCAAACCACACCCTCATTGAAATTATTTGCCTGACCCCTTTGCCAAATGGGAACCATCTTGTTTCTCCATATTCTGTTCCAACCATAGCTTCTTGTCTTAAATACAGGTTTCTGATCAGGACTATCAGATGTAGCAATCCCATGTCTTTAAGAGTGTTCCATAGATTTTCATGGTTTATGCAGTCAAAGGCTTTGCTATAGTCTATAAAGCACATGCTGATTGTCTTCTTCTATTCCTTGGTGTGCTCCATTAACCAATATATGTTTGCAACATGGTCCCTAGTGCCTCTTCCTTTTCTGAACCCACTTGTACCTCTGGGATTTCTCTCTCCATGTATGATTGGAGTCTGTGCTGCAGAATTTTGAGCGTAATTCTACTTGTGTGGGAAATTAATGCTATGGTTCTGATGTTGCTACAGCCTTATATGTCTCCTTTTTGTGACCTGGGATGTATATTGATACAGTTTCCAGTTTAAAATTTAAACACTGGGCAATAATACTGTGTGTGTTTTGAGTATTTATTTGAAGCAAGTTATCCACCTTTTCATCCAAACCAGCTTGTATAATGGCTTATATTGTATCTAGGGTGGAGAAATGTGTGGAATCCTATAGTCACTCTTCCCTCTAGTGGCTGGTATAATTACTAGAACTTTTGTCTTATATCTTTGTTGGTGATCTAGAAAAAATATTAAAGATGAGTTAAATAGATTAAATCTCCTAATTAATAATGGGCAACCATTGATTCTTTTGTGATGCATCCATAAAGAAAGAATTCTGGTTTGTATCCTGGAGAGATGTGCTTATCTGTAAGATAATTTATGATGGAAAAATCAAATTACTGTAACATGAACTGTCATTTTGTCAACAGCTACATTACGTGAGGTAATTTGTTTGAATTTGATTCTCAGGATTTAGCTAATTGATTACATTCCCTTGCCACAATAAATCATGTTTTTTGTAATAGAAGCAAGCCAAAAGAAACCTTGGGCTTATACTCTCCTTTTCCCCAGCCAGACAGCCTCAGTGAGGACTAGAGGTTGCTAGCTTTTATTTTCAGTTTTGTTTAGTGATAGGAAGCTTATTCCCATCACAATAAACCATGGTTTATCATGATATCCACATACAACCAAAGTTTATCTCTCTCATGTCAATGTCTCATACTCTGAATCAGACGTTCAATTTAAACATTTATATCCCAATTTCCTTTTCCTGTGATATACATTATTTTCATTAATTTTTACCTGGTTCTCTCTTACTGTTTTCCAAAGTATCCTGATTGTTCTTTTTTCTGTTTTCATATATGGATCTATAATCATTGTAATCTTTTATGAAGAATTTCCTTTATGTTCCTGATGGTCCTTCTGATTACAGTCCCCCACTCAAAAGAGGTCAAACAGTCACTTGTACTTGGGCTGGACAAAATGTTTTGTTTTGTTTTTAACATATGCGGCTTCTTTCTCTCCTTCCAACCATGGTTTCTTAAATGACCACTGTTGATATAATAATCAGTTCTTATATCTGTTTGTGTTGCCATACAGCCCCCTCCTATCAAAGCATGTGTATAAACATGTATAAATATCAGCCAGCAGAGGGTGATGAAATGAGCTGCAGGCCACAAAAGGTTGTGCCAAACAAAACTTGTTAGGTCTGGCAAGACTCACATTGGTTAATCACACCCAGTGTCTCACTGCCAGACCAAATATCTTTCTTTATGCCATTGTTAGGGCGGTTTAGTTGGCGAAAATGAATGCTGTGTTTCATGTTCTTTAACAAACTCTTGTAAAGCCCTATTTATTATGAGGAAAGAATTGTAAACCTGATAATGTATACCATAAACACTCTTAAAAGACATCACAGTGCTTAAATTTTAATTCTTTGATTGTAGTAACCAGAAATCTGGAAGGAGCTTGTCAATATCAGAGACTAAGATCCGTCTCCTCTTCTTCTTCATACAGTGTCCACAACTACACCCCCAAGGTTGGAGAGCTTGATACAAGGAAAGCTATCCGGCAAGCATTTGATGTTTGGCAGAGGGTTACTCCACTCACCTTTGAAGAAGTTCCTTACCATGAAATTAAAAGTGACAGAAAAGAAGCAGATATAATGATATTTTTTGCTTCTGGTTTTCACGGTGACAGCTCACCTTTTGATGGGGAGGGTGGATTTCTAGCCCATGCTTATTTTCCTGGACCAGGAATAGGAGGTGATACTCATTTTGACTCAGATGAGCCATGGACACTGGGAAATTCTAATCATGATGGTAAGATTTCAAGTATGACTTTTAAAACAGTAATTTTAAAATGAGTTTTAATTCAGCAGTAGGTTTTCAGAAGAGAAGAAATGCCATCAAGCCTCTCAAGAGTTTTCGTATGAGAATTGGTGCTAATATGACTAATACAGTGGTCCCCCGGGTTACGAATCCCCCGGGGAACGAAATCCCTGGGGTTCGAAACCGGCGGGACTGCAAAAATTCCCCCGGGATCCAAAGGATCCCCGGGGAACGAAACGGAAAAAACGCGCGGCCCCTTTAAATCGGCCGCGCGGGCCGTCCGCTAAAGTGGTCCCCCGGGATACAAGCATTTCCGGGTTACGAAAGGTAATCCGGAACGGATTACCTTCGTAACCCGGGGGACCACTGTACCAGTGGAGGATAGGAACTTTGATTTTCACAAAAACAGGAATTAAACCTGTAAATTACTCACCCTTTAATGAACAAAGGTTTACCCTCCCAAAGTAAATGTGGCATAAGAATTCATACAAGATAAAATAGAAGTTTGTTGAATTTATACATAAAAATTCATTGCATGCAAGTGAAATGTTTCAAATGCATTTAATGTTAAGTGCCAAACTACATGTTGTGCTAAATTTGTCAGTTGAAAACATATCAAGGTTTTGTTTTTTAATTTTAGAATAAGCACTGGAGACACTGATTTTTCAACAATGTGGGGGAAGAGATCTGTAACATTTTTAAAAAACTAACATTTAACATCATATGTTAAATCTAATTTATTTATTTATTTATTTTATTTAAGGGATTTATATCCTCCCTTTCTCCCAAAATGGGATTGAAGGCAATCTAAATGCATCAGAAGCATTTGCAGCCCCTTCAATATTATGTTAGAATCCCTCTACACATTGATTTTGGATCATCTCTATTTTGCGCTGTATTTTCCTTCCTTATAAATTCTTTCTTTTTTAAAGGGTTTCCTCCTGAGTAGAAGTGCAGAATGAGGCATTTATCTCTGTCCTGGTATTAAATTACTTTCTTTTTGGTGGATGTTTTTCTCTCTTCCTGAGACTGCTTCTTCCTGTGTCAGGCATTACATTTGTTTCATATGTAATTTCCCAGAATTTGCTTTCTTCCCATGTGTAAGTGCAACATTTGAAAAAAGAATAGATTCCTAGACTCCCATCACATGTATTTCCAAATAGATCAATATATTGTTGGATTGGGATGAGAAGCACAGTGCACAGTTACAATGTTATGATTCCTAATAATAATAATAATAATAGTAAATTTTATTTCTAACAACAAGATACAACAAGATTGAAAACAAACAGCAGTTAAAACACATCATCAGCCTAGTCTCTGACCCTCCCACCCTTAACTAAATTAAACTAAATTAAACTTGAACTACCAGGGCAACATCCTGTGAATTCCAGGGGAGGAGGTTGCGGTTTTGTTGTTGTTGTTAACTGGCATCAATCTTGACCTATGGAGACCATGTTGATGAGATATCTCCAAGACTTATGATCTCTTTAATAGAGTCCATCCATCTAGCATGCAGCCTTCCTCTCTTTCTACTTCCCTTCACCTTTCCCAACATTATTGTTTTCTCCAATGATTCATGTCTTCTCATGGTGTCCAAAGTACCTCAGCCTATATTTTCTCATCTTGGTTCCAGGGAGATTTCTCACTTGATCTGCTCTAAGACCCATTTGTTTGTCTTTTTGGCTGTCCATGGGATCCTCACCACTCTTCTCCAGCACCACGTTTCAAATTAATTGATTTTCTACCTATCTGGTGTTTCATATTCTCAGCCAGAAAGCTCCAATGCCTCACTAAACTACAGACACCAGGATTGCATAGGCTAGCCATGGCAGTTAAAGTGGGATCATAGAGCTATAACTGTGTAGTGTGAAAGAGCCCAGTGCCTACACAGTTTGGATTGTAAACATGTACAAGATATTTAAATGTTATTCCTGCAGTGTCTTGAGTGGAAGAGGCAAGAAAGCACAATTTCACTTGCCTGTTGTACATAAAATGATGGTAAGGGAAAGAATTAATGAATCTCGGCCAAAACATATTTGGAATTGTACCCCCCCCCAACCTAATTATTGTATATTTTCCAGACATTGCTGTGCAGTGTTCTTTTCACCTAATGCTTGTAGTATAAAAATGGTTAATTTTTAAAACAAGGCTTCAGTGTGAAGTGTTCTCTTCTAATTATACTGATTATGTTGGAAATACAAATCTTTTAAAACCCTAGTGTTGTCTTCATTTAGCTGATACCACAGTGTGAAGTCAGCCACCCTCTGAGGCTGCTACACAGAGCTAGGGAAATATAATTGCTCAGCTGTGATGAAAGTACTGAGGCAAAATGGAATCTTGACTGTTTTTTTAAAAAAATAACAACTTTTAATAACTGCCTAAATTATAATAAAAATGTTTTCATACTGTGGTTTATTTTTAAAATATATTTCACTGCTGCATTTTCTTGGTTTTATATTGTGTGATGAGGTTTTTTTAGTTGCCTTGCTCCACCATACAAAAGGGCAAGGCAGAAATTAGCTACTGATAACATATGGATAGTAAAAATGCTTATATTAAAAATAATATGTGACTCAGTTCAGTCATTTAGGGCTGGATTAAAACCTTTAGAGGCTCTAAACACTTAATAGATTTTAGTGCCCTCATAGGTATCTAATTCAAAATATAAACAATGATAAATGATAAAGTAAAAAATATATATTTTTTTCCAAACTGAACCCAAACCTACAATTAGATGGAAAATAATGTTTATATTGTTGTTATTGTGTGCCTTCAAGTCATTCCCAATTTAGTGCAACCTTAAGGCAAACCTATCATGGAGTTTTCTTGGCAAGAGTGAACATTGTCAGTTGATGATTTATCATGCCCACTTTTCTAGTACAGTTGGCCCTCCCTATCCACAGATTTTTTAATCCATGGATTTGAGCACACATGGCTTGAAAATATTCCCCAAAATTATAAATTCCAAATAGCAAACCTTGATTTTCCATTTTAGATATGGGACACCATTTTGTTGTGCCATTATATTTAATGGGACTTGAGCATACATGAATTTTGTTATCCACAGAGGGTCCTGGAATCAAACCCCAGTGGATAACAAGGACTCACTGTATACCTAAGAAGCATGTAACTCTGTCTAGATACAGAGAAAACTAAACTGGGTTTTCTGCAGTTTTTGGTAATTCAGCATTTTGCTTCACTCATTATGCCCCTAGGATTCCCCCATTCTCTAAATCCAAATAATAATAATAATAATAATAATAATAATAATAATTATTTATATCCCGCCCCTTTGAGATCAATCGGGGCAGCTAACATATGGTTTCCTGCTTTATTCAAACTCAAGGACTGACAGAACTAAAAAAGATAGCCACTAGACTCAAAATGCCCTGTCCCTTAAAGCCATACTAAATTAGGATTATCTCCTGATCTCGCCTGTTCTTCAGACAATTTAGTGTTGTTGATGTTACTAAACAACTATGGATTTCTCAAATTGCTTTAAATTAAACATAGGCAATTAGCATTGCTCTTTTTGAACATTTAGTTTTTCTGAAGAAATAGCTTTATTATAATAAGAAAGCAGGTGAAACAGTTGATTTTTTTCTGTCCATTTTCTTTTCTGTTAACTTGATCTCTTGTTACTGTATATATGCTTACAGTGCTTTAAACGACTAATCTGTCATTTTATTAGCTTCTGTTTATCTTTCCTACCTGATCATTATCTTTCCTTTCCTGATCATTTTCTTTGCTGAAGTTTTGTTATTGTTTGCTAAAGATTAGTCAAAGCATTATTTTCTCTTCTTTTTTCCATGTTTGAGTTTTAATTCTACTCTGATGGAATATAAGTAGATTTGCTTTGATCCATATGTCCTTTTGCCTCTTCTTATGTAAATTTGGTATTCTAGTTCATCCAGTAAGTATGTGATGCTCACTGAACATAGAGAACCAACATGAAGATTTTGAAAAGCTTTAGCCTTACACATTTTAAATAATTTAAAATACAAAGTAAAAATATTTTAAATATTTTAAAACTTCTTCCTGCTGATTTTGAAAAACCATCTTCTCTACTGTAGTTTAAAACTGTTTTTGATAAAATCAATACAAGCATTCTTTCCCTTCCCCACATTTGAGTTTCTCTACCACGTCCACAGCCGTTAATGTGGTTTTTAAGCAATAAAAACATATTTTAAGGTAAAACAAAGGACATATCTACAATAAATTTTCCCTTCCTTTGCTAGGATGCTGTTCTAGCCCCAGTCATCTCCTTCTTTAAAACTCAAACATCACCTGGGGCTCTCCCCTAATTCTTTTTATGTTTGTCTTTGTTTTTAAATAGTTTTCAGTGATTTTTCCACCATTAATTAATTTAATTTGGGACATACTTATGCAGATTCAAGTCTTCTCCGGCTGTCCCATATAACTTATATAACCCTCAGTTTTGAAGAATTATTTAGCCACCATCACCTTTGCTAGTGTAATCCCACACTGGCATGAATCGTATTGTGTGTTTCAAGTAAACAAGACCCATTGAATCAATGGGAATTAGCAACATGTTGATTTATCGTTCAAGGATCAGGAAGCCCATTGCTTTTCCTTTTTCTGCTGGCTGCAAAAGTAAATATTCACCAGCTTTCTTCTGCCAGGCTTTCCCTTCTGCCCCTGCTGGTTTCAGCTGTGTGGGTTCCTCCCAGTCTACTAGATGGAGATGCAAGCAGGGACAGAAGTGATCACTTGGTGGAAGAAAACTAGTAAAGACTTACACTCTGCCAGTAATCATATAAACTTTCACCCGCTGTATATAATATTCTATTTGTGAAGTTTATGGTTAGTATTATTGTCTTAATGTTGTTGAACTCCTGGATGGAAGCTTCCATCATCTCTTGCTGGTAGCTGTACCAGTTGATGTGAATGTATTCAACTCTGGGAGGCCTACATTTTCCCTATCACTGATATAGAAGTTAATTATTATATATCTTGCCTCTGCAGGAAATGACCTCTTTCTGGTTGCGGTGCATGAATTGGGTCATGCGCTAGGCCTTGAGCATTCCAATGACCCTAGTGCTATCATGGCTCCTTTTTATCAGTACATGGAAACGCACAACTTTAAGTTACCACAGGATGACCTCCAAGGAATTCAGAAGATCTATGGTAAGATTGTGCCATTTATTCAAATGCCTCATCTTGTTCAATTGTTTCAGGCAAATTTTAGTTCTAAAATATAGATACACAAAACATGTATGCAGATGTGGTGGTTGTACAAGTGTGTTTTACTGATATTTATTACACAATAAAAGTGCCATTAAAATATAACCTCCACTTATTTTTTATTACCAGCAATTTGTTTACGTAAATAGATTTCTTTAGATAAATGCTCAGGCTGTGGAACTGTCAGCCTTTTAATTAAAAAGTCTAGATTTTCAAAGAAGAACCACACAGGCACCTCAAACTGCCTCTTTCCATGTTCTTCATAGTTTATCACAAGAGACTAGTAAACCGCAATTGCAGTAGGAAAATAGTTTCTTTGGAAAGTACTTATCACACAAGAAGAACTGTAAATGAAATGGTGCTGTCCACCAACAACTGAAATGCAAAGGAGCAACAGGAGAAGTGGAATCTGTGTAATAAGTACTTTCTGAAGTCATTATTAACCTACTGTAACTGCGCTTTATTAGCCTTGTGTGATAAACTCCATCTTCATATATCGTAAACAAAGGGCACTCTCAGAAGGCTGTCCTCATGGACCTTGGGCCCTTTCCTGATGATGTTGCTTAATTGTAAGAAATACAGAATGGTCACTAAGTTGGTGAACAGGGTGCTGATGAAGTATCTCATTGTAATTGCATCAGGTATAGGGAAATTTAATTTCCCTCAAACCACAAAATACCATTGCTGATCGTGTGTAATACCATCTGTACAACAAGGGTATCTGTTGTGAGTGTAACCATCAAGTAGAATATAATTACACAAGTATTAGAAACATCTGCTCACATCAGTAGTGGCAAGCGCAGCCTCTTATCTCATATCCTCAGAAGCAATATCAGCATTTTAAATTTTATTTTAGTATTTTGAGCTGAACACTGCCTATAATGCCACTGCAGAAAGCAATGCTCAATGAGATCTTTACATTTTACTGTTAATCATTAAAATCCCAACAAGGCTGCTCCTTCCCTCATAGCAACTCCCTGCCATTTCTTGATCCTTTGCCTCCTTTTGTCCCCACTTTCATGTAGTTTTTATGGACTTCCCTTCTCCAGTACTGGATTGCACATCTTTACTGATATCCTCTTTCAAAATAGCAGCAAAGAGAAGAAGAACATCGAAAAAAGAGAAAACTGTGCAAAGGAGAGATCTTCCGTTTGGAAGAGGGGTTATCTATCCTTTCTGTAACATGGGAATGGGATATTATTGTGTTCTTACTGAAGAGTACCATGGAAAAGTATTGGGCAGACATGACTATTTGGGGATTTATAATGTCTTGGTGATTGTATAACAGAATATAAGAGTGAAATTGGACCTTAAATTTCTTTGGACGCTAAAAGATTATGTATTGCCCATTGTGTGAAAACCTCTACAGATAGATTATCTGAAAGAGGGCTGGTTTATGCATGCACTTTCACCAGCAGATGGCTGGAGTTATATTTAACACAACCAATAGTAGATTTTAGTAAAAGGAACCAAGACAAGGGACAACACACCACAGCATTGATTGCAAAACAGTGGAAATCATGAAAGCCCTTTGGCTTGATCATGGAAGCTACTGGATTGTGCTTTTGTGATGAATTGATACAAAGGATTTAAAAAGTGGAGACTTTGGAGACAGATGATTAGACTAATGGATGGGCTATGTACTGTGCAAATATCAAATAATATTGGTATAGACAGCATTACAAAAAGTTCTAAACAAGCTTTGATTGCAGTCAGCGAGTTCTGACCTCTTTCTCATTGTATTTGAAGTGATAGTTACGATATTGAGTCTATTCATCATTATTATTGTTCTTGGCTCTCCTACCCCCCTGCTTTTCCTTTCTGTGTAGGTCCTCCTGCTGAGCCATTGGAACCCACCAGACCCTTACCAACCCTTCCTGTCCGTAGAATCCATTCCACTTCAGAAAGAAAGCATGACAGACACTCAAGACCCCCCAGACCTCCTTTAGGAGATAGGCCTTCTTCTCCAGGCAGTAAACCCAACATATGTGATGGGAACTTTAACACTGTGGCTTTGTTCAGAGGAGAAATGTTTGTTTTTAAGGTATTAAAAACTGCCTTATCAGAACTTTTTTCAGTCAGCCTTATGTACTGGAAGGAAATGTATAATTAATTACATGTCAGCAAAATCATTTAATATTTTAATCTTTGTAGTCTTGTTTATTAATGCATGCCACACTGTGGATTTATTTGGACTCTTTTTTCCAAAAAAAGAACCAGAACTAAGAGTGTTTGGTGTGTTTTGTATTTTGTTCATGAATAGCTAAATAGGCTAAACAGTAATAGATAGCTATATAAGCTAAACTAGGTTAAATATGTCAATTTTTCATTTTTAGGTCCAAACGTTTGTGATGTGACACAGTGCATATGCAAGCTGACCCTTGTTCCTTTTCCAGCATTGTTCTTGATCCAGTCATCCTTTCTTGATATAGGGCTTTCAGAAACATAAAGAGTTTTGCTATGAGATAGAAATCCTGCTCTAGTTATTATGACTAGGGAGAAGCCATGAGTGCTGACACACACACATGGTGCTTTGTAGCAAGGCAGATTTTTTTTTTTAGCCTCAGCAATTTTGCTGTGCTTATCTGTCCAGAAGTGCCATTATGATGTCCTGTTGAGTTTTTAAAAATTGTTGAGAAGCAAGTGGAGCTTGTAGGTGGGTATGAAGAAGATAACCAGTGTGGTATAGTGGTTTGAGTGTTGGACCAAGACCGCTCAGCCATGGAAACCGATCGGGTGACTTTGGGCAAGTCACACTCGCCCAGCCTCAAGGAAAGGCAATGGCAAACTCCCTCTGAACAAATGTTGCCAAAAATACCCCATTATAGGTTTGCTGTGAGTGTTGCTGTAAGTCAGAAACAACTTGAAGGCACACAACAACAAAAACTCTGAAATGCTTGCATTTAAGCAATGATTTCAATCTTAAAATCAGAATTGTACAGTTGGAAGGGACCTAAAAGTTGTGTAGTCCACCTTTGTTTGTTCATACAAGAAAAAAGTCAGAAGTGGACAATGGAAAGTTGGGAAGGTAGAACAGGAACTTTATGGCATACTGTGAAACAGAAGGGCTGGGAGTGAGCCAAATGACAATGGTGCGGAGAGAGAGGAAAATAGAAATGATTCATTAAGTTGTTGTTATATGCCTCAAAATTGACTGTAACTTACCATGACCCTGTCATAGGGTTTTCTTGGCTTCTGTCATAGGGTTTTCTTGGTTTTCTTGTCATTGCCTGTTTCTGAGGATGAAAGAGTTTTACTTACCCAAGGCCACCCAGTGGGTTTCCAAAGCTGAGAGGGGATTTGAACCATGATCCCCTGGAGTTTTATTCCAGTGATCAAAGCACTACTGGCTGTCCTGAATTTTAGCTTCAATGGCGCTAGATGGTAACACTAATTATTTCAAATATTGCAAGTGGAACAGAATGGCCTCTAGATCAGGTTGGTCAGCCATGGGGTATGTCTGGAGTCAAATTTCTGACTCTGGGACCTCCATGAGCCACATGGACATCCAAAGCTGTCAAAGAAAATCCCACTCAGGATTAGCTAGAAGTTCCCTTTGAAAAAATGGCATTTTTCATGTTAATGTAGAGGGAAAGCTGTGACCCATAGAAAAAGCAAATCACCACTTCCAGGAGTGGGAATTTATTCCTTTTTTGCCAGTCAGAATGTAGTTCAGAGGATACAAAGGTCAGGGACCACATGTAGCTCCAGAACCACAATTTCCATCCCTGCTGTTATTGTCGTGTGCTATTTATAAAAGTGGGTGTTTTAATGAGAATTGTGTATCTTTGGAACAACAGCTTATGTTAGAATACAACTTGCATTCTCAAAATAATCTTTTTATAAGGACCGCTGGTTTTGGCGTCTTCGTAACAATCGTGTGCAAGAGGGATATCCTATGCAGATTGAACAGTTCTGGAAAGGGCTTCCTTCAAAAATTGATGCTGCCTATGAAAGATCTGATGGAAAATTTGTTTTCTTTAAAGGTAAATATCTCTGTTTCTTAAAAATATATTAGTTTAATAGAATAGTGTAATGTTTGTTGTTGTTGTTAACTGTCTTCGAGTTGACTTCAACTCATGGGGACCCCATGGATGTGATACTTCCAAGACCCCCTGTCCTCAACTTCTCTGTATAGTTCCTTCAAGCTCTATCTGTAGCCTTCTTGATGATGTCTATCCATGTGATATGTAGTCTACCTCTTTTTCTCCTAGCCTCTACCTTTCTAAGCATTACTGTCTTTTCTAGTACCTTCTCATGATGTGGCCCAAGTACAAGAACTTCAATTTGATCATGCTGGCTTCTTGGGAGAGTTCAGGCTTGACCCATTTGTTTGTCTCCCTGGCCGTCCATGGTATCCTTAGCACTTTTCTCCAGCCCCACATCTCATATGAGTTTATTTTCTTTCTGTCATCTTTTTTCACTGTCCAGCTCTCACATCCATACATGATGATGTGGAATATGATGCTTTGGATGATCCTTATTTTAGTATTCAGTGTTTTATCTTTGCTTTTTATGATCTTGTCTAGTTCTTTTATAGCTGCCCTTCCCAGTCCTAGTCTTATGATTTCTTGACTCCAGCCTCCATTCTGACTGATGAACGGAACTGTGCTCTGTGTACATTCGTTTAATTAGCAAGAGGAGTCAGTTTTAAGAAAAATAGTTTAATTGTAAGAATTATAATAAATCTTATTCTAGTTTTTCATTCTTTCCATTTTTGAGCTATCCCAGTAATATTCATAATACATGGAAGATCTAGGAGAGAGCCTTCCCCCACCCCATTCCAAAAGCGAATAAGGTCTGAAAATGTTCCATACAGTATTCTGATAGCTAACTGTTGGAAGGGGAAAATGGAAAGCTGTGATTCAGGATTTGGGAGAGTGCATTTATTCTAGTAAAGAATATATTTGACTTACAAAATCACTAAACAGGAGTTCTGCATACACTGCAGTATTTATCTATAATTAAAAATGGAAATAAGTCCAAGGCTCAAGGTGAAACCTGTTTCACATGGCATACCATCTTTTCTTCTCTCTGCACATGTAGCAGACATCCAAAAAAGAAGTTGCTGTTCTGATTTGTTGTGGATATTGTCCTTGACATTTACTTGCTTGCTCAGTCCTCCCACCCCCCCTCTGCCCTGAATAACTGAAGGGGGCAAGGATGTCCATAAATGGAAACTAGGCAGCAGCAGAACCCAAACACCTTTCTGATTATGCCAGAGATCATGATTGCAGGAAGAGAAAGAACCATTGATACAGAAGTACATACTTTCTCTCTTCTCTTACCTAGGAGATAAATACTGGGTTTTTAAAGAGGTGACAGCAGAACCTGGGTATCCACACAGCCTAGTGGAACTAGGCAGCTGTCTTCCCCGGGAAGGAATTGATACAGCTTTACGATGGGAACCTGTAGGCAAAACTTATTTCTTCAAAGGAGACAGATACTGGAGGTACAATGAAGACAAGAGAGCAACAGATCCAGGCTATCCCAAACCAATCACTGTATGGAAGGGGATTCCCCAAGCCCCACAAGGAGCTTTTGTCAGCAAAGAAGGGTGTAAGTATAAGTAGTATTGCTTATTTACCAGTTCAGTACCATTTAATATATTCCTCTTTTGCTGAGCTTTGCATTTAGCTTGCACTAAAACGTGACCTTTTGTGAAGCTAAAGAAACATGGCTAGGGACAGATTTCTCTCTGTGTAGTATATATCTCTTGCAAGAAAACCTCTTCCAAGGGGTATGTGACTTTCACAGTGTACTGTATGTTTCCTAACTGGATGATAGATTGGATTCCATCTCTGTTATTCCTCTGAACGTAAAACTTGTTACGAATGAGTATTTATTCTCTCCATGTTTTCTAAATTGTTCTTTATGTAAGTAGACAAGCAACGTCATTTTTTCTTCATAGGGAAATGAAAGATTCTTTTTGCTTTGTCATTTGAGTTGTCTGTATTTCCAGCATGGGTTTCAGTAAGGAACACTTTTTCTTATGTGTATTCTGTTGTAGATTGTGAATGGCACAGAAGAGAGTAATCTCTGCTTTCTTTTCCAGTTTATACCTACTTTTATAAAGGTAAGGAATACTGGAAGTTCGATAACCAGAGGCTGACGGTGGAGCCAGGGTATCCCAGGTCAATCCTCAAAGACTGGATGGGTTGCAACCAAAAGGAAGTTGAAAGGAGCAAAGATCGGCGTCTTTCTCATGATGATGTGGATATTATGGTGACTATAAACGACGTGCCTAGCACTGTCAATGCAATTGCAGTTGTGATTCCCTGCATTTTATCTCTGTGTATCCTTGTTCTGGTATACACAATCTTCCAGTTCAAGAACAAAGAGGTCCAGCAAAGTGTGACCTACTACAGACGGCCTGTCCAAGAATGGGTATGACAGGCTCAGCAGCTCATTTGGGTTTACGTGACAGTGATGATGGACTGCAGACATAAAAAAGAGAGGGATCAAAGGATAGCCTGCCAAACAAACAAACAAACAAATAACAAACAAACTCTTCAAGAGACTTAGATGAGTCAGCTAGAATTCTGGGACTGAAAGAATAAATACAAAACTCAACTAAACCCAGGTGGCCTTGCACGGTAGAGCCGCTTTCCTTCTGACTGACTGACTGCCTCAGTGCCGTGTATGTCTCAGTGTGACATTTTTCACCAACCCACTCAGTGAGTGTCGGAGACCTCAAGAGGAGTTTGCTTCAACCTTTTTTCAATTCACCTGAGCAATCTTCTTCAGTGCCCTCTTTTAAACCCAGCATTTGCCAGTGTAGCCAACCACTTCTCAACAAGTCACTTTTTTTCTACACTTGTCTCATCAAAAAGAAAATTATGCCAGACACAAAAGGAACACTTCAGTGTCTGAAGAAGACATTCTGAGGCTGAATCATCATGAAAGATTTTAATTTATTACAGGAACCAGGCAATTACCTGGATACCATTTTTCCAATACCTGCTGGTCAGATGTTTTGTACATTCATGGTAATTAGCTGATGTTCCCACTCTTCAACAGCAGACACACACAAAGAGCTCTCAGGAGGTAAATCTGTGTAGAACACAACTTCAAACAGCTCTAATGCCAGATCAGATCAAAACAGCATCTTACATAAGGAAAATTTCTGAATTCAGTCATAGTCTGGAAGACTAAGCAATTGGATTCAACCACTAATTGTGAATGCAGATCTTAATGCTCTTGTTTTTAAGAACCTGTCATGTAATTAATATTTAAATGTCATATTACCACTATTTTAATTTGGCAACAATAAATTGTTACCATTATAATACTAAATGTATGTCCTGTGATGTTTTCAATCTTTCCCTTCAGAAAAAGTAAGTGACATGTATTTCAGATTGTTGACATTTTTCAATGTGATTAAGATTTTGGGTAGAGCAATAAAGGATACAGTGAGGAAGAAGGAGGCATGGAAAGCTTGTCATGTTGAAGCTTGATACTCTGACATGAGTGAAAAGCAACCATCTCTTCTCATTCAAGTATTTAAGGAAAAGAAAATGAACCCCAAATGAATGATGAATGTCAGTTGTTTGAATCCAGTGCATGGAAAGAGGTGGGCAAAGGATAATTATCCCTTTCTCCCCCAGCAACCTCTCAGTGTTTTTCCCAAGCATTGGCCTGGCACAGGGTGAAAAAGAAACCACCCAAATTTAGTAAGAGTCACTTTTCATGAGCACAGCTCCCGATGTGTGCAGCTTTTGGCCCTCCCCTGTCCCCTCCTTTTCCTTGCTCAGGTCCCTTTCCATCCAGCAGGAAATCTGGGAAAAGATTGCAGGCAGTTTAAGTCCCAGAAGAGACATTTTCCCAACAGGACACAGTGACCTGAAAAGTCCGGGTCATTTCATGTTGTAAAAAAAAAAAAAAAAAGGCTTCTCATGGGACTAACATGGTCCAACAGATACAAAAATTTGGTGAAGCTGCCTTCCTCATAGGAATGTGGGGACATTTGAGGTCAAAAGATTCAAATTTTGGAAGTTGTGGTGGCAGGGGCATGGCCCTCCAAAGTTTCTGGGGGGGGGGGCAATGTAGGCCCCTAATCCATGACAATTGCTCACTCTGGGCCAGCCAAACTAAGGCTGCCATTTAACCCCCCACCACACACCCCTTTGCAGGTATAAGCTCCTTGGAGTTCAAAAGAATTTGCTGCTTAATGGACCTGTATGGGATTATGCGACTTTTTTTGTATCCTAAAATAATGGCTTTTTGTCATTCCTGTTAGCCAGCTGTTATATTTTACCCTTGTTGAATGTTTTAATGTCTGTTGTTGTTCTACAGGCTGAAATGATAAGAATGTAATTGAAAGTAAATGTTTGTGTATAATTTAAAATTTTACAGCACAAGTTCAAGAATGTTGCTAAACCTCTGAGTAAAAATGTTGGAACAACATTTTATGCAAAGTTCTAAGGAAGTCAAGAACACCCTGTGATAGGTTCGTTTTTGGGTTCTCATAAATCAGAAATGGCTTGAAGGCACACAAAAACAACAAGAGAGGCTGTGCCAAAAATTGCTACCTGATACATGGACCATATAGAGATTTGTGGAACTCCTGTATTGCTCATGCCTGTATGATCATCCTACGTGTGCTAATGAAGTTCAGACAGTCATGCATGGCACTCTGCTTCTGTATCATTCATGCTCCTGGAAATGGTTCTCTTATGTGAAGAGGCCACAAGTTCATTACATCACTTTTATCACTTCAGCCAGGATAGAACTAGATGTTCTATCAGTTGTTTAATCTCAACTCTTCCTAAGAGAATAGGAATGCAGAGACCACTTGAAAAGAGAGAGAGAGGAAGAGTATATGTTTATTCCATATCCTGTTTTCTAGGCTATTTTCCCCAGCTGGACTCACTTCGAGCATGTATGTGTGTGTGTATATATGTGAGATTTTAAACCATCCAAGAGATGGTTTGCATTTGTTGCCTAGAATCAACAGATGAATCAAAGAAAGTTTAATAAATCAAGTCCCACATATTAGCATTAGAAAGGAAAAAGGAGGTTGAGAAGCAAGCCTTTTCCTTTCTTGTGTTTACCACTGCCCCAGTTTCAGTTCTCAACAGAATTATAAGACATTTCCTTTATAATTTTAAGTTCATGCCAGATATTTTGAATTTAACAAAAGCAAAACTATATACTGTGAAACTTCAAAACTTATATAATTCATGTAATCGATGTCCTGAAAATTCTTGTTGCAATAAGTTGTTTCTTTGCTTTTTATTTTTTCTTTACAAACAAACAAACAAACAAACAAAAACAGCTCAGAGGATGGGTTCCGTAACTGCCCGTGGCTTTTAAGAAGATCATATGTATTTTAGCTATGGTGCCTATACAGTGCATGTAATGAACTGCTTTGGTGAATTCAGTGCAGAAAAGGAAGGACTTAACATGCTATTTGTTTGTCCTTCGGGATGTTCTTAACATGACAGCCAGTGTGGCACAGTGGTTTGAGTGTTGGACTGCGACTCTGCAGACCAGGGTTTGATTCTCTGCTAGGCCATGAAAGCCACTGGATGACCTTGGGCAAGTCACATGCTCTCAGCTTCGGGGAAGGCAAGGGCAAACCTTGTCTGAACAAATCTGCTATTTTATAGCAACCTGTAATTCTGGAGCCAGTGTAGTATAGCGGTTTCAGCATTGGACTATGACTCTGGAGAGCAAGGTTCGGATCCCGGCTTGGCCATGTAAATCCACTGGGCAAGTCACACTTCTTCAACCTTCTGAAGAAATTTGCCAAGAAAAACCCCATGACAGGTTCGCTTTAGGGTCACACTAAGTCAGAAATGACTTGAAAGCGATTCTAAAACAAACAGTGCTACTAGTGGGTGGGAATTCATGAAGCACTCTCACTGAAACCAGAGAAACTGAAGTCCTGCCTCTTTTACAGCAGCAGGAAGGGATGAGTGGTGTTTTTGCTATGCTTTTTCTTTAGTAGTTGGTGGGGGATTAATGGGAATGAATTAAACAGTTCCAAAGCTATTGTAGATTCATGCTGTGTATCTAGCATACTTTTGTTATAGTTTCCTCTCATCCCTCAGAATGGAGTTAAAAATTAAACCCAGGAGTTAAAAGATCAGCTCTACCACTGCTAGAGAAAGTATTAATGTAGCACAATCAATGCGGTCAAATACGATACTATCCTGAGGCACTATGCTGAAAAAGAGAAAACTTCACCAACTCCACCAAATCTGTTATTGCCAGAAGTATGACTAGCTAGGACTGGTGACATTACATGAAACAAGCTTTCATCTTTGTCTCTCCTGTGAAAAAAACTGCTTACAGATACCTGCAGTCCTATGTTTACATATGTTTGTTTCTGTATCTCTATTTAAAAAAAAGTTGAAATGGGTCTAATATGCAAGTGGTGGATTTAGGGCAGTGTCTTGTTACTTACTGAACCGCTGCAGTGTCATAGTTTGAGTGTTGGGCTATGATTTTGGAGACTAATGTTTGAATAACCATTCAGCCATGGGAACCCACTAGTTGAACTTGGGCAAGTCATACTCTCAAAGGAAAAAACACTCTGGACAAATCTTGCCAAGACAACCCAATGATAGGTTGCCATTATAAGTTGGCACAAAACAAACTGCTGCTTATTATCAGAATTCGCCCCCTCCCCCCTGATAAGTACTTCCAAAGCTACCTTAAAACCCAAGCAGCCATTCCAAAAGACAGTGTTCTGTAGCACTGGCAAGTGGGGTGCTGAAAGATGATGCCTCCAGCTCTTCCGTGAACAAGTGTGACAAGTTGTAGCAGGATGTCCCCACTTTTGTTTATCACAGCATCACTCACTGGTGGCAAGGGGCTCTACACAGCATCCTTCTAAGCCGTGCTCACCAGCACTGCAGAATTGTCTCTAGTTAAGGTTGTCTGGATTTTAAGGGGGTGGGTTGTGGGTCAGATCAAGAGATGCAATGTAAACAGTGTTGCAGCTACCTATCTGATACAGGATCGCAAACAAAAGCTTATATTCTTCACTCTTGTATTACTCATGCTGGATAGTTCCTATGTACCATAACTGGGTACAACAGTTGTGTGTCTCCCCAATTCTTCCACAGTCGGGATTTTTTTTTACCATAGAGACACATATATGCATGTGTGCACACCTCCTTCAGGAGGTTACAGTTCCTCTACAAAGAAAAGATGTGGTACACTATTATTTCATTATGGCTGCAACCAAAAGTCAGATTTCTCAGACATTTTATAAATTTTATAAATGCTTAACTTTGGGGTTAGAATTTTATGGTCCTAAATTATTTTATTTTTCTTTGTTGTCTAGAAAATACAGCAGAACATTTAGTGGCCTATAATATAAATTGTCACTTTTTCTATTTTGCCATAGCCTTAAACCACTAAAATTCATAAACCTGAATTCAGTGAATCTGTACCATGAGACAAAAGCCTTGATTTCACTAGATTCTCTGAAGTGCATCAGTGAGAACTGCAAGAACTGTTCATCTGTGAAGGTCAACTGTAAGGAAAGGTCAGGATAAGCAATAGGTCAGGGATGGAAATTGTCCTGCTGGGCAGATGTTGCTAAACTGCAACTCCAAGTGGATCTTGTTGAAACGGGCTATGGTGAGGAATCAGTTCAATCATATCTAAAGACCACACAATTACCATCTGTGCAACAGGCCAAGATTGAAAGCCAAGTGTGGTATGGTATACCATACCATTTGTTTCTCATTCATACCATCTTTCTCTCTGTGCAACAAGTAGTACCTAAATCAGAGTATGTTTCAATCACTCCTATGTTCGCAACAGATTGCTTTGGTAAGGAACAATCAGTGAAGAAAGTCTGATGGTACAAGGTTGAGTCTCCCTTTTCCAAAATGCTTAGGACCAAAAGTATTTTTTTTCAGATTTTGGAATATTTGCATACATTGAAGGGGAGAGAAACTGATAGCTATAGTATTTTAAGAGGGGAGATTGAGGGTTTTGGAATGTATGTTTTTAAATTTTTGTAAGCCGCCCTGATTGCATCTTGTATAGGGGTCGGATATAAATACATTTTATTTATTTATTTATTTATTATTATTAGTATGACCTTAATTAAGGTTTTCAAGTATGCAACAGATTGTTTAATGTGTTAAGGGATCCTATTGATTTTTTTGGCCCACATACAGAAATCATAAAATCCGTAACCATTTTTTCTGGGTTAATATTAGAGCTTTAATTGTTAATCCACTTAACTGACTTCTCCTCACCTCAAAAACATCTAATTATAAGGATTTTTAAAATCGTGTGTAACAAAGGAAATACAGAGCAGTTCATAGGACATTTGGTGTCTAAGACATAGGTAGCAGAAAGGTTCATGTAAGTTGACTGGTAAGCATGTAATCAATAGCTCAAAAATTCTTACCTAGACATACTATTTTCTTAAGGAAAAAGACCCACTGCTGAACATACTGTTCTTAAGCATGTTTCAAACAAACTGTAAATTTCTACACAGATATATGCCACTGGCATTTAGAAGACTGGTTGTGTCAACTTGTTTATAGAATGCATGGGTTCTTTCAGTCCTTTTAAAAAGCGTGCTGCTGTCAACTGATAGGATGCAAGAGAGTAACACAAGTTCCAAACTAGATTAATCTAGTCTGCTGTGGATGTGGATGCTATTGTGCAAAACTCCAAAGAAATAATATAACTAAAGATCTCACTCTACTTCTGAGCACAAATGGTTCAGACAATGTCGTGAGTCTCAGTAGAGGAAATGACTGTTTGCATGTAATAACAGCTGTCTTTATACATAGTGTCACAAATTGTAAACATGTTTTCATTTCATCAAATAAAGAAAGACACACGAGTGTTTGGCTAAAGAGGTTTATAACAATATGGTTTTGAAGCTGATTGTGGTACAATTTGTTCCGAGAGTGCAGGTGTAATTAACAAAGCATTTACTTCAAGGAAGAGTTGAGATCATGATCAGGCATTTTCACTAGTGCAGAGTTTCTGCAGTGGCCAGGGAGATCATCATGTCAAGCTATTATAAAAAAGAAAAGAAGAAAGAACAGAAATGAAGGCTATCCAAAAATATGTATAGGGCTTCAGGAAAACTGATATATTTTCATGCCTGTCCTCTAAAATATCAAGGATGGTCAAATCAAAATTGAAAACCTCTCATGCATACTAGAGCAAACAATTTAGGTTACTAATTGGAAGCATATAAAAACAGTGGCTAGCTCTGGAAAGAGGAGACAGCCATTCTATATGAATCAATACCACTGAGATTCTCATGCTGGTCAGGAAATCAGACATGCCACATAAATGGATGCAAATCCAAAAGTTTTCCACTATATTCACTCCGTTTTGACCATTCCCTAAGCCAGGAACAAAATATAAAATTCTCATACTGAGAGCAGATCCAAGCATGGCTGAGAGGCTTCAAAAACCTTCCAGGACACCTTGCTAGAGTCAGGCCAAAGAAAATATTGGTTCAAATGATAATTGGTTCAAATTTGCTGTCTGAAAAGCGGACCAGGGTTGAGGAATATGCTGAAACCTCTTCAAATGATGGGCGTATACTTGTGCTACCTATTAAAAAAAAGTGATGATCTTCTGGAAATGATACCAAGCATATATTGGCAGGAGAAATTTGCCTTTCTATCAAGCCACCATTTTTGGCAGGGAAGCAATATTAAACAAACTAACCATTTGGCCTATCACTAACCTAGATGCATTTGCTTGATAAAAGTAAATGAATGTTTGGTTTAAAAGGAAATGAATATTTGATTTGCCCAGGATTTGTATCAGAAGAAAGGCAGCACATAAATAAAATAAAATAAATACCTGTCTATCAAAGATTCCCTCATATTAGTAGCAATGGTACTTGGCTGTGCTTCATTGAGTTTGAAGACACTCTCAATAACAGATAGCTCTGTGCTGGTTGTATCTAAACCACAGAAGGCACACCAGTCATTCACGACCATTCCAGCTGCAATCACCTCACTGCCACGGTTAACAGTCCCAGCCTGGTGAGAGAGAGAGAGTCAGAGGCATTGACTGTCAGGAAATGATCAAGAGGTTTTCTCTCATGCTCATTTGTGAATACAAAGAAAAATACAGTTGGCCCTCCATATCCACAGATTACACATCCATAAATTCAACAATCCCTGTCGTGAAAATAAGTATCCATAGATTTTTGTATCCATAGGAGGGGGAGGGTCCTGGAATCAAATGCCAGTGGATACCGAGGGTCTGTACTACTGCTTGAATATACAACTCTCTCCAAAGAAATCTAGATGCAAACCTATTCATAACTGATAATTTAGTTGTGTCAGTTAGTTTGGAATCTATGCAATGAGTTGCCTTAAGTAAGTTTTACTGGAAATACAATCCAGTTGGGTCCTCCATGTTTGCAGCTTTGACTTTTGCAGCTTTGATTTTTCACGGATTTCATTATGTTCTCCCCAAGAATCTCTAGATCCTCCAGTGCAATTCTATTGTCAACTTCCAGCAGATGTTAACCAAAGAGTTGTTGTAGAGGACCTAGAGGTTCCTAGAGAGGTGCTCTCTCAGGTAAAAAAAAGTTTTTATTTGCAATTTTTCCACTTTAATGGGGGTCCTATGACCCCAACATACATACATAGAGAGACAGAGAGACAAGAACCAAGCCTTTCAGAACCAGAAGCCATATTTTATCTAATTTATGATGTTTTCACATAAGACAGTACTGTATGCAAGAAAACCAGAACCAAATTGCTAAATGGCAATCTAAGCTCACTAACTGTGTTTGTAGAAGCTACTGGGCCTCTGCAAAGAATTTATAGCACAAGTGCACTTATAGAGACCAAATACCATCTCACAAGCATTTCTGTTTCAAAAATACTGCATACACCCCATGAATATAGGGATGTGTGTGCACCAACTCATGCTCAAATTACAATATACTACTTTCAACAATTCTCTTCCATGTGTTTCCTTTCCTTTAAACCTAACATAACATACTGGCTCAATCTGAGTAAGAAAAAGTTTGGTGAGGAGAATATGGCCAAGATCATTCACCAAGCTGGCAGAAGATAATGCTTCATCAGTATACCTTCCCCACCACTGCAACCAACCTTTTCAACGCCAGAGTGAGCCCTCATAGGCTATTAGTGGCAAGGGAAAAGGGGATGGCACCTGAGCAGTGTCTGGCTGCAGTTCTACAGCTAGAAGAAAGAAGAAGCCATCCTCTCAGACCTGAGTATCTAAGATAATGATGTATTTTCTCTTCTCTAAGCTCTGAAAACAATAGCAGACACTACCAGCTGCCCCTTCCCTCAGCTGCTAACTAACATGTTTATTCCTTACACAAAAATTACAAAAGAACGTACATTGGTAAAACAGGTTTACAACCAGAATATGTCACCAAGAAAATTCTGGCCTCTTGATTAATTTTTCCTCCAGTGCATTTTGTGCTCTGCACACTGATCTGTCAGCTACAGGAGGAACTACACAGACAAAGGCTTCCATCCTCAATGGTTCAGCATAGTGTAATAGCATAGAACAGTATGGAAATAATGTCAAGCCATTTAGCAGCATCTGGATCTAACACAGAGCTGCTGAAACCCTCCACTCATGCCCACTCATGCTTGTAGAAAAACTGAGGTGGAGGTGTAAAACAAAAATGTCTAGTTCTTTCCCCATAGCCATGCACAAAGCAATTACAATCACCTGCTGAGGTTTGCCAGGATCTCACTGGCTGATGTAATAACTTTGAATCTAGAGGGACAACACTGCGATCCTCCCATCACTCTTCTTCAGACACAAATGACTGGAGGGGGGGGGAGGACTTCAGTGGCTCTGTGTTAAGGTCAGGGGTGCCTTTGATCACTGCGACATCAATCAAAAGCAGACACACTCAGGCATAGGGTCAACTTACATCAGTGTATGCCACTAACAGGATGTCAATCAAGATAGGGAAATAATGGCTTGGAAGGCAATTTGTGGAAATCTTAAGTAGTCTTCCTTTCTCCCCTTCCCTGATGGGCTTCCCCTCCCACTCTAAAACAACCTCCGATCTTGCAGGATGTTTCATATACCATCATGCATGACACGGCACAAGACAACATAATCCAAAGAGCACTTTAGTGAAAAAATTACAAGCAATTACTACAGCCCTTAGAAAGGGTTTTTCTGTTCCAAACCATCCGGGGCTGCAATCTTGTATGATTCAGCATAGCGCAGTAGTTCTACACTAGGACCTACACTAGGCTGAGGCATACCCCTCTCCAACTTTAACATACAACCTGAGAAGCCTCATTCCTTCCTTTTGCACAGCCATTTTGTGTTTCACAGGGTGCATGTAGCCAGAGGTGAAATTACCAGAGCAGCACTGAGATCCACCAGAGTCCTCTGTGGGTGTAGCAACATGCTTCTCTGTAATTCTGCATGCTCCCCATCAGACATGGAATCAGAGGTGGGGAGAGAGAAGGCTTTGGGCATTGTGAAAGGAGGAAGGGAACAACAATTACTGTAGCTCCCCTGCCCAAAAAAAGATATATGCAGGCATAAGGGAAACCTACTCATGTATATGTACCTGACAGAAGGCCAAACTAAGTGTGGATACAGTGTGCCATATGCGTGGGACTTAACACGTTGTCTACCCCTTCATGCAAACACAAGTAATGATGAGAACACTTGAAAAGCTGGTTTTGGAAAGTGTTTTAGAGATTATAATGAAATTGAGCATTCCAACATTCGAACAGAAAACATAGTTACCACAAGCGGGACTTGCAGCAATGAGGAGAGCTCATCCTGGTCTTCAATTGAAGTCTTGGGGTGCACCAGTCCTCCTTGGTTGCTGAAAGTACAGTAACTTCCTACAAGAACCTGCTCTGCTACTGTCTGTCTGAATACTTCCACTTTCAATACGTCTGCCAAAATCTCTTCTGTTTCCTATAAAAAGAACATTGGGAGCATCTTTTAAAAAGGCTGTAAAAAAATGAACCTTTTTTCAGTAATTTGGCATTGGACTTTGGCTGATAATCAACTGATAAACTATAACAAACATCAAAATATTTACACGGGAAGCCTTCTGAGAATTAAATTTGTGTATGTTTCAAATCACCTCTGGACTTATGGTGACCCCATGAATTTCATAAGGTTTTCTTAGGCAAGAAATACCCAGAGGTTGTTTGCCATTTTCCTCTGAAATAGCAGCACCTAGTTTTCACTACTCGTCCCTTCAAGGGTTTTAGGCCAAATTAAATGTACACTTCAAAAACACATGGCTTAGAGTAAAAATATGTGCCCAAACAGCCTCAAACACTTTATCTCTGTAGGAGACTAAAACAGATAATCCATAATGCTCAGGTTTCAAAACTGGAAAAAGTGTGTCCTTTGGCTCTCTTGTACCTGTGTATGTGTGTTGTGTGCGTGCTGTGTGCCTTTTTGTTTCCAACTTATGGTGACCCTAAAGCAAACCTATCATGGTTTTCTTGGCAACATATATTCACAGGTTTGCCATGGCCTTCCCCTGAGGCTGAAATTGTGTGACTTGTCCAAGGTCACCCAGTGGGTTTCATGGCAGAGCAGGAATCGAACCCAAGTGTCCAGAGTCCAACACTCAAACCACTACGCCACACTGGATGAAAGAGGCTTTCCTTTGAATTGGTGCACTTGTGAAATATCTAATTAGTGGTAGCAGAATGCTAAGAGATGAAAAATTTAGATTAAAAGACTCCTTTACTCTGTCAATGTCGGGATGGACAAGTGCTACGTAATCATTGCATGTAATGACATTTCCCAAGGCACTGAGGCGCTCTTCTATCCGCTGGATTCGCACAGAGTCTGGAAGGCAGTTTCTTATGTGTTGAAGCTCCTGGTCTGTGGTGTTGTTTGGGACTAACAGTCCATGCCTGTTTCCTAAAAAGAAAAGGGGGGAAAAACTTAGATTTTAGAAATAAAGAATCTGGACTTCTGTCTTCTTTTTTCCCTTTCATGCAAAGTTCTGTCCACAAAGCTATGTTTGGACAAAAAATAGAACCATAGGCTAGAAGAGAATAAAGGTCATCAGGCATATTCCGGTAGCACCATCTTTACCCCTTTTCCCAATTTGACTACACGGTGTACCACTGCCACAATTGATGGACTATGACTGGAATGCTTTTGGTGAAAAATGCTAGCACAACCTCCTATTATACCAATGTATCCACTTTTTCAATTATTTCAGAAAGTAGAATATAGGCCCTTTCTTGTCCAACAACAAGCAAGTGCACAAGGCAGCTTGACAGAGCCTAAGTGCACCCCTATAGCCAAATAGCAGCAGGAGGAAGCTGGACATCATCTGCCTGTCTTGCATGGCCAGAAAAAGGAATAGCCATTACACACCTGGACCTTCAGCATACTCAGCATACTGACTGGCCACAAGGTGCACTCTGGCACTGTTAAGCTGAACTGCAAAGCTGGTGCTGAAGAAATCTCACAGAGGCATGCTTATACTCCAATAGCCCTTCAATCGGATCTTGGCATATATACATATATCTACAAAGGTAACAGTTCCAGAAATTGCAAGGAAGTTAAGTAAGGCATGTAAGGAAAGTGCATTTGCCCTTCATACATAAAATTAAATTAAAATAACTTTCTGGCTCTTTTCAGACTATCCAAAAGGGGCGGTCCATAGGCGGCCAGGGAAGTGCCATACTGGGGCCTGGGCTGCCTCACCGGCAGCCCTTGCAGACCCAACCCGCCGCTTCCCCAGGCAACAGAGAACTTTACACCTTTGCGCCGCAGGAGGGCGCCTATGGCACCCTTTCTGTGGCGCAAGAAGGAGCTGCAAAACGGAGCTCCTTCCTGCTTTCCGTGTCCTTGGCGCAACCTTCACACGGCCGCAGCACGCTGCACCCCGCTTCAGGCCACTGAGAAGTGGCACTTCTCAGTGGCCTGAAGCGGGGTGCAGAGTGCTGCAGCCGTGTGAAGGTTGTGCCAAGGACACGGATAGCAGGAAGGAGCTCCGTTTTGCAGCTCCTTCTTGTGCCACAGAAGCCCTCCTGCGGCGCAAAGGTGTAAAGTTGCATGCCGGTCCATGTGGATGCGGCGTGCGCCTTATGGCCCCAAAATGACACTGTCCATACGTGCTAGGGTTAGCCTGGGGTGTGGATGCACCACACTGAGGTAACCCTAGCATGTCATCAGGGCGCCCTTTCGCACCCATATGTATCAGGCCTCTGACAGATTTAGAGATGGTTGTGCTAAGTTAAAAGGCATTATGTTATTTTAGCTAATATACATATATATCCCATCTCTGAAGGAAGTTTACAATGAAATTATCATGCACACACAATAAATATAAAAAGCTAATAGTTACTGGAAAAGGGCCTAAATACTCCAAAAGCACCAGATGCCATGTGATCCTGCAGCTAAGAAGGGTCAGTCCAGGTCAGTACTTGGCTGGGAGACGGCCAACAAATAACAGGTGCTAGAGGACATATTTCAGGGGGATATAACGACCTCTGAGTATTCCTTACCTAAGAAAACTCTACGAAACCCATGGGGTTGCCATGAAATTGTTGCCCCTTAAAGGCTCCATGGTGATTATAGGGGAAAACAACCCTCCCTCCCTCCATAGTTTTGGAGGCAGAAACATTACATTTTGGGTGGCTGAACAGTCTGTATCTTGTGATACAGAGTTTGATTCCCAGCTCGGCTGTGAAACCCACCGGGTGACCTTGGGCAAGTCACATGCTCTCAGCCTCAGGGTAAGGCAATAGCAAACCTCCTCTAAACAAATCTTGCCAAGAAATCCCTATGATGGGTTCCCCTTAGAGTCGCCATTATTCGGAAACAACTTGAAGGCACACAATGCACACATCCAGTGGTGCTAACAGCATTGAGACCAGTGATGTCAATTCTCCATTTCTTTCTCTTTAATACAAACCACCATCCCATAACATAAGTTACCGGGGCGGGGGGGGGGGGGGGATACTGGGGAGTTTCTGAACAACTTCATTCAAAATGTTCTCAATATGACTCTGTGGTCCAAAACACACTGCAGAAATAATCTAGTTTGAGACTGCTTTAATTGCCCTATGTCAGTGCTAGGGAATCCTGGGAACTGTAGTTTGTGGCCTCAGAGAAGGCTAAATGTCTCACAAAACTACAGTTCCTAGGATTCCCTAGCACTGAGATAGGGCAGTAAAAGCTGTCTCAGACTAGATTATTTCCGCAGTGTTTTGGACCCACAGTAGGTTTATATTTTAGATCTTCAATAGTGATTTGCTGTATTCCTCCGGCTTATTAGAAAACGTTTGATAGGGTAATTCTACTAATAATATGCTAGGAAATTTGTCTCTGAAGAAAGTCTCTGAGCTTAAATTATCTGAGCAATACAACTTACCCACACACATTCTGCCAATGATCCGACATCCAGCGATAGAAGCATGGACTACAGGGATGGTGTCAGAAAGTTCCCCTTCAAATACACTAAAAGAAAGCAGAAGGATATTTAAAAGCAGAACATATACAACTTGCAAAGGGGCAACCTTAAGATTTTTTTTGTAACAAAATCAATATCCACTCAACTAAAGTTCCTTTCACAGGAAGTGAAATCAGTTCCAACAGTCTAACTGGAGAAAAAGGTGTTCTTGTTTTTCCCTTCACCGCATTAAGATAACAAGGAAAGAGTCCTCAATCCAGTCTGCCTGGAATGAGGAAATGAAAATCCACTCTCAATTCGACAAAGCCACCATCACAAACTCTCCATAGAATTGTCAATGTTTTGGGGACCTGAAAAATATAGTTTGAGTTTGGTGTTTTGTTGCCTTTACAATTAGGGTTTGGTTTTACTCAAGCCAAACTATCATTGGGTGAATGGTGAGGCCTTAAGGCACCAGATCCCAGCTAAGCAGGGCCAGCTTTGGTTAGCACTTGGATGGAGGACTGCCAACAAATACCAGGTTCTTTACTTTATAGGAAGGAATTGGCAGTATTCCTTGCCTAAATATTCCTTGCCTAAGAAAACTATGGATGCATCTAGTCCAGTGGTCCCCAAACTGTGCCCTTTAAGAAGTTTTGGACTTCAGCTCCCAGAAGCCTCAGCCATGTTGGCCAACAGTCTGGGATTCTGGGAGTTGGAGTCCAGAATCCCTTAAAGAGGACATCTGGGGACCACTGATCTATGTTGTAGAAATAATGCAACTGGATCCCCCTTTGATTGCCATACTCCAGGAGCCTGGGATTTGTAGTTTGGTGAGCGGCCAGCACTCTTTGGCAGAGAAGGCTAAACACCTCGCAAGACCACAAATCCCAGGACCAGGGCAATCTGACATCCTCTCTGCCACGGAGGGATAAGGCACCGCAAAATGGAGGATCTTTGAGAAAAGCGAAGGACGTGACCAAAATGAAAGCTAAAAGACACTCACATAAATGTAAATCCATACTTCTTCATCCGGCTCAAAATGGAGGGCGTTTTGAGACCAGGGTTAGAATCCATACTCAGCCATTAAAACCCACTGGGTGACCTTGGGCGAGTCACACTGTCTCAGCCTCAGAGGATGCCAATGGAAAACCTCCTCTGAAGAAACTTGCCCAGAAAACCCCATGATACTCTCCTTCCCATGAATTTGCGGACCGTCGCCTCTTTAGAGGCTATTCTATTTCACTTTTGTTTTGATTTTTGTGACTGTATATTTCATGACACATTATTTGTCTTAATTTACACTTTTACGGTATTATTTTAATTTTGTTGTAGTAGTAATATTTTACTAATTTTATCATCTTGTTTGTGGTTTTAGACGGTGTGCCCTAGGCAGGCTTTTTGTTTCTATTCTGGACGGTTGCTTTCTCTCCTCTGCAAAATGCTATGTAAAGCCTATGGCGCTATACAAGTAAATGTAATAACAATATGAAATCAAAGGCTTTCATGTCCGGCACCCATAGTGTTTTTTGTGGGTTTTTGGGGCTCTGTGGCCATGTTCTAGGAGAGTTTATTCCTGACGTTTTGCCAGCATCTGGCATCTTCAGAGAATGCATCATTATCATTATCATCATCATCATTCTCAGAGAGTGCATTCTCATTATTAATAATAATAAATGTTATTCTGAGAATGCATTATTATTATTATTATTCTCATTATTATTCTGAGTGCACTATTATTATTATTATTAATTATGCTAAGAAAATGCATTATTATTATTATTAGTCATTATTATTCTAAGGGAATGCATTATTATTACTTTTATCATCATTATCCTAATTATTCATTAACATTCTAAGATAATGCATTATTATTGTTCTCATTATTCATTAGTATTCTAAAGGAAAGCATTCTTCTTCTTATTATTATTATTCTCATTATCCATTGTTTTAAAATAATGCATTATTATTATTATTCTCATTATTCATTATTATTCTCAGAGAATGCATTCTTATTATTATTATTATTCTCCTCATTATTCATTATTATTCTCAGAGAATGCATTATTATTATTCTCATTATTATTCTAAGATAATGCATTATTATTATTATTATTATTCTCCTCATTATTCATTATTATTCTCAGAGAATGCATTCTTCTTCTTATTATTATTCTCATTATTCATTATTATTCTCAGAGAATGCATTATTATTATTATTATTCTCATTATTATTCTCAGAGAATGAATTATTATTATTATTATTATTATTATTCTCATTATTATTCTCAGAGAATGCATTATTATTATTATTATTATTCTCATTATTATTCTAAGAGAATGCATTATTATTATTATTATTCTCCTCATTATTCATTATTATTCTCAGGGAATGCATTATTATTATTATTATTATTATTCTCATTATTATTCTAAGAGAATGCATTATTATTATTATTATTATTATTCTCATTATTATTCTAAGAGAATGCATTATTATTATTATTATTCTCATTATTATTCTAAGAGAATGCATTATTATTATTATTATTATTCTCCTCATTATTCATTATTATTCTCAGAGAATGCATTATTATTATTATTATTAATATTCTCATTATTCATTATTATTCTCAGAGAATGCATTCTTCTTATTATTATTATTCTCATTATTATTCTCAGAGAATGCATTCTTATTATTATTATTCTCATTATTATTATTATTACTCTCATTACTTTTCTAAGAGAATGCATTATTATTCTTATTATTATTCTCATTATTTAAGAGAATGCATTCTTCTTCTTCTTCTTATTCTTATTGTCATCCCTCTCATTATTCATTACTTTTCTAAGAGAATACATTATTATTATTATTATTATTATTATTAATTATTCTCATTTTCATTCTTATTCTCAGGGAATGCATGATTATTAGGAACAAACCCTTGGCTGCGTTCACACTGGAGAAATAAACCGGTTTAAGCGCCGTGCCTCAATGCTGTGAAATTCTGGGAATTGTAGTTTGTTGTGGGGCCCAGAGCGGAGCGGAGCTCCGCTCTGGACCCCACAACAAACTACAATTCCCAGAATTTCACAGCATTGAGGCACGGCGCTTAAACCGGTTGGCCCCCGTCCCTCCCAGGCTGCCTCCCCGGCCCCAGCGACCTGTAGAATCCCTCGGAGCCCCCGATGGCCACCAGGCAGAAGGCGTTGGTCAGCTTGGCGAAGCAGCCGATCTCCTGGTTGTTCTCGAAGCTCGCTCGCACCGCCATCTTCGACCACGACGGCGACGACCAGAAGGAGGACTGAGACTGTCTGAGGAGACGAAGGCCAAGGGACCCACAACGGCCCCCGTAGCAGCACGCCGCCCCGGACCGGAACAAGGATGACACCACTTCCGGTATGACGTCGTCGACACACACACACACACACACACACACACCCCCGCTCGCCTCTTCCGGTCGGGGTATCCGAGATGGCGGCTAGAGCGTCCCTGACTGCGTTGGCCAAGGTGGTCCCTCCCTCCTGGCTCTTCGCGCTTAGCGCCACCTAGTGATGGGAAGAGATTATTATTATTATTGGAATGGTCTTTGAAGATGGAACAGCACTGTTTGCTTCTCTTGGGCCATTCCACACCTTCAGGAAGGAAGCAGTTTAATAATAGTAGTAGTAGTAATAATAATAATAACAACAACAACTGTTATTATTATTAAACTGCTCCTTTTATTATTAATTATTAATTAATTAATTAATTAATAATTATTATTTAATTAATTATCAATTAATTAAATATTAATTAATTAAATAAATATTAAATAATTAATTAAATATTAATTAATTAATTAATTAATTATTAATCCTATTATTATTATTAAACTCCTAGAATAATGAATAATAATAATAATAATAATAATGCAGTCTCTTACAATAATAATGAGTATTGAGAATGATGATGATAATAATAATAATACATCCCCTTAGAATAATATTGACTAATGAGAATAATAATAATAATAATAATGCATTCTGTTAGAATAATTAATAATAATAATAATAATAATAATAATAGTGCACTCAGAATAATAATGAATAATGAGAATAATAATAATAATGCATTCTCAGAATAATTATTAATAATAATAATACACTCTCTGAGAATGATGATGATGTTGATAATGCAGTTTGTAGGATTGGTTTTATATAAACAGAAATCAGAAGTAGGTTCTGTCTTCATAAAGTCCTACCAAAATGTCACAAAAATGTGTGAATCTCTGAGTTCTCCAGAACTCTTCATCAGATTGGACCAAAAGTTAAGAGGATGGAGAAGAAAAAACATGCAAGTACAAAATCTTTGGTCTGTGGAATGATTCATCGGCTCAGAGGTAGATCCTGCTACTGTTTATTTAAATCAGAAGAAAGTGGGCACATTGCCTCTTTCTTTCTGACAACAGCTATTCTCTTTCCCTCTGTATTACCAAAAAGATTATTGGGCAGTTACACACCTCATTTTATTCTGTGGCACTCAGGGTAATATCTGTGAAGACGATCTTAAGGTTTGGATAGGTATGTGTAGGAAAAGATGTCTGCCAAGTTAGCCTCAATATATTTCAAGATTTAATACCGTAGTAAAAACTGGGCCCAGAAACGTCACTGGAGCCAGCAGACAAAAACAGCAAAATAATACGATCTCACTGCCTGGTTCCATTTAGTAACTATTTTGAACCAACTGTATTTTCTGAATTGTGTTTCAGAGTGATCCCATGTACAACATTACAATAGTCTGCTCTCTCCTTTTGTCTGTGCGCAACACTGTCTGTTGCAATGCAGAGAAAGACACACTCCTTTGCCTGAGACCATTGAAAAGCTACTGGCAAACAGAGATAACAGTATGGATAGCAATGACTTGGTATAAGGCAGTTTCATGTATTCCTAAAACAAGCAGTCACTCCTTATTACAGGAAAGGGGATTGTACCTGTGTTGCATTTAGTTTTTAAAATGATACTCAACCTACATTACAACTCCCAAAGAGTATACAAACAAAATCTCTTTACTTCTAGTTTCTTATAAGGTTATAGAGTCTAGACTGGAAGTGTTCTCTGCTTCAAAGGTACAGATGAGCCATTAAGATAAGGGAAGGCTAAGTGCAAGGCCAGATCAATGATAAACCAAATACAGCCTTAGGCACTGCTTCTTTTAAAGTTCATTGTTTTCAGGCTCCTTAACAAAGCTCACTGAGCCACCTATTCTGTTTTAGCTTTACCTTTCTTATAGAATCATAGAATCATAGAATCATAGAGTTGGAAGAGACCACAAGGGCCATCCAGTCCAACCCCCTGCCATGCAGGAACTCCAAGTCAAAGCATCCCTGACAGATGGCCGTCCAGCCTCTGCTTAAAGACCCCTAAGGAAGGAGACTCCACTACACTCCGAGGGAGTGTGTTCCACTGTCGAACAGCCCTTACTGTCAGGAAGTTCCTCCTAATGTTGAGGTGGAATCGCTTTTCCTGCAGTTTGCATCCATTGTTCCGCGTTCTAGTCTCTGCAGCAGCAGAAAACAAGCTTGCTCCCTCCTCAATATGACATCCCTTCAAATATTTAAACAGGGCTATCATATCACCTCTTAACCTTCTCTTCTCCAGGCTAAACATCCCCAGCTCCCTAAGGCGTTCTTCATAGGGCAAGGTTTCCAGACCCTTCACCATCTTAGTTGCCCTCCTTACAGTGTGATTGTTGTGGCGGTAGGGTAGGGAAACAAAAGTCCATCTATGTATGCCATTTTCAAACCCCCTTATTGGATTGCAATATCCTTTGCTACATGCCCCTAAGTTTTACCCTCAACATCCATGGGTCATATCTAAATCCATAGTTTTGGCCTCAAAACCTGCCCTGTGAGCTTGCCATATATATGAGTATATGGAGTTTATCAGACGACAGAAATTGGAAGTATAATCTAATGGCAATCCAAACGCAATCATGGGGTTTCACGTTATTGCATATTAAAGTATCTCACACAATTTCAGCCAATGGGCAGTCATTTTTGGGTAATGGGAAGTCATTCTGAACGCATTCTGAACGCAATTGGAATTCACGTAAATTTGCTAAACTAGCAAATTCACGTGAATTCGAATTGGCTCCAATTGGCTCCATTTGAAATTAAGAGAAATTCCTCCCGTCTGATAAACTTCTATGTCTCTGTGGTAGTCTGGCATCTGAGCAAAAGCCCGTCTGATATGGGAGACCCTACTACCAGCGACACTGCTGTCAGCATAACCTCTTGCATCACAGGCGGATGGTATCCCACCACCTGCCAATCCCAGGATCTCATAGGACATTGCCATGGCAGTTAAAATGGGATATAGCTCTATGTCTGTTTAGTGTAAATTGACTCAATTTTATTAGGTTTAGAGAGACAGTTGGCTCTCAATTTCCATGGATTCTGCATCCATGGATTCAGCCACCCATAGCTTGAAAATAATTGGGGCAGAAAATTCCAAAAAGCAAACCTTGCTGTTCACTACTTTATATAAGCAGAGCTATTCCACAATGCCATTGTATATAATGGAACTTAAGGATCCATGGATTTTGGTATCCATGGGGGGTCCTGGAACTAACCTCAGCAGATACCAAGGGCCCACTGTACTACAGGATCAGGACATTTTTTGATATGAGCCAGTATGCTATTCTGGGTTTCACTACTTTACACACAGCCACCACAGACATATTCATTTCAACTTGTTGATGACAGCTCCGGTGAATAAGGAGGCCTTATGCTTCAAATACTGCCATTACTTCAGTGTCTCTAAAAATAAACAGTAATTGACATTGATTATGATTAAGAACCTCCACCCAGGTATGTTACACATGAAATTCTGGATGTGCCAATAGGAAGTAATAAGTTCAGCCTATAACCTTTCTGTTTAGATTTTTTCATAAGGTACCTAGGGTTAATTAATTGAATAATATTTTGTTCTAAAGCAATTCTTCTCAAGGTGTGGGGGTAGATTTGTTGGATTTTAACTCTCAGAGGAACCATCCAGCATGGTTAATGGGTGTTTAAGTCCAACAGCATCCAAGTCCTTCCTGGGCTGGGAACCAGTGTTGTAAAGCAAATTCGGTCCCAGAATCCCAAGTTTTAAAAAAGGTTATACAAAGAGTTATCCTGCTTTGCTTAAGGAGAAGTTTGGTTGCTTGATGTAGTTTGCTCTGTTTCGCCTCCTAGGCTGAGTCTGCATTGCAGAAATAATGCAGTTTGACATCACTAACGGTCATGGCTCAATCCTGGAATGTGTAGTTTGTTGTAGTACCAGAGCTCTCTGACAGAGAAGGCTAAATATCTCACAAAACTACAAATCCCCATAATGAGTGATGATTTCTACCATATCACAGACAGGATTGAGGCAAGATATGTATCTTTATTGGATAAGAGATAGTGTCCTAGTATTCAAAGATATCACCATGTTATTCTGAAAAATCAGTATGCAAAGGGATCTTGCAACACCTTTGAGACTAACTGAAAGATAGAAATTGGTGGCACTAGATGCACTAGAGCAAGGGCTCCCAACCTTTTTGACTTGCAGAGCCCTTATTTCTATGGCGGAGCCCCTAAGAGGCCTACCCTGTGTCTTAGAAGTTAATGGTATTTAGGAGTATATTTACGAATACATTCTTTTCCTCTAATTTCATTCAATTTTTATTTCTTTCATTTTCCTGGAGCAGCCATGGAGCACCTGGGAAGTGCATACAGAGCCCTAAGGGATCATGCACTAGAGATATTTCTAGTGTACACCTCAATTGTGAGAGTCTTGGCTGCTCAACAGACAAGGTGAGTGGACATAAGGAGAGGATAAAAAAGGCTGAGATAAAGTCCAAACCAGGCTGCTTTCTGTATGTCTCCAGTACAGAAGAGTGTTGTCTATGACAACCCTCCTGATAAACTGAAGACTAATTACTACCCTAAAATGCTGACTATGCTGGTACAGTTGGCCCTCCATATCCATGGATTCTTTATCTACAGATTCAACTAATAATGGCTTGAAAATTGGACTTCAGCAACCACAGATTTTGGTATCCACGGCAGGGTCCTGGAGCCAAACCCCAATGTAAGGGCCCGGAGAGTTACACAGAGAAACTACAAATGCCTGGAGAAGTGTTCTCTCTAGGCATCTCCTGGTATTTGGCAGAGGTTGACCATAGAGCTGAGTTGAAGCTATGTGAAATGGTTTAGAATGATTATGTTCTTGTATGCATTAATTATTACCCAGCCTGTTAAAGAGATGCAGAGAGATCAAGGTTCAATCTTTATGAAAGTACCTATGAAAGTGTAACATTCTAATAGTCATATCCTGTAATATAATGATATGAATTATGCCTTACTGGCAACACAGTGTTATATAAAAAAGCTAAGAGCCTAGACATGGCCATGTCTGTGTTTCTTGCTAAAGGGAATGTACCATATATACTTGTGTATAAATCAACCTCATGTATAAGTCGAGGTCAGGTTTTGGGGCCAAAATTATGGATTTTGATACGACCAGTGGATAAGTCAAGGGTACAATTTAAGGGCATTTAGCAAAGGATGTAAACGACAAAGGAAGGGCATCAGTGAAGCACCAATCACTGCCAGTCACCACCAGTCACCACACACACACTCTCTCCTTGCAAATGCAGCTGGACTTTTGAATCTCTCTAGCAAACCAGAAATGCATGCACACACACACACATACATACACACACACATGCACCCCCTTTCCTTGCAAATCCAGTAGAACTTTTGAATCACCCTAGCAAACCAGCAACAAAAATGCACACAGTCTACCTTCTTGCCTGGGCAGTGCTGCCAAAGTAAGGAGAAGGCAGTGGTGAGTGGCATTTCTTTTAGGAACTTTCTAAACAGGATTACTGTATTGGTCCATATATAAGTCGACCCAGAATTTTAGGGTCAATATTTTGGCATCCTTTTTTTTTAACATAGACAAATATATACAGTATATATTTATAAATCCACGAATACTTTTTAAAGTTATTATAATTTAATAGTACCAAGAGAGACTATTCATATCCCATTAAAATATCTTGAAATTTCCATACCTGAAAATGCAAAAATTGAGTGTTGATGACCTGTCTGGTTTAACCACCCTCATGAGTTGGGTACTCAGGTGACCGGAAATTGATAAGGATGACCCTAGACAGAATCCAGAACAGCTGACAAGTGTCAAGGGCCCTCAACCACTCAGTCTAAGAGACAAGAATGGGGAAACCACTTCTGTTTCAGTGCTCCAATTTTCCACTGCACAACTGCAACAAGGAAGGTTTCAGGAGTGTTCCCCAAAGAAGCAACTCTCTTATCTTTCTTGTTTAAGAGGAGGTGTGTTTCAGTTTCTCATTCTCTTCAGTTTTTCTGATCTAATTCTTCTAATGCTGTTCTTCCTTTAATTTTCCCCAAACCATGTGTAGTGTATACATTACTTTGCCCCACTATGCAGTTTTCCAGATTCCTAGAATCCTCCCATTTCTTTGTTTGGTGTCAGTAATTTTCCATAGTTCCTCTCCCACCCTCTAATGTCTTTGGTCTTACCAACACTGTTTGGTATCCATTTATACCATTTTGACAAAATCAGTAGTCTCTCTCTATTTGTGTGTGTATATGTGTTCTTTTAGATCAAATCCTGAACTGGTAGTCTTTTCTAACTTTTTAATGCAGATGAGTGCCTCTTAAATAAAGCACATATTCGGTGGTTGAATTATTATACATGGTTATACATGATGCATGGGTATATATGGATATCTTCAAGTATGACTGAAGATATGCATTCACTATATATATGTAGTTTAACACTCCAGGAGGGAATATGGTTTCCTGTAAACAAATGTGCCAGCTAAAATAATTTTGTCTGGATTGTACTAAACAAAATATTTCTCACATGAAAAAAGATTTATGCGTATATGTAAAGGTGTGGTAGGAGAGATGAACTAACCAAACATGTTTAAATAAATAAAATAAAAAGCTTGTGTTCAATGAGTTTTTAGAGAAGTAGCTACACTACCCCTATATGTAGAAGGTTTTCCAGTTACATAATTGCCACTGGAAAGCCTTTTGCTTATAGAAAGTAAATTGATCTGAATACAGAGTTGCCCTCACCAACCTGATGTTCTTAGATGTGTTGGACTACAACTCCCATCATTCCCTGTCAGCATTTGAAGATGTATGCTGTGCCTAACTGAGATCATGCATACTGAGCATATCAACAGCTGAAAAGCAGGCAAACACAATCAATGTATTTATTTATGCATTTATTTGCATGCTAACATATTGCATTGCATGCTAATATTTGCATGTTAACATCTTGTAAGAACTTTATTGGGCATTGGACTGGAGTGGGTGGTCATGCTGTAAGTTAACCTGACACAGGTCTCAAGATGTTGGGAGGGTGTCAAGTGGGGGAAAGGCAGAGCTGACAGTTTAACAGTTAGTTATAGTTGTAGTTTGAAGTGGGAGCTGGACTGAAGGAAAGGTAAATTTCAGAGAGAGAGTTAAACATTCACAAAGTAGAAAATAGAGAGGCAGCTTGGTGCTTGTTATGAATGAGACCTTTAACAAAACAGCTATTCCTTACTACTGTTTAACTTTTACCTACGTATGTTGTTTCATTTCATGGACTCTGTGTCTCAACCATGCACGAGCAAGAACTGTGAAAACATACATGCTCTGTCCATGTCTGGAGTCACTTTAGGTTCTTTTTAATGAAATCCAAGGACTCTTTCATACAAGGCTAAATTGGAAGTATAATTTAAGGTCAATTCGAATGCAATCATGGGTTTTATGTTATTGCAAATTAACTCTTCGCACGCAAATTCGGGCAAGAGGGAAGCCAATTCGAATGCAATCATGGGTTTTACCTTATTGCGAATTAAAGCTTCGCATGCAAATTCGGGCAGGAGGGGGTTATTTTCGGGTAATGGGAAGTAATTCCGAACGGAGCAGGGGTTCATGTAAATTCGCTAAACAAGCGAATTTACATAAATCCGCATTGGCTCCATTCGGAGTTGGGAGAAATTCCTCCCCGTTTGAAAGAGTCCCAAGGCAGGTAAGGTAGTTGACAGGGGCCCAGGGTTACATAATAGATGAGTAATACAGAAGGCACTTACAATCTAAAATGCTATGGGCAGTGTTACCTGCTTTGGAGGTTAAAAATAATATCCTGAAATATTTTGATTGCTCTGGTCCTACAATGCATAATCACAACCCTCCCAAAGATTCCAACAAGCCCAGAAAATATTGGCTACACTGCCTCAACACATTCTAGAAAACAAACAAACACATCCAATTTCAATTATGAGACATGGCATGCATCAGTAGTGACAACCTCTGCTCCTCCCTACTAAGTGAGGGCATAAGGTAGTCAAAGCTAAACATCTTTAAGTCTCACTCATTTCAGATAATTAAGCATGTAATTAACCTCGCAGTGGAATAAAAAAGACTTTGGCAGGACTGTGCCCTAATTCTTTTTCAGTGACTCAGGTTGAGTATGTCCATTATTAAAATCTGATTGACCACCCATTTGGGATAAATACGCTGTGTTCCTGTAATTAAAAAAAATCCACAAGATACACAGAACCAAGACATAATTCAGGTTATACAGTTTGATGTTCAGGGCATTTCCAGTCATATGCACCTACCCTTTGGTATGGCTTCTTACTTAACATCAATCTGCAATACCCAGAGATCTTAATTATGATTGCATTGTGAAACTAAAACTGATTTATTGAACATAGTGACAAACGCCAATGAAGTCCAGTTTTTGTACAGTGGACCCTCTACATTTGCTGGGATTAGGGGCACAGCCCCTCCCTCCAAAAAAGAGGAAAAACTTTTAATAAAAAACCCACTATTATTTTTACCTGAAAGAACAGCTCTCTAGGAATCTCTAGGTCCTCCAGGGAAACTCTACGGTCAACACCTGCTGAAAGTTGACCATAGAATTGCACTGTAGGACTTAAAAAATTATAGAGAAGTGTCTCGCCAGGAATCTCTAGGTCCTCCAGCATGACTTTTGGCGTAAATTGACAATAGAATCATGCCGGAGGATCTAGAGATTACATATTAATCAAATTTGTGAATAATAAAATCCTGAAAAGTCAAAGCCACAAATGTGGAGGGGGGGCTGACTGTACTATACTTTCTGCAGTGTTGTGTACATCAGACCCAGTGAAATTTCATCGTAGCTAAAGAGTTGTACTGAAACTACACTACTACTTAATCTTTTTAAGTAAATGAGTTTTTCAGCTTATATTATCTATTAATCATCTGAAAGACAGTACATTTTCCAAGGTCATCCACACTGACCAAATAGGTTTCCAAACTCCAACACTCAAACCACTGTTAATTAGTGATCTAGTTGTCACCCATGTACTTCCAAGAACCAGTAGATATGTTCAGGAGGAAGACATGAATCATTTAGGCAGCATCCAGAGTATTTTATCTTATAAATTAATTCTAGAATCATACAATATCAGAGTTCCTTTAGGTCTCATATATCTCATATGATAACTTTTCTAAACTCCTTATTAAGACATCTTAGTATTTTGGAACTATGTTTGACACGTACGTCTGTTAAAAATAAGTGATGGTGAGCTTTTATATTTTTGTATTAATTTGTCCAAATGAATAGCTTTGTATTCATCAGCCATTTGATGAAGATAATTTTTTTTCTAAACCCAGAATAAAAATTACATTTCAAATCGACTATGAACCTGCTTTGCTTTTGATTTGTTATAGTTGGTAATCAGATCCAATTTACTATGACCAAGGGTCATCCTTTTTTCATCTCTGTATATGTTGCTCTTGTTATCTTTTGTTGAATCATCAGAGAAACCAGAAGAGCTAGGAACTGAGGGTTTCGGCCCGCTATTTAGTGATTTAGTTGGCTTGTAAATGAGATCTAGTTTGCTGTATCCATGAGCTGCTGTTTTTTCATCATTCTGTATGTTGCTTACATCTTCCATTGGTTGAGTGGTATAAAGGTACTTCTTGATGCCTTTTGTTTCAATGTTCTCAGGCCGAAACTGAAAATCATACCCGTTTCTTGTATTGTCACCTAGTATTGGTGAAGATACTGAAAGAAAAGTTGTTTTAAGTCTCGGCAGATTAGATGCATCATTGAACTGATACTTTAATTTAGCTGAAGTACTGCAGCTAGAATCTGATAACTCCCTGGGCTGGTATTTCAAGTTACTAAGCCCCAGTAAGCCTGACATGTTCTTATGTGTTTCATTTGGAGTTAGTTCTTTCTTGTTACAGAGTACTTTGGACATTGCCTGGTTTAAATAAGGTGATCTCTTTATGCTCCCCATGCTTAAATTGGAGAGGCTACTTGCGGGGCTTGTTGTTTCACTTTCATTTTGTTGAGCTTCCTTTAAGACTTTCTCACAGTTCTGCAAACGTTTCTGTGAAGAGGATGTTGTGGCGATACTGAGTTGATTCACAGATCTGGATTCAGCATATATGCACCGAAACTCTCTGTCAAAATGTTCAACAATTTTTCCTCTGAAGTGTATTACCAGGCCTGTGTGGACCTGGCTGCACAGCCATGTAAAACTGAAAAAGAAAAGATTCAGAAGCAACATGAATCATCAATAAATTATTACTCTATCTTCAAATACAGTGGGCCCTTCCCTTACACGGGGGATCCAGACCCTCCCCCCCGCATAAGGCAAAAAGTGTGCATGCTTGAAAACAACGGGGCTCGTGCACGCAGTGTGGTGCAGCACACATACCATTCTTTTTATTACAGCGCAGCTTCAGCGTAAGCTAAAAGCTGCATATGCCGCACCTACATTTGGCGCAGGTGCACTGTATTGTTTGCCTTGAACAATTATAGAAGTAGATTGGACAGGAATAGTAATTTATTTAGGTGCACATGCTGTTGAGAAATGGAGCAAATTGAGAATTGGTATCCCAAGATGAGCTCACACACATTATGTCCATAAGACAATACTGGAAGCTATTACTTGAACATATAAACAAGCTGGTAGAGGTAAGTTATTACAGAATGTGGTTTCCAAGCATCTCTACAACAAAAATGAGGAACAACCTGAAAGGTAGCTATGAATGTTCTCAGTTATATGTTCCCTTAGGTGTGAGCATCTAGGCTGGTGGAAGCAGATTTCCCAGTCCCTTTTCCATATGGCAATTCCTTTGAAAAGGCTATAGTGCTGGGGGACCCTGCTGAATGAGATGAACTATAGAATAAGAGAAGGAGAACGAATCCTTGAAAGTGAGTTTAGCCAGTCTGTTCATAGAAGGAAGATCCTGAATCCAAAATGTCTGGGGAAAATTCAGGAATCACCTAGACCCAATAAAGCCACGATTCCTGGATTTACCTTACCTTTGTATCCCAGATTTGCCATCTAAATTTATCTTGATAACACTGTATTTCTCACTGTAAGACCACTGAAACAAGGCCAGGTCCTACCACTTGGCAACTCTAGGTGGCATGCATAGGCAGTAGATTGTACTGTACAGAGGTTGACTGTCTGCGGCTGCAGATGGGACTAGCCTGGATTTTGCCAATTCTAGCTTGAAGCATGGCTCAGAGTTAGGGGTCAGGGGAAAACAGATGACATGCTGCTCTAGGACCTGAATAACCCCTTATGAAAGTTTAGCCCTTCAGCTCATTTTCGGTGCTACCGGTAGGGACTAGGGCAGTGGTTCTCAATCAGTGGGGTGGGAACCCCAGGTGAGGGACACAAGATTTGCTCAAAGGGGGCTAGGAAGACTTGGAGGCTCTGATCCCTCCTCCTTTGACTCTTCCTAAACTTTTTATATATAACATTTACACATGTTGAGTTGAACATTGGATATATTGAAGTAAAACTGTTCTAATTTTTTTTATAATTCAATTTTTAAATATTTTTCTATTAATGCTTAAGCTAATGGCCATTTGCATGATTAAAATGCAAAATGTAAAACCAATGAGAGAAATTCAGAATTATAAAATGCTCCATCCAGTAACTAACATCCAAATTTTCTACACTAGACATAATAAAATTCCAGACAATTAAATAAAACAACATTAAAAACAACTTCAAAATTTAGATAAAATCATCCCCCTGACAATCGACTGTTCCAATTTGAATCATGTTATTTCCTTATAAAATGTTAAAATATGAATATACATGAATGTGTGAATTAAAATATTTTTATTCATATACAGTACTATGTCAAGTGGGGGAGGCACAAATCCACACATAAAGGGGAGGGGGTCCCAAGGGTAAAAAGTTTGAGTGCCACTGGACTAGGGGAGAAATAATAGAAAGGCTGTGACCTTATGCAAAGGCCTTCCTTCTTCAGGTTATTATCAAAGCTAACCTTCATAATCAGAGTTTAACAGGTAGGTTCCAAGTACAGAGACCAATATGGCCAGACAGGATTGATCTCCATCATTATAAAAGGGCCCAGCTCCAGATCTATTTGTCATTGGGTAAAAGGCTAGATATGATAATGGAGGCTTTTTGGAGTAATACTAGGGTTATAGAAAATTATCCCGAGACAGGCTCTACTGATCTTCGGGTGTCAGGAAAAAAGTCTCTGAGTTTGGCTAGAGCCTTAGTTATTGTTGTTCAGAGCCCTAGTTATTGTTGTTGTTGTTGTTGTTGTTAACTTTTATTTATATAGCACTGTAAATGTACATAGCGCTGATTCACTGAACATACAATCTTTTAATTAGATTGGTTGGTTTGTTGTTGCCACTTGTTTCCAATTAACTATCAGTGTTCTGTTGTGGTCTGCTATTTATCTTACTTGTGTTTGTGTTGTGTGTTTGTGTGTGAGAGAGAGAGACTGTTTACTTGTGTTTCATTTATTTTTTAAAAATTGGCCACCTTTATGGACTAAGTTGATAGCCAGTGTGGTGTATTGGTTGGAGCACTGGACTATGACTGTGGAGATTAGGGTTCGAATCCCTGCTTGGCCATGGAAACACAAGTTGTTCAGAAATGTTTAAACAACAAGTTTTCTTAGAGATGAGCCACTGGAGTGATGATATTGACAAGCAAGAGAAGGACATAAGGCAAACAATTCCTACTCTAGCAGAGTGTGTGTGTGTGAGAGGGCTAGTAGTTGTGAGGCAAGGGTAAATCAGTCACAGCTGCTGCCCAGTGCAGCTGCTCACTTTGGGAGAAGACTCAATGAACCAAGGGCCCCAACAGCTGGGCATTTCCAGAACGGAACTCCTGTCTTTTTATAATTTAATAATGGTGCAGCAAAAGGAATGTCAGGAGTTGCAAATTTCTGCATCCATTAAAACATTCCCTTCTACAGATATAGTAATGGTACAAGCGGTTTTTTTCCCTTTCCATTTTTTTAATGGGGGAAGAATGTGAAAGAAATATGTTTGGGTGGAATAAATTAAGAAGTGCTGTTCAGCCCATGAATTTTGGCATCTGCTGTATGGAAAACTTTAAACATTTCATCAAAGGTATGTGTGGTAACATTTGGTAGATAAACTGTTTTGTTTCCAAGCACATTTGACAATGGCAGGTCTGACTGCCAGATCACTTGTTGACACTCAAGATCAATATTATAATCCTTCCTGTTAAAAGGTATACCAGAAGGAAGTGCCATTTTGGAAGGGAATCTTGGTGTACACTTTAGATGCCTGCATACTGTGGGAACATTTAATGAGGTTGGCAGATTGCCTGTTAAGTCAAATGGAAGGACAAGGAGAAGGCTACTATTAAAGCTTTCCCAATAACCTGAATGCCAATGAGTCAGATTTTAGATTGGGTGGTTGGATGAATGACAGTGAGTGTTATCAGTTACGCATATACAAGTTGATTTTTGTAGGCTTTTTTTTTTCTCTTAGTAAAACTATTTAATAAAAGCAAATCCAAGAGAATGGCATGCATGGCCAAGTAGCTATGGCATGCAGATATAAAGGGAGATAAGAAAGCTATACTTTGTGTACATATGTGCCTTCAAGTCACCTGTCAACTCCTAGTGACCCCATGATTTCATAGAGCTTAGGCAAGGAGTACTCAGATGGTTTTGCCAGTTCCTTCCTGCAAAATATTACTTACAGCACCTGATATTCCTTGGAAATTTCCCTTCCAAGTACTAACCATGGCTGACCTTGCTTAGCTTCCAAGATCAGAGGGGATCTGATGCCTTGAAATAAAGACACAATCACATCCAAAAAGAAGAGGGCCAGGTAAATGGAAGAAGTTTGCATTAATCTTCTGTGTCTCTGTTGTTCAGAGGTTTGGTCCACTGAGATACTGAACTTGGAAATATTATATTTTTGGCTATAATTCTCAGAATTCTCAGAGTTGTAATCCTAAAAAAGAACTCTTCCAAACTTTGTTATAGTCTATAAAAATGTACAACTGTGTATTTAAAAATAAATTGTGAAGATCCAGTTTTAGGCACAAAACTTGTAAATATAAAAAGGAGGGACTGTATATACAACCCTCACTTCCTCAAGGGTAAGGTGGGATAAAATATGATGTGAAAAATCAATCCAATGACATTCAGAATTTATTCAAAATTAAATCCCAGTATGAGCAATGGGGTTTATTTCTAATAAATATGTTTACAATGGTAGCCCTTGAGTGCTTTCACAAGGGACAAATAAATTCAGACACCTCACTGAAGTAAAGTAGTAATATGAAATAATATGATTTTTAAGTTGCTTTTAAAAACTGTACATTAGAGGATACATTATCTATATGCACAGGTTTCAAAACAACACCATTAATGCTCTCTCCAAAAGGTATTTCTTGCATGCAAGAGCATCCTCAGACACATTATTCATGATTTCTCACCTATACGTTCCTGCAAGGACTTGTTCACAGTCTATCAGCACAAATTTCTCAAGTGCTTGTCCTGTAAGCTTCTTGCCAGATTTACTATAGTATGTGTCTCCACTCACACAGCGTATGCGCATGTTCTGAAATGGGAAGCAGAAGGTGTAATAGAGATTTAAAAATTGCCAAGACAGATGCCCTTTTCTTTCTGAAGTGAACTTATATATGTATGTAATATATATACAATGTGACTGGAACTGGCTGCTGTTGCAATATGTATCTCAATAAATATCTAAATGAATCATAAGGAAAAGTTTCTATAAAATCCAGAATTTATGGCATTTCATTAACATTAACAATACCTGTCTGTACATCTCACTCACAGGATATATGATCACAGCTTAATGCCCAAAACACAGTGCAGAAATAATCCAGTTTGAGAGTGCTTTAACTGTCCTGGCTCAGTACTAGGGAATCCTGGGATCTGTAGTTTTGAGAAGCATTTAGCCTTCTCTGCCAGAGAGCTGTGGTGCCTACAAACTACAGATCCCAGGATATCCTTGCACTGAGCCAGGGTGGTTAAAGCGCTCTCAAACTGAATTATTTCTGTGGTATGTTTGGGACCTAAGTAAACTAAATACAGGATAAGGTATAGTAGTTGTTGGGGGTATGGGAGGACCTGAAACTGATCTGCTTTTGGAAATACCTTATGGATATAAAATACTGGAAAGCATTTCTAGGACCCAGACTATTTCATTCACTCCCAGCCCATATTTGAATATTGGAAATGTATTGTAGCTCAAGAAGACTTAGAGATGATCATACATTTATTGAAAACAGCTAGAATGCAATGGGCCAGTGTGGCATAGTGTTTGGAATGATGAACTACAGAGTTTATCACATTGGAGGGATCCTGTGCAAAAACAGGATTTAAAGTGAAACAAACCCCACAAAAGTGGATTTATTATCAGATGAAGTCTGGGTTAACCCAACATTAACCTGGACAGAAAGTAAAAAGGACACATAAAAGCGCAATTGATTTTCAGATGACGTCGATGTGAAGGTGCATTAATGCAACATCAACAGTAGACAAAACATTATTCATTTTACTTCCGGAAAATCCCGAAAATAAAAAGAATCATGTTTTGTTGACTTTCCAGCCAGCTTAATGTTGCATTAACCCCAATGTATCTGAAAATCAATCACACTTTTGCATGTCTTCTTAGTTTTTTTCAGGTTTAAAATCTGTTTTAAATCCGGTTTTCGCACAGGATGCCTCCCATGTGATAAACTCCTACAACTCTGGGGATCAGGGTTTGATTCCCACCTTGGCCATGAAACCCACTGGGTGACTTTGGACAAGTCACATACTCTCAGAGAAGGTAATGGCAAACCTCCTCTGAACCAATCTTGCCAAGAAACCCCTGTGATACCGTCACCATAAATCAGAAATGACTTGAGGGCATACAACAACAAGAATGCAGTATTGCCAAAGGAGGAGGAAACATGAACCTCGCACTGTAACAGAATGCTACTTTTTAGAAGAGCATGTAAGATCTGCTCAGATTGACAAAAAGAATATGGGTTAAGGAAGGTAGTCAATTTATTTGTTTATTAAAAAAATTGAAATAGACATTGGATCAGAGGAACTAGGACTGATTCACCAGGGCAATAGCTATGTTCTAATTGCTCAAGAAGGTTATGTGGAAAATCCACACCCTTATTTATATAAGGCAAAAGGAAAAAATAGGCATGACAGCAGTAGGCCTTTTGTTTTAAAATTGGATCTGCCTTAGGTGTGCACAAAGTTTTGTCTATATGTCACTTTTTTTAAGAGCAAAGAAATTATCCGGCAAGGGGCCGAATCACCATATCACCTATCTTTTATTTCCCCAGTCTTTTCCCCTTGGATAGTGTTCTTCTCAGCTGAGTTCCACTAAAAGCTAAGAAGTGAGCCTGTCTGGTAGAAAAATACTTGTAGGAAAACAATGGCTCAGTTCCTCTAGCTCTGGCCCCTTTGGGTTAAAAACGAAACACCCTCTTCCGCATAGAGGAAAGTAGTCAAATGTTCCTGGCCAAATCACATCCAATATTATCCAGAGTGGAAGGAGGCAACCATATAGAGCTCTTCATACCTCTTTTGACCCCCACACTGGTCTCTTTCTGTTGGCAAGCAAAGACTTTTTAAAACTCAGCAAGGAGTTTAGTAGATAAGATGGTTTGCTATAGAAGGAGGCCATAAAGCTGGCTGCTTGTTATTATTATTTTTTATTTTTTGCTTAATTCTGCTTTTAATTGCCTTTTAAGTTATGGCCTTATTTTGGTTTTCATCTCAATTTTTTTTTATTCTTAGCCACTTGGCAGAAAATCATAAATAAATAAATACAATTTTGTTCAATCCTATACATGTTCATTACATGAATGACTCAGATGCCACATACCATACAACACATTTTTTCACATTACTTTCAGCATAGTTTCCTTCAGCAGATCTAGTTCACATTTTAAAGTATTTGTTACTGTGGTACTATACAACAATTTGTAAATGGAGATGCCTTCATAACCTGAAAATTGCTTCCCTACTTTTCTCTGTCAGGGTTCTGTATATTTAACTGGCAGAATACAGGCAAAAATTAAACTGATGAGATTTCTCCTGTCAATGCGCCATCCTGAAAAAGCCAAACCATCTATCTGAATATCTATTTAGCACTGACTTCCTTTAGAAAGGAAACAGTGGGTCATGAGGATGTATCTATACAATTATTGATATTATACCAGGGCGCTACCACATAAGCCTTTCTCTCATAGCAGTCACATCAGGGTTTTTTTTTAATGCAAACATACCGCTTTCAGAGCAGCCATCAGTGCACATATTCTCTGTAGGGATTGCTACTGTCACTGTGCTCTCTTCCTGACTCCCCCTTAACCTTTCTTCCCTATCCAGCATGCCTTTTGGGTTTTTAAATTTTATTTTCACTTTTTAAATGAAATTCCAGAACTCTGTTACTGCAAGTTTATTTTAAAATAAAATTAAAAAGTAAAAATAAAAATAAAGGGAATCAGGCTGCTTGGAAATAGTGAGCGGTGAGAGGAGGAGACACTGACACAACTGCCCTGGCAGCAACATTTCACACCTGGGGACTTGTGCCATTGCAAGATCATTGATGAATTTCCCCCGTCAATGAAATGGGATGCAGTAGCTACAGGTTGAGGGGAGAGCAGTCATGGGTTGGAAGCACTGTTGTGTTATACATATGACCAAACCCACTTTTTCCTGGTCTAATTGTGGTTTAAAAGCTGAATGTTTTAATAATCCCAGTTTAAATTACCCTCCCCCCTCCCCCCCCCACACATCAGTTTATCCATCACTCCTGGGATTTGAAGTTTGGTGAATCCCAGTTGTGGGGGGAAAGTGAGGTACTGATGATAATAACAATCCACTTTATCTAAATAAACAGCTTTTCCTCTCAGCGAGGGTAAGTATGAACTCCAATTAGTCTCGGATATAAATGTGCCCACCTTTATTTATATGCTTCATCACACATTATTTTATCTTTCCCCTTAATTTCTAACAAAATCAAGAAACCTACTGGGAAGTCATCCATTGTGAGATCCATTTTATTGCACATTTCAGCAAAGTATTTCAGGTTTTTTTCATCAAGGATCAGATAAACAGGAACATGTCGTTTGCTTGAAGCTTCCATTAGATCACTGAGTATTTCCATATCTGTGAAGAGATCCATCACAATTGCAATCACCTACACAGATGGGAGGAAAAAAACAGCTGTTTTAGAAAGGCAAGCACTGGACTTGTGCTATTAAAATATGATTCCTCAAACACAGGAACAAACAAGACAGACTCAGGAATTCAGGCTGCAGTCCTATGTGCCTTTACATGCTAAACCCATTGACCACTACTGTGTATAAATTATTACTATTGTCATTTATTTCTGTAGTACCATCAATACACATGATGCTTTACATATAAAACAAGCAAAAACAGTGTGCCCTGCCAAAGGGGTGCAATCTGTAATATGTATATAGAGAAAGGAAGGAGTAGGCTTTTTTTAAAATAGAACTGACTAAAGCACAATAGACTGGTAGATACATGTAATCAAAATATTTGTTGTAGATGTTATCTGCCATCAAGTTGACTCAGGTCTTGCAGACTCAGGCCTGTGGCTTCTTTGACTGAGTTTATCTATCTAGAATGCAGTTTTCCTCTTTTCCTACTGCTTCTGCTTTACTGAGCATTTTTGTCATGTCTTCTCATGATATGTCCAAAATATGACCAGTTTAGTCATCTTGGCTTCCAGGGAGAGTTCAGGCTTGAGTTGCTCTAGGACCATCTATGTATTTATTTTTAGCAGTCCATGGTATCCTCAGCATTCTTCTCCAGTACGACATTTCAAATTAATTTATTTTCTTCCTGTCAGCTTTCTACATTATCCAGCTTTCACAGCCATACATAGATATAGGAAATACAAAGGCATGGGCAATCCTAACTTTAGTATTTAATTATATATCTTTGCACTTCAAGATCATGTCCAGTTCCTGCATAGCTGCCCTTCTGAGTCCTAGTCTTCTTCTGATTTCTTGACTGCAATCTCCACTCATGTTGACTGAGCCAAGGTATGGAAAATCAAACTATTTCAATGTTTTCATCATCTACTTTAATGTTATATAAGTTATTTGTAGTAATTATTTTTGTTTTGTTAATATTCAACAGTAAACCTGCCTCATTACTTTCTTCTTTTTCTTCAGTAATTCTTCCAAGTCTTTGTTATTTTCTTCTAGTAGGGTGGTATCATCTGCATGTCTTAAATTGTTGATGTTTCTTCTTCCAGTTTTCACACCTTTCTCTTCCAAGTCTAGTCCTGTTTTATGTATGATATTTTTGGCATTCTCTTGCCAATTGGAAATTCTGTTCCTCTGTATTCTGTCCTAATTGTATACTCTTGTTGTGAGTACAGATTACACATCAGGACAATCAAATGCTGTGAAACACCCATTTCTTTAAGAGTAATCCATAGGTTTTCATGATTTACATAATCAAAGGTTTTGCTATAATCTATGGTTGTATCCACACTGCCGAAATAATCCAGTTTGACACCACTTTAACTACCATGGCTCAATGCTATGGAATTCTGGAAACTGTAGTTTGTTATGGCGCCAGCCCTCTCTCACAGTGTACATGTATTAAGAAGCATCAGTCAGTCAAGGCTCTTCTATCATAACTACTTCAGCTCTGAAGGTATTTGCCACATGTAATCTTAATCTTTGCTATTTGTAGTTGCACAGAATGTTGAATTCCACAATGTGTGCCTTTCTTGTCCTAGTGCTAGAGTGATGAGTAGGCTGACATCATTACATGCATCCATACTTTTTAATTTTTAGGGATACAAGGACCCCTTAACAAATTCTGACCATGACAATTCTGTTGCCTAAGAAATTTCTTTTTAGCATTTTGTTCCTTGACAATTTTATAATGACAACATTTCAGCAAGCAACTGTGTTAATGATCTGAACCATACATGTCAATTATCACTGTGTATTTGTACCAAATGAGACTGCACTAATCCTCCACCCTTTGCAAGTGTTTGCAGTTTTCTCCTAAGGGAACACACAGCCCTTGCAAGTTTTTACATATTTTAAAATGTTTTCTCTAAACAAAACACTGCCTGCAAATAGAAAGGCAGTAAAGGTGGTGTGAAACCTTTCTTCTTTATGTACAAGGAATGTATTATCTGGGTGGAGCAACTGAAAGTGATATTTCACCCCTCCCTTGTAATTTGAAGAGACATATAATAATTTTTTGCACAGCAAAAAAACCTGGCTTACCTTTCCTGGTTTGAATTCCCTTCTGGGATACAGCCAGATATTATCACACTAAAAGAATTCCAAATTAGCCACCAATGCTGGTGGCTGAGTGCGGCCCAGCTACAGCCTGGCTCCCAGATGCATTTTGACATCCATTTTTTAAAGTCGGGAGTTTTCTGCGCTTGGGCGGCAGCATTGGTGACAAATTTGGAGTTCCTTCTGTGTGATAATACCCGACTGCATTCTGGAAGAGGATTCAAAGTGGGAAAGGTAAGCCTTTTTTGTTAGTTCGTTTTTGTGTGTGTGTGGCTCCCTTTTGCACCCTGGAAAGTCTGAATTGGGGCTGTGACGTGTGGTTGCCATGCCCGTGATCCAGCTAGGAAAGGGGTGACAGCGCACCTCCCGCCCTTAGGGGCTGTGTGTACAACCCCTTATTCTTCCATTCCCTCCCCCACTTCCCCCAACAAGCCCAGAAGGCAGGAAAGGAAAGAGGCGAGTAGAGATGGCCATGTGTTGCGTGGTGACTATGTTGGGGGCTTGAGCCTAGGGCTAGACAGCAAGGTAGAACTTTGCTTCCAAACAGCCTTGAGAAAGTGAAAGGATGCTATCTGGGTCTGCCTGGAAGCCTCCCTTTCTTCACACCAGCAGGGGGGAAAAGAAGAAAAAAAGAACTCTTGGATAGATACTGGTACTGAGGTTGAAACACAATGGTAGGAAAAGCACAATGATTCATGTGTTGAATTTGCATGCTCAGAATGCAAAATAATTAATATGCATAATGATAATAATTTGCGTAATGTGGAAATTAGATGCCCGTATATGTGGGACTGGAATATGGCAACCCTAATTATAGTAGAAATATTCCAGAACAGGAAACAGCAGGAATTTGAACACTATTCATAGATCTTTCCCAGAAAAGCCACATGGGTTGGTCATTGTGGTGTAACATTTTCCATATATATTCCTTGACTGACTCATTCCAAAGAACTCTCCTGGCTAGAGTCTCTCTCTATTGGGCAGCAATTAAAGGATGGCCAAAATAGAGGCCACACGTGATCCCCAAGGGCCATAATAATTATGATGGTGTAATTATTTACTCCATACCTACATGCATATGGAAAATTCTTTTCAAAAGCTGGCAGAGAAAGTTTACATTTTAATTATCCTTCTTTGATTTGTCATATAATATTCAGGACATGATCAAGCACATCTGTTGTATAATTAAGAAGTCCACACTCCTCATCAGCACTGCTTTTATCGTAAATATTCATATAAGTAAACCTAACAATTTGTGAGAGTGTCATTGTGCATCAAAGAATAATACCACTTGTATTTCTTAGAATGTTCTCAATAATACAGGCTGGTCACTCAGTCACTGGCTGTTTATGGTCTGTGCAGAAATAGTGCCTCATCACTCCATTTCAGGTGTGGAGCCCCCTTAGCTTTGATCATAGGCCTCTTGCCTCAGCTTGTTATTGCATATTGTTCCTTACAACACTGCATAATCAAACCACAAAACTTAAAGTACCATGTATTCCTTCTTTCATTTACAGCTCTTACCAAATCCAAAAGTCACTTAGGAATAAAATACTAAAAAATATACAGTGGTCCCTCCACATTTGCTGGGCTTAGGGGTGAAGGACCCCAGTGAATGTGGGAAAACAGCATATAAAAAACCACTATTCTTTTTACCTAAGAGAACACCTCTCTAGGAATCTCTAGGTCATCCAGTGCAACTCTGTGGTCAACATTTGTCAGATGCTGGAGGACCTACAAATGCCTAGAGAAGTGCTTTCTCTAGAACAGCTAGATTCTCCAGCACAATTCTATGGTCACCTTCTGGCAGAATTGTGCTGGAGGACCTAGAGATTCATAGCAAGAACATATTAATCAAAGTCTCAAATAATCAAAGCCATAAAAGTCAAAGCCACAAATGCGGAGGGCCAACTGTATAACATATAAATATTCTATGTAGAGTAATATGAAAAATTGGAATCAGCAATACCTAAGTGATTCCAATACACTTTAATTCCCACTGGTTAGTCCTGGCTTCTCCTTTTCTATTTCACAAAATGTTTTACTTACTGTCTTGGCTTTGCATATTAGTGATCGAAGTATTTCTTTTACGTTGTTTGCCTTGTCTCTTTGAAAATACAAACTGACTTCTTCTTGCTCAAATGCTGTGACAGGGGCTGCCTCTGGCCATCCTAGCTCCAGCTGTGGGGGATCAACATCAGACATAAGTGGAAAGTATGTCCCTGATGTGACTCCGGAGAGTAGAGAAGCTCTGTCAGCACTATCCTCTCTAGTAAACCCTGATTCTCGTCCCTTAATTGGAGATTCGGTGATGCTTTGGCTGTGTTGGCTCATGTAATCCATATCTAGTGTGGAAAGAAAGGAAAGCTCCTTTTCCTTAGCAATGGCCTGCAGGTAACCAGCTTCTCCTTGTTCCAGATAGGCATCCACTGCCAGTCTAGCAGTCTCACTATGCTGCAACACTGAAGGACTGATTTCCTTCCGCCAAGGCTTTTTTAGATCTTCCACTCGACTTTTCAGTTGTCCTGTGGTCCCTTGGGAGTTCCCATAGCCCCTGTGAAGCCAATTCATTGCTTCAGTTGTTGGGTAGCCAAACATAGTAACACTTGGTATTCCTTCTGAAGGGAAATTCTCAGGCTGTGATGTCTCTTGGTTAAGATTCTTAACTTTTCCCAGTCTTGGATGGGCCTTCTTTCTTCCACAATAAAGATCCCAAGTAGACAGCAGTCAGGAGGAGCTGTTTCCTTTGTCCTTAGATTAAACATCCATTTCTTCCAGCTAGAAAGCTCTCTTCTGAAAAACTTCTCTAAGCTGTTTGCTGAAGCAGAAATAGTTCCTGAAAATTATAGTTGCAGTTGTCTTCTTCATGGAAATGTCAAGAAAGATTTCACCATCTTTACAGGAGCTGCTGCTTTTACACGTAGTTCCCCAAGCAAGTTCTGTTCCCGCCCTGACTAACCCTAAACCAACTTCTGTCTTGCAAGCAAAGCCCTGGAACCTGTTCTGTCAGTTCTTGTGCCTGGAGAGGAAATATGAATGTTGGAACCTGTTCTAGGGTCAATGTGGATTTGCATGATAATTACAAACATACAAAACTGATAAAACAATGCAATAACACTGAACTAATCTGGAGAAGGGAAGGATGACAAGCCTGGCTATGCATTTCTTAGCAGGCATTTCTATTTTTTGTCAGGTGTTTTGTCATAGAGTTTGCACATTTTTGTAACTATGGATAGTGGAGTATGTAGAGAGATCTTGTAGCACATTTGAGACTAACTGGAAAAAAAGAAGAAGTTGGCAGCATGAGCTTTCGTAGACTACCATTTGGTTAAAACTTTTGCAGTAACAATTAACTATCATTATTTGTGGTTTTGGCAGCCCACAAGGATCTCATGGTAAAACAACAACAGCAGCTACTACTACAGTGCTATTATCTATCAGGTCAAAAGAATAAAATGTTTCATTATCAAATTCAATTTTTGTGTTGTACATTTATTACTTTATGATATACCCTTGGAATGCCACATATTTTGTCTGGGCTGCAATAGAACAGGCAAACTGTTCTTCATAATGGTCAAGTAGCCATGATATTTAGATTTAGGATGCTGAGGTTAGTGCTTTGTCTATGTCTAAGCCATATTAAGGCATGGAATGCATAAATAATTGTGGGTATCAGTTCTTATTTATCCACCCTCATTTCATATTACTATCATGAGCTATAGGTACAGGTACCGAAATCACATAGAGACTTGAAAAACCATGACCATGCATGTGTCCAGGGATATTCTGTGCTCTTTATTACAATTTTCAGCTTTCAATAACAGTTTAAAAAAGTCACAGTATTATTGCGAGGATAGAGAGGGGAAGAGGAGAGCCATGTACACTGCCTTGGCTTAATTGGAGGGGAGGCAGGATATAAATATAGTAAACTGAATTAATAAAATAAGCAAAAACAGTAATGATCTTACATAATTGTTATTGCCTGTAATTTTTGCATTTAATTTCCCTCTGACGTCTCTCCTGACCACTACCCTCTCAACATACTTGATCCCGTGCATCATGACACTTCATGCATCTAAGGAAGCGAATCAATTGAAGCACATGACAGAACTGAATGTTCTGATGAACAATAATTCAAATGTTTAATGCTGAAGTTTCCCCTTTTGAGAATGGTACACTAAGATGGGCCATGCTTTGGTAGATATACAGACCAGAAGGAAAATGTTTATTTGAATCAGTAGTAGCAATCTTGGTCCAATAAATTGTTGTTTATCAGTCTGAGATCTGACACAGCACCCTCTCCTCTTTTCTGTCACATGTTTTGTTTAAGGGCATTTGGCAGTTTTGTTAAATTGTTTCTAGTTGTGTCAGAGACAGAAAAAAGATAACCTATACCGTAACTACAAATCAATATTGCAAGCTACGAGGGTGCCTGCTTTACAAACCAGTATTGTAGACAGAGTTCAGCCATCTTTCACTAATTCAGAAGTAATGGAAAACCAGGTTAATAAAAACCAAGTAGTCAAGATAAAAAAGAAATGAAGGGGGAAACAAAGGGTCACAGTGACAGGAATCCTGTGGAAGTGGTTTGAAATTTCTATCCAATGCAGACCTCTGTATTCTCTTCAGAACTGTGAAGTACAAGCACACATGTGTTGTCATTGTGCATGTTCATGCACTGATGCACTGATGTAGCAGTTCACTAATAAGATGGCATTGTGTACAATCTGCCTCCTCAGTGTAGGATCTCAACCAATGTTGGTTCTTGTTTCATTTCCAAGATAGCTGTATCTGAATCAGGCTTTAGTGTTCCAGAATAAAAATATGCTCCACTTCCAAACTCCATGAGCTTCAGCTGCAGCTAATGGAAAACTGAAACTGATCATGCAGTGAAACCAAGTATGAGAATTAAAGACAAAATCTCTGATGTCAAATTTTAGTTCCTGGATCATAGATATATGTAGGAATTAGTTGCATTCCTTATCGCTGAAGAAAATGAACTCTGAGCATGTTCAGAGGCACATTCTTTCTTATTTTCTTGTAGTTTCATGTGTATCTGGGTGAACTCTGGCATTCAAAACAGGTCCTGGTGCTGAACCTGGCCTCAAATTAAGCTCTGATCAAAGCACTCTAAAATGGAAGCAGATCATAAATTTATGTGCTGTCAGCTACATTTTGAAACGGCAAAAGCAATTAGGATTCAGGTTTTCAGACTTCAGTTTACAGAGTTCACTTGTAAAAACAGTTTCAGGAAATTGTCTTGGACTTTTGCTGCAAAAGTTGAGTGATGGCATTCTACTTTGTAGTTGGTTACTTTGAAGCATTGTTATGATTGTAGGGATAGTTGTGGTAGCAGCACAGGCAGTGTAGAACTTGTGCTTGTCATTATAAATCCTGCTTTTGGAACTGTACTTATTAGGGATACAAGACCACTTCCTCTTTCTGAAGGATATCTTAACTGGTACACTGTGTTTTTCCCAATGAGCCATGGTTTATGCGAAATTAATACGCCAAGCCACCCATTGCAAATACATTCATATTTATTTCCACAGACAAGCAAACTCTCCCTAAAGACATTCCAAGTTAAGAATATGTTGCTTTGTGTTGTTCATTAGAACTAACTGGTTTAATCAGTCTGCCCTTTGTGGGAACCTCTAACTCTCCATATGTTCATGGAAGTGCTAGTGGCCCTAATGTAAAGGCATGATGTAAGTAACACCAAAGGTATACTTGTTGCATTCTCACACTGAACCATAATTCAGAGTGCCCAAAGTTCAAAAGCTGTAACAACAGGTATCAAATGTCAAACAGTCCAAGGTCAGGAGCTGTAAATCGGAATAGAGTCTGGACAGTTGAGGTAGCAGAGTCAGTAAACAGTCTGAAGGTCATAAATCAAGTACTCACAGTAGCTGAGTCACATCAAGAAGTAAATTGAAAGTTTCCTTCCAGTAATTCAACTGAAGGAAGCTCCCATCTTATAAAGCCAGCCAGCTCAGCCAAGGCCATAGTTCAGACAGTATTTCAAGAACACTTGTCACAGCTGTACACATGCACCCTTTTACTCTTTCATCTACAGTGGTCCCCCGGCTTACGAATCCCCCAGGTTGCGAAAACCCCGGGATCCGAAACCGGCGGGACCGCTACTGTATTCCCCGGGATCCGAAAGATCCCCCGGGATACGAAATAAAAAAACCGCGCGGCCCCTTTAAATCGGCCGCACGGTCTGTTCGCAATAGCGGTCCCCCGGGAAACGAAAGCTTCCGGGTTACGAAGATAATCCCGGAACGGATTACCTTCGTAACCCGGGGGACTACTGTACCTGGAAGGATTTGTGTTTGACACTGACACCTTCACTCTTCCCAAGGGCTTGGAGGTCTTTTGTCCAACTCCTCTTCCTACTATGAATACCGTGAACCTGGAGGAGGACTCAACTGGCTATAATTGTCTGCTCTAGCTGCGGTATTCTGCTTCATCTTACAAGAAACACAAATTCTTGGTTTGTCTGTGTGTGGGGGGGGGGGGGGGTTAACTGTACTACCTGTGTCCAAGTATGCTTCTATACCATTTTGGTACTGGAGTCCCAGTCTTTTAGGCTGCAGATATCCTTTCCCTTTTCTTCTCAGTTTCAATCAAAATATCCTGAGGAATGTTTTATCTGAAGAGGAAAGACGAAGGGCATGTTGGTTTTGTTTATTTGTTCTAGTTCTTCAACTAGATGGATTTTTGGTATTGAGGAGGAAAAGGAGAGGGGTCAGCCACAAAGACCATGGGCTTTTACATTTTGATGAAGGAGTGATGCAGGGTTTTAGAAGGCTGCAGAGAGCCAGTTGCAACCATGGATAGGATGATGGTTGGAATTCATCTCTGCTGCCACCTGTGCTGTCTTGGGCTCTCTGGACCTCAGCCAAGAGATCTCAAGGCTGCAGAGAAGCACAAAGGGGAGGTGGAGAACCACTTGCTGCCGTGGGTGGTTGGAGGTGGGGGAAGCACTGCATCCCACCCCAACAAATGGCCACAGCAAGTGAACAGTAGAGGCGGGTGGAGGGGGATAGCTAGGATATGTGCCAGGCAGCTTGGGCATGATGGGAAAGTGGCAAGGTGGTCAGGAGGGGAGGCCCATCCTTGCCTATTGTCTAGTGGTGCCATTGCCATTGCCATTGCCAAAAAGGTGCCATTCCCAAAAGGCTCCTGAGGGAGACACTAGGACCTGTGTGACTGCCCCAGATAATGTACTGTATATATGCCCTGAAAAGGGCTGGTGTGATTTGGAGACTGGAGACGTGGAAAACTTTCTCGTAGCTTTTCCCATGTTGGAAAAAAGGAGGAGGGAAGCAAAGAACTAGAAATTAGGGGGTGAATGGAGAATTAAGGGATGAGAGAACAAGGGGTAGCATTTTTAAAGAGTAAATGGGGCTAGGAAGAAAGTGGAGAGGAGACAGATGATAAGGTGATAAAAGCAATATAGGAGTATCAGAATCATTTGAGATCATGAGAGAACAAAGGAGATTTAACCTGGGCAAGGAACTTACTATCATATGACCCTTGCTCATCCTGGGAGGAACAGGAGATAACTCAAAACAGGTTCCCTCTTCACCACATAAAGAGAATGAAACCTTTCCATGCCTTTTTTTTTTACACTATGTTTATGGAGTGTAAACATCGTATATTTTCTTTCTGGTGGGTTGACTGTGCTCAGGGCTGCGTTATCAGTGATGAGACTGGAATAAATGCTTCAGAGCCCTATCATAAAAACCATGTTACTGTTAGTGCTGCACTCACATATGTACATACACAGCCATGCTTCTTGTATTGTGATGTTTTCGAGAGATCTGCTCTCTAGAAGCGGGGGCGATCTCTCTCTCTCTCTCTCTCTCTCTCTCTCTCTCTCTCTCGTATTTCCCAGCAGTGGGTGATTTACTGAGGTTGCTTCATCTGAGACTCTGGCCTTGGTCACACCAGCTAGGACACAAGTAGGCTTGAAAGGGGTTATTTTGTGCTTACACAAAAAAGGGCCCAGCCTTTCAAACTGCACCACACTCTCAACCATTTGATCTGGTTTTGACTATGTTAATTTGCAATCTGAAACCAACCATGGATTATTGTTTATATCTATTTTCATGTGTTTTAACCCATTTTGAGTGATAATTAGAAAACAGGATTTACCTTTTTGTTTAAACAAATATTAGCCCTTTTATCTACTTTTACAGATTTGAACCAAGATTATCAGTTAGCTTTTATTTGTGATATTTGAGGTTTTAAAGTATTTTGTAATATCATCAAGAGGTGATATCTATTGCATGATTTAGCTATCACAATATGGAATCCTAAGGGTGTTTTCATAGTAAGGGCACAAAGAAATTAAAAAGAACCCAGATACTGAAATTATATTGAGAAAAATTCAAATTTTTATATAGTAACCTGAGGGCATACAGTACAAGCCTATATATATATATATCCACATAGAACTAAACTTAGTGACTTGCATGGATTTTATTCTTAGATAAAGATTACAGCTGTGGAATTCTGAAAAAACTTGATGAGACAAGAGTGGAGGAAATAAATCTGTGGAAAAATTAGAAGAATGAAATTAAGTACAGTAGAGGGGTAAAAAGCTAGATCTCAACATATCTGAGAAGGTAGCTTCCTCTGATCACCTTTTTAAGGAGGAGGATGAAAACACTGAATTGTAAAGACCAATTAAATTTCAAGAACAGTTGGTGGCACTCACAATGATTTAGGCTAGTGTTACACATTCTTATCCAGAATTAGTTCCTATTGAACTCCTTCTGGATTTGAGTTAACCTACATTAATTACTAATTAAAATACTGAGTGACATAGGACTAAAAATAAGAGATTAAAAACTGAAAATATTTTAATTGCTTGTAAATTTGAGCCAGTGTGGCACAGCGGTTTGAGCGTTGAACTATGATTCTGGAGACCAGGGTTCAATTCCCAGCTCGACCATGAAAACCACTGGGTGACCTTGGGCAAATCACATCTCAGACTCAGGGGAAGGCAATGGCAAGCCTTCTCTGATCAAATATTGCCAACGTTCACCTTGGGTCGCCATAAATCGGAAACAACCTGAAGGCACACAACAACAGATTAAATTTAGAAGAAATCCAAAAATAGTGTAGAACCTGAAGTTGCAAGGCACAGCTGAATCTGTAGGGAAAAGATCTTAAAGAACAAGGGAACACAATATCTGGATTATTTTTTTTAAAGTAGCAGTCTTTCAGTAACAGAGTCTGAGATTAGTTTCAGTATAGATAAGAAGGCAAACTAGCTGTGAGATGTGTAAGTGAACTAACTGACCATCAGAATTTTTAAAAAATGTTTCCTAGAAAATTAAGGATTGTAAAGTGAACGGAGTAGTCATTTTGCCTGGTTTCAAGTTTAAATGGTTTTAAAGTTCCATGTTGTCTCAGTCTCTTGAACAAATAATCTAGAGGAAACATTTTAAAAAACAAAACAAGCATTGCTTCCAAGTGGAAATATAAAATGTGGGAGCTTGAAAAGGATGATTTCATATTCACATGAACTGCTATCAGAAAATGATGCCTGTACTCATGAAAGCAATACTTACTTTGCAAGTAATTTTTTGAGTTGAACTAAACTCATCCTCATCCTCTGATTCATCAAGAAAAGTACTGTTGCTTTAAACCAGTAGCGGTTGTCAGCATCCTATCCTACAGATATCCTGCTATCAGCTTAACTGCTCATTTTTCTCTTAAATAGTAGGGAACTATTTTGAAGCAATTGGGACACCTAGGATTTCCCCAGCCAATACTAGTTCACAATTCAGGAAACTCTGAAGCTATTTAATCATACAAGGAAACAATTCTGTAGCAAGAAAGTGAGATAAAAACCATAAGCAATATCTGTGAAACTCTGAGTAGGAAACAGCCTTCTGTGGTGAAGAGAGGGGTGTGGTTGAATTCATTTGCCCCTGAATGCTACAGTAAAACTATATATTTGCTTCAAAAGACTTGTTTTGACAGGCCTCTTTTAGCAATAGATTACAGTTGTTTGTAGAGGAAGAGGTACATAACAGTACAGTTAATGTGCCAAGCATATTAGAATATTTTACATGCCCTCACAATGAACCTTGTTTTCTATTCTAATAAAATTAAGCCAGTGACTTGCCTAAACAAATTCATAGTTATGCAAAGATTTGCCGGCAGATATTTTAGTGCTTAGAATCAGTGCCCAGAATCCTTTGCTGAAGGCATTGCAAGACCCGTTGCTTAATGCCTCTTTGAAAAGAAGCATCCTTCAAAACCAGAGCTTACATCTACAGCTCCATGTAAATCTATTTACATACTGTGGTGAGGGGTGTGTGTCACTAACAAGAATAAAAGCTGCTGCTTTATATTCAGTCAGACCACTGACCGGTCTTTTCCAGTATCATCAACCATGATGTGAAGTGGGTCTCCAGAGTTTTCAAGCAGGATTATTTTCCTAGTCCTGGGGCTAGGGATTGCACCAGGGACCTTCACCATGCAAAGCATGTTCTCTACCAATGAGTTATAACCTATCCACAGCCCTCCCTGTAATCTCCCCTAAACTCCCTGGAGAGTGCCACAAAATCCTGGCATTTTTTTTCAGGAAACATAAGGGGTTTTCATATAAGGCAAGGTGAAGAGAAAGACTCAGCAATTTCTACAGCTGTTTCTAATGAGGCCGATCATTGGATCCCTAGTCCTGGCCTTCTGTGGCATCATATCCAAGCCAACTCACACCCGGCCTTTCCTATTTGGAACTCCTTCTGACCAGGCCAGGTTAAAAGGACACCAGAGCTTCCTGCTGAACTACTGGGCCAAGAATGGGAACAAGGGAGCATGCCTTTAATTCAAAGTGTGACTTCTGATCTGCCAACATTTCCACACAAGGGCAACTCCCTCTTCCTTGTAAACTTCCTATTCCTGTGTCCTGTTTAACTCATACAGTTGGCTATCGTGTTTTTCTTTTCATTTTCTGTTGACCACTGCTAGCTACCTCTACCGTAGGAAAAAACAGGTGGCTGTGTCACAGCAGGGGCCCTAATATGAGATGGCTCTTGATTAATCCTGATCCCATATTCATAGCCAACAGTACAGTCATGCTTCCAACAAAGCCCACAATGTGGACTCATATAGGCATTGTCATAATCTCATAATTAAGTCGTAAACTGTTCTCTTTATCTCCTTTTGTTATCCACAGATATACACTGAGATCACCAAATACATCTGAGGAAGCAGAGTGAAATCTACTAAAGTTCATGCTGCCAATTTCTTTCAGTTAAGTCTCAAAGGTGCTACATGATATCTCTATGCACTGAGATCAGTGACAGCATTCTACTGGATATGAATAGTTCCCTTCTGGTAACTCAACTATTCTCCATCATTTTCTGGGGCTAGAAGACATTATCATAGGACCAGAACTATCTATTTGTGGGAAAAGTGGTGCTATTTCTATCTAAAATGGGCTAAGGTCAGGGTTCCCTGGGCTTTAAGTGGTTCCATGGCACCAAACAGTCTCTTCAGTGATTTTGGATCACAGGCTTTGCATATCTAGTGTATAAAGATATCTACTGGTGTATCCCAGGCCTCTATGAGGTTTAATGATAGTGCTGTACTCTCAGTTATGTCTCCACTGCACTGCAGGACGACACAAATGTTGTGGATGCAGTGGAGTTAGGGTTTAAATGAGTATTTTGAATATGAATTAATGTATGTAGCTTTGTGCCAAAATATCTACCATTACATTTTCCATCTATTCCACGAGTAGCAAGGTACACAAAGTAAAGTTTATTTTGGTCCTTGTTATACTTCATTCCCATTAAAAATAAATTAATCAGCAAATTCCTACACAGCTAAGCCTTCTTTTATGTAAATACAACACAGCTGTAATGAATTACAAGGAGTTATTATCTCACACACACACTGCATAATACTTCACACATAAGAGGGTTCTCTCCTTAGCTCAGCTTGCAACAAAAGCATCTTAAATAAACTGAGAAAAAAGTGTTTGGTTTGTAATGTTTTCATAGAAGGGGAATATACCTCACACATATAAAGTTTCTTTATATGACTCATTTTATAACAAGTTAAACTGAGGAAGTTTGCTTTAGGGGGAAAAATAACAAATTGCGCTTTTTTGTACAAAGAAAATTAACTAGTAGCTGTTGCTAGAGCAAAGGTCTAAGGGTACGTCCAGAGCAGCAATCATGTTGCATCTAATTTCACTATAGCTCTGCTCCTTACTGTCCTAGTAAGTGCATTACTAAGCGAGGCCCCAATCTAGCTGAAACAGAGGCTCCTACATGCTGCCCCTTTGGGGCTGTCTGTACAGCCCTATGTGTTCATATAGATCCTAATAAATTTGATTCAGTGTGTACAAAGTTTTAAAACTTCAGCATTGTGTAAAGATGTAACCAAGTTTAGTTTTATTAAAATAAGTTATCATCATTTAATAGGGTGTTTCCTTTCATAAGCAGACAGTTTATAGCTTAAATTTATCACATTTGAAAACTGAAGGGAAGCAGAACACCTATCCAGGTTTAGGGCCTTCTACTGAAGCTAGCGATATTTTTTTTAACTCTTAAGAAAGATACAAAGATTTTATGAAACTGTCTTGGAAGCAGTGGTGTCAGTAGTGGAGTGTGGCAACACCCTAAGTGGGGTGACACCACTGCTCCCTAAAAGTGCTCAGCAGAGGGAGAAAAGCTCTCTTGCTGGTTACTGCAAGCAAGGAAAGTGTCCCCCTTCTCTCTTCCTGTTGAATCTGGGTGGATGGCAAGTTGGGGGTGGGGGTCCATGGGATGAGCTCAGGGGGCAGAGAGACACTCTCTTCTCTCTGAGTCACCAGCAGCAAGCAGGAGAGCCTCTCTCTTCGTCCCCTCAGCCTGTCTGGAAGGTAGGTGTGTGTGTGTGTGTGTGTATGCATGCTGGTATGTGACACACGGCAAAGAGACACACTCCTCCCTCCCAGTTGGAGAAGATAGCAAGGTGATCTTCTCCCATCAACCTGGCTGAAAGATAGGGGTGTGCTCTGGAGACCAGGGTTCAAATTCTGGCTTGGACATGTCACCACTGGGTGACCTTGGGCAAGTTACACTCTTTCAGCCTCAGACGACGACAATGGTAAACCTCCTCTGAAGGAACTTGCCAGGTAAGCCCCATAACAGTTTCACCTTAGGGTTGCCATAAGTTGGAAATAATTTGAAGGCACACAACAACAAATGGTGTGGTATGGGAGGAGGTCAGTGTGTGTGTGTGTGTGTGTGTGACATCATGAGTTACCACATCAGGTGGCACCAAGCCTAGTGGTGCCATCACTAGGAAGGAAGAAAAGTAGCACATAATGCATTTTTCATTTGCCATTTTAAATGCATAAGCCAGCTTGCCTTGATGCACCCAGAAAAAAAGCATCTCTTAGTCTCTCTGATCTCCAGGGATGAGACATAAACACCAATCTCAAATTGATCCTAAAGATCATGCAGTCTTCCCCTGGATGCCACAGAAAATTCACTACTATAATTATTGTGGCTGTGGTTTGGAACGGTAAAGGAACAGATGTGCAACCTTCGTCAAGTAATGAAATATTCTCAAATCAAAATGAAAGGCATCTATATTCTTTTCAGCAGATTTATTAGGATCAAACCCTAGGCTTGTGGAGAACTATTCTCTCAACTTTTCGAGAAAGGCATTACATGGTAAAGAAAACAAGAGGACTGTACTGTATCTCAGTTTACACTTATGACCATGATAAAGAGAGTTCTGCTTTTAAAAATGAATGACGTGCTAACTTTTATATAATGCATACAAAAATCATTTCTAAGTGATGGTATAATTTGATAAAGAAAAGGGGGGGAGCCACTTGGTCAAATTATTAGTCTCACAGAGATCCTGAACCACTATTTTGAAGGGAAATGACCTAAGAAAAACAACTGAAAATGTTAATTCTGCAAAGCTTTGAAGGACAAAAATGGTAGGCTGAAAAATGTTTTCTGGACACTTAAGGCCAAGTTAGACCTTGAAATTGAATGTATGTTGCATTTAACATGCAGTTTTTTTTTAAAGTACAAAGTGCATCACTGATGATGACAGGGAAAGAAATAGATGATAATTAACTAGGATCACTGCAATTTAATCTTCTCCCCATCTCCTGAGAAAACGGTTCCTCTGAAGGTGCTATTGTTTTGGTAGGAATCCCCTGCCAGCAAATACAAGCTTCAGAAAAGGGAGTTCTCCACCCCACCCCAGGAGCACAGTAGAGAAAGAAAGGATTACTTCTCTCAACATGCTATGCCGCCATTAATTTCTGTTCCCTTATGCAAATGCTGTTTGCATTTTGTAAAACCTACACCTTACATGCATATAAATGCATTTCACCTATTGTTTAGCTCTCAGGCCCTGCCTCGGATAAGGTCATTAACAAACAACTTTTTCTGTGCTGCTAAAGCAAGGAAGAAAATTGCTCCGTACCTACTGTATCAATTTTAACCTTATATTAAATGGGATGCCGCAGGCCAGCCTTTTAGCAACCTCAGCCATTTTCAGGTTTTGCTTAGCCTGAAACATACAATATTTGTACAGAACAGAGTTTTCAGGTTATGCTTGTGCTTTTCACAGAAGAATAAATCATAACATATGAGAATCTGATTCCCTCACTAGACAAAAGGCAGCTTGCTTATCACTTTGGTAAACTATTTTGCTCTCAGAAGGCAAATGTTCCCTCTGAGAACCAGTTTGCTGGGACTTGGATAATGTAATGGTGAGGGAGTCCTTCAACAAACTAGCAGCATTTGACAACACATATAATACTAAAAATAGCAGGTTGTTCAGATTTACTCAGGTAGAAACAACTACAAAAGAGTGGAGTTTCAATCACTCTTTCATATAGTAACTATAGCATTTATTATATTCTCTTTTTAAAAGCCCTATACCATATATCAAGTCCCACTTCCAGGAATTGTTCCACACCATCAGCAGCAAACATTTTCAATCTGGACGATGAAGATTTCAGAGTCCTTCATCATTGTAGGTTGGTAAAGCAGGCTTCACAATGCTTTGTGCATTTGATTCCACAAGGGGGCGCCATGTCACTTCACCAGACAGCAGGAGGTCTTCCCCAGGCATAGCATCCAGGTGCTGCACCTGACATTCACGAGAGAATAATACAAGTCACTGGTAGATCAACTACAATGATGATTCCCCTAACTGGAGGTCTAATTATTTTGGAACCATGAAAGAAGCAGGATGAAGATTAGCGTGCTGGTGGTTACGTACTCTTGCAAGAAGAAGAGGGCCAATCCACATAATTCAGTTATACTTGCCATTGCCAGAAAGAAGCAGGAATCACGTGACTTGGAAGACCTTTTGCTTGAGACTTCTAGCCCCCCAAATGTCTTTTATATGGCCTGTCTGCATGACCAAAATGCCCATGCTGTCCCCGACCTCCTGACAGACTGGATATGGAACCAGTCCTGATCCCGGGAAAATGGGGTTTTGTGTGGGTCAAAACGACTTTCTATTTGCGGTGGAGTTTCCTAGACAACTCCACAGCAAACGCTAGCTGATTAGACAGCTCCTACATGCTCCTTACTTTACTTTGCCATTGCTGCTACTGAAAAGACCTCCCCCCGCCCCCCCCCCCCCCGTCGCTGTGTCTGATGTGGAAACAGAGTGTCTGTCCACACAGGTGCAGCCAGGTTCCCCATTTCCACATCAGACACACTGACAGGGGTCTTTTCAGTAGCAGCAATGGGACAGTAGTGTAAGGAGTGTGTCACAGTACTTGGTCCATGGCACTGGGATGGGTGGGCATGTAAATACCTGCCCATCCCCATGCCAGGCTGGGAAGCAATCCAGGTTAGTACCCAGGCCAGAAAAGCACAGGATGAGCCTGTGCTTTCCTGACCAATAGTTCAGCATGAGTGTTGGGCTATGACACTAGAGACCAGAGTTCAATTCCCATGCTTGGCCATGAAACCCACTGGGTGACCTCGGACAAGTCACATGCTCTCAGCTACAGGGAAGGCAATGGCAAACCTCTAAACAAATTTTGCCAAGAAAACCCCAGGGTTGCCTTAGTATTGCCCTAAGTTGGAAATGACTTGAAAGCACACAACAACAACAACATATGTATATATATATATATATAGAGAGAGAGAGAGAGAGAGAGAGAGAGAGCAGATTATGTCTTTTACAGCTTAGAGATCACTGAAAAGCAAAACGGAGTAAATATCAACAATCATACAGAGATGAAAAGCAACTCAGACCTAAGCAAGTGACAATGAGAATGGCAGGACAGTACAGTCACTCAGATGAGGACCAGTATCCTCTCCATTGAAGTTCTGTGAAGCACATTTACTATCACAACCATAGCTGGAAAAGCTGCAGACTAAAAACCAGGGAAGAATGGCATTTCAATGCTATGTTTCCTCTGCACTGATCTTGAGGCAGAAATATGATAATCTTATTGGTTCCTAAGACATAGACAATTACTTCCTGATCAGACTAAGATAGCATGGTGTAGTGGTTTGTAGTGTCACTTTTTGTAATTGTGCTGGTGTGATTCAAGCTACACAATTTCATTCATATGTTTTGTCAGACTGTTTGGACTTGCTCCCAGATTTTATCACTGCTGATTTCATAGTTGTTTTCTCAGATGTAATGAATTTCTGTAGATTTTGGTATTTTATATTTTCTCTTTCTTCATTTCGATTCTGCTATCTCCAGAGACTGCCACCTCTATATTTCAAACACTGTTTTTCTCAACTATGGTTATGTCTGGTATAATATGTTCTAATTATTTATCTGTTTGAATCTTAAAGCCCACAAGAGTTTAATTTATCATTTCCAACAACAATTTCCAGTTTATATTTCCACCAGGTCTTAAGAGATGACAAATCTTTTTTTAGCAGAGATTACAATGTATCATTGTGGACACTTTCTGTGCAATCGCATGGCACAAATTAATAAAGTGATCAACAGTTTCGTCTTTTTGTTTAAGCAGACTACATTTAGTAGCCTTAGTTATTTTTCCAGTATTTGCCTTGATACCATTTATCTGATATACCTGTTCTTGAGCTACAAATATATATAGTTCCATTCCCTTTTTCAGTGTCCTGTTCTGTAACCATTTCCAGATGCACAATTTGCTCTCCTGAGCTTTTAATGAGGAACATATAGTGATTTGTTTTGTCAAGCTTCAAAGTAATTTCTCACATTTTCATCTATATGCCTTTTGTTTCTTCAGTGTTCAATAAATGATCTCTATATACATCTATTAACAATTTACTTTGCGTTCTTTGATGTATTTATTCAAGGATTTTTCCGCTACTTTAATAATTGTTTTACTTGTAATAACCCCGGCCACTAATATTGCATGGCAGATCTAGGTCCAAAACACACTGCAGAAATAATCCAGTTTGAGACTGTTTAACTGCCCTAGCTCAAGGGGAGGGAATTCTGGAAACTGTACTTTTGTGAGACATTTGGCCTTCTTTGCCAGATTGCTCTGGCACAATAAACTACAACTCTCAGGATTCCCTAGCACTGAACCAGGGCAGTTAAAAGTGTCTCAGACTGGACTATTTCTGCAGTGTGTTTTGGACCCTAGTCAATCAATATCACTTGAGGGATTTAAACCATGATTTGTTTTGTTTTTTTTTAAATCGGAGTTTTTCAGTCCAATGCATCTAATTTGGGTCACAATAAGTCAGAAATGACTTCAAGGCACACAACAACAAATTTGTACATCTCCTTCTTTGACCATAACCAGTAAAAGACAATATGCTTGCGTAGTGGCTTGCATTTGAAGATGCCTTTTGTGTGCAGAAGTATGCTTCTGCCTGTAAAAGGCAGCCTTGCTGAATTCTCTCAGTTTACCTGGAATAACCCTCAAGTCTGTATCCTTTGATCCTACCGAACATGTGTGAATCTCAGTTTATCACTGCCCATCTACGCAATCCTATGTATACTAATCAAGAAATACATTTCACCAATTTCAATGAGCTTTACAGTGAGGATGCATTGGACTATGACCTAGGAGACTATTTTTTCTGTATACCATCAATAAATGGGCTGGGTCACTACAAGAGTTATGGAAGAACAATAATCTGAATTAAACTGGGTTTTATTTTACATTTTTAAAAAATCACAAGCCAAGATACTTTTGCAGTATAGACAGGCTGCTTAGAATCTATATAAGTGGCCTAACTGTATGGGAGTGGGGTGGAATCAAGGTGAAACTCAAGATTTAGGTTGGCCAAACCTTCCCAATTAGCCATACAAGAATTTTAACATGTCTTATTCTGTTTGTCCAAGCATTTTTGTAGGCTGAATTTGCTCTCCTGTCTAAAATGCTTTTCTTTAGTGTTTTCTTTAGGACCAGTGATGTGTGAAGCCAAAAAACATTAAGTACAGAACAAGTGAATATCTTAGCAGATGCAAAGTACAATCAAAGTAAGAGGCAGAATAATAGGCCCATACTCTCCAGTTACATTGGGGGTTGAAATCTGGATACATTATTTCCAGCAAGAAGAAGAAGTTGTTGCTGTTATTTGCTTGTTTACAGTATGGTAATGATAGCCACTTAAAAAAACTTCTAAGACAAGGATTCCTGACAGTAGCCATGAATAATAATAGTACCCTCTCTCAGGATTGTAGATGAAACTGGGAGATGATGTAAATAAATATTTCAATATTTCAATAAAGAGCCATAATGACAAACTGAAAACAGCTGGTAAGGGATAAAGAGATCTATTTTACTTTTCATATTTCCTCCAAGATGCTGAGGGTGAAATATATGAGGATTGTAACAGAAGTATGGCTTTAATCAGGATGAGAAAATGTGATAAATCAGAGGATAAAGGGAATTAATAATTAGGGATTGGGGCGGAGAGGCCACCCCTAAACAGCCCTATTTGGGAAGGTATTATTATTACTGGAAATATTTATGTACTTTCTGTCATTCCCAAAAAACACTGTAAAGAAGTCATTGTGACAAATATCACATAGTACAAAAACATAAGAGCAAAACCAAAAAGAGAAAGTATTAAAACCAGCAAATGCCTGGACAAATGAATACATTTCAATGGGTGCTGAAATACCCTTGTCAAACCATAGGGGAAACCCAGAAAGAGTGCCTCAACAGCAAGTATATCAAACATTATCTGAAAAAAAGAGAATGACCATGTTCCAAATAACTGCTCACCTGTTTACGCACGTATTCTACCATTATTTCCAGCTCCCTTGGATCATCACAATGTTTATTGAACAGATTTCTCCAGATGGCTGCTGCAAGGACATGATCATCTGATAAAATCCCCTAAAATTAACAAGAAAAACAACCAAACATAAGACCAAACAGGAAGTGGATTCAATCTTAACAAGTTGCTCTTTAGCTGTATATTAATATGTATTTTAATATAGCCCAAATGTACAGTAAACTGCAACTTTTCAAACAGATATGTTGACTTCCAACCACCCTTCACTCACAGGAGAAAACAATGCAACACAAAAATTATTGATATTATTTGTAGGAAGCACAGTACGTTTCAATCACCCATAGTTGAAAAGACTGGTTTGAAAATATGTATATGGCTAATATGTAAAGACTCAGGGTGTTCATATATGATTTAGCATTAAGTTTACTATACCTAACAAACTCAAGGAAAAACCATACAAGGTACAAATATAATGTAAAAAAATAATCCAAAAGTAACTAAAGAACATACAAAAAGTAACTACTAATTATATAATGAATTAAAATTACAGAAACCAAAAATTATAAAGGAAGTAACTAACAATTATATAATATAATCATATGTAGAAAACAGCAATAGCAAGTACATTTCTATACTGTACTGCTTATCAGTACACTTAAGCACTCCCTAAGCGGTTTACAATATGTAAGCTAATTGCCCCCAAGAAGCTAGGTACTCATTTTAGCAGCCTATGGAAGGATGCAAAGTTTGGAGTCCCTGGGATCGAACTCAAAATTTTGTGACTGTGAATGGCTGCAGTACCAGCATTTAACCACCACACAAACAGGGTTTCCACTGACTTATAGATAACTTAATGCTAAATCATAACATAACGCTAAATCATTTATGAGACAGACAGTGTTTTGCAAAACTGACTTTAGCTAAATCATAACACTCAAAAAAGAATACAAACGATGAGCCTAGTATAGCTAATTTAGTTATGGCACAGGTTAACTTCATTGGCATATTCTAGTTTACAAAAGTGTAAATCAGCACAGAGGTCAGGCCAAATCTATTTTATCCATAGTAGACCCCACCACTTGTTTATCTTTTCCACACATGCAGTACTAAATATATGTTAGTATTACCTCGTCATATCCAAAAATAGCTGCATAGAAATTCTCTGTCATGTTTCTCATGCTTTCTTTCAGGGAAACAGAATCAATCTGAAAAATAAAGCAACAGTATGAACTCTGAATCAGTGAGGAAGTTAGAGATGAAAACAGCACCAGAAACCTGAAGTCGCTTGCCAATGTCAGCCACTTCTAGATGAACTTGTTGGCTGAGACTTGAGAGTAACAGTATTTTTGAATGAAGAAAAACACAAAATGAGATCCTTTTGATATACAGAAAGAGAAAGGATGGTTGCTGAAACATTCTGCATACATTAGCAATGTATGGACAGTACACCACACTTTTAAACATTGAAGGAATGTGGAAAATGTTCTTGCAGGATATGACGCCTACTGCACAGTGGTAGTAGATACATACTGAATATAGGATACTTGACATTGGAACTTCCACACTGAATGTCTGAATGGTTCTCTGGGGGAAAAATATAGGAGTACACACTATGAAACTACATGTAAAAGAGATGGGGAACAGGACTCTGTAAGATAGAGAAACCAACAGCAGAATTTAGGACTTGGCCTCCAGAGACCATGCTAGCCTATTGGTTGCAAAATGTCATACTCAAAGGAAAGCAATGAATAATGCCATACACAAACCTGAGCACTTTGATAAAACAGACCAATATTGCTTCATCAATGATGTCATCAAAGCCCTATTAATATGCATATAGCCTTGTGGTTACTGCCTTGTAATAATTTCCCCCTCAAACAGCTAATTAGTTCATGTCATACTATCAAACCTATGGCTTATATATAGTCTTCTATTAAATTGCTGTCCTTCATAACTTTATTTTTATAATACATGCATACAGTGGAACCACAAGGAAAAAGTTCTTTTATGTCAGTTACTCATATTTTTCCATTTATATAAAGTATTAAAATTCATGCATTTATTTTATAGGCTATCAAGATTTGGTCACTGGACTATTACTGAATGTTTAATGAAAAAGCGCTAAACAGAAGAAATCACAGGGTTAAATGATGACTGCAACCTCTGTAATGACTTAATTAAATTTTTATTGAGTACATAAACTATGATGTCACTTTTAGCCAACCAGTCTTGTTCTTTCTAGGCATGTCAGAGACCATGGCTTTTCTCAACAGAACATACTCCTAAATAAGCAGCATTTCTATACTCTAATAAGGGGAGCAGCTCTCATGTAACACACTCAATAAATTATCCTTCCATTTTTAAAACAAACAAATTCCATGAGTTATAATATATTTGCCATGCACTTTTTATGACATAATAAAAATGTTACCTTAAGGATTACTTAACACATACTACAAATGTTACAGCAGGCAATTGCAAGGGGGCAAAGAAAATAAACAGTGCCATTACAGGGACAAGTCCTGGACTTTGCATCCCTAGGGGAGCAGCTCACTATATAAAAGCAAAAAGCAGCAGCTTTAAGAAAGAGATTAATAAGGAGATAACAAAGCTAAACAAACATGGCAATAAATAAAAATATGACTCTTGCATTGGAAAGGGGGGCAGTATCCTGGATAACATCAGATTTTAAAGAGGGCTCTCACAGTACATGGAGGAAACTGGTTAGTTAATACTAGAGAAACACCATCTCATTAAAATAAGTAAATAAACTTAAAGAAGGGCTCTTTAGAAACATTTGTTTCTCAATCCTGTCTTCCCAGCACTGGCAAATCTCAACACCTGGCTTTCAATAGTAATAACTTCACTGACTACAAGCCTGTCTCAAGTGTCCAGAGTACTAGAGAACTTTTATTTGCTACCCAATGCTAATGCTACTAACAGCCACTGGATTTCTCTGGCAAACAGCTCATTTATCCCTTGGACAAGAAAAAGCCTTGGGACACCAATACTCTAGTCCCTATTCTTGATTGAAAGTAGTTTAGGAAGTACAGGTTGCTTACCTGTAACTGTGTTTCTTCGAGTGGTCATCTGTGCCCTCACACAATAGGGTTTTGCGCCTGCGCAGAAGCTCCATTCGGAATGCTGAAAAGCTGAGCAGATTGGCGGGAGCCCCGCCCCTCCCATTCCCTGAGCATGCCCAATCCCGCCAATCTAGCTCCTCCTTCAGTTCAAGTCCGCCGCAAAAGGCAGGGACCTGACCGAGGGGAGGTAGGGCGGGATTTGTGTGAGGGCACAGATGACCACTCGAAGAAACACAGTTACAGGTAAGCAACCTGTACTTCTTCTTCGTGGTCTCTGTGCCTCACACAATAGGGTGACTGAAAAGCTTACCTATGGAGGTGGGAAGGTCACTGCAAGATCGATGAAAGAACAGCACGACCAAAACTGGCATCTCTCCGGGACCTGCAGTCCAGCCGGTAATGCTTCACAAACGTGGATGGTTGAGACCACGTGGCCGCCTTGCAAACCTCTGGCAGTGGAACACCTCTGAGGAAGGCAGCAGATGAAGCCGTGGCCCTGGTGGAATGGGCACGAACACCAACCGGGAGAGGGCGTTTAGCCAGTTCATAAGCTAAAGAAATGGTTTGAGCAATCCATTTTGCAAACCGTTGTGATGAAACTGGGTTGCCTTTCCTGGCACCACCATAACAAATAAACAGTTTATTGGATAATCTGAACTCTTGAGAACGCTGAACATAAAAAGCCAAAGCACGGCGAACATCCAGGGTGTGCATAGTCTTTTCCAGAGGTGAAGAAGGATCTGGATAAAAATTAGGAAGCACAATCTCCTGGGAGAGGTGAAACTGAGAAACCACTTTAGGGAGGAAGGAAATGTCCGGTCTGAGGACCACCTTGTCCCTATGAAAAGTCAAGTACGGCTCATCTGAGCGTAGGGCCGTCAGTTCAGAAGCACGTCTGGCTGAAGTTATGGCCACAAGAAAAGACACTTTGAGTGTCAGCAGTCTCAAGGAAGCAGAGCCTAAGGGCTCAAATGGAGGTCTCGTAAGCTGTGTAAGCACCAGAGAGAGAGACCAGGCCGGAGCCAGTGGTGGCAACGGCGGATAAAGGTGATGTAGTCCCTTGAAGAACCTCTTTAACGTGGGTGACGTGAAGAGGCGAGCTGATTGTGAGCCGGGTGGCTGGTTGGCTACAATAGCCGACAAGTAGACCTTGAGGGAAGAGAAGGCCAGGCCTTGATCCCTGAGGTGCAGCAGAAAATGCAAAGCAGTACTAAGGCTCACAGGTGAGGAAGGTTCAGACCTAGCCTCCGCGAAGGCACAGAAACGCTTCCACTTATATGCATAAGATCTCTTGGTGGAGTCCTTTCTCGAGGCAGACAGGACCCTGAGCAAGTCAGGAGACTCTATGGCTGGATCCTCCACGCCGTCATCCGTAGACTGACCAAGTCCGGGTGCAGGACCGCTCCATTGGAGTGGGACAACAGGTCTGGCCACTTCGGCAGGTGGAAGTATCGGCCCCTGGCCAAATGAAGAAGAAGAGTGAACCAGGGTTGTCTGGGCCAGAACGGAGTCAACAGTATAGCGTTGGACCGGTCCCTGGCCATCTTGGCCACCGTCCTGGAGATCAGAGGAAAGGGGGGAAATGCATACAGGAGGTCTCGACTCCAACTGCAAAGGAAGGCGTCCCCCATGGATCCTCGTCCTTTGCCAGCTCTGGTGTAGAATGCCTGGCACTGGGCGTTCTCCGGTGTGGCAAACAGGTCCACTGAGGGAATTCCCCAACGAGATGTCAGGAGGTTGAAGGCTGGGCTCGACAGAGTCCATTCGTGCTGCAGCACCTTGTCCCTGCTGAGGGAGTCTGCCAGCACATTGTCCTTTCCTGCCAAGTGAATGGCCACTGGGTGAATGGATCGGTGGTGGCACCACGTCCACAGCTGCTGGGAGAGACGCAAGAGGACTGGAGAGTGAGTTCCTCCTTGCTTGTTGATGTACCAGACAGTGGTTGTGTTGTCTGATACTACCTGCACAACTCTGTGGAGGAGATGATTTTCGAATGCCCTGAAGGCTTTGATGACTGCCAACAGTTCCAAGGCATTTATGTGCAGTTCTGCCTCCTGAGCAGACCACTGTCCCTGCACACACAAGCCGTTGAGATGTGCGCCCCATCCTGACATGGGCGCGTCTGTAGTGACCATCCTGGACGGTTCTGGCGTTTGGAAGGGCATCCCCTTGAGGATGTTGGAGGGAGACATCCACCACCTGAGAGAGTCTCTGACATGAGGTGGCAACAAGAGTCTCTTGGACGGATTGTCCCTCAAGTGATCGAAAGCAGTCAGGAACCAAGCTTGGAGAGGCCTGAGCCTGAGACGAGCCAGGTAGGTCACCGCTGTAGTTGAGGCCAGGTGGCCTAGCAGTCTCTGGATGTCCTTTGCCGACGGACGGTGAGAATGAAGGACAGACTGCAACTGTTCCCAGAGGGCCTCCGCCCGTCTGGTGGGAAGGTAGGCTCGACCCATCACAGAGTCCAGGGACGTGCCTATATAGTCTATCACCCTCACAGGGTGGAGAATGGATTTTGGCAGGTTGACTTTGAGTCCCAGGTCCGCTAGCAGATCCAGAGTATACTGGACGTCTCTGTACAGTTGTGTCTTGGAGGACGACACCAGAAGCCAGTCGTCGAGGTAAGGGAAAATCTTTATTCCTTGAAGACGAAGGTGAGAGATGACCACCGCCATGCATTTTGTGAACACTCGAGGAGCGGTAGAGAGGCCGAAAGGAAGAACGGTATATTGATAGAGATCTCCATCTATAGCGAAACGGAGATACTTCCAATGTTGAGGCCTGATGCCGATGTGGAAGTAAGCATCCTTTAGGTCTATGGATGCAAACCAGTCCCCTTGGTGCAGGAACGACAAGATGGATTGGAGAGTCACCATCTTGAACTTGCGAACCGTGATGTATGAGTTGACGCCTCTCAGATCCAAGATGGGGCGGAGACCTCCTCCTCTTTTCGGAACTGTGAAGTACCTGGAGTAGAAGCCTTGGTGTTTGAAGCACGGTGGAACACGTTGTATGGCTCCTTTGTCGAGAAGGGAGGAAATCTCCTCCAGAAGAGGAGGAGAGGAGGGAGTGGAGCAGAAAACGCCATTTGGTGGAATATTTGAGAACTCTATGGCGTAACCCAGGCAGATGATGGTAAGCACCCAGGAGTCCGTGGTGATCCTGGACCAGTTCTCGTAGAAATGGCGAAGTCTGGGGACTGAGGAGAGGGAGACTGGCAAACAAAAATTGGGTGTCGCCTCCAAGAGCCCGTCAAAAGTGCGACTTGGAGGATGGCTTTCTAGAAGGCTGTTGCTGCTGACGCTGCTGACCTTGCCTTTGCTGTTGCTGCTGTTGAGGCTGTCTGTAAGGCCTCCTGTTGTAGGGCTGGGTCCTATAAGTGGAAGACGGAGCCGAACGAGAGCGGGTGAAACCAGGGTCGTATGGCCTTTGGCGCCAAACACGACTGGATGAGGGCTTGCTAGGTGTCAGCCCAAGCCTCTTCCCGTTCAGACGAGCCTTGGCCATGGTGTCCAGGGATTCGTCAGTCTTAGCAGCGAACAGACCTTCACCATCGAAAGGAAGATCTTCAATTTTGGACTTAGCCTCCTCGGAGAGAGAAGTAGACCTCAACCAGGCGAAACGGCGGAGTGCCACTGCACCGGCCATCACTTTCGCACAACAGTCCACGACATGTCTAGCTGAGTGCACTTCCTGGGCAATGAGGGAGAGTGCTTCAGCGTAGAATTCCTGAGCTGCCTCTTGTTGTGCCTGAGGCAGGTAGGGAATGAAAGCAGCCACACGGTCCCACAAAAACTTCTGATAGCCGGCCATGCAACCTTGCATATTGGCGACCTTTGCTGCCAGCACTGCAGATGAATAGAAACGCCGGCCAAAGATGTCCATCCTTCTGCCATCTTTGTCCACGGGGGCAGAATGGGACTTGCCTGTAGACTTGCAAGTAGATTCCACCACGAGAGAGTTGGGAGCTGGGTGGGTGAACAAGAATGGCGCCGTATCCGACTGTACCCGGTACAACGAGTCAAGCTTCTTAGAAGCGGGTGGCGTCGAAGCCGGCTTGGTCCAAGAGGCCACCATAATGTCCGAGAAAGAAGGCAAGAATGGAATGACCGCTGGTTGCTGGGGACATACCACGAGGCCATCGATGGGGTCCCTAGGGGGCTGGGCCGTCTGCGCCGTCTGGAGGCCTACTGCCCTAGCCATCCTGTCGACGATTCCAGTAAAGAGATGGAGGTCTTCGACAGGCGAGCCCGGTGTCTGGTCCTCAACTTCCTCATTGGGAGAGGAAATGGCAAGTTGTGGGGAGTCAGGACGGTTGTCCGTCTCTCCCGTAGACTCCTCCGTAGACTGGGAGGCTGGCAACTGCGGATCCACATAGGGCTGTGTCGGCGCCGTACAGAAGGTCGACGTCGAGGCGTCCGCGTAGCTGATCGGAGCGGAGACCATCGACGTCGAAGTAGTAGCGGTAGCTGAGGCCGAGACGGTGATACTGGCGCTCGATTCCGGAGGTTTCGACACCGTAGCTGTCGAGGCCGGTGGAGGAGATATGGCTCTGTATTCGGTCCGGGACCGAGAGGGCGAGCGAGATCGAGATCGAGATCGTGAGAAGTCTCCGACGTGGAGGTCACGAACATGGTACCGATCCCGGTACGAGGGAGAGTAGGAGCGATAGGACGGATGGCGCTCTCTCCAATATGATTCAGCCTGATGTCGCGCCAAAAAGGAGGCCGACGAGTGGGGCGAGTCGAAGTAGTGCTCCTCAAATGGCTCCGGAGACTTCCGGGGTGGAGGAGACGGGAACCGCAGCCTGTAAATACGCTCCGAAGAGGCTAGGATTTCCTTCGGTGGCACAGAGGTCGAAGCCGAAATCGGCGAGACAGTAGAGGCCGAGGTCGAGACCGTCCCCGTAGGGGCGAGGACCTGGGTGGATGCAGGCTGAAATGCGGGTTCCAGAGTCTCCGGCGCCGAGTCTAGTACAGTGACCGGGGCCGGGACTGAGAGGTCAATGGCCGAAGGCTGTCTAAGAAAAGACATGGCCAGGTCTGCCTGGGCAGCCGCCGAGGCAACCGAAGTGAGGACCTCTTTCTGCTTGTGCTTTTTTGCTTTCGGCTTCTCCAGCTCGATGGGAGGAGGCCGCTTCTTGTGCTCCCTGTGTTGCCCTTCAGGGTGAGGCATAGTAGTCGTGGCCGAGGCCGGCGTCGAGGAGGGTTCCGTCGGGGTCGAGGTCGCCGTCGACGTCGGTTTTTTGATTTTCGGGATCCTCGGGAACTTAGAGATTGGAAGACGTCCTAAGGGGTCCGTGGACGGGTCCGAGGAGTGGGAGACCGAGAGGGCCTTCTCCCACAAGTGGGCCTTGAGCCGATCTGCTCGTTGGCGGAGTGTGGCGGGATTAAAAGCCTTGCAATGCTTGCATTTCTCCGGAATGTGGGAACTGCCTAAGCAGAAAATGCACTTCGAGTGTCCATCCACAACCGGGATTTTACCGCCACAGTCGGAACATTTCTTGAACGGGGCGGCCATAAGAGGCCGATCAGGTCGCGAGGGGCCCGTCCGGGCCAAAACCCTCGAGTTCCGACAAAAGGGGGGCAGCTCAAGGAAAAAACGGGAGGAAACGAAAAAAGAACAAAAATAAAGTAAAATAAAGTAAAATAAAGTAAAATAAGAAAATAGACAGAGTCTAGCTACTCAGCTTCCGTCGCGATGAAGAGCACTCCGAAGGAGATGTTACTCTTGCGACGGACGAAAGAGAACTGAAGGAGGAGCTAGATTGGCGGGATTGGGCATGCTCAGGGAATGGGAGGGGCGGGGCTCCCGCCAATCTGCTCAGCTTTTCAGCATTCCGAATGGAGCTTCTGCGCAGGCGCAAAACCCTATTGTGTGAGGCACAGAGACCACGAAGAAGAAACTTTGATGAAGCAAGCAACAGCAATGCTGGAGCTCTAGGATCCTACAAGTTAACCAAAATGTAATGGTTAACTATACATCCAAATATCCCAAAACAATGTTAACACGTGTGTGTGTGTGTATCTATATCTATATCTACTGAGACTTACTTCTCAGGGTTACCTCTGAAGACAAGTCCACACAGAAGTAAGTTCCAGTGAATTTTGCAGGACTTACTCCTACATAAATATGCATCAAATTGGAACCTAAGTAGTGCTCCCAGTCTCTCAGCATTAAGGATCAATGGCATTACTTAAAAATGTGTATGTGCATTATTTAAAAATGTCTGTATGTGTATGTGCCTTCAAACTGCCTGTTGACCTATGGGAGACCCATGAATTTCATAGTTTTCTTAGGCAAGGAATACTCAAAGGTAGTTTTGCTAGTTCCTTCTAAAATATATCCTACAGCAACTGGTATCCACTGGTGTTCTTCAATCAAGTATCAACCAGAGCTGACACTCCTTAGCTTCCCAGATTGATGGGATCTGATGCCTTTAGAATATTTAGATTCTTAGCTGTATGATATCTAATTAGAAAAAGTTTTGGTTGCATTGTAATGTAACCAACTGTAACTCTTCATTACAGGAAAAAGTCACTGCAAGCCTTGGACTCATGCACTCTCCTCTGCTGCAGCCGCAAAAAGGTCAGAAGTTTTCACCTGCTTGCTCTTAGGTCTCAACTGGACAAACTGTGTAGTGTATTGGTTTATTTACACCTTCCTTTTCTGCAAAGCTAGGACTGAAAGAAACTTGCAAAATAAAAAGAAATGTAGTTAGTCTTAACTATGACTTACTGAAACAAGTCAGGTTAGGTTATTGATGTTAGCTTGTTTCAAACAACTCAAAGGTATGTTTAAGCACCACTCAGGTTTTAGATGCAAAACTAAGTGCAGCTAATAAAAAAGGCAAAATCTTCTGAATTACCTCTTCTGGCTGCATAGTGTATGCCTGAAGTATGCTGAAACTCTTTCCTGTAGTAATACACCATAGTTTATCATTATGTCCAAACAGTCCTCATAGCAAAATTTGCATTTGATTTCTGGAGTCAGAAGTGCATGTTTATATCACTATCTCATTCCTATTCAGCTTCCATTCACATTATCACTTTTGTCCGCACCTCCTGCTGCACGTCTTCTATTTGAACTTTATATTTGTAGCTGTAGAAGTTTCAGTCTTAAGATGCAAAATTCTGACATATATGCTGGCAGCTTATGTACTTTCCCCTCCTCTTACAAACATAGAAACATTTCTAGCATGAATAAAACCTTGCTTCTTCAAATGTTCCTACTTCCCAATTCATGCTTGCCACAAAACAGTTAACAGTTAAATATTTTCTTGCCAATATTTTAAGAGTGCAGAAGGTTCCAAATTGCTGGTAAAACAAACAATGCCAGACTGTGAAAACTCCTGGCTGCCATGCTCTCTGATGTTAACAAGAGTCTCTTTATTACTGTAACCTTTCTGAAGTGAATAAAAGTTATTTCTCTGCCCTACTTCTGCCCTCAAGTAAAAGGAAAAGAAGGAAAGTGAGCCACAAAAAGTTACATGGTAAGATGTCCAGAATCCTAGAGAATTCTAGTTTTAAACATTTATTTATACATTATTATGTAAACAAAGTGTATCCCTGTTGTAAACACCTTATGATCTGTCAATGCAACAATTTTTACTTTTGCAAACTCCAAATTTTGTTAATTTCTAATGAATAAGAGATATATACAAGGGACACTTTTATGGTAAATTTTTCACCTGATGACTTCTGGAGCCAGACAAATATTTTTCTTCCTACTTTTTTTTGGGGGGGGGGGTATGTGTGTGTCTTAATTTGAAGCAAAATTTATCTCAACTGGGAAGCATAACGGGAAGAACACCAGTGTTCAAATTTAAAAAACATTTAATTTGCAGGGCTTTCTAGATATGCCTTAACTTGTACACTTACAGCTAAATCTAGCCACAATTAAGGACAATTTATTTTGAAAGAGAGAATAACTTAAACACACATTTAACTTTCTTATTTAAATCATGTCTTCCCCAATTTAGTGTCTTCTGGATACTTTGCTCTCCTGTTCCTGCAAATCCCAGCAAACATGACTAATTGTGAAGGATCATGGAAGGTGAAGTACAAAATAGTTTGAGGACATAAGGTTTGAAAGACTTTTCTGTGAGAAATAATGAAAAGTATATCATTTCCAAGGGAGGCTTTGGAGAAAACATGGAAACTTGTACTTAAGTAAGAGAACCAAAGTAGTAGTTTGAGCACTGGGCTACGACTTTGGAGATCAGGATTTGATTCCCTGCTTGGTCATGGAAACCCACTGGATGATCTTTGGCAAGTCACACACAAGAAAACCCCATGATATGTTCTTCTTAGCACTGCCATAAGTCAGAAATGACTTGAAGGCACACCACCACAACAAAGAATTATAGAAAGTTATAGAAAGATGACAAAATGGGATAAACATAGGCATAATTAATTGGCATTCATCCATTTTCGCAGAATCGCTTCTTTCCCAATGTACAGTCAATTCAATTTTATTGCTGTCTTATTTTATATTTTATACATTCCATCTAACAGGTAGAGGACATAAGCAATTAGTGATGGCAAACCTTTTTAGGGCTGTGTGTCAGGGGCAGGGTCTTCCTGCCCCTGGACCTTTCCTGACCCCCAGCTGTCCCTGAGGAGGCAGCTGGGGATCAGGAAAGGAAAGTGGGGAGGAGGAGTGGCCATGCACACAGTCCTCCTGCCCCTGGACCTTTCCTGACCCCAAGCTGTCCCTGAGGAGGCAGCTGGGGGTCAGGAAAGGAAAGAGGGGAGAAGGAGTGGCATGCGCCGGCCCTCCTCCTCCTGAACCTTTCCTGACCCCCAGCTGTCTCTCCCAGATTGGTGTCATCCACTTTTAATGACCATACAATCTGTTTCTTCATCCAAGTATCTTCTAAACATCACGACAAGAAAAGAACAAATGGTAAGCACTCTTTGCATTCATTCAGTCAACTAGCTGCAACTAACTAATAGGAACATTGTTTCTAGCATATATTTTACCAGCTTGTTTCATGGGAGACCTTGTCAAAACCTTAATACACTATATCTACAGGATCCCCCAATCTACCATGTTCATTATTCTATCAAGGAGTAGGAGCAAGAAGAGGAGGACATAACACTAGGCATGATGGTATTTTAAGGAAACCTGTACTAATTCTTAGTAATCACAACATTTCTTTCTAAGTACTCATGGGTCAACTATTTAATGACCCATTCTAGAAACTTTCCTAGTTATCAATGTCAATCTGTTTGGTCAGCATCTGCCTCAGTCCTTTTCGTTTGGAAAATGGGGACAACACCTCTTCCAGCCTATAGGGACCTCACTCTTTCTCCAAAATTCTCAAAAATTCTAGACAGATGCTCTGAGATTACAGCTAAAACTTCATTTAGTACCCTTGGCAGTGATCTAGTGCTGGAGCTTTGAATTTTATTAAAGTGGTTAAGTGTCCCCATATCAAACCTTTACCTGTACAGAAAGTCAAGATGATGTGTCTTGGGAAAATTACCCTACATTTTTTTCTAAATAAAAAAACAATAAAAGCAGGCACCCAATATATCTCCAGTTTAAATATTTTAATATATATTTATAGTTTAAAATATAGTTTAAATAGTTTAAATATTTGTAGTTTAAATATACTGGGAACAACTGGAGATGCATGTTATGAAGGGGGAACCTTACATGAACTACTGGTCTCCAAATGTGATCTTTTCAGTTATGTTTTCTACTTGACTATACAGAAATAGAGAGCCTTTCTCATCAAATCCAATTACATCCTTCAAGACTCATTAAAGCTTCACCCTAGATGCACATTGTAGTTACTACTACTGGCTTATCTAAGTATGTTTCCCCTCCATATGTACTGGAAATAGTTCAATACTCCTTTCTCCTTATGTGTTGTGTCTTTTTAGATTGTAAGCTTGAGGGCAGGAAACCGTCTAATTAAAAGATGTACAGGTTGCTTACCTGTAACTGTGTTTCTTCGAGTGGTCATCTGTGCCCTCACACAATAGGGGTACTGCGCCTGCACAGAGACTCCATTCGGATAGCTGAAAAACTGAGCATATTGGCAGCAGCCCCGCCCCCTTACTCCCTGAGCATGCCCAATCCTGCCAATCTAGCTCCTCCTTCAGTTCAAGTCAGCTGCAAAAAGAGCAGGGACCTGACTGAGCAGAGGTAGGGCGGGATTTGTGTGAGGGCACAGATGACCACTCGTAGAAACACATTTACAGATAAGCAAGCTGTACTTCTTCTTCATGGTCTCTGCGCCTCACACAACAGGGTGACTAAAAAGCATACCTGTGGAGGTGGAAAGGTCACTGCAGAATGGAAGACAGAACAGCACGACCAAAACTGGCATCACTTTGGGACCTGGAATACAGCCGGTAATGCCAAACAAATGTGGAAGGCTGTGACCACGTAGCCGCCTTGTAGATGTCTGGCAGGGTAACACCTCAGAGGAAGGCAGCAGATGAGGCAATGGCGTGGGAACAGACACCAACCGGTAAAGGGCGCTTAGCCAGTTCATAGGCCAAAGCAATGATCTGGGCAATCCACTTTGAAAACCTTTGGGGGGACACTGGGTTGCCCTTCCTGGGTCCACCATAACAAATAAACAACTTGGTGGACAACCTGAACTCAGCAGAATGTTGAACATAAAAGGCCAAAGCACGGTGAACATCAAGAGTGTGCATAGTCTTTTCCAGAGGCGAAGAAGGATCTGAGTAAAAGTTCGGTAGCACAATCTCCTGAGAAAGGTGGAACCTTAGAAAGGAATGAGATGTCCAGTCTGAGGACCACCTTGTCCCTGTGGAAAATGAGGAAAGGCTCATCTGAGTGAAGGGCCATAATCTCTAAAGCACGTCTGGATGAGGCGATGGCCACAAGAAAGGACACCTTGAGTGTCAGCAGTCTGAGAGAGGCTGAGCCCAAGAGCTCAAAAAGAGGTCTCATGAGCTGTGTGACCACCAAGGAGAGAGACCAAGCTGGAGCCAAAGGAGGCAGAGGTGGATAGAGATGGTGAAGTCCCTTGAAGAACCTCTAGTGCGTCGGCAAAGTGAAGAGCTGAGCTGATGGAGAACCAGGTGGATGGCTGGCGACTATGGCCGAAAGGTAGACCTTGAGGGATGAGAAGGCCAAATCTTGACCACAAAGGTGCAGAAAGAAGTGGAGCACCGTAGACAGACTCACAGGAGAAGAAGGTTTGGCTCTAGCCTCTGCAAAGGCAAAAAAGCATTTCCATTTATATGCATAGGACTGCTTTGTGGAGTCCTTTCTTAGAGGCCGACAAGACCTTGAGCAGTTCAGGGGAGGTCAGAGTCTGATCCTCCAAGCTGTTATTTGCAGGTTGCGAAGGTCCGGATGCAGAACCGCTCCATTGGAGTGGGACAGAAGGTCCGGCCAGTTCGGGAGATGGAAGTATTGGCCCTTGGCCAGATGGAGCAATGGAGTGAACCAGGGCTGTCTCAGCCAGAAGGGGGTCAGAAGAATAGCGTTGGACCCATCTCCGGTAATCTTGGCCACTACCCTGGAGATCAGCGGCAAGGGAGGAAAAGTGTACAGGAAGTCCTGACTCCAGTCACAGAGGAAGGCATCTCCCAGTGCTCTTAGACTTCTGCCCGCTCTGGTGTAGAACAGCTGGCACTGAACATTCTCTGGAGTGGCAAACAGATCCACTGATGGAGTCCACCAATGAGATGTGAGGAGATGGAAGGCCTGAGTTGACAGAGTCCACTCGTGCTGAAGGACTTTGTCCCTGCTGAGCGAGTCCACTAGCACATTGTCCTTGCCCGCGAGGTGAACTGCTACTGGGTGGATCGAGCGACGGTGGTACCATGTCCAAAGGTGTTGTGACAGGTGTAGGAGAACTAGAGTGTGTGTTCCTCCTTGTTTGTTGATGTAGCACACAGTGGTTGTATTGTCTGACACCACTTGCACAGCTCTGTGGGGGAGATGACATCCAAAGGCCTGGAAGGCTTTGATGACTGTTAGGAGTTCCAGAGTGTTGATGTGCAGCTCTGACTCTTCCGAGAACCACTGACCCTGAACACGAAAGTCCTTGTAATGGGCACTCTATCCTGTCATAGATGCACCTGTGGTGACCACCCTGGAAGGTTCTGATGCTTGAAAAGGCACACTTTGAGGATGTTGGAAGGAACTAGCCACCACTTGAGGGAGTCCTGTACATGAGCTGGAATCGAGAGCCTCTTGGACTGGCTGTCGTGGAGATGGTCGAAAGCAAATAGGAACCACTCTTGGAGAGGTCTGAATCTCAGATGTGCGAGGTAAGTAACAGCCGTAGTGGAGGTTAGGTAGCCCAGCAAGCGTTGTATGTCCCTTGCCGCTGGCTGAATAGCGGTGAGGACATAGTGGAACTGGTCCCAGAGGGCTTCTGCCCACCTGGTTGGAAGGTAGGCTCGTGCCATGACAAAGTCCAGAGAGGTGCCTATGTTATCTATCACTTTCACTGGTCCACGGATTGACTTGGATGGACTGATGGTGAGTCCCAAGTCGGTGAGAAGAGACAGGGTGAAGTGAATATTTTTGAACAGCTGTGTCCAGGAGGATGACACCAGGAGCCAGTCGTCAAGGTAAGGGAAGATTTTTATGCCCCACAGCCAAAGGTGGGAGATGACCACTGCCATACACTTTGTAAAGACTTGAGGAGCAGTGGAGAGGTTGAAGGGAAGAACAGTATACTGAAAGAGATCTCCATCAATAGCAAAGCACAGGAACTTCCAGTGTTGGGGCCTGATGCTGATATGAAAGTAGGCATCCTTCAGATCGATGGATGCGAACCAGTCCCTTCGATGCAGGAATGACAGGATGGACTGTAGAGTCATCATCTTGAACTTGTGAGGAGTAATGGAGTTGATGCCTCTCAAGTCTAGACAAAGACCACCACCACTCTTTGGTACCGTGAAGTATAGAGAGAAATGGTCTTCTAGCCTGCAACTGGGTGGGACCCTATGGATGGCTCCTTTGTTGAGAAGGGAGGAGATCTCTTTTAGGAAAGGAGGGGATGAGGGAGTAGAGCAGAACATGCCACTTGGTGGAATATTTCAGCACTCTATGGAGTATTCCAGGCGGATGATGGTAAGGACCCAGGAGTCTGTGGTGATTCAGTGCCAGCTCTCATAGAAACGGCATAGTCTGGGGACGTGGTGAGGGAGGGGCGAGGTGACCGGCAGGTGGAAAATCGGTGTTGCTCCTGACGACCTGTCAAAAGTGAGACTTGGAAGATGGTTTCCTCGAAGACTGGGATTGCTGCTGTTGATGGTTTTGACGCTGCTGCTTTTGTTGTTGTTGCCTATAGGGCCTTCTGGAGTATTGCTGGGGAGGGCCCCTATAGCCAGAGGACAAGGCAGGGGGGGGGTGAGAGTAACTGGATGAAACAGGTCTTGCACACCACGTCTGGCTTCCAGATAAAAGCCTAGCAGACGACACTCCTAACCTCTTGCCATTAAGATGGGCCTTAGCCATGGCGTCTAAGGAATCATCCGTCTTGGCTGTGAACAGTCCCTCTCTTTCAAAAGGCATGTCTTCAATTTTGGCCTAGGCTTCCTTGGAGAGACTCATGGATCTCAACCAAGTGAATCTATGGAGGGTGACAGCCCCGGAGATTATCTTGGTGGAGCAGTCCATGGAGTGTCTGGCAGAGTGGACTTGTTGGGTGATGAGAGATAGGGCCTCGCCATAGAAATCCAGGGCCGCTTCCTTTTGCTCTGGTGGTAGGAACGATGCCATTCTATCCCAGATAAATTTCTGGTATCCAGCCATGCAGGCCTGCATGTTGGCAATCTTGGCGTTGAGGGCTGCAGATGAGTAAAACCTCCTGCCAAAAATATCTATGTGTCTGTCATCCTTGTCAACCAGGGCAGAATGGGTCTTGCCCGAAGATTTGGAAGTGGGCTCCATGACTAAGGAGTTTGGAGCTGGGTGAGTGAACGAAAAGGGGGCAGTGTCAGATTGCACTCTGTAGAGGGAGTCCAACTTCTTGGAGGCCAGTGGAGGAGAGGCCAGTTTGATCCACAACAGGGCCATGATGTCAGGAAAAGATGGCAGAAATGGAATGATTGCTGGTTGAGCAGGCTTTGCGAACAAGCCATCTATCAGGTCCCTCGTTGTTTTCGGGGCCTGGTCTGCCTGCAAGCTGACCGCCTTGGACATCCTGTCCACAATCCCGGAAAACAAGTGGACATCCTCTATAGGTGAATGTGGGGCTGAATCCTCTACCTCCTTGTTGGGGGAGGATACAACTGTTGTAGGTGAGCCTGGAGAGCCCTCCGGGTCATAGGCCAAGTCTTCTGTAGAGTGGGCCGAGGCAACAGGTGTAGGCAGAGCTTGGTGTACCGTCATGAGGAAAGAGGATGTTGATGCCAGGATCGCTGTTGGAACTGCCGACGTCAAGACGTCAAGAGGAGTAGCAGACACAATCGGTGTTGGAGTTGAGGTTGACATCAGCGTTGTTGTCGATGTTGGAGCGAACATCGATACCGGCAAGGAGTTGAGTGGCCTCGACGCCGTAGCAGTGGTGAGGGGTGGTGGTGAAATTGCCCTGTACTTACTGCAGATGGTCACCAGGGATTGAGATTGAGATCTCTGCCGACAGTAATGGTCGAAGCGCGGATCCTTGTAATAGTGGCGAACCCTGTAGGACGGCGAGTAAGAATGATAGGAAGGGTGCCGTTCCCTCCAGAAGTCCTTGGCTCGGTGTCGAGCGAGGACAGAGGCCGACGAGTGAGGTGAGTCAAAACAGCGCTCCTCAAACAGCTCCGGTGAACTTCGAGGAGACCTCCGTGGTGGGGGAGATGGAAACCTCAACCGGGAGATCCTCGCTGGGATGGCCAATTGGGAACCATGGCTGACGGTGGGAGAATTGGAGAGACTGTTGATGCCGAAGTGGACACAAGCTGAGACAGCATCGAGATTGTCATTGATGCCACAGTCGGATCAAGGGCCTCCGGTGCTGTGTCCAAAATAGTGGCTGGGGCCAGGGCAGAGAGGCCGGCGGATACTGTCGAGGCCGGGCTGAGGAAAGCCATTGCTGAGTCGGCCTGGGTGTTGCTATGGCCACGACTGTGGTAGCCTCCTTTGACTTCTTGTGCTTCTCGCCTTCGTGGTGCGAAGACCTCTTCTTGGCCTTATGGGGTGCCAGTGGAGCTGCCTGCAAGGGGAGGCTGGAAGCAGGAAGAGACATTGAAGATTGAGGAAATGTCAGCGTCGACAACGATGAAGTCGGTGGTGAGGTGAAGTCTGGTGGCACAGATTTTTGGGAGAGTTTAGGGATCCTCGGGAACTTGGAGATGGGCAATCTTCCCAGACGATCCGCTTCCTAGGCAGAGGCCTGAGAGACTGAGAGGGCTTTTTCCCACAAGTGTGCTTGGAGTCTCTTAGGCCTGTTACAAAGGGTAATGGGGGTAAATGCCTTAGAGAGGGGGCATTTCTCGGGAATGTGGGTGCTGCCCAAACAAAAAAGGCACTTGGAATGCTTGTCAATCAGGGCAATCTTGTTCCCACAAGCAGAACACTTCTTAAGAAGAGAAGTGGAGGCCATAAGAGGCCTAAGAGCAGCGAGGAGGCCTGTCTGGGCCAAAATCATAGAATCATAGAAATTTAGAGTTGGAAGAGACCACAAGGGCCATCCAGTCCAACCCCCTGCCATGCAGGAACTCCCAATCAATCCTCGGGGGAAAACTCTAATGGGGCAGCTCAAGGAAAAATACAATTAGAGAAAATAAAAACAGAAAAATAAAAATAGGAATTAAGATAGAAATATCAAAATCTACTCAGCCGTTCGATAAGAATAATCAGCTCTCCAAAGGAGATGTTTCTCTTACGGCGGACGAAAGAGAATTGGTGGGATTGGGCATGCTCAGGGAGTGAGAGGGGCAGGGCTACTGCCAATCTGCTCAGTTTTTTAGCTATCCGAATGGAGACTCTGCGCAGGAGCAAACGCTATTGTCTGAAGCACAGAGACCACGAAGAAGAATGCATGTTCAGGGCTGTGTAAATTTACAGTGCTATATAAATAAAGGTTAACAATAATAATAATAAAAATAATAAATACATTTCTATGTTACGTACATTTTTAACATATATATAATAGGAAGAATAAGATCAAGAGTATAAAATAAGATAAAGAATGCAGGGAGTCTTCAGGAGGTAGATTCACTAGGTGAATACATTTATCTTAGCACAGAGCCAGATGTTGTTTGCTATGCCAACTGAAATATGTACTATCTTGCCCATGTTCTGCTACAAAAGAATAATAATAGCTACAAAGTAACTGGCATGCAGGAGTTGACCTAATTTTATATGCTCCAGAGTCTAATTTCAAAATCATTTTTCAAGAGATTGGTTCAGAGAATCTTGCAACTATGTTGTGCCCTTCCCTCAGCAACCCACTGGTCAGGAATAAGGATAAAGAAAAGCTAGCGCCAGAAAAAGAAAAAGAGTGTGGTTTGATCAAATTTTGGTTTCAGCTCTACCTATTGTTGGCCTGTGGCCACCAAATGTTTAGTGATAAATCAAAACGAATGCAGACCTCAAATGAAAACTGTTTGTTTCCTGTGTGGTATTCAGTAGCAAAATATAGTCATCTTTTCTGGTAACATTAGAAGTTAGAATCACCAAGTGACACTAATTTGCATAACAGAAAGTGATAAGCAACTACAAAATATAGCTACCACCACTAGCTTAGAACACTTGAATGGTGGATTAGACTAATTAATAAATGACAATTTCATGGGGGATATATCTCCAAGGTTTTATACTTCCATATTTAGAGGCACTATGACTCTAAATAACCATAGCTGGAAAATCTCATGACCTTCATAAGGTGGCTGATGATCATCTCAGAGGCATATAGACTGCCACTTTGGTAACACAGTAATGAACTATTTGACCATAAGATTCAGCAAGGTTCTTAATTCAAACAACACTTCTTGTTTCAACAGAAGAAAGAACAAATTTTGGACTTATTATGCAGATGAACATAACAAGTTTTGAGCAGCTAAGTAGATCTGGGGAGGGAAAGATGAAAGAAGCAACACCATTGCATACTTGAGATGTGAAAGAATAGTAGATTTGTTTAAGAAGAGAGCCAGTGAGAGCAAAGAAAAAGAACTGAAGAGGAATGGAAAAAGCCATCAAGTTTTATCACAGTTCTGTTTTAAGAAGTTTTGCTTCTTTCCTCCTGAGATTCCCCCCCCCCCCCAAAGTCCTAAAGATCAGGCAAACAGCACTAAACCTGAAAGTCATGGGCAAAGAAATGGTATCAGAGACCAAGAGTATTGATAAATAAATTTAGAGAAAGACAATAAAAACAGATTCCTGACATACCACACACAGTAAAGAAGGAGGAGAAAGAAGAAGAGGAGGAAGAGAAAGAATATGAGAAATAATGAAGTAACAATGAGAAAAATCTAAGTTCAGAAAATGATGGAAACAGATAGTACACAGAGACCAGAGAAAGGGCTAGTATAGGGAGACAGAAATGCACCCACCAATTAAAAAGCAGGATGACTAAAAGAGAACCCTGAATCACAGTACAGTGAAGATATTTTGAAATCCTAATTTTCAATTTATTATTTCCTTAAAGCAGTGGCTCTCAAATGGTGGAGTGGGACCCTGGATGTGTGTGTGTGAGAGAGAGAGAAAGAGAGAGAGAGAGAGAGAGAGAGAGAGAGAGAGAGAGAGACTTGGAGGCCTTGATCCCTCCTCCTCCTTTTCTTTCCAAACATCTTTGTGTGTAAAATTTTCACATGTTTTGAGTTAAATATAGAATTTACTTAAAACAGAATTGTTTAAATTTGTTATTTCCTTATAAAATGTTAAAATATAGATATACATGAATGTGCAAATGAAAATATACACACTAAATAAAATATTTTTATTCATATACTATGTCGAGTGGGGGTGGCACAACAACTGCATGTAGATGTAAAGGGTCCCAAAGGTAAAATGTGTGAGTAACACTGCCTTAAAGCATTTAGATCTCTCTCTTCAGCACAAAGCCCTGTAGGATAGCTCCTCAAATATGTAGAAAAACAGTCACTGTCCTCACGTTTACTATTTAATATATGACACATAAGGAAAAAAAGACCGGGAAGAGAGAATTATTCCAATGCAGCTACTAGAGTGGGTTGAGAAACCCGTAAGTAATTTGGTTCTCACTACAATATCCTACAGACTGGGCAGAGACAAAGGAACCTTTTCTTTGTGTATCTGAGCTTACTTTCAGATCTTAAAACTACAGACACTTTCTTCTTCCAACATCCATAACTGTTGGAATATTTTGCATTCTCTTTCCCCCTCCTTAGATATATAGGGATTTCCTGCATGCAAAAACTCATCTCTCTCTCTCTCTCTCTCTCTCTCATTCAAACTAACCATGTGACTTAGGTCAGTCCCCCTTTTAGGGAAGCACAGTGCACCTACGCCTTATGCGGGGGATCCGTTTCGGACCCCCCACATAAGGCAAATCCTGCGTAAGCTCGAACCCCATCGGATTTAATGGGGCTCATGCTCGTGGCGGCGTGGGCATCATTCGTTGAATGGTGATGCGGCTTCTGAGTAAACAGGAAGCCGCGTATAGCACACCTGCATATGGAATGGGCACGCTGTACCAACACACACTCTCTCTCTTAAAGATTTTTTCATGAACTGTGGTTTTCCATCTTCCTCCTCTCTCAAAATTCTTTGGAATGATGGTGAGATAAAGATTTCTTTTACCTGAACTATTCACTAGCTAGATTAGGATATTGTTTAGCTGCCCTTGAGTTAGTTCTGACTAATAGTGACCCCGTGAATGAGACATCTCCAGGAATGCCTATCCTCCATTGCCTTGCCAATATCCTGCAATCCCATTCCCATAACTCCCCTGTTTGAGTCCATCTGTCTGGTTTGTGGCCTTCCTCACTTTCTTCATCCTCTACCTTTCCCAGCATTATTTTTTTTTCTAGTGATCCGTGCCTTCTCATTATGTGGCCAAAGTACGACAGTCTCAACTTGATCATCCTTGCCTCCAAGGAGAGTCCTGGCCTGACCTGTTCAAGAACCCATTTGTTTGTCTGCCCCTGGTATCCTCTTCTCCAGTACCACATTTCAAATGAGTTGGTTTTCTTTCTGTCTGCTTCCTCCACTGTCCAGCTCTTGTATCTGTACATGGTAAAATAGCTTGGATGATTTAGTGCTCAATTGTATGTCTTTGCTCTTCAGTATCTTTTCCAGTTCTTTCATAGCTGCCCTTCCCAATCCTAGTCTTCTTATTTCTTGACTGCAGTCCCCTTTCTGGTCAATGTTTGATCCTAGATATGGGAATTCTTTAATTATTTCAATTTCCTCATTGTCTAGACTGAATTTGTGTATTTCTTCTGTGGTCATTACTTTTGTTTTATGTTCAGTGCATCAGACCTGCCTTTGCACTTTCATCTTTGATCTTCCTTGTTAACTGTTCCAATTCCTGAACGTCTTCTGCTAATAATATGGTGTCATCTGCATATCTTAGGTTGTTAATGTTGCTTCCTCCTATCTTAACGCCTCCTTTTTCTGATTCTAATTCTGTTTTTCTTATGATGTTTTCAGCATATAAGTTAAACAAGAAAGGTGACAGGATGCAGCCTTGCCTGAGCCTTTTGCCTATTGGGAACCACTCTGTTTTCCTGAATTCTGTTCTGACGGTGGCCTCTTGTCCGTGATACAGTTTCTTCATTAGGACTATCAGATGTAGTGGCACCCCCACGTCTTTGCATGCGTTCCATAGCTTTTTGTCTATACAACCAAATGCTTTGATGTAGTCTATGAAACATGTGCTGATTCTTTTTTGGAATTCTTTGGATTAAGATATAGCCTCTATGTACATATAAAACCATTAGTAAACTTCTGTTTGAACTACAAGCTACTTGTGTTGTTTTTGGAGTTAGTCTCAGTTCTTAGGGTAGCATAGGTAGACAAGAGCACATTTCTACTGTTCTGCTGATTTAATGCTAGACAGGCTTGGCTTTGATATTTTTTGATATTTAAATACTTTTGTTTCCTCAGAAAAGGCTGAAGCCTTAGGAAACTTACTCTACAATAACTGGCCTCAGATAAGCACTCCATAAACCAATGTTTTGTGTTTTCTCTTCCTCTACTACTGATTATGATTTGGGTCATTGAAGTAAGTCTCTTTCATAGCTTGGGTTACAGATCCATATTGACTCATGCCCAAATGTTTATGTCTATGGCCACAGTCAACTCCAGATATATTACCAAATTAAGTGGCCTGAGTTCCTGCCAAAGGATTTTGAGGCAGTGAGGAGAGCAGGAAAATCTCAGTCCTTGATGATGGTCAAAGTCTTCTATCAAAAGCAGTGGTTACCACCAGAACAGCTTCCAGGCAGGCAGGGGCAGAATAGGTGGAGAGGCTCTGCCTGAAACAAATGTTATCAACAAAGCTGCTTGAATGAAGTTATGAGGCAAAGAAGAGTAATCTGATTGATGAGTATTAGGTCAAAATTATCAGAAAAAAATGTTAGGATTTAAGAATGGATAATAAGTTGAAACATTTCAGAGGAAGAAAAGGAAATGAGATGTGATAACTGGTCCCAAAATAATGAAGATCAAAGAGAGTTTAAAAATGGAAAGATTCAATCGTGACACCTTGAAGGCCTGATACAACATTAACAGTGCCAGTGATGAGACACAGTATGAAGAATGTGATTACACTTCTTCATATAGTATTTGACCATAATTCTAAGACTGTTTCATTTCTTCAGAAATTGAGGATGATGTAAATTCAATTTGGCCTTTCACAGGCATATTACTGATGAAAAGCCTTTTCATTGTAACCAATGAAGTACCCACCACTGCTTATGACATCCCATCTTTCAGCCACTGGGAAATGACCTTTTACAGAATTGATTCAATGTCTATTTTAGACAAATATGTGGCTTTGGGTGGAGGGAAATTCCAAGAAAACTATATAAGCTACTTTAATCCACCCATACTGACTTACTGATTCAGCAAGGCTGACTCTACAACTGAACATTGTAGTCCTGACCACAAGCAGTAGGAGAAGAAGAGCAAGTCTGAAGGACAGAACTGTATGAAAGAGAAGTTTAATATCTGGGTTTCTAGATATGGCATACATTCTCCCTTTTCTGGTCTTCCATCTCTTGCATGTATTCATTGGGTGCAACTCTAGAAGATGAATTGCCATTCCCCCAGCAATTATACCTAGTAGAAATTAGAGTGAGGAAGGACATACTTTCAGCCTGGGGTTTCTAAATATACTTTTGGTGTTAAGAATGACAAAGATAAAGCCATTCTGCCCCAATATCTATACAACACACTGATGGCAACAGATATAGCTACATGCTACATCCAACATTACAATATATTTCTGTCCCTGACACCTCCTGTGTACGGTACATACCATGATGGCTAGAGAATGAAACTTCTCCTTATTGTCTCTGTTTCTCCTGATTTCCATGTATTATGTGGATACAAGGATGAGTTGTTCATGAAATCATTATTCCAAATAATTCATTTAAATCCTATGTGTGTAAAGGTGCACATCTGCTTCCTTTGAGGTGGTCAGCAAATGTGTGGTGGAATACATTTTCTGTACTCAAATTTAGATCTAATGAAATGTTTTAACAGTGGAGATGTACTTTATCTCAGGGGCAGGGTGTGTGGAAGGCTGCTCTTACTAAACATCACTTGATAATTTACAACACTGGAGAGATTAACATGTGCTAATGTGATAAAGAATACTAAATTAAAATGGGACAGCAAATTCACATACATGGGTTGAATTAGGACTTAGTCATGCTTGACTCAGTCAAACTGAAATCAACAGGCCTTAAATTAGTATTGATTAACTGCAATCCCATTGATTTCAATGTTTCTGCTCCTAATGATCAACAAGTCTAATTGCAACCTCATGCAACTGCTTTAAAATCAAATATTGTAGAAGGGATTCATGCAATGTTCTGTTCAACTCCATGAGTCTAGCTGGTCATCTTCTTTATTTAGAGATGGGGTAAACAACTGTCACCCTCCATATTCAACTCCCATGAAAGCTAGCCATAATAGTAAAAGATGTGAGATAATTTGAGCTGCAGTTCAACAACACTGGGAGAGCCACATTGGTTGACATTGATCAAAACCAGACCCTTCCTTCCTTTACCTCTGGTGTGTGTGGTGAAAGGTCTCCACGTCTATTCTATCAATATACCACATGGAGTGGTTTCCACAAAGCTCTGTTTAAAGTATCCACTGTGTAACCTTTCATATACATTGATGCAGCCTGCCTTTACTGGAAAGAGGAAATAAAATATAATTATCCCACTAAAAATCAGAGAAATATTGGAAGCTAGCAGACAAATGTCTGTTTTGTGGTTGTGAACTAAACACACTGTTCATTTCAACCTGCTGAATTGTCTGTTCTAAACATATTGGCTCATTTTCTTGTTATCACAGAATTTTGGTTGTCATCAGACAACATGCAAACTGAAACTATAACAGCTATAAAGCAGAGGGAAAAAATAGAATGAATCCTTATTTTAGGCTGCATCCGCACTACAGAAATAATCCAGTTTGACACCACTTTAACTGCCATAGCTCAATGCTATGGAATCCTGGGATCTGTTGTGGCACTGGAGCTCTCTGACAAGGAAGACTAAATAGCTCGTAAAATCATAGATGCACAGAGTTGGAAGAGAACACAAGGGCCATCCAGTCCAATCTCCTGCCAGGCAGGAATAGACAATCAAAGCACCCCTGAAAGATGGCCATCCAACCTTTGTTTAAAAACCTCCAAAGAAGGAGACTCCATTACACTCTGTGAGAGAGAGTTCCACTGTCACATAGCTCTTACTATCAGGAAGGACTATCTAATGTTGAGGTGGAATCTCTTTTCCTGTAGTTTGAATCCATTGCTCCGGGTCCTGTTCTATGGAGATGCAAAAAACAAACTTGCTCCATCTTCAGTATGAGAATCCTTCAAATATTTCAACAGAGCTATTATGTCACCTCTTAACCTTCTCTTCCCAGGCTAAACATACCCAGTTCCCTAAGCCACCCCTCATAGGCCAAGGTTTCCAGATCCTTCACCATTTTGGTTGCCCTCCTCTGGACATGCTCGAGCTTATAAACATCCTTTTTGAATTGTGGTACCCAGAACTGGACACAGAACAGGATCAAAGCAGAATACAGTGGCACTATTACTCCCCTCGATCTAGATACTATACATCTATATATGCAGCCTAGAATCGCATTGGCTTTTTTAGCTGCCACATCATATTGTTGATTCAAGTTCAACTTGTCATCTACTAGGATTCCTACATCTCTTTCATATCTACTGTTGTCAAGCCAGGTCTCCCCCATCCTATATCTGTGCATTTCATTTTTTCTGCCTAAGTTGAGCACCTTACATTTCTCCCTGTTGAAATTGATTTTATTAGTTTCGGCTCAGCTTTATAATCTGTTAAAGTAATTCTGATCCTGTCTTTCGGGGTATTAGCTCTTCTTACTACTCTGGTGTCATTTGCAAATTTGATAAGCATGCCCTGTATTCCTTCATCCAAGTCACGGATAAAGATATTGAATAGCACTGGGACCATGACAGAACCCTGTGGCACTCCAATGGTCACTGAACACCCTTTGGGTTTGTCCAGTCAACCAATTACAAGCCCACCTAACAATATCATTGTCTCACCAACATTTTATTAGCTTGTTTGCAAGAACATTGTGGGGAGCCTTGTTGAAGGCCTTACTGAAATTAAGATAGGCTACATCCTCAGCATTCCCTTCATCATTCAAGTTGGAATTTTTGCCAAAAAGATAAAAGAAAGAAGAAAGAAAAAGAAAGAAAGAAAAAAAGATAAAATTAGTCTGGCATAACTTGTTTTTGAGAAACCCATGTTGACTTTTTGCGATTATGGCATTCTTTTCTAAATGCTTATAGATTCTCTGTTCAATGATCTGCTCTAGAATCTTTCCTGATATTGATTCCTTTTTCCCCTTCTGAAGATGCAGAAAACATTTGCCCTCCTCTAGTCCTCTCGGACTTCTCCTCTTCTCTAGGAATTTTCAAAGATTGTTGCCAGTGGCTCTGAGATTACTTCTGCCAGTTCTTTTAATATTCTTGGATGTAGTTCATCTGGTTACAACGGCTCCATCAAAAGAGAGAACCAACTAATTTTAAAATGCATGAAAACGGAATGGATAGAACAGATTTATTCTTAATAAATCTACTAATGTTTACTCAGAAGTAAATCTTGATGAGCAGAGAATAGATAAATTAATTCCCCTTTTGAGGGGTGTCTCCCAAAAATCTCCCAAACTGAGGGATCATGGGAGTTATAGTTTTCAAGTATAATTACAGGCATCTATAATGATGTGTAGTTTGAGTTTTGGATTACAGGTCTGGGAAGCCAAGGTCCTTGCTCAGCCATAGAAATCTACTGCAAGCTCCAGGAAAAGAGATTCCACCTAGACATTAGAAGGAAGCTCCTGACAGTAAGGGCTGTTCAACAGTGGAACACACTTCCTCAGAGTGTGGTGGAGTTTCCTTCCTTGGAAGTCTTTAAGCAGAGGCTGGATGGCCATCTGTTGGGGATACTTTGATGGAGAGTTACTGCATGGCGGGGGGTTGGACTGGATGGCCCTTGTGGTCTCTACAATTCTCCAACTCTACAATTCTATGGTCCTGGAGGCTTGAATTCATTTAGATCAACCAGGTATTCCTGTATTACCTCTTCACTTATGCTGTGCTGCATTTCCCCTACTGTGTCCTCTGCATCATTTTCCTCAGGTTGAGCACCCTTTTCTTTTTGTGAGAAGACTGAGGCCAAGTAAATGTTGAGCAGTTCTGCCTGTTCTCTGCTCTCTGTTAGTATTTTGCCATTTACTCCATGCAATGGCCCTACCATTTCCTTCTTTCTCCTTTTGCTACGGACATAACCAAAAAAGCTTTTTTATTGTTCTTAACTTCTGTAGCAAACATGAGTTCATTCTAGGCTTTAGTTTTTCTGACTTTACCCCTACACATGCTAGCTATTTGTCTGAATTCCTCTTTGGTGATATCCCCCTTTTTCCATTTCTTATACATGACCCAGTTAAAATTTAGCTAAATTGAAAGTTCTTTAGTCATCCATCTGGTTTCTTGAGACACCTCCCACTTTTCTTCCTCATTGGAACTGTTTGAAATTGTGCCTTCAATATCTCCGTTTTGAGAAACTCCCATCTGTCCTGAACTCCCCTCTCTTTTACTATTTCTGACCATGGGATCACCCCCCCCCCCCCAATTGTTTCCCTAAGTTTGCTGAAATCAGCAAAGAATTTGTGTCTGGCTATGCTTGACTTCCTCTTTCCACTGTATAACAAAATCCCGGAGAACATGATCACTTCCACTCCATTAACCAGGTCACAAAGCTACAAATCTCAGAATTCCACAGCATTAATCCATGACAGTTAAAGTGGTATGATTGTATGAAAGAAGTTGTAGCGTAAGCTTTCGTAGACTTGGTCTACTTCCTCAGATGCAACAAGACTATGAAACTTTAGGTCTACACCAAGTCTATGGACCTTATCAGACGGGAGGAATTTCTCTTTATTGCGAATGGAGCCAATTCGAATGCACATGAATTTGCTAGTTTAGTGAATTCATGTGAATTCCTATTGCATTTGGAATGCGTTCAGAATGACTTCCCATTATCCGAAAATGCCCAAAATTGTGTGAGATGCTTTAATTCGCAATAAGGTAAAACCCATGATTGTGTTCGGAATGACTTCCCTTTTGCCCGAAATTGCATGAGATATTTTAATTTGCAATAACGTGAAACCCCAAGATTGCGTTCAGATTGCCATTGGATTATACTTCTAATTTCCAATGTCTGATAAGGTCCTCAGAAAGCGTATGCTACAGCTTCATTTGCACATTTAGTTTCAAAGGTGCTACAAGATCCCTTTGCATGCTGATATTCCAGACTAACATGGCTATGTTTCTGAATTCTACAGCTAGAGTGATTATAAGCCAAGACTAACTGTATTGGGGCATGGAGAGGCTGTGTGAGACACAGTTTTATTCTCTAATTGAGAGAATATCAAGCAGACTCTTCCTTTAGCTTTCCTGGTGTAATCCTGGTAAACTTCACTGGAATTAGACTACAGTAATTGAATGTAGAATAAGGGCTACTGTGTATAAATAGCTCCTGTTAAAATATAACAAAGACTTCATTGTACTCCACAGTGCAGAGCCAATAAATGAATTCAAGAGACACTTAGATGTGTTTCGAAAAAGGAGGGCCTGAGTGGTCTGGTGGGAAAGCAGGAAGGGGGGATTATGATAAATTAAAATGTGGTTGGCATGTGGGTTTGGATGGCCTCTTCCTGCTCCTATCATCTTGTACAGCTTTTAAAACATGCTCAGTTACAAATCAGAAGTTTACACTGAACAAACAAGTCTTGGCTTGTGGGATTAAAGTGTCCCTCCAACTGGAGAGCAAGATTTTTGTTAAAAAGATGTTTATTAACCATAAGGAATGCTGATTTCAAATTTAATCTTAACTTAATCTTTTCTATAGCATTTCAATTACTGTATAGAAAGTATGAATTTTCAAGTTTTACAGAGAAGATAGGACACAAACACAATAAATTAAAGTTTAGGAAACAGGAGCAGGTTGTAGGACTACATATTTATCCCAGTTTTCTAGTTTACTGCATGCAAACACCAAATTTCAAAACCCATTTTAATAAAAAGTTTAAAATCAGGAATCTCAATGAGCATTTAGAAGCAATGTGGGAATTATTTCATAGGAGCTAGTGGTCAAAGGACACGTACATATATTACTGAAAAAAAGAATAGTCTCAGGGGACACCAAACCTGAAGATGGGCAAGTTAAATAAAGGAAGGGCAGAGACACAGAAATTCCACAGCAGGCTCCCAAAATCCCACTTGATTTTTACATCAGCAGAGAGCAATTTGAGGTTAATCACACTGTTTTTAATTAAGTTAAAATATGTACAACACTTTTGCCAGTATAAGCACCTCTATTGTGGCCAACCATGATTATGACAGGAAGTTTCTAATTAACTATACTTTGGGGGTGGGGGGAGGCAGCCATATGAAACAAAAGAAAAAAATCTTATTAGGCAAAATTAAAAAAAAAACTGTGAAGGTTTTCAAGTTCTCCAGAATACTGAAGAGGGAAACTTCCCAGTTCAAATTAACTAGGAAACAATGCTTAAGGAGAGTCTTCTCAGTTTAATTGCTGCTTACATGAAAAGACTGTATGTGTAAGCAAAAGGTTTGTGTGTATCTTGGCTTAATACATGACTATTACTCAAGTTACAAAAATTAATCCAGCAATTAAAAAACCCATAATTATTCTTGTAATTTATATGCTTTAACAATGATAGATGGCTCACATTATATTTTTCAATCATCAGCTGATCAGATTTGGGGTTGGGACAACAAATGACATTTCTGGGTTCCATCCCTGGCCTGGCTCTCACTCACAAAAGCAATTAACAGCTGGTAGTTTAGACAGCTCATGTCTACTAGATGGAAACCAGAGGCAAAGGCTGAGCAAGATCAAAAGGGTATCTTTTATCGAGTCTTGTGTTACTATTAGCAATCTGAATCACTACAGCAAGCCAATTTTCATGCTTGTTTTTAAGTTTGGTAGAAAGTCACAAGTGGAAAAATTAAGTAAAGAACACTGGTTAGCCACAAAACTGGACACACCTGGCTGCATAACCACCAAACGAAACTGACTTCATTAGTTCTAGGGGCAGCAGAGTAAAATTTATATATGAAATGTGCCTGCACCAGTAGAACTGCTGAGGCCAAAGGCTTTCTTTCTGTTTTTACAGCTGTGTCAAGTTGTGGTTCCCATTCTTGCCAACAATCAAGAGTGCTGAAAGAGCCCAGGTTAAAGGATCCCAAAACTTTGCAGCTGAGATTCAAATTGTAACAATTTAACAACTAATCTATGAATTAATATGCCATTTAAAACTGGTATAAGCATGCGTTTGAAGTGAAAACATAGTCGGTTGTATTAGCTCAAGCCATGATGTCTTTATGTCTGTATGTAATGCCAGATGGCACATTCTAACACTAAACAGAATCAGATCAGAAGTTAATTTTACCAGATCAGAAGTTAATTTTAATTTTCTTCATTACCTATGCAATTTTACTTGCTTCCCCAAAATATCTGTTTCATTTTTAAAGCAGAATTACCTTTCAATAGAAGTCTACTTAATTGTCAGCCTTTAACAAGCTCTGAATAAAGCCTGTATCTAAAGAGGGTTTCCTTATATTAGTATATCTCAGCTTCCCTATATCTGTCATTTACACTACCAGCCTTATCATCAATGACTACAAAATTATTTGCTGCTTATTTATTTGTTGTTATTAACTGACCCCAAATCAACCCCAATTTTATGGTGACCCTGTTTGTGAGATGTCTCCAAGATCCCCTGTGCTCTACTGCTCTGCTCAGTTCCTGCAAATTCAATTTGCTCAAGGTCCAGCAAATTCCTCACTTGCCTGGAAGACAATTTCATTGTCCAAAAGGTGGAAGAGGCAACAAGGGAGTCAGCTATTTTGGATCTGATCTTAACCAATAGGGATGACCTAGTTAATGGGGTACAAGTGGTTGGATCCTTAGGTGGGAGTGATCATGTTCTCCTGGAGTTTGTTATACAGTGGAAAGGAGAAGCCAGGCATAGTCAGAAACGCATTCTAGACTTTAGGAAAGCTGATTTTAGTAAACTTAGAGAAATACTGGGGGTGATACTAAAAGAGAAGGGAGTTCAAGATGGATGAGAGTTCCTCAAAAGGGAGATACTGAAGGCACAATTTCTAACAGTTCCATTCAGGAAGAAAAATGGGAGATGTCTGAAGAAAGCAAGATGGATGATTAAGGAACTTTCAACTGAGTTAAATTTTAAATGGAACATGTATAAGAAATGGAAAAATGGGGAAATCACCAAAGAGGAATTCAAACAAATAGCCAGCACATGTAGGGATAAAGTCAGAAAAGCTGAAGCGCAGAATGAACTCAGGCTTGCTAGAGAGGTTAAGAACAAGAAAAAGGGCTTTTTTGTGTACGTCCACAGCAAAAGGAAGAAGAAGGAATTGGAAGGGCCACTGTGTGGTGAAGATGGCAAAATGCTAACAGGGGACAGAGAAAAGACAGAATTACTCAACATCTTCTTTGCTTCAGTCTTCTCAGAAAAGGCAAAGGGTGTTCAATCTGAGGACAATGGAGCAGAGGACAGAATAGGAGAATTTCAGCACAGAATAAGTAAAGAGATAGTACAGAAATACCTGGTTAATCTAAATGAATACAAGTCTCCGGGACCAGATGAACTACATCCAAGGGTATTAAAAGAACTGGCAAATGTAATATCGGAACCATTGGCAATAATCTTTGAGAACTTCTGGAGAACAGGAGAAGTCCCAGCAGACTGGAGGAGAGCAAATATTGTCTCCCATCTTCAAAAAGGGGAAAAAAGAGGATCCCAACAATTATCATCTAGTTAGTCTGACATCAATTTCAGGAAAGATTCTGGAGCAGATCATTAAACAGAGAGTCTGTGAATATCTAGAAAATAATTCCGTAATCACAAAAAGTCAACATGGGTTTCAGAGAAACAAGTCATGCCAGACAAATCGGATCTCTCTCTCTCTCTTTTTGTTTTATAAAATTACCAGCTTGGTAGATGAAGGGAATGCTGTGGATATAATATATCTTGATTTCAGTAAGGCCTTTGATAAGGTTCCCCATGACATTCTTGCAAACAAGATTATAAAATGTGGGCTAGACAAGTTAAATGTTACATGGATTTGTAACTGGTTGACTGGCTGCACCCAAACGGTGCTCAACAGTGGTTCCTTTTCATCCTGGAGAGAAGTGACCAGTGGGGTCCCACAGGGCTCTGTCCTGGGCCCAGTGCTATTCAATATCTTTATTAATGACTTGGATGACAGTATTGGTGGCATAGTTATCAAATTTGCAGATGACACCAAATTAGGAGGAGTAGCTAATACCCCAGAGGACAGGATCAAAATTCAAAATGACCTGAATAGACTAGAAAACTGGGCCAAAGCTAACAAAATGAAATTCAACAAAGAGAAATGTAAGGTTCTGCATTTAGGGCGGAAAAATGAAATGCACAGATATAGGATGGGGGACACCTGGCTGAACGAGACAACAAGTGAAAGGGATGTAGGAGTCCAGGTAGACCACAAGTTGAACATGAGTCAACAGTGCGATGCAGCAGCTAAAAAGGCCAATGCAATTTTAGGTCGCATCAATAGAAGTATAGTGTCTAGATCAAGGGAAGTAACAGTGCCACTCTATTCTGCTTTGGTCAGGCCCCACCTGGAATACTGTGTCCAGTTCTGGGCACCACAATTCAAAAAGGATGTGGAGAAACTGGAGCGTCTCCAAAGGAGGGCGACCAAAACGGTGAAGGGTCTGGAAACAAAATGCCCTATGAGGAATGACTTAGGCGATGTTTAGCCTTGAGAAGAGAAGGTTAAGAGGTGATATGATATCCCTGTTTAAATATCTGAAGGGATGTCATATTGAGGAGAGAACGAGCTTGCTTTCTGCTGGTCCAGAGAACAGGACTCGGAACAATGGATGCAAGCTACAGGAAAAGAGATTCCACCTCAACATTAGGAGGAACTTCCTGACAGTAAGGGCTGTTCAATAATGGAACACACTCCCTTGGAGTGTGGTGGAATCTTCTTCCTTGGAGGTCTTTAAGCAGAGGCTGGATGGCCATCTGTCAGGGATGCTTTGATTTCATAGTTCCTGCATGGCAGAGGGTTGGACTGGATTGCCCTTGTGGTACTTCACTCAGAAAGAAACAATTTACTGATAACTTCTTATTAATATTTCTTAGAATCCTAAACCTTAAAAATAATTGGAACTTCCTAATAAATGTAGTTAGATCCCTTCTGGTTTATAGGTGGGTAGTTAAGTGGTTTTCATCTGACATGGTTTTAAACATCTTTATTTAAAATTGAAAAGTTCACTTCTCTGCCAGCACTGGTTGTAAATCTAATTGTTTTTAATGTCTGTATTGTTCTATTGGTCAATTAGTGAAACTTATTGTAAAAATTTAAAAATACACTTACACTAAGTTTATATAGCAATAGATTACAATGCAAAAGTACGCAAGTCACAATTAGATAATATCATTCTTAGGTAAAAAGCAGGATTAACAAAAATAAAAGTTCTATTTAATGATGGAGTGGTGAAAAAAATTCAACATCTAATTTATGATGGACAAATTTCCCTGTTTAAATATTTGCAGGTACATCATATAGTAAATGTGTAAACCTACAGCGCTATATAAATAAAGGTTAATAATAATAACAATAACAACAACAACAATAATAATAGTAAATCAGTTGAAAATAGTTCCCTAAGACAATGAATGGAATTTGAGAAGTTACTTTTTAGGAAAGAAGTAATGAGTACTTTGTAGAAGTTATTAAGAAAAATGGGGCAACGCTTAATAAATAATATAATATAATATATAGGTAAATGATTTTCAAAAATATTCATCTTTTGACAATGTGAAATGAATTTGCACACCAACACTTTGACTGAAATCCCCCTTGCCATCTGCTTTTCCCCATACAACACCCTGCTGCCTCCTCATTGCCCCCCTGGATCTTTCCACACACACCCAGTTGGAGGGTACTGCCCACTTTGGGAATCACTGCTCTATAGAGCTGTAAACTTTTCATCTATAAACCTATAAACCTAATTAATTATTTTTATTTCTCAGAATAAGAAAAGATATAGACACAGTCTCACACACCCCTTGGATCTTAATATTATTTAAATCCATAAAAAGGCATGAGGAGGTTACATAACAGTTGAGATAGAAGAACTGAATATTTTATAAAATAATATTCCCTGGTAATGATATATGAATCTGTTAGAGCTCTAAGATTTTTGGCTCTCTAAGCACAATAACATATCTTTCAATTCTCAGATATTCTCAGTTATAAATATCTAAGAAGACTGGCATTTTAAAGACAAAGCAATCCTTATCCCTTCCCTGTAAATCAAGTTGGACTGTTACAGAACATTTACACCTCTTCTTTAAAAACAAAACAAAACAAAACAAAAAAACTCTCCAAGGGCTGCAAAGACTGCCCAAAATACCCTCAAATGGAGGGAGGGGGACTGATTTTGATTTTTTTTAAAAAATGCTGAAAAGTGCAAATTTTGTCCTGAAGCCTTCCAAAAAAGGTAATTCATCCTTTTGTTGTCAGAAAAAAGGCAGCCCAGAGCAGTTGGGGGCTGTAAAACAGCCTAGGGGGCCACTTGAAACACCACAGTCACATTTTACAGCAGGAGTAGGCAAATGCTCAAATGCCATTTAATCTAGAAAGGTCAGGCACTTGCAAAGAACTAGTTCACAGAGGCATAACTAGTGAGGGGCAGCAAATCATGGGTCATTTGACTAACACCTGGCTTTACTTTGTACTTTATTTGAGATACAGTGGTCTCCCGGCTTACGAATCCCCCAGGTTACAAAAACCCTGGGATCCGAAGCCGGCGGGACCGCTACTGTATCCCCCGGGATCCGAAAGATCCCCCGGGATACAGAAAAAAAAAACGCGCGGCCCCTTTAAATCGGCTGCGCGGTCCGTTCGCGAAAGCGGTCCCCCGGGAAACGAAAGCTTCCGGGTTACGAAGGTAATCCCGGAACGGATTACCTTTGTAACCCAGGGGACGACTGTACATCCTTTCTTGGTTTCCTGATGCCTGCTACTCTGGTACTACATCTGAAGAATATGTGAATAATTACATAATAATTGCAGTTATTCCAAAGTGAAGCAAGAGGCTTATATTCAACCTAAGATAAACAGATAGACAGCTCTATTTGTGTACAGGAACAGACCAGTGGGAACACCATCTTTTCACTCCCTGTCACTGTTCTGAATTTATTAAATACCTGTAGTAAACTTGTAGATGCAACCTTGGTCATAGTAGGCTCCATCTGAGCTTTAACACACTAGCTTTTTGACACAGTAAAACAATATGATAACTGAGTGATAAATAAATCTGTACTAAACAAAGACTACTCACCCCCATGACCTTCCCACGCTGCTCCACATCCTCCCACATTGAGTGAACTATATAGCGACACATGTATTTTCCTGCTCGGCCCTCTTGCTTCATTCGTACTAAGCACATCCTATAGAAGAGGTAAGGAAACATTTAAAATTCTGGAAATCTTGAGTTTAAGAGTATAAACTTGGAAAACTGCAAAGTGAGATGAATGAGATACAGCTTGTATATGCCATAGTTACATACAGCAGGCTTGTGACTGATCATGACATGAACTTCCACTGCTTTAGTTTAGCTGTATTCTCACTACTATGGCTATATTACTACAATTGCTGAAATAATAAGAGAGAAGAAAATAATTGGAAGCTAACAGCACATTCTTGTCTATCTTTATCAGAAACTCTACTGGTGTTAATGGAGCTTGCTCCTAAGTAAATGTGAATTACACTGCAGCAGGTCTGCATGAATGCTCCTCTAACAACACCTAAACAGAGAACAGCAACATTTTGACAAAATGCAGGCTTGTGACTAACATTGCCATAATTTTTTTCCTGTGATTTATAACATCTTTGCTTGAAGAAGAAGACAGTGAGCTTTGAAAGCTTGCAACAGGTATTTTGTGCATTTTGATTGGCTAATAAAGGCATCACTGTTTTGTGGATTTTGGATGCTCTACTGCTTTGCCCGGCAACACAGCATATCCCTGGAAATGTTTAAAGCAGACATAGATATCTACAGCATTAAGCTGCTGGACTGGCAAAAAGAAAATGCACAGAGTTAACAAATACCACTGTTATACCAAGCTAGAAACAAAAAATAATTCCAATTAAAGAAAGTGCTGATAACCAAAAACTTGCTAAAATCCCAAAATCAGTATATAAAAAGGTGTTCACATATTTATTTGGAATATGATGTTAAGACTATTTTGAAGAATTTCTGCATGTGATAGGAAATTGAGAAATATAATTAAGCAGGTAATTGGGCACTGACAGGAGATAACCTGATCATGGATGGCTCAACTGCATGCAGAGAATAAATGGAAGCTAAAAGGAACAGGTATTTGCTCTACTTGGTTGTTTTGTCAATTTCACATATTTTCAAAGTTCTTTCCATGTGGACTAGGAACTTTGGAAAAACTGTCAGTTGCATATACCAGATAGCAACAATAAAAATGTCTTGAGGAGGGTTATGCTTGCCTCTACTCAGTCAAGATTTAGCTCTCCACTAAAAAAAATGAGGGTGCTAATACTACTTCTTGTGCTCTCTTTTCCTTACTTACATACAGTGTATCTAACACATAACTTAAAGGGGCATCTGTAGAAACTACAAATATCACATTGTTTTGCTCCTCTACAGCTTTCTGAAAAAGTGGTGTTGGAGAACATCAGTGGGAAGTGGCCTTTATGTTTGTTTATTTATTCTTGTGAAACTTTTAAAAGTATAGTGTGCCCACAAGGGTTTGTATTAATAATGTCAAAAGGATCCAAGATGACACAAAGGATTATAAGCCATCAGTGATGGAGTTAAGAACCAATGTTTTTCAGAGTGTACTTAGTCCAATTCTTGAAAGGGCACTGTGTATTTGGATGTATAGTGCTGTCACAAAGTAGTTTAGCAGCACCCTGAGTGAGGTCATGGAATCTGGAACTTATTTTTTAAAAAACAGTACTTCGTTTACAACGACTGCCACTTGAGGTTAAAATGAGAGATTTTCTTAGATTTTCTAACTAGATCAACACAGCTGCAAAACCTTTTATGGTTTTACCATAAGGCCATGTTTTAATATTCAATTATTCAACTGCCTAGTTATCTTTGATTACTGAGAATTTTTTTGCTTTAGAGACTTATTAATTTCTGGGGCAAAGGCATTATTTTAAAATTATATTTTAAAAACTTTTCCAGAGAGGCTTGCTTCTATTTCATTATTATTACTGTACACTTCTTTTATTTTTAATATAATTTATCTTTCCTAAATATAAACAGCAATGTTTATGCATCTTGTCCATCATAAATAATATTCCCATTTGATTTATTGGTGGAGTCTCTTTCTGGTGAAACATTACTGCCTTTAATACATTTATAACTCTCCCTTCCTCTACAATCAAAATCAAAACTTACATGCAGTTGTCAAGGCAATGACAAGAAATAAACCTCCTTAGCTTTAGTAAGAGTGCTGCATCTTTGTTTTCAAAACAGGTTACATTCTTTATGCTTAATACTTACAACCTTAATCTTTTTTTGTTTAAAATATTGTGCACTGTTCCTTTCCTTTCTTTCAATGTTGCCTAATCTCTTAGCCAAGAAAGATAATAGTACATGTAAATAATCAACAGACTTCTATTTTGCAACTAATTTTATTTATTACATGTTTCTAAATTTAAAAATTATTTGAAGTCCACTCTGTCATAACATACAGTCAAAACGATTGAGTTTTCTGTCTAAAACTATTCTAAAACTAAAACTATTTTTTACAATAATTTCAGCAGATGTATAACCATACATAGAATGCAACTAATACTGAATACAGTACCTGTACTTATATATTCTTCATAGCTAACATATTTATTAATTCTATAGAAATTGCAAAGCGTGGAGGTAGGAATGCATTTATGTATAGGAGAAACATTCTCTGATATCTTCTTGTGACTTCTTTGCATCATAGCAAAAAATGTGTTGTTACTTGAACTGTACTAACTGGTTGCCTGTATAATAATTTATTTGTATTCACTGGCATTTTCCTGCCTCATAATTTCAGTTTTTACTCCACCATCCATATTTTTTCACTAGTGATGTTTACTACACTTTTTTTTTCTTATCCTTTCTTTGTACCAACTGCATCCGTTCCTGGAAAAGTTGGATCTGGCCATGGTGGTACATGCCCTGGTTACATTCCGTTTGGATTACTGTAATATGCTCAAAGTGGGGCTGCCTTTGAAAAGTGTTCAGAAACTTCGGTTTACTCAAAGAGCTGCTATCAGGTTGTTAACTGGAGGTAGCTACAGGGAACACACAGTTCCCTTGCTTCAACACCATCATCTGTTGATAGTAAGGGCTGTTCGACAGTGGAACACACTCCCTCGGAGTGTAGTGGAGTCTCTTTCCTTTGCAGTCTTTAAACAGAGGCTGGATGGCCATCTATTGGGGATGTTTTGATTGTGATTTCCTGCATGGCAGGGGGTTGGACTGGATGGCCCTTGTGGTCTCTCTGATTCTATGCTAGTCTGTATGCTAGCTAACTTTATGATTCTATGTTAGTCTGTTTCCGGACACAATTCAATGTGCTAGTTTTGATCTATAAAGATCTATAAAGTTTTAAGTTTGATCTATAAAGTTCAGAGGCCTGGCAACACCATTGGGACTGGCCTCAAGCTGAAGTGCCCTCTCTCCATGGCAACACCATCTGGCCAAGGAGGGAGTGAAAGGACTGGCCATACTCCATTAGGCCTGGCCTCAAGTTGAAGAGCCTCCTTCCTGACAACATGATCTGGCCAAGGAGGGAGTGATAGCAAAAGGAGAGGCCTAGCAACATGATCGGGACTGGCCTAAAGTTGAAGAGCGCTCCTTCCTAACAACACCATCTGGCCTAGGAGGGAGTGAAAGGACTGGCCAAACTCCATCGGGCCTGGCCTCAAGTTGAAGAGCCCTCCCTCCTGACAACACCATTTGGCCAAGGAGGGAGTGAAAGGACAGGCCAAACGCCATTGGGCCTGTTCTGGATTAAGAACCAGAGCCCTCCTTCCAGTCCATCTGCCTTGGTCCAGGCGTCAGAGGGAGAGAAGAACTGCTAGACCTGATCCCCTTTCCCGCCACCTTTCCCTTCTCCTTTTGTGTCGTGTCTTTTCAGATTGTAAGCCTGAGGGCAGGGAACCGTCTAAATAAATATAATAATTGTAAGCCACTCTGACAGCTTTTAGGGCTGAAGAGATGGATATTAATATAATATAATATAATATTCGGCTTGGATTCAGGTTATTTGAAGGACCATATCTCCCTTCATGAGCCAAGATCATCCAGAGAGGTCCTTCTCTTTATCCCATCACTTTCTCAGGTTCATTTGGTGGGTACAAAGGAGCAGGCCTTCTCAGTGGCTGCTCCCAGGCTCTAAAACTCCCTTCCTAAAGGGGACAGGATGGCCTCACCAGTTCTCCTTTCGGCAGCAGGTAAAAACATTTTTGTGTCGTCAGGCTTTTTCAAACTGATAGCAGGTTGGGCTTTTAAATGCTGCACAATTCAGATGTCAAGGTTTGTACATAGTTTTAAATACATTTTAATATTTTTAATGTGTAATTTTTAAAATTTAATTATTTTTTTAAGGTTTTTATATTTATACTTTGTAATGGTTTTATGTTTTTAAAAAATTTGTACTGTTTTTATTTGGCTATTAGCCACGAATTCCTATATTGGGAGAAAGGTAGGATATAAATAAACATAAATATAAATGTCACTTGAATGCTCTAAGATACCATTTTTGATTTTCAATTTTAGAACAGGTTTCATCATAAATCAGAAATGTCATCAAGGCCCACTTTTATTGTTGCTTAATGCTTACAGTCAGGAAAACAAATCTCCAAATACAAAGATTTGATTGCTTTCTTCTTCAAGGTGACAGCTTGAAATAACAGCAGCAACAACAAAAACATTGAAAATGTTATTCCACAACAGATAACTGTTGCAAAGAGTTTGGATTATTCTCTCAGAAAAGTTGACACACGCCATGAAATCTTCAAAAGGTTTCATTAGTACCTTCCCCTAGAAATTGTTTCCATTCAGAGATTAAATAATCAGGAAGGCACATGATTCTAAACTGCCACTACAGCAAAGGGTCTTCTGGAAGGGCACTTTGAATGCTGAACTTCACCTTTCTGAAATAAATCCACCACTGTCTTTATACATCTCTGGAGATATCACTCTGGCATACTGAGATACTATGCTTGCTATGTAATACACACTGACTGTATACTTATGTTTGAAAAACTGTTATTGAGTTTGGAAAAAAAAGTCCTGGGTTCAGTCTCTCACCATTCCCCCATATTATAGTCACTGGAGATGCAAGAAGCCATTTCTCATTGCTGTTTTCTAGAACGGGCCCTATAGATTCCAGAGACCAGAACACTGAAACAAAGTGCCCTCAGTTCCCATCTCTAACTCAAAAGATGCTGAAAGAAGCAAAAGCCAACAATGTTGCACAAACATCCCATCTCTCTCCTGACAAAGTTCAGGAAGGTAAAAATGACCAAGGCCTTCCAAAACCAAATCTGAACCTGTATTAATATGCATCCAGATAATCAGTATTACCCAAAGGTGCCTGTAATGTACTACCAGAACTCTGAAGGATTAACAACATGCCAGGAGTTGGCACATACCATGGTGTCCAAAGTGGGTTTCTTTAGGAGTGGGCCATGCCACTGCTTCTTCAAAGCCAGAAGGGACTGCTCCCTCACACAAAAAGTATTTACTACAACATGACAACTCAACCATATGCCTTTGACTAGCTTTAATTGGCCATGAATGTGTCATCTTCATCTTTAGACAAAAGTACAATCTGAAATGTAAATGCATGTAGCTCAGAATAATTGTGCAAATGACTAATTTAAACTATCCCTGATGTTTGTAATTAACGGCAAAGATGTTAAGAAATATTTAGAAAACATTAAATATTTACTTTTTGCTGCTTTCAACTGCTAAGATTAGTATCTACATAGCTAAGCCTAAATCCAACTTTAGTCCGAACCAGGGTAAACCCAAGGTGTCAATGAGAACTTTGTGAGACAACATTATGTCTATTGAGTCAACAGATCTTTTTAGTTGGGACTAACAATTGGATTTTGGCCCTCTATATGAACAATTCTGCTAGTTGAACAGCAGCAAATAAGAACCAGAAACCATCATTCAACATGGGCTGGGGCAGGACAGGATCAATACCTTACAAATGAATATGCTTTCACAGTTGTCTATTTTTAAAAATTATTTTATTGTTGCTGTTCTCACTTTCCACTTCAAGAAATAGTCTCAAAGCAACTTGAAGTGTGTGCATAGAGGAATACAGAGTTTCAATATTATTATTTTTAAAAATATAATCCATGGTTAACATTATAAATAATAATACATGTCATTTAATATAATCTATAAAACAATAGCAGAAGTGTTCACACACAAAACACAAATCACTTCTTCAATCTAGATGGATAACACAAGCATAGTCTACATCAGTCAGGCCATAATTAATATCCAAATGCCTGGGAAAATAATTACACTTTACCTGACACTGGATATCAACATACAAACTGAGCAGAGCATTTCAAGAATGCTGATAGAACTCAAAAAGTGGAAACTGACACTTTTTAATTTCTCTTGGAGAAAGCACTGAAAGAAGTACCTCTGATTCTGTTATCAGATATTGGGATGATTCATATGTAGGAGGTGGAGTTTATACTGGGTTTTGAAGTCATTTAAGGTTGTATAAGTTTAAAACAGCTCTTTGAGTCTGGCCCTGAAATTAACAGGCTGAAATTAATCAGTAATTATAAGACAGAAGTGGAGCCTAGATATTCACATTACTGAACCCCATTCAACAGCCTGACCAATGAATTCTGCACTAGCCACAGTTTCTGAATTATATTTAGGCAATCCAAAGTACAAGACATGCCATTCTGCGAGCCTCGGCTCATTAGTTCTTATCCAGTCAATTACCAAGAGCAAATACTGGTTGAGCACATCCAGCATCACATCTGCTTGAGATCTGCTCAAGATGAAATAATAATAACAAGAACAATAATAACAATGAAGTGGAAAAGGATCACACAAGAAAAGGCTAAGGCTCTACTGGTGCATAGTTCCTCTATCGAGATGGGAGGAATGCACCTGGATGCCTTCATACTCCACCTGAATGAGTGGAAGCATGATTTGGGGATCCCCCTGGATCTGTTGTTTGTTATTAGAGCACAAATGGCCTCTGTAACACAGAGGGCCTTCTACCAACTTTAGCCATGCTGCAACCCTTGGAATTGGGCAACCTTGCATTGATGATCTATAGTCTTGAAGCCTCTGGGTTGAATTACACATTTTAATAAGGGATATTATTAAATGCAACAGACCAAAACATCACACATCATCAAAATAGAGTCCATAATTCATTTTGTAACTCTGAAGTAAATTGGGGGAGAATGGGGGAAAGAGATATGAAGAGTCTAGCATAAATACAAACTGAGTCAAGTAGTTACTCTTTTTTCAGTTATATTCTTTGGTTTCCTGAGTTGCTATATTGGTAAAACAAATCTAGTACTATTAGCTTCCAAAAGGTGGGCAATTAGAAGAAATAATTTCCTTCCTTCTGCACCACTGTTACACCACTTTGACCTTTTCAAACACAAAACTTTAGATGAAAACTTTAAATGAAAAATTGATTTTGCTGAATTATTTTTCTTGGCTAGTTATTTAACACAAGAAGGAAAAGCTTACTTTTTGAGGTGTTAAATATTCTGCATGTAACCAAACTGGAGTTCACTTAATCTGTAGGTACATTTTAGAGGTACAAATGTAAATGTCAATGGTGTAATTTGTTAAAGGCTTCTGACAACCAGCAAGTAAAATCACCATACATTATCACAGCTTAAACCACTTTTTACGTAAATGTGAGTTTTTCCTAAAACAGCTAAATAAAAGACCTTTCCATTCAGACTGAATGAAGCTTTTAAAGATACTCAGTGCCATATCCTTCCCACTACTAGACTTTAAAAACTACCACAAATATTACACTTCTTTGACCTTTGATTCTAAAGTTGCTCAGCCGTTAATATGATGAGATTCACTAGTTTTGTTATCAAAAGTGACAGCCTTCTCTTTCAGTTAAAATGGAAGGTGAAGCATGCAAATACACACACACACACACACACACACACACACACTTTTTGAGTTTTACTTACCATACATGAAGCTGTGCTACTAAAAACCAAGAGTTCAATGTGTCAGGCATCTGAAATCCTTTAAAAAATGAATTATAAACATTTTCCAATATTTGATTATGTTAACCATTTTTTTTAAATTTAAGTAAATTAATTGGCTGAAGTCCAGACCCCACCTCTCCAATAGTACAAGCAGAAAGAGTTGTAGATGTGGATGAAGCACACACATAGTTATTATTTTCTTCTAGTGACAACCCTGACACATCATATGGGTTATAAACCTTAGAAAGAGTTGTTGGAAAAATTTCCACTAGAAGGCGAAGTTTAAAAGCCCCCTGGTTCTAAAAGAACAATATGCACAGTACTTTGGATACCACCCACTGTTGTACAGTACATTAAAAGAACTACTTAAAAATACATCTGAGGACTCAAAATAAAGTGCTCTCCTGCAAGTTTAAACATAAATGACTACTAATACAAGACTAATAGTCTGTAAATGGCTGCTTCTAATGAAACGTTAATGAAAAGTTTTCTCTTTACAAAGTGATGCTCTCTTTAATTGTTACACAGAGCACATTTCAACCCTGAAATGTGTTTAATAGTACTATCCCAAAATATTACTCATATTGCTAGAACCTAATGAATGCCAAGGTTAAGTATTTGGTTCTCTGACTGTTTAGTCTTCTGTTCTTAGATTCAGTGCCTGCAATGTATACAACACTAGGGTCCTAGAAGAACCACGTACTTGCTAGTTACTATTGTAAGAAACAAACCCACCACAGACTGAGATGGCATCAGCTGTCACTGTCGCTGCACTGTTGTAAAAAATATCCCTCCATGGCACAGGTTTATTACAGGATTCTTGGGGGGAAGAATGAGATGAGGAATGTTTGGGGTTGCCAGTTACCAATTAGCTTTTGAATCACATGAAGTTAATTTAATAGCAGCAAGGAAATTCATTGTGGTGGGGTGGGGTTGGGAAAATTAGGCAAGTGTGGTTCTGACCCCATTTGCCTAGACATAATACATAATACTGCTTTAACTGTACAAACCTCTATTGGACAAGTTTGTAAACATTTTAACCAATTTTCAAGAACAGCTACCAGAACAAATATCAACAGTTGAAGAAGTTAGCACTTTTACCGCAATGATTTAAAAGTTAATACAATAAAACCACCTCATAACAAATGAAAATCATATTAGCAAGATGTTATGCTACTTCTGCTATTTGGATACTCCTCCAACAGACCAACATATAAACCTGAATTCTTCTACTAACTGAAATAATCTTCTAAAAGCTGCAATCCCAAACCCAGATACTGAGAACAAAATCCCAAAGTGGGATTTACTTCTGAGCAATTATGCAAAAGACTTCATTATGACAAGGCTCTAAGTACAGTACTATATTTGCTGTCTTTCCTATGCAGAAATGTGTGTATATTCAGCAGGCACACATAAAATGCCTTTACTTTACTGTATGTAAGTAAAATTTCTTGTTATGAAAAAATAAAAGAATGAACAAAACGCATCTGAATTGCTGGTCTATTGCAACAATTCCATTTATTTCACAGAATTGAAAGGGACCTGGGAAGGAGACTGGAGGAGAGTGAGAAAAGATGGGGGGGGGGGGGGGGAGATGAGAGAGGAAGAAGACAAGCAAGGCTATTTTGATGCCATTGCTGAAACCAGCTGCTTTTAGCCTTCTTTCACTGTCAATAGCAGTAGCCTTTCCAACAGTTTCTATCTGGCTAGTCATTATTTTAAAAAAATGTAATGTGAACCGTTCTTTTTTGGCTAAAGAGCAGAATGTAAATGCTTCATAAAAATAACAATACAATTGGCCTTCCTTATCCACAGATTTTTTTATCCACGGATTTGAGCATACACGGCTTAAAAATATTCCCCAAAAGTATAAATTCCAAATAGCAAACCTTGATATTCAGTTTTATATATGGCACAACAAAAATGTTGTGCCATTATATTTAATGGGACTTGAGCATCCCGTGATTTTGTTATCCATGCAGGGTCCTGGAACCAAACCTCAGCGGATAATAACGGCCAACTGTACATTTGTTACAGCCATTGACCATAAGAAAGCAACAATATTACTCTTCTGTTTTCATCCACATTTATGCAATGGTCCTGTAGGACTCCAGTAGGACTCCATCTTGTTTCTAATTCACATCCACTTGAAACCAGTGACAAAGGTATTTTTAAAAAAACCTTAAATGTGCTTAAATTTAAGCTCTAATGATTAATCTCATTAAAAAAGCAATCTCATGCGTAATTACTTGCACAGTACAAAAATCTTCTTTTGACTAAATATATAAAAATATAATTGCAAAGGTTTTGCTCATCAATTGTACATTAATAACAAGTATAAATAAATAATGATAATTAAAGGGAAATACAGACTGGCAGTTTCCACAGGCCTCCGTGAGTGGTAGGGGTCAAGAAGGGCCGGGCATCCACATGCACCCAGTCCTTCTTCCTTCCCCAGAGCGCCATCTTGGCATGCACCCTTTTATATGGGGCGTGCCATGATGACTTCCCTTGTGTGCAGCACCCAAATGGCACTACACACAAGGGATGTCATCATGGTGTGCAAGCACGCCAATGCTACCCCTTCTGTGGTGCAAAAAGAAGCCCCTTTTTGGGCAGGCCGTGGGATGTGGTTGAAAGGGGCAGAAAGGGGCAACATCTCACCACCCCTTTCTGCCAATCTGTCCAGCCCCTAAGTTTTCATACTTGATGGAATGTGATTTAAAGAAAATGTTACTAGAAATGAATAGTCACTTTTTTAAATGGGCAAAGTGTTGCTGGATTTTTTTCACAGTCACTATGAAACAAATGTCCTAAGTGTAAATATACAGTTAGGAAGAAAGAAGCAATATCTGATTATTAAACTCACAATGCTATAAGCTATTTTACTCCTACCATAACCTAAGGTGGAGATATAAAAGGCGGGAACAGGGCAGGAAAGATGGAAAACTTACTGTTAAAGAATTCCTCATAATCTGTTTTCTCCACACAACATGTGTACATGCGCAGTGCTGCTATTTTAATTTTCTAGAGAGGGAAAAAAGTTACGTTTAATGCTCACAACATATTTTAATAGCACTATTGTCTTCAATCACACAAACATCTATAATATCTGTTTAGGGGCTATGACTGAATACTAATAAAATAGTCTAGTTATCTTAAAATTTATAAAAAAAATATTGTGCAGACAGTTTTTATTCTTTTGCAATGTTCACAACTGTGATTTGTGTTGATTGCTATCTAATATGATGCATCTCTTCTCACCAAAACATCTTACTTGAGAAATAATGATGACCAAATATTCAGTTTAAAATAGCTTAGCTACTAAATCCTGTTTTTACTCAAATACTGCATTCTCACATGTGTTTAATTTCTGCAGATATTAGTTTCCCACAGTTAAACTGACTGACTGTCATTATTTAGTGGGATTAGAAATGTATGTTATTCAGCCTTCACTGGGTTATAGCTTCCTTTTTGACCCCTGAAATTATGGCTACTTTATACCAAAAAATTTTGGTGGTAAAGATTATGGTAACATATTCACTAGTTTTCAGGTTCTCTTATCTTCCTTATATGTAAAGATATATAATTAAATACAAAAATCAGAATTATCCATGTCATAGTATTATCAATTTTTCATGTATAGTTGTGAAAGCAGGACAATAAGAAAGCTGACAGTAAGAAAATCAGTTCATTTAAAATATGGTACTAGAGGAGAATTCTACATGTACCACAGACTGTCATAATAAAATGAACAGGTCCTAGAATAAACCAGGCCTTAATTCTCCCTACAAGCCAAAATAACTAAACCAAAATCATCATACATTGGACATATCATAAGACAACATGAATGATTAGAAAAGACAATAATGCGCGGTAAAGTGGAATGCAGTAGGAAAAGAGGAAGACCACACAACAGGTGGATTGATTTACCAAGGAAGCCATAAACCTGATTACACAAGACCTGAGCAGAGCAGTTGATATCCAGGACTCCTGGAGGTCTTTCATGCACAGAATTGCCATAAACGGAAGTTGCCTTGCAGGCCAGTAACAGCAACAAATCTCCATTTCTAACAACTCCCCTTGAACAGACCAGTTTATCAAGAAGTGTAAAGAGTTTGCAAAATTGTAGATAATATAGTGAACTCTAAAATATTAACAAACAAACAAAACAAAACAAACAGCTTCATTTATTTACCACTTCATACCATCTAATCAGTGTCTAAGCGGTTTACAACTGTAAGCTACTTACAACTGTAAGCGGTTTAAAACTGTAAGCTACTTTGTGTAAACAACACAAAGAACAGACCTGGGAACTTGCAAGAGAGTAATAAAAGGACTGCCACAAAGGAAACAATATGGAAACAAAAAGAGTACAGTATTTGGAAAATAAGATGAAAGATCATCAGGCTTAACAGCAAAGCAGAGAATACATGACACATGTGAATGAGGATGTACTCCATTCAGCTTCAATCTTCAGCGTGTGTGCATATGCCTGCACACACAACTGGCTGAAGATCTTCAATTTACAAGAGTAAGTGCAATTCATCTCACATGCTGCTTAAATTGCAACCGTATGATACTGCTTAGGAAATTTGTTTCAAGCAGCAAATATAACAAAGCAAAGAGAGAATAAGAAATCTCTGCCCCATTTACTTAAAATAGAAAACTCATGTCTTCACCATGGTTCTTGACTGGCATTACCTGAGGCTCCAGTCCTTTTCCATCCAATTCAAGACTTTAAAAAAATCCTCTTGTATATCACTTTGCCCCCCTATGAACATTTGCCCCACTGAACTTTTGTTGTTGTTAACTGCCCTAAAGTCAATATTGACCCATGACGACCCTATGGATGAGACATCTCCAAGACCCTCTGTCCTCCACTGCTATGCTTAATTCCTGAAAACCCATACCTGTGAGCTCTTTAATAGAGTCCATTCATCAATCATGCAGCCTTCCTCTCTTTCCACATCCCTCCATCTTTCCTAGCATTATTGTTTTTTTCCAACGAATCCTCCCTTCTCATGATGTGTCTGAAGTATGACAGCCTCAGTTTTGTCATCTTGGCTTCCAGGGAGATTTCCAGCTTGATCTAGGACCCATTTGGCTGTCCACGGGATCCTCAACACTCTTCTCCAGCACCACATCTCAAATGAATTGATTTTTTCCCTATCTTCTTTCTTAACTGTCCAGTTCTCACACCCATGCATGGTAACAGGGAATACGATGGTTTGTATGATTCTAACTTTTGTGCTCAATTGTGTATCTTTGCATTTTAGAATCTTTTCTAGTTCTTTCATAGCTGCTCTCCCCATTCTTAATTGTCTCCTGATTTCTTCTGATTTCCTGGCTGCAGTTCCTGGTCCTATAATAATAATAATTATTAGTAGTATCCCTCCTCTCCCTGTATTGGATCGAGGCGGGTAACAACAATTAAAAGCAATAAAAATCAGACAGATTGACAAATTAAAACGTAGCAAAATATTACAATTCAGATTCCCCATTTCCCTCCCACCCTAACAATAGAACTAAAATAACAATTCCCGGTAAAAATTCCAAATACAATCCATCATGAGATGGTGGGAGCAACTAGACAATAGCAGCTAGACAATAGCGGAACTCGATTACAAGGAGGTCAGCCTGGGAAGGCCCGCCAGTAAAGATCCGTCTTTATCACCTTTTTAAAAACCTCCAAAGATGTAGTATGACGGATCTCCTCAAGCAAGTCATTCCATATTTTTGGAGCGGCAGCTGAAAAGGTCCTCTGGGAGGTCGCCACCAGCCTTGTTTTCTTTGGCTGCAGTAGGTTCCTCCCAGAGGACCTGAATGTGCAGGAAGGATTGTGTGGAAGGAGGTGTTCTCTCAAGTATGCTGGACCCAAGCCATGTAGGGCTTTATAGGTAATAACCAATGCCTTATGCTGTGCCCGGAAGCTAATAGGCAGCCAATGTAGGGATTTTAAAAGAGGTGTAATAGACTCAAATTTGGAACTCCCTATAACTAATCTGGCTGCCATGTTTTGAACCAATTGCAACTTCTGAACATGCAGCTTCTCTGCATTGGTTACCCCATGCAGAGTGCATTGCAGAAATTGAGACGAGAGATTACCAATGAATGTACAACCATTTCTAGGTTCTCCCGTTCCAGGAACGGTTGTAGCTGGCATATCAGCCGAAGCTGATAACAGGCACTCCTGGCTGTCGCATCAACCTGAGATGACAGGCTAAGCGATGAGTCCAACAGTAACCCCAGGCTACGAACACAGTCCTTTAGGGGAAGTGTGACCCCGTCCAGGACTGGAGGACTTATCTCCGCACCTGGAATAGGATTGCCTATAGCGAGTACCTCCATTTTATTTGGATTCAATTTAAGTCTATTTTCCCTCATCCATTTCCCAGTAGAGAAGACCCCCACATCCTGTAGTTTGGGTTATGCTCCTCCCACTCACTACAATAGGCAGGCAGAATCATGAGACCTTCTGGTGACCCCACATGGGGTGGAGTTAACCCTGAAAGGCCAGTCTTGTCCTGCCTATCACCTCCTTCTTGGTGCCTTGGAAGCATGAAGAAATATTTAATATGGCAAGGGCTCCCAGGATTGGAGAAGGTCTTGGCTTTGCCAATGACTCTCCCTCTCCTCCAAAGCTGCCCCCCCTTTCATGGTGGGAGCACAGGAGATTTCTGCAAACAGCTTTACAGCACATGGGAGCTGTGGGAACAGATGGTGAAGCTTTCCCCTCTATGTCTCTGTTTCTCTACATCACCTCTGCCTAGCCCTTTTAGGGTCAGGGATCAGAGAGGCAGCTGTCCATAAGTTATGGAAACTTCCCTTCTCAGCATCTCTGCCCAACCCATTTAGGGCCAGGGTTCAGAGGACAGGCCAGCCAAAAGCTATGGGAAAGAGTTTCTCTGCATCACCTGTCCAGCCTGAAACAAGGCCAAGGTCAGAGAGGCAAGCCAGCCAGAAAACACAGGATAAAGGGTGAGTACCAGGGGCCCTCTCTGCAGCCAACAAGGAACCTTTCCCAGCCTGCCTACTTAAGCCCTAAGTAAAGAGAGACTAACTCTTGCTCCTGGTTCTGCCCTGGCACAGTTCCTGGGACAGCATGCCACGGAGCTGTTGCCACCATGCATTCCTTACCTGTCTCTGCAATTGTGTCTTCTCAGAAGACACCTGTCATGGCCCATAAGGGTGGAGGGGGGGTGCCTGGCTACACCCACGTGGCCAGGCGTCCTCATCCAATGGCATAGGCTTCAATAGGAGTCTTCTGAGAAGACATAATGGCAGAGGAAGTTAAGGAGTGTGCAGGGCCATACGGTGTGTCAGCTTTCACCATGGATTTTCAAGGAAACTCTGCAACAAACAGCCATATTTTGCCCCAGGCTAAGTCCCCTTTGGTCAGGATTAGGCCAGAACAGCCACATTGGGACCTGACTGGGGCTGATGATGTGCATCATCTGGACAGCACACTGTGAGGCCAAGGGGAGTACGGGCATTTTGACCCATGTGTACAGACCCTTAGAGTAGATGAAATGGAACAAACTATTAAGACAAAAAATTACCCATTTGTTGTATTTTAGTGGTCCAGTGAATCCCATTGCTTCTATTATCTTTGTGAAAGCACCTACTTTCTCTTCAGACGGCTGAAGGGAATCTTTGGCTGTAAAAATCTGTAACAAAAATAAATAAATAAATATAGTGTTTCCCATATATGAAGGCTACATTCAATTACAAGGCTATTTCACTGGCTTAAACACTTTCCCCAATTATCGCTCTATGATTAAAAGAAAGTGACTGTGGTCATGACTTCCTGTCCTGCTGGACACAGATGCAAAGTCATGTTTAACCATTGTGTATACAGTTGGCCCTCCATATCCATAGGTTTAACATCCATGGATTTGATTATTCATGAGTTTATCTGGAGGGGAGTGGGAAGAAGGGACATAAGCAAAAGAGAGAGCGAGAAAGCATGCTTCTTCCCTCTGTTATGTCCAGCCTCAGAGAAAAAGGAAGGGAAGGTGTGTAGGCAGCTGAAATAAGAGACAGGGAGGGTGAATGAGCTCCTCGGTGATTGCAGCAGTGGTGCTTGGCGGGGGGGGGGGGGGCTCCATTCCCAGTTGCCCCAGCCATCCTCCTAGGTGCCCAGGGCTGCAGGAGAAAGAGGTAGGGAGGGCAGGCGAGCACCCTGGAGATTATGGGAATGGGGCGGAGGGGGGGAACAGTAGTGCCTAGCAGAAGAGGGAAGGAATTGGCTCTATGCTCCACTGCTCACACTCGTTACTTTATCTCCACTGCGCCCAGTACCTCGACATGAGCCCTGGCGAGGGGAGAAAGAGGCAGGAAAAGTGATGAGAAGGTGCAAAAAGAGACAGAAAGAATGAGCAAGACTGCTCGGGGATCATGGCAATGATGGCACCTCATCTTCCCCGCAGTCTCTCACTGCCCCTAAGAAGGCTCCACTGAGGAATGAGGCATCACACATATTAGTGGCTTTTCCACTTTGACAGAGGTTCTGTGCCCCTAGCCCCTGTGAATGTGAAGGGCCAACTGTAAATATGAAATCTAGTATGTATAGATTTGAATAAGTGAATATTTCTTGTGATCTATGTCTATCTGTCTTAAATTTATTGCATTTACATCCAATTTTAATATTACACACATGCACAGTTATCCGGTGGTTCTGAAAACAAGAAAGGGTCTCCCCAGCAATGTAGGATAGCATATTTTTGCCTTTTTTTTTTTTTTTACCATACAGCAAGAAGTACTGGAAACAGCATTCTCCAAATCATACTATTCATGAAAATTAAACCATGTTCTTTGACATGTTTATTGTTTCTATTATTTTGAAGCCTTTTAAAAGACCCAGGAATTTTTTTTTCTGGTTTGGAGGTACATGAAAAGTGAAGAGCATGAACAACCACACAAGTGGTGGTAGACAATTCAAAGAAAGAAGGAGGAATGATGACCACATAGACCAACTGTCATTTGCAAAAACCTTTGAAAATAAACATTAAATTGGAATTAAGGTGTTTCCTTAAGCCCTGTTTAAAATATAATTGCCTACATGTTAGTTAATGTTTGCCTTGCTATTTAATTGAACAGTCTGTTTACATCTGTTTAGTGCTGAGGAAGCCAACATGACATTGGCACCCTCCAAAAAAAAAAAAAAAAAAAAGATACACATGATCAAGAATGGTATATTAAATATGAAAAAGAACATTTACTGAATCCATGGCTATATCTATGGGTATCATCATAGCTGCGAATTAAAGTCTAAACCAATGGTTCCTAAACTTTGGTCCTCCAGATGTTGTGAACTTAAGTTCCCGGAAGCCCCAGCTAGCTTGGCCAACTGTTAGGAATTCTGGGAGCCCAAGTCCAAAACATCTGGAGGACTAAATTTTGTGAACCACTGGTCTAAACCTACTATGGTGAAAAAAGCAAAAAGAAGAGTTTACAAAATATTTTTGCACAGTTCTTTAGGTGAAAACTCTTGTCAATAGTGTTCTATGCCTTCCATGTATGGATTACTACAGTATATCAGCACCTCACAAAGAATAAACAGTCTCAACAAAGATTAAATAGTTTATTACAAGTTAAAATTATCCATTAATAAATTCCCAAGATCTTAAGCTGGCAGTCACGATACCCCCCAAAATGGCTAGTATTTCAAGGGTGCCATTTCAGAGGGGAAGAAGCATAGAAAGATTTTAGAGTCTAGAGAAATACGCTCAAGGTTAAACTGCAAAATCATAGTTTTTAAGTGCATCTGTGGTGCAACTCCTCCCCTCCCAAAAAAACCAAAAGAATATGGTCACTATTGTTTTTAATCAGCAAAGAACTCCTTTGGCATCCATGTGAAGCACATAAATCCAACTGAAACTTTTTGATACTACCTCACAGTATGAGATCCTACAGTAATTAAAAATGCCTCTGGCTTTAAACATCTCCAATTACCCATACATATGAGGTGTTCTGCTCTCACTGCAGCAAAGCTGGCTGGCTATTATGATAGCACTTCTGCTTAGAATGACAGCTACTGGAACCACTTACAAAGCATATCAATCAGATGCCTTGTTGTTGCCCATACTTTTCTCTTTTGTTTTGATTCCATAAATGTACCTCTCTTCAAAGACCCGATCATTCATCAGCAGATATCAAAAACACTGGTTGGCTGGCGCTCACTCTAGAGAATTTCCTAATGAAGATCCAACAAAAAGGATCCTTTAAAAATAATAAAATTACAACAGAAGGATCTACAATAGGCATGAAACTCCTTTATAGATTATCTTTACACTAGATGAGAAGATAATGTCTGTCTATCACTGCTACAGCTCATAGACCAGGAAACCCAGACACCTATAATTTAGCATGTATACCAAGGGTACCCAAGGATGTGCACCTTGTTGTTGTTTTGTTTTTTAAAATTGATTAAAATCTGTTTGTAGCCTGTTGCTGTGTGCTTTCAGGTCATTTCTGACTTATGGCAATCATATCTATCAGAAGGTTTTCTTAGCAAGACTTGTTTAAAGGTTTGCCATTACCTCTATTTGGGGCTGAGAGAGTGTACCTGATTCAATATGACCCACTGGGTTTCCATGGCTGAGCAGAGATTCCAACCACGGTGTCCTAGATTCCTAGTCCAACATTCAAGCCACTACACCATGCTGGGTCTGTAAACTGCAATACCATATTTAGTCACCAGGCAGCAAATATCCTTAACATCCTCGGGAGTTGAAGCTGTAGGCAGATCTGCAATACTGATTTCTCCAGATGACCTACCGGCAGCTACATAAAATGCTTCCCTTCACAGAGGTCCAAAGCCTTTCAACAGTTAAAGGGGAGACAGAGAGAAAGAGGAAAAGAGAGAGAAAGTGCTGCCTGGTAATTGGAGGAGGAGGAAGTAAACAGGAGTATGAGTGAAGAAAACAGTGAGGTGCTGAGGAGAATAAAGGGTTTCTAACGATTGTAAATCTTGGTATTTGTGCTAAATTCTAATAATTTAGTATTTACACATATAAAGCTCTGTTGAGAATGCAACAGCCCTCAAGTTACACAAATAGCCATAAAATGGAAGGCACATCTCAGGGAGTTTTTTTGCAGCAGCAAAAAGAATGTGAATGTGTAAAAATATGACATACTGTACTCTAATCAAAGTAAAATAGGAGGGGGAGGCCAAAACAGTATATGGGCATACTCCCAACTATAACCTGGCATTCTTAAAAAGATATAAAGGCAGATAAACTAATTAAACATTACTAGACTGTGAAACTTGTTTCAACAGTAACAGTTCATGCTCCTTTACAGTAAACCTATGATTTATTAAGAAAGCTCCTTGGCTTGTGACATAAACTAAGCTTGCAGTTAATGTCTTAGTCAGAGTGAAAATGGATACACCTGGATCAAAATGTTAAAACTCATGCACTTACCTAGACTTTTCTGTTTTCTAAATTAGCTTTAGTCAGAGATTTTTTTAAAAAATGTGCAGGCTATTTTTATTCCATGCTTGTAATTGAAAAGAATAAATTTTTTGCCCAGTCCAACCACTTCACCCCCCTCCTGCTCCCTTCCATGGGCCAGAGGTTAAGAACCCACACCTTATGTGCTTCAGGACTTTGTTTTCATTGCAGAAGATAACAAGGCTATCTTGGGAAATAGTTCTGATTAGTAGGTTTTTGATCAGGTAGGATGACACATATTATCAATGAATGGGCAGTTTGTATCTGTTTGGAACAGGGATGCACAACTTAAGTTACTGGGGTTTATTTTATTAATTCAACAAGGTTGCAACACCATGTTAATAACCGTAAAGCATTTTGGCAACTTTGTGTTTTCCTTTACAGTCAAACCCTTATTTTTTCTCTCTGTGCTCCAGAGCATGCATCCCTTCAGTCTGCACTTCTATAAATTCATTAGCTCTACCTCTTCTTTTTACCTTCATCACTCCAGATCACTCCCCTTCTCCTTCCATAGCCCCATCTGTTTCCTCAATCAGTATCATTACATCCTATATAACTCCATCTACACTTCACTGATGTTAACTGCTTTTTCTTCATTCCCTTTTTGTTTTATTTCCCCATTCTCTAACCAACCTCACTGAGAACACAGGGCTTGTACACAGTGAAAAAGTCTGAGACACAGATGGGTTATGCCACATAGCTTGCTCAAATATGTTGGATTTGATGGCAATTCCACTATGCATCACTAATCAAGTAAAGCCCTACTGCAATGCAGTCCTAGTCACACAATATGCTCCATTCATGCTCCCTCTTTTTGATGTGCTTGCACAGGTTCTATGTCCCTAGAAAGAGATGAAAGGGTCCTAAACAATGGGTGTTAGGTCCAGAATCCTGTGGGCACAAGCAGCAGCATGGGGGCAGCTGGATGGAGGAGGATACTCACAGTAGAGAGGGAAAACTGAGGCAGTCATTACTGAAAAGAAAGGTCAGCAGCTCTAAGCAGCCTATTTCTGTAATGCATAGAGTATGAGTTTTCACAGTAAAGAAGAAACCCTTTCGCTACCAGCCCCGAAAAACACAAAAATCAAGACCCAGCAAATGCAAATGAAAATCACCCAGAGTCAGGGGTTTTCCCAGCAGACAATGGATCTCTAATTAAACAGACACAATTCCTCTTTACATGTACTCCTACCCTGAGAACAGAACAATACACAGATTAAAATGGAAATCACTCCTCCCAACCTAGGGTCACACAGTATGTATGTACATACAGAGAGAGAGAGAGAGAGAGAGAGAGAGAGACATGAGGGGGCATCCTAAAGTTTTAATTATCACCTTTAAAAAATTTTGATAGAAAGTTTGTTTTGATTCGTAGTTGTTAACTTATCTCTATGTAGTCACCATCCAGATTTGCAAATTTTTCCCAGCATTTCTTGACCCCCTGGATACCTGATATTGTAAAAGTTTGCAGATTGCGCCTTATGAGGGAGTATCGTAAAGTATTAATTATCACCCAGAAGTTATTATGGTATATTGATGAAATTTTGTCAGTGTCACAATTGGTCCCTAAGTTCATGATATTGAGAAAAACAGCTTGTTGTCCTTTATTTTTGTGACAGACCGCGCCAGAAGTGACTAAAGTGTAAAATCCTCATAAGGTGCAATCTGCAGACTTCTACAATAACGGTATTTGGAGGGTCAAGAAACGCTGGGAAAAATGTGTCAATCTGGATGGTGACTACACAGAGATGAATTAACAACTACAAATCAAGACAAACCTTCCGTCAATTTTTTTTAAAGGTGATAATTAAAACTTTAGGATACCCCCTCGTATCTGACACCTGGAGACAACCCCAAAATGATCACCACCATTCCCAGTATAACAGAACTGTACTACTACAATATGTTCAAACAGCACTGATGTAATACATAATATCATTTTGTCCTGACCGTTTTTGTGTGATGAAGTGTTCTGTTGGGCTGTTTTACTGTACTAACAGTTTGTATCAATCCACAGCAAACTCTAGTTAGGCATGATTGGACATTCTTGTGTCTCTGAAAAGAAAAAAAAAGGGAAAAGGAAAGTGTATAATTAGAGGGTGAAACAGGATTATTATTATTAGTAGTAGTATTTGTATCTGGTTTTTTCCACAAAACTGGGACACAGAGCATCTTACAATTTAAAAAAAATAGTACAATTAAAAATATGCGATGCATTAAAACTGAATTATAACAATATTAAAACAGATTACTCATTAAAAGAATACAGTTAAAAAGAAAAAACTGCTATAGGTTAAAAGACAACTTATGAGGGGGTATCCAAAAGTTTTAATGATCACCTTTTTAAAAAACTGACAGAAAGTTTGTTTGATTTGTAGTTGTTAACTTATCTCTTATATTGTAGAAGTCTGCAGATTGCATCTGATGAGGATTTTGCACTTTAGTCATTTCTGGAAGAGCCAGTCACAAAAATAAAGGACGCAATGAGCTGGTTTTCTCAGCAACGTGTACTTAGGGACCAATTATGACACTGACAAAATTTCATCAACATGCCATAACTTCCGGGTGATAATTATTACTTTACAATACCCCCTCGTAAAGCGCAATCTGCAGACTTCTACAATATCAGGTATTTGGAGGGTCAAATACGCTGGGAAAAATGTGTAAATCTAGATAGTGACTACATAGAGATAAGTTAACAACTACAGATCGAAACCAACTTGCTGTCAATTTTTTAAAAAGGTGATCATTAAAACTTTTGGATACCACCTCGTATGCACAGCTGTCTTGAGTCTGTTCAGGGGGAAAGGAATGATATAAATGAAGTTATCAAAAACAGTAATACAAATTATATATTGGGATTTATTCTCTTGTAGTACAATAGTTCAGATTAAAGAGCCCAATGAAATCTTCAAATACTCATGACAAATCTTTCAAAATGTGGTTAACTAGTCAATATTCTTGAGGCACTCATGCATTTGATTCCTATTATGAGCAAGTATACCACCAACACATTTTTGCTGATACACAGTTTAGCCTGGCACTGTTTCTGATTACAGTACAGTGGTCCCCCAGGTTACGAAGGTAATCCGTTCCGGATTACCTTTCATAACCCGGAAGCTTTCGTTTCCCGGGGGACCGCTTTCGCCAACGGACCGCACGGCCGATTTAAAGGGGCCGCGCGGTTTTTTTCTTTCATATCCCGGGGGATCTTTTGGATCCCAGGGGGTACAGTAGCGGTCCCGCCGGTTTCGGATCCTGGGGGATTCGTAAGCCGGGGGACCACTGTACTTCAATCATGAAGCCATAAAGGAAAGCAGCATGCAAAAGAGAAAGCTTTCTGTCCAATTGTTAAAGATTTGTGAGGAATTATTTTTTTATTTTTTACATTGTGTATACCAGGCTGGGTCTTGGAGAGAAGAGATAATAAACACTAACATGACAAATAATACCTGGGTCAGATTATGACATTCCTATAATTAATATACTACAAGCCATGAGTGATTTGCAAATCACCTCTTCCTATGATCCTCAAAGCAGCCAAAGAATCTCTAACATCACAATAAGCCATATAAAGTTTCAATCTTTGCATCCAAAACAAGCAAACAAACAAATAAATAAAATCTCACCTGAAGAGTGCCATGAAGCATTCTGCCCCACTGTGGTTGAGCGAATGTTGTTTGTATTAATCCGTTGCATAATGCAATCCATTGAGATTCTCCAGCTCGGTGCTTCTAGATACGAAAAAAAAAAAAATCAAGGGGAATAAAATGTTAACAACTGAATTTGTTCCTTGACCAACATTATATTTATCTTCCATTAACACTACAATTTAATAATTCTTTGAAAAAAGAACTGTTCCTTCTCTATAGATTCTGAAAGTTGTCAATACATTTCTAATGTATGATTCACTCTGTGTTGTGAATAATGTTGCTGTGCGTCCAAATTGTTTCTGACTTATGGTGACCCTAAGGCCACAAGAGTGTGGCTACTTGCAAGTAATGATTAATTAAGACAATTTTAAATTTACAAGCATTTGTCCAAGCACACTGCCAGTCCATTTACCTTTTCAAGATGTGTTCATTTCTGATTGCAAGCTGTCATCCCAGTAGAACAGTGGTCCCCAAACTGTGCCCTTTAAGAGATTTTGGAGTCCAGCTCCCTGAAGCCTCAGCCATGTTGGCCAATAGTCTGGGATTCTGGGAGCTGAAGTCCAAAATCTCTTAAAGAGCACAGTTTGGGGGCCACTGCACTAGAATCTGGAAAAAGCAACTTCCCTCATTGTATCTATCTTGCAACAGTATGCAGAGACCACTGATTTTCTCTACATCAACCTATTTACAAACTTTGAGTAAATATGTCTCCGTACCTAATGTCATCCCAACTTAAGTTTCTGTTGCTGTGTGCCTTCAAGTCATTTCTGACCCTATAATTAAGTTTTCTTGGCAAAATTCGTTCAGAGAAGGCTTGCCACTGCCTCTGCGGCTGGAAGAGTGTGACTGCCTAAGGTTACCAAATGGATTTCCGTGGCTGAGGGAGAATTTGAACCCCAGTCTCTCAGAGTCTGACACTCAAACTGCAACATCACATTGGCTCTCACCCAACTCAGTAGAATGACACATATGATCAAGCCATCCCACAGAGAGGAAGTTTAACTAGAGATTGTCCAATATATAAATGTTTCACAAAACTACAGTTCCCAAACTTACTTAGCGTTGAGCCCAGACAGTTAAAGCGGTCTCAAACTGCATTATGTCTGCAGTGTGTTTTGGACCAATGGTGGTGTCAAAACCGCTTTACTATGGTCCAAAAAACAATGCAGACATAATCCAGTTTGAAAGCACTTTAACTGCCCTGGCTCAATGCTAGGGAATTCAAGGAACTGTAGTTTTGTGAGACATTTAGCCTTCTCTGTCAGAGAGCTCTGGTGCCACAACAGACTGACAAGCTGCGTTCACACTGGAGAAATAAACCGGTTTAATTGCCATGGCTCAATGCTGTGAAATTCTGGGAATTGTAGTTTGTTGTGGGGCCCAGAGCGGAGCTCTGCTCCGCTCTGGGCCCCACAACAAACTACAATTCCCAGAATTTCACAGCATTGAGCCATGGCACTTAAACCGGTTTATTTCTCCAGTGTGAACGCAGCCTAAAATTCCCAGGTTTCCCTAGCACTGAGCCAGGGCAGTTAAAGCAATCTCAGACTGGATTATTTCTGTAGTGTGTTTTGGACCTACGATGACTTTATACCAACACTTTTTCATACTAAAGATGATGATGATGACGTATTCATTAGTTTTTCATGATCTCTCATCCCATTTCCTTCAATGCAAAGGTATATAATTAAATACCAAAATACTATCAATTTCTGTGTACGGTTGTGAAATCAGGACAGTAAGGAAAGCTGACAGCAAGCAAATCAGTCCATTTGAAATAAAGTCTTGGAGGGCAATTCCTACATGTACCACAGACTGTCAAAATGAAACAAATAGATCCTAGAATAAATCGTGCCTGAATTGTCCCCGAAGCGGAATAAACCAGGCCTAGGGAATCCTGGGAGTTGTAGTTCGCAGTGGCACCAGAGCTCTCTCTCTCTCTCTCTGACAGAGAAAGCTCAATGTCTCCCAAAACTACACTTCCCAGCATCCCCTAGCACTGAGTTAAGGCAGTCTCACACTGCATTGGTGAATTCTGGGAAGTGTAGTTCTGTGAAACATTGAGCTTTCTCTGTCAGACTACAACTCCCAAGGTTCCTTAGCAACGAGCTGGGTCAGTCTCAAGGTGAGAGATGTAGTTTTGGGAGACATTTAGCCTTCTCTGCCAGAGAGAGAGAGAGAGAGAGAGCTCTGGTACTGCAAAAGACTACAACTCCCAGGATTCCTTAGCACTGAGAAGCGCCTCCCCCCCCCGCCCAGCCTCCCTCTTTTTCCTAAAAAGAGAGAGCTGAGGGCTCCCCAAAAGCTCCCTTTTCCTATTAGTTCTTCTTCTTACCACGACTCTCCCCAGGGCCGCCATTTTGCCCTTCAAGGACGCGCTTCCGCTTCCGCCAAAAAAACACATCAACTTCCGCTGTTTCCATTCATGGCCTGAACCCAAATAATAATAATAAATAAATCGAGCTGTGGCTTTGGGCCTAGTTGTTGTGTGTGTCTTTTATTATAGTTCCCCCTGAACACCTCATGATTTGTTTTGGCCCAGCTTTAATTTGTTGTCTGACTCACTTGCTATGGAATTCTGGGAGTTGGAGTTTGTTGTGGGGCCCTCTGGGCCCCACAACAAACTCCAACTCCCAGAATTCCATAGCCTTGGGCCAGAAAAGACTTAAAGCAGGCCTGCTTCCTGTTGCATTCTGGGATTTGTAGTTCAGTGAGGCCTCTAAGACACCTCTCTCTCTTTATCTCTGGCTGAAATTATATACCCTCCTCCTTTCAAATCCCAGAATTCAGCCAAAGCAGCAGTTACAAGTGGAATAATTATAAATTTATATGTACAGCACTGTGTAAACCTACAGCGCTATATAAATAAAGGTTAATAATAATAATAATAATAATAATCAGCGCTTTTCAAGAGTGTAGTGTGATATAAATAATAATAAATATTGGTTTCTATTTCCCGCCTCTCCGTCAGATTGGATGATAACCTCATTCGAAACGCACTGCAGAAATGATCCAGTTTTGACACCGCTTTAACCGCTCCGGCTCAACGCTATAATGGCATTCTGGGAATTGTGGTTTGGTGAGGCATTTAGCCTTAGAATCATAGAGCCATAGAGTTGGAAGAGACCACAAGGGCCATCCAGTCCAACCCCCTGCCGTGCAGGAACTCTCCATCAAAGCATCCCCATTGACAGATGGCCATCCAGCCTCTGCTTAAAGACCTCTAAGGAAGGAGAGTCTACTACGCTCCGAGGGAGTGTGTTCCATTGTCGAACTGCCCTTACTCTCAGGAAGCCCTTCTCTGTGAGGTCTGGTGCCGCAAGGAAACTACAATTCCTAGGATTCGCTAGGACTGAGCCGGGGCAGTTAACGCGGTCTCGAGCTGGATTGTTTCTGCACTGTGTTGGACCTACACTACCCAGGATTCCCTAGCACTGAGCCAGGACAATTAAAGTGGTCTCAAACTGGGTTGTTTCTGCAGAGTATTTCGGACCATTGACTGCAGTGCTGAAGACCTGCATCCGCACTGCAGAAATAATCCGTTTTGACACCACTTTAACTGCCTTGGCTCAATGCTATGGAATTCTGGGAACTGTGGTTTGTTGCGGCACCAGAGCTCTCTCTTTCACAGAGAAGGCCAAATGTCTCACAAAACTAGGAGTCCAAGTAGACCATAAGCTGAACATGAGTCAACAGTGTGATGCGGCAGCTAAAAAAGCCAATGCAATTTTAGGCTGCATCAATAGAAGTATAGTTTCTAGATCAAGGGAAGTTATAGTGCCACTCTATTCTGCTTTGGTCAGACCCTACCTGGAATACTGTGTTCAGTTCTGGGCACCACAATTCAAAAAACATATGGAGAAACTGGAGCGTGTCCAAAGGAGGGCAACTAAAATGGTGAAGGGTCTGGAAACCATGCCCTATGAGGAACACCTTAGGGAACTGGGGATGTTTAGCCTGGAGAAGAGAAGGTTAAGAGGTGATATGATAGCCCTGTTTAAATATTTGAAGGGATGTCATATTGAGGAGGGAGCAAGCTTGTTTTCTGCTGCTGCAGAGACTAGAACGCGGAACAATGGATGCAAACTGCAGGAAAAGAGATTCCACCTCAACATTAGGAGGAACTTCCTGACAGTGAGGGCTGTTCGACAGTGGAACACACTCCCTCGGAGTGTAGTGGAGTCTCCTTCCTTAGGGGTCTTTAAGCAGAGGCTGGATGGCCATCTGTCAGGGATGCTTTGACTTGGAGTTCCTGCATGGCAGGGGGTTGGACTGGATGGCCCTTGTGGTCTCTTCCAACTCTTATGATTCTATGATTCTATGATTCTAACTACAGTGCCCAGAATTCGATAGCGCCATTGAGCCATGGCATTTAAAGTAGTGTCAAAATGGATTATTTCTGCAGTGCAGATGCAGCCTAATGACTCTGGAGACCAGGGTTTGATTCCCAGCTCCGTCATGAAACCCACTGGGTTACCTTGAGCCAGTCACACTCTCTCAGCCTCAGGGGAAGGCAATGGCAAACCGCCTCTGAACAAATATTGCCAAGAAAACCCCATGATAGGGTCTCCATAAGTTAGGAAACTGGGAGATTTTCATAGGGAAATTCATTAGTGAAGGGACAAGTGAGCAGGTTCCTTCTTGCAATGGAAGACACGACCAAATAAGAGCTCAAAACACTCATATAGGGGCTAAACAGGCAGGCAAAAAGGGGTTCTATCAGCCTGGTTTGAAGGCATGGCGTTTAGATGACACATGCCTTGAAGCCAGCAGAAAAGTGTCCTTATGCAGAGAAAAGCCATTTCAAAAAGAAGCAGCGTTTTTCTGCTTCTTCCTGGCTTGAAGCCATGGATGCCATGTGGTCCTGACACATGAGCACTCCAGCTGCCTTGGGAGCTGGTGGTGCGATTGGTGGGGTTTCAATGTGGCTTCAGAAAAGGCAGCTTCAAGCCACTAGATTTATGCTTCTTAGTCATGCTCACAATGGAGGACATTTTGGAATGCCTCTTTGACAGAAGGCTGAAATGTAGGACATGTCCTGGAAAAGGAGGATCTCTGGTCACCCTATTCTCAGTGCTAGCCTCTCATTGTAATACATGTTGAGTCTCCTTTATCCAAAATGCCTGGGACCAGAACAGGGTGACCAGATGCCATAAGCGCAAGCTAAGACAAGGCTCTGCAAAATATAGGAAATTCAAGGAAAATGTAGGAAATTGCAAAAGAAAAGCTTAAAACACTCATATAAATATCAATTTCTTTTCGTAAGGCTTATTTATGGCTATATGTATTACATATACTATCATGTACTCTCATCATCAGTGCAATGCAGCAGCTAAAAAGGCCAATGAGATTTTGGGCTGCCTCAATAGAAGTATGGGGGCTTTCCAGACTGTCCAAAAGGGGTGGTCTGTACTCGCCCCTTTAAGTGGCGAGATGGGGCCAAGGCTGCTGCACCGGCAGCCTCCAAGGCCCCATCTCTCTGCTTCTGCAAACTTCTGCAAACTGCCGCTTCCTCGCAGCTTCAAAGTGGGGTGCAGCTGCACCCCACTTCCCTCGGGGCTGGAGAGGGGAGAAAGGGGCCACTGCTGCAGCCCCTTTCTCCCCTGGGTCCTTGTCACAGCCGTTTAAAGGCCGTGGCAAGGGCCCAGTGTAAAAAAGGAACTCTAAACGCTGCGCGCACCATGACAACAACATGGCACGTCCGTATGGACGCCACCATTTTAAAATGACAGCATCCATACGCTTTAGGGTTAGGGAGGGTGTGGATGCTGCACCCTCCCAAACCCTAAAAGCGCCGCAAAGAGCCCTAATCATGGCTCTTTTTGAACATCTAGATTGGGCCATGGTGTCTAGATCAAGGGAAGTAATAGTGCCACTCTATTCTGCTTTGGTCAGGCACCACCTGGAAAACTGTATCCAGTTCTGGGCACCACAAATTCAAAAAGGATGTTGAGAAACTGAAGCGTGTCCAAAGGAGGGCAACTAAGATTTTTACTGATGAATTTAGCTTCATTAAAGTGCCTTATTGGCTTGCAATATGCTTCGAGAACTCTGAGCAAGACAAATGCTTAAAATTGTATAGTTTTCTGTGGTTTTTTGGGCTCTGTGGCCTCGTTCTGGAAGAATTTATTCTTGATGTTGCACCTGCATCTCTGGCTGGCATCTTCAGAGAATGGTGGCATGGAAGTGTGTAGAGTATATATATCTGTGGGACACTTGTTTGGGGGAAGTGGTTTACATGTTAATGGTGGAGTTAGGAGTTTATCACTCAGCATTTTAAACTGGCTCTAGCATCCCAGGCTGGAGCCAGGATGTGGGATGGAGGTGGGGATTATTGCACACTAAATCACTGCCAATAATAATAATAATAATAAATTATTATATTTCCTGCCTCTCCCAAACCACCGTTCTCCATCAGCCCAGGTCCCAGCTGGGTCCTAGCCACACTCCGGACTCTTTCATACGAGGCTAAATTGGAAGTATAATTTAAGGTCAATTCGAATTCAATCATGGGTTTTACGTTATTGTGAATTAACTCTTCGCACGCAAATTCGGGCAAGAGGGAAGCCAATTTGAATGCAATCATGGGTTTTACGTTATTGCCAATTAAAGCTTCGCATGCAAATTCGGGCAGGAGGGGGTTATTTTCGGGTAATGGGAAGTAATTCCGAACGGAGCAGGGGTTCTTCCGAACGGAGCAGGGGTTCATGTAAATTCGCTAAACTAGCGAATTTACATGAATCCGCATTGGCTCCATTCGAAGTTGGGAGAAATTCCTCCCGTTTGAAAGAGTAGTCTGCCAGCACTTTTTAGAAGTAGGAAAGCTTTCCAACTTCTAAAAGCTGCACCTGGGAAAGTGCGCCTGGGATTCACGCTGATGGTGGCTGGTGAGTCGGCAACGATTTAGTATACGATGATTCTTGCCTCCATCCCACATCCTGGCTCCATCCCAGGATGCTGGATCCAGTTTAAAATGCTGAGCAATAAACTCCTTGGTTTGTGTGTTGCACAATGGCACAGCCTGGAGGTGTGTTGTGGGGAGGGGGATATGTGATGGGGATTTGTGTCTATTTAATTGGTAATCCATTGTTTGCAGGGAAACCCCTTGAGCCTGGATGGTGTTAATTGCTTGTCTTGACAGTTTTTGGTGTTTTGTGTTTCTTCTTTCCTGTTGAAGTTGTCCCAAAACACTAAAATCAAGACTCAGCCCAGCACACAGCACATCCCTGTAACTTAGTCCTATGCGAATTTATTCAGAAGTTATTGAGATTTCATATCAAGCACACATTGAATTATGATCTATGATATATGGAGTGGAGACAGAACTACATGATTTAGCAGCTGTTGCACCAGGCTGGCTCTAGAAAAGAGAGAGAGAGAAAGAAAGAAAGAAAGCTCAGCCAACATCACCACAGTCCACTTGTCTTGTTCTGATAGATTATCATCCAGCAGATCATTCTGTTAGGTTGAGAAACTTTGTACCATAAGGAATTTTGGCCTAAAGTTCCTTGTTTTCCTTATCTATCCCTTTTACTTTTGTGTCATTTCTTTTTAGATTTTAAACCTGAGGACAGGAGCTGTCTTGCCTTTCTTAATGCTATATGATATTCTGAGAATTTCTGAGAGCCTTTCCAATTGCAGTGTAGAATATAAATGCTATAAACAACTACTGTATAAGGGTATGTCCAGGAACTGGGAATGGGCAAAGAGAGTGAGTATGCTTTCATCACACATTTTCATACATATGTGTTCCACACAGTAGCGAAAAATTATTGACTGCTTACACTGATTAAACTAGATTAAACTACTGAGTGAAGTTATCTTGGGATTTGAAGTAAAAAGATTCTGTTGAGCTGGTGTATGAAAATAGGTGTCTGAGATCAGTAATTAATTTGTTAAAGTGTTAATTTTCTGAAGCTCAGTAAAATAAGATGAAGACAATGTTGATAGTTCCTATGCCTGTGCAAGTGGGGTGACCAAAGTGCAGCCTTATGGCTCCCCAAGGATGTTTCAAAACTGAAAGTAGCCTTCCTAGTCATTTCCTTTTTTCTTTTCTTTTCTTTTCTTTTCTTTCTTTTTTTTTTTTGACACTTTGGGCAGTCCAGGTGACCCTCAGAGTGTCATTGAGCAGAAAATTGGCCTCAGAGCGCTTATAGATGTCCATTCCTACTGTCTGTCTGGTGGCGCAGTGGTTAAATGCCTGTACTGCAGCCAGACACTCAAACCCATAAGATGGTGAGTTCGATACCAGCAAAAGGGCTCAAGCTCGACTCAGGCTTGCATCCTTCCAAGGTCACTAAAATTGTTGGGGGCAAGTAGCTAACAGTTGTAAACCGCTTAGACACTTCTTAGGCGGTATGAAGCGGTATATAAATGAAGCTGTTTGTCTATTCTGTATTAGCTGGAGTTTTATTCCCTTTTAGGGATCAGGTACACAGTCTTGAGTGGTACTAACAGATCTGGTTCTTACATTATTCAGGTGGTGTTAGCCACCTAGATGTTAGGCATTGAAGCCAGTCGATGAAATGTACAGATGTGCACAAAAGGAAACCAGGAAGCTTGGGCATAATTGTCTGCAGCTGAAGGCTGGAACAGCAGACAGTGTTCAAGGTCAGATATGTGCTTGATTGCACGTAAGCATGGGTAACATCAAAAGTCTTCCTGAGTGAAGGGACAACATTGTTGGTGGCACAAGGAAAAAGAGTCACCAGAAGAGGATGGGTTTGTGACCGCATGGCACAGATCTATAAATAGCCTGCACACCGCAGTGTGGGTTGTTGGGTAGTCGGAGTGGATAGATGGTTGGAGAGTTTTGTTGGACGGGCGTGTATATACTTGTAAATATAGCAACTTTAAGAATAAACACCTCTGAGGAGAGAGATTTGGCTCCAGTTTGTTTCATCAGCAGCAGGCAGGAGGAATTCCTGATAAAGCCGAACAGCTCCAAGGTCGCCGGTAGTTCTGAAGGCATCGGAGATTGCTTTACCTGTGCATCTGCTTGTTTACACCAACAAGGGTTACGGGCCCAGATCGTTATCTGATAAGGCATCTCCGTTTGTGCTGAAGAGTTCAACTGGCTGTGTGAGAGAGGTACTTTGTTGCTGTGATGTGCTGTCAGTGCCGGAAGGCTGGATGGTAAGATTTTTGGACTGTTGTCTGTGTCTTATCACAATTGACAGTAGAAGCTGGGAAAACTGCCAGGACTCTATCTTTACACTGCTTAATGATGGAGGCAGCTAAATTTCCCAAACTAGACGAAACTAATTATGCAGCTTGGAGTTCCTATTGTGAGGCTTTGCTGGTCAGAGAAGGACTGTGGGATGTTGTTGAGAGAGGACCCACAGCAGATACTCTTGACCGAGATAAGAGAGCAAGAGCTACAATTTTGCTTACAATCACGCCGTCGCAGATCAACCATGTCCGGGAGAAAAGAACCTCAAAGGCAGTTTGGGATGCTTTGAGGGAAATTCACCAATCTAAAACAGCTCTGTCAAGAATGATTTGGTGTAGGAGACTGTATGCCTGCAAAATGCAGAAAGGACAATCGCCAGAGAAGCATCTGGAGATCATGGCTGATTTGTTCAGCCAGGTGCAGATGAGAGGTGTCGTCCTTGCATCTGAGCAGAAAGCATACATCCTGCTTGGGAGTCTTTCTGATGATTTTGAGAATATTCTGTGGAGTCTTCAGTGTTTTGATGAATCACAGATTACTGCGGAATTGGTGGCTGCACGTGTCTTGGAAGAGAGCCAACGTCGGCAGTACGAGGCAGGGCTCCAGAGGCAGCATGCAGTACCAAGACAAACACACCCAACCGAGGCTTTCAAGGAGCTGCAACCGGAGAAGGCAGCTGTGTCCAGGGAGAGAAAGTGTTTCCACTGTGGGAAGCCAGGCCATCTCAAGAAGGACTGTACAAAGCTGGCAGCAGCAAGGAAACAACAGCCTAAAGATCCTGTGAGCAGAAAAGGCGTTGTTGCTGTGGTAAAGAACAATGACTATAAAGCCCATCAGGCTGTAGAGCCCATTTGGTTATTAGATTCCGGAGCATCGTCGCATATGATTAATTGTGATAGGCTCCTGAAAGATAAGGTGCCATCTAATGTACATTCAGTTGCTTTGGCTGATGGTGCATCAAGGGAGGCAAAAGTGATGGGAACTGTGTTCATCCCAAGTTTTGGAAAGGACTTTTCAAATGTTTTGTGTGTTCCTAAGTTGCAAAACTGTTTGGTTAGTGTGTCTGAATTAACCACCAGTGGGTATGCATTGAGTTTCAAAGGGGATGATTGTACTATTAGCATAAATGACCAAGTTTGTGCTAAAGCAATCAAAAGAGACAAAATGTACTATATGGTTGACAAGGCAGAATGTTCAGTAGTCAACAATGTGCCTTTGCACTTAGACTGTGCTCATTACTACCATAGAGTCATGGGACATACAAGCTTCACAAGTTTGGGGAAGCTGGGGGAAGTGTGTCCAGAATTTAAAATGTCCACTTGTTCAAACCACCTGGATTGTTCAGTTTGCAGCAGGATAAAGCTGAAGGCTTTTCCTGTGGCCAAACGCAGCAAATGCACCACACAAAGACCTTTTCAGGTTGTGCATGCTGATTTGGCTGGTCCTTTGGCCAAAACCTTGGGCAAAAATCAGTACTTCATGGTCATTGTGGATCGTCACACACGGTTTTCGTATGTGATGCTCATGAAGGAAAAGAGTGAAGCTGCTGAACACATCAAAAATTGGGTCAATATGATTGAAAGGGAGTTTGAATACAAGGTGGGATCTTTGGTTACAGATAGAGGTGGAGAATTCCTATCTAATAACCTGAAAAATTGGTTGAGGAGGAAAGGGATCCGCCACAACACGACGAACGCGGCCGTTCCCCAGGAGAATGGCTTAGCGGAGAGACACATTGGAGTCTTAAAGCAAATAAAAGATTGCATGATGCTCGATGCAGAAGCACCAGAGCAGCTTTGGGGGGAAGCAATTTTGACAGCAAACCATGTTGCCAATCGCACTTGGAATTCTTTTGTAAAGAAAACTCCATATCACATGCTGTATGGGAGACCACCAAATCTCAAATACCTGAGAGTTTTTGGGCAGTATGCAAATGTGTATGTGCCTGCAAACTTCAGGAAGAAGGGTGATCCTAAATGGAGAAGGTTGATGTTTGTGGGGTATTCTGGGAACAGCTATAGATTTTATGTAGGTCATGGGGAAATCTTGCTGTCCAGAAGTGCCAACTTTGAAAAACATTCAGGTTGGGAAAAGCTCCATGCCAACAAAGAGGTTTTTCTCAAGCTGGGACAGAGTGACATAGGTACTGGAAATGGAGGGGTGCTAAAACAAGAAGCATCTACTGAAAGTGAACCCAGTACTTCTGCACACCATCACACACAAACACATCCAACTTTGCACTCACCAGTCACTACACAAAAGTTTGAAAAGGTGTCCACAGAGGTGCAAACTAGTTCTGAGAGTGAGGATGAAAAAGGCAGAACAAAAGTGATTGTGCCAAGGAGAACTCAGAGGGTGAGGAGACCTCCAGATAGATTCGTAGTGCAGGGTGCAAGAGCTTGTTCAGTGATGGCAGATGAGCCAGAGAGTTTTGAGGAATTGCAGTCATATCCTAAGGAGGAGCAGGAGAAATGGTTTTCTGCCATGGATCAGGAGTACTTGTCTTTACTAGATAAGGAAGTGTTTGAGATTGTGGAGAGGCCTAAGAACCACAAGGTTGTAGGTTGCAAATGGGTTTTCAAGAGGAAGGAAATGCCGGATGGAACCCATAGATACAAGGCAAGACTGGTTGCAAAAGGTTTTTCGCAGCAGAGGTTTGAAAATTTTGACAAAACCTTTTCACCTACTGCAAAGCCAGAAAGTTTAAGGCTGGTATTAGCTTTAGCAGCTAGGAAGAATCAAGTAGTGAGACACTTTGATTTTGAAACTGCATATTTGAATGCTCATCTTAATGAGGAGGTTTTTATGGAACAACCTTTAGGTTTTGACAAGGACAGGGATGAAAAGGTTTACAAGTTGAAAAAGGCATTGTACGGTTTGAAACAGAGTGCACGTTGCTGGAACCTTTGCATTCATGAAGAGTTGGTCAAATTGGGATACAAACGCAGCATTGCGGATGCGTGCGTGTATACAAAAGGTGATGTGACCGTAGTGATTTACGTTGATGACTTGTGTGTCGCAGCGAAGTCAGAGAGGGAAATTACATCAGTTCAGAAAGAGTTGTCTAAGAGGTTTAAGCTCAAGGATTTGGGAAATCTCAAGACTTACTTAGGGATTGAAGTTCAGTGGACTGAGGATGGCAGGTGTTTGTTGAGCCAACATAAAAAGATTGAAAGACTGATTGAAAAATGTGGCTTGCAGAATGCAAAAGTTGTAAAGAGTCCAATGACTTCTGGAACTTCTAGTGCAGAATCATCAAAGGAATTTGAGAATCCAGAATTGTTCAGAAGTGTAGTAGGTAGCTTGATGTTCATTGCAAACAACACTAGGCCAGACATTTCGTTTGCTGTTGGAGTACTTAGCAGAAAAGTAAGTGTTCCAAAAGTAGAAGACTGGACTAGAGTGAAACATGTGCTGAGATACTTGAAAGGAACCAAAGAAAGAAAGTTGGTGATACAGGGCAGTGAACAACAGCTGGATTGTTATGTGGACAGTTCATTCGCATCAGAATTGCATGACAGAAAGTCAGTGTCAGGTTTGCTTGTAAGATTTGCTGGTAGTCCAATAATTTGGCGCAGCAGGAAGCAAAACTGTGTGGCTTTAAGTACTACAGAAGCAGAATTTGCAGCATTGTCTGAAATTGCAGGAGAGATCCAGTGGATAAGGCAATTGCTTGTGGATTTGGGAGAAAAGTGTGAAGAGCCCACTGTAGTCCATGAGGATTCACAATCATGTATTGCAATGTCTGAAGCTGAGAACTTGAAGTGTAGGACAAAGTACATTGGTGTGAGGTATCAGAATGTGAGAGAGATGGTTCAAAACAGAATCATAAATCTGGAGTACATTGACACCAGGGACAACATTGCTGATGTTCTCACAAAAGCTTTGCCAATTGAAAGGCATGAACATCTATCATGTTTGATAGGCATGGCACAATAAACACAGAGTTTGGCTGTTCAACGAATGTAAACATCGGAAGATGGCAAACACATATGTGGCAAAATGATACACATCTGTACATTTTGGAGGGGCATGTTAGGCATTGAAGCCAGTCGATGAAATGTACAGATGTGCACAAAAGGAAACCAGGAAGCTTGGGCATAATTGTCTGCAGCTGAAGGCTGGAACAGCAGACAGTGTTCAAGGTCAGATATGTGCTTGATTGCACGTAAGCCTGGGTAACATCAAAAGTCTTCCTGAGTGAAGGGACAACATTGTTGGTGGCACAAGGAAAAAGAGTCACCAGAAGAGGATGGGTTTGTGACCGCATGGCACAGATCTATAAATAGCCTGCACACCGCAGTGTGGGTTGTTGGGTAGTCGGAGTGGATAGATGGTTGGAGAGTTTTGTTGGACGGGCGTGTATATACTTGTAAATATAGCAACTTTAAGAATAAACACCTCTGAGGAGAGAGATTTGGCTCCAGTTTGTTTCATCAGCAGCAGGCAGGAGGAATTCCTGATAAAGCCGAACAGCTCCAAGGTCGCCGGTAGTTCTGAAGGCATCGGAGATTGCTTTACCTGTGCATCTGCTTGTTTACACCAACACTAGATACCCAGGTGATGTTAGGTAGCTCAGTCACAATTATCCATACCCTGGTAATAGCCATATTAGATTACTGAAATATATTGTACCTGTCCTTGAACACTACTTAGAAATTTGAATTGTTGTGAAATACATTAGGCTGCTGACTAGAGGAAGCATATATTACCAGCATTAACAATCTCTACTAGCTCAGTTTGCACTTCTGATTACAATCCAAAGTGTTGGTTTGGCCTTAAAACTCACACACATGTTGGGTGCTGTGTATCCAAAGCAGTGATGCACTTAATTCACACTAGTATAATTTACCTTGTTTTTGTTATTTTTGTAAGAGTGCCAAGAACTGTGAACTGAAACCTGATGCAACAGACAACCACTTAGATTTAAGGAATTTAAGCCTGGAAATTTGTTCTGAGTATTTCAGTTCACAGTTCTTCAATACAGAAATCTTTTCAAGGTTTCACCAAGGTTTCTTAATTTCACACCCTAATGAATATACATGGAGGCAAATTGCTGAAATCCCATGCAGAAATGGCATTTAAAAGTCTGAAAAAAAATCCACAAAAGCAGTTTGTTTTTCAGACATGTTTGTGTAAAGGCAAAACAATGCGGCATTAACCTGAATGGAAAGTCGCCAAAACCCATTCCTTTTTACTTTTGGAAGTTCCCGAATGTAAAAAGGAATGGGTTTTGGTGACTTTCCATTTGGGTTAATATTGCATTATTTCACCTTCACATAAACATTGCCTTTTTTAAAAAAAAGTTTAAATTCAGTTTCTGCACGAGTTCCGTCTCACATTATAAACTCCATTTAGGTTAGCAGGGAGATAAAGTTTTCATTACTGTTCACTAGAAGTCAGAAATCCTTCCTAATGTATTCCAAATTAGATGGAAATTTATCATCTATCTACACTGATTTAAATAACTGCTTATTTATAGAGGGGGCGAGATATCAATAAATTTTATTATTATTATTATTCCCAGATGAATTTGCACCAGTCATTTAGATCATCTTTATTTACACTGTTTTTTTCTGGACGTTTCTGGTTTCTAAAACTAGAGGCCAAGCCAAATAAAAACATCTTAATTTGGAACTTAGATGTCAAATAAGTAGGTGATGGGTAAGCACTACACAAATTGCCATATCTCCAGTCCTCCCTTTCTAATGTTAGACTTTCCACAATAATTGAGATGTGTTAGATTTTGATTCAGTGTGGAAAATGTCCTTTTTGTGGTAGATACCAAAGAGCAAGCTTCAGAAAGAAGTGCCTTAGAGATGATTGGCATGAACTCAACCCACAAGAAATGTGAGTCTGATAAGAGGGGAGAGGGCTCAGTGTTGATAACCCAGAGTAAAGGGGGACCCCCAGGAAGGCTTTGATCAAAATGAGGTCAATATGCCTGACACTGTTGGACAACATGTGTTGATGTGCATAGACAATGGTGCACTAATTTACAAGGTGGGACTAGATTCCAGATTCTCCAGAAGGAAATGTTACTGATACACTCTCAGGGAGATACAGTCTATTGTTGCTTAGGTTAGAACACCTACAAGATTATTTCATCGGAGTGATTGCTTGTCCTTTCAGAACGTAGTCACTCCACCACAAGATGGGATATTCTAGTTCTGAACCAATTTGCCTTCAGAACTAAGAGGGGAAAAAACCTTCTTCAGGTCTGGAGAATTGAAGGTGGTGGACATGAATGCCCATTGACCATTTGACTGCCATAGCTACGAGTCCACAGTCTACAGTTATGCCAGCCCAGGAATATACTGAGATATAAACTTGGGGTGGGGACAAAGTAACATTTGTGTGGTGCCACAACAGCAGAGCTATATAGACCTCCCTTCGGATGTCCATATTCCCCCCCACCTTGCATTAAATGTTCCAAATCCATGCATATTCTGGTTCCAATGCATTCTGTGGTTATGTTCTTGACATGGTCTGTGTTAGCTGCACACAGTTTCCATAACAGGATGGGTACATTTTCCTTGGAAGGAGTAATTAGAGTTGATGTCACTGCTTTTTAAGTTAGTTAACCTCATTTTGTGTATTGTCTGTTGATAGCTATACAGAAAATACCTATATAGTAAATCTGTCTTGCAGAAGGACTGTAGCACTAGGGGATGCTAGTACATGTATGGAAGCACTGGTACATGGCAAAGAGACATTTTGGATCACAATCAAGATTTTTAAAAACTGCCAGTATTATTTCTCAAATAATACATTTTTGTATTACTTTTGGGAGAGCCAGCCTGCTGTAGTAGTTTGAACTGTGGACTATGAGTCTGGAAATCAGGTTTCAATTCCCTGCTTGCTCAAGAAAACCCACTAAAAAGTGACCTTGGGTGTGTGATATACTGTGAGCCTTATAAAAACCTGTGATGGTTTCACATTCAGGTTTCTTTAAATCGGAAACAATTTGAAGGCACACAACACCAACAAAATAATCCTTTGAAATTCCTCATCTTCAATAAAAATCATAATGGTGTTCTTTCTGAGTGGAATAAAACAAGAAGTTAGAGAGATATGCTGCAAGAGTAGCATTTTATATTGCAAATGTAATAATTTTCTGCAGTCTGCATTCAACCTTTCATATTATTGACAGATTATGGAATTTGACAATTGTACTGGCAATTCTTCTTTTGAAGGATTGCCCTCTGATTTGTCTGGATACTCGTCTGTTTGATAAACTGAGGCTGCAACAAGCATGTGTGTATATAGGTGTGTATACACGTGTATGTGCATGTGAACGTGTGTGTGCATGCCCATGCGCTGAACCAGAGATTCCCCCTTTCCTATTCCTTTGATTTATATACAGTTAAAATCCATGCGCTGAACCAGAGATTCCCCCTTTCCTATTCCTTTGATTTATATACAGTTAAAATCACACATCCTCAGAATATCCATGTGTCTTTGATTAGCAGGTATAACTAAAATATGGTGTAGAAATGTAATTTGATGAAAGGGTTCAGAAAAGGAAAGTGTATATGGGTCCATTACAAGTATATGGGTCCATTACATTGCATTGTTTTTTAAATCCTTTTTACTGTTTTAATATGTTTTTAAACAGTTAAAAATTTGTGTTTTTAACAGACCTGTTTACTTAATTTTTAATTCTTTTATATGAAATAGTTTTGACGGTACATTTATTTGTTGTATGCTACCTTGGATCTTGTATAGGGAGAAGCAGAGTATATAAATTAATAAATAAATACGGTATAATTTATATTAATCTGACAGTAGAGCATATGTCTAGAACAGGGTTACTGAAGAGCTATTTAATACAGAGATCTACCCATGAGCAAACAAATCTAGATTTTGGCAAATGTGATTATTTGGAAGACAAGCTGTGTTCCATATTCGATAGATTGTTTTAATTATATGCATGAATGCATTTGGTGTGAAATAGAAGGTCAAGAAGGTTGAGGTACCATCTATGAGAAAACATTTTCCAGATTTTGGCTTTCTCCAAGGTAATATGCAAGCGCAATTAAAACAGAACCTGGAAATACAGAGTACAGTACCCTATTCAAAGCTTGTTGTATGAGCTGAACTCCCTTCATTGATAGTTTTCCAAAACACACAGCTGCAATAATCTTTATCCAGGGGCAGGGAATAAATTAAGTCTGAACACCTTCTCTACATATAGTGTGGTACAGTGTGCTGCCCTGTACGCTGTATAACCTCTTTTGGGTAATGGAAAGCTAAGCAGGCAGGAGTGGAAAACCTGTCTGACCAGCAAAGGTTTTCTTCTTTAAACAGCACATGAATGAATAGAAAAACCTGATTAAGTAGAAGGCAGCTTAATCGCTGTGATGTCCTGTTGCTGTAACAATGTCTGTTGGAGTCGTCAAGCCTTCCAGTTGGGCACCATGCCAAAACATATTCAGAAATTGACAGGGAGGGATGAAATGCCAGGAGCATCCTGCTGGGCAGGTAGCAGCAAACAGAGCCCCCACAGATGATCAGCTAAAGTAAATAAATGTGCCATGATTCTAACAGGAGCAGTAGAAACCACTTGACTTAAAAGTTGGGTAAATTTTTCCATTTTCTCCCTGTGATTTTCACTTCATTCTTTACCTTAAAGTCCACTCAAGAGACTGAAACCAGAAGACAGATTCTCTTGGTGAAACGTGCAGTAATGACCTCTGCCCTAATACAATTTTTTTCCCCATCATTTCCAGCTGTGTTGACCAGAGAAAGAAGACAAAAGAGTCTTAAACTGTATAGATTACAGTTTCTTAAAATACAAAGAAGACTATGTGCTAGTTAAATTTAATCAAGCTAATACAGACAGCAAAATGTATTTATTACACAGGAGACATCTTTGCTAACACAGACTCAGGCTGTCTGATTTCGCAGGGATGGACCTGATTAATTCTTCTTAGCCCCATTTTTTCCAGCTGCTTTTAATATGTCCCAGTTTTACTTGCCCCCTCCATTTTCCCCCTTCCGCCTCAGCTTAGTTCGATTGCTACAACCTGATTTCAGGTGGCAAAAGTAGTTTGCACTCAGTTAATTCAAAGCAGGGAGAAGGAGTGAAAGGAGGAATCTTTCCTTCCTGAGTAGGCAAAAGCTAGTCTTCACAGCCTCTCCCAGTTTATGTGTTCTTCCTCACTGCTAACTCTAGTGTTGCTTGGCCATGTGCACCTCAGTTTTCATATGTGAAATTTTGGAGGATGCATGCTAGGAAATAACCTGAGTCTAGCTGAACATAAATAATCCACAGCGCACTTAATTAATAACTCATAGTGTCATTAATTGATAGCTATTTGATATTTTTTTTGATATTTTGCAATATCAAAATCTGATATTTTTTAATTTGATATTTTGCAATATCAAAATCTGTTGCCATGTTAAAACTGTGTTTCTCGCTCTTAACAACCAGACTGGAAGAGTCTGGCTGCAACATTTCAATTTTATTCAATGCCAACTGAAGACATTATTCATAAATTTACCTTTAATATCACTTAAAAAAAGATCTTGCCCAGACTAAATAGCAGTATGGGTACCAATTGTATTCCAATACTACATAAAAATTATAGCACTATAGACTGTAATATTAATATGACAAAGTAGCCAAAATATCTCACAGTAATGCCAGTTTTTTGGGGGGAGGGGATCCAACTGTACCCCGTATTTTTTACTCTGTTACATGGTTGGATAGCTGGCATTGTCCCCCTCAACAGGAAGCTGGACGATCACATACCACAATGAAAAAATGCCCCTAAATGTCTATAACACCCTGCCAACCTCTGGAGGGGGTTGCTAGTGCCCAGTTTGTGTGAGGTGGGTGGGGAGTTAATTCTAGAAACTCACCATTTCTCGGCCTGTGGAATTTTATTTCAAACCAGGAAACGATTATATTTCCTGGTCAAATACTAGATTGTAGTAAACCTGAAGATCTAGGCATATGACCTTCGTAAAATGGGTGTCATCTCCCAAAACTGTGATCTGGGTTGGGAGTTTGTGTGTGTAGCAGGGGTGGGTAAGGGGAGAATAAATTTTGCTCTAGAAATTGGCTAAAAAAACCCAAACATCAGATGTTTCCTTTTCTTTAGAGCAGTTTAGATTATTAATGTTGTTAACTGCCGTCAAATCTGCTTCTTCCTATGGCAGTCTTATGAATGAGAGATCTCCACGACACTCTGTTCCCAACACTCTGGTAAGGTCTTGCAGAGTTAAAGCTGTGACTTCCTTGATTCAATCCATTCACCTGTAATGTGGTCTTCTTCTATGGCTACTGCTATCACCTTTACCAAGCCCTGTCCTTTCTAATGAGTCATGTCATCTCATGCTGTATCAAAAGTACAATAGTCTCAATTTAGTCATTTTGGCTTCCAAAGAGAGTGCAGGCTTCATTTGCTCTCAGACCCATTTTACTGGTCTTTTTGGCAATCTATGACATCTGTAGAACTCTTCCATCACCACATTGCAAATGAATTGATTCTTTTCCTGTCAAGCTTTTTTCAGTGTTCACTTTTCATAACCACATTAGAAATCAGAAATACTAATGACAGGGATCAATTAAACTGTTCATACATTAATGTAAAAGTCTATTTCCAAGGTATACATTTTTTAAAATTTCCCCCCTCTAATACACAAGAGCAAAACATGCATATATCCAATGTACTAAAAAATAAAAATTTCCATACATGGATCACTACGAATGGCAGAGGTACCTTTCAGTCTGCAACTCCCAGAATTCCCATGGATTCTGGGATTTATAGTCCAAAAGGTAAGTTTTCCAAGTGCTGCATTGAACACAGAAGCTTGAAAAAACAAGCATCCCAGTTCTGATATTTAAAGGCAATAGTGTGGCAAGCAGAACAAACAAGGAAAGTGTATCATTTGCACCTTTCTACTGCTACATGGCCTGTTAACATACCAGAGAAACAGGAAGAATTCAGAATGGTAGCAGGGACTTCCATAGCTCTGGCAGAGCATTACTTCCAATTCCCCAGCAGCCCCCCACCTTCATTGTTTTGGAGCCCAGGCTCCCCTAAAGAGATTATGAGAGGGTATGTTTGCTTGGCTACTTCAGTATGAACAGACGAGGTGGAGAGGGTGATCTTTGTGTGACCTTTGTTTGCTTAGGATTCACACCAGTAAAGAAACAGTAACAGTACAAAGTTATTTTCAACATGACAACATCTAGAATAACATGTTCCAGAGGCTGCTCCCCTGATTCTAGCCAAGCAGCTTTTCTGAGTTTTGGTCTTACAAAAGAGATGATTCATTACAGGATATTTTCTTCTCAGAAAAAGAGAAGCATTTTAAAACAGCATCAGCCAGGTGAGCATGGCATCCATCATCTGTGATATCATAACCTTATCTTCCTTGTGACAGTGTTGGTTCCACTGTGGGATCTAGTTTTGGGTTTTCCCAAGTAGTGGTGTCACTAGGGTTGAAGTCACCTGTTGCGGTAACTCATGGTGTCACTCCCTCATTGGCCTTCTGCCATCCCACACCATACATAATCTTTAGCAAAAGATTTTGCACTACTGTTACTCATTAATCATAATTCCTGCATATCGCTGACTGTCATGCTAATAGTTGTGACATAAAACAATTAGTAAAATTAAAATTATACCTTTAAATTACAATAGTGTATGCACAGCCTCAATTCATTTACGTTCTTTTGGTAAAAAGAGATGTTTTTAAAGAAAATTTTAAAAGAATAAAAACATTAAATTAAAATATTTTTTTAAAAAAATTTAAAAAATTCAATTTAAAAAAAACTGGGGCCTCTCATTTTTCCTCCCACTGAGTCTCACCCCACTCACACCATCTCTTCAGCATTTTAAAGGAACACAGGTGAATGCCACAGCCCATTTCTGCCAAAAAGCAAATGTTTGAGGAGCAATGGTGTCAACACCCCCCCCCAGAGTGTCACCTGGTGCAGTCCACATGCCTTGCACCCCCCTTGTGATACCACTGTTCCCAAGTACTGTTGGAGAAGTTACACAAATCGGTAAAGCCAAATTCTTGGCTTGGCCAAGAACTATGGATTGACAGTAACAAATTATGGCCAGCATCCTGTGAGTGACTTATGCACATGCAAGTGCAGCTCACAAGGGCATACATCCCTTTCTGAACAGGGCAAAGGGGGCTATTTCTGTGGAGTTGGGAAGGGGGGAAGCAAATGACCACACTGACAACCCACTGGCAGGAGAAGACCACAACTTTATTGCGCACAGCAATACAAAGGAGGGTTGGCCCGAAAATGCATAAGGTCTGGATCTGTCATCCGCCAACGCTCTGTTGGCTGATGAGCCTGACTTGCCTGGTCATGACCATGTCTCGGGATGACAGAGGGGCAACCAGCAAGGTCTCTGATTTATATTGCTCGGAAATGCACATGCACACATTTTATACCCTTGTCACTGGGGAATGCTTATTTGATGTTGCTCAATGTTGCCCTGCATTGGCAACAACACTTCCACTCAGCAGCCCCGGGTCCCCAATGGACTCCCGATCCAGTGCTCTGCAGCACAGGAAAACCACGCCCATCAGATCCAAGACCTATGCAACCGCCACAAAGGCTAGACCCACCATGGGGAGGGGAGCTGCCTTCCGCCAACTCTCCTTAGCCCAAAAGGTTCCCCCTGCCTAAGCCTCCATGTCCCTGGCAATAGTCCATGTGTGGTCAGATGCAAGCCTTGAAGGCCCTGGACTTCCATCTCCCCAGCCTTTTAATATTGTCTTGGGGAATCCCGCATTGTGTTGCTGCCATAGCTGTGCCAATGTGAAAGGAGTGGCTGCCAAAGTCCTTAGGAGGCAGACCAACTCGCTGAAGGCTGGATCTGAGCACCAACACAAATTGGTATCTGGTGAGGAGGGTTCCATTATCATGGGTAAATAGCAGGGCCCCAGCATGCTTGCGGGATGCAATGTAACTCCACAGAGTCTTTACAGGACACAAGCAGTAGCCCCGCAGCCTGTGGAGGGTGATGGTGGTCTCCCTAGCCAGTTGGTCACACTTAGAGCTCCTGAGGTGTATAAGGATAGCGCTATCACCTAAGGAGATATCTCCCAGCTGCATGCGTTTTGCTGATCCACCTGACTTGGCGGAGGAGACCAGCTCACTGACTCTAAAGGCCCCAAAAATGTGGTGACAAATGCAGCCCTGAAAAGGTGGGCCTCTGCCTTGGAATGGCAGACCCGCTTGAGCTGTTTGATGATCCCACAGAGCACCTCAAAGCAGATGGGCTTTCTAGTATCAGAACTCCAGAGGGCCTGTCACCTCAAACCCCCAAGGGTCTTATGTACCAAAAATGAAGAACATGGGTCCTGGACACACACACACGCTTTGGAAAAGAAAGAGATCCCCATGAGGTGGACCAACATGGTGAGAGGAGAGGTGCCGGCCTCCTGGAGCCAGACGAAGAATTTGAGAACTGTGTCAGTTTTAATTGGCCAGTGAGGGTGGAGGCCTGAAGTCCTGAAGAAGGCTTGTAGCTTGGAGATGGCTCTGGTGTATGCTCGGAGGGAAGTCAGGGCCAAGGAAGCCAAAATGTTCTGTGTCACAACAGATCTCCAAAGTCCCACAGCTCCTCCGGGAAAGGGGTGGGCGATGGGTCTACTCTGGGCGCCAACTGATGGAACCTGGCTGGCTAACAATGGCACCGGTCACCTGCACTACCCAGGCCTTTATAGGCCTTTTGCCCAATCAGAGGCTGGGATCTGGGAGGCGGCACCACTCCTCCTGGTCCCAGCCAATAGGAGGCAGCGCCACCCCCAAGGCCAGCCAATGAGGGCTGCCTCACTCTGCTCCCATTTAGCTCTCGGAGGTGGAGTCCGGGGGTGGCCCCATGGCGCTCCTCTACATGGGACATGGATTCTGCCAGCAATGCTGGCATGAAGGTGGCTGCCGTCACCACCTAGGACCCCTTCCCTGCCACAGCAACAGGGCCAGCCCGGTAAGTTGCGGGGGAGGGCACACCATCCAAAAACCTACTGTCAAGCCCTAGGAGGGACCTCTGTTCTGTTTCTTACCAATGGGATATGGAGGGAGGGAGGGAAGTGATTCAGACTGTCAAGATCTGGGGAAGGAAAAAATGGGTGCACTCCCGTTAAGAGAGCACCTTCATTTTTCCCTATTAATGACAGAAGCAGGAGCTCTTTCTAGATCTTGTCAAGCATTGGAAGGACACGGAACGACACATGCAAAGCTACACACATGTAGAATCTCATCCTATGTGTGTTTGCACAAGACAAAGATAGCTCTATCATACCATCTCCAAATCTGTAAAAAAAACAAAAAGGTGCTTCACAGAGACAATCAGAGTGGCAGAAGTTTTTATTTGTACACTTTTCTGCAGAAAGTGAAATGTTAATTTTTAACCATTCTCGAAAATTAGTGATACTTGGTATATACGTCTAGCTTGTTTTTTTAAAATCAATTTATTGTACAATCCCTAAAAACCTGTAAAATAAGGTTAACCAGGACCACAGACTTAAACTTAATTTTAAAAAAATCTTATCAGACTTATTTAAGTTGTTGTAAAAGAAGTATCTTTTAACACCTTTTATTATACAAGGGTCAAGGCGTTTTTACGTTTCTTAAAAGCAGCTTCAAATAGCCCACATACTGGGTTATTGCATCTTTCATATGGCTGCTGTATAAACAAGCACGTTTTATACAGGAAATGACATAACCATGTAAAAGTGTACATGGAGTTTAGGCACATATTCAAACACTAATGGGATTGCATTGTTTTAAATGGCATACTTTTATGTTTACCTATTCAGTTTAGTCCTCATATTTTAGCCAAATACAACAAAAATTACCAACACATACCTGCCCCATAGTGTACTGTTTATTTGAAATTTGGACCTTTAAAAAGGCTCACTAGGGGCAGATAATGACCCTAGAAAGTAAATACAAATGACACATTCTCTATGCAAGAGAGAGAGAAACCTGCCATCATAAAGGTGAAAAGCTGAACTTTTAACCTATACTATTTTACCACTCATGTTTCTTCTCATTTTTACCATGCAGCTAATACCAATCCCCGAGTGGAAAGCAGGGCAGTTGGCAATAACAATAACTTAGGATGCCAGTCTTCTCACTGTGTTGGAATCTGATAGTTAAAAGTCATGGCTATGGAGTGTTTAAGTCTTAAAAAATATTCTGTATATCTTTTCATTTTTCTAGATAGTGACTGCACTGGCAAACACATTCCTAAATGTGTCTCTTACATTAAACAGCATACTGATAATCATGAACAGAATTGCACATCGCAAATGAAATCCAAGATTCACAAATAGTTTGCTGACTGCAGGAACTTGAACTAAATTGAACCTGTGGTAAATGCCATGTTTGATCTTACCAGTAGTTTATGTAGACCAACTTTATGGCTTTTGAAATTTTAAGATGATCCACTAAGAACGTTCACAAGCAGAACAGTAATAACCAATTTCTTGGTTGTTTTCAGAAATCATTAGTAATGCTTTTCAATATGGAAGTGTTATTACTGGCCACCAACTGGTATCTTCCCTGAATTTATCTATTTTTTTAAAATCCACATTTATTATTGTATTTTATTTTATTTAAATATTTATACCCCACCCGATATGAAAGATACCAGGGCAGCTTACAAAAAGTATAAAAACAAGTTACCCAATTTAAAACAATAACATAATTAAATAAACTAAAGACATAGTAAACTGCAGCAATAAGTTAAAAACAGATTTAAAGTATTTAAAAAGTTTTGCAATCTATGGACACCATGTTTGCGGTGAACTAATGAGGCCGAAAGGCTTTGCTAAACAACCAACTTTTAACATGGTGCCTAAATGACATGTGTGTTCATGCAGTTGGGTCTCCAGGGAGAGGGCATTCTTTTAGCACACCATGTGTACCCTGCCCTGTATTTGGGATCTCCACATTTTAATATTTCATATCTGGAGCCAGCATGTTTGTAAGAGGTGCCAATGACCTTTTGGAACACTGGGTGAAGTTTCCATGAGAAAAGGAGTGAAGATCTGAGGGCATGTGGATGATCCAGGTAATAACACAGTCAAGGTAAATGGGTGTACTAATTGTTCCTTCCTTTCCCAAAATATTCTGCATTTTCTCTTGCACCAAGAGAGAAAGGAAGTCCCATTGCACTGAAATAGTACGCCAGTTTTCTGCCAACTTGCTGCTATGCTTCCAGCCACCATCCCCAGAGGATAGTTTTCAGGTATAAATATTGGTGTACTCTGTGGACAGGTAAATATCACCCTCCTTAAACCTCTCAAACTCTGCTATCCAGTTTCCATATTTTCATTTTGGTTAGCTCTGAATGATGTTTCTGTGTGAATGGCTATTGTAAATAAATATTGTAAATAAATAAATAAATAAATAAATATTTTTGTGTTTGTGTGATTGCACTCTGCATTTAAAACAACAACAAGCTTAATTCACCTAAACCCGGAGTCCTCCTCAGTTATTACCGGTATACACAGGCGTCATCTGTTTTAAAGGTTACTCAGCCTCTTGCAAAGCTAATTTTCCCAACATCTGAAGTAATGCTGATATACTTGGTGGGGAATCCTTTCTTTAGGTTCCACAATTGGGGTGCCACAGCTGAGAAGACCCTCCCCTATGTCTCAAAATATTGTATTGATCTCACTGGTAGGACATAGAGGAGAGCCTCCCCCAGCAAATCTTAATACTTGGGCAGACAATATGAGGACAGAAGTTCCTTCAGGTATCAAGATCTCAAGCCATTTGGTCTTCAGATGTCATCACAAGCACCTTGAAATCAGGCCAGAAACATATTGGCAGCTAGTGCACATTTTTTAAGACTGGGATGATATGTTGTCGTATGGTACTCCTGTCAGCAGCTGAGCTGCTGCATTTTGCACTAGCTGCAAGTTTCAAGGAGCTTAGCACACCGCAAAATAAAACGACTTACCACTCCTGAATTCAAGCCAAATTCAGGCTGCCCCCTAGTTTTATCGCATGGCTTTTGCCCCCAAAAACACCATCCGGGTACAGCCCAGCTCCAATACTAGTCCCTGAACTCGCTTCGGCAGCAATTTTTCAGTCAGCTTTGAAAAATGGCCACTGAAGCTAGTTCAGGGACCAGAATTGGAGCCAGACTGTACCCAGATGGTAGTTTTGGGGGCAAAAGCCATACCATAAAACCAGGGGGCAGCTTGAATTTAGCTTGAATTCATTTTATTTTATTGTTTGTGCTAAGCTCTCAAGTCTGTTTCAAGGGCATCCCCACACAGAGCATAATACTCTAACCGGGAGGTTACCAGTGTATGGTTTATTGTGGCTAGGTTATCTTTGTTTGAGAAGTGCTATAGCTGGAACACAAATGGAAGCCAAGCACTCCTTGTCATACTGCTTTATCACAGTAGGGGGCAAACAGGGTTTAAATTAGAGTTAAATGAGAGTTAAATAGGAAATGTCCTATGATAAACATAGGCCATTTCCTGTTTAACTCTCGTTTAAATCCTGTTTGCTCCCTAGTGTGATAAAGCAGACAAAGTCCACTTGAGCCTCCAATTACAAGAATAGATCTAGGTGCACTCCCTAGCTATGTACCTGCTCCTTCGGGGGAATGCAACCCCATCCAAGACAGGCTATTTACCCATTTTCCAGACCCAAGAACCATCAATCCACAGAGCCTTTGCCTTATTAGGATTCAATTTCAATTTATTGGCCCTCATCCAGCATATTGCAGCATCCAAACACTGACACAGCATCTGCACAGCCCCAGCTGACTCCAGTGACAAAGGCACCCCACTCCAAACCTTCTTATGACATGTTCCAGTGGCTTTATGTAGATATTGAACACCATGGGGGATAAGATGGACCAATATAGAGCCCCACAGCTTAATATCCAGGGGGCTGAGTATTAATTTCCCAATGCTACTCTATGGAAGATAGGAATGAAACCATTGCAGAACAGTGCCTCCTAAACCTACTTATGCTAGTTTCTATATAATATGTTTTTATATATGTCTTCACCTTTCTTCTGACACACATGAACCCCCCTTTTCACTTCAGAATAGTGAACAACTTTGCTATGGCCTTCTATGAACAGCCTACTGTAAGAGCTTCCAAGATGGATGGATTGAGGCTGTATTTTATGCTTTATATACTACTATTTGCTGAATCTAGCCTTTGGTACCAGGCTGCTGATGTGTCACTAGATTTCACATGCTGACTTAGACAAAGGCTAGAAATAGACCCCAGAGGCACTGAAGCGCTATCCACATATTGAATTGGAGGCAATGTGCACAGAAATGTAAAAATACACACACACACACACACACACACAGAATACTCAGAGACAGGATGGTGTAATTGTTTGAATAAGTCTCTGGAGGACCAGGATTTGAATCTCTGCTTGGCCATGGAAACTCACTGCGTGACCTTGAGCAAGTCATACTCTCTCAGCCTCAGAGGACAGCAATGACAAGTATCTGAAGAAATCTTGCTAAGAAAACTGCACAATAGGTTGCCTTAGGGTCACCATAAGTCAGAAATGACTTGAAGGCACATGACAACAACACAACAACAATAAAAATATTAAACTGTTTATACCAAGTCAGACTAGTGTATTGCCTAGACTACCGTTACATAGGACCTTATCACTCCAGAACAATTCGGATTGAATCTGAAGTGACCTTGGAACTGATTTCTGCGAATTCGGTTGTTACTGAATTCATCGAGTTCTGGGGTGACTTTGGATTGACTTTGGATTGACATTCATGTGAGATAATTCAATGCACATTGACTGAATTCTAGAGTGATTTTGGATTGACTTTGGCTTGGCTTGGCTTTGGAATGGCTTCATAGTAACAGCATACACATGTGATAATTCAATGCACATTTATGTGAATTCACTTGGATGGATGCAGAGTGACTGGACTGGGGTTGCAAAAAAAAACTCTCATCTGATAAGAGCCATACTCTGACTAGAAGTGGCTTTTTAGGTCCCTTTGACAGGAGTCTTTCCAGCCACGTTACCTGAGAACCTTAACCAGAATTGTCAGGGGATTAACTTGGGGCCTTCTATATGCAAAACATGTCTATGGCTGCCTGTTTCCTTGAATATCCCTTGTTTACTTTGGCTGTTGCGGTGCAGTGGCATTAGCCTCTCCTGTACAAGTTCTGAACATGTGGATCATTTTGGGTTTCACAAGTATCTTGTAGTAGTTCAGTTTAGTAGTTCATGGAGAGTAGTTCATCGTTTCTCGGCCTTTTGGCTAAGATCAAGTATCTTGTAATAAAAAAATGTATGGCAACACAGCAATTAAATATTTTGAAATCAATTGCTACTTTCCCCAATTTATTGCATGTTTTATGTCAGAATAAAGATGAAGCCTCTGCTTGAGTATAGCCCTCTGGTAACAAGTAGCTGTTTCGTAGCATAGTAGACATTGATCCTTATGCTTCAGTATCAAAGAACTTAAAACCACTTTACATTCCTCCAAAGGTTTCCTTTTCCACCTAGGATTCAGCTAAAGAAAGAATTAATAATCTGGGAACATACCATTTCAAATGTATAATTAATCTTTAACTGAACTTTACTATTTCTGAAATTTTGATATTGCATCCTTAATATCAACCACATATTAAGAACATTTTGTTATATTTTGGTCTCCTGGTCAGGAAAGTTATATGCAAGGGCATCATGTTGTTGCATGCCTTCAAGTTGCTTCTGACTCTGGTCTCCATATTCACAGTCCAACACTCAAACCACTACACCATGCTGGTTCTCCAAGGGAATCATATTCTTCAACATTTCATAGATGAAAACTGGGACACATATGGCCAAGTAACATAAGAGCCTGGTCACAATGGCAAACTATTTCATGAGAAAGAACAGACAACCTAGGAGAAGCTGCTGCTTTTGCCTGAGACTACTGGGGAGAGCAAAATTCTGTCCCCTTTCCTCATTTCCCCATGACCGAGTTAACAGAATACAAACCACTTTCACCTTATGAACTCAGTTTGCAGCAATGGAAGTAAGCTGCGGACAACAGGAGAAAGCAGGAGAGAGAATTTGCTAGCTCCCTGGGTATGTTTATTTTAAACCAATTAAAAATCAGAAAGAACAGGAACAAAAGCAGAGGCTTTCCAATCAATCTGGATGCACCTTGTATGTGATTATTTGAGTCCTATACAGTCACTTCAGTTAAGTGTGTGTGTGTGTATTCAGTTAAGTGTGTGAGAGGAGGGGAGTGTACTAGCTCCACCCACTCCGTCATTGCTGTCACTTTGCAAAAGTGTCTGAATTGGAGAGCCTGTAGTATCTACAGAGGTTCTCCACATGATCCAAAACAACACCTTTTCTACATTCTGGCTCACATGGAGAGCAACAGGCTTTCCTATTCAGAAATGCCACTTTTGCGTGTAAGGAGAGGAATGGAACTACCATCTTGAGGAGGAGAGAGGGGAAGGCCAGTCCAACAGGCCTTGACTGCAAGCAAGAAGAGCCCTCCCTCCATCCACCATCTTGAGGGAGAGAAAGGCAAGCCAGAGCTCCAACAGGCCTTGCCTGAAGGGAATAAGAGCCCTCCCTCCAGTCCATCTGTCTTGGTCCTGGCCTCTGAGGGAGAGAAGATCTGCTGGACTTTACCCCTTCCCCACCACCATTCCCTTCTCCTTTTGTGTCGTGTCTTTTTAGATTGTAAGCCTGAGGGCAGGAAAATGTCTACTTAACAAATTGTAAGTCGCTCTGATAGCCTTAGCTGAAGAGTGGGGTATAAATTATTATTATTATTATTATTATTATTATTATTATTATTATTATTTTGGAACCAGTGCTATTCTGGGCCAAACACTCAGAGGCACTTCTGCCTTGCAGGATCACAGCCCAGATGCATAGAATAAATCCAGCTATCACTGTGTGCACACATTCAATTCTACTACAACCTTATAAGGAGGAAGGAGTGCTAAATATACTCACATTCATTGTACAGAGAATGAGGGAGGCTGGAACATGAACAGTGGTTGAAGATTTAGGTAGCACAACCTTTCCTTCACAAACACCTACTGTACATACACTTCAGGAACAATATGCACCGGTTGTTGACTGCACATCTCTCTCATTCTCTCTCTTTCTCTATTTCTTTCCCTCCCTCTCTCCCTCCTTCCATCCTTCCACTTCTTTCTGCCCCTTGTAAGTTGCTTTCATAGTATGCTCATGAGCATTGCCCAGGATCCTCCTCACTGTTCTTCTGTGAGTATGTTAACCTGTTTGTTCCAGACAAGTTCATTTACCTCTACAAGTAGTGCAAAGACAACTATGTGATAAATGAAGATGCTCCTAGTGTGCACCCAGAGACATGAACAATGTCCTGCCTACTACTCTGTGGGAGAAATTGTCCAAAGCAGAGGAGTTCTATTGGCAAGTGACTGACTAGTAATCCTGTACATGTGTCTTTCTGTTTCAGAATCCACTCCATCTCAGATCTCCTCCAAGAAAGGGGGGAGGGGGTCATGTGACTTAAGGCACAATACAGATATTTGAATAATACATCATAAATAATGGTAAATGGGGGGCCAGGCTGTTGGTCCATTCATTCCTCCTCCTCCTAAGTTCAAGTCTGCCTGCATGCAGAAGGTATTACTCTTTCCTAATATGGAGTCACCCTGGAGTTGAACCCAGGATATTCTGCATGTAGAATATGATCTTTCCCACCTAGCTAGGACTCCTAGATAGTAGGTGGTGGGGGAAATGCCACATGCCTGCCTGATTTCTATCTGCTGATATAACTGAGTGTTCAAAGGCTATCTTGTGGGGCTTGCAGTGATGGTTCCAGTCCTGGTTGTTTTCTCTGTTTGTCCTTCCAATTGCTTTCTTTTTCAATCAGCAACAGTTGAATGAGAGCCTTCTGAAGCAGTTGAACTCCCCTGAGGCGTTTGAACTCCTCCTTTTCCTTAGTGATAAAACACTAATGGATCTGGTGGGCCACATGTGGGCCACACTTTGCCCACTCCTGTTTTAGGACATAGGAGTTTATCAGATGACGGAAATTGGAAGTATAATCTAATGGCAATCCGAACACAATCATGGGATTTCACATTATTGCATATTAAAGCATCTAACACAATTTCGGGCAGAAGGGAAGTCATTCCGAACGCAATCATGGGTTTTCCATTTGCGTATTAAAGCATCTCACTCAATTTCGGGCAATTGGCAGTCATTTTCGGGTAATGGGAAGTCATTCTGAATGCATTCCAAATGCAATTGGAATTCATGTAAATTTGCTATACTAGCGAATTCACGTGAATTTGAATTGGCTCCAATTGGCTCCATTCGAAACAAAGAGAAATTCTTCCTGTCTGATAAACTCCATAGAATGATAGAGCTGGAAGAGACCTCAAGGGCCATCAAGTCCACTCCTTTGCCGTGTAGGAACTCACAATCAAAGCACCCCCAACAGATGACTATCCACCCTCTGTTTAAAAACCTCCAAAGAAAGATACTCCAACACATTTTGAGGCAGTGTGTTCCACTGTTGAACAACTTCTACTGTCAGGAAGTTCATCCCAATGTTGAGATGGAATCTCTCCTCTCATATTCCAAATCTATTGCTGTGTGTCCTGTTCTCTGGAGTTACAGAAAACAAACTTCCTCCATCTTCAATAAGATATTCAAACAAGGCTATCATATCACTTTTTAACTTTCTCTTCTTTAGGCTAAACATACTCAGCTCTCTAAGTAATTCCTCATAAGGCATGGTTCCCAGATCTTTTGCCATTTTGGTCACTCTCTTCTGGACATATGCGGTTATCTGTGTCTATTATTGAAACATTTCCCAGCCATTCCCTTTAACAGCTTGACAAAGGAGTCTTTCCCTCCCTAGGTTGGTCTTCCTTGTTCTAGATTAGCTGAATGTGTCCTTTCCATGAATTTTACTAAGGCTGCTATGTATGAGTGATGTTTTGTGTACTATCAATGGGTGCTGTGTTTTTCCTACCACAAGGTTGCGTGTTCAATCCCAGCCAGGGGCTCCAGGGTTGACTCAGCCTTGCAACCTTCCAAGGTCACTAAAATGAGTACCCAGCTTGTTGGGGGCAATTAGCTTACACATTGTAAATTGCTTAGGGAATGCTTAAGTGCATTGATAAGTAGTATAGAAATGTACTTGCTATTGCTTCCTGTTGGGATAGATGGAGATTTCCAGTAGACCAGGTGGGGTAATACATGGCTCCCAAAGTTATTTTTGCTGCCTCCATGCCTTCCTCTAATATATTGCTGAAAATCAGTGGCACGCCATGGAAAACCTTTACAAAAGAAACATTTCCTGCCTGATTTAAACAATTTTTTGTTGTGTGCTGTCAATATCCAGTATCATAGCAGTGGTGGGTAAGATACAGAGGTATGCTGGAAGTATCCCCATGATAATTACTTAACTAGAAGCCTAGAAGTGTGAGTGGCATCTCCGGTAGTCACTGACTTATGGGCACTGTTAGAGTTTCCACATGTAGCTATGTCTGTCATTTCAGAACCATTTTTTAAATTTTCTGGCTCTGCTTTCTCTCTCCTTGGCTGAATGCTCATAGGCTACAATTGTTGCTCATACAGCATATATTCCCTACAGCAAGATCATGTTGCATTGACATAAATCTAACTGATTTCAAGTAGTCTTATTTCTATATCAGAGTCTATAAGGGGCTTTTGCATCCTCTGTTTTAGCAAGAGGGGAGGTTCTTACCAAAATACATCATCTATCTTGGAGTTTGTTATATCTGGTTACTTGGCTTGAGAAGTGGAACTATATAAAAATGAGCGAAACAAGGGACTCATCAAATTAAAATATTATTGTGCAGGAAAAGTAAAGTAGGGGTCAATAGACTTAAACACACAACTCTAAATTGCTTTTTGGCTTAGGCTTTTTGAGCTTTCACGTTGCACAATTATAGCACTTGGATAGGCACTATTTTGTGGAATCCTGGAGTTTGTACTTTGGTGTGGCACTGGAGCTCTGTGGCAGAGTATTCTAAATACTTCATGAAATTACTCCCAGCATTCCAGAGGATGGAGCCGTGACATTTAAAGTGCTATCAAAATGCTGGAACTGTGTTTTGTGAAAGAGACCTTAGAGTAATTCATTATTTTCACCAAGAAAGCCTTTGCAGGTCATTGTGTCATGGTGCTTTCTCTGTGGCATTTTTAGAGTCCTCTCCAAAGGAAATATTTTTGATTGACATCAGCTCTATGCACATATATATAATGCTCATGAAAACAGCCTGTCTCAGTCCTATTTTCTTTGATTTTTATTAATTGAACAAAACACTGAAAACAAATATTTTAATAAAATTATATTTATGGTAACTAGCATTTAGATACAATTAACACTGTCAAATAATTTATTACTTCTTAAGTTGTTATTTTTCTACGAGCATTAGAAAACAGCATGAATTATAAGGAGACTAATAACACTGACTGAACATAATATCAAAAAGGGTGACACTGAAGAAAAATATAAAGTTGAAATGAAATATACAATTGAAGAAATAGGGCTCCCTGCAGTTCTCTAAATCCATGTATAATGCATACAATTTATAGCAAAATCAACATTCTATCAAATATACAATCTTAAGAACTAATATGAAAGGTTGATTACAACTATTAACCTGATTAGTTTAATCATACTTTTTTGCAGACATAAGCAGGATTTTTTTTTCCAAATGCTGACAATAAAGTTGAGGATTAATCTTGTCTGTTGTTGTTGTTGTTGTGTGCCTTCAAGTCATTTCCCACTTATGGCAACCCTAAGGCAGGGTTTTTTTTGGAGCTGATTGTGTGTGACCTGCCCAAGATCACTCAGTGGATTTCTGTGGCTGAGCGGGGGATTCAACCCTCATCTCCAGAGTTGTGGTACAATGCTCAAACCACTATATTATGCTGGCTCTCGTAGAAATGGGTTAACATTATTCAGGTTTTCAAATAGTGCCAGAAGAAGAAAAATCAGAATGTAAGGAACCCACCAGCATTGGATTTGCCAATGGCTTTGGAGATTCCAAAGTGAAACTCTAAATGTCCTTTGAGGGAGATATATTGTATTAAGTTCTTGTTTAGGGTGAATCTGGGCATGGCAAATACAACTATAGCTATTGTCAGTGCAACCCTCTTTGGGTGATATTACAGTACTGATCCACAGAATCAGAATGTTCAAGGTTTGTTTGTTTATTTAAATCAGCTACTGGAAAAAGCTTTGTACAGAAAGTCATGTGAGAGACTGTGCTGCTACCTACAGCCACATGACTCTACTACCATGTCTTCATACTGTTTGTAGACTACGTTATTAGCAGAGTCAATAAACAGAATGCTAATAGGACTCAGTCGTGTTGGAACACAACAAGTTGGAGGTGTTGACTCTGGGTCCATAGAGTTCATTAGTGTTTGGATAACAGCATGATTGGTTGGTTCGAGATGAGACCGAAGAGGGAATTCACAAAGTCCTTCACAATGATAAGCTTCATACTCAAGAGGTGCTATTATCCAGTCATCCCATCCCATATCTTTAAAATTTACATGGAGTGCTTTTTTGCTACACCTTGCCTTTAGATTCTTGTTGGGCCTCTTTCCTTGTCGAGTTGCTAGAGGAGCCCTTCTCTTTCTTCTTTGATTGAATAGGTACTCATAAACAGTTTTGTCATCCTGGCCAGATCTGGCTTTTATTTCATTGAAGAATAGGTCTCTTTTCTTGGTCCTACCAAATACTAAGAAAAGAGCCTTTTCATTGACTTGTCTTCCTGTTCTATTAAACCCCACAGTCCTTAAATCAACAGGTCTCCCTCTTTCAAAAGCCTCCAGTTCAAAACACAAGTTAGCAGAGTTTTTAAAATTCCTAAAAAGTTTCCAAATGTCAAAGACTTCCCATTTTGCTGTATCTAAAATATTGACAATCCGAGATTCCAAGAGAGTGGATGCTTGCCGACTTGTGGAGCAACTGAAAAGTTTCACTTGGCATGTTTTCCCATGAGAATGAGGCTTCCAGGTATCTGAAGGTTTTTTCCTCAAAATACGAAGTTCTGCTCCTAGTAAGCCATCTTTTTCTAAGGCACTGATATCAAAAACATATTTCTGCTTTTTAACAGCGGGAATTCGGTCATCTAAAGAGAGAAGAAGGGAGATGTTCATGTATCTCAGACAGAAATTTATGTTTAGTTTTCAGCTTTTTAAAACAACACACAATGTCTACAATTAATTTGAAATGTCTCATTGGATGTACTAGGAATTAGAGGTTTACTAGACGATTCTATCTCAAACATGGAAATATTTATGCCTCATTGGTGGGAGGCAGGTTTTTTCTCCTCCCTTTAAGATTCATCAATGGGACCTTCAATCAATGGGATCATGGTACTAGACTGTTAATGTAAGAAATTTTCTTTTATGATTATGCATTATGATCAATGAAGACAAGCACTGGCATGTGCTATCTCAAGACTATCGCATGGGGGGCGGGGGAAGCAGGGGTTTAAACTAACATTATTCCCTGAAAATCGCATGATCGTGGTAAAGATTTTCACATGATGTCACGATTAAAGAGGACTTATCCCAGCAATATGCAGGTAAAAACCAGCAACAAATCATTAATGAGATTTTGCCATGAATGATTTCTTGCTGGTTATTACCTGGTTATTGCCAGGATAAGTCCCTTTAATCACAACATTATGTGAAAATCTTCACCGTGACTGCGTGATTTTCATGGGATAATGTTAGTTTAAACCCCCAATTTTCCCTGTGTGATAAGTCCTTTTAAAAAACCTAAAAAAATCACATTGCAACCAAAGCAGATTTAAAGTTTGAAGACAAAGCATTTAAGCTGCATCATTATCTACAAAGATACATGTCTATCACAAATTCAGTCCTGAAAGTCCAAAAAATTATATCCAATATGCCTGTACACACACTAGCTGGACATTGCTACCCAAAGTCTTTGTGGTACCTAATCCAGATAAATTTGGGTAGGGCTGTATACCTTCTGAACAGCCTTACATTTGTTTACGTACCTTCAAAATCTTTTCAGTGGAATTGAATGAATGAATCAGTAATGGATGAAAGTGACATTCCCTAGCCATGGTTGTACACAGCACACATTTTGGTGGCATTCATGTAAGAGTCCTGTGCATGTGACACTTGATTCAAACTTGTTTGTTTGTTTTTGGATCATACCATCATGCTAATTGGGGGATTCTGAGAGTTGCACTCCAGAAAAACTAAGATTTTGAAGCTCTGATATAGGTTGCTTCAGGCCCCATGAAGGTCTAAAACAGTATGGATATTCTCCAACATTCTTCTATCAATCTTGCATCACTGAAATAGTAAATCACCTTCATATTTACCAAAGTATATCTAAATTAGTTTGATTTCAAAAGTAAAAACTGCTATCAAGTCTAGAGGTGCTGTGACTCTAATTCTTCTTAAGTCTACATTGCTTGTTCAGTGCTTGAACAGAAATTGATTAATCAAGTCTTGCTGCTACAGAAATATTTGGTTGGAATCAGACTTAAAAGTTGGACCCATTGAAATCTATGAGATAAAGCTTAGTCTTGATTTAAGTCCCACTGATAAAAAGTCTATATTCATTCTGTTACCCTAATATGCTTTGAGATATATTCTCTATAGAAAATAAAATGAATGTTTATCCTTGTGCTATATAACATAGCCTTAATATTACTAATAACATTATAATAAAGGCATAAACATTCCACAAACCCCCAGATTTGATACTTAAAATGCTCTTTAAATTGGCATAGTATGGATGAAAATGTGTGCAATCAAGAAAGTTTTATGTGTTTCTGTAAATACAAAAATCAGGCATTCATATTTAAGATGCAAACATTAAATTTTCTTACCTTGTCCCTTATCTATGAAGCTTGTAATAGTATTGGCAAGTCCAGTCTCCAGTTTCACACTTCCATTCACACCTTTTCGTTCTGCATCAGAAAGAGTCCTGTATAAGGAAAGCATGTATTCATGTGGTGTGATAGCAGGATGTCTTAATGCCTCTTTAGAGTCTCTTGGGGCGATAGATTCTTTAGTCTTTTTGGTTTTATAAGAGCTGGCATCGGAATTCCCTGTGCTAGTTTTCTTCAGTGGGGCTTTGGGGCCAAAGTTCTGGACCTTTGGAGTCACTGTTCTTACTCCAGTTTGTCTATTTGAAGAATGCCCTACCTTTTTGTCTGTGCTGCCTGCTTTAGAGACAGTCTTCTTTGAGTCATCGGTTTTTGCCAAGACAGCTCCAGCTTGAGCAGTGTTAGTTTTTGTCCTAGGCTTTGAATTCCCAGCACTATATCCATGGTTTCCTGTTCTAAAGGTACCTGCCCTTGGCAAAGGGTTCCTCTCTTTTCCGTCTACTTTTGACAAGCTTAATTTGACTCCTGGATTCCCTTGACTTGCTTCAGCAGGACTCAGCACTAGGGAGATTAGAACAAGGCAAAACCAACTAAAGTGCCAAAGCAGTAAAGTAAGAAAGTGCTGGATTTTCATCCTCTGGTCTTCCTTTGAATGCCACCAAAGAAAAAATCAGAAAAGGTTCCTCCAGTTTGGCATAAGAAAACATGAAAGAAATTAAAAACCAAAGTCAGCAGGAAGAGTTTTATTTTCAGCTTAAAACACTTTAAATCTTCTTGTCCAATATTTGTATCCAGTCCCATAGTGGAGATACTGATTTATTCCGTTCGGTCTTCTCCTGGTTTCTGCTAGCTGCTTGTTCTTGAAAAGGGAAAGTTTACTACCCCCCTTTCTTCTGTAAAAGTGACTAAAAACTTGAAGGACTCTTGTTTAAATCGGAGAGAGTTTTTTTTTTCCAAGAAGGAAGAATGGCGTAATGCTGCCTCTGTGTTAAAAGGTTTTTTAAAAAGTTTTGAATCCCTTCCAGTGAAAATATTTCACACACAGAAAACTGCAGGTGCTCAGAAATCTTTTACAAACCTGAACTCAGGAATTGGAAGCGGAATTCCAACAAAAACCTATTTAATTACTCTCTGATGTCATGCTGTCTAAACTAATTTAAGTGTGATATATTTCTTTTAAAAGTCTTCTTTGCCCTTTCCATTAGCATGAGTCATACCCTGCTTCATGTAAAATAACTCTGTAGGACCAAAATTCTATAGAATATGCAATTTAAAGTGGCAACATGTTGCCTATTTTAGCCTCAAATGAACTTCTCATTTGAAAGAAGACAGAACCGCATAAGATAAAACAGTGCAAGCCTTTAGCAAGATCAGTTGGAAATAACTATATTAATGTATGCTCTAATTCACACAGCTGTTTTTATAAAGTTCTGACCACAGAATGTGATCTTTATCAGCAGCAATTTCATTCTGTCAGTTGGTGATGAAAGTGCAGGAGTGAACAAGAATATTAAGAAAATTTATTCATCTCTAGTTAAGAATTCAAAAACATTAATATTGACACATTGAGGTAAAAAGAAGAAATCTAATTGGATGCATCTCAAGGGAATATGCGTTTATATTATACAATATATTTTGAATTCTGAAATACTAATAGATTGTCCATCCCATCATATTTTTTATTTCTATGTATGCTTTTGAAAGCTGGATAATGAAGAAAGCTGATAGGAAGGGGATCAACTAATTTGAAATGTGGTGCTGTGGAATAGTTCTGTGGAAACCCTGGACTGCCAAGAAGACAAATAAAGGGGGCAAATCAAGCCTGAACTCTCCCTAGAAGCCAAGATGACTAAACTGCGGCTGTTGTACTTTGGCCATATCTTGAGAAGACATGATTCACTAGAAAAGACAATAATGCTTGGTAAGGTAGCAGGCAGAAGCAAAAGAAGAAGACTGCATTCTAGATAGATAAATTCAATCAAGGAAGCCACAGCTGCACTGAGGCTGTTGATGATACGGTGAAGTTGAAGTCTGCTTTAACAGCAGTTAATCACAACACCAACAATTTTAGGAAATTATTGCATGGCTTTTCCCCCTGATCTCGGCATGGGCTGAGACCACATATAAACAGATGTTATTGCACAGCTCTGTGCCTAGATTGGAGGTATCCTGTACCTGATTGGGAAAATCCGTGAATAAAAATGGCACTAGAATTCCTCTTTATTCACACAATAATCGCAGGATAATTGCTACCGTATACCATGCAACATCATGTGAAAACCTTAGCGCTATTTCACGATATCGATGGGATTATCCCACTATGCTCCCGTCTTTTTTGTCCATGTGATAAAGTCCTAAGAGCACCCTAAATCCCTAAACTTGCATATGCTTCTGAGAAAAATCTGACTCTATGGAGAATTCCAATCCGTGACTTACATGGGGAATATGGCAGAAGCCTCACAGCCACCTGTGAATTTGATGCAACATACTTTACCTACCAAAATTGTGCTCAAAAATTATTATGAATTGTCCCAAAGCCCAGTAAAAACACAGAACACTGTGAATGAAAACTGGATTTCTAATGGCATGTCTTGCCTAAATGGCTTGAACTGGGGTAAATGTATAAATTATTCCAGAACTATGAGTACTTGCAGTGCATACTTATGCGGTACATCAACTAATGTTGGTTCCTCACTGGACAGATAGAAAGTTGTGGAGAACAAAGAGATATTTGTATATTACTTCCTTGCCCTAATTTTAATGTACCGAAGCAGTATTAGAAAATGCAATTAAAATTAGTAAATACATGCAACATAAGCAGCCTGAACAAGTGGTTTTTTTCCTCCCTAGTATGCTATACTATACCACTGGTCAAAGTGGAGAAAGTGTGACCCTCCAGATGTTTCTGGACTTCAATTCCCATGAGTACCAGCCAGTACAACCAGTGGTGAGAGATGATGGGAATTAAAGTTCAGTAACATTTAAAGAATCACAGATGTTCCATTCTTGCCACAAGTGAAGAGCAACTATCATACAGAAAAAAGTAAATAATTGGCTACTGCTGTTGATGGATGACACCAGAACCAATAGTCAGAAAGCACTGCTGGTCCCCACTTGGGCTGAATCAATTTATTTCTGTTTAAAAACCTCCAGATAGCCTCTGTTTAAAAACCTCCAAACAAGGAGATTCCACCACTCTCTGAGGGAGCATGTTCTACTGTCGAACAGCCCTTACTGTTAGGAAGTTCCTGTAGCTTGCATGTCCTATTCTTTTCCATTTTGTTGTGTGTCCTATTCAAGCTTGCTCCATCCTCAATATGACACCCTTTCAAATACTTAAACTGGGCTATCATATCACTTCTTAACCATCTCTTCTTCGGGCTAAACATACCCAGATCCCTAAGTCTCTTCTCATAGGGCATGGTTTCCAGACCCTTCACCATTTTGGTCACCCTCCTCGGGACACGCTCCAGCTTGTCAACATCCTATGCACTGTATCTGCTTTGGAGAGGCTATTTTGGTGTTTTAAAAATGTTTTTGAACTATTTTGTTTTTCAAATGTTTAATAAGACACAACATGAGCTAGAAAAAGCAGAAACACTTCTCTGTTGCTATCATTTTTTTAGGTGTGAAGAGTGCCCTGGAACAGTTATGTTAAAATTCTGGATTTCTTCATTGATTTATTCAAATGGCCATCCCTCCTGGACAAGCTAAGATGATTCTGAAGACTGTCTGAAAATTGGCCTTGAGTTGTACCGTCCCTGCCTCCGCCACAAATGTAGGTATCTTATGGTGGTGAACCTATGTCATGTATGCCAGAGGGACCACTCAGAGCCCTCTCTGTGGGCACATACGCTATTGCCCCAACACTACACCACATTGGCTTTCTGTTGCTGTTGTTGTTGTTCTGTGCCTATAAGTCATTTCCGATTTATGGCGACTCTAAGGCAACTGTATCATTGTCATCTACCATGTCTTTTTTGCAGAGCAGCAATGACCCTAATCTTTGGTAAAGAGTTCCGGGTCACACAGGAAATCATTTTGAAAATGAAAGCACCTCCATTTTCAAAACAATCTGGTGCTCTGGGAACATCTGCCACATCCTCCTCCTTCCTCCTTTTCCCTCCCTGCACCTACCAAGAAGCCAAGACTGCCTTGAGTCTGCAAGACCTGAGCAGGGCTGGAGATGATAGGAGGACTTGGAGGTCTCCCATTCATGGGGTTGCCATAATTCAAAGTTAGTTGATGACAGTTAACAGCAACTACTGCCATTTAATTGGGTGCAGCAACCATTGGGAGATATTTGATAATTAAGCATCTTGTGAATTTTCAGTTTCTTTGTCTTGCAATATTAACATTGATCAGCTATCTGCATGTCTGAATTAATTTCAGGTATACTTCATTCCATATTATATTATTGTATTCGAGCTGGCCTGGAGCCATAATAAATTCATTCATTCATTCATTCATTCATATTATTGTATTTTACATTTTAACAGACTGTAACAGCCCAGAGAATTGTAGTAAATGGGTGACTTAAATGTGCAACAAGTATATTAATATTACTGTATTCTGTCTCTCTCACACACAGAAAAAAAGATGCGATATTTAGAAGAATATACATCAAGCACTACTTTCTTACTAAGAGTACTTCAACATCATGAGCAAGCAGCATGATCTCAATTGTACAAACAGTCTGCAGTCCTCCAATCACTAATGAGCTATATAGCTTTTGTGCTGACACAGCACAGTTTGAGGACTGAGCAATTATACAGAAGTTACAGTGAAGGGAGTTTTAACAGTATGACAAAGAACACTGTGAGCCAAGCCCATATTGGTATCCCAACACAATTAATTTCCATGGAGAGCAGATTACATCCAAATCTTTCAAATTATGATTGTCACTGTCAACATAGGAAATATAGAGAGATAAATCCTTGTTTATACCCTACTAGTTCTTATAGCTACAATTAAGCAACATGAATTTAAAGGGACACCAGAGAAAGTGTGATAGAAGCAGAGGTGACAGAAGGAGAGAAGTGAGAACGAGGATGAGGGCAACAGGAGAAGAAAATAAATTCATCTCTGCTGCAGGCACTTAGTTTAGTTTTTCAGTATTGCATAAGATCTAAGGGTGTTGTGCTAACATTTAGGTTGAAATCTTTGAGGCCAGATTTTAAAGGAGAGAGAGAAAGATTACATTACATAGGAGGAGAGAAATATGAAATCATAGTCTTCTCGACATTCTCTGCTCTCGGCCAAACACATCAATTTCTACCAGCCATTCATCCATCTCTTTATTTATATCCCATCTTTCTTAAGGCGGTTTACAAAACGGCAGGAAATACAATAAAGATACATAGCTAAAAAGATACAAAATTAAGACTGAGACAGTATTAAATAGCAACAGAATTACTTTAATACAAAGATTTACAACAGTACAGTACAGCACCACAAATACCTACCATAAATGCTCACAAGCTCAGAGACATTTACAGAAGCTGCGTAGAACTACCGGTAGTGCCTGCTCTCTCACCAAGGCAGCGACTCACTTCTAAGCAGTAGCCTCTCCTCTCTGTGCTTACCTAAACATTTTTATCTGTGCAGATTTTTAAATGACCAGGGTTTTTTTTGTAATGTCTGCTGTTACTTCACTTCCTGCTCACTAATTCTGCCTGACAGTCTCACAGCTATCAATGAAGGAGTCAGTCAGCAAAGGTCTCTTCCATCTCTATGATTCTATGAGTCTCTTTTTTGCTTGTCAAAATATGGTAAACAGGAACATTGGGTCTTACCTGTGATATGTTCATTTTCAGTGATGTAGGTGGGAATATCCCATATCATGGGTTGATTCCGTCTCATTGTTCCAAATAGGCAGGGAAAACAGACTTGAAGGAGTCGCCATCAGAGGGAGCAACCCCCACCATCCCTCAGCCGAGGATAGAAAACAAGCTCAGAGAGCATTAAATGTAAATATAAGGATGATAAATAGAAACGATCATAAACTCAAACTAAAAGTAACTAATTAACAACTACCCTTGCAGAGCTGAGAGAAACAATCTCCTCAGTTCTGGGTGGGGAGGATATTCCCACCTACATCGCTGAAAATGAACATATCACAGGTAAGACCCAATGTTCCTTTTTCCAGCGATGGAGGTGGAAGCCTCCTATATCATGGAACTTACCTAAGTTCCCCGACCAATGGGTGCATGAACTGAAGCATATCACTTATGTGAGAATCACAAGATGTGTCTCCCAAAGAAAGCTTATTTTGATTCAAGGCAACCCAACAGTGGTGGCATGTAAATGTGGAAAATGAAGGCCATGTCACTGTCCTACATTTATCTAAGATGGATGTGACTGTTGTTAGTGGAGAGGAAGTAGCTCCACTGTAATGGAGTGATCAAGATATCCCAATCTTCTTGTAGCATGTTAAAATGCATCCAAGACAAGCCACAATTTTATCAACTCCTTTTTTTTATTGTGACAAACAAAACAGTTTCATTTCTATACCGCTTCATACCGTCTAAGGAGTGTCTAAGCAGTTTACAACTGTAAACTAATTGCCTCCAACAATCTGGGTACTCATTTTAGCAACCTCGGAAGGATGCAAGCCTGAGTCGAGCTTGAGCCCTTTTGCTGGTATTGAACTCGTCACCTCATGGTTTAGAGTGAGTGGCTGCTGTACAGGCATTTAACCACTGTGCCACCAGGGCTCCTAAAAAGATGACAAAAAGATGATGAAACCATTTCTTGAACCAAGTTATTAGAAAAGTTGGTTTTGTCATCAGTGACCTGGACTGGGTCAGTCCTTTGGTTAATGCTAATTTGAATCAGAATTGAGCTGTTAGTAGTTGTAGTTGAAAGCAAACACTATTTGTTGTAGCTCAAGGCAGTTTATAATGTGGAGTTGATCCTGTTTTTTAGTTATATATTTTGATTATTGGGAGTCACAAAATGCTCCCTATCGCTAAGCTAGCATCCAACATTATTAGGAACTTAAGCAGGGCCTAAATCAGACAATCCTCTTCAATTGGCAGCAACAACCACTATTCAAAGAGGTTTGACCTATCTGGTGTATGTCAGAACAGGTGATTTATCTGTACCATCTGTTTTTGATACAGCTAGAGGAGCCACTGTAGGCTCCTGGCATGAAATGATGTTCATGCCAAACTATTAACCGAAGCAGATCAGGCACTGTAGGTGCACCGGTAACACTAGGTCCAATAACTGCGAACAACCTACCTGCTTGAGGGCGTTCTTCATGGATCTTACCCTTTGCTTGGTCAGGTAGACTCTGGTCAGCAACGTGTCTACAACTGCTCCAAAGTGATGTAGGTTCTGAAATGGAACTAGTTGTTCTTTTCATGAGTTACCAGAAAACCATGTCTGGATAGGAAGGAAAGCAAAACTCGACATCTTATATATCCTATGGGAGAGAATCAGATCTGAACAGGATCTGGTTCCAATGTATGTCTATCAGTGTAGTGAGTGTCACTGATGAAAAAAACAGACTGAATTGTAGAGCTTTGTATGGAAAAGGTTTCTCCTGGTAAGATATTTGTGTTGAAGTGGTGGATTGGCCTGTAGAAGCAAACTACAACCAAAAAGAGGGACACATGAAAATCTTGGAGCTGAAGTGTCTCCAGAATTGTCTGGAGAGTCTCCAGTCTGAACCTGTGATTATTTGAGCTCTAGCACCACACTCTAAAAATTGTTTTTGTTTGTTTTAAATGTATAATTAAAGAAGATTGGAACGAGCCTCTTTTGTTCTTAGAAAGCTAGTATATTATTTTTTTGTTTTATGGCCCCATTTTGTGACATTTTGTGACTTTTATATTAGCCTATGTTTCTTTGCCTTCCTGTACCTTAAGGAAGCAATGATATAGAAAGTATATCAAGAGAATAGTATAGAAAGTATATCAAAGCATCTTTTAAAGGAATTGAGAAGACCCATAGTTCAGTTGAATTTATTTATTTATTTATTTATTTATTTATTTTAGCAAAGTCTTGTTATCACCCTTTACTACCAATCAGCCAGGATTGGGGATATTTCTATCATTGTTTGACAAGATAGGTAATGTCACTGACGTTGTTGTTTGGTAGATGAAGCAGTGCCTGGGACTACTGCTGAGGTTGGTAATTAAGGTCAGACCACTGTCTGCCAAATGTATTGTCTCATGTACGACAAGTACCATAATTGTATCTATGGGGGGAAAAGGAGGACTGTAACTGATGAAGGGACCTCATTGTATTTTTATGTGAAAAAGGCAAATGCTTTCCCTTTATCATTAATCTCTAACAATAATGGATCTAGTGATTATTGGAAGAGTTTATCACCAATCAAATTATCAAATTTTGTTTAAAACAGGCATCCACATGCCAGTGGTTTTGTTTATCTGATTTAAAATCTGCCTCTTGACCTCCATTGCTGGAAAACTACCTTATAGCATGTGTTCCCACAGATTTCACGTGCTAGAAGGCACAAAAACAAAGCTTGCATAACAAAATGCAAAAAAAAAGCTCACAAGTGAAGTGATCCTCCAAACAGTTCATACAAGCAAGCTCATTCTCAGGAGTTCTCAAACAAACGCTCAAAAGCACAACATTAATCCAAGCACATGGGGCAGCAATAGAGAAAAAGTTAAACTGTTTAAGGAAGCAGGAAACATTTGTGTAGCTACTGGTAAGGCTGGTAAGATTGCAGGAACAATAGCATTAACCGGTCTTGGTGTCTGGTCCAACATTTTGGTCTTGGTGGTTAGCCTTCTTTTCAGTCTGTAGAACAGATGGGGATGGCCAGCTGTGATTTTCCATATGCTTTTGGTCTACAGCTGTCATTAGTGCTAGCTACTAGTGGAAGTTTGGGAGTTATAGGTTGAAACCATGTGTAGAACCATACTTCTTTACCTCTCTTCCACAATCAGAGTGCGTCTTTTTAGAGGAGGAAGCAGAAAGTGATGAGCAGCAATATAATAAACCTTTCTTTCTCTGGCTCAGTCTACATGGGGAAAATAATATAGCTTTGGTTCTGTCTTGGTCCTGGCATGGTGCACAACATTCTTCTCAATGTGATTTGAAATTAAATATTTTACCTGTCTGAGGGCTTTATGACAGTTTTTAATAAACTCAGTTTTAATTCATGGTTTTGGGAAGAATAGTTTCTTCATTGCTGTTTGTCTAACAGCCAGGTTATGAACCAGAGTAAAAGGGTGGGTGGATTCAAGGGTGTGTGAAGAAGTTGGTTACCTGCATCAAGTCATGCTCCTAGTTGTGTAGGCAACCATTTTTTCTCCTTCTTACTCCTGAAATATGCAGAACTTTGACTGTTATAATGCTACACATCTTCATAATATTGTCTGGGAACTCATGCATCTTGCTTGCCTTTAACTTGGCTTTATGTCTTATTTGGCACCCAAGCTTGCAGGAATGGCAAAAGTCCTTTTGGACTGGAGGTGTCTCAGGGAGCACGCACTATAAACTTTCACGTAACCACTATTGAACTCAGTGGGATTTACTTCTGAGTAGACCTGCAGAAAACTACACCATAACCTGTCACTCCTGTATCAGATTTTCTGGGAGTTAAGTTCTTTGAGAATTCCTGGAGAACAGGAGAAGTCCCATCAGACTGGAGGAGGACAAACATTGTCCCCATCTTCAAAAAAGGGAAAAAAAGAGGATCTGAACAATTATCATCCAGTTAGTCTGACATCAATACCAGGAAAGATTCTAGAGCAGATCATTAAACAGAGAGTCTGTGAATATCTAGAAGGCAATTCCCAAATCACAAAAAGTCAACACGTGTTTCAGAGAAACAAGTCGTGCCAGATAAACCTGATCTCTTTTTTTGATAAAATTATCAGCCTTTGACAAGGTTCCCCATAATATTTTTGCAAACAAGCTTGTAAAATATGGGCTAGACAAGTTAAATCTTACATGGATTTGTAATTGGTGGACTGATCGAACCCAAAGGGTGCTCAACAATAGCTCCTTTTCAGCCTGGAGAGAAGCGACAAGTGGGGTGCCACAGGATTCTGTTCTGGGCCCAGTGCTATTCAATATCTTTATTAATGACTTGGATGACAGTATTGGGGGCCTAGTTATCAAATTTGCGGATGACACTAAACTAGAAGGAGTAGCTAATACCCCAGAGGACAGGATCAAAATGCAAAATGACCTGAATAGACTAGAAAGCTGGGCCAAAGCTAACAAAATGAAATTCAACACAGAGAAATGTAAGGTTCTGCGTTTAGGGAGGAAAAATGAAACACACAGATGTAGGAGAGGGGAAACCTGGCTGAATGAAACTATGTGGGAAAGGGATCTAGGAGTCCAAGTAGACCATAAGTTGAATATGTGTCAACAGTGCGATGCAGCAGCTAAAAAGGCTAATGCAATTTTAGGCTGCATCAATAGAAGTATAGCGTCTAGATCAAGGGAAGTAATAATGCCACTCTATTCTGCTTTGGTTAGGCCTCATCTGGAATACTGTGTCCAGTTCTGGGCACCAAGGATGTGTAGAAACTGGAGCGTGTCCAAAGGAGGGCAACTAAGATGGTGAAGGGTCTGGAAACCATGCCCTATGAGGAACGACTTAGGGAGCTGGGGATGTTTAGCCTGGAGAAAAGAAAGTTAAGAGGGGATATGATAACCCTGTTTAAATATTTGAAGGGATGTCACATTGAGGAGAGAACAAGCTTTTTTTCTGCTCCTCCAGAGACTAGAACGCAGAATGGATGCAAGGTACAGGAAAAGAGAGTCCACCTAAACATTAGGAAGAAGTTCCTGACAGAAAGGGCTGTTCAAACAGTGGAACACACTCCCTCGGAGAGTGGTGGAGAAAGGGACAGCCACACATCTCCTGCTGCCTCTGCACCACCCTCCTCCTGCCTCCAGTGGAACATTCCTCAGAAGCCACTTCTCCTTCCATCATCCTCAGCAACTGGGACATTGGGCAAAGGTTTCCAAAGCCACCCCTTCCTTATCTACTAGATCCTTTTTGTTTTGTGGTATTCAGGCAATGTTATCTAGCACTGTTGGATATTATTTTTCTCTTTTTCTCACTGTCACTTTTTCTCCTGTTGTTTATTGGGCACTGCATCCATCCCTTCCCATGGCTCCCCGCATCTCTCCCAACCTGATCCCTATCCGACCTCTCCCCATCTCCCAGCTTCCATTCTTCTGCTCACTCTGGAACTGTCGCTCTGCTGCTCCGAAAGCAGCAGCAATTCACGATCTTTTCCTTTCTAGATCACTCAGCCTCCTTGCTCTAACTGAAACCTGGCTCCCAGCCCATGACACTGCTACCTCTGCTGCCCTTTCTTTTGGTGGTCTTTCTTTCACCCACACAAGCCGCCCTGAGGGTCGAGGAGGTGGGGTTGGTATCTTGCTGTCTAATTCTTGCCAGTTTCAACCCCTTTCTCTTCCCACTAATTATAGTTTCTCTTCATTTGAGTCTCATTCTATTAGACTCTTTTCTCCTTTGCAGCTTCGGGTTGCTGTCATTTATCGCCCTCCTGGTTCTGCTAACCAATTCCTTTCGGACTTTGAGTCATGGCTCACCTTTTTTCTCTCAGACTCAGTTCCCTTTCTAATTCTAGGTGACTTTAATATCCACCTTGATGATCCTAAGAATCCTTCAACATCTCGCTTTAGCTCCCTCTTAGCTTCTTTCGATCTTCAACCTCATTCCACCTCTCCTACCCATTCTTCTGGTCACTGCCTTGACCTAGTTCTCGCTTCTAAGTGTGTCATCTCTGACTACTTGGCATTTGACTATCCATTGTCAGATCATCATCTAATTTCTTTTACTCTTACTTACATCCCACCTCCTCGTAATGTTGTTCAACGCACTTTTCGTAATCTTCAATCTGTTAATTCTGATCATCTCAGCCAGACCTTGGGTTCTTCTCTCTCTTCTCTAAATCTTGGGGACTCCGCTGACTCAGCAATGTCTTTATTCAACTCCACTCTCTCTTCCACCCTTGACAGCTTTGCCCCTGTATCTGTTCGCATGTCCTCCTCTGTGTCTAGGCCTCAGCCCTGGCTCTCTCCTGTAGTTAGGTTTCTCCGGTCCTGCTCTCGAGCAGCCGAACGCCTTTGGAAAAAGTCCAGGGACTGGACCGATTTTATTCATTATAAACTTGTTCTTTCATCCTTCTCATGTGCCTTGTCTATGGCAAAACAGAATTGCTATAAATCATTGATCTCTGCCAACGAGAGGCGCCCGCAGCGCTTGTTCTCCTGCTTCAATTCACTGCTAAAACCTTCTTCTCCCCCTGTCTTTTCATCATTTTCCCCAACTGACTTCGCCAACTACTTCCTCACAAAAGTCAGTACTATTCGATCTGAAATTGTTCCTCCTGATTTGCCCCCTACCACTACTTTCCTGGTACCTTCTACTAATAAACTCTCTGTGTTTCCACCTGTATCTCTGGATGAACTCTCTACACTGCTAAATTCTTCCAAACCTACAACTTGTTCTCTTGATCCTATTCCCTCCCATCTTTTAATCTCTATAACCCCTTCTTTTCTGCCCTCGCTCCTCTATATCTTTAATCTCTCTCTCTCTTCGGGATCCTTCCCTTCTGATTTCAAACATGCTCTCGTTTCCCCAATTCTGAAGAAACCCTCTCTCGACCCCTCTTCTCTGTCTAGCTATCGCCCGATCTCTCTTCTTCCTTTTCTCTCTAAGGTTCTGGAACGGATAGTTTATTCTCGCTGTCTTGAGTTTCTTGAAGCCAATTCCATCCTGGACCCGTTTCAGTCTGGTTTCCGCCCACGGCACTCTACAGAGACAGCCCTCACCAAAATCTCAAATGATCTCTTGCAGGCCAAGGCAAATGGCCTCTACTCTATTCTAATTCTTCTAGATCTGTCTGCGGCCTTTGACACCGTGGACCACTGTCTCTTGCTTGACTTACTTTCTGACCTCGGGTTCTCCGACTCTGTTCTCAACTGGTTCAAATCTTACTTGTCAGACCGATCCTTTGCCGTGGTCACAGGTGGTCAGACTTCCTCCTCTGTCCCCTTATCTGTTGGAGTTCCTCAGGGCTCTGTCTTGGGTCCCCTTCTGTTCTCTCTTTACACACTGTCCCTTGGTAAACTCATAAGTTCTTTTGGTTTCTCCTATCATCTGTATGCCGATGACACTCAGCTGTATCTTTCAACCCCTGACCTTTCGCCAGGGCTCGAACAGCAAGTCTCCTCTTGTCTGGCTGCCATCTCTCAGTGGATGCGGCATCGGCGCTTGAAGCTCAACATGTCTAAGACAGAGCTTCTCGTCTTCCCACCTAAGCCCACCCTTCAATACTCCTTTTCTGTTTCTGTTGACGGCATTTCTATTCAACCAGTTCAGCAAGCCCGCAGTCTTGGCTTCATTTTTGATTCCTCGCTGTCATTTACTCCCCAGATTCAGGCCACTGCCAAGACCTGTAGATTCTTTCTTTACAACATTGCTAAAATCCGTCCATTCCTCTCAACCTCCACCGCCAAGACTCTGGTCCATGCCCTAGTGGTATCACAACTAGATTATTGTAACCTCCTTCTGACAGGGTTTCCTCTCTCTCATCTCCATCCTTTAATCTCTGTCCAGAACTCAGCTGCACGTATTATCACATCTGCTCGCCGCTTTAACCATGTTTCTCCTCTTTTATCCTCCCTTCACTGGCTCCCCTTCCCCTTCCGCATCCAGTACAAGCTTTTGTTGTTGACTTTCAAAGCCCTCCACGGACTGGCCCCTCCTTACTTGTCTGAACTTCTTTCTCCTCACACTCCTTCTCGTACCCTCCGTTCTGGTAGTCAAGGTCTCCTGTCCCAGCCGAGGATTTCCACTGCCCCGTCCCGGATTCGTCCCTTCTCACTTGCTGCCCCTCACTCCTGGAACCTTCTTCCCCCACATGCACGCCTCATCACTTCCCTAACTAGGTTCAAAACTGAGTTAAAGACTATATTATTTAGGGAAGCTTTCCCAAGACTGTGCCATCCACCCCAGGATGCCTCCTTTTAACTTTGTATTAAGAAGCCATGCCCTCCCTCCAGTCCATCTGCCTTGGTCCTGGCCCCAGAGGGAGAGAAGAACCACCGGACCTCACCCCCTTTCCCATCACCTTCCCTTCTTCCTTTTGTGTTATCTCTTTTAGACTGTAAGCCTGAGGGCAGGGATCCGTCTAATTTAAGATTGTATGTACAGCACTATGTAAATTTACAGCGCTATATAAATAAAGGATAATAATAATAATAATAATAATAATAATTGCTATTAAATTCAGCAGGACTTATTTCTGAGTGAGAAAGCATGTATAGCATTGTGACGTTAAAGCTGCAATACTGTACATGCAGTCTGCTAGTGGGGAGCCAGATGACAATAGCATCAATAGAGGGCAGTGTCGATGGGAGGTAGCAGTGATCCAGGCATGTAAGCCTAGATGCCTAGCTGAATGTGTGTGTGCATGGTGGGAAAACAAAAGAACGGTTGCAAAACAAACCATCTGATCACCCATAGTTATGTGCATGTACACATGCATTATGGGAGGTGGGAGGGGAGAAATGCAGCCATTGTGAGTTCCACTGCTGTGTAGACAAAAATAAATCAATACAGAAAACATTTGATCACAGTGGATACGCTCCCTTAAGCCAGCTTGGCTCCATATGGTGGACTAATGTGGCTCTTCTTCCCAATTGCAGCTAGGATTAAAAGGAACACCTGTGGTGCTAGAGGAGCCAAAATAGAACATTAATAATCCTTGCTGGAAGGGATAGAGCTCTGAAGGAGAGTTATTTTCTATCTCTATTTTTACTTTTGCACCCTTTCTGGAAGCATTTTTAGTTAAAGAATGTACAGTAGTTAAAAAAATCTACACAAAATAAATTAAAAACAATGGAATGCAAGGACAAACAGAGGAAGATGGTAATGTGATGGAATACCTTGATGTTAATGATGCATATGAGAGTGGCAAATAAGCAAGTATGGTGATTAAAAGTATCTGTTTTGAAGGATTAGGGCGTTTTAGATATCTGAAAGACTGTCATTCAGAAGATAAAGCAGACCTATTCTCTACCACTCCAAAGGGCATGAACAAAAACAAAGATGAAAATTACTGGAAGGCAGATTTGAGTTAGGAGAGGAGGAGAAACTTCCTAGCAGTGAAAGCTATGCAACATTGGAACAACAGATTGTAGATAGATTAGGTAGAGGCCAAATATTAGGAATGCTGTAGCTGCATCCTGCATCAGAGTATGCACTGTCCAAGAGGCTGGACTAGATCAGCATCCAGGGTTTGCACCTTCTCCAGTTCCCACTCACAACAGATCTCTAAGGGCCATACTTAATTTCTGATAAAACCAGAGGTGAACATAAGGTCACTTCTAATTCAAAGTGTGTACCCTCCAACTATGGGATGCTGTGGGTCAGCAGTTAAGATGCTGATTCTGACAACTGCAAGATTGACAGGTTGACAGTTTGAGGCCCAAGTGCCACTAGTCCCGGCTTCTGCCAACCTTTCAGTTTCAAAGCATGTAAAAATGCTAGTAGATAAATAGGTACCACTTCAATGGAAAGGTAACAGTGTTCTGTGGCATCATGCTGGCCAAATGATCACAGAGTCATCTTTGACAATACTGGCTCCCTCAGCTTAGTAATAGAGATGAGCACTGCTCCCTACCATCGGTCATGACTAGATAATCTTGTCAAAGAAAAACATTTACCTTTACCCTCCAACTGTCCCAATTTGGCTGGGACAACCCCAATTAATCTCCTGTTGTTCCACCTTTTCAGCTGCTTTTAAAATGTCCCAGTTTCTCTCTCCTCCTCCTGCTTTGGACTTTTATCTTCAGTTTTTGTTCAGTTTGCAGCAAGTGAAGTGCAAAAATAGTTTGCAATCAGTTAACTCAGGAAAAGGAGAAGAGCATTAGTCCTTCCCAGTAGTCTCAGGCAAAAGCAAGCATCTGCATCCTCTTACAGCTTGTGTGTTCTTCCTCATTAATAACTCTTGCCATCTGGACCACAGTCTAATGTCAGTTTGCCACAATTTTTTCAGTTTTCATCTGCAAAATGTTGGAGTGTGTTAAAATGCCTTGGGGACTAAATTAAGGTGTATGATGGGCACACCTTGTTTTAGCTGAAACACCCCCTCCCCCTTGAGGCTTCTGGAATTGTGATTCTCTATTTTTCTGTAAAAATGTTTTCTTTTGAAGGGTGGGAATCTTTGGCAGCTATAAGAAAATAGGCTTTGCAGGAATAGCCTACTTATACTCTTGGACTAGATTATCTCTTCCAATATCCCTTCCAATCATGTGATTTTACTATAAAGATTTGGCAGTCATTTATAGGAAAATGGGAAATCTCGACAAGCCTGCAGTCTACACTTTCATATGAATTTGGGTGCAGCCACCATCATTCTCCAAAAGGAAATTATACTGACAAGAGATAACTCTGGGACAGATAATGAACATGCAGAATGATGCTCCAGGAAGGAAATTTGAGGTCACCTGCCAAGAAAGAGGAAGGAGTGCCTGCTGCCAGGTGAAAACTGGCAATACTGCCTTGAGGGACCAATTATCTCTAAGGCAGTGCCCTATGTGAGATATTCATTTCTTTATAGGGCCTGCAGGCAGGTCCGGATATTAATTTATCTGCAGTCTTCTAAGCTCTTCAGTTAAAGGATGGAGATTTAAAAACAGTTCTACTTCTTGGGGGAAACAGTGAACAGAATTAGATAAATGAGTATTGGAGTAGATAGAAAAAAAGAGCAGCAAGAAAGAAAAAGGGGAAAAGAAGAGGAAAGATAGATGGAATGAGAAAGAATAACATGGTGGCCTGTAAAACATGCAAAACTGAGCACTTCTACTAGTGAAAACATAGTGGATTCTATATTATTTGCTGCTCATAGTATTGCTGCCTCAAAGTTCTCCAGGAACCTGTGGAGGCTGGACAGTTTGAAAAAATCCCTCCTCCTTGTTTTTCCTCCAAGAGGCTGTGTGATATTCTAATCAAATGCCTCAGCACAACTCTCCAGACCTTAGTCCCACACTTCTGTTATTCTAGCAGAAAGGCTAGTTCCTGAGCAACAAAATCAGTTCTACCCCATCTAGGAACAGATTCTTATTAGAGCAGTATAGGAGGTGCTTCATTAACAGCATAGACAGAAATTGTCCATCTGAATTATGGTAGCTGTCCCTTAATGGAAAAAAAACCTGAGAGATTGCTTAAAATGCATGCCAAAATATAACCCATAACAAGCTATGACACCCAACAACGATTGCAAAGTTTTAGAGTGTCTCACTATATGGAACCTCCTGGCATAACCTTAGCCATGGCAGTGTTTGAGTTTCACTAATGTAAACAGAAAAGTGAAGAAAGAATTGTGTGTTTCAGTGTCAAGAGGCTTAGCAAATATATGCAGGCAATGTACTCACTCTGTAACAGTGCTCCAGAGGGAGCTATTCTAAAAATGGTTCCTTTCCACAAATCATTGCTCTTCTGAGCTCATGTACAGTTAGAGTTTCAAAGAGGAAAATCTCTTCAAACTCAAGCCAGCATTCCATGATATAGCTCCTTAAGCCATCACAAAAATACAAGATTGTGTAGCCATCTTCTTTGAAAATGTGTTTCTTTTAACCAGGAGCCCTCCACATGTATTTCATCATAACTCGTTCATTTGGAAAGTGGCTATGCTGATTGAGGATGACTGGAGTTGTATTCCAAAAATACAATTGAAGCACATCAGTTGCGGGAAGCTGCTGCACAGCATCAGAAGACCATGGCCTATCCTCTTCAATATAGTTGGGGAAATAATCATGAAAAGATCTTAAAGAATTACATCCTGGATTTTATAGTTCTCAGTTTTTCTGAATCCTTCTCAAGTTCTCCCTGGGAAAAAAGCAGGCAAGTCACCGAATGTAGCCTTTTCAGAGTTTGATGCCACATTCTAGAGACATACTTTTGTCACCAAGGAATCACAAAGCTACCAGCAGATTTACTAAAACATTATCTCACAGTAGAACCCCGAAGGCTCTACAGATTTCCTAAAACATTTTCTCATAGTAGAGCCCTCAAGGGCTTGGCTCAGAAAATGTTTTAGGAAATCTTTTGGTAGCCTTGTGATTCCTTGATTACAAAGGGCTGCCTCGCAAGTACTGAAAGATTTTGTGAGTGCTACAAGAGACCTGAGAAAGGAAGGGGCCTCTTAGGGGCATGGATACTGTGGACTTCTTTGGCATTCATAGTAAGATTACCAATAATTTCTGTCCCTTTAAATAATAGAAGCCAGATGTTGTGGCTGGCAATGCCTAACTAATGACATTTCTGATTGCTGGAAAGCAGAATCCAAGGCCTCTAGCTCTTTGGGCTTATGAATCAATAACATTAATGTCTTAACATAAGCGGAAGCCTAAAAATCTGAAGAAGCAAGTGGCTGAGTACAAAAATTCAGGGCATGGAAACTTGGAGACAGCATCATATGATTTGCTTGTCTGCTGGAGTGCCAGAACCTTATAGAAACAAGCTGCAACCAGTCTACAGAAGTCACACGATGTGAGCATACTTAGCAGAACTTCTGCTAGACCTGAAGCACAATGGCAACAATCCACTCTGTTTTTAAATTAAGGTTAACATTCACCCACTTTTTTCATGCTTCATTCCATGTGATTTTTCATTTGAAATCATGGGTAAATTTAGAGGTTATTTAATTATCTTTATTAGTGTAATAAAAGAAAAACAACCTAAAAGGTCTTATTAAGCACAAGTAATAAACACTCCAGAAAAACTCTAAAGAGCAGGAGTACAAGTCCCCCAAGGCAAAGTGCAGACAGAACTTACACAGTATAGCAAAACAGGTAAAAAGACTGTACATTTTGAAGAAAGGAAAGAATATACAAAATAGCCATGGTATATCAGTCCAGAGGCCCACATAGTCCAACATTCTGCTTACATGGAGGCCACTTGGTAGTTTATCGAAAGCCTGTCAGCAGGATGTGAGTGCAATTGTATCTTCTACCCTGTGCTCCCTGGTAAGTGATATATACAGAGACATGATGTCTTTGGAGTTTATCATACGACAGAATTTGGGGGTATAATCTAATGGCAATCCGAACGCAATCATGGGGTTTCACATAACTGCATATGAGTGTATCTCACACAATTTCGAGCAAAAGGGAAGTCATTCCGAATGCAATCATAGGTTTTATGTTAATGCGTATAAGAGTATCTTACGCAATTTCGGGCAATGGGGGGTCATTTTCAGGAAATGGGAAGTCATTCTGAATGCATTCCGGACACAATTAGATTTCACGCAAATTCGCTAAACTAGCGAATTTACGTGAATTCAAATTGGCTTAATTCGAAATTGGGAGAAATTCCTTCTGTGTAATAAACTCCTTTGTTAATGAAAGTAATATATAGCTATCCTGACTAGTAGCAACTGATGAACTCTTCCTCCATGGGTTTATCCAATCTCCCTTTAAATCTATCCCACTTGACAGCCTTAACTCTTGTGACAATGACTTCCACAGTGTAACTATGTGTTGCCTGAAGTAGTATTTTTTTCTGTGCTTAATAACTCCATCATTTACTTTGTATGGGTAATCCCAGCCTTTAATTCTATGAGAGAAGGTAAAAAAAATGTTTTCACCATTTGTTTTGTCCATACCTTGCATAAGAGTTTTGAGGTAGTTTTGAGGTATGAACCTTATAAACCAAAATCTCAGATTGGATTTTAGCATATTCTTGGAGCATGATGGAAGCTGCTGACACTTAATGGAGGACTGATACCATAAGTAAATTTGTATGAAGATAGGTTTAATTGAAATGAATTCATCTTAAAAGTCATTTGCAGGTGACATATTAAGGTATGGAGTATGTAAAGTCTCCTAGTGTCATATGTGTGGTATGGATGTTTGTGAGATTAAGGGCAACCTGTATTGATAAACAGAAACTGTGCTAAACTTTGACATTTTTATCACAGCTGCAAGTGCATAAATTAGCTTTTTAAAGAGTCCTAACCAAATAGAGCAAGAGCCAGTATGGTTTGAGTATTGGACTATGACTCTGGAGACTAGAGTTCAATTCCTAGATAAGCCATGAGACCCATTGAGTGAGCTTGGGAAGTCACATGCTCTCAGCCTTAGGGAAAGGGAAACCTTCTACAAACAAATCTTGCTAAGAAAACCCAATGTTAGCTCCACCTTAGGGTTGCCATAAATCAGAAATGACTTGGAAGGCGCACAACTGTAACCATCACCACCGTCAAATAAAGCAGACATTCTCAGGTGCTGAATTCTGCTTAATATATACACTTTTGCCTATATGTGATTGAATAAAGGGGCATAGAAGAAGACTGCAACAACTACCCATGGTGCAGAGGGGGCTAAATGCACATTCTTACTTGACAAAGGCTAGCTGACACTACTAAGGACCAAATGAAATACTGAGAAAAATGAATGCTTCATACAACAAACCTGTTTCCCCTCACACAGTAGCATTTCCTTAAGGATGTGGCAGCAATCAGGCTTGCAAATTAAGCCTTGTTTATTTTCCAATAAATAATCACAAAACAGAGCACACTAAATGCAAAATACACATGTGAGGGAAATGAGCTGTGAGGTATAGACATTTTCATTAATTGAGAGACCACCTCACCTACAAACATAATAACATAATTCTAGTTTGTCCTTCACTCCGTGCAGCCTAGGGTCTGTGTAAGGATTCTTTATAAGAAAATTATCTGGGAAGAGGGAATCAGGCCCTTTTGGCTGCCAGCTGGCAAGAAACAAAACTGATAGTCCTTCTCTTTTGGATCTCTTAGGGAGTAGGCAGGATCTGCTGTCAGTTGAATTTCCTAATCACCACTGAACTGGTTTTAGCCCTCCCTTACATATTTTCAGGCTAGTGTGTAGTGTGAAAAACCTTTTTAAAGGAAAAAGTGCATAGATGAGACAGATATGGAGCTTATTGAAGCAAAGTAGTCAACTGCAGGCTATAAATTAAAAAGCTTATTAACTGAAAGGGTAAGAAAGTGGGAGAAATAAGAGAGTGGACATGAAGGAGAAACAGAACAATTCATACTAAATAATCTCAATTATGTGTTATGTGCAACACTTGGTTAAATGCAATAGATCAGTCAGATATTTAATGCCTCGTGACAATTTTAGGAATGCCCTAATTTTATCACCCTGGGATCAGAGAAAGCGAGGCAAACCTACCCCCATCCCACAAGACACACTCAGGATGACCCCCTGTGGTGAGAGAAGGTTTTAGTCTCCAAAAGGAAAGCTTTTCAGCAATCCTCAGAATGGTGGAATACAGAAAGAAAGGGCATGAAAGTGTGGTTTTACAGTTACTGAAGCCAGACCTCACAGTTTAACCCAGCTCTACATTTCAGGAGATAAAGGGCATGAGAACACCTGCTTTCTTGTGAGAACAACAGGATCAATTTCATCCCACTTCTGGCATAGGGGACGTGAAGTTTCTGTTAACTGCTTGCTTTTTATGTCCTCGTAGTTTCTAGAAGACAGAAAAAGGCTTGTGCTTGTGCAGTCAGGCTTTCTTACTAGCCACTTAAGCCTTGGCTAATACCCATAGCCAACTCTCCCTTTAGGAACTATTCCAGCATGGAAAAATTGGCCTGATGGGCTTTGAGAGGCACAGCTTGTTGTGGAGGACAATAGGTTTTGACTTCTACATCTGCTGCCATCTATAATTATTAATAAAGTCCACTTTGTAAGCGCTGGCTTTGTCTCAACCTGATCACCCACAAATCTGTTTTGGTGTGGTGGGCTTGATCCTGCCCTAATCCGCAATATCCTCAGATACTTACTATCGTCTAGTAACAAATGTGCTCCCAGATTATTTCACCATGAAAACAAAATAACCACAGCACCAGAACCAACATACACAGACAAAACAAATCCGCACAGTCTCCCAGGACTCACAGCACATTCTTAGCAAAATCACCCTGGCTGCTGTTTTTCCCATCTGTAACAGGCTCTGGCCCCATCTCTCCTGTTCTTGAACAGAAGAGGGGAACCCTCAAATTCTGTCTAGTTGCCACCACCCACTAATTCATCGCAAGTGAATCAGTAACTTAGTGGGAAGTTACTGAGTGGTTTAACTTGTATTTTTCCTACCTCAGACTTTGCAGAGCTTTTCTCTTCCCTCCTGTGGGGGATGAGAATACTATATACGCAAGCACGTGCACAAATCGAGCAAAGACATGTAAAGAAACAGTGGAAAAGCTTTTAAGGAAATATTTTATTCTAAGCAAGCAATATTACATTAGCAAAAAGATATCTTGTACATAAAGGGGGCTTCCTTCAGGCATTACTTAGGAGTAGTTACAAAGTTATAGAACAGTCTTCCACTAGGGGTCAAACAGGATTTAAACGAGAGTTACACAGGAAATGCCTGATGTTTATCATAGAATCTTATCAGAAGGGAGGAATTTCTCTTTATTGCGAATGGAGCCAATTGGAGCCAATTCGAATTCACGTGAATTCGCTAGTTTAGCAAATTTACGTGAATTCCAATTGTGTTCGGAAGGTGTTCAGAATGACTTCCCATTACCCGAAAATGACTGCCCATTTAGTCTCAGATTGCGTGAGATGCATTAATTCGTAATAATGTAAAACCCATGATTTCATTCGGAATGACTTCCTTTTGCCCGAAATTGCGTGAGATACTTTAATACGCAATAACGTGAAACCCCATGATTGCGTTCAGATTGCCATTGGATTATATTTCCAATTTCCAACGTCTGATAAGGTCCATAGGCATTTCTTGTTTAATTCTCGTTTAACTCTCGTTTAAATCCCATTTGCCCCCTAGTGTGATAAAGCAGTAAATCAGTGGTCCCCAAACTGTACCCTTTAAGAGATTTTGAACTTAATCCCAGTCCTAGAAACCTCAGCCATGTTGGCCAATAGTCTGGGATTCTGAGCTGAAATACAAAACCCTTTAAAGAGCACAGTTTGGGGACCGCTGGTCTAAGGTCAAGTTCAGCGGAGGTTAGAAAGAAACATAAACTCTAATATGATTAGCTGTGCATTCCTAATCTGCTTGTTCTGGGTCTTTAGATGTTCTTAGGAAGCTGGGTGTCTGGACTTAAAATGTCCAGTCTACATCCAAGCTTCCTTAAGGATGGTGAGGCAGGCAGCATTCCTAAGTTTTTCACCAGTCCTTAAGTCTCTCATGTGTTTCATGTCATTGTATTTTTTTATAATTGCTCATCTTGGAAGGTCATTATCCAATGATTTCATGTTGTCACAGGCTGCATCCACACTGGAGAAATAGCCCAGTTTGGCCCCGCTTTAACTGCCCTGGCTCAAGGCTATGGAATTCTGGGAGTTGGAGTTTGTTGTGGGCCCGGAGCGCATGCTCCGGGCCCACAACAAACTCCAACTCCCAGAATTCCATAGCCTTGAGCCAGGGCAGTTAAAGCGGGGCCAAACTGGGCTATTTCTCCAGTGTGGATGCAGCTGAAGGCAGCAGATAAGAAACTGAATGTTTTTATCTAACGTTAACGTATAACGAATACCCTGTTTCCCTGAAAATAAGACACCTCCATAAAATAAGACCTGGCAGAGGTTTTGCTGAATTGCGAAATATAAGGCCTCCCCCTGAAAGTAAGACCTAACAAAGTTTTTGTATATAAATATATAGACAGTATATAATAAACGTTCGGTTTTTTGTTGTTGTTGTTCAACAATAAATGTGAATTCTTCTTCATGGAAAAAAATAAGACATCCCCTGAAAATAAGACCTAGCGCATCTTTGGGAGCAAAAATTAATATTAGACACGGTCTTATTTTTGGGGAAATGTATTATATTTGTTTTTGTAGAACGTACGTTGACACAGGCAGGTTTATTTGATCTGTTTTAATTGATCGTTGGATGTTGATGTGTACAATTTTTTTCCTTTATTCTGTTTTTGTTGTTGTGGTGATTGTTTCTTTGTTTGTTTTCTTTATTTTTTGATCTCTCGTTCAATGTATTCGATGTATTAACGTTGTATGATGCCGTTTTTATGCAATAAAATATATTAAAAATAATAAAAATAATGGAAAAGAGAGGAAAACCACAGTCCAGATGGATGCGGCTCAGGGTGACTCAGGTGCCATTGGCCACAAAGGAGGACATTCAAGGAAAATGTCGAAAATAAAAGTTGAAAACACTAATATATAAAATGTAAATTCATCCATTTTAGGCCCAAAACACACTTCAGAAATAATCCAGTTCGAGGCCGCTTTAACTGCCCGGGCTCAATGCTAGGGAATTCTGGGGAAATGTAGTGTTTGTGAGACATTTTGCCTTCTCTGTCAGCTTTGGTGCTACAACAAACTACAATTCCCATGATGCCTTCGTCATTTCTCTGCGGGTTTTGCTTCGGACCGTTATTATCTCCCCTTCCGTTGCTAAGCAACCACAGGAAGGCCATAGCTAAGAAGAAGGCTCCCTCAGCAGCAGCATCCATTCCTATCTTCCCGCGGCCGTTCTCCGACCCCGCCTCCAATGTATCCTCCCAGCCAATAGGAGGCAGGCAATAAGGTCAGCGGGTTATTTTATTGGCTGAGCGCTTTTGACGCGGGGCGCGGTGCCTCCTGGGTAATGTAGTTGCTTGAAGCGGCTGCCTCGGTTCCAAGGGTCTTGTAAGAACTACATCCCCCACAACGCACCGGGGCGGAGGATATCAGGGCCTAGAGGCCTATGATTGATGATGAGGTGAGGAGGAGATGATGGCAGAGAGGCTGAGAGGGATGGAGGAGGAGGAGGAGGAAGAAGGGAGTCCTCCTTCTCCTGCTGCTCCTGAGGAGGATTGAAGGAGCCACAGGGAGGCAGAGAGGCAAGCAGCCTCCTGGAAGTGCCTCAGTCAGAACAGTGGCCAGGACTAATAAGGGTAAGACTGCTGCAGGCACAACTGGGCTTTGCATTTAATTTGCTTTTAATTAAAATCTTTATTGAGGTGGAATTCAAAGACATAGCCGTGTTAGTCTCTGGAAGCAGTACTAGAGGGAGCTTGTGCCACCTTTGAGGCTCACTGGAAGAAAGAAGGTGGCAGCAGGAGCTTTCCTAGATTATAATAATAATAATAATAATAATATATATATATATATATACACAGTATATATATATAGAGAGATCTTGCAGCACCTTTGAGACTAACTGGATGAAATAAGTGGGCAGCAGAAGCTTTCCTAGACTTTAATAATAATAATAATAGAGATAGAGAGAAAGCTTGTAGCACCTCTTCAGACCCATTGAAAGAAGTTGGCAGCATGTGCTTTCCTAGACTTTAATAATAATATTAATAATATTAATTTTATATATATATATATATATATACAGAGAGAGAGGTCTTATAGCACTTTTGAGACTTATTGAAAGAAAGAAGTTGGCAGCACAAGACTTCCTAGACTTTAATGATGATGACAATAATAATAATCTCTCTCTCTGGCTTTTCTTCGCTAACAAAGATTCAGGAAGGACTCATAAATATATAGAGAGATCTTGCAGCACCTTTGAGACTAAATGAAAGAAGAAGGTTGGTAGCATGAGCTGTCATAGACTTCGGTCTTCTTTGAGTTGAACATGAGTCAATAGTGTCATAAAAAGGCCAATGCAATTTTAGGCTGCATCAATAGAAGTATAGTGTCTAGATCAAGGGAAGTAATAGTGCCACTCTATTCTGCTTTGGTCAGGCCCCATCTGGAATACTGTGTCCAATTCTGGGCACCACAATTCAAAAAGGATTTGGAGAAACTGGAGTGGGTCCAAAGGAGGGCAACTAAGATGGTGAAGGGTCTGGAAACCATGCCTTATGAGGAGCGACTTAGAGAGCTGGGGATGTTTAGCCTGGAGAAGAGAAGGTTGAGAGGAGATATAATAGCCCTGTTTAAATATTTGAAGGGATGTCATATTGAGGAGGGAGCAAGCTTGTTTTCTGCTGCTCCAGAGACTAGGACGCAGAACAATGGATGCAAGCTGCAGGAAAAGAGATTCCACCTCAACATTAGGAGGAACTTCCTGACAGTAAGGGCTGTTCGACAGTGGAACACACTCCCTTGGAGTGTGGTGGAGTCTCCTTCCATAGAGGTCTTTAAGCAGAGGCTGGATGGCCATCTGTCAGGGATGCTTTGACTGGGAGTTCCTGCATGGCAGGGGGTTGGACTGGATGGCCCTTCTGGTCTCTTCCAACTCTATGATTCTATGATTTAAAAAGGATGGAAATGCCGTATCCAAATGATGAAGATGCCAATGCCCAAAAGTGAAAGCATGACACCTCTCATGGAGATGAGTACAAGATACACAAAACACACAGTCAAAAAGGGGGCATGGGGTGAAGGGGGATGAAGGGAGGGCATGATTGATCTGCATGGGTACGCCTCTGCACTGATGTCCTGTCCCAATGAAGCTCTGCAGATGCAAATGTGTGCAGGTTCAGAGGTATGGCCATCCAATGGGATGGTAGTCACCAGCAGTTCATTCCTGCACATGTTTGAAGGGACAGCAGCTTGAAGCAGCTCCATGTGGTCATGATGTGCATTCCAGCTGACTTGGGAGCCGGCGGTGCAGTTGGTGGTGTTTCAGTGCGGCCTTGGAAAAGGCTGCTTCAAGCCACTTTTTCCTGCCCATCTGTTTCTCCCCATAGTCAATAAAGATCATCCACTCTTCTTGAAGTATGTCGGTCCTTTTATGACCAGTGTGAACCTCATCACAGCATACAATTTCTCCATCAACCACATACCCCATATTCTAACCCACCAGTTTTCAATTGAGAGGTCACCAACTTGACTCCTAACATATGACTACTTCTAAACTGGCAGCAAGCAGTGAGGAGAAAAATAATAAGTTTTCTATGTTTCAAGTTAGAATTGTCTTAAAAACATAGAAAGCTATATTAAAATTGGCCAACAACTTATGGTATGAGCAATGATACATGAATTTTTGATACAGGACCGTGTCCCAGAATTTTCCCACTTTAGGGCATTCAGTCCACATGTGCATATAAGAGCCTTTAGATTTACAACCCTTCCAGCAATCTGGAGAAAGCGTTTTAACCATTTTAGACAGTGTGACAGGTGTGAGATACCATCTATGAATGTATTTTCCCTCATGGCTGCTGAATGAGATTTGTATGGGGGTGAAGACCAAATATAAGCTCCAGAGTTGTACTCCAATGCTCAAACCACTATGCTGGCTCTCATTTTATTACGTACTCAACCATATTTTCTGATGAACTTACCTTTGTTAAAAAGGCCTTGTTGGCTTACAATATACTTCTAGAACTCTAAGTGAAACAAATGCTTAGAATTGTGCTTTACTACCAACAAATCCTTGACTGAATCTACACTGAATGTATTCCTTTCATTTGTCAACTGTGCTGAAATTTAGGGGAGGGGACCCCTTTCAACATTTACATTGTGTTCTGAAGCAGACAATTGCCTAACACATTTGCTGTCCTTTTCCCCTATGGGAAACCAAGGTGCATGAGCTCTGGGGACAAGTCTTGTCTCTTGGTGGAAAAGAGACCTGAAAGGATCCAGCCTATCCCCCTGGTTGCCACAAGGATAGGCTGCTAAAAAGATGCATTTCTCAAAAGGCAACAGCAAACCTGGTATTATTCAATGGGCTTCTTAGTCATTGCTCCAAATGGAGGACATTTTGAAACTCCTTCTGGACAGAAAGTTGAAATGTAGGACATGTGATCATCCTGCCTATGGGAAGCAGCTTGGGGAGTATGTTTAGTGTGGAGAAGAGAAGGTTAAGGGGCAACATGATACTGACATTTAAGTATTTGAAGGGATGTCATGTTGAGGATGGAGCAAGCTTGTTTTCTGCTGCTCCAAAGAATAGGACACGGAACAATGGATTTGAACTACTTCCTGACAGTAAGATCTGTTCGACAGTGGGACCCACTCCCTTAGAGAGTGGTGAAGTCTTCTTCTTTGGAGGTTTTTAAACAGAGGCTGGATGGCCATGTGTCAAGGGTGCTTTGATTATGGATTCCTGCATGGCATAATGGGGTTGGACTGGATGGTCCTTTTGGTCTCTTCCAACTCTAGAATTCTATGACAGTGACAAAATGTTTTTGGCTTACTTTTATTTTTCTCCCTCCAGAAAAGAAGCCAACTATTGGATATAGTTAAATATTATGTCTAAGTAATAGTTTTTCACATTGCTCTGTTGAGAACAAGAAGATTCATATCTACATATCTGTCATATCTCTGTGTCGCTCCTTCTAATGCAGGACTTTTCCATTCATTGGGCAGATCTCTGTATTTACACACACATAGGAACTCCAACATCATTGTTAATACTGCTAATGTGATCCTTGTTGGGGAAGCAGAGCTCATCAATGCCACTTTGTCTGCCAGATTAATGAGAACAAATCTTTATTCTGTTTGCTTTGACCCTCAGATGGAAGGAAACCAAGCAGCACGCAGCATAAAAATGGAAGCAGCTCATTTGTTGCCAGATGACCAACTGGTTGCAATGCATCAACAAATGATAGAAAGCCAGGCATCCTATCGAAATAAACTACAGAGTTCACAGGAGGCACAGCACAGACAGGCAATACTTGTCCAAAAGCTCCAGGGAAAGGTAAAGCCCTTTACATTTCAAGTGGTTCCTGGAAGAAGGCAATGATAGGTTAGGTTTTTGGGGTAAGGATCTGGTAGATGTAGTAACATGAAAGAGTGAGGAATGAAATGTCTGCTTAAACATTTTTTTTCTTTCAAATACATAAGTGTTTTGACAGTTCACAATATTCATATCTTGGACATACAGCTTTGTTTCTGAACTGGCAAGTGAGCCAGTTCTAGCATTACACCTTTCCCCCATGTTTTAAAACTTTCTAAATACTTCTGTTTTCCCCCTTTCCCATTTATGTCTGCATATACCTTTGCTTGATATTATTTTAGCATAATTAACAACTGTCAAAAACCACAACATCAGAATGTGAGATATTTTGTAATGCTGTTCATTTTAAAATTGATTTGGATGGTCCTCAGCTCATGGAGGATATTGCTGGAGGAAAATGTACTATGCCAATGAATACAGTAATATAAGTTTCAAGAGTACTTTGACCAGAAACCTTAAAACAGTTTGCTTTTTTTCAGTTTTGTTAGGTTTTCTGAAAAGTAGTATATGAGTTTATGTTAAAGCTGCTACTAAAAAGTGCATGTAACCTCTGTATTTGCTTAGGTTAGGAACTTCTGAAAGACGAGGGCCATTTTTGTACTGGAACTTTTCCTGAGCAATCATTTTGCTTCATTTATAGAATATTCCGTGTGCGTGTGTCCAAATGTCACTGCTTTCCATTGGTAAAAATTGCATGTCTTCCCTCAACTTCCTCCATCTCCACCCTCCCTCATAAAGATATGTGAAGAAAGAAAAGACAGCATATATGCTCATTGCCTTTTGAATAGTACCACTAGGACATGTTTTCTGAAAGTCCCCTGAGAAACGAAAGACGTTATAGTTGTATAGTGGCTTTTGAGTTGTAACTCTTATGAGACTTGTGCCTGGAAGTACCTCTTTGTTTTTCAATATATTTTATTTTAAATTTTAAAGAAATCTTGTTGCCTGTTGATACTTGTGGTGAACCCTCAGACTCTCAGTCCATCCACAACCTATTCTCAACTGTGGCAGCCCTATGGGAATGTTAATCCCACCGCTGCCACCAAAAGTCTGTGAAGGACTCCTGCCAACCTTCACCTTAACACTGTTCTTTAGATGGCACAGCACCTCTGTGTCACTAATATTAGATAGTGCGGTGTGATATTCAAACAGAGGCCAAGTAGTATTTTAAACACTAACAAAAGTTTATTTGTAAAATATAAAAATAAACTATAAAGTAGACTCAAAGTTGGTATATTCGTCTTATTATTTAGTTACAAAGGTTCTTTCAAAATATTAATATCAATACAGCTACACAGGCAATCTTATCTCAGGTACATGGACCAAAATTCCCTTTCAATAACCGGCTTGCTCCGAGCCTCTTCCTACTAGACTCTCCAAGCCTACGCAGTCCCTCTTTGGACTGGTCACCAAAACAAACTAAACTGTTGCCTCAGGAACATTAAGAGTACACCCTCCCTTTGATGTAACTCCCTTCAAACTAACCCACCTTTCACTCCCTGCAAGGCCCTTTTATAGCCCTGCCCAGCCGACTTCCTATTGGCTGGTCACATGCTGCTCTGTGATTGGCTGAAAGATTGGCCTTTTCACTACAATACTTTTTTTTTTTCTCTTGACAGAAAGCACGTCTATTGATCAGGTAGCTGGAGGTTATCTTGCTCAGCCACTGTGTAAATGCGCCACTGGCTGCATATTTAATATTAGCTACACTCTCCACAATTATTATTGCTGGGAGTTTATAAGTCTAAAGTTTGGAAAAAAAATTGCCTGTATGTGTCTGCATTTGTGTTTAGCTTGGTTGTAAAAGAAGTTTTATTGCACATAAGTATGGGCAATGAAGTGTACAAAGTCATTCCAGCACAAAGTAAAATTCCTGGAAACAAAGGTATAGACACCACACGCCCCCGAGGCGCCCAGAAGTCACGCCAACACTTAGATGTGGACTGGGGTTGTGGGTGCTCTGGCAGCACAGTATATGCAGCACACTGCTAGAGCGGCTTGAAGCTGCCCATGGGCTGCAGCAGGGTGGAAAAAGCTGCCTTTTTGCTGGCCCCAAAAGGAGTGACTCTTTGTGGCTGTAGGGCAGGTTGGGGCTGTGGCATGTGTTCACCATGTCCCCAATCTATCTACAAGCCACCCCTTCCACCCTGTCTGTTTCCCCCAACTCAAAACTGTTAAAAACACCACTAAAAGCACTAAAAGTATAATCTCATGATTGAAGAAATATATTTCTATTGATTACAGGTGTTGCAGTATCGGAATTGGTGCAAAGAGTTAGAACAGCGTCTAGAAGCAAGCAGGGTGAGTTATGAAGGAGGTGAATGCCATGACTTTTGGAATTACTAATAACAGCATGCTAGGGATATGCCATTCTAAAGGTCATGCTTAGAATACTTGGAAGAAAACATCACATTTTCCCTGTCAAGAGAAACTGATGGCCAAAATTTCTCCAGCTGATAGCTATTTCTTTTCTATGGTGGATATTTAAGCAAATTAGATGTCTACATAATATCCATATTTAAGGAGTTCTGATTAAATCGTCCACTTTTCTCATCAAGGGATCCTATCCACGTCGGCGGGATCACAAAGAGGACCATAATCTAGAAAAAGCACTGATCCAGTTGGAAGAGGAGCAGCAGAGGTGAGTGAAGGGGATTTTAAATAAAATTTGAAAAAACAAAGCAACGGTAGAAATAGTACTATTTTGTCTCAGAACAATGATTATTTCACTAACTTGCTATTCATCTCTTCTATTTCAGATGTCAGAACTTGGCTGGGGTGAACATCTTGCTCCGGGAGCATCTGGACAAGGCCAATGAAGTGAATGGGGCTCTCAGAGAAGATGTCAGCAAACTGACTGCTGACTGGACAAGGGCCAGGGATGAGTTGCAGTACAAGGAGAGTGAATGGCACAAAGAACGGCAGGTAGGAATGTATGGGTGAATTTGCTCTCTAGACAGCCTTGTGTTTAAGGCACGTGCAAATCCTCATTTTAATGCTTTGGTAAGCATTGTCTGGTAGCATTAAGTAAAGATTAATTCAGGATATGTGCAGATGTGATCCAGTTAAACCAGTGCAAAGAGTTCTTATGCATTGTATATACTGTCCGCCTTCCACTTTTGTGGGGGTTAGGGGTGGAAGACCCCTGCGAAAGTGGAAAAACCGCAAATAACTGCCATGCACCCCCACCTCCCATCCCTTGCCTCAGTCATTTGGTCCCAGCTGACTGATATATGGGAGAGGTCAGAGCAGCCCGTGTGCACGGCTTCCCATCTCTTGTCCCCTTCCTCATCCAGCTGGGAATAGCTGACTCAGTCAAGGGAGGGGTCAGAGCAACGTGTGCACACCCTTCCTGGCTGCTTCCACCCTCCTGGGCTTCCCCTCGCCCCAAGGGGAAAAGCCTGGGAGGGAGGAGGAAGGGGAGTGCATGCACATGCGGCATGACATTCATGAATAATCAAATTAATGTCAATGCTGCGAAATTGGAGGGACCATTGTAGACACAAAAACCCTTAGTCAGGATTGAGTACAGAACAAAATATACTGCTGGGATCATTTATCCTGCTACTAATGTTCCCAGACTTCTCAATGTTTGGTCAGTCTATAACAATATAATACAGATTCATAGAATCATAGAGTTGGAAGAGACTGCAAGGGCCATCCAGTTCAACCTCTTGACATGCAGGAATATACATTCAAAACACTCTGACAAATGGCTATCCATCCTCTGTTTAAAAACTTCTAAAGAATGAGACTCCACCACACTTTGAGGCTGCACATTCTGGTGTTGAACAGCTCTCATCCTCAAGACATTTTTCCAAATGTTTAGGTAGAACCTCTTCTCCTGTAGTTTGAATCTATTGCTTTGTGTCCTAGGCTGCATCCGCACTGTTGAAATGATCCGATTTAACGCCAGTTGAACAGCTATGGCTCAGTGTGATGGAATTCTGGGAATGGTAGCTTGTTATGGCAGAAACTTGATTATTTCATGTTGCAGTAAAATGGTATTTGATTACCATTTAAAGAGGCTCAGATCTGATGCTGTGTGAAGGTGTTGTTTTACTGTGTCCATAATTTATTCTAACTCATTCTAAATGCTTCTATCAGTATGGAAAACCTTTAGAAGAAGATGCCTCGACATCCTTTAAACTGTTACGATCTAAACCTGTCACTTGCTCTTATTTTAATGTGTGTAGTTCTTTGAGAGTTATATGCGAGCTGAACATGATCGTATTCTTGGGATATGGCGCCAAGTTGTGACATTACGCCGTTATTATCTGGAAATGAAGACAGCAACTGACAGGTGAGGGGAAATAGTTTCTATTGTGTGTTGAATATGAAGTCATTTCCTGATAATTTTATGTACCAGTGTCCTGTGAATATTGACAAAAGCGCTTTGTCATGTAACTGATTGCTGCCATAAAGGGAAGATCACTCCTTCCTCTTTCTTACTAATATTTTGGTATTATAGCATTTAGCAATAACATTTACATTTCTATACTGCTTGATAGTGAACTAAGCACTCTCTAAGTGGTTTACAGTCTGTAAGCCAATTGCCCCCAACGATCTGGGTACTCATTTTACTAACCTATGAAAGATTGGATGGCTGTTTCAACCCTCAGGGTGTAGTGGAGTCTCTGTCCTTGGAGGTCTTTAAGCAGAGGCTGGATGGCTGTCTGTCAGGGATGCTTTGATTGGGAGTTCCTGCATGGCAGGGGGTTGGACTGGATGGCCTTTGTGGTCTTTTCCAACTATGATTCTATGGAGCCCTAGGATCGAACTCACACTCTTGTGGCTGCAGTACTGGCACTTAACCATTGTGCCACCAGGGCTCTATTGAGTTCTGCTGTAGTCTACTAGCTATTTCTTGAGCCATGCGTCAGTAGACTATGAGAAATTATCTCAACCCAGTGTGCCTTGTTCTCTTGATGAATTAAGTGATGTTTGTGATTGCCAAGGATGTGGTTGCTGTGAAGTGGGTGGGTTCTTATGTGACAGTAAGCATTATGTAAAATACTCTTTTGCTACAGTTTCCTGGGCTGTGTTAGAGTTGTGCTGTTGTAGTGATGCTAACCTTCAAGGCTACGTACACACATGTGGGTCTTAGCCCATTTCTTATACTTAGGCCAAACCTGAGAGGTGCATTAGGATGAGGGATATTAACTAGGCAATGAGCTGCTCAGCTCAGTTGGGGTTCGAATTTGGTTCTTACCAGCCTAGGCCTGATATTCTAACCACAATGTGATTGGGGATCTAATATATAGATTAAACATTTTAAGTCTAGCACAGTATTTTTTTGTTTCTGTTTCAGGGATCTGTCTGAGCTAAAGGCAGAGCAGGTGAGAATTTCTGGTTCTATACTTGTCAGTTGCTTCCGTCTAAGTTCTGAAAAACATACTTGGGAGACCAGCAGTTTAGAAAGCCCTGCCCTGAAGGGTCAGGTCCAACAACTGCAGGAACAACCATATATGAAGCCTGAGAAGACAGATATGGAAAAAGAAATATACCAGCAAGCACAAGCAATTGTAAGCTTGCGTGTCAAAGGAGATTTGGCAAGGGACGATCTCCAAAGCAGGTACAGTTCCTTTTCAAAATATCCACTGATTGCAGCCCTCATTTACTGTGTATATTTTATAAGATTCAGGCTGGAATTTCTGCCAAGACTAAATTATTGAAGATATGTTTTGTTCTAATTCTAGTTACAGTTATTTTCAATACTGTTATCTCATTATAAAGAAAAAGTTCTTACATTGAGATTTTAGTGACAGGAATTTCTTTTAACTAGCTGATCAGTTAATGTGCATTTAAAATCAGTTAAAGTCAATTAATTTTTAAAAATATTTCAGCAGTCGAGAATCCTAATATTAAAAACACATTATAGTAGAATAAAGCCTTGGTAGTCAAACTCTTAACCCTTGAGATCTCACTTTACATGAGGACATCGTTCCCCCCTTACTTGATGTATATGATTAAAATATTTTGTTTGCTTACTATGTGTATTTTCATTTTCACATTCATGTATATTAATATTTTAACATTTTATAAGGAAATAACAGTGTTCAAATTAAAACAGTTTTATTTAAGTAAATTTAATGTTTAACTCAACACATGTGAAAATTTACATGTAAAAAAGTTTGGGAAGAGGAGGAAGAGAGATCGGAGCCTCCAAGTCTTGCACACAACCCCGAGTGACTCTTGCATCCTCCCTGAGGGTCCCACCCCCACTGTTTGAGAACTACTGGGATAAAGCAATAATAAAATATTTTAGCCATAGTGATACAGCGATAGCCATAGGATATTGTGAAAAGGAGATAATGTTTATGAGCCTGATCTGTATTCATATACATATACATATATTCATTCTTCTATATGCCACATACTGGGATTAATAAAAGGGATAAATTGAGTTCATAATTGTCCACTTCTGGGAGTCTTAGTAGACCCCAAGCTGAACATGAGTCAACACTGTGATGCAGCAGCTAAAAAAGCCTAGGGTGCAGTAATAGGAGAATAGTGTTTAGATTGAAGAAAGTAATAGTACTACTCTAGACTGCATTCGTCAGATATCACCTGGAATACTGTGTCCGGTTCTGGGTGCCACAGTTCAAGAAGGGCATTGACAAGCTGGAGCATGTCAAGAGGAGAGCAACCAAAATGGTGAAAGGTTTGGAAATCATGCCCTTTCAGGAGTGGCTTAAGGAGCTGGTATGTTTTGCTTGGAAAAGAGAAAGTTAAGGGATGACATGATAACCATGTTTAAATATTTGAAGGGATGTCATATTGAGGATGGAGAAATCTTTTTTTTCCTGCTCCAAAGGCTAGCACATGGAGCAATAGGTGCAAACTACAGGAAAAGAGATTCCACCTAAACATAAGGAAGAACCTCATGACAGCAAGAGCAGTGGAATATGCTGCCTCTGAATTTTGTGGAGTCTCGTTCTTTGGCGGTGTTTAAACAGAGGCTGTAGGGCCATCTGTCTGTGCTTTGATTGTGTATTCCTGCATGGCAGGGGGTTGGACTGGATGGCCCTTCCTCCAACTCTGTGATCCTATTACTTGTAATGCCCTTTTGCCTCTGGTACAGGAATCTGTCAGACATCTCTTGCTAACTTTTTTTATTTTTTTGGTCTGGTCAGCTATTTTTGTTTCTGCTTTTTAACAGGGTGATAGAGCTGACTGCTTTGCTCGAACAGTCTCAGAAAGAGAATGAGGAGAAGGACAAGACAGTGAAGACTCTCAGAGATACTTTGGCGGTTCTGGTGTGTTAGCTGAGTATTTGAAATACTAATCCAGTAGCTATCCTGATAGCATCATGCAGAGTAGACTATTCCATATACTGTTAGTGATAGATACTAACAAAACTAGAAACAGAGTGTGTAGAAGTTAGTGGGGAGCCACTCAATTGTGGAAACCCACTGGGTGGGCAAGTCACACTCTCTCTGAACAAAACTTGCCAAAAATGTCCCCTTGCTTTAGAGGTCACCACAAGATTGAAAAGACTTGAAAGCATGCAACATCAAGAACAAGCAGCTAGTGGCTTTTGCATGCTGGGTCATTCTGATGCCAGCCTAGGTTTGTGTAACTAGTATGATACTGATTTCCATGATTTCTGTCTATTGGCAGAGCATTTTGTTATTAAATGGTTCCATTGTCATATCTACTCTAGTCATTGAGGAACTGGCACATGGGATATTCCTCTGGTATTAATTCATCATACCTACTGATACACAGAGCCGTTACTTTCAAGAAACGTAGGGAAACAGAGCACATAACACTGGTGCTCAAGTCTCTCCACTGGCTGCCGATTAGTTTCCAAGCACAGTACAAGGTGTTGGTTTTAACCTTTAATGCCCTACATGGTTCAGGTCCATATTATCTAAGGGACCGCCTCTTCCCGTACGATCCCCCCCCCCCCCCCGCACACTCCGGTCTTCTGGGAGGAATCTGCTACAGCCTATGAAAACTAGGTTGGCACAGACCTCCCAGAGGGCCTTTTCAGCTGTTGCTCCCAGGCTATGGAATGACCTGCCGGATGAGATGTGTCTTATTACATCTCTTGATTGCTTTAAAAAAGCCATAAAGACGCATCTCTTCCAGCATGCCTTCCCAGAAACCCCTTAATCTCCCGGCTATGTTGGTGGGTCATATCTTCTCTCCAGCTCCCAACACTCTGACTTTGGATGTCCATGCAATGATTTGCCACTTTGACTGTTATATTTTTAATTGTGTTTGTTTTTAACTTGGTACTAGTTTAATTTAATTTTAAGGGGTGGGCGGTTGGGCTTGGGTTATTGAAACTGTTTTACCTGTGCTTTTTAAATTGTTGTAACCGGCTCCGATTGGTCTGACAGAGGAGAGGGCTATAAATAAAATTTTATTTTTATTTATTTTTTAATTATTATTATTAAATGGAAATAAATCAGGAAGATCAGTAAAAAGGTCAGGCACATTGTAATTACGAAATACTCTAAATCACATGCAGCTTTGAGCTGCCACAGGAACAAAATTGTTGGCACTTGTGGCAGTTGGAATACAGAAGAGCAAAATAAATAATATAGTGATGTGCCCCTGTTCCATACTATGTTTCTATGATTTTTGAAAACTTACAAGTTGAAACAAACTCAAATAATTTTCAATTGATTTCTTCTTCTTTTTTATTTAAATACTTTCTTTATTGAGTTTTCCAACAAACAATAATACATAATGGCTTGACAGACAAATCAACATCTCACAAACTGAAAAACATTAACACACAATTTACATAACATACAGAATATTTACGAAATATACTAAAAACATATAACAAACTCAAATAATTTTCAATTGATTTCAAAATGTGATAATTTTGACAGGAGTCAGCAAATAGTGACTGACCAAGCATAGTAGCCAGCTTTTGCCCCTAACCAGCAGTAAAGCACAGTCCTGCCTAATAGTCCTATATTTTTAAATCACAAGAAAGTTGATATTACTTTAGAAATTAAAACACATACAGAACTGTGTTAATTAAATGAAAATTTATATAACATTTGGGTTTTTTTTGTAAAGCCAGCATTTCAAGGCATTCAGCACAGAAACCTCTCTACTTGTACAGAAAGATAAGAACAAAAATGTTCTTCCATTTGCCACTATTTAGATATTTATTTCTACTGAAATCTCCATTTGTGCAGTTATTGCTGCATTTTCAAAGTGGATATGTTTATTCACTTAATATTCAAAAAGCTCATATTGAAGCTGCAGTCTTGACTAAAGCTTGCATTTCAGTATTTTTAGACCATTTATTAAAACCTTTATTCAATGCAGTCTAAGCTATGGATATTGAAACATGAAGCTATTTTGGAAGTGTGGTAGGGAAGTCACTAAAAATTGACCAGGGAAAGTCAGGGGAATGAAAAACAAAATTCTGGTGCCAACTGTGGATATATCTAGGTGAATGGGATTTCTGGAAGGAAGATGTTAACACTCTCCTAATCATACTTGTTCTTTTTCTAGGAGGCTAATTATTCAAAAATGGAATATGAACAATCTCTAAGCAAGAATGCAAATGAAGAGATCCTTTCCCTTCAGCATGTGATAAAAGACATAACCAAAGTAGGCATGTCATGGTATTTGCTCTGTTTTTTGTTTTAAAGAAAGGCTGTTTATAAACCAGGTTCAGACTTTCACTCTGGTGCTGACTGCACAAGGACACCTTCATCTGTCCATTTATTTTGTTGAAAACCAAAGATAAGCCTAGGAGCAAATTAAACCCTGATTTTGGGTTTTCTTTTGTTTTTAAGAAAAGGTTAATGATAAAACCAGATTTATATGGTAATCCTAGATTTGCCATGTAAGAAAGTACTGTTAAAGTACTTTAACAACACCTAATATTTTTCTTTACAAAGTTTTACAAAGAAATTTATTTGTTTGGGCATTTGTTTCATTTGCTACTTCTTTCACTTGTCTTTCACATTAGAATGAGATGGTCATGCCCACTTAATCCTTCAGTTTTTGTATTTAAAACTAGGCTGCCTTTAAAGGCAAAAACCCACCCAAAATTTCTAATGTGATAACATCCACAGCAATAAAATGCTGTGTAACAGTGAAACAAACAAATAATAATAAAAATCAATAAATGCTAGTGTGACCTCTAGTCCCACAAGGTTCTTCTTTCCTTATGATAATCTGTGGCTTTTTGTTCCTCAGAAATATTTCTTTAACCCTTGGTCCTTTTTCTGGCCACAATTCATTTCATAATCCACTAAGAAATAAGTGACTTGGAGATGGGCATCTATTAAGTGTTTTAGTATTTTTGAGAGTGGGCTTTTGATGTTTTTAGTTATAAATTAAGCCAAACCATTCTTCAGTGAACAAAAGGCATAACAGCTTTATTTACATTCAGATCTTAAGTTTGTATCTTTTCACAGTTGAAAGGCAAATCGTGTGGTTACTTTATATATAGATCTTCACTTGCTACAATCTGTTTTCCCTGTCAGCTCCCTCTCTGACTTTACTTCAATTCAACTTGTTTTCTACTTCTTAAAATAAGTTATTATAATCCACCTTTCATCAGGACTATGAATCCTGTGAAGGTCTTTCTTAAAACCCAATTAACATTCCTCCAGAACAAGGCAGGTGTGAACCACCCTGATCTGACTCTTCAAAACTCTCAACTAACTCAGTCTCTCTCAAATGTCACACTCATATATTTCACTAATTTTTTTCTTCATCTTAATTCTTTATTCCTTACACGGATGTCTGAAATCCATTAAGGCTTTTACTGTAATTTCTTCACTTCTGATAGTATATGACACACACTCTCTCTTTCCTACTGCTCTTCCCCTTTTATAGTCATTCATCAGGCAGGCCCCTAACTCTGATTGGCTGTGGGGAAAATTTCACTCTGCTAGTGATTCTCCACAGCTAGTAGTAAAAACAACTTCCCTCCATATTAAATAATTTCCCAAAAGCTGAGCCTTGGTGGAAGACAAATAAGGAGTGTGAACTGATTATGTAAGTTTTCAGAACTGGAAGAGTAACACTGGTCTTGGATTTCAGGCAGTAATCAGCGAGAATGGTGCAACTGTTGAGGGACCACAGGATGAGAAGTATGCTGAGCCTGGTAACTCCTTGCTGCTGATCCCTGATGGCCCAGATAATGCCCTCCACCTTGTGCGTGATGTGTTGACTAGGAGAAGCAATGAAGTGCAGGTGAGAGGGCTTTGGAGGCTATAATGCTAATAAGAAGAGTTTATCTCCACACCTGCCATGGTGCTTTTCTCTCCTATTTGTAATGTCTGGCCTTCTGAATTCTAGCCATTTCCCTCCTGCTGCTAATCTATTTTCCTAGTTCCTCCAGGCTGTTTTCCCAAGAGATCTCACTTTGGCATTTTCTTTCATTTCTAATAATTTTCTCTTTCTACATATATATTTTTTCTGTTCTGAATTCAGATCTTTTTTGTGTCTGTACTTTTTCTCCAGCCTTTAGCTATTTCCATTCTGTAGGCTGACATTCCACCAGATCTGTTTGTATCTGATAGCCTTTCAGTTTCCCTACTGGGTGATCATTTTTTAAAAAAACCATTCCTTTTTGCCTGCATCTTTTTCAGCATCTGAGGCAGCAGCTCTTGGCCAGTCAGAATTCTGTCAGCTCTCTCGAAAAGCAACAAGAGCAGCAAGAAGAGCACTGCCGCTTTCTAGGACAAAGACTTGAGCAGCTAGAAGAAGAGCGAGACACACTCAATAGCCAGCTTCAACATCTACAGTCCATAATGGAGGCTCACCGCAGGTTAGCTTTATGTGTGTTTTACTGATCTTTTAGAGTAAAGATGGCAACACTCCAGCTGCTTTTGGACAGCAGCTCCATCTAGCCCAAGCAGCCTACTCAGTGCTGAGTGATCATAGAAGTTGAAGTTCAATAGCATTAGGAAAGTCACAGTTTGTCACACCTGCTTTAGAGACTTCTGTTCTGGGATGTATTATAAATAACAGTTAAACATTTATTTATTTTTTGCATTGCATCTTGTTCTTCTTTCTTGTAAATGTCCCTCTCATTTCCTGCATGGAACATGAAGCTGCTTGAGTTGTGAAAAAGTCCTTGTTCTCCATGTTTTTTAAATTCTTCCCTTCTCCAGATGGGTCATTTGAAGAAAGTATTTTACTGGGACCTTTCTTCCCCAGGATAGAGAGAAGCAGTACTCTCTTCAGCTAGTGTGATGGGAAAGGGAAAGGCCACTCAATTAATATTCTCCTGACAAGTGCAAACAAAACTTTTAATGTTCTTCTGTTTTTGTTTTTGTGCAATCGGATCCTGCTATTTCACAGTAACGGTGTTAAATTATCTTTAAAAAAGGTTTTATTAAGGTGTTTAAAACTACTCCACAGTGACTATGCAACCCTGGAGAAATCCAGGAAAGAATTACAACAGCAGCTGGAACTTTTGGAACAAGAGGCCTTGCATTTACGTCAAAACAATACTGAATTACAGCTTAAAGGAGACATGGTGGATGGAGAGAGGGAAGAACAGCAGCAGGAATTGGAAAGGATGATGAGGGAAAGAGAGTACATGTGAGTTTCGATCTTTTCTTCCACCACCTCACTTCTCCAAAGAGTAGTATACTTTGTTGTTAGGCAAAAGCTGTTCAGTTCACCTGCCAGATGATACAGTATGCTCAAAAGTCCTAATTCAGGCCAACTGTGCATCTCCATTTTATGACATTGGTTTTATGGGAGGCAATTCTAAACCTATGAACTTCATCCCCTTCCTGGAAATGTGAGTGGGCATTGTCAATTTCACCTAGTGATAGTAGTTGTGAAATTTAAGATTAGCACCTTTAGATCAAGAAATGAAAAACAACCTCTCTTGAAGCAACATTAGACCCCTTTCTTTTTAAAAAAAGTATATTTCCTTTGTTTAGCCAGGAAGATCGAAACGCCCTCGAAGAAAAGCATTCAACATTAAGAAATGAGTTGGTTACTATGCGAGAAGCACTGGAAAAGTCTCATTTTGATGGAGAACTTGTGAAGCAAGAAAAATATGAACTTGCTTCAGCACTGGAACAGGTACCATTGTAATTGTTTTCATCTCGAGAGAGACAAACCTTGTCTTGAATTTAAACAGAAAACCTAACACATGCAGACAATGCTATATGTATATCAAAAAGTGGTTATAAAGCACATAACTGTGATATGATTTTGCAAGTAGGTCTCCTGTGGGTAACAGGATATAAACGTTAACTAAATGAAATTGATAACAACATGAATAGCATTAACAAAAATAATCTGAGTTTGATTATAAAATAGGCAGTAAGCAATAGATGTGCATAACAAGAATGAGAAGTTGCATTTGATTCCATAATAATAATAATAATAATAATAATTTTATTTGTATCCTGCCTCTCCCTGTGTTGGATTGAGGCAGGTAACAGCAAGTGGGGAACAGTTTAAAAAAAATAACAATGTGCCACAGCATTAAAAACATATTGATCTAAAATAGTAATTTTAAAAACATTAATCTCAAAGTGGTAGGGTATAAATAAATTGTATTATTATTATTATTATTATTATTATTATTAAATTAGAATTCACAATAAAATTGGAAAACATCCGATGGGGGCAGTGAGACAGATGGACTGTTAAAAAGTCTGAGGAGGTCAGTTAGGGAAAGCCTGCCAGAAGAGATTCATCTTTATTGCCTTCTAGAAGGCCTCCAACGATGTTATATGGCAGATCTCCTCTGGCAGGTCATTCCATATTTTTGGAGCGGCAGCTGAAAAGGTCCTCTGGGAGGTTGGTACCAACCTGGTTTTCTTTGGCTGCAGTAGGTTCCTCCCAAAGGACCTGAGTGTGCGGGAAGGATTGTATGGGAGGAGGCGTTCCCTCAAGTATGCTGGACCCTAGCCATGTAGGGCTTTATAGGTAATAACCAACACCTTATACTGTGCCCGGAAGCTAATACAGTAGAGTCTCAATTATCCGACATAAACTGGACCGGCTGATAGTTGGATACCAAAAATGTTGGATAATCCAGAAGGTGCAAGAAAAGCCGTGAAATCACTATGAATTGCAAATGTATTGAAGTTTTATTGCAATAAGAGTAAAAGTAAATGTAAAGAAATCACTGATTAACGTTGTGATGTACAGTATAAATAGTTCAGTCCTCTGAAAATTTAAAGAAATCACAGAAAATTTAAAGAAATCACAGCACCCGCGATGTTGGATAATCCGGAATGTTGGATAACTGAAGATTGGATAATTGAGACTCTACTGTAATGAGAAGTTTAGAGTAAGCAACAAAAGGACAGGTTTTCTAGGTCATTTCCTATTTTACCAAAGTTTTCTACAGTGAAGACCAAGGCTTCTTGATAAACTGCCAGCAAGCACACACACCAGTCAAACCAAGAAGAAATTAGTTTTTTGTGGGGGTTTTGGGCTATGTGGCTGTGTTTTGGAAGAGTTTATTCCTGATGTTTTGCCAGCATCTGTGGCTGGCATCTTCAGAGAATGCTGGCATGTGAGTGAGTGGGGGGTACACACACATACATACAAACACACACACACACACACACACACTGTGTGACCCTTGGTTGAGAGGAAGTGATCTCTGTGTTGATTTGTTGTTGAACGAAAAGTCCTCAGGGTGTCTATTTAATTAATGACCCATTGTCTGCTGGGAAATCCCCCTGACCCTGGGTAGTTTTCATTTGCATGATCTCAGTCTTGATTTTGGGCTTTTTCAGGACTGGTAGCCAAACTTTGTTTACTTTAAGGGTTTCCTCTTCCCTGTTGAAGTTGTCTAGGTTTTTTGTTGCCATGGTATAATTGTTGCCATGGTCCAGAATTTCAGTGTTTTCCAATATTTTTATGCACCGGATGGTTTATAATGTATTCTGCTACTGCTGATTTTTCTGGTTGATCCAGTATGCAGTATCTGTCGTGTTCCTTGATTGCTGTTTGGATGCTACATTTGGTGGTCCCTATGTAGACTTGTCCGCAGTCTGCAGCTGCACGGTTTGTAGTAAACTCCTGTGACCATGAGACGGTCTCTTCTGTCCTTCGCTGAGTGCAGCATTTTCTGGATTTGCTTGTATAGTGATCTACAGTTTGTAGATCATCTGGAGATTGTGTTTCCTCACCAGTTTCCCTATTCTGTCTGTGACTCTTTTGATGTATGGTAAAATGCCTCTCCTTTGGGTGGTTGTTTGTCTTTACTCCTCTGGGTTTTCTGAGTCTGGCAGCCCTTCTGATGTCTAAGCTGGAGTAACCATTGGCCTATAGAGCCCAGTCCAGGTGCTTCAATTCATCTTCCAGGAAGTGGAGTTCACAGATCCTTTTTGCCTGGTCTACCAGTGATTTTATTGTTCTTCTCTTTTGTTCTGGGATGGAGTTCTTGTGTAGGTATCTCTCTGTGAGTGGAGATTTTCTGTATACTGTGTGGCCCAAACATTGGTTCCATTTGCGGATGACCAGGACATCCAAGAATGGCAATGTTCCTTCCTTTTTCTTTTCCATGGTAAATTGGATGTTTGGATGGATGTGGTCCAGACGGTTCAGAAACACATTCAGATCTTCTTCTCCATGGCTCCAACTGGTGAAAGTGTCACCCATATATCGGAACCATGCTGTGGGCTTTTTTGGTGTTTTTTCAAGGGCTTGTTTTTCAAACTGTTCCATGTAAAAATTTGCTGTCGTGGGGCTCAGAGGACTTCCCATGGCTACCCCATCTCTGCTCGTAGAATCTATTGTCCCACTGGAAGTAGCTTGTGCTGAGGCAATGTTCGAATGGGGCTGTGATATCTTCTGGAAAAAATTTTTGGATGAGTGCAATGGTGTCCATTATACAGAAATTTATATTCTTATTCATAAACATAATTGACACTATTGCATGAATTAGTTTGTATCCTATTTTATTCACATATAATAAAGCTACTTGGAAAATCATATTGTAGTTGTCTGCTTTATGAGCAGTTTTTCCTTTTGTTTTTGATGGCTGTCTCTTTGTATTTTGCAACTCCATTCATGCACTCTGCAGTGTGCTTTTGCAGCAGCATTTGCTATAGCACATTGAAACTTAGCCCAGCCTCCCAGGGTGACCAGATGTCCTAACTGCAAAGAAAGGCAAGGCACCACAAATGTAGGATATTCAAGAAAAATGTAGGACATTGCAAAATAAAAGCTGGAAACACTCCTAGAAATGTAAATTCATGCTTCTTAGTCATGCTCAAAATGGAGGACATCTTGAAATTCCTCCTGGGCAGAAAGCTGAAATGTAGGGCATGTCCTGGAAAAGAAGAACATCTGGTCACTCTGTGCCCTCCTTTCCCCTAAACATATACCTTAAGTTGTTTCACTACTGTGGGGAAACTACACATTAAAATCAACTTCCAGTGGCCAAAAGTAGACGATGATAAAATGGAAAGGTTAATTCTTTCTCTTCAAAATCTTTCCTCCACTGAGACAAAAACAGTATATCCCTATATTACTTCCTTTAGAGGTTGAAGATAGACAGTGTTTGAATGAAAAATAGTTGGAATAGGTAACATTAAACAGCTATCCACACCTTCAGTCATTTCTCCACTTAGTCACAGCTTCCAAAGGCTGCTAAAATCACTAGAAAGTTTATGCAGAACAGTGTAAACAGTATGTAATGTCTAGTTTCAGTCTAAATAAAAATGGTGCTATAGACTGGTACTCAAAACATGTTCATTTTACTAAAAATAATTAAATACTGGGAACTGAGCCATATTTCTGGCATGAACACAAATGATCCTAGGGACATGTTTTTTTTTCCAAAGGACATACTAGCTATTTTCTTTGCTCTTCTGATCACTCCGCAACCCTGACCATTTCTGTCAGGAAAAGTGCTGACAAAGGATATAACAGAACATACAAGTAAAGGATCATGGAATCAGCAAGACTGCAAATAAGCACAATCTTATTTCAGATACTCATAGGATTTATTACATTGATATTACCTATGTGGCCTGTTTTTCAAAACATTATTTTAGGCCCCAAATTTTTGTCCAACTGAAAATAGACACCAATAAGGTTATTTTGGCTCCAAACCACTGTTTCAGGCCTGCCTTGTCCCAAGATAGCAAGAAATCCAGCAGAAGGGTATATTTTTTCCAGTTGTCCAAAATTTCACATCCATTTGATTCTGGCCATGCTGATATGCTCTGATGAGGGATCAGATAAACCAAAATGGCCCTCATATTATTTACTAGTTATTAATAATCTGAGAATATTAATTTGGCCTTTGTTTCTCTTTAAAATTATCGATGAAGGCCCCATGTGGCAGAGAGATACTGACAGTAAATGGTTGAGATTATTCTGGTCTCAAGAAAAAAGTATAGACCCAAAGATTCTATATTGAGTATGCACACAACAAAGATTAATGTTTCCAGCTGCAGCACCCACCTCTTTTCTATTGCATTTTTAATTTTTAATTTGTTTATTTATTTCATTTGTATGCCGCCTTTCTCCCAGAAGGAACCCAACGCAGCTCACAGATAAAAATATTTAAAAATACAATAAAATGTAAAACAATTAAAATAATCTAAAACCGTATAAATTACATAAAAATATACAAAAGTTAAAAGCATGACTAAAACACTCCATAAAGCGAGGGAGCAAGATTGTTTTCTGCTGCTTCAGAGACAAGAATGTAGAACACTGGATGCAAACTGCAGGAAAAGAGATTCTACCTCAACATTAGGAGGAACTTCCTGACAGTAAGGGCTGTTTGACAGTGGAACACACTCCCTCAGAGTGTAGTGGAGTCTCCTTCCTTAGAGGTCTTTAAACAGAAGCTGGATGGACATCTGTCGGGGATGCTTTGATTGAGAGTTCCTTCATGGCAGGGGGTTGGACTGGATGGCCCTTGTGGTCTCTTCCAACTCTATGATTCTATGAAATTGTCCTGGTATGAATATATACCAAATGCCTGCTTACATAGAAACATCCTGGCTTGCCAATGAAAGGCAAGCAGGAAGAGGGCCAGCCTAGCCTCCCATGAAAGGGCATGCCAGAGGGTGGGATACATGCCATACTAGAAGTCTCAGCCACAATTCCCACTGCCAGAAGCAACATTTGGTGGCTGTAAGGAGCTGTGGGGTGAAATTTGGACTAGCCTCCTTCAGATATAATGACAATATATGATGTATTGTCACAGGAGTAAACAGAGATAAATCTCAGGTAATCAAAGTCCCTTTTCTTTTTTAAAATAGCTGAGAGGGGAGCTTTAAAGCATTTACTACTATTTTAAACTAACAGTCTTTTGTTATTTTGTCCAAACTTGGAGAAACTGTGTCTGATCATAGTTTTGACTTTATAAAACAAGCCTATCTCATACTTTGATCTGTGAAGCTGGCAAGTTTCAATGAACAATAATCAAAGCTAAGCATAGATGAAGGTTTTGAAAAATCACTGTTTAATGTTCTATCCAAAAGAAAATGAAAGATTTCTATTTTGTCATGGCCACATTGGAGGAGAGGGAGCATACTAGCTTGAAGCTCATCTAGTCTCCTTCCTGTAATGAAGCTCAATTATATTGTTACATCTGAATGCAACTTTTCTGTGTACAGAAATAGGTTTACAGGTTGTTTTTTAATCCAAGCAACTGATCAGAAGACTGTTATGTAATTATCTCTGGATGTCTCTTTTGGGGTATTTGTGTGTTGCCAAAGACGGAACAATCCCTTGCACAGCTAACTAGTGCACACAATAAGCTGAAGGCAGAAACTGCTGATCTTCAATGTGCCGCTGCGAAGATGAGTGCCCTTAATGAGGTTCTAGCATTGGACAAAGTGGGTTTGAATGAACTTATCTTTAAGGTAAGCCAAATGTCCTAGAGAAGCTATTTTTATGTTGAGCAGCCTCTGAAGGTTGTGTTTTCTTCAGAATGGGGAGGGGGAGGTTCAGCATAAGGGAGTGTCCTTCATCAAGCACTACCATTTCTTTGGATGTAGTTGGAACAGGAAAACCAGATGTTTTTGGACAAAGTGGACCACCTGGAGAAAATAAAGTCATCTTCCGAGAAACAACTTAATCAGACTAAAAGAACAAATGAAGAGCTATGTGCAGAGAAGATTCGACTGGAGCAGTTGCTACATAAGGCTGAGGAGTTGCAAGAAAGCTTACAAGATGAGTTGAAAATGCTAAAAGAGGAGCAGAAAGAGACTTATGAGAAACTGAACCAAGTGAGTATTGGGTCAAACTTGACAGTTATTCTGAATGGTAAACTAGTAGCAGCAGCAGCAGCAGCAGCACTGCTCCCTAGGCAGAGGTGGACAAAGTGCAACTCACAGATTATGTTTATATGCCTCCCACATTTTTGTGCTATTGATTTTTCATTAGAACAAAGAATAGATCCTTGTTTTAGTACAGGTCTGCACAACATATGGCCCAAGGGCCTGCCAAAGGATTTTGGGGGGCCCTTAAGATGTAAAATGACTTCAAGGCTCTGTCACTCAGCTTTCTTCCAGGAAAGAACCAGGAGGCGGAGGAGGAGGAGGACGGCTGCACATCAGTCTTCAAGGTTCCTCTCCCTTCAGCCTTCTTCTGAAGATAGGGCCAGGCAGAGGATGAGGAGGACAGAATTAATATTAATAAAATTAATTGTTATTAACTAATAATTAATAACATATCCACAGCCCCTAACAGTTTAATATATTAAGGATTTTTTAAAAAATGCATATTGTCTGATTTCTCTTGTAGGGCTAGAGGTATCTATAGAAATAAAAGTTCAACTTATCATTTCTGATTGTTCTAGTGCTTTTACTTAGGCAAGCAAGGACTGGAAAATAATTTCAGGAAATTATGTTTGGAGCTGGAGAGGAATCTAGGTCCAGTTCTTTCCATGAAAATGCTAAATAGCTGTTAACTCCTTACAGTTCCTATATTTTAAGAACAAAAGAGCTAAGCAGGATCTTTTACTCTGCAATCTTGTACACATCCACCCAAATGTAAGTGCCACTGAATTTAGAGGCATCTACTCCAAGATGGATATGAAGTTACATTCTTAGTCTGATAGTTCTTAGATTCTAGCTACCAGAGTTTAATTGTAGTTGGCATATTCTCCAGCCCTTAAATTGGGGAAGGGCAAGGTGCATGCTGCTTCTGTGGTCTTAGGGGGTCAGTTTGTTTGCCCCAGAATACCCTGTCAGGGGAAGAATAAAGTTTTTATCACGTTCTTCTCTCCTGGTGCTAGTTTAGGCCCAGGATAACTCCTTTTTCTATATCAAGGTGAACAATATGTGTGTGTGTGTATTTACAGGAGTGTGCAGCGAGGGGCATGGCCCTCCAAGATCTCTTGGATGGGCTATTGTAGTCCTCTAGCCTTCCACACTTGCTCACTTCTGTTTGAAATCATTCTTGTACAGTTTGCCCTCCATTATACATTGTCTGTAAAATCTAGTCTTGGGAAGTCATTGGCATTCAGATTCTTACCAGTTTTACACTTCTGTAAATTTACTTCTTTCCAGAATATAGCTACTATGGGACAACACAAAAACATATGAATTAAGGAAGCATTGGAAGTATTATAACTCCAATAATTTTCTGATTTAGAAAGCCCTTTTTTGAATAGCTGTCATGGCAACCAATCTACCTGAAAGGGCAATTTCTGCTGTATAAGATGTAGCTGGAGATCTGTAGTCATACTAGTTATAGATGTTAAAACTGATGACTATTGATTAGACAGAATTGGGTATTCCAGTTCTCTATTCCATTCTTTCTGTGTACCTCACACATCATATTTATTTATAGATAACAGAAATGCATATACATATAAATTGTTGGTTTGGATAATGTTACTTAATTAATGTTACTAATCTCAGCACTTAAAGCTGCAGGGACAAATCTGGATTGTAACAGATGTTTCAGTTGTAGATAATGCCATTTAGCTGACAGAGGACCAAAGTAAACAGCCCATTAAAGTCCACTTCTGAGCATTTTGGGAGTCCAGCATTTACTCAGAAGTCGTCCAGAAGCTGTCCAGCTGCCCAGATGTGGGTGGCTTCAAGACGCTCTGGCGTGTGGCATTTAGATGCCACACACTGCTGGAGCATCTTGAAACCTCCCTGGGGCTGTGGTGGGGCTCTGCTCCTATTTGGGCTGGGTTCAAGGCATATTGGAGCCATGCTGTGTGTTTGGCGCGGCCCCAATGCATCTTTGGCAGGAGTGGCTTCAAGCCAACCTTTCCTGGTCATCTGTTCTGGCCCAGAGATAGTTTAAACTGCTCTTACAAAAGTAGAAAAGGCAAAAACTTATCAACAAAAAGTATCAGATTTAAGGTAACAATACCATTATCCATCCACACTTCCATAAAAATGGTCCCTTACCAATTTTCAAATCTGGATTCCTCCATAAAGTCAATTTGGCAAGAGCATATGGGTCAGATTACAGATGATTACAATATTTGCCACATAGTTCTACCTGCTGGGAATTTTGGCAAATACTGCCTTTTTAAAATACAGTGAGAAACATATACTGTCAATTTTAATATAGGTGCCAGAAGTGAAGATTTCAAGGCTGGCCATGATCCAAAACATGCTGCATAAATAATCCAGTTCGAGACTGCTTTAATTGCCCTAGCTCAATGCTAGGAATTTCTGGAAATTGTAGTTTTGTGAAACATTTAGCCTTCTCTGTCAGAGAGTCTGGTGCCACATTAAACTACAGTTCCCAACATATCCTAGTACTGAGCCAGGGAAGTTAAAGCAGCCTAGAACTGGATTATTTCTGGTTTATTTTGGACCCATGGTGAATTACTTTAGGTGGGTATGTCCAAAAATTAATACAAGATAACAGGTAGACTTGATGGTATGTAAGAAGGTTTGGAAGGCCAACTTCTCCCTCTTTGATATGAATTCGCACCTATTTCACTGAAATTCTGGGAAGAGATGACATCCCCCCCGCCATCTCCTTAACAGTGTGTTTAGTTTTTGAAAATGCTTAGAATGTATACATATAGGAATTCCATGAATAACAAAAAATTCTAGGTACCGGTGTAACATTCATTTAATAATGGTTTCTTTGCCCTTACCCTACAGACTCATCTTTAAAACTGCCAATCTCTCTCTTGTACAATATCTTTTGTCATCTTATTAGGATTATTCATCTGAGATCAGTCTCTAGGGATAATTATACCCAAATAAGGGTAATATAGGTGTCATTTAATGATGAAGAGAGAGAGAGAGAGAGAGAGAGAGAGACAGATTCTAACATCTGTTTGTAAAATTGGAGCAATATTGGTGATTACAGACTGGAAAAAGCATTGTACTATTCACTTGGAAACCCATCAGGGCCTGGAGAATCTCCCATTTCTCATATTTAATAATAATATAATAATAATAATTTTTATTTATACCCCGCTCTTCAGCCAAGGCTATCCAAGTGGCTTACAATTTGTTAATTAAGACATTTCCCTGCCCTCAGGCTTACAATCTAAAATAGACACGAAACAAAAGGAAAAGGGAGAGGTGGTGGGGAAGGGATTTATAAAAAGTTATATTTGCTATAACATTGATAATTTTCTCCAAATGTAAAGATTGTGAAAGAAATTGTTGCTGTTTTATGCTAAAATGGGCAAGGTCAGTTCTGTGGGTGAATTATTTATTTCATCTTTGATAGCTGAAATAACAGTATGTTACTTTTGATGTTTAAGGTGATATGCCAGAATCTTATTGGGATAGTCCCAATTTTCCAATATGCTTGTCATAAACATAGCAAAGTCAGTTCCTTTTGTTGCAAAAGAATCTTATTCAATTCATGTTTAGCTTTTTGCAATTTTTGATAAAGTTGTTCAGATGGAGAAATGGCAAACTGAGATACCAGAGCTTTCAGCTGCTTGTGTAGTAATTCTTTCGTAAAAAGTCTTTTAAGTCTTTTTTTTTTTTTTGTAAGAAGTGCACAAGCCCATATATAATGGATTCATCTTCCTTTTTGGTATGTAACTCCCCAAGGATCCAATGAAATTGCCATTTCCTGTTTTTCAGAGTTCAGCATGCTTTTATTAATTGTGAAAGTATGTTAATTTGTGTTGTACACTGATTTTTATTTTCTCCTTTCTAGGTTCATCTTCAGCATGAAAAGTCTAATACCAGTTTGGAACAAGCACAACAGGAGTCATGTCGTCTTGGGGAAATGCTGGCAAAGGTGTCCAGAGAGAAGGAAATACTAACGCGTGAGAAAGCTACTTTGGAAGTACGATTGGGGGCTGTTGACAGGGAGAAGTCATCCCTTACAGAGCAGATTGGAGAGCTCAGGTAAGAGGTGATTGAGGGCAAAATATTCCTGTTTGAATACTTATTGACATGAGCTCATTGTAGCTATGGACACTGAGAGGAGACTTTTCATCAGGACTGCATAACTTTCTATGTTTTGATTCTATGGCATTGTAGCAGAAGTGGTTCTGTGCATGCATAGAAGCTACTCAGCAAATGCATTGTGGTAAAAAGTTCAAGCCATATCCAAATCTGAAATTCTGCACATATTATCTGAAAATGTATGAAACTCTGAAGCTTCCATTCTTCCAAATGTTGATTATTCAGTTTCAGATTCTAGCTAAAACTATTTGTGGTTTTTGTCCTTGACTGTATCTATATTTAACTGGGTTGATAGCACTCTTGTGTTATTACATTTATGGTTTAGCTTTTTTTCCCTAATAGTACTAACAGATTAAAACTGATTTTGTTGGATTAGATCCTCCTTTGCACAGGAGCAAGAGATTAAAGATAAATGCCAATTATGTGTTTGTAACTTCTAGGTCAGCAAAATATCTTCTGGAATCAAGCCTCTTTCAAGCTCAGCAGCAAGTGTCTCAGCTAGAAGTTACCAATGGCCAGCTAGAAATGAAAGTTCAAGCAATCAGCCAGGCCAAAGAAGTGATACAAGGTGAAAAATTGTCACTTATTTTAATACTATCAGTTTTGCCTCCAAATTGAACAGGACAAACAACTTGTACTCAAATGAGGTGTGATAAACAGAGACTTGAAGTCTTGTTGAACATGGATTTTCTTACAGGAGAAGTGAAATGTCTTCGCATTGAACTGGAAGCAGAGAAGTCAAGAGTTCAGCAAGAAAAGGAAGAAAAAGCTCAGCAGCTCTCACAGGCAGAGCAAAAATACCAAGAAGCCTTCAGCCATTGTCAGATTGTACATAAAGAGGAAATGAATGCTGTCTTCCAAGAGTTGGTATGCAAATATATGATTGTCTTCTGTTTGGGAAAGCTCATGAATCAAATTTTTGCGGTGGAGGAACTTGAACAGAATATGTAATTAACGAAAAGCTTTAGAAAGGTATACAGACCTTTCCTGTAAAATTATTATGTAATTTTAGTAATACTGGCAGTCTTTCAAATACAGTTGTCCCTTCTAACTTACGGATCTGAGATCCGCATCCTTGAATATGCGCGGAGGCATGATCTTCACTATTTACAATGGCGTGCATGCATGGAGGCACGCCTCATTCAAGTCTGTGGGGCTTGAATAAGCGAGCACCTCTGTTTTCGCGGGGGTGGGTGGGTCCAGAATGGATCCCCCATGAAAATGAAGTGCCAATTGTACTTCACTTGTTACTTTCCATCTTGGGCAATGTTGTCTTATTCTGAAAACTCTTTTCTTGCCATGTATTCAAATCCAGCCATTTAAGAACTAAATTAAATGTCTTTATCTAAAGAACTGAATTATAACTTGGATTTCAGGCAGCATGCAATTTGGTTGAATTTGTGAAATCTTCTGCTCAAAATCTCACCTTTGCAACAGATTTATCTAGGTATCCTTAAGGAGACCAAGTTTTGATGAACTAAAGAATCTCGGGATTATGAACTGGAATTACCCAGTAGCCTCCTTTTATCTTATAGAATTATAGCATTGGGAGGGGAGCGTAAAGGCCATCTAATCCAGTCCTCTGCCGTGCAAGAATCCAAAGTTAAAGCACCCCTGGAAGATGGCCATCATCCTCTATTTAAAAACCTCCTATGTGCTTTAACTGTTGTAAACTGCCTTGAGTCCTGAGCATGGAAAAAGGCAGAGTATTATTATTAATACTTTATAATGTAATAATTAATAATGCTAGTTTCTTATGAAGTAGTCTGTACTACTGTGGATAATTTCACATCTTTCATAACCCACATTTATAGGCAACCAAATGAACCAAACTAAATTTAGTTGTCATAATACAACAAAATACAAAATCCACAATCACTTCTTGTGATCCAGGCTGTCTCTGTCCATTGACATTATGATTAAACATTTGGCCAGTTCTATATTTTGTTGCCTAGGAAGAAGCCTGTCTGTGGATGCCATAAATGACAAAAGATGAAGCTGCACAGAATCTCTGATAAGGACTTGATTAGTTACAGTTCAGATTGTTCTTTTCTGTCTCCTCACTTGCTGGAATGATTTTATATTTTATCAGGAAGGTGAACGAGAACACCACCGTATAGAATTAGAGGAGGTATTGAAGCGTTCAGCCAAGGAGAAAGAAGAGACTGAAAGCATCTGTGAGCAAAAGCTCCTGGAGCTGCAGGAGAACATAACTGCTATTCATACACAAATGGAAGATGAGCTCCTTAAAGCTCAAAATGTTAAACAAGAGGTAAATCAGGACTGGAGCCTTGCAGTAGAGATAGCCCCACTGTATTTCCCTATGAAGATGTTACAATTAATTTATTTATTGAATTTATATCCCACCTTTCTCACAAGATAGGATTCAAGGCAGTTTAAAATATTTTTTTCTTTTAAAAAGATTAAACAAAAAGAATTGTTTACAAAAGTTAAAAATATTTTTAGAAATATGGTTAAAATATAAAAACATTTAAAATTTTAATTTCCATTAAATATTAAAATACTGTACACCACCTCACACACTGAGAGAGTACTGATCCACAATTAAAATTCAAAGGGGTCTGCCTGAATAAAAACATTTAATACACTAGTGTATTATCTGTGAATTGTTATGGTCTTGTTTGAAAGAAACACAAAACTTTCTACTGCACACAGAATACACTTTTGCTCTATATTTCTATTCTTAGAGAAATGAAAGTGTCCTAAATTAGGTGCATTTAAATCTTCACCAGGATCAAAAGAGAGTTGTGATACTTTGCAAGCAGCAGTGCTTTCTTATGAATGGATCTTGCCTGTCTAAGCTCAGTTATGGAATCCAGTCTGATGTTCTTTGAAATACTGATGGCTCTCAATAAGTTGGATGTTTTAGCCAATCTCTCTTTCACATGTGTTTGATGTGTTTGTTTATTTCAGTTGTACTTCATGCAGTTTATTTCTGGACATACAGACTTACATTATCTTATTCCTGTGTCTACAGATGTTTTTTGAAAAAGAGAATGAAAGGAAATCCTTACTAGAGGAACTTCTTCAAACAAAGGCAGAACTCACTAGTACTTGTCAGCAGCTGGAATACCTCCGCCAGGAAGTGAAGAAGCACCAAGAGAAGGCACAGGTAGGAGTGAGGAGCAGATAAGCCTTGACAATGTTTTGAACGTTACTAAGGAGAAACTATCACAAATTAATAAATCTAGATAGGCAATTATATATTAACATAATAAAGTTGAGTCAGAGCTTGGGTGTATTGAACCAGTTATTTGGTTAGTAAAAAGTTGATCCTGGGCATTCTTGCTATATTCACATATTTCAGAACTACTGTCCATATCCAATGACATTTGATCATTCATTGGCCCCCTTTCTGAAGGGCAACTGTTAAGTGAGTTCAGAGAACTGCTGCATGTTTCCAGTGTTGTAGCAAGTGACAGGACTAAACATGGGATATGGATATGTTAATCCAGAATGCATTGCAGAAAATTTTTAATGTATTTTATTTGCATCAATAATATTATCTGCTTACATTTGATAATTAAGGCCAGACTTTGTTGTGTTTCTGTGCCTGAGGAAGCAAAAGTTATACTGGCAAGGTGATGGCTGAAGCCATGGGTGCTGTGGCAACAATGGAAAGGTGACAGAGGCCTCAATCACACTTACATTTTTGCACTGCTGACAGTCAAATCATATAATTGATTTGATAGAGAATAGAAAAAATCAGACTATGGGGCTTTCTAGATTGGCAGGAAAGTGTGACATGAAGTTGCCTTTTCCTTAATGCTTAGCAGCTGCACCACAGCCTTTAGATGGAGCTGTGCTGTTCCACAGTTTTTAAAAAAGAAGCTGGGAAAACCAGCACCTTTTTAAAGGCGCTTCTTCTCCCCTAAAACGCAAAAAAAGTGTTTTCATGGCACACTTTCTCTTTTTCTCATCTAAAGGCTAGAGTTTCATGCAGCCATGAACACACTTCTTTTTGCCAATCTAGAAAGCACCAATGTTTGCCATGACCGAACCTCTCTGTGACAATTTAACCCAATTCAAGTTCACATTAATAATAATAATAATAATAATAATAATAATAATAATGTTTTATTTATACCCCGCTCTTCAGCCAAGGCTATCAGAGCAGCTTACAATTTGTTAATTAGACATTTCCCTGCCCTCAGGCTTACAATCTAAAAAGACACAACTCAAAAAGGGGAAGGGAGAGGTGGTGAGGAAGGGGTAAAGTCCAGCAGATCTTCTCTCCCTCGGAGGCCTGGACCAAGGCAGATGGACTGGAGGGAGGGCTCTGCATCCATTCAGGCTGCAGGCAAGGCCTGTTGGAGCTGGCTTGCCTTTCTCTCCCTCAAGATGGTGGATGAAGGGAGGGCTCTTCTTCCTTTCAGGCAAGGCCTGTTGGAGCTGGCTTGCCTCTCTCTCCCTCAAGATGGTGGATGGAGGGAGGGCTCTTCTTTTCAGGCAAGGCCTGTTGGAACTGGCTTGCCTTTCTCTCCCTCAAGATGGTGGATGGAGGGAGGGCTCTTCTTCTCAGGCAAGGCCTGTTGGAGCTGGCTTGCCTTTCTCTCCCTCAAGATGATGGATGGAGGGAGGGCTCTTCTTGCTTTCAGGCAAGGCCTTTTGGTTTTGGCTCTAGCTGGACTCACTACTGGAATGTGGCCTCAGAACCCCTTTGGAATTAAATTCTGCCCTTGGGCTGAAAAAGCTTCCCCAATCTTGCTACAGTTGAGTAAACTATTCTGATTGTTGGCAGTTCGTCTGGGCTTTCTAGCTGGGATCAATTTCAATTAGAGATGCGGGGGAATGAAGCTGGGACCATTTGATGCACTGGCCTCTTCCCCCCTGACCTCAGCCCACCCCAAAACACTATGCCAGCCCATGAAAGAGAAAGCATTTAAGGCAGAAGGGAATTAGCAAATTGTGACTCATTGACTTTTATAGCAACAGGATGAAGCTGTACAACATACACACTCCAATCCCAAATTCTACACTGACATATGGAAATATCTTTAATGGAATCCACATGCTGCATTTATTTTTTTGCCATTCTCATGGTTTTAATGAACTGGGGAGATTAGAGTTCAAATCCCCATTTACTTATGGATCGGTTCACAATGGATCCTCCATTGTGGACAAGTTTGGTCATAGCTGGCTTTTTGTTTGTTTTTTTTACTGTCAATCAAATGACATACACCTTCATCACTGTGACACTGAGCAGGTTAGGTTCAACATTAAACTGCATTCCCCTGTTGTATATTAAAGAGGTATTTGAAATGTGCAAACTGCAAGGATCTTTATTTTTAAAGGGGTGCAAGGAGATGCCAGTGATGTTTAATGTGTAAAGAGCTGCAAGAAGTAGCCTGGGATCTTCAGGACATGATAAATTCATCTCGTTTATTTTTGGGGTTTAATATTGCCTTGTCGTGCGAGAGCACGACTGTCAAATTACCACAAAAATGGTCAACATTTTTTTAAAAAAAAATCCATGTCCTCTGAAGACTCCCGTGTCCCTGACTTTGGTGACCTCTGGACATCAGGCATCAATGCAGATAAGGGGACTAATTCGCCAGCAGAAGTGGAAAACAGCTGCATGGTGGTTTAAAGGCATTTAAAACCACTTGACAACATGGGAAATTTGAATCCACTGGATATAACGAGCCAGTTTCTTTTCACCTATGGAAGCGCGAGTGCTGAGAGGGGGGGAAATGGCACTTTGTCACCTGAAAGCCAAGACTGGAGGGATGGTTATGTTCCACCCCCCTTCTCATTACCCCTCCCTCCTGGATGCCCTGAATCGGATTGGCAGTGCATATACATTGGTGGCTCCCTCAAAAAAAAAAATAAAAAAGGAACTTTTGAAAAGACTCTATAAATGCTGCGATTTCAAAAGTACTGGGTTAAATGGATTTAAGTGGCTTTTGTGCTGGGTCCCTCTGCAATTCAGATCTGGAAGAACTGGTGTGAGTATGAACAACCCCTCTTTAAATTGGTTGCTAGATTGGTTTATATCACAGTGTGAATGACCCCAGAGTTGGTGGTAGTGGTCACAGAAAGCAGCTGCCATCCTTGAGCAGACTCTTTCGAAATGTTTGATTCCAGGAGGAGAAGCTGAAGGCACTTAACGGAGGAAGGACTTAGAAAGTCACCTGTATGACAGGACAGGCAATTTTCTAAGCTACTCATTTCAGAATATGTTTAAAGACTCTGAGGACTCCCTGAGAAATCAGGCATTTGGTTACAGGCTGCTTAAAGCTGGCTGCTGTCATTTACTGGGGCTATTTGCTTCCTCTATGTACAAGTGGAGACTGCCATGCAGCATAGTCCACCAAGAGGATGCTGGCCCATGGCTGCGATCCTGTAGACTCTTACTTCTGAGTTTCATTGAAATCCTTGGGATTTGCTTTTGAGGTAAATGTAGATTTACATTGCAAGGCATTTTTGAATTCTTGTATATCAAACCAGAAGGCTTTAGTTCATGGGTCTGCTAGATCTAGGACCCGGTTTTCTAGTACTGTACTGTACTAGGATTCTCTGGGATTGCAGAAAATGCCAAAAATGAAACAAAAGCACAAGTGGCCAGAAGTCCACTTCTAGTGCTGAAAACTTGGTTTGGTATGTGTTTGTTAGGTTCCCCTCCCACCCACCAAAATTAAGCAGTGCAGAGTCAGTCTGCAACCTATTTAAAATATGAAATTTTGCTCTTGGAGGATTCCCAGAGTGGCAGCTCATCCTTTTTGTAACAGGAAAAGGATGTTTGGGGGAATCAGGTGGGATCAGGGTTAAAAAACAGCTATGGCTATGGGGTGTATCCATGTGGATTCAGGCCTACACTTTGTCCATCTTTGCTTTAGATAAAGTCCTAAACAGATCTTTTTGTAGCAATATTGGGTTGTGCCTCCGATTTGTTGATATGAGGTAGCTGCATCAAAAAACTGTTTTCTTAATCTTTTTTAAAAAGTTATTTTGATCACAACATTGTCTTTGTGTATATGTTCATCATATGCTCAGCATGAAGCCATTTCTTTTTTCGTGTACAGCTATTAGATATACCCAATATTATCTCTAGGTACATGTTTAGACCATTAACACACTACATTAAAGGTAATATTTTATGCCTTTTTCTTTATTCCAAACCACCATCTTCTCATTTTAATTTTTAGATTGTTTGACACAGCAGGTCTTCATCCCATGATATTGATGTCCTACATAATTTTCTCAATCAGTAATTATCTTAACTGTGTATTATCTTAATTGCACAACTGATGTACTGTATACATTTAAGCTTTTTCCTTTTACTTGAACAAGCTAGAAAATTTACATGCCTATTTCCTTTTTGGGGGGAGACAGGATACTGTGCAGGGTCTGGAAGCTGATTTGAAGGATGCCCAGAGTAGAATGAAAACACTAGAAAAGAAACACAAGGAGGAAACAAAATCTCTCAAAGAAGAAATCAACATCCTTCTTCAACAACGAGACGCTTTACAAATTCAGGTGATTTTACTAGAAATCATTGTTGCAACCACTAATGAAACACTCAAGTGATTTTACTAGAAACCCTGCCTTTTTCCAGTACCAAACCCAGCTTTTCTCCAATTGCCTAATCAAACAATAATGGGAATCTTTTTGTGAGCTAAAACTGTGCTATGGGAACTCTTCCCAAATCATTATGAAAACTGATCTTATTACCAAGTATCTAAAGAAAAGAAAAAAAAGAAACAAAACATCATATGAAACATTTCTAGAAGTAAAATTAAGTAACATTTTAAGGAAAAGTACATGGTTTTTCTTATAACACTACACTGAGAATCTTTCCCATTTCACCAAGCTTCTTCTATCATATTCAAATGGGCTGGTGGTGGTATTATTGTTATTACTGTTTATATCCTGCTCCCCCCCCCCCCATCTTGAATATCATGCTGATACACTTGATTGCATAATCAGGCAAAGGAGCAATAAAAAGCCAACAAACATTAAACATTTTGTAAAAGTAGAGTTAAAGCAGAACTGTCTGTGTCTCTTGAACTATATGCTTGGGGAGATGCAGTCATCTCTCTGTGTATATATTACAGTCAGTGAGTTTTCTGTTTCTTCACTACTCTCTTGTGCACATTCTAGGTACAAGAATTGAAGTCCCAGCTACTGACAGCAAAAGATTCTTGCCAGTTGATTAGACAGGAGGCTCAGCAACATTTAACAGAGGTGCAAGAACTGTCTAAACAGAAGGCACTGGAAATTGCACACCTTGAAAAAATGCTGGAAGCAGAGAGAAAACAGAGTGAGGAGATGGCACATCAGACCATCGAATTGCCAAAGCCAGAAGGAAGAGCTGGAGCACAGGAACACAGAACTGCGAGCAATGCTGCAGAATCAGTGGGAGACAGAAAAACATCTGAACAGAGAGCTTCAGAGAAAGCAGGAAGAGGTGGAGCACCTGTGTGCTACATTTCAGGCCCTGGAAAGGGAGCAAAGCCAATGGGAAGAAGCTGAACGTAAGAATTCTGAGCAACATAATGCACTTCAAAGACAATTGGAAGAAGCAAAATGTCAAAATAAGCAACTGCAAGCACAGAAAACAGAAGCAGAGCTTCAGAATGCAGGGTTGCGCCAACAGAAAGAAGAAATGGAATGTCAGAATGCACAACTCAAAGTTGCACTCCAGAGGCAGCAAGAGGAGGCAGAACGTGAGAGTGCAATACTCCAGAGCCATTGGGAAGAGGCACAACAACGATATTCAGACTTGCAGAGTTGGAAGGAGAAAATTGAAGACAAGAATGCAGAATTGCAGGCCCTGCTTTCTAGTCAACAAGAGGAGTTGGAACGTCAAAACATGGAGCTGCAGAACAAGGAGGAAGAGATGGAACACCAGAACACTGCACTGCAAAAGATGAAGAAAGAGAGGAGTCAGTGGGAGAAAGTGGAATGTCAGAATTCAGAACTTAAAGCAGCATTGCAGACTCTGGAGCAGGAACGAGCCAGGTGAGCACAGCCTATGAGTGAGGTTGCCTCAAATACAATCATCTCACAAATTTTCTCTTCAGATCTCTGGATAATTGTGCCAGAATACATACTTATTGAAATATGTAGCCATCATGACCATTAGCCATTGATAGCTTTATCTAATGTGAGTTTGTCTGATTTGGTTATAAAGCTTGTCCAAGAAAGTGGAAATCAGTAAATTTTTTGGTAGCAAATTCCATAGTTGAACTGTGCACTTGATTATAAATCTGTAGGAGAAGGGGGTTCCTGCAGGTCTCCTAAGATGGTGCATAGCCTGTATTCTCTTTCTCTTACAATTGGGCTGCAAGAGAAATTGAAGGAATGCTTACTCTTTTATGTACCTACCCAGATTCTGACAATACCACACATGCCAGGAATTAGTATTTGGTAATCCAAGAAAGGATGTTTTCATCAAAGAATCCCTGATGGCGGAGTCCCTCCCCCCCCCCTCAAATCTTTGGTATGGTTACAACCAAATCTTACAAACTTTCTGCATCAACTAAAAACCTACATATATGCACAGGCTTTGGCTTGGCTCTGTGTTGCTTGCAAGGCAAGGTTTTATAAATTGCATTTTAACTGTGTGCACGCTTTCCCCATTTTTACTGTTGTCTTGATTACTCTAGATTCATTGTATAACTTTATTTTTTGGTGTTACCTCATTTCAGGATTATTTTTGTAATGAAAACCTGACAACAAATGCTAGAAATAAGGGTGCAACTGCCATGTAATGGTTATGTTTTTCCTAGGTACCTTTTAAAAGAATTCCTTTGTTCACAGCAAGCTTTTAAAATTGTGAGATAGATTTTTCTTACCTTTGATTGCTAAAGTTCTATTAGGAATCTTTATTTACTGTCTTTCAGCCTGGCTCTTTCACTGAAGGAGAAGGATGTCAGGCTCAAAAAACTGCAAGACAGTGATGATGCTCATAAGGATGAAATTGCTAAACTGAATACTGCCTTGCAGCAAACAGAACAGCTGCTTGCCGAGTACAGAAAAGAGATACAGGAACTCAAAAGCCAGGTATTGTCCACAAATATTAACACAATTTGGAACACCTGGTTGTTTCTCTACCTTGCTGCTAGCCTCATATGGCATTGCTGTCATGAAAAACCCCTTCATAAATATGTCGTCTTCTCCATAATACTTTTGCATTTTCCTTTATGTTATATTAATACAACTATCCTCTCCCTCTTTATTGTGATTCTTGAGTTCTAGTAAAGGAACAAGCAAGCTACATGATAGATTTTTATTGCTATCCCTTTATCGCTTAAGGACAATACTTCACTATACTGTTATAGCACTGTTATTCCACCTTTACTGCTATGGCTGCCTCTTATAAAATCTTGGGATTTGCAGTTTAGCGAAGGGCATTTAGAATTCTCAGCCAGAGAGCTCTAAGGCCTCACAAAACTACAAAGCCGAGAATTCCATAGGAAACAACCAAAGCAGTAAAAGTGGAATAATAGTGCTGTAACAGTGTTGTGCAGTATTGTCAAAAGTGTTGTGTCACTGCTTGCTATTCTCTGCAAGCTACATCGGCTCCTCTTTTACTTATGAACATACAAAAATATTTATAACACTATGCCATGTAATAATAGATCCTTTATATCTGTAGTACTAGAAAATGAACACATTTAAATATGTCTTTCCCAATGTGCTGGATCTACTTTCTCTTCTTTGGCTTGCTGGATGTTTATTCATCCTGTGTTGCTCAGTCTTTGTTTCCCTCCTGTTCCTATACCCCTGCAAAACTATTTTTTTTGCCACAGATACAGTCACTCAAGCAAATGATGGCAGAGAAGGAAGCAGCCATGGTAGCTCACCAGAAGCAGCTTATCCAAGATGTGGAAGAATCCCATGCTAATGAGCAACGTGTGAAGGACTCTGTGAAAATGCTGGAGGCTGAAGTGTCAACCTTACGCCTAAACCTATGTAGCACAGAGAGTAGGACTGAGGCACTGGCATCAGAGTGTCAGCGTGCTTGCTCAGCCCGTTGGGAGGCACAGTCCCAACTAACCAAGCTATACTCACTTCTACAGTACATGCTGTGTAATGGCCCTGAAGCAAAACTGGAACATGGAGGGCAGGGAGACAGCAGTATATGGAACTCATTGTCTCTTTGTACGGGTGAGTTAAAGCAAGTAGATTGGTTGTTGTCTGTGTAGAATCACACTGACCTCTTATGGATTGTAGTACATAATGTCATAGGTAAGATGATTACTTTGCAAGCAATTCAGGGCCAAAGTAGTTGTTTCAAAAGATGGGGAACTTTTGTTCCTTTTTGTTTCTTTACTTTTAAAAAAATATCTTGGACCAGCTAATATGGGGGCCTCAGCCCTCACAGGCTTTTGGACACATCTAGAATTTGAAAAAGTATCCTGGGCCCAGCCAGAACTGGCTGCGATGACAGGTATCCAATCCCCAAAATGTTAGAAACAGACTTTCTTCTTTGTGCCTACAGGTAGATGCATGTTTCTGCCCTCCATTTCTGCCCTCTGCAAAACTCTCATTCTCTGATCTTCTTTTCTCTTCCTCTCCATACACCCCATGAACTGAATGTTTGGCCTCTAGATTTTTGTTGTTTCTTTTCAATCAGTGAATTTTCAGCTAGATGCTATTACAGAAGAGCTTTTTTTTCTTCAGAACAGGATAAACTGACAGGACCAGCCTTGTCTCAGTCTAAGGACTTTTCCACAGAGCTGACTGTAGAGAGAGTAGCAGAAGCTATTCAGAACCTGCGGAAAGATCTATGGCAAACTCGCCTAGAACGGGTAATTTTTATAAACATGTCACTTTCCTATCCTGGCATTTTAGTTGCTTCCAAACTTAGATAGTTTCAAAGTGTTCTGTCATTAAGGTTTTCAAGCACACAGATGTCTTTCATTCAGCAGCAGTTGTTCAAACAAAAATGAAAAGTACTAGGGAAATTTCAACCACACTACAACCCTGCATGTTTAATACTATGTTCATAAATACCAGGAGATGTCATTGCATTCAATTTATACTCTTACTGGTGTATTGAGCAAACAAATATCCAGCTTACGCAATGAAATGACAAATGATCTTCTCATTCTCTGTCATACTAATGCTTCTAGGGAACAAAAATGACAACCTCTGAGGATTGGTACCTTTTTTTCTGGAGGGGGAAAAGGGATCTTGAAGGGAGCATTTTTGACATACAGTTGACAAAGAAAGGACCCACACTACATCCAGTTATCATTACAGACTCTTGCACAGAGATAGGGATCATGTGACCTTCCAGATGAAGTTAAACTACAACATCCAGCCTTTCTTGGTTATCTTTGATAGAGAGGAGGGATATAAATAAATTATTATTATTATCCTCACTATTGATTCTGCAGGCTAGGGCTGCTAGAACTTGCAGTCTACCAAACTTTGGAGGATCCCATGCTCTAGCAACTTTATTTTTTCTAATTTAATGACCCTTGGGGGAAAGGTGAACATGGAATTCTGTGTGACATGTTACTTGGCTTTGAGGGAATGGATGTGCTCCATTTTCCAAAGGGACATTATTCCTTTGTCCATTTTTACAGTGCTCCCAGTTGGGCATGTAAAGCAAATATAGTGACTCTTGGTTCTCTTCAAGGATGAGATGAGGAAGAATATGGAGAAACTGAAGCAACAGCTCATTGAAAAGGAAGCAGAAAGAGACCGCATCAGTGCCAAAGCTCAAGAGCTTCAGAAATGGTTGAACCAAAGCCAGGAAGGTACAGATTTGCTTCTTTTTTTCTTCCTTTTTCTTTTTTATGGTGCCTCAAAAATGCTAAGGGTCTTCTAGAAGGAGAGCTTTCCTGATCTAGAGGTGGGGCCTGGAGCAAAATCTGCAATAATGAATATAGGGTATCTACAGAACTTGCTGTATTATACTTTTGAGACAAAAGGGTGTTCGTTCAAAAGAAAGAACAAGGATCCAGGAGACACATGAGAGATGTATTAAAACTATGTGATGCTCTTTTAGAAAGAACAGTTTCACAATATAGTTTCAACGGAAAGAGTGAACTACAGTTCATTTTGGAGCAACTTTTTTTCTACTAAGTACTATAGTTGTCTTGTTTTCTCTTTTCCCTGATTGAAGAGCAAAGCGTTTAAAATGTGCTGAGGACTAAGATTTGCATTATGATTATTTGGTTTAATAAATCCCCAGCTCTTGTCATATTCCTTATTTGTTCCTGTTTTGGTAGTTGAGCCTATCTGAAGCAGAAAAACACATGCAGCAGGGAAGGCAGGTGCAGAAAGCAGACTGGATCCCAGCAGAGAACTGAAGCCAAGAGTCAGGCTGGAACAGGAGAAAACAGGAATATTAAAGACATAAACCAAGGCTTAGCAAGTAATGAGAAGCTATAGGAAAAAGACATAGTGTATGATTCTTGATCATTTATTTAGCGTTGAAAGATTAAAGAGGCATGAGAGTCAGCATGGGACGCAGGATATGCTTTTAATTGCTGAGGCAAAACTTTAGGGGATCAGCAGAGCATCTGAAAGGTTTTTTGTCCATTCAGGATTCAGACTAGAAATCCAATTAAAAGATGGCCTTTAACATATTTGAGAGGGAAGATGTCACATCTTTTAGTTGCTGTAAAGTCTGGGCGTACTCCTGGACTCGTCGCTCCAGCTGACACATCAGGTGGAAGCGACAGCCAGGAGTGCGTGGTATCAGCTTCAGTTGATACGCCAGCTGCGCCCCTACCTGGACAGGGGGGACCTTGAAACATTGGTACACGCACTGGTAAACTCTTGTTTAGATTTCTGTAATGCGCTTTACATGGGGCTACCTTTGTACCAAGTTCGGAAGCTGCAGTTAATTCAAAATGCAGCAGCCAGATTATTAACAGGGGCACCAAGATCTGAACACATCACCCCTATATTAAGATCATTACATTGGCTTCCGATTAGCTTCCGGGCCCAATACAAAGTGTTGGTCGTTACCTTTAAAGCCCTATATGGTTCGGGTCCGAGTTACTTGAAGGAGCGCCTCTCCCTACATAATCTGCCCCGCACTCTCAGAACATCAGGGAAGAATTTATTAGATCCCATTAACACAAGATTGATATCGACTTCCCAGAGGTCATTCTCTGCGGCAGCTCCAAGGCTCTGGAATGAATTGCCGGAGGAGATCCGTCTTATTACTTCCTTGGATGCTTTTAAGAAAGCCCTTAAGACGGATCTCTTCCAGCAGGCCTACCCACCTGATCTACTTTGATGGATCATGAATGAACAGACTAAAGTAATAACATACACAGTGACACTGCCCAGGAGGACAGTATGATTATAGTTGTTTTAATTGTTTTTAAATTGTTTTAACCTTGTAATTTTTAACGCTGTTGGAATCCCGCCTCGATCCGAAGGGAGAGGCGGGAAATACAAATAAATATTATTATTATTATTTATTTCAGAAAAAAATATAGCAGAAGGCAAACGAGGCTCTTTAGAGTCTGCTTTAAAATCAGAAGTCATTGCCTTCAAAGAAGAGAATGTGACTTTGCATGGGAAGGTGATCATTTTGGAGAAAGCACTTGAGAGTACAGAGAAGCAAAGAAAGGATGTACTGGTGAGACTTTCAGATCATATAAAGAGGTTTACTAACATGAATTTGGATAGCTCCTTGACACTACCTGAGGTGGAACATTAATATCATCTTAGTATCTTGGATATCTCATTAGAAATTGGGAATTAGTACTTCCTACATTAAAGTACAGAGTGTGCAAATACAGCTTGCATGTTATGATTTATATGATGCCTTTGTCCTGAAACTGAGATTCAAGGTGGCTCACAATACATTTAACTTTAAAAGTCTAGATAAAATACAAAGTTTTAATATTGTAACACAGTAAAATAGGTTGTAATAATACCACAATTGACTTAAAAATTTAAAAACTTATAAGTAAAGAAAATATCACCCACTCATTAAAAAACAACTCTTTCTCAGAAACCAGTCAGCTCCCAAAAGTCTGCCTGAAGAAAACAGTCCTTGTCTTCCAGAAAAAGGAGAACAGGGAGGAGGTTAGCTTAACCTCTGTTGTTAACTGTTAAATCTTTTCCCCTCGGAGTTTCTTGTAGAACTCTTTCTTGCCAGAGCATCTTTTATCTATGCTTAATGTACCTGGTTTCTACAGCTCCTTGTAGATTTTGCATCTAATCAAACAAAACTGCTTGCTCCATTTATTTATATGTTCAGAGTTAAAGATTCTCTTCATCAAGAAGTAATGATGGCTGCCCTCTAGTGTGGATTCCAGTAGTTTTGACCAGAGCATATTATCTGTGCTGAGAAGGGATACTACTTCAGAAATCTTAGTTAAGAGTGGTGAACAGTTTGTTTTTATGCAAAGCTTATATTTGAAATAATTTCCTTTTAATCCATAGATATCATAGGCAACAAGGAAAAAGTTAAGATGATTCAGTGAATATGAGGAGCTGCTTAGGAAGTATGCCTGAAAAGAACAAAGAGTTCTTCATAGGGCAACTACTGAGTCTATATTTCTGCATAATTATTTTTATGTTTCAGAATGAACGAGACTCCCTACAAACAGCTAAGGATAAGCTGGCATGGGAGCTGGGCCTTCTTCGGGAATCTATTGGAGCTTTTGAGATTCGAGCAAATACCATGGAAAAGATGAATCAGTCTCTGGAGCAAGAGCTTCAGACAGCTCTTGCAACTCTCAAAATTAAACATGAAGAATTAGAAACTCAGCAGAAGAAACTTGCAACTATGCAGCATGAAGCAGAAGTGGGAAGAGCTTTGCAAGAAGATCTAGATCACCTCACTGTTACTCTAGAAAAGAAAGATGATGAAATAAAATCCCAGCTACAGCAGATCAGAGATTTGGAGCGGCACAGAGAAGTGCAAAAAGCTGCTATAGAACATTTCACTGAAGATCTAGAAAAGAAAACTCAAGAAATGAAATGTCAAAAAAACCAGATTGAAGAACTGGGAAAGCAGAATAAAATGCAGAAGGCTGACCTAGAGAGACTGAATCTAGAACTGGAAGAGACGCTCCAAACTATGAAATCCCAACAAGAAAAGATTCAAAAATTAGAAGAGCTGACACAAACTCAAAGAACTTTGTTGGACAGCCTAACTCTCAGTCTAGAAGCAAAAGAAAAGGAAATTAAAATCAAGGAGGAAAAGATCCAAATTCTGGAAGAGAATGAATCCTCTCAGATTGGGAGCTTGCTGAAAGAACTTGGCAACTTGAAAATGCAGTTGACTGAAAAAGACTGGGAACTTGCTTCTCAAAAGCAGCTAGTTCAAGAACAGCAAGAACAAGGGAAAAACCATGAAAAGAGTCTTCAAATGAGCTTAGAGCACATGAAGGCCATTGTGAGGGACAAAGAAAGGGAGATAGCATTCCAGGGGGAGCAGATAGCAAACTTCCAGCAATGTGAAGCTCAGAGGGACAAGCATCTCTGCGAACTTTGTGAGCAAGTAAAACAGTTGTCATTCACTGTGGCCCAGAGAGATGAAGAACTTGAGTTACAAAAGCAGCAAATAAAAGAAATGGAAGGAGAAATGGAAACAGAACTAAAAGCTCTTCGTGAACTTACAGCAAAAACACAGTTATCCCTGAAGGAAAAAAATAAAGAGATGGAGTTTCAAAGGAAACATGAAGAAGAAGTGGAAAGGCAGCTAAGAATTCTAGTTGGAGGTGCACAGATCAGCACAGCAATTCTAAAGGAGAGAGACAGCAGTGCAGAGTTTCAAAAGAATCAGACAGAGCAGCTCAAGAAACAAAAGGAGACAGCTCTTGATATGCTGGAACAACTCAGAGTAGTGTTAATGGGGAAAGAGCATGAAATTAAGTCTCTGAAAGAGCAACAAGAAGAACACAAGAAAGAAAAAGAGCTGATAATCAGGGAAATGCAGACAAATCTTCAACAAGCTTTGAAGAGTAAAGAAACACAGCTACAGTCGTTAAAGGAGGAGAACTGGCAACTTCAGCAACAAAAGGAAAAAGTAGTAGCACAGACAAAATCTACTATGGAAAGTCTGGAGACCACCAGAATTTCACTTCATGACAGAGAAAAAGAGATACAATCCTTACAAGCACATATTGAGGAACACTCAAGACAGAAAGAGAGAGAACAGAATAGGGCCACAAGCTTACAGCTGGATCTGGACAAGATTAAGAAACTAATGACAGAGAAGGAAAATGAGTTACTCAGACAGGCAGAACAAATTAGCATATACCAAGTTAAACTGGAAGGCAAACAAGCAGAATTGCAGTCATGCCAAAATCAGGCAAGTGAAGTGGAATCAGAAATTAAGCAGAAAGAACAAGAGAATGAAGGAGACTTCCAAATGTTACAACAGAAACGTGAGCAGGTAAAAGAAAAAGAGGAGTATCCCAGGGGGGAAAAGGAATATCTAGAGGAAAAACAGAAGGAAAAGGAAGAAGAGATGAAAGCACAAAACGAACAAGAGAAAATACAAGATGAAATTAAGAAGCTTCATGAGTACATACAGCAGCTTGAACATCAGTTGAAGAAAAAAAAAGAAGAGGATACATGGGAGAGAGTGGAAGTTGAGAAGCTGACGGAGAGAGTCAAAAGTAAAGAGAAGGAATTGCTAATCTGTAGTGAGCAACTTAAGGAAATCAGTACTGCTCTGACTTTGCAAGACAGTGAAGACGACAACATACAGAGCCATATTCAAAAACTTTGTAGGTGGAAAGAAATGGAGACAGCCAGGAGTAAGGCTCTTCAGGAGAAAGACCAGTGGTTGAAGTGGCAAAAGAAGAGAATTCAGCAACTGGAAGAAGAAAAAAAAGTAAAGAATCAGGAATTGGATCGTGTGACAGCTATCCTGAGAAAGACAGAGAGTGGAGAAATAGAATGGAGAGAGAAAGCACAGAAGTTGGGTCTGTCCCTTGCACAAAGTGAAGAAGCTCTTAGAATTCTGAGGGAGGAAATGACTATCATACAGAACATGGTTTCAGAAAGGGACAGGGACAGGCAAAATCTACAGGTAAGCACTTTGGTGCCTCTTATTTTATAAAGCTTTATGTTGTTGTGATAGGGGGAAAACAGTTGCAAAGTGAGAATAAAGTTGTCCCACCCTTTTTGTGCACTTGGGAGTCCACAGTCTTGCTCTTCGCAGGAGGGACAAGCAAGGAGGAACAAAATGCCTCAGGGGCATGCTCCATTATTTTCAATAGGACTTGAATATTTGTGAGTCACCATTTACACTGGGTGGAAAGGATCCCCCATGAATTAGGAGGGGCTATTGTATATCTCAGGATGTTATACACATATATAGGAACCCGTAGTGTAAATATATACCAACACAGTTACACTGGATCCCTCAGTTGTGTAGCTGGCACCATGACTTTGAGCTTATCCATCATACTACAGTGAGTTAGCTCCTCAGCAGCCAAATCAAAAGTGATAGAGAGGGCTATGGGTCTATTTGTATTATGGTCCACTCATACACATCTTCTTTGAGAACGCACCTGCTTGCAGAACAGTTCTTGCATTAGTGTAGTGCCTTGACAAGATTTGGGATTGTATATCATGTTGATTATATTTGTTTGGCTGTTCACTTCAGAAATATCCATTTTTTGTTGTAGATTGGTTTAAAATTGAATATAATTGGCTTCTGGGATCTGAATGATAAAATGGAGCAGGAGAGTAAAAAATAGCACTATATGCACTACATGCACTTTATGTGTGCATAAAGCTCTCTAGGGGCACAATAATAATCCCTCTATCTGAGGTATTTTGTGTGGCATTATACTGTTCATGGAACTCCCTTCCTGGGGAAACAATTCATCCAAACCATGGTCCCTTATTTTCTTATTGCAGGTTGTGTGTATATTGTTAGTTTTGGTTTATAGTCACTATTTAATTGTGTATACATTATGCCTTTTTTACTACATTGTATATTGCTTAGGTCTCTCTTGGGGGGGAAAGCAGTATGTAATTTTAAAAAAATAATAGGTACTTAAGTGAATGCATAATACGGTTCGTTGTTCCACAGGAGCAGTTGGATACAGCTTTCAGAACCCTGGAGGAAGAAAGAAGTACTACAAAAGCTCTAGTAGATGTGGATCAGTTAATTGGTGAAAAGCACATACCAGAAATACTGCACAAAGAAGGAGGAGAGGTAAGATGTGTAGGATATTAGAATAGACAGTAGCTATGCTTCCACATTTCTTGTCTACAGTCCACCTTCAGTATCCGTGGACTTGCCATCCATGCCCTGGAAGCCACTTGCCTGCTTCTCTTCACTCTCTGGCAGCAGTGGTGGCAGTGACCTCTTGGGGTCCCCTCCTTGGAAGGGAGAAACAGAGAAGGAAGGATGGCAGCCCTGCCCACTGCCCTTGCTACTGCCTCCCTTGGTGACTGCCTCTTGCCAGAAAGCAAGAAGGCCAACCTCAGTGGAAGAGACTGGCAGGAGGTGAAGGAGGGGGGTCACCAAGGGAGGCAGCAATGGCAAAGGTGGGGAGCAGGGCTGCCGTCCTTCCTTCTGCCTACCCTGTGCTGGGAGGTGACCCAGGAGGTCACTGGTGCCGCCAGAGAGTGAGAAGGAGCAGGCAAGTGGCTTCCAGGGCATACTGTTGACCGGAGGGGAGCAGAGAGGTCGGGGCTCCCGCTCCCCGTGCCTACCACTGCCCTCCTGTCAGCCTGGGGGGAGTCCTGCATTCACCCCACAGCCCATCCACCCATCCCTTTGTCTCCAATGGCGGTGCAGCCTCATGCATGTGCTGCCATGGGGGGCAACAGAATTAAAACTGTTCATTACGTACATTTCAAAGCCATTAGAAAACTGTAATTTTGGCCATAGAAAACTATGTTCCAAGGAAATCAATATTGTTGTTTCCCTATAAGGGAAGACTGGGGATCTCCAATTTACTTCTCTGTTATCAGACCTTTCATATGTAACAGCCATATTATATGTGATGTTGATGCTTACGTATGGATCAATATGTAAAGAGGCAATATATCAACCTGCTCATTAAACTCACTATTCCTTTACCTAAAAAGAATGAACACCCATAAAATCTACAATGCCATACTTAAAGCAACCTATCAAAATTGAAACTGTTGGAAGGAAACATTAGTTCCCTCACTCTCCACCCTTTGTCACTTTGCATACCACCCACTCTTCTTTATGCAAGAAGCTATTACAGGTTGAATCTCCCTTATCCAGAATTCCAAAATATTCCAAAAACCAAAGCTTTATTCATGGGTGGCTGACATAGCGAGACCTTTGCTTTCTGGTGGTTAAATAAACACAAATTTTATTCATGTAGAAAATTATTAAAACTATTGTATAAAATTACTTTCAAGCTATGTGTATAAAGTATACATGAAACATAAATGAACATTCTGTTTAGACTTGGGTCCCATCTCCATGATATCTTATTATGTGCATATATGCAAATACAGGTATTCTGACCCCCCCTCCCCCAAAAAATTCCAAAATCCAAAACACTTCTAATCCCAAACATTTCAGGTAAGGGAGATTCAACCTGTAATAGCTACAAATACAGAAAATCTAGGACTCTAAAATATGCATGATTTGTTCCATCAAGGGTGGAACCCCATAACACCCAAATGCTAGTCTAGCATCTTCTCTAATGACAATTAATCCTGGTTCTAGAAATTACAAATTCTATTTTTTATGACAAGTGTGCTGCTTATTGAAAGTCCACCAAAGCTACCCATCCTTTAAGAAACTGTATGCTCTTAGTTTCTGATACAAAGGGAAAGACATTGGCTATATGATCCAGATTCCTTTCAAATCAGTCTCAGCCCAAATTCAGGAAGTAGCCATCAAAATTAATCATAGATGGGACTGGTCACATTTAAAAATCCACAAAAATGTATCTTGTTGAAGAAACTGTGAGGTTCACATCTCTCTATTACATCTCTGGATTGTCCAAACTGTGAGGTTCACAACTCTCTATTACATCTCTGGATTGTCCAAAAATGGCTTCTTTCTGGGCAAAAGTAAGATATGGAAAGCATTACCAATCAGCAGGTCGAAAATAGTGGTCTTTTGCTGATTCTTTCTCTGTTCTTAGATAAAAACAAGCCAGTGAAGCACAAAAACCTAATTTGTATATTAATGGCAGCCAGCCTTGAAATGGTCAAATTCTGTAAGAAACTAGCAAATCTCAATATTATAGTCTGATTTAATTGCATCTGGATCAGTGCTTTATATGAAAAACTTTCATGCAAACTAAGACTGACATATGGACTGGATAAAAATTAATGACTGGATAAAAATTAATGATTATTTTCTTGGACTACACAAAGGTCAAGGTACCTGACAAAGGTCCACCTGTAGAATACAAACTATTTTGGCCACAACTAGGCTAACTGCCTAAACTCATTCTTTTTGTTTCCTTACCTTTATGATACCTTCTTGTTCAGCACTGTTTTCTCTGTTATGTAGGCTCTGAGTAAAGGGGGAATACTGTCATGGGTGGCTGAAAGGAGATTCCTATGCAGACGTCTACAACTTCTGCAGCAAGCCGTTGCTGGGCTGGAGAATGATAATCATGCTCTAGAGCAGCACAATACCCAGCTTAAGGAGGCACTAAAACAGGTGAGTTGCCCTATAAAAGAAAGAGAATAAATAGATATCAGCATGTATTTTTTGTGCATCTTCCCCCAATTCTTGGTGTTATGTAGTCATACTTGTTATCAATTGTGGCACTTCTTTATAGACAGAGTAATAGTGTCTATTCATTCTACCAGTACAGTTGGCCCTCCACATTCGCAAGGGTTAGGGGAACAAGACCTCCGTGAATGTGGAAAATTTGCGAATAATGCATAGCAAGCTGTCCCAGGGCAGCCCATGCACAAGCCCTGGACATCTCCTCCTGGGCCTGAGATAGCTCTAGCCAGCTGTCCTAGGCATGGGAGGAGGTAGTGGGAAGGGCTCATGCTTAGATCTCGAATAAACAAATTCACAAATCCCAAGTCCACGAATGTGAAGGGCCAGCTGTAAACACTTTTTTGCCTTACTAATGGGCTTATCCTTTCTTGCTTCTCTCACACACTCCATGTTTTCAGAGAGAACTTTCTGAAATACTAGTGCCCTATACAATCTTGTCTGCTCAGCCTCAAGAGTTGAACAGTCCATTTTCACAACTGTCAGCATTCTTTTATCTAACCATTTTTGTCTTGAATCATTTACTGTCTGACCTGTTGTTATTCTTTCTCCTCTTTCTGTTGACTGCAGGTAGAACGTGAACGGAGGAGACTCAAAAGAAGCCATGGAGATTTGTCTCTGAGCTTTGGACTCTCCCAGATAAATGCTGGCCCATCAAAGATTCCATCCTTTGTAAAGGTGTAAACATCTGCATGTTCCAAAACCAGAAAATCCACTTCAAACCTATTTTCCTTGTTGAATATATATTTTCCTTCAAGATATTAGCATACTCTGATAGTTGCTGTTATGTCCCTTAAAGTCATTTCTAATCTATGGCAACCCTAAGGCAAATCTCTCACAATACTCTCTTGGAAGAAATGTTCAGAGGGGGTTTTCTTTTGGCTTCTTCTGGGGTTGAGAAAATGTAACTTGCCCAGGGTCACCCAGTGGGTTTTCATGGTCAAGTAAGGATTCGGACTCTGCTTTCCCAGTGTTCTAGTCCAATACTCAAACCACTATACTATGCTGGCTCTACACTGATACTACTCTAGTGTACTTCAGTGGTGATCTGAATGTGTGATCAATCTGTGGTCACCATATTGTTCAATTGCATTTCATTGATGATCACAGATTGTTTACTTAAGTTATATTTGAATAAATGAGAAGAGGATTCAAATTGTACTAACGGTTCTCTCTTTCTGTCTGATGTGCTTCTTAAAAATAATCTGGTAATTGAATCTTGTCCTCTTCCCCCTCTCTCTAGGAAGAAACTCAGGTTATCCATAAAGAACTGGAAGAGTTACAGAAACAAGTAAGTAGTTCACATCTGAAACAGAGTGAAGATCTTAGCATGATCTACTTCCTTCTTGCCTTTGAACAGTTGTATCTCCCTACTGCTTGAGACTCTACAGAGGGTTACTAAGGCACTTTTACAATCAGGGTCAAGGGGGACTTTGTGCTTCCTTATCTTTCAGATTCTTAGTGTCCCCCCCCCCCCCCCCAGTTAATATCAGATCATGTTACACTGATTTTGTGCCTGAATATTACTGTTAGATATGTAAATATTGTTCAGCATTAACAAATCTTAGAAGTAATAAATAATAAACCTGTAAGACAAAAAGGTATATGAGTCTGAAGATGTTCCATGCTGAAAGTGTTACTTGAGGTCATATTTCTCCCATTTTAGGTTTCTTTTCTACAAAAGCAGCTGTCCCTAGAAAGGAAACAAAAGCAAGATTATATTAACTCTTGTGCCAGAACAAATCAGGAACTTTCAGACATGCATCAAGAACTCTCAGATTCTTTAGCTGCTGTAGCTAGGGAGCCTGTGGCTACTGTTCTGGAACTGGAGACCCGCAAACTTGATGAATCTGTGAACAACAGTTTGGCACTGTTAGTGCCAACTGATGGCCTGTTAGCTGGGAAATACCCCATAAGCTCCACACCTAAAAGAGTACAGCAGAAGGACTCAAGGTAACATGGAGGAGGTCATAGCAGGCACAAGCCAGAAGTTCAGCACAATCTAATTAGGTCTCAAAATCTGCAGCTGAAAGAAAATCTTGGAAGCTTTGGTTAGCATAAATTTTAATTGCTCTTGAACCACAGGTATGAGAATTTAACTGCAGCCTTCCCTTCACTCAGCTGAGTTTAACTTGTTGGACCCATCCTACCATCTTTTTATTCTTGATGATGCTAATTCCACCCTAACAGGAATGAGGAAAGATCATGTAAATGCACACTGTGAAATAACTGGTATATTCAGTATACCGCAGTATATTCACTGCTTGATAATATGTAAAGACATTGTTGCAGAATGAAATACTGAGCAGGGACATGACAGTGAAAGAAAACCGTGTATCTACTGAATTTCTAGTAGAATGGTTCAAAATTACAGAGCTGAATCCTGAGAGTAGCTGAACTCAATGAAAATATTTCAAGCTTGATTCTTCAAGACAGACGTGGACAAGAGGAAGTCTAAACCAAAGAGTATTAATTTCAGTTGAATTTTTTATAATGAAACTTTAGTTTCAGAATTAATGCCTTAACCTGTTCTAAATTACTGCACAGCAATTTAATGTAAAAATGTTATTTTTATAATATTTTATACTAAAGAATTTTCTTAATATTTAATACTAAAGAATTTTCTTAATATTTAATAAATATGTTACCTATTTCTGCTTAAACTTTCTTTTGTATTGCATACTACTATTTCTCTTGGTCTTATCCCCATCTGCACTTATTTGCATTTCACCTCCTGTATTGTTCAGATCTGAATTAACTAGGAAATTGTCATACCCTCCTGTCAGTATAAGGCAAGGATGGAAATAATGTGGCCTTCCAAATGTTTCTAGACTGAGGTCCCCAACATTGCTTGCCACTGGTAGGGATACTGGAGTGAGCAGTCCAGTTGCATCTAGAGGATTGCATGATTCCTAATTATGGTAGAAGAGTAGGCCTGATCACAAAAATAAAGACTACACCCACACACCAAAGTGTGCCCCCCCCCCACAGACCCTAATGGATGCTCTGTCATTATCTGTCTCCCATCAGTGGCAAGATGACTAGCTTTTAGCTACCCATAAGCAGAGCCTCTGCTGTTCCTAGCTAAAGAGCTAAAATAGAAGCTCCATTTGTTGATACTACCTGTATCATTGTTATCCAAACCTTAAAGATCATCCAGTATAAAGATTATCAGTCTTTTTATAATAAGCATTTGACAGACTATTCAATAGCATACAAGTTACACATATTTACTAATGTTTCCTATTGGTTCTGAACTGACAATTCAGTGTGGGGTGATGGAAAGAAAGAGTGCTCAAGCCTTGTATATCCATATATGTACGTGTTTACTATTTGTGCTCTGTAGACAAGACTGCTGTCTTGTACAAACCTGATTTCTAGAGACCACTGAAAATATATATCAATTTTTATTTGTCAGGGATGGAATTTGGATAATGTTAATATATGTAGTACTAGCACGGCATGTTTTAACTGGTGTTTTTAAATGGGTCTTCCAACAAATCAGGGTTGCTTTGTCTTCAATAATAATAATAATAACAATAATTTATATCTCACCCCTCTACAAGATGCAGTCGGGGCGGCTTACAAAGATTAAAAACATACATTCAAAATCCTCAAACCCCCCCCCCCTTAAAATACAATTAAACAATGGACCTTATCAGACATTGGAAATTGGAAGTATAATTAATGGCAATCCAAACACAATCATGGGGTTTCACGTTATTGCGAATTAAAGTATCTCATGCAATTTCGGGCAAAAGGGAAGTCATTCCGAACACAATCATGGGTTTTACGTTGTTTCGTATTAAAGCATCTCACACAATTTCAGGTAAATGGGCAGTCATTTTCGGGTAATGGGAAGTCATTCCAAACGAATTCATGTAAATTCGCTAAACTAGCAAATTCATGTGAATTCTAATTGGCTCCAATTGGCTCCATTCGCAATAAAGAGAAATTCCTCCCGTCTGATAAGGTCTAATGTAAGAATTAAAACATACTTAAAAAAAAAAAAGACAAGCAGCCATCTCTTCTCCCAAGATGTTCATTTTAAACATTAAACACAGTGAGACTATGAAGTGGTTGTTTTTAAACTACTATTTAGTAAATCCTGTGTCTTGTTAAAAAATTTAGTACAGTTTGCCGGTGTTCCATACTATGTTGATATGGGGCTATATTAATGTTCTTGTACTTTTATCATCCTTTTTCCAACTTGCACAATTAACAGTGGACTGTTAATTATAGGATTCAAAGGTATAATTATAGGTTTGTCATAAAGTTAGATTCTGCATGACAGGAATGAGAACAGTATCAGGAATAGCAGAGTTCTCACAAACATCTTACCCACCTGGAAATTATTATTTTTTTTTTTTTTTGCACACAGTTCAGACATACATGTGTGAATGAGATACACTTTTTCAGTTAGAATCCTTTTAAATAACCCCAGGGATAAATGTGAGAGATTAAATATTTCAACACAGTTGCAAGGGGTAATCGGTAAATCAGTCCACAATGAAAATGTAATATAGCAAAGATAAAGATTTTTTTTCTCCTGAAATTGCATCATAAATTCATGTGAAATGTTAATCATGTTGATTTTTTAATTCACAAAACTCCTGGTTTTGCAGGCTGGGGAAACTGACCCTGTGAGAAAGTTGATTTTTCCAACAGCATAGTTCAGCATTGTTAATATTTTTCTTGGGAGAAGCAAGAATGTTAAGTCCACCATTATAGGTTAGAGGTTATCTTGTTGTTGTTTTGTGCCTTTATTATTATAGGTGGTTATTATTATTATTATTTTTATTTATATAGTGCTGTAAATTTATATAGTGCTGTACATAGAATCTTATATTTAGACATTTACTTTAGACCCTTACTGTTAAGGGTCCTGAATTTGGGACTCAAAGTATGTTGGCCAGTTCTGGATGGGGTTACACTCCCCCTGAAAGACTGTGTTTGCAGTTTGGGAGTACTTCTAGATCCGAGTCTTCAGTTGTCATCTCAGATAGATACAACAGTCAAGAGTGCTGATTATCAGCTTTGGCAGATATACCAGCCCCTTTCAAGAACTGGAATATACTACTACTACTACTACTAATAATAATAATAATATTTTGTTTATAACCCGCCCCTCTGAACGAGCAATCAGGAAGACCTAAAGATAGTAGTACACATGCTAGTAACCTCAAGGTTTGGATTTTTGCAATGCATTGTATATTGGGCTACCTTTGTACCAAGTTCAGTAGCTTCAGTTAGTTCAAAACACAGCAGCTAGATTGATCGCTGGTACATGTAGGAGTGAGCATATCCCACCAATATTAAAATCGCTCCCCTGGCTGCCAGTTAGTTTCTGGGCAAAGCACAAAGTATTGGTTATTATCTTTAAAGCCCTGCATGGTTTGGGTCCAGATTACCTACAGGATCGCCACCTTCCGTATAACCTGCCCTATACACTCAGGTCCTCTGGGAGGATATTTACTTCAACCAGCCAGGACTAGACTAGACTGGCAACTGTCACACAGAGGACCTGTTCATCAGCTGTATCTAAAATGGAATAACCTGCCAGGAGATATTTGATCAGCTGTCTAAATCTAAAACGGCATTAAAGACCTCTCTCTTCTGACAGACCTAACCTGTTAATTTTACATTATGAAATTTAAAGTGATATATATCCACTAATTTCTTATCCACAGATTCAAGCATCTATGGTTTGAAAATATTAAAAAAAAAGTATTCCAAATAGCAAACCTTGATTTTCCATTTTATATAAGCGACACCATTTTGTTATGACATTATATTTAATGGGACTTGAGCATCCACAGGTTTTGTTATCCCCAAGGGGTCCTGGAACCAAACCCCAGTGGATAAAAAGGACCCACTGTATTTTAATTTTATGTTTGGATGATTTTAATGTGTCTTATATTTATGTGTTTTACCGTATATACTCGACTATAAGTCGACCTCGTGTATATGTTGAGGTCAACTTTTGGAGGCAAAAGTATGGATTTTGGTATGCCCCATGGATAAGTCAAGGGTCAAAATTGATAAGTCAAGGGTCAATCACTTGCCCTGCTCAGCCTCTCCTCAACAGGGCTGAGCAGTCGCCCTACCCAGCATCTCAGCCGGGCTCTTTCCCTGGGGATAAAGCCTGGCCAGGGAGAGGCTTTTGGGTGAGCAATCGCCCTGCCCAGCATTCCCCCAGCTGAGCACTTTCCCTGGGGCAAGTGTAAAGATCCCCTATATCTCTCCTGATAGATGTAGCTCTGGCTGTGACAACCTGGCATATTGTTAATTTTAATAGTGTAAATAAAGAGTTTTAAATAATGTTGCAATTTTAATATTATAATTGTTTAATTTTGTTTAAAGGAGGAATTTGTATATGTATATAATTGTATTTTTAACTGTTGTATGCCGCTTTGATTGCGCGTGCAAAAAGCGGGATATAAATAAAAGTTTTATTATTTATTTTATTTATTTATTATTTACCTATGGAACTGTGTATAAGTCAACCCAGGTTTTTTGGGCGAACTTTTTGACCTAAATTTCTCAACCTATGCACACGTATATACGGTAATCTATGTTGTACCCCAGTTCAAGCCTTGGGGAAGGGTGGGTAAGAAATACAATAATTATTCTCGGACTGGAGAGACTGGAGATGAGTTGGAAACATCTGCCTGTTTGAAATCAAATTTCTTTTTGATTTCTGGCCGTGGCTGCCTGTGTTCTGCATACAGGTGAGAGGGGCTCCCTCCAAAGGGGATAGGACTGAGTCATCTCTTCCACATCAGGGACTGTCGCACATTTTAATTTACAGGAGAAACAGCTGCCTGGAACAGATCGAACCAGAGCTCTCAATGATGAAACTCGGGCTGTGACACTTTGGCCACATCCTGAGAAGGCTTGACTCTCTTGAACAGACAACGATGCTAGGAAGAATGAAGGGAAAGAGAAAGAGAGGAAGGCTGCACGCTGGATGGATGGAATCTGTTAGGGAGGCCACAGGTATGCAATTACAGGAATTAAGTTCCAAAACACACTGCAGAAATAATCCAGTTTGAGACTGCTTTGGCTGCCCTGGCTCAGTGCTAGGAAATTCTGAGAACTCTACTTTTGTGAGACATTGGCTGTGTTCACACTGGAGAAATAAACCGGTTTAAGTGCCATGGCTCAATGCTGTGAAATTCTGGGAATTGTAGTTTGTTGTGGGCCCAGAGCGGAGCAGAGCTCTGCTCTGGGCCCCACAACAAACTACAATTCCCAGAATTTCACAGCATTGAGCCATGGCACTTAAACCGGTTTATTTCTCCAGTGTGAACACAGCCATTTATTAGCCTTCTCTTGGCAGAGAGCTCTGGTGCCAAAACAGGCTACAGTTCCCAGGAATCCCTAGCACTGAGCCAAAGCGGTTAAAGCGGTCTCAAACTGGATTATTTCTGCAGTGTGTTTTGGACTCTACCACTCCAGAGATCCGAATTAGAATCCCAACCTGGCCGATCAAAACCCACCGGGGCGAGTCACACACTCTCAGCCTCAGAGGATGGCAACAAAACAAAACACAACCTTCCGAAGAAAGTTTTTAATTTTTTTATATGTTTTTAACGCTGATTTTTTAATCCTTTTAATTAGATGATTTTAATTGTTTTTTTAAAATTTTTACTGTAAAGTGGTTTTTTTTTTTTTAATTAAAAATCTTGTGAGCCGCCTTGGTTCCCTTTCTGGGAGAAAGGCGGCATACAAAATAAATAAACAAGTACATATCTGTATGTGAAGTACATGTTTTTATAAGTTATTGTTTTTATATATATTATTTTACCAAGTTGAGCTTATGTCGATGAACCTATCAATGGGGTTTTCTTGGCAACTTTAATTTCTTATTTATTTATTATTTATTAAATATTTATTAAATTTATTAAATAAGAAATAAATTTGCCAAGAAGGCCCTCCTCAGTGAGTCCCAGTTCAGTCCTTCAGACCCTTTGGACTCCATCTCCCAGAATTCCTGTCAGTGGGCCAGCCTGGCTGAGGCTTCTGGGAGTTGAAGTCCAAAAGGACCAAAGACTGGAAACAAGCGTTCTTCAGCCCACCGACGCTGCTGACGTCACGCGAAACGTCACTCACGATAGGGGCGGGGCCTAAGGTGACCGGAAGTTATTGCTATATTTCCCCGCTCCCCTTCCGGGTCATGCCCGTCATGATCATGATGGAGTCTCTGGGGCGCCTGAGGCGATTCGACGCCTTCCCGAAGACCCTGGAGGACTTCCGCGTCAAGACCTGCGGAGGGGCCTTGGGTGAGGCTGAGAAGGCTGGGCCTTAACTGGGGATGGGCCTGTGAGGCCTTGGTTGGGCCCTTTTCTGTGGAGAAATATAAACCGCTTGGGCAGCGCTTTGTTGCACTCACTGCTATGGAATTCTGGGAGTTGGAGTTTGTTGTGGGCCCGAAGGGCCCACAACAAACTCCAACTCCCAGAATTCCATAGCAAGTGAGTCAGACAACGAGCCCTGGACACCAAAACAAACTCCAACTCCCAGAATTCCATAGCAACTGACCCAGACAACGAGCTCTGGGCCCCACAACAAACTCCAACTCCCAGAATTCCATAGCAGTGAGTCCAACAAAGAGCTAAAACGCAGCCCGAGAGAGTTATATTTCTCCACTCTTGGGATTTATTCAAAGATATTGAGCTGTTTCAGTTGAAAGATATGGCTCTTTCTCTCTCTATATATATATTTGTATTTAATGTTTGTTTTCTTCTTTTGCTCGCAGTGACCGTCATCAGCGGCCTCATCATGTTCCTCCTCTTCTTCTCGGAGCTCCAGTACTACCTGACGAAAGAGGTAAACGAGTCCCGAAGCGAATCCGCTCGAAGGCGCATTGAATTGTCGCGCGTGCGCGAACGCCGTTACTGTGAAGCCAGTCCGAAGCCGCCCCAGAATTCACCGAAATCAGTTCCGAGGTCACTTCGGATTCAATCCGAATTGGTCTTTTGTGATACGCTCCTAGGAAACTTGAGAGCTAACTCCCCTTTCCTCTGTGATGTTCATTTACTCTGTACAAGTCACTCTTTTTCAGCTTGCGTCGTCTCACACGGCAGCTGGCAAAGATAAAAAAGAGGCCACCCTAAATGTCTTAGAAGACACATGATAAAATTGTATAAGTTGCCACTGCTGAGGAAAGGTTGTTCAGACTTTCTTAATGATAATTATGTATATAAAAAAAACAAAATCAAACAGCTTCAATTATATACCGCTTCATACCACCTAAGGAGTGTCTAAGCGGTTTACAATTGTAAGCTATTTGTCCCCAATAATCTGGGTACTCATTTTAGCGACCTCGGAAGGATGCAAGCCTGAGTTGAGCTTGAGCCCTTTTGCTGGTCTTGAACTCACAACTTTATGGTTTTGAGTGAGTGGCTGCAGTTCAGGCATTTAATCACTGCGCCACCAGGGGTCTATAAGACGTATAAGATGTCTTGCTTTCCTGGTCAGATATAACAGACACAGACAACCTATTGTTGCTCATATAACATACGCAGGCTAACATTTCTACAAATGAAAGTGAATATGCAGTGTGTCGTTTCCGTTGTTGCATTTTTCCTTGTCTGCTTACTAGGATAATATATTCAGACTTTCTTTGCACTTGCCTGATCAAAGGAGGTCAATGATACTATCGTGTTCTTTCTCCCACTCCAATGATGCCTAGCAATAGTTGTGTCTCTAGGTGTTTTCTGTTTCTTCACTAGCGGTTATGACCTGAAAAAGAAGATAAAAGCTGACTTGTAACCCACTCACTGTGATCCTGAGTGTGATAGTGCTCTTGAGCTATACTGGCTAAATCCTGTTAGACAGGTAACCATTATTGACTGTGGCCTTTTATTTATGATGGCCTCTGACCTTGAAATCCTCTGGCATCCTACAGAATTTCTTTCTCTCTTAGGTTGCCTGAAAGTGGGACGGTTTGAATTACATGTACCTAAAAAAAGCTGACAATAAAACAATTCCTGTAAGTTTCTAGATGGAATGATTTTTAAAATCTGCTTTGTTCTCAGGTTCACCCTGAATTATATGTTGACAAATCACGGGGAGACAAGCTGCGAATAAACATAGACGTTGTCTTTCCACATATGCCATGTGCTTGTAAGTGGCTGTTGTGCAATGTTTCTTTTAGATTATATTAAAAAGTGAAAATCGGGCAGTACTTTGATGTTAGTATGCTTTTATTAAACTTTGCAGAAACCTTTTTGGAACATGTAAGAGGGATTTCAGTCAGAAGATGATAGTTTTGAAATGGTGCAAGGAAGTTTCCCCCCTCAGTTTTCAGAACTAACTAAGCAATGTGCTGAGCTCTAAGTGAAACTGGACAAGTTGCTTATCTCTTTCTAAGGTGCAGAGTGCAAGGAACTGTGACACATGCCATTCTCTTTCAGCCACCCTGAATATTTATGAACCTATCTTATACAAAATATGACTATTATTATTATTATTATTATTAACCTTTATTTGTACAGCGCTGTAAATTTACACAGCGCTGAACATACAATCTGTAATTAGACGGTTCTCTGCCCTCAGGCTTACAATGTAAAAAGACACGACACAAAAGGAGAAGGAAATGTTGGTGGGGAAGGGGATCAGGTCCAGCAGCTCTTCTCTCCCTCTGAGGCCTGGACCAAGGCAGAAGGACATTGTTACAGTACGGTGTAGGGAAGATGCCATTTCCAGTGAGAGATTTCTTTAGTAAGGGGGTTTATGAGCGTTACTCATGTAGGCATGTGCTGTGCTACTACAAGGGAGGTTTCCCCTCTTGTATGCCCACTAACCGCATTGTGGAGGTCTTCATTAATTTTAGAGAATTTGATGGTCTTGTCAAAACCAGTGCTAGTCAATTGTTGTAATCCTTGCAATGTTTTTGCAAGAATAACTCTGTATTCTGTGCCTTCTGTTCTTTGACAACCCAATAGGTGTCTCATGTACTTACAGCATTAAAGGACCATTTTGAGAACTCTCAAAAAAATCTCTTCATGCTTGTTGTTTTTCAGATCTGAGCATTGATGCAATGGATGTGGCTGGAGAGCAACAGCTAGATGTTGAACACAATCTTTTCAAACAGCGCTTGGATAAAGATGGCAAGCATGTGACTCCAGAGGCAGAGAGACATGGTAGAATAGATTCACTGTTCCACTGTGGGAGCAGTATTACAGACAAGATGCTAACAATGGGTTTTTGTTCTGTGGCATCTGATGTGAAGGTAGTTAAAGTCACAAATAGGCACCTTGTCTAAATGAGGGCCATTCATTTCATATTATTAACAGAGGTACACCTATGTTAGCAATGTCTGGGAGCCCACTGCACTGATAGACCTATGTGTAATCTGTTTATTGCTGGAACAAGTATTGTGTCTGTCTTTATTTCAGAACTAGGAAAAGAAGAGGAGACAATATTTGATCCAAACTCTTTAGATCCTGATCGCTGTGAAAGCTGTTATGGAGCAGAGTCTGAGGACATCAAGTATGCCATACTTCTCTCACTGTGGACTCTAGGCAAAGAGGTGGGGTTGGCGGAAGGGTTGCATAGCCAAAGCAACTCCTAGATCTTCTGGGAATAAATGGGTTTATAGTCATGGTCTGTTGTTCTCCCTTTTCGTTGTTCTCCCTGTTCTGCTCACTTGGAGATGTCACTGATGGCGCTCCTGAGACGCTCATAGTTAATGGAAGGATTAATAATGGACAGTGATGAACTTTCTTATCTTTCTGTCCTTCAGACATTTATAGAGGCTGCATGTGGCAATTGAAATCAATGAGCTTCAATATACTTAACTCTCCATAGGATTTGTTTGCCTACTCTGCTCATGGGGAAGGCTCCTGTAAGTTGCTTCCATGAGTATAGTTATAATAACAGAAAAGATTGCATGTGGTTGTACAAAAGTGCCTAAGAGGTGAAACAGATGGGGCGGCTTCAAGTCGCCCATGACAAAGCTGGATCTGGCCCATGGGAACCGCATGCCGCAGTCCAAATCCACCTTTTTGCCACCCCCCATGTAAATGGCCGGGCAGCTTGAAGCCAGCTTCCAGGCAGCTTGGGGGCATGCATTGTCTGCACACCATGCCCCCACACTGGCAGGAATCTGGCTTTTTATGCTACTCTGTGCTGGCCCTAAGTCTGAAAAAAAGTGCTAGATATATAAGTTTTTTTAAAAAGTTATTTTCACATGGAAGGTAGTTGCTGCAGCTTTTCCATCTGCAAAAATTGTAAATTGCAGCAGAACCCTCTGTAGTTTTGTATGCATTGAGCCTTTCAGGACTTTATATGGCGGTTGTTGTTTCTGTAAATTAATATGTGTGACAGTTCCTGAAGTGAAAGATGAACCAGTCTTATCCCCTGACTAGGAGGAGAGAAATTGCCACTTTCATAGATGAGCAGTTTGAAATCATATTGCTGGGAGGGACCCTAAACCTGTCTACTCCTGCTCTTGCCAGTGCAGGAATCTACTGTAAAGCACCTTTGAGAGATGGCTGTCCAAACCCCCTTTTAAAAACCTCTTACCATTTCTTAGCCGAGCTTCCCCTTGAAATATAGGCTGCACTATTATTCAGACAAGCAGCTGAACAAATGTGCCTGAAGTACAGAAGCTGTTCTAATTATCAGTATAGAAAATAGAAAATTCTAGAAGACGCTGTGCGACTCAAGTGTCACTTGGTCAAGATATAGGAGGCTCTGTGAAGGACGCTGTGGACTCCTTATCTCTGCTCAATGTTGTCCCATGATGTAATACAGCAGTGGAGAATCTTTTTGTTTTGATTTTCCCAGACGGTCCTAGCCCTCATAGCCAAAAGTTGTGGGAGTTGCACCCCAACACATCTGTGTGATGTGATGTGATGTGATGTACATTGTGTGATGCCATGTACAAATGTGATGTACATTTATTTATTGCAGGTGTTGTAATACTTGTGATGATGTGCGAGAAGCGTATAGGCGACGAGGCTGGGCCTTCAAGAACCCAGACACCATAGAACAATGCAAGAGAGAAGGGTTTAGCCAGAAGATGCAAGAGCAGAAAAATGAAGGGTGCAAAGTGTATGGATTCCTAGAAGTTAACAAAGTAAGTGAAGTCATGATTATCACTTTATTAATGCACTTGGAAGGCAGAAGGCCAAGTAGCAGTAGAACCAGCAGCTTCTGCTTCCCTCTGACCGCAGATAGTCACTGTGGTCCTCCCATTCTCTCTGCTAGGATGTTTTGCAGCAGAACCTTGTCAGGTCCTGGTTTTATATAGCCCTAGCAGACAAAGCAGCTGTGAGTGATGGCAGATACAGTGCCTACTGAGTCAGGGCCTCAGTCCTGAAGAGAGAGGAATCCATTTGAAAGGCAGAGGTCCAAGTACCAGTAGAGCCAGCAGCTTCTTCCTCCCCTGGACTCCTGATAAAGAAGTGTGAAAATTCACATGTATTTTTACATGCAACTTTTTGTAATATATGCTATTTTTGTATGCAACCTTTGATCTGAACTGAATTACAAACCATATAATCCCAGTATAAATTAGGTCAAGTCATTGAAAAATACAGCTGAAAGAGAATTCCTTCCCATCTCTAGGTGTTTATGAACATATTCAGAGATCTTGAGGAACTTGTGTTTGTTTGTTTTTTTACCTTACCAGGCTAACTTTGTTTTTCAGTCAGCTATGGATTGCCAGACAGTTCAGTGAAGTGTGGTTGTCTTTTTACAGGTAGCTGGCAATTTTCACTTTGCACCAGGAAAAAGCTTTCAGCAGTCTCATGTTCATGGTAAAGTAGTTTGTGTTCTTTTGAATGGTTTCTTGTAATGTTGCCTTTTTCTAAATCAGAGTGAGAACCTTGTTGGCATCCAGTGTCATTGGACTACATTTCCCATCAGTCCTACTAAATGTAACTAATGATGAAAAATGGCACAAGTTGTAGTCCAACAGACTGAAGACAGCACACAAATTCCTCCTCTGTTCTGATTTTAAGGAAATATTGTCATGAGCCTTAGCAGATTTGCCTGATATATGGTCACTGGAGAATGAAGGGACTGGCATTGTTGGAAAGCATGAGACTGCTGTACATATGAGGTAGAAAGCTGTAGCACAGGGGTATGGAACATTTGGATTTCCAGATTTTTTTTCTGTCAACTTCACTCATAGTGGCTATGATTATGGGATGTTGGGGATGCTAACCCATATATTTCAAGGTCCAGAGTTTCCCTGCCTCTGTTGCTACATCCAGTACTGTGGGATCTTTGTTCTTCAGTAAACCAGATATTCTGTATAGCCACTTCAGGCCTAGAAGTGTTGAGATTAAAAATTTAAAACAAACATTGATCATCAGGTTCCCTTTAAAGGGATTAACTTGACAACCTAAGTAATTAAACAATACATTATTTAAAACTTTTATTAACTGTGCCTTAACCCACAAATCTTAAGAGTGATTTGCAAAACAAAATATTAAAATATCATAATAAAATATCAGCATACTCCCACATGTGCCTTCAAATTCTTTCTGACATGGCAACCCTAAAGCGAACATTTCTGGTTTTATTTGCAAGCTTTCTTCAGTGGGGGTTTACCTTTGCCTTCCTCTGAGACAGATAGTGTGATTTGCCCAAGGTACCCAGAGTGTTTCCATGGCCAAGCAGGGATTCAAACCCTGGTCCCAGAGTTGTGCTGAAAGTGAGAGCATGCTGGCTCTCACTTTCACATTGTACCCGAAACAAATAGCTTTAGAATAATCTAAGAATGTAAGATGTCATTAGTTTAAAAGAGCAACAATTACATGCTTATGTAAGGTTTTATACAATACCCTCTTATGCAAACCATTCCCCTTTTCCCCACAGCCTTGCATGTCATGACTTGGAAGAGCAACTGACATAACTCATTTCCATATTCATAGACTAGTACTTTGCTTGAACAGGAATCTGTCTTTGTTTCTTTTTTGTTACAGCTGTGGTCCAAAGGCTGTCACATTATACTGCTGCAGACTGTTGTGTAGTTCTGTTTCTCTCTTATATGAAAGGCCTGATGTCCTTTTAAAATCTATAGATCTTGTCTATTGGACTGTGACCTAAGTTGATCAAATTACTTCAGGAAAGAAATACTTTGCTTTCAGTAGTTCTTTTAAAATGTGCAAAGCCCGTGCATCCCTCTGATAACTTGAAGATACTGTCTGCAGCCACTTTTGCAGTTATATGCTTGCTACTTTCATTAGTTTTCATTGCTGTCATCAAAGTGAAGTAGGTCTTATCAGGGCCTCTGCATGACTGTACTATTCCATAACTCATCTTTGTTATATTGAAAACCTTATTGTTTTCTGTTTGCTTCTATTTTCCATATGCTCTCAAATGGCAACTTTGGGCTAGCTTATCAGTATTTTCTGTTCTTCCCTCTTCCTTTTCTGGCTTCACTGTCCTTTACCAAGGATTCCACAAATTCCCTGATAAATGGAATTGTGTTACCAATGAATTCTGTTAATCATCTTATCACTAGCAATACAAATACATATTCCTACTGCTTAAATTTAGTCTATGGTCAAGACTAACATTCTTCTCCCTTTTTAGATTTTTAAAAAGATGTTAAAATCAAAATGGCCAAAATTGTCCTGAGAGCCATCCAAGTATTCATCCTGTTTAGGTGGATGAATATCTGTTCCATCATCGTTCTGAAATTTCACCTCAAAAATATTTTTTTTGCTAAATTTTTGCAGTTTCCTCAAATATTTCAGGTTTCCCATAACTAACACCAATAATCTTGAAAGCATATACAGTGGTCCCCCGGTTTACGAATCCCCCAGGGAACGAAATCCCCGGGATCCGAAACCGGCGGGACCAAAAATTATCCCCCGGGATACGAAGGATCCCCCGGGATACGAATAAAAAAACCTGCGCGGCCTCTTTAAATCGGCCGCGTGGTCCGTTGGAAATAGCGGTCCCCCGGGAAACGAATGCTTCCGGGTTATGAAAGGTAATCCGGAATGGATTACCTTCGTAACCCGGGGGAACACTGTACAAGGTAGCTGTGTTGGCCATACAGAAAAGTACAATTACATACCCAACTCCACAAAACAGTGATACTTTTATTTTTACCAAAATGGCAGTGGAGCTTCAAAAGCTTGCATCATTTATTTTGTACATTGGTTGGCCAAAAAAGAGTTGCTGTTTTGTGTACTTTGGATCTATAATCCTGTTTTCTTGCTATTTCAAATGCCCATAATTCCAAGGCTCACGTTTTGTAATTATTCAATTATTTTCTCATTTCTTTTGCTATTTAAACAAACTTTTTAATTTTTATCAAATATTTGTTTGGCTGCATAAGCTATTTCTTCCTTTTCTACTGCATAAATCCTTTCTTTTCTGTGCCTCTTCCTGCCTTTTACAATACTTTGATATTGGCTCTTGATATTGCTCTGACATTTGTGATCTGCACTTGTCAAAATGTCTATAATAGAACAACATGAGGTAAAATAAGGATTTACCATCCATATCTATTGAAAGATATTTTTTGACATTTACTCCAGATTCTTGGTATATCCTGTGTTATGACATCAGTTGCATCTTTTGGCCCTTCAGATGTTGTTCAGGCCATAACATGAATGATCCCTTGCTATTGGCAATGCTGGCGAAGGCTTATGAGATTTGCAGTCTAACAACTTCTGAAAGGCCAGAGCTTGCCCACTGCTAGTCTACAAGAAGCTTGGGAAAAATGGCACAATTGCTACAATTGATAATACTGAATTATTTTCATTCTGAGTTTTTTCTTACAAGCTTTAATTCAGTCTAAATATAATTAAACAGTATTATGGAAATTGAATATGAATGAATGATCTGGTTGAATGAGGTTGGAGGTGTTAATCTCTCTCAGTTTTGGAGTCGAAGGCTTTCATGGCCGGCATTCATAGTTTTTTGTGGGGTTTTTTGGGCTATGTGGCCATGTTTTAGAAGACATATTTGGCCATGTTTTCTGACATTTCACCAGCAACTGTGGCTGGCATCTCAGAGTATGTTTACCAAGCAGCAGGGAGACCTAAGGGATGGAGAGGTGAAATTGCAGTAATCTAGTGAAATTCCATCCCTCAGATCTGATGCCCTATCCTACAGTTTTCTGGGTTCAAGTGTGTTTACCTGAACCTTTATGGTCAAGGCTGTTGGTGAACTGCCCACTCCACTGTTCAACACTCTCACTTGCTGAGTTAGCTGGGGTGATCTTGTTGTTGGTGTTAGAATCCTCCCAGCTTGTTGTGCTGGGGAATTTTAGCATCCATGCTAAGACTGCCCTATCAGGACTTCATGTCTGCCATGACAACCATGGGTCTATCTTAAGTGGTATCTGCCTCTACCTATGATACTGGACATACTCTGTACTTGATTTCTGTAGTGGGTGGAGTGAATATGATTTGGGTATGGAGGAACTATCTATAGTTCCTTTTATCATGGACAAACCACCACCTGGTGGGGTTTAGACTCACTGGGATTCAGAACCATTTCAGGAGCTCAGGAACCATTAAGGTCTGTCTCAGGAGGTTTATCAATCCAAATAGATGGCTGATGGCTCTTGGAGAGTTTCCTGCTATCTTGACAGGTGATCCTGTTGAGGTTCTGACTGATCTTTGGAGTGGATAAATGGCCATTGCTGTAGACAAGATTGCTCCAGAGCATTCCCTCTCCCAGAGTGGAGCCAAACTCTCCCTGTGGTTTTCCAGGGACCTGGTAGCAATGAGACACATGAGAAGGCGACAAGAGTGGCATTGGCAGAAAACTCAGATGGCATCTGGAGAAATACAGGCTAAGGCTTATCTTAGAACCTCCTCTGCAGTAAAAGAGGCAGCAAAGACACATTTCTTTTCTGTCACTATTTTGTTTGGAAGGAGCTGGCTAGTAGGGCTGCATTGAGTGGTCAGGGGTGTTTGTTTATTGAAAGAGTTAGAGGGGGACTGATTGATTGGGTGGAGGGAGTGGTTAATGCCTTGCTAAAAGAAGGCAGAATTCCAGCCTGCCTGAAAGACTATTTAAAAAGCCATCTCTGAATCCCACCAGATTGGAGAACTATTGGCCAGTCTCAAATATCCCCTTTTTGGGCAAGGTTCTGGAGCATGTGGTGGCCTCTCAGATCTAGGGATTTTTGGATGAAACAGATTATCTTGATCCATTTCAATCTGGGGTCAAGCCTGGTTATGGGACAGAGATGGCTTTGGTCACCTTGGTGACCAACGCCGGGAACTAGATGGGGAGTGTTCCTTTTGGGATATTGTTGGACCTCTTGGTGACTTTTGATATCCTTTTGATATCCTTCTGGGTCACCTTGCTAGGATGGGACTTGAGGACACTTTTGTACTGTGGTTTTTTTCCCCTTCCTTGAGGGGTGAACTCAGAAGATGGTGTTGGGGGACCCTCTGACTATTGGCTTGTGGTTGAATTTTGTCCCCAATGCTATTTAACAAACACATAAAACCATTGGATGAGATTCTCTGGAGTTTTTGGGTCTGGTGCCATCGCTATTCAGATGACACCCAACTTATTTACTCTTTTCCACCACAAGCCAACAAAGCTGTTTTGATCCTAAACTGGTCCCTGCCATCAGTAATAGACTGGATGAGGGCAAATAATTTGAAACTTAATCCAGATAAGATGGAAGTCAGTCAAAGGGCAGATTAGGAAATTGGGATTCGGACTGTGCTGGATAGAGGTTCATAATTTAGGTGTGCTCCTGGATTCAACTCACAGCCTAGAGGCCCAGATTTCAGTAGTGGATAGGAGTGCATTTGCACAGTTAAAGCTTGTGCGCCAGCTATGCTTGACCCTTGAGAAGTTACATCCCAAGTGGATTACTGTAGTTTGCTTTACTTGGGGCTGCTTTTTGACAAGTGTTCAGAAACATCAGTTGATCCAAAGTGCCTCAGCCAGATTTCTGACTAGATCTGGCTACAGGTATCTTGCTCCAATTTCTCTAGTGGCTGCCTGTTTGTTTCCAGGCACAATTCAAAGTGGTGACTATAACCTTTAAAGCCCTATATGGCTCAGGTCCATCAAATATGATTTGAAGAACCATATTCTCTTTTATGAACCAATCTGTATTTTGACATCTGCTGGGGAGGGTTTTATCCCACATGTCCACCTCATCACTTCTCTAACCAGATTCAAAATTAAGTTAAAGACTATATTGTTTAGGGAAGCATTCCCAGGATTGTGCCATCTGCCTCAGGATGCCTCCTTATAACTATGTATCAAGAAGCCGTGCTCTCCCGCCAGTCACCACTGGACCTCATCCTCTTCCCACCAAATTTCCCCTCTTCCTTTTGTGTTGTCTCTTTTAGACTGTAAGCCTGAGGGCAGGGATCCATCTAATTTATGATTGTATGTACAGCACTGTGTAAATTTACAGCGCTATAATAATAATAATAATAATAATAATAATAATAATAATAATAATAATAATAATAATAATAATGTCTGTCTCACCGCCCTCACATTATATGTGGTGTGAACATGGAAGAGGGACTTCTAAGTTGCTGTCCCCAGGCTCTGGAATTCCATTACCAGAGAAGTTAGACTGATGTCCTTTCTACTTCCTTTCTAGACAAGCAAAGACTTGTCTATTCTGACAGACATTTGATGAGTGATAATACAAGGCCACACACAAAGTGCTGGATTTTGCTAATTGTTGTGCTGGGTATGCATGTATGTTTGTTTTAATGGTACATGTTGTAACCTGATTTTATTTTTTATTGTTGTGTTTTAATTTTTATATCTTGTGGATTTTAAACAACTTTTTTTAAAAAGCTGTTTTGAGTCCCAATCTGGTGGAAAGGAAGGCTAGGTGATGATGATGATGGTGATGATGATGATGACGATGATGACGATGATGATGATGATGATGATGATGATATCATAATAATCTTTCTAGCTGTTCCCTGTTCACAACTGAAGAAGAGAAAGTTATGAGCCTGGCTACAAATGCACTTCATTAAGCTGATCAATATCTGGGGAAGCTAGGTTGGAAAGGCCTGCCGGAAGAGTTCCGTCTTGAGTGCTTTCTTAAAAGCTGTCAGAGTGGAAATGTGATGGATCTCCTCTGGCAGGTCATTCCATAATTTTGGAGCAGTAGTAGAAAAGACCCTCATTGGTCCCTAAGTGCACATTGCTAGAAATCAGCTCATTGCATCCTTTATTTTTGTGAGTGGCTGTGCCAGAAGTGACTAAAGTGTAAAATCCTCATCAGGCGCAATCTGCAGGCTTCTACAATATCAGGTATTCGGAGGGTAATCTAGATAGTGATTACATAGAGACAAGTTAACAACTACAAATCAAAACAAACTTTCAGTTTTTTAAAAAGGTGATTGTTAAAACTTTTGGATACCCCTCGTACTTATATACAGGCAGGTTGCACTTGCATGTACAAAAGCTATAAAGAGAATGTTGGCCTGTGTGTGTTAGGCTTCCTCCATACCTGTGATTTTAGAATGGCTAGTCATGACCATGTTTTGACATTGAGAGGCAGTTGACCAAATGTTTACTTGCCTTAGGCAAAGTAATTCCTTGCTAGACTTTATGGACCCTAAATGTAAAGATACAGTCTTGTGTGTTGTGTTGGTCTTGAAAGTCCTCCAGACTATTCAGTTTGTTGTGAAAGGCCTGTAGACAGGGGAGACCTGGCTGAGCAAAAGACAAAGTAGAGAAAATTCCTTACGTTGCACATCCTCTAGCTTTTATTCCAAGACTGAATATTGACATCTGTGTTCCATGAAATCCTCTTTTTCGAAGCACATTCACAAGGATGGCTTCGCTGGTGGTTGGGGTGTTGCAGAAATACTTTGATGTAGTTCAGCATATAGCATATTGATTTCCTCTGTAATTCTTTAGCTCTTGCTGTTCAGCAGCGAACAACCAATGCTACATCTCTTTGAAGCAGCATAGTGTCACTTTAGGTCCTTTGGTTGAATTTGTGAAAGTTCATATGCAGTTCAATTTTGTGATTCTTCACAAAATGAATGCTGCAGGCTCAGGGTCTTGGAGGCAATGTAACCAGTACCTCCTAAAAGCCAAAATTAATTTAAAAGATTGCCTTTGATTTTTGCATCCTTGCTTTACAGTGTGGAGCTCTGAATATTTCTCTCTTTCTTTTTCTTAACCCTGCTCGTTTTTGCAGTGCACGCTGTTGAGAGTAAGTGTTGCTGTCTTCTTTTCTTTAATAATTCTGTACCATCCATATTTAATCCAATTAATTTCTCCAGCTGATACGTAGCACTGCCTATGAATCTCAGTAGTTAGTAGACTTTGCATGTTTTCTGCAGATGGATTTTTGTGTAGCAATCAGGGTTTTTTTTAAAGATTTCAGGTCATTTTGACTATAGCCATATTCTCTTCTTCAAAACCATATTGATTGACCATATGGGCAAGAGTGTGAGATTAAGCCTTTTTTTTCTCCTCTGTCCTCATATTCCAGATAGAGAGGCTATGCACTTAAAGCAATGTACCTATAGAAGCTCCTTCATAATTTCTGCAGAACACGCAGATGTCAAGAATTAGAAGTATGGGTACAGTCCTGCTCTCCATTCACTGGCCATGGTTTGAAGGTGAAAATAAGACTTGTAGTAAAATAGTCATGAATATGTGGCTTTGTTTGAATTGCCAATTTCACTGGGCCAAATGCTATATATAAAGGTCACAAGCATTTGATTTTCAAACAAAGTGAGAAATAAAATGCAATACTGAATTTTAATGAACAGGATGAGCTAGAAACACTCCATCCAGCAGTTGATGACCAAGGTAGTTGATTATTATAGTTTGGACAGACAAGATGTGGAGATGTCTAGGTTAGTTTTAAGACCTTTAGAACAATTGTTCATCTGTACTATCGTTAGAAAAAACAGTTGTTCCCCTGAGATTTCCTGTGGTAAATTCATAATACTTCTACTCTGGCCCCAGATTAACATGAATGGCAAGTTCATGGTTTATTGCCCTGGAAAACTGTTTATGCATTACAATCATTTGAGAAAAAGACTGCCAGCGTACATTAAAAAACAGAAAAACATATGAACTGAATGTCTGCTTACTGAACCGTTTCAGCCAGTACTGGAGTCTAATATGTGAGGTCTTGGAATTTCACATGTTCAGGATGGAGAGTCAGTCAGAGGTTTTCTAAAGTGTAAAGTTGTATGCTTTTATACAATCTCCTGAACCCTGGTTATGTTTGCCAGTTGAAGGTTCCCTTGTAGACATCTCCATTTATGGCACACTAGTATACCTCCAGACAGGTGCACCTGTTTCTGACAGGAGAAATAAGAGAGAATCTAGAAGGTGTTAATTGAAGGCCAGGATTGTAGTCCGTAGCCTATGCAATTTTTTTTGGTAACAAAAATAAATTCCAGTAGATTACTTATTACATATCCTGTAGCACACATGCCTACTGTAGTCATTACTATGGACAACCAAAAATACAAATGTGCAAATTGCTGGAACCATAATCAGATTTTATTTAAGTGTTAAATTTTTTGAGAAGGCAGCAGAATTAGAAATGTCTTAGAAGCCTAATGTGCCAACTCTTACTAGTGCTGAACATTAGTAGGCAAAATTTCTCCTTAGCCATTCTTTTTTTAATCATCATTAATGATTAGTTCAAAAGAGAACATCTTCGAAATATCTTTTTGGAGTATGCTTTTTCCAACATTCTTTGTTTAACATTTCATTAATTCCAATAGTAATTGATTCTTGTTTATAAATGCAACCAGAACTTTAGAACATAAATTAAATTAAACAATAAACTTATAAACATTGAAAAACTTACATTAAACTAAACAAAGATGGAAGCCAAGGAAATAAATTCTTTTTGAAAAAAGAAAACCACTGATGTTTGCTGTAAAAATCCTGCACAATATTTAGATTGCTAGAAAGAGAGAGACTATTTGTCAATAGTAAAATGACAGCAAGGTATGATAATTCCATGTAAGGGTCTTCTAGATCTTCTGAAGATAATGTCATACTTTATTGTCTTTTTAATATTGTCAAATAGTCTAGAGACATGTAGGTTTTGCCTTAGTTTATGAACGATGATTATACTGTACATTTACTGGGAAGCTTTGTGGACTGTTGAATACAGCTTCATACATACTTTTAAAATATGTTCTTAAAATATCTTGCATGTTGTTTTTTTAAACTGGCAATGTGAAAAAAATGTATTTTTAAAGTGGGCACATGCTGAAGGCATATTATCCAGAAAGTAGAGATGTTCCACATAGACATAATACTTCACTACTGCATTTCATGTAAAGCAGATTTCAGTTGGTTCTGAGTCTGAGAGCAGAATGTCTGGTGTCGTTCTTCTATATTTTCAGTTAGGTCTGAAACATCCTCATGTTTTCCTTTGATGAAGTCCATGGCTGCTCAGACTTTTTGTCATTTTTCTCAGTTTCATTGATGTGGAATTTATAGAGAATAAATCTCAGTACTGTATAAGAATTTCAATATACTCTAAAGTCTGAAATTTTATGCCCAAAAATTCACCCCAAAATCCCAGATTGACTTATTTAGGAGTCAGTGTGGTAATGTGATGGCAGCTCCTTCAGATTTTCCCATTGTGTTTCTTTCTGTACTGAGCCAAGCAGATAGAGTCCTTGGTGACTGATTAAATGCTGTTTGCTTAACAATCCCTCCTCCACCCACTCGCTTAGGTGTCTTGGGAGTGAAGGCTGAAACACTTAAGCCTTTTATTGATTGTTGCTTCCCTCTTGCCCCTTGCATACACACACTGAAGGAGCCTCCAAGTTTTACATTTGACCTATCCATAGGTCATGCCAAAATCCATAATTTTGACCTCAAAACATGCCCTCAACTTATACATGAGGTCGACTTATAGTATATATGGTAAGGAAAAAAATTCTTGAACCAGGGCCGTTAAAGCAGTCTCAAACTGAATTATTTCTGCAATGTGTTTTGGACCGATATATTCAGTACATTCTCTTTGAATGGATCAAGATTTTGTTCTCCAAAACAATTGCAACTTTTAAAAGAGAATTGCAACCAGAGATATTCAGGGGAACTTTGTGTTAGTCCTATCCTGAGTGGATCCATTAATGGAAGTCCTATTTACAAACTGGGAAATAATACTGAGACTAGGAGAACATAGTTCAGTGGTCATAGTAGACATTGAATAGTGATAGAAAGGAATATTTCTTTCCTTGCATGCCTAATTGGTGTGGAATAAGAATTGAGAACATATTTTCATTTTATAGAAGGAATTGTGTGCCATGTCCTTTATTTAGAAATGCTGTGCTTGTGAGAAATACTAAGATTTTTTTTTTCTTTTTGAGTTTTTAAAAATAATTTTTCACATAAAAGAAAGTGCTGGCTAAAATCATTTAACATGCTGTTTCTCTCTTACAGTTCATGATCTGCAGAGCTTTGGACTTGATAATGTAAGTACCCTGGAAAAAACAGACTAGGGTATTAGTATGTAGAGAAATCTTGAAGTACCTTTCACACTAACTGAAAGAAAGAAGTTGGCAGCATGAGCTTTTGTAGACTTAAGTCTACTTCCTCAGATGCATTTAGGATATTAGTTAGTTTTATGCTACCTTTCTCTTGGATTGGGACCCAAGGCAGTTCACAAAAGAATCAGCTAAAATAATACAATTTTAAAGCTCTTCATTTTTATGTATGTCTTTTTAATTATTTCTGAAAGGGTAAAAACAACTGTCAGCGCAAATACAGTTAATTTGCATCTGAATCTGTAGAAATCAGAAGGCACTATTTGAAATAAAATGTACAGTGAGCCCTTGGGGTTTGGTTCTAGGACTCTCCGTGGATAGATAACAAAATCTGTGTATGCTGAAGTCCCATTGAATATAATGGCACAACAAAAACGGTGTCCCATATATAAAATGGAAAATCAAGGTTTGCTATTTAGAATTTATACTTTTTGGGAATATTTTCAAGCCGTGTATTCTCAAATCCATGTATTAAAAATCCGTGGATAATGAGGGCCAAGTGTAATTCATTTTGTGCCGATAAGTGTATAATTCAAAAGGTTGCTAAGCCTTAGATTCTTCTCTCTTCTTTTAAAGTATATTCCTTATGAATTCTTTTGCTCTTTGTAGTTGTGTGTATACCCCTGAAAACAAACAACATATCTGATTCCTGAGGCATTTGCTCCCAGAGGGAGAAGAGGTATATAATTGCAGGGAGATGAGTGTATTTTTGTCACAGCTTTTGCCCTTAAGGTAGTACATTCATGAAGTTGGATAAAAAGGGAAACATCATTACCATCACTCACATTGCATAAAGCAGGAACAGAAACTAAAATCCTGTTGCTCTGTTTGATATGAGCGAAGAGGAAAATCATTGATCTAATTCACACCCATTGAAGACATGATCCTTGCAACAAGAAAGAGTGTTAGTAAAAATTGCTCTTTGCTGGTTCTACAGCTGCTTGAAGATGTTGGACTTTTTCCCCTCAGATAAACATGACCCACATTATCAAGCACCTTTCATTTGGGAGGGATTATCCTGGCATTGTGAACCCGCTTGATGGAACAGTGGTCACAGCCCAGCAAGGTACTGGCTTCAAACTAAGTATACTTTTAATCTCATCAGTTAAATAAAGGTTACACATCACATTGAATGGGCTAACAATTCATTTTAGGTTGGTATAGTGAGCGGGTTGAGCAACAGGCTATCATCTAGTTCATTGGGGTTCTGAGGATGAAACACTGGACTTCTCAGTCACTCTTCTTCTTCAATAGTGAGATAAATAGTGATGTATATATTTCCCACCCTCCTTTCCTCTCCCCTCCCAACCTTCTATCTCAGAAACTAGATGGTGAAGGTGTCGCTCAGTATGGCTTGTACATTTTATTGCACACTGTTCTTCTCATCAACATCTCTTGCCCTTACCAGTCTTAAAACTAAAACAAAAGAATTAAATTAAGATGCAAGATCACAGGGCACAAAAAAGAAGGTTTTTAAAAAATTCTCTCCCACTTTTTTTTTGTGTGCTTTTTTTCTTTCTTTTTCTTTTTCATCCTCAAAACAGAAGCTGGGGAAGTTGAGAGGGAAAAACATGTAAGAAAGATCTCTTTTCTTGGGAAAAGCTAAATTGGGGTTGTAGTAATAGAAATACACTGTAACTAAATCTTTTTTTTTCCTGCATGCTTGTGCTTGCCTTTTGGATTTTGCTCCCCTTAGTCATTTCCAAGCTGGAAAAAGGCAAGAGCATGAGAGTTATTGCCCTTTCTTTCACCTGTCTCTCCACCCCCTATGGGTGGATTCAGACAGGAAAGTGATACACTTTTAGTAGCTTGTTGTGTATGATTTTTCCTGCTTTCTGGCATTCAATTTGAACAACACACACTCTCATCCAAATATACCAGGAACCCTTCTTGTATTACTTTTTGAAATAAAGCCAGAAACTTGAATTTGTCTCAACAGTAGTTGTTTTCTGGTTAATGTGTATTTTACCATACTACAAGCAAGTGCTTTATTTTTTCCATGTCAGCTGTAGTGTCATGGTGACTTGAGTAGCAACTTGTTTGCAAAAGTCCTCCATCTCTTACCCCACCCAACTTTTGGTATTACTTAGATGACTTCTGGTTGACTTGTGGAAAGAGACTGCAGCCATCACTGCATTGGATGCCCCTGTAGACCATGGAGATTCATAATACCAACCTCCTGGCAGAGCAGTGTGTGCAGCAAACTGCTGTATACAATAGATTGTTACTCAAAGCAAGTGTGCACACAGTTATTTGTTTTAGTATGAAAATAATGACAATCTTTGTTAATTCAGTTCTTGTTGTGTGCCTTTAAGTTGTTTCCTACATATGGTGACTCTAAGGCAATGCTATCACGGGGTTTTCTGGACCTGAGAGTGTGTAACATGCCCAAAGTCACACAGTGGGTTTCCATGGCCCAGCATGGAATCGAATCATGATCTCCAGAATCATAGTCCATTGCTCAAACCACGACACCATGCTGGCTGTTCTCACTATACAACTCTAAATAGAGGTCAGATCCTGTACAAAGGGTACAAATCTTAAAGAGAAGGGTACAAATCTTAAAAAGAAGATTTATGGGGTAAGAGAAGGTGGACTTTTGCAAACGTGTTGCTACTACTTTTCAGTCATGGTCGTCTATGGAATCCATTTTCCAGTATCTGGTCAGGAAAAATAACCAATATTCCACCTAATTCTGATGGAATACCCAAATAATGTGCCATCAATACATGTTTTAAAAATCCCCTGACATCATGAAAACAATGGGGAAGGATGTGACAAGATGGGACCACCCCAGCCATTTCTATACCTCTCTTAATTACTTATTCCCACTAAGAAAAGAATTGTACCAGTCAGAGGACATGAGAATAAGTAATAGTGATTTGTTGTCCAAAGGAAGGAAATTTCATAGAACACATAAAAATGTGAACAGAAAGGGTGCCTTAATATGAACTTACTACAGTATAGTACAAAGAAAAATTCTGTTAATGAGAACATTTGATGCATAACTGGTGGATGAATCCACCAACTGTTTCTTAATGTGAAAAGAAAAGAGTGGATAAGGTTAATTGCAGAGAGGAGTATGAAGAAGAGAAAATCTTTCCCCCTTTTTGGTCTCTTCTATCTCCCCCTGCAGAAAACTACATACCGTAGGGAGAGAGTACTAGTCCCACAAGCAAGTTGATCTAAGGTTTGGCCTCCTCCTTTCCACATCACAGTGGCCTTCTAATAAAATTAGTTACAGATTCAGATTATATGAATTGGATGAAATCGTGAACCTCACATGAACAGAGTTGACATTTAAAAGAATCTGTTTCACGTTCTTTCCTGCCTCATTGCAGTTAAAAAGTTTATATAGGTGAACATTTTAAGTCAACACTTATTGAATACTTAAACACTCAGTCTTCAGTTTAGGTATCTAAGATATTAACCTAAAATAAATATATAAAGTAAGCTACAAAGTGAAATATAGCGGGCCCTCCACATTTGCTGGGGTTAGAGGTGCAGGCAGGACTTCTTTAAAACCTAAGAGAACACGTCCCTAGGAATGTCTAGGTCCTCTAGGGCAATTCCATGGCCAACATCTAGGAGATGTTAATCAGAGAATTTCACTGGAGGACCTATAAATGTCTAGAGATTAACATAGTAATCAAGTCCACAAATCTAGAGAGTCAGCTGTATCTATTTTTTAGCTGCATCATAGATAACAGTACTTAAGATGTTAGCCAGATATATACACATAAACATGAATACACAGACATGTATACATAATCAATTTCTTTAGTGTTTTCTGGCATCCACTGAAAACCGGATAGTTTGCCTTGAATCCGAATGTTTGTGTGATTAGTTCTATGCAATAAAGGGAGCTTTGAATTTCTGTTTCCCAAATATTAATATTTGTGTAGAAAGCCAGTGTGATGTGGTGGTTTGAACATTGGACTACAACTGGAGACCAGGGTTTGAATCCCCAGTCAGCCATGGAGATCCACTGGGTGACCTTGGGCAAATTGCTCAGCTTGAGAAGAAGGCAAATGCAAATCCTTTCTGAACAAACCTTGCTAGGAAAACCACATGATGGGTCCTTCTTAGGGTCACAATAAGTTGGAAAATGACTTGAAAACACACAACAACAACAACAACAAATACCTATGTTCTATGATAATTTGCTTTTTATACTGAGAGGACTTTTAAAAGTAGTTCGCAATATGGCATGAGTGCCTGTCATTCAAAGGGAAAAGCCTTATCCACCCCAAATAGCTCTTTAAGTCCTTCCTTCTATTGTCTTTGCCTATTAACACTTTTGATTTGATTCTCAGCTTCCATGATGTTCCAATACTTTGTAAAAGTGGTCCCTACAGTATATATGAAGGTTGATGGTGAGGTAAGAGCTATATATTTTTATGGCAACTTTATTTTATTTTTTGAACATCAGACTTTTTATGTGCAGTCAGGGAAGTTGTTGTTGTTGTTATTATTATATCCCACCCCTTTGAGAACAATCGGGGCGGCTAACAATAATAAGAATACAATACATAATACATCAAAATTTACCTCTCTCACCCCCTTAAAAAAAACTATTAAATCAAAGTAGAAGACTTTGCTTATGGCAGATAAGGATGTATTTATTTATCTACATCCTTCATTTTTTTAAAAAAAATGTCCTCCATTTCTCTGTTTACTGTATTTGAGATCCAGGGCACCATAAAAACTGCTCCTCCTTCCCCTGCTGCAAAATGGCAGTAGACAATGCCATAATTCAGTTAGTGGTCAGGGAAGAATGGAACTGCTCCAGGGAGCTCCCTGGCTGCTCTTGCACAATCAGGAGTGAGATCTGGTGCAAGGAGGATAATTCCTTGTGCAATGCTTGAAAATTATATAATTTTGGCAGAACTGAGAGTTAAACAAATCCAGGTCACCAGCAGAATTTTGGCCAGTGTCCCTTCAAACTATATTGTGTGATTTGGAGATGAAATATAGAGAAGTTGTGTAGTGGTGTAAAGATAAGTGATATGACACATTTTGTATTATGTATGATTTGGTTATGCACATATGTAAGTGAGAGCAAGAGAAAAAGAGAGAATTATGCAGGGTGTACCTAACATTGTTTCTAACCGACTTCTTTGAATTCTAACTGAGAGTTGAGAGAAGCTTAACTTAATAGAATTATTCCAAAGGCCATAAACACAACACTTCTGATTAAAACTATTTCCCATGCTCATGTTTTGTAGGTGGTCAGGACAAATCAGTTTTCTGTAACCAGACATGAAAAAATAGCTAATGGGCTAATTGGAGACCAAGGTCTACCTGGTGTATTTGTGCTCTATGAGCTTTCTCCAATGATGGTAAAACTAACAGAAAAACACCGGTAAGTGGTTTTCACATGAAGCTGAGGACTCATTTTACTTCATTTTACTCCCAGTAGATAAGAGCCCCACATCCTGTAATTTGGGTTATGCTCCTTCCACTCACTCCAATAGGCAGGGCTGAAACTTGAGACCTTCTGGTGACTCCCACGTGGGTGGAGCTAACCCTGGAAGGCCAGTCTTGTCCTGCCTATCACTCCAGTAGGATGTGTTTGCTGTTGCTCTGCAACTTCTTCACTACAGCTGCTTTAATCCTTTTTCTTGGTGCCTTGGAAGCATGGAGGAAGATTTAATATGGCAAGAGCTCCCAGGATTGGAGAAATGTCTTGGCTTTGCCAATGACTCTCCCTCTCCAAAGCTGCCCCCTTTCATGGGGGAGCACAGGAGATTTCAGCAGACAGCCTTGCTGCACATGGGAGCCATGGGAACAGATGGTGAGGGTTTTCCCCTCCATGTCTCTGTTTCTCCCCATCTCCTCTGCCCAGCCCTTTTAGGGCCACGGATCAGAGAGGCATCTGGCCAGAAGTTATGGAAACTTCCCTCCTCAGTGTCTCTGCCCAACCCGTTGAGGGTCTGGGTTCAGAGGAGTGGCTGGCCAGTGCTATGGGAGTTTCTCCCCATCTCCTCTGCCCAGCCCTTTCAGGGCCACGGATCAGAGAGGCATCTGGCTAGAAGTTATGGAAACTTCCCCTCTCAGCATCTCTGCCCAACCTGTTGAGGGTCTGGGTTCAGAGGAGAGGCCAGCCAATGCTATGGGAAAGAGCTTCTCCCCATCTCCTCTGCCCAGCCCTTTTAGGGCCACGGATCAGAGAGGCATCTGGCTAGAAGTTATGGATACTTCCCCTCTCAGCATCTCTGCCCAACCCGTTAAGGGTCTGGGTTCAGAGGAGAGGCTAGCCAATGCTATGGGAAAGAGTTTCTCTGCATCACCTCTGTCCAGCCTGAAGCAGTGCCAAGGTCAGAGAGGCAAGCCAGCCAGAAGACACAGGATAAGGGGTGAGTACCAGGGGCCCTCTCTGCAGCCAGCAAGGAACCTTTCCCAGATCTAATGCCATTGGCCACTGCAGGCACTATGCCTAGCATAAGGCTTGGGACTCTGCCAGGAGGGCAGATGAGGGGTCTCCCCTTCCTTCCCTTCCTTCCCATTCCTGGTCCCAGTGGCACCCAGGATCCCAACACATGTGGGAGATCCTGTTGCAGCCTGGGAATCACATGGTGATGTTGCCAGGGCTCTTGCACATTGAATTCTTATAATGAAATGTGTGGAAAGAGGCAGAGGACTCCTCCTCGGGCACATAATAATAATATATTTATTTGTATCCCGTCTCTCCCTGAGTTGGATATACAACCGCCATCTTGGCCGCATGGCTTTAAGGTAAGCCAGATGGGGCCCAGCAGGGGCTGATGCTTGAGACTCTAAAATGGGCTTTTTTGGCTGCCATAGAGCATCCCACAATGAAAGTAGAAATGGCCTCTTGCCCTCACCAGAGGGAACATGGCCTCTGCCAACCATCTCTAAACAGAGGTTGAATGGCCGTATGTTGGCTTTGATTGAATGTTCCTGCATGGCAGGGGGTTGGACTAGATGCCCCTTGGGGTCCCTTCCAACTGTAGGATTCTGTGATTCAAGGTTTTGCTGAGAGAATACATGGATACAAATCCTCATGCATTCCCTCCTTTAAAAAAAGGGGGAGGGGGAAAATTTGTCGGGAGAGGATGGGGAGAGACCCTATGGTGTTAGGCTGCCCCAAACTGTGGCACTCTTGAGGCCCTTTCTATCAGAGATGGCCCTTTCTCAGGATCCAGGCATATCTCAAGGAAATGGGGTGCCATGTCCCACAGCAGCCCTATGTGCTCCTCCCAGTTCACCTATGCAAAGGGAAAGGGAGTTGAGGAACAAGCCAGCCTCTATAATGGAGCCTGAGACTGAAAGGGCTAAGCTTCTAAACCCCATCTTGGAGTTTTGTCTGTTTTCAAAAATAAGACTACAGGCCATATGCAACTATATTTCTTCCTTCTCAGAGTTGTTCTGTTTCTGGTCATCCCCCCTTCCCTTTTTGCCTGTTTTACCAGAGCAGAAAAGGTGCCTGGAAACTAATTCTGCAGGGAGGGGGTAGCCATAAAAGCCACATGATGAATTTTCTTCCCTCCTCAGAGGCCTCCATCCCTGTCTCCATTAAGGCCAGAGTTCACTTTGCCTTAGCTGGGGCAGCCTAAAGCACAGGAGGAGCACATGGTTCTATTCTGAGGACAGGTGGGGATGTTGAATAATTTGTTAATGTTTTTAATTGTACTGTTTTTAAGGTTGTGAAGCCGCTCTGAGTTCCATTGCTGGGAAAAGAGCAGAACACATACATCATCATCATTATCATCATCATCTCCCTTGTGCAAACTGGTATCAGCCTTAGCTTTTCTCAATGAGAGCATAGGCTTTATCTATACAGATTTGTTTAGAGTTTAATAAGCAGGGGGACTCAAGCAAGAGAGAAAGATACTTCCCTCCTCTGGTCATTGAGTGGACCTCTAAAGCTTACACACATTTGAGGATCTTTGAGAAGATCATCTCAGATGAGGTGATAGATATATATTGGATTAAGGTGACCAGCCAAGCCCTTCCCCCTTTAGGGGCGAAAGAGCTGCGATAAACACAGGGACCATTAGCTATCCTCAGGAGACACCTGGCTCCCCTCTCCATCCCTTCTTTCAGAGGAGAGATGTCTGTTAAAGGAAATTTAAAAATAAAAATACAGCTCCTTGAAAATGTTGGCTGCAATTCAAGGGGTTAAGGAAAGATTTTAATTGGAGACAAACAACTTCCTCTCCATCCCCCCCCTCTTTCCCCCCATGAGTATTTGAAACAATAAAACAGGTTTTTCTACTAAGGGGTTGCTTCAAATGCCATTCAAACAATCCTATGGAGCCCTGAGGGGTCTGCCAGAAAGAAGAATACCACTATTACCTGTTAACTAGTCTAAAGAGTTACATTTTAATTAAGAATGTCTGCTGATGGACTTGCCATTCAGCTGGTTCCTTTTGGTACATGGTTTACCAATCTCTTCTTTCAGTTAGTCTCAGGGTGCTACAAGATCCCTTTGCATACTATTGTTACAAGGATAGCCACTGTGTGGGTGGGCAGCCCTCTGTATACCCACAGCTTGTAGGGGTGTGTGTTTTTTTTTGTGTGTGTATATATATATATATATATATATATATATAAAACAACAACAAAACCCTAAGAACAAGAACCATGATTTTACTGTTTTTATATAATGGACTCCTTTTTACTGTGACATTATATTTTATGAGACATGAGCTTCCATGGATTTGGTGTCCATGCAAGGGCTTATGACCAATCTCCAGTGGATACCAAGGGCCCACACTACTCTTTAAAACTGAAGTTTGTTTTTCTTTGACAGATCTTTTGTGGAGAAATTCCTCTCCTCGAAATTGGATAGCAGATAGCAGAGACCTTGCCAATGTTCTGTTATCGTCCATGACTCCTTAATCAGCGGTTCATTCAGTGGAGAGAGCCCTCAGCCTTCCTATAGGTTGATGATAGTCTGCTGCATGAATTTGGAAGGTTTTTTAATCCTCCAGACAATATCTTTCGTGGATGAAATCAGACTTAATCCTGACAGCAGTCCTCGCTAACTGAGTGCATCCATGCATCTGCATGGACTCACCAGTGTCTTCAACATAAAGGTTAACCCCCTTGCCTAACCATGGAAATAGTCTTATTTTACACAGGTGCACAGATGTTCCAGTGAAAAACTGCACACTGTTCTGAAATATAAGTTGGTGGTCAGACATGAACACTCTTCTTTCAGAGTGGTAAGTCTTCATTGTGTCAAGCTAAATCACCTTAACATCACCTTAATGGCTATAACCAATTGACCTGGTGATCAGGGATAGAGTGGAAGCTGACATAGGCCCATATCGGATCAGGTTCCATGCTGATTGATCATGAAATCCACCATGATTACTCCTGGGGGCTTAACTGGAGATCCTTCTCCCTGATGGGATCACTAGCTTCTATTTTTTCCCTAGACTGCCCAGTAACGGGAAATGGGTTTTGGCTATGGAAGAAAGGGCTTCCATGCCTGACATTCTTCCCAATCTCAAGGTGAGCCTGATCCCTCTCCATCTCTCTACACCAATACTGGTTGGTATTGGTATATAGTGCCATACAGTGGCAGCCCCTTGACCAGACCTGCTGCTGTTAATTCTGAGAATATAATGGAAACAGTTGCTATTTCCTCAGAACAGATATTCTGTTCTATAACACATAAATTGGCATTGATGTCCTTCAGGACTCCATGAAAACCTCGGTCTTCTCCTTTTGTAATTCACCACAGCCATGTTCAGACTTCACTTATAACTTCACTGTTGTGACACACACAAGGGGCCAAGGTGGGATAGCATCCCATCTCCATCCCAAGTCCCTCTGATGACTTGTTTGCCTTGCTACACAACACCATTTCTCTTCTATGATTTATACATGGTCGAGAGGGTGCTAACAGTCATAGTTCCTAAAGGTGATCTCTCTAAACCAGTTACCTGGTTGGGGCCGCTCCTGATTGTTCCCCCCTTGGCACAGAGGGGATCAGAGCCTGGGGTCCTGCAATCACACTAGCAGCTAAATATTATTAGAACTGCCCCAATGGCGATTCAGACAGAATCAGACCCAGACCCCATCCTTAGGGTGAGCTTTAATTAACAAGATTTTACGTACAGTGCTATGTAAATTTTCAGCACTGCATAAACTAAGGTTAATAACATAATAGCTGTAACCTCAGGGTTCAGAATCATATTTCGTCACCTTCTCCTTCATTCTCCCAGTCACTGGAAAGAATGGAAAATATACACCATGCTGGGGAGCCAGCCACCCATAGAGGAGAAACAGCTGTGTACCTCTGACACTCCACTTTGTTTTCCTTTAGCCCTGTGCTTTGGGCAAGAAGGCATCAGCCTCCATGCCTAGCAAGTGGATCATGCCCTGCATTACTCCTGGCCATGGATCCTTGGGAGGTTACCACCAGAAACCAAATCACTCATACCAAGGAGTGGAGGTGCATTGCACCTCTAGCTATCATAGGTCCTATAGCCAAGACCATCAGGGTGGCCACATTGAAGCCATCATACACTCTTATTAGGGTTCACTGGTTTGACAGCTTGGCTTGGCTGAGACTGCTGTTTTTCAGCAGGGTCTTGCAGCAGGTGCTTAAACCTATGTAACTGAAGGGCCAGCACCACCCACCCTGGTTAGATCGGCTTTGGTAAATCCCAAATTACAGGATGTGGGGGTCTTATCTACTGGGAAAACGGACATTGGTACTTACCCGTGATATGTCCATTTCCAGTAGATAAGAGCCCCACATCCTGGCCCACCCTTAGGGGTGCTGGCATTGGGATGTCTCATAATCCACATAGTTCTTTCCTATGGGGAGCAAGTGAGTTTGCTCATGGGCTGTCTCAGTCACTGTCCAATCCTGTATAGTTTGATATGCAGCTAAATTGTTATGTTTTTCTGGAGCATTCGGCTTTTGTACGACTGGCCTTCCAGGGTTAGCTCCACCCACGTGGGAGTCACCAGAAGGTTTCAGCCCTGCCTATTGGAGTGAGTGGAAGGAGCATAACCCAAATTACAGGATGTGGGGCTCTTATCTACTGGAAATGGACATATCACGGGTAAGTACCAATGTCCGTTTTTCCCCATCCCTAAGGAATTGGATTTATTTTATAAGTTGTCAATAAAATGTCTGTTTATTTGTTTGTATGATGTATATATACAAATACATTGTAGAAGTGGTTGCTGAAGTTTTCTGTTCTGTTGGAAAATACTTGTTAAGCCAGCCGCAAAAGTATTCTTTAGACCACAGGTGGGAATTTTATCAGCTGTAATGCTTGCAAGCCCACAGCACCTTCCTGCACTGTTTTTGGCCCACATTCTTCCATTTTTGGTTAAGCACCCCTCAAACTACTTCAGAATGGTATTTTGGGGGTCCCTTGCCCAGAAAGGGCAGAGCAGCCCCCCAAAAGCTACCAGGAGTGATGGAATGTCACTCTCAGTTACTGTCACTACACATCCTCTGTTCTTGGTCATGTTATCTTCAGTGTAGAAATGTTTCATTTAAGATATAAATACTTGCTAATTCAAACTCTTTTTTTTCCTGTCTAGGTCCTTTACACATTTTCTCACAGGAGTCTGTGCCATTATTGGAGGTGTATTTACAGGTATTGAACTGAGCCAGTTTTACCATCTCTGATCTAAAATTTATTTTGTAAATGTTTTCAACAATACACGATACTCTCTAAAAGCATTTTCAGTAATGAAAACTAAGATGAGAGAATAAGCCTCTGCGTCCTGGCCAAAAAGGGATTTATGTGCTCAAAAGTCAATAACAGGATTCCGGCCTGTAACTGTTATTCTTCATATATCCTTTATATGAAGATTGCTATTCCCTTCCTCCTACTGCAGCACCCAAAATATCCCCACCAATTTGCCAAACAGCCTCTGAATCCCTCCCACATGGGCATCCTGTGCCTTGTAGGGAGAGGACAGTATCAGAGAAGTATTTGGCTATGTTTCTGTAGCCAAATGCAAAATGACTGCAGCTGTGTTGAAACTTCCAGAGAAACCTTGATTCTCCTCACTTCCCACGAGGAACAGAATGGCAAGGCAGGAGTGGGGGGGGGGGGGCATTCAGGGGCTGTATAGTAAGTCAGTGGTGGTAGTGGTATATGGCTCAGCTTAGCATATACCTTCATGTGAAATTAGTACACCATGCATTGTGCATATGTGTAAAAAAATAAATAGACATACTGTTATATAATTGTTGTTCGGCTGTTATAGTGCTTTTTAAAAAGCAATTCCTGCGAATATTAGTGAGTAGCATTTCTCATGTATGGAACATTTAGACTGACACTTCTTTTTCTCTTCACAGTGGCAGGACTCATTGACTCTTTGATCTATCATTCTGCACGGGCCATTCAGAAGAAAATAGAACTTGGGAAAACAACATAAATTAGTAGCTGCACACCCTCTAAAGTACTTGAAGGAAATAAAAACAACCATTCTAAGGTCAATGTCTGATAGTGTGCCAAGAAAAGAATTCTGGAATTTGAAGAAGCACTGAAAATAGTTCCAAGTTGGAACAAATGAAAAAGGGCATTAATTTAAACATCCATCTTTTGTGGCAGTTATTCAGACTGTAGATTTCAGTACTTGTCTTATATGTTGGCATATCTCTCAATTTCTAGATTCTGAGTCAAAGAGCAGTGACCTCCAGAATATGGAACACAAGACCTTTTACATGTGGTAAAACCTGTTTTGTATTTAATTTGTATCCAGTGATACCTTGTTTGGAAGACATTCTCAGGAAAAAGTTTTAATAAAGTCCCCTAATATTTGTTTTCTTTTTATGCTATGTTGTTACTTCTAAAAATGTTGCTCCACATCAAATTTTCACTTCCCAGATCTCTTGCTGTCCCTTGTTACATTTTTCTGCACTGAGTAAAACCCAGATCTTTATGTATGCCTTAGAAAAAATAAGAAACTACTTTAGTTGGCCCTCCACATTTGTAGCTTTGACTTTTGAGGATTTGATTATTCAAGTATTTGGTTAATATTTTCTCTATAGCAATCCCTAGGTCCTCCAGCGTGGTCAGTGCTCTCCAGAGGTTGCGCTGGAGGACCTAGAAATTCCTAGAGAGGTGTTCCTTCAGATTAAAAAAAAAAAGTGTTGAGGTTTTTGTGTGTGTGTGTGTGTGTGTCTGTTTCCCACTTTCATGGGGGTCCAGTGCCCCAAACCCCAGCTTTTGTGAGCACGGTTTGGTGAAGTTCAAAATCTTTGCCATAGATTTGGTCTGATATTTTTTCCATGTCTGTATTTGGACTTGAGGACAATCTGTGATGAAAATCCAGTCTTGCACAAGTACATGCACTGGTCTAAACAGCCTTGCTCTTCATCATCAGAAAAAAGTAAATCAAACGTAAGGCCAAATACAGATATTCTAAACTGTACATTTGATCACCTAACTAGAACTTGGAGACCACCAGTGCTCTGAAGATCACAGAATATCAAACTTAGAGCAAACAGAAATACCTAAGATGCTGGTTGTACAAGAACCCCCACCAGTTTTTCTCTTTTCTCTGAAGCCAGTAAATAAGTCATCCCATGGAACATCCATAGTACAATATATGTGTCTCTGTGTGTTAGGTTTACATATGTTCCTAGTTAACATATTTATTGGATACAATAAGATTCACCCTCTGTTGCAATTTAATCCAATGTAGTGTGTACAATTCACCCCTTCTACCAAAAAAAAAAGCCCCTGCATGCAACACAGAGACTGCAAGGCACTGAAGCAAGCTATTTGTAAAATAATATTTTGCCCTCAGTTGCAAGTCTTTCAATGAGTCCAAGTTCAAAATTAGCATCATGCACTCCAGTCTTACGGAATGCTCCAGCATAATGGTTCTTTTCCCAGTAGTGGTGCCAATTCCCATCACTGTCTGCACCAAAACCAAACACAGAGACCTGTCAAACAAAGCATGAGAGAAAGATGAACAGATGGAAGATGGAGTTCTGCAATCTTAAACACTAAGCATCTGCTTGCATTATATACAAACTGGAGAATAATGCAAGCTTTTTGGTATGTAGCTTTCCTACGGGGACTGATCAAATAGTAGCTGTGTGGTACCTACAGCAAACCTGTTTTTCTTTCATCCAAAAGGGTGATGCCAATCTGCCTCACACCAAATGGAGTGTCATGCAGCCCCTGATTATTTGCTGAATATACCACATCCTGACAACTTGTTTTTTGTCTAGTGAAGTTGAGAAAAGTGTGGATTGCACTGTTGATACTGTGTATTTTGGTGGTCAGAACACAAGGGCTGCAATCTTACCTGACAATTATAGAGCAGGGCTTTTGTTCTGCCTCTTCCCTAGAAATCAGTTTCTAGAATATGCTGGAGATTTGAAAGGACAACAGCTGCTGTTTTCTCCCAGTTGCAGAAACTGCCCAGGTGTTGGGACACACATTGACACAACTAAGCAGCCTTGGCTGCACGTGGAGGTGCTGACTGAATGCCTCCTTCCAAAACAAACATAAAAATCTATGAATTTGTATAACCTCAGATTATAGGAGTCTCCAGCAAGATTCTGGCCATTATGGCCAATGCTGTTTTCATTCTATTTCAAAGGTGGATATTATGTTTTTGCGGGACTCTCCCATGTATGCTTTCTGAGTTATCTCTTGTCAATCAATTGTTGTAAGAGCTACTTTTGCAACATGGCCTAAGGGAGGAACCCAAGAAGTAGTTTGCAACAACCTCCAGCTTACGTAAGTGGTACATACCTGTGTACAAGTATGGATGGCAAAAATGAGGGCAGTGAATCCAGTGGATGGATATCTTCCATGATGCTTAGTCCACTTATCCTGGATATATTTCAGGAAGGCAGGGTTTATTATTAGTACCTGGGAAATAGGGAGAAATTTAAATCAGAAATTATCTCATATTGTAATAGATTCACATCCTCTCTTTCATTAGCTATACTAATGGGACAGTTTTGGGGATGGGACACAGGTGCCTTTAGGCCAGAAGCTGAAAACATTTTAAACTTGTGGGAATGGAGGTCCAAAACATGTTGGGCCAAAATTTTCCCAGTTCTGCTTTAGGAAGACCAGATGTTGGTTGGACTCCACCATGTAACAGTTCAGATCCAGTCTTGCTCTTGATTAGGAAGGAAGACTCCCAAATTCTGACTGCCACCACCCACTAATTCATCTGATGTGACTCAATAACTTAGTGCAAAGTTACTGAGGGATTTAACTTGCTCTGTTCCCACCTCTAACGCTGCATTTTCCCCCCTCTTCTGAGAGATGAGAATCCTATACATACACACGTGGAGGAAAGGCACATGAAGAGAAAGTGGAAAAGGAAAGATCTTTTCAGGAAAGCTTTTATTCTAAGCAAGCCATCTTACATTAGCAAAAGGGTATCTTATACATGATCCTGAGTTTACAAGACCTAAGCACGGATATGGATAACGGTTGAAGTTCTCTTATTCAGGGGGTTGAGGTCACCCTGATGGCAGTTAACAACAACCATCTAGTACATGAAGGCATCTTCCTTCACATATTTCTTAGATGTTATGAAGTTACAAAAACAGTCGAAGTCATATCAGCCAGAGTTGGGGGAAAAATAAGCCCTAATGCTACTAGCTAAACATTCCTACTCTACTCGGGATACAGATGGTGTTCTGCATCTTTGGATGTGAGTCTAAGCCTCTTTGTCCAGCCTACAAGAGCCAGTGTGGTGTAGTGGTTTGAATGTTGGGTTAGGACTCTAGAGACCAGGGTTCAGATCCCTGATCAGCTTTGGAAATTCACTGGGTGGCCTTGGGCAAAGTCATACTCTTGTCAGCCTCAGAAGGAAGGTCTCCATAAGGTAAAAACAACTGAAGGCACACAAAAAGGATGCATTACAAGGGACTTTTTGAATATATTGCTGCCTTTATTCACTCCTTACCTTGCTTTTATCTGCTTGAATGAACTGTTTGACTCTTCTGTATGTGCTGTAAAAAGGAAAGGGAGCATGTGAGCACTACCATTTTATGATTCTACCCTCTTCCTTCAGTAAAAAGCCATTTCTCAGCTTTTTGCTTTTCCTCCCATGGCACATGAAGGCTGCCAGAGATGAAGCAGTCAACCTGTCATTTAATAGTGACTGATTTGATGACCTCCTGCTACTATGACCGTATTTCTAAATATCTTGCTAAAATTCAAAGTTATGTCATTGAGGGAAAGTATGTCAGCACTACCTGAACCCCACAGTAAACATCAAGTTATTTAGATGAGGGTTCCCAGGATCAATTCAAGATTTTTCCTACTGAAATTTACCATAAACCTCCTTTCATAGGAAATGTGCTCTTCATCACTCTTAAAGGGGAAAAAAAATCCATAGAATGAAATCAACATTCAGTCATTAGTACTTTAAACAAGAAAATAAGACTAAAGTTAAATAAATTGAAACCTATTGTCTTGCTGCCATTTTGTTACTGTCTAGCTTTTTATGCTGTAGTCTAGTAGGCAAGATACTCACTGTTGTATTTCTCCTGAGGAAAAGGCACTGGCTAGCCATTTGAGATCCAAAGGTTTGAAGGGGACTAGCACAAGATGGACACCAGAATGAAGGTTCATAGCACTCTCTGGGTACATGAAATGATGGGTGGTTCTTGTACCAACATCCTCCTCAAAGCCAGCAGTTGGTGCTGTGTTGATCCTTGGAGAACATAAGTAAGTCAATCAGATGCATATGGACAAAATATCAGGATAGACATGCAGACAGTTGGAGCCTGATCTAAAATTTGTTCAGAGACTTACTTCAGACACTTGTTCAGGTACCTCCTACCTTTCAACATAATGATACATAATGATATTGAATTTTGCAAAGGTTATTCTTTATGTAGCCATATTTGTTCAACTAGAAAAAGTAGTTGGAACGGCAATCAGAATACAGGCAGGCCAACATATTTTACAAGTCGTCTCCAGGAACATTTCTATGAGTAGAGGCCACGATGATAACTGGCCACACTAACCTCCATCCATCACTCATCATCCCTCCTGACCATTAAGCCTGTATATCCCCTCCATAATTAGAAGGCTCATTTCCAATCTGTTATGCATGTTTTGCTCAACTAAACCATAACTCTATCATTATTTTTATCTTCATATTTGCATCTGTTGAACCAATGCAGGTACCAAGACTTAAATCAACGGTGGATAGGGCAGTCTGTTAGAAGTCACATTCTGGATGTGGCCCAAGTGGAAGGTAAGTGGGGTCTCCTTTTTTCTCTTTCTATTTCATCCACCCCTTTTAATCTGGCACCATTCCTCTCTCTTCCTGCTGACTACTGAAAATAATAATAATAAATAATAATAATAAAATTTATTTCTATCCTGCCTCTCCCTGTTATGGATCGAGGCGGGTAACAACAGAACCAATATACAAAGTAAAAATACAGATAATAATAACAATAGTAAATATAAACATAACAAAAACATCCCATTCCCCCCTCAGGTAGGTCACTCTTGTCAGAGTTCTGAACCAATTAGGCTAAGGGCCATGAGTCAGCAATGCTGGGATATGCCCTGTTCCACTTACCTCAGCACAAAATGATGAGAGTCAATCTTTTCCCCGTATTTAGAACCTCTCAGCCTCCCAGAATTCCCCACCACAGCACATGTTCCACACTGGGCAATGTCCTGGATTTTGGCATTGGAAGATGGACAGATCTCAAACAGGTGTTTTATTATCTTCTGTACTTGGTTCCCGTCCTGTGATCTTTGCAGCTTCTAATGGAGCAAAAAAGAAAGAGTTATGGGGGGCAATGGATCCTGCTTTCTAATAGTACCTTCCCTAGTCAGTACTTCGGCTAGATTGATCTGCAGTAGAATTGCTTAGTTAAGCAGAATTTCATAAACAGGTATCTTTGATAGCACAGCTGACTGTTTGCAAAACCATTCTGAAACAAAACTAGAGATTGTATTGTAACAAAAATTGCTATTTTTTGGCCAGAATGGTCAATGCCTTGTGCGAGAATGACTCTTCCTCTGTCAGTAAGATACTAAACATGACAGCATTGTTCAGGCAGGGTTAATGCTGTTGATTCCAAATAGAAGAAGTTGTTTTTGATTATTTTTGTTACCCATTTATAAAAGTGCAGGAGCTTTCAATGGATAATGCAGGCAGTAATTGTGGACAAAATCGTGTACAGACATATAGTTTTCAATGTGAAATCGAAGGCATTTATGGCTGGCATCTATAGTTTTTGGTGAGTTTTTTGGGCTATGAGGCTGTGTTCTAGGAGGTTTATTCCTGATCCTTTGTCAGCAGCTGTGGCTGGCATCTTCAAAGAATGCTGGCATGGAAGAGCTGCTGGAGGAACATCAGGAATAAATTCTTCTAGAACACAGCCTCATAGCATGAAAAACCCACAAAAAACTATATAGTTTTCATTTTAGCTACCATGCTTTCTTTTTTAAAAAAAAATTATACCAAACTCCTTTGTTTTAAACCATTGTAGCAAATCACATCAATTATTGTAAGTGCTCTCTTTTCTCCCACAATGTATCACTTCTAGAACTATATATGTTAACTCACTTGTTTCATTTCTAGTGTGATAACTCTGTGGATATGCCACTATCTCATGCTGCCCACCTCTGCCTCCACCAATCATCATGATGTCCAAGCTGTACAATGCCTTATAAACCTAATATAATCCTTATTTTAATCATTATAATATTACTGGACATAAGGGGAAAAACTGAGATGTGTCCTGTGTGTGTTGTTGTGTGCCTTCAGGTTCTTTCCAGTTTATGGCTACCCTAAGATTAATCTGTTGCAGGCTTTTATTGGCAAGGTTTGTTCAGTAGAGGTTGCATTTGCCTTCTTCTGAGGCTTAGAAAGTGTGAGTTGCCCAGGGCCACCCAGTGGGTTTCCACAGTTGAGTAAGGATTCGAAACCTTGTCTCCCAAGTCGTAGTCCAATGCTCAAACTACTACACCATGCTGGCTCTCATTTTTACATGACACTCAAAATAAATGTAAATACCTCTTAGAACAGAAGATGATATTAGTTTAAAGCAGCAATATTTTTTTGGCTTTCTATTTAGGCCGTAACCTTTTTGGACTCTTGTGCTTGTGTGTGTGTGTGTGTGTGTGTGTGCGTGCACACACACACATACACAGAGTTATCATTAACTGAAGAGAAGCCTAACTACAACAGCTGTTCACCTTCCAGAGAAACAAACAAACAAACAAAACCATACAAAAAGTGAAATAGGAAGCAAAGGAGTCATGGTAGGAAGAATCAGGAGGTACTTCTGCTTCTGCATGACATCTCCTGTGATGTGGAAAACTGCATGTGTAGACCAGAACATGTGGCCAACTGATAATGTGAGTGAGAGGAAATTTCTCTATCTCTTCTTGTTGGTGTATTGATAGGCCACGTGCAGGCCAGAATATGTGGCTGACAACGTGACCGGGGGGGAGGGGGAGGAAGGGAGGCAAGACTTTGCTAATGAGGCAGAATGTCACCAACATGGGGGGGGGGAACAAATGGAGGGAGGAACAGTTAAAAAAACATGCCCCAAAGAAGCCACTGCCATAGACACAAATGTAATTTGTCACTTTTATCTCAAAAAAGGAAGCACTGATGGTGAAGGTACAAGACCATGGGTAATAATAGATGACACTGAATGTGTGCATGCATCATGTGAACGGAAAATTTAAGCCCAGAGAAACCAATACAATATCAGGCACAGAGAGCATCACAGTCATCTCATGTGAATTTGATAGCATAGCTGATGGTTTGCAAACCATTCTGAAACAAATATCATAGCAAAAGTAATTATCTCCTAGAGATGAAAGCCTTGTCCAAGAATGGCTTTTCTGTGCAAATAAGGTATTGCACATGAAAAGATGCTGGAATCCTGCATGGAGAGATGCATGCATGGCACATAGCTACATCTCCATAGCTGTGTTACCACTCCCAAACCCATCTTTTGAGTGGTATAGCCCCTGCAACACTGCCATTTCCATGTCATTGGAAGCAGTGGAGGGGGGCAGGAAATCAGCAGAGACTTGTCCAGCTATTTTCCTCTAGCTGGATTAGCTACAACAGGTAGCTGCAGGAATCTCTGGGAGTCCCTGAGAAGTCCCTGCAAATGTTTTTGCATCATGTCCTGCTACAGGAAAACAACTAGATGCATCTCCATTGATCTCCTGCTCTCCATATTGTAAGGTCTGCTTTGCTTGGAAGGGATGTTGGCTATAGTATAGTCAATAAAAACAGTCTCCACCAAGAACAAAACAGCAAGTTGCAAATTACAAGTCCAACTTATGCCATCATAATTTACCAACAGGATTCCAGTCATAGTTCTGTAATGTTAATGCTGTTGCTTCCTAATAGAAGCTGCTGTTTTTAAGTGGCTTCTCTTCACCACAAAGTCATAAAAATGTATGCCAAGAATGTAAGGTCCAACAAATTCCCCACTTGGTTTGCAGGCAATTTCATTATCCAGAATGTGGAAGAGGCAACAAGGAGATCAGCTATTTTAGATCTGATGTTCTCCTGGAATTTGTTATACAGTAGGAAGGGAAAGCCAAGTGTAGTCAAACATACATTCTAGACTTTATGAAAGCTGGTTTCAGTAAACCTAGGAAATATTGAGCATGATCCCATGGTCTGTAATACTAGAAAAAGAAAGGTGTTCATGATGGATGGGGGTTTCCTAAAAGTTTTGCTCTATTTCCTACTGAAGGCACAATTTCAGGCAGTTCCAATGAGAAGGAAAAATGAGAGGTGTCTCCAGAAAGTTTTCAGAACAGATTATTAAACAGACAGTTTATAAACTTTTAGAAAGGAATGCTGTGATCACTAAAAGTCAACACGGGCTTCTTAAAAACAAACATAAAAGAAATACTGTACTGGAGTATTGCAAAAAGAAAACTGTATCTAACAAACACAGGGAAATCATATAAGGTACCAAATGCAATATTCTAAAAATGAACAAAAAAGTACCTAAAGACCATACAAAGAGTAACTACTATTAATATAATGAACTAAAATTACACACACACACACACACAAAACAACAACAAAAAAACAAACAAGAAAGTAACTAACAATTATATATTCATATACAGAAAGTAACAAACACTCCTGGTTGTGCAAAACTACCTATCATTGGGCTACACAGGACTACAAATTTAAGAGATGCTTTAGCACACACAGTTTCAACCCAAGCAGATAGATCCAACCACATTAGGACATTTTAAATGTGAACATTGTGCCTGCTGCCAAAAATGTTTAGAAATCAAGTTGTTTACATATCCTATATCTAAAAAATGATATCAGTTAAACAATTTCACTAATTACAATTCTAGGTAAGTGATATACATTATTCAGTGCCTATCTCTTAAAATATATGTTGGCCTGACTAGTCAACAGTACATATGAAAGGGATCTAGAAGTCTTAGTAGACCACAAGCTGAACATGTGTGATGAGATATCTAAAAATGGCAATGCGATTCTAGGCTGCATCAATAGAAGTATAGTATCTAGACTGAGGGAAGTAGCAGTAACACTGTATTCTACTTTGGTCAGACTTCACCTGGAATATTGTGTCTTATTCTGGGCACGACAATTCAAGAAGGATATTGACAAGCTGAAATGTGTTCAGAAAATGGTGGCCAAAATGGTGAAAGATCTGGAAACCATGCCCTATGAGGTGTGGCTTAGGGAGCTGGGTATGTTTGGCCTGGAGAAGAGAAGGTTAAGTGGTAATATGATAGCCATGTTTAAATATTTTAAGGGATGTCATATTGAAAATGGAGCAAGCTTGTTTTCTGCTGCTCCAGATAGTAGGACACAAAGCAGTGAATTCAAACTACAGGAAAAGAGATTCCACCTAAGAATTAGGAAGAACTTCCTGATCATGGTAATTGCTGTTCAACAGTGGAATACAGAGTGTGGTATAGTCTCCTTCTTTGGAGTTTTTTTTGAAATGGGGAATGGATGGCCATCGGTCAGGAGTGCTTTGATTGTGTATTTCTGCATGGCAGAATGAGGATGTACTGGATGGTTCTTATGGTCTTGTTCAACTCTGTGGAGTTTTTCGCACAATTAAAAAATATGACTTACATTTCCCAGTTTGAATCCTCTTCCAGGATGCAGCTGGACATTATTGCTTGCATTTTGCCACCAATGCTACCTCCTGCCTAAAATTCATCTAAAACCTGGCTAGAAGCTGCACTCAGTTGGCAGATTTGCAATGTTGAGAGCTTGCTGGCTTTGCTAATCATCCAGCCGAGCTTGGATTCTAGCCATGTTTTAGGTGGGTTTTAGGCAGGAGGTGGCATCGGTGGCAAAATCTGAGCGATAACATTTGACTGCATCCTAGAAAAGGGTTCAAACCAGGAAAGATAAAGTCAGATTTTTTAGCTGTGTGAAAAACTCCTTTAATTGTATGAACGTGCAGGAGGTCTTTTTGAGCAAAGCAACTTCTACCAGTTTGTCATAACATACATTTTCTCCTCTAGTGGATTGCCAGATACTACAGCTAAAAGTCTTTCCTCGTTGTTCCTTCTAAATATAGACACAATGTTCTGTGCTTGAGGACTGAATGGAAGAAAAGCTGAAGTTTTTAAATGAATCATACAGAAAGACAGAGAAAGCTAAGGCTGAGAACATGAGTGGGCAAGTGTACCAGGGTCGAGGGCCGTTTTTTATCCCATGCTTGCCCCCTTGATAGGCAGCACTAGTGTTGATTTAGTTCTACTTTATTTTTTGGGCTTAGCTGTAAATCAATAAGTTTTCATGTGGGGGCTACCAAATAGGAGGCAAATAGCCAAACCACTGTGTTTTGTTGCACTTTTGTGGTGGTTTGGGTGTTGGGTTACTTGGCAATTTGGGGGTAAGTGCTACTGCTCTGGAACTTTTAACCATTTGGGGAAATGGGGAGAACATAACTCTCTCCATATGGTCTGTCTTAAGGTGAAAGTCTCTGTCCAGTGCCATACAATAACATGAGACAATACTCACCAGCCACCAAAACAGAACCTCTGAGGGAATCTCTTGGGTTCCATGAGTTAGCAGGCAGTTTACTGAGGCATCATAGTGGTCACAAAACCAGTCCTGATGGGTATGGTTAATGCATTTGTTACAGTTGCAGGTTCTTTGTTCTAGGAAGGAATCAATGGATGACCATTGTTCAGAGCTTTCTGAAAGAGGCCATGGATCCATGTATATACACATGTACATCTTCCACAGCAAAGCTGAAAGACACAGCACTAAGATGACCCATAGCTTTTTCTTGAGTAGCATCCTTCATCCCATCTATTTGGGTTGGATCTTATAGTTAAGAAATCTTCCAGCCTTGATATGATGTAATCTATAAGAGAGGTAATCTATGAATGGAAATAATAATGGTTGTGCTTCTAGACATATTACATTTTAAAGACAGAAACATTAAAAAACCCAACTCTTCCAAATGTGCGCTGTGCTGTAACTTTATTGGCCACATAGAACTTTCTGCTCCAAGGAGCTTCTGTTCACATGTAATGACTGGATTGCTCTCCTTCCCCCCCTTTTTTAATCGCTTTGCTGAGTATCTCAGCAACTCACAAAGTGCCATTCTTTCTCCATTATCTCATGCACCCAATTATGTGTTGGTGTGAATTTCCATTACAATAACACATCTTCAAAAGGCTAAAACACACAGGAAGTGTAGAGTCAATATAAGCTAGAGATATAAGATGGCAACATCTTATAGCATGATGAAACTATAAGTGTATCAGTAATTCTTGTTAAAAACACATATGGTATTTTTCAATACCTGAAAGATACACCAGGGACTCTTTCATACAAGGCTAAATTGGAAGTATAATTTAAGGTCAATTCGAATGCAATCATGGGTTTTACGTTATTGCGAATTAACTCTTCGCATGCAAATTTGGGCAAGAGGGAAGCCAATTCGAATGCAATCATGGGTTTTACGTTATTGCGAATTAAAGCTTCGCATGCAAATTCGGGCAGGAGGGGGTTATTTTCGGGTAATGGGAAGTAATTCCGAACGGAGCAGGGGTTCATGTAAATTCACTAAACAAGCGAATTTACATAAATCCGCATTGGCTCCATTTGGAGTTGGGAGAAATTCCTCCCCGTTTGAAAGAGTCCCAGGAAACACAGTGCCTAAGGTCAGATTCATTTTCTACAGCTATATCATGTGTGGTTTGTACTTTAGTATAATTTTCAAGCAACTAACCAAGGATTCAAGCCTGGCAATGAAAAAGAGAGTGCTTTGCTCACCTCAGTGGCAGAACTCAGCCTGAAAGCTGGACAGTGGGAGCTTGCCCTTGTTGGACTTATTGGTGACCTTTGATACCATCAATCACAAATAATTTTCTGAGGCATTTGACAGAAACGGGACTTTTAAGTACCATTTTATGATGTCTCTAGTCCTCCTTGGCATTGGAGGCAGTTCTTTTGTCTTTAAAATATGACAATAAAATATTATATAGGTGTCCATAGCTATACTCATAGCTCTCTCTTATTTAATAGTGGCGGTCATGCCATTACTCATAAAGGATTCAGGTATGCAGGATTGATGAAAAACACTCTGTACATGCTTAGGAATGCACCAATTTCTTTTTCATCCTATGTACATTTATCTGGGAGTGAGCCCTACTAAACTCAGCAAGACTAACTTCTGGTTTTAAAAATCAGATAGGAAAAAGAGGCTATTGAAAGAACAAAACACAAAATTAAGGGAAGAAGGAGAAGAAAGGAGCTAAGTATATAATAAAAAAAGAGAAGAAGAGAAAGGAAGGATAAAAGAATGAATATATTTAGATAAACAGGAGATATACATAATTAAAAACACAGCACTCCATGTGCCCTTAACAGTGAGTTGACTCTATTGATTTCAGCTGGATTTATTAAACATGCGCCAGATTTGGGCTGCAGCTGCCAAAGAAGAAAGCAGAAAAAAAGGTATGAGGTAAATGGTGAGACAAGCATAAAGAAAAGAAAAGGGACGAAGAGGAAGGGAGGAGGGGCACATGTATCTCTGGCAGGTGGGTCATCAGTTGTCTCCCTGGGCACAGAGAAAGGAGGCTGTGCTGTGCTCCATTCCTGTAGGCAAGTGGGACGGGGGTTGGTTTGAGGAGGAGGCAAGGAAGGACTGACAGATTAGGAACTGTTTTCCGTGCATTAATTGTCTCTCAGCAAATGTAAACATACCTTGGAGAAGGGAGGAAAATCGCAGTTGCTGCTTCTCCTTTGCTGCTGCCCAGCAGGACTGTCTCAAGATCTTTTGCTGCCTGTGATGAAGATGGTGTGTCTCTTCCCCACCCCCACCCAAGCTGGCAGATGAAATCTTAGGGCAACACTGGCAAGAGGACAGTATTCTCCACTACACTTGAGGGTACAAGAAAGCTAAGACCTGAATTATGGGCAAACTGCATGGCCTAAACAGTTTTGTCTCCCAGAACCTTACTTTCACGGGCATGATTCCTGCCCTTCTTCCTTCTGGCTAATGGTGGGACCAGTCCTACTTCTCTACACCTGCAACCAGTCATTGTGGTTTCCAATCCATCTTCCAAACCAACTTTCCCCACTTCCTGGTATCATCTGCATGCCAGTTTCTGAGCAGAGGGATTTTATGTGAGTTTGTGGGCTCCTGTGAGCATCTGACTGGCTATTGTGGGAACCGAGTGCTAGGCTAGATAAATCTTTGGTCTGATTTAGTAGGAATTTCCTCAAGTTCTTATTTCCCATTATGGAGAATGAGACTCCATGCCGATGTGGATGCTGTTTTGACCACTACTCCAGACATCTGTGCATCCAATTGAAAGTATGCAAGCTCACCAGTAACACTGGTATGATAAACACTCTTTGGCCACACTCACTGCTTTATCACACTAGAATCATAGAATCATAGAAATTTAGAGCTGGAAGAGACCACAAGGGCAAACAGGATTTAAACAACAGTTAAATGAGAGTTAAACAGGAAATGCCCTATGTTTATCACATGACATTTCCTGTTTAACTCTCGTTTAAATCCTATTTGCCCCCTAGTGTGATAAAGCAGTTAGCAGAAATAGCTGAAGTGAAACTCCTAAGAGAGTAGAGCTGCATCCAGATCACGAGTGAGCTCTTGCTCACTGCTGCAGAAGTCATTATAATAACTTTTCCCAAATGACTCACTCGGAAAAATATGCTTCTCCATTCCTTGTAGAAAGAAGATATAGATTTCTGCCCTAAGATCTTGATATTGCCACAAAAAATGCCAGTATCAGGTAAGGGATTTTTTCTAGAACTAAAGGCAGGTGAGGAAAGGGTTAAACTCTCTCCCATGTCACCTACTTCATTTTTCATAATTAACATTTATTTCCACCACCACCCTATTTGGACCAACTTTACTTCCCCCTCCCCCCCCCCCTTTTCTGTTAATCCACCAAAATCTTTCACATAACTGGTAAAAATTTCACAGATGCACCACAGAGAGTTAGTCAATTAATGTTAAATGAGACCTCATGGGCTTTTCAGTGTTGTTTCAACATAACTCATGTAATGGAGGAGGACATCAATTAAACTGCCTGAACATTGCAGGAAACCTAAACTAATGTTTCTGCAATTAAGTCTTGGAATCTGGTAGCATACAATTGTTGTTATGTGTCTTGAAGTTGATTCCTATTGGCAAGATTTATTCAGAAGGGATTTGCTGTTGCCTTCTTCTGAGGCTGTGAGAGTGTGACTTGTACAAGATAATCCATGGCTGAGTGGGCATTTGAACCCTGGTTTCTCAGAGTTCTAGTCCAACACTCAAACCAGCTACACCACACTGACTCTCAGAATGATTCAATGCTGTTACAATTTATTTCAAGAAGTAAAAATATACACAAAGCACTTTTCACTCTATATCTGTCTGAGACACCCTTATGGCACAGCAATACCATATCGTAACCAAATTAAATTACGGAAAAAAATGCAAGGCAAAAAAGTGGTGTAGCAAGAGGAAATTTTGATTGTTTTTGTAAACCACCAGATTAACATGGGTATCTCAGTGGGTCAGAGCAGATGCTTTTCACACACAAAACTTACATTATTGACTCTTTTGCCCAATTTGGCCTATAATGCAAACTGTCTCAGCTGAAATTCAAAAGCTTCACTCCTGTATTCTCAAAATTAATGTATGTTCAAAGAACAAGAGTTAATCTGCCACCATGTTACATACACAACATTGCTGAGACACATAATGTGACATTTACAGTATCTAGGAAACCCACATCAGAGCAGGATTAACCCAGAAAATTCAGTTTGGGTGTATGTGTAGAAGCCACAGACAGATGTGCAAGTCAGATGACATGAAACAGATGTGCATGACAGATGACATGCATCAAACAGAGGTACAAACAGAGGTACAAACAGTCACAGACCCTCGCTAGAAGCTCTACAATATGTCTCGCCACAGTGCTGCCCATGGGTGCTTACCTTACTCAGATAAGACAGCACCATCTGAGTTGAAAAGACATGTTGAAAAGGCAGGCAAATGAACTATACCTCCCTTCCTGTGTGAATCGTGTATCCTTCCTTCACTGAAGACAATATTCTGACAGATGAATTACAATCCTTGAACGGCTGTGCACTGAAAGTGGCTCATACTGACATCCTCATTTTGAACAGGAACCTTGCAAAACTAAAAGGAAGTTAACAACCCAACAGCAACCACAAGAGAGTCAGTCACAGGATACACATTTTAAAACCAAACTGCCTTGCTTAAGGTATAGAAAGGATCAGTCTTTCTGCAGCCTAGCCAGCAGTGGCTTCCCATATGTATTTGCAGATGTGACACACCAAAACAGATGGTATGTGATTAAGATGGCAGTTCGCCACAATGTCTTTTCAGACTCCGTTCTTCAGCTACTGTAAATCTGACTGGGTGAGTCACAGCCATTTTGCTCCAAACATTCCCCAAGCACCTTGGAGGGAGCGTAGGCACAGTGGTGCTATTCAGGCAAAACTTTGGGGAAGAACTCCAGGGTGCCACCCATGAGAATCAGGAAAACGCAGCTTAGCACATTTTGAAGTAAGTGAAATAATGCATATTTCCATCTAAACAGTGCATGTTCATAAGATCATTAAGTCCAGATTCTCAATTTGCCTAATTGTACCACAGCCTCTAGTGTTGGTTAGCTTTTCACATTCTATTGAGAAGAATCCCAGAGTTCCTTAGAAATTTCTGGGATGTCTCAGTAGAAGATCTGTTATGCTGGACATTCATCCCTTTCCTACCATTGATAGTCTTCTGCTGAAATAGCAGCTACAGAGGAGTGTGGGATGCATTCTAAGGTGCACAGTCAATTTGCCAGAAACTACTATGAATTAGTACCCTGTATTTCAACTAATGCTATCTGAATGGTTTTATTTTTAGCTACTTTATTTAATATGGATTTGAACAACTCTTCCCTTAAGTATAATTTTGCTGTCATACCTTGCACCTGCCAGAGAAAGTGGGGAGACAATTTTCTCTGCTCCCCCTTGAGAGTTGTAGGTGGTTCTGGAAGTGTGAGAGTGGGGAGAACTGGTGGAAATTTACCACCTCTTAAATATTGGACTCCATTAACTTTTTCTTACAAAACAAAATAAAACAGAATGGCTTGCTCTGAAATGTGGCATGTCAGTGAATTAATATATAAATTGGACCCATACATGCAATTCACATGATCTGTGCATTGATTTCTGCAGAGTATTGTTCACATTACAACAGTGTGTTGGCCTTAGTGTTAACTTTCCAAAGCAGCCCTCTCTAGCCTGGCACCTGCTCACTAATGCATTGGGTTTCAATGCCCTCCCATCAGTCACAACTAACATGGCCAGTAATGAGGGACCATGTGTCACTGAAGTCATAAACATTTGGAGGGCACCATGTTTGGAACTATATCTTGCTAAAGGTAAAAGTAGCATCCGACTGTGGGCGATAGTGTACATCTCCATTACTAAGCTGAGGGAGCCAGCGTTTCAAAGACAATTTGGTGGTCATGTGGCCAGCATGACTACATGGAACACTGTTACCTTCCCACCAAAGCGGTACCTATTTATCTATTTGCATTTTATATGCTTTTGAACAGCTAGGTTGACAGAATCTGGAAGTAGAGATAGGAGCTCACTCTATCACACGGCACTTGGATCTCAAACTGCTGATCTGCCAGCCTTGCAACCAAAAGAGTCAGTGTCTTAACTGCTAAGCCACCTCATCCCAGATCTTGCTAGCAAGGATGATTTAAAATGGAAAACTGTTAAAATTAATGATTTCCACAAATAATACAATATATTTATATTTAAGCTACAGACATATGAATTTTTGACTTTTTCTACATGTCATTCCAGGTTTTCAAAGCACACCATGGTGTTCTATTATCTAGCTGTTATTTTGCATCATGGAGCATGAGGAGCTCAGTGGCTTCTAGTCATGATTGATATGTATCACTTTCTGTAGCAGATGCAGTATACTTCTACATATAAATTGTTGGAGACCGTGAGCGGGGGGCGGGCGGGGTGCAGTCATACTCATATCCTGTTTTTGGGTGTCCCAAGACAATCAAATGATCACTGTGTGATTTACTATCAACATAAAAAAACAAACAAACACCAGCTTTCCAACTTCACCAGTCAAAAGCCACCTGTTCCTCGACTGCACATACCACAGGAAAAATGTGTTTTTACCAGGTTCCATTGGTAATTAGAGACTTGAATCACCCAAGAGCAAAACAATGAAAAACAAAATGAGTATTCATTTGGAGGAGGGGGGATCAGAGATAATTTCAGGCACATAGAAGAAATGAAAACACTAGTCTTCTAACATACTGATATAAGGATGGCATTGAGTTAAGAGGATATTTTTAATCCAAAGAAGGACCAGAAAGTTTTTTTTTTAGGATGAACTAGAAAACAAACAGCATAATCACACAGTTTGGGATACAAAATATTTTCTTATGTGTAAGAATCTTATTCATGGAAAAAAACAGAGATATTTGAGAATTTGGCCAGTCACAGATAATTAGTAGTATCCAATGCAATGCAAGAATGGCAACAGCACAGGGGGTACTCCCCTAGTAAGACTATGTAAATATAAATGTCATTACACAAAGTTACACTGTTAAGGTCTTATTTGGTAAAACGTACTTATTTCTTTTCTGTAGATGGGCTTTACTGGTCTGAATAGCAACTGGTATAAAAACTGCCCTATGGTGTCTGGGACCAAAACAAAGATAAGAAGTCAGTAGAACAAATGATAACTACTGAACTGGATATATTGTGGGGGAAGGGAAAAAAAGGAATAGATTCTGTGGTACTTTCCCTCTCTTGATATTTGAACTATGTGTTTCATTCACACCAGCGTCTGATTACAAGAAGTCCTCTTTCCCCACAGAAAGGTGGGGATCCTTCTGGAAAACAAGAAAGTACCTAATTAGAACTAAGTACCTGAAGCAGACATGAGTGTGAAGAAAAGATATGGGTTTTGCTTCAGGGACTGGCTGGGTTCTATTTTGAAATTCAGAAAGAATGTTTGTCAAAGTCAGATTGTTTATGAATGCAGGGGAGGTAACTGAGGAGATACTATGTATTCCTATGTATTTTATATGCTCTCACTTGTTTCTGTCACCAGGGACTATAGGATCAACAGGTACTATCTTATCATGTACCTTGTTTCATTCCTATTCTTCCTCTGGCACAGAATAGGATGGTTGGATGTGATACATGTTGCCAGCAGGCAGGTGAAAATCACAGCTCTCTAGTCCCTTCCATTCTCATAATTCTAAATAAAAATGTTGCCCTGTGCATATATTGTTGAAGATGTGTTCAACTCATCTTCCTGTACAGTGAAAGGAGTAATGTAATGACAAAAGGGGTACATTTTTCCATACAGAAAAATAGGATCCCATTCTCAAGTGCCCATTCATGTGATTCAATGTCATGCTTCTTTGAGTGTGCATAAAAACAACCACACAGATTGGTTCGATCAAGGGGGTCTTTCCACCTTAAAAACTGACCACCCTGGCAGCTGGATCAAAACTGGATGAGAACCACTGCAACATGTAATCACCTCCATGGATATACATCTAATATTCATACACATACCACAGCAGTGAGCAATCAAATCACAGAGAAACAGTTCCTATGTTGCTGTTAATGTAAGTGAAGGAGGCCAGTGAATTCACCAGACAGCATGCAACACACTTTTGGTACAATTCTCTTCTATTCAGATCAGTGGATGTTTGACCAACGATTTGAACAGGATGTGGATTGCACCCTGTAATAACATTTCAGCACCAATGAGCTCAGTTCCTGCCCCAGCACACCATCCTACCGGCTGTTAACTGAAGAGTAGTGCATGTGAGGGGTACATTACAGAAGTCTCAAGAAGTCTATGTATATTATTTCATCTTCTTTGCCTTTTACTCATGCAGTATGTAAACAAATGATGCTGGGAAGACACCTTTCCTGTCAGGCTGTCCTTCAATCCAGCCACACTGCAAAAACAAGACACAATAATAAAAATAATGGAACATAATGCCATTTAAATAGAGAAAAAATAAATAAAAGATGCAGTCAGCAATGATGACAAATCCTGAAGGACTGCACAATTACTGTATTTCTGATCCTCTCATTCTCCATATGTGTGGGATACACCCAGCATTATTGAGCAGCTGAGAGAGTTTCAGTGCCAAGGCAAAGCAAACCTACAATGCTCACCCTTCTTTTAATTAATTTATTAATTTTCTGGGGGGAGCAATTTTTGTTAGCTGCTATTGTTTATATTCCCACAGTGTCCCAACACAGCATCTAGGGCATTGTGGGGATTTTAAATGTTGATCAGAACCATTACTGTAAAAATAAAAAGGATGGATATATCCAGACACCCCGTGTTCAGGCTGCTACCATGGAAACTTATTCTGACAAAGAAGAGTCCCCACTATAGAGTTCTTTGATACGTACTGCAGAAAACTGGAGCTGACTCTATACTATAGGACAAGGTTCAGTACAGAGAGATGAAACTCCTCATCCAAGAGGAGCTCTGATGATCACTTACCCACCAATTGGAATCCTCCTGTCCATCTACTACAATGATCTCTCCAGCCTGGAAGGTTAACTCATCTTCATGGTCAGCCTGGCAATCAAAAAGTGCTTTCACCCTACGCAGACAAGATTTAGTCTGAAAAATAAGCACCACAAATCAGTGTCAAGCTTTCAAAGAGGGATAATGTAGCTCATGTGGAAGTGCTTATTTCTTAAGGCACATGGCAAGAAGAAAATGCTCAGAAATGAAGGAATGTTTAATGAATGGGATGACTATATGTAAATTAATAAAAGAAATGAAAGAGTTTTTTTGATTTGTCTGTGGTTTTGGCCACTCCTAGCTAGCCAATCAAAATAGCACAAGGCAACTGTTATGTATTTAATGTATGATATCCTAGCCATATAATGAAACAGACCTCACATTGTGAGATGAGAGAATTCATACAATTAGTTTCAATACCTCTAAACCAGTAATAATCAATAGAAGCCACTGAGAAGAACAGGAAAATTATTACCCACTTGCTCTAGCTCATTAGGTGAATTCTGATTCTATTACATGCCCAGCAAGGTGTGCATGGGAATTCAACATCATGGGGGATGTTCATTTATATATTGAAAGTAATGCATAGCCTCTCATTCCTCAAAATCTGCTTCATGTTTTAAATATTTTAGATTTCATCTTGGGGAGAGAGGCAGCTTAGATCCATGAACAGCCACTCTTACTGAATGTCACACTAAAATAAACAGGAGGAAAGGAAGAACTTAGTTGGGAAATATACAAAGAACTCACTGACTGTCCCCTTCTTGGTAGTGGTGGTGGGACATCATCTGATGGTTCAGGTGTGTGGGGAGAAGACCATTGACTCTCTCTTGTGAATTGATTTGACTCAAAAGATATCTCCTCTTCGTTCAAAGCAGCTGCAATACAAACAAATGTCAGGCCACATTGTAGATGCTTTTAGAAGACAATCTTTGGGTTTGTGGGTTTGTTCAAAGGCATTCACTGGCCTGCTTCTCCTCATTTTTAGCAATCCTTCAAATGGCTGTCTTTTGGTGCTACATCACTGTTGGTGTTCTGAAAAGGAGGAAACCAGTTTCTTGATAGATAAAAAAGTCAATTCAACTCACCAAAGAAAAAAAGGTATTACAGAAAAAGCAGTCAAAAGCTGGAGCCGCTGCCCATGAGCAAAGTTTATAGCCAATGGCACAGTGGATTCAGGGCTTGCAGAGTTTGAGTGCTGAGATGTTTGGATTAGGAGGGGTGATTATCTGCATCCCATTCCTGCCCCAGGCTTCCTGTTTCCTTTCAGCTTAGCTGCCATGCTCATATTTGGCTGGGGTACATAAGTGAATGGATTTACCCAACAAAAATATATTGTTGAGAACTATCCTTGTCATGATGCCAAGTACTGCAGGGTGGCTTGGTTTAAAATGGGCCACCACAACCCATTAGATCACAAGAAAACTGCCCTTGGTGGAAGTGATAAATACTTCTTCACATAAAGCTTAGTTAAGTTATAGAATTCACTGTTATAAAAAATGATGATGGCTACCCATTTGGGGCAGAGTGGTGTGGTGGTCAGAGCATTGGACTAGGTCTCTGGAGACCAGGGTTCAAATCCTGACTCAGCAATGCAAACTCAATGGGTGACCTTAGGCAAGTCACTCTCTTTCAGCCTCAGAAGATGGCAATGGCAACCTCCCTCTGAAGAAACTTGCCAAGTAAACCCTATCATAGGTTTGCCTTAGGGTTGTCATAAGCTGGAAATGACGTGAAGTCACACAACAACAACAACCCATTTAGAAGGCTTTAAAAGAAACACAAATGCAAGGAGGATAACACTATCAGTGACTATCATTTCAGTTATGTTGAAGGCTCCAGGATCAGAGGTTGCAAACCTCAGAATACCAGTTGCTGGCAACAGCAGCAAAGCTCTACTACTCTTTCAGGCAGGAAGCAAAACACTCTGCCCTCCAATAATCACTACCTCTCCTATACCTCATTTTCATGCTACCCTCTTTTTGCAGCACTGGCTCTTTTCCCTTTCCTCCACCTCACTTGCTGACTCTTTTTCACTGCTTTCCTTTCCTTTTCCTGCTTCACCACCTCCAATGCCAGCCACACAAAGCAACTGCTCTCCTCAGAGCCATCTAAACCTCAAATGTGGGCTTGCCAGGTGCTGACTCAGGCAGTTTATAATGCCACCCCAGACAAAAGGTCTGGCTCTAAGGGCTCCTCAGAGAGGGTGATTAAGAGCCTGGATAGCTTTGGAGGGAGAGGCGCTCTGGAGCAGTAGGAATAGCAAGGCCCTTGGTCAGGGGAGTGGCACAATCTATCATCCCTGCCTCACTCTGCCAAATGGGAAGCCCAGCCTTGGTGGCTTGACAGTAATAAGTGGAAGAGAGTTATTGGGTTTCCTAGGCCCTATTCAGACAGTGAAAATAATCCAGGATGAATCCAGGGTGAATGTTCACATGCATCCCAAATGCACCCGATTAGGTTTTTGGGGGACTGCCAAAAAACCCACTTAACCCAGAACAATCTATACCAGGTTTATTCCTGGGTTTAAAAAAACACATTTGCATCATTGGCCCTATGAATAATCAATGCGAATGGACCCAAGTTAATTCAGGATTAAACTCTGCATGTTTTGAAAGCATTTCAACTACATTCACATTGTTGACTCCATGTTTATTCAAGTGCTTGCATGTGTGAGCAACTGAACTCACAGAGATGCACATAGATGGGGGAAAGTGTGAATGACAAACCTGGAATTCATGAGTGATGTCATTTGCATCGTTTTGATAAAAACAATGAAGTCTGAGTACTCCCTAGAGCCATAGTGGTGAACCTGGCACACGAAACTGTCTCCGAGGGCATGCGGCAGCCACAGCAAGTACGGGTGGGAGGCAGGGTGCGCACACTTGGCCCAGCTCCTTGTCACAGCTTGGTTTACCTCGGGAGAACTGGGCCACGGGTGGGAAGGCATGTGAGGCCGGGCCGGCTCCTTGCTGCAGCCTGGTTCTCCTATGGAAAACCATTCTGTTCCTTCCGACCGGAAGGCCCACACCTTGCATACTCTGGGATTCTGGGAACTGTGGTTTTGTGAGGTGTAATAAGGCCATCCATGGGGTTTTCTTGGCAAGATTTCTTCAGAGAACGTTTGCCATTGCCTTTTACTGAGGTTGAGAGAGTGTGACTTGCCCAAGGTCTCCCAGTGGGTTTCATGGCCGAGCTGAGATTCAAGCCCTGGTCTCCAGAGTTGCACACTTAAATCGCAGGCTCTCTTTGTTCTTGTTATTGCGCTGTTCCTTCTGTGTTTTATTATGCTTGTTGTTGTTGTTGTTGTTGTTGTTGCTGTTATATTCCTCCAAGTTGTTTCCAACTTAAGGGCCCAGAGTAGGCTCCCTCCCTTCCAAGCGCTGGTTTCTGGCAACTCTAAGGTGAAACTATCATGAGGCAAGCTTCATCAGAGGGGGATTTCCATTGCCATCCTCTGAGGCTGAGAGAGCTTGACTTGTATGTGTGGTGCTTTCAAGTCGTTTTGAACTTATGGTGACCCTAAGATGAAAATATCATGGCATTTTCTTGGCAGGTTTCATGGGGGGGGGGGTGTGTGCTATTGCTAGCCTAAGGCTGAGATTATGTGCCTTGGGTCCCTCCCACAAGACCTCCCATACTGTTTTAAGGGGAGGGAGGTGGGTATGTTTGGAGGATTTTAACTGTATATGTTTTTAACATGTTGTACCCCGCCTCAATTGCTCGCTCAGAGGGGCGGGAAATAAATAAATAAATAAATAAATAAATCATCCCCAGAAGTCCCCACTGAAGGCAGAAGTCCTGCCCCCAAGAGGTGGAAGTCCTGCCCCCAGAAGTCCCCCCAGGGCACCGGGTGACACCTGGTGCAGGAACGTCACTGATTTTGGGCACTCAGTCACTAAAAGGTTTGCCATCGCTGCACTAGAGGCATCTTGTCAGCCACTGTAGAAACAAGATGCTAGAAAAGACAGGCCTCTCATCCGACTAATAAGGGATCTTCTCATGTTATCAAAGAACTAGACAATTATAGAATCATAAAGTTGGAAGAGACCACAAGGGCCATCCAGTCCAACCCCCTGCCATGCAGGAACTCTCCTTCAAAGCATCCCCGACAGGTGGCCATCCAGCCTCTGCTTAAAGACCTCCAAGGAAGAAAACACCACCACTCTCCGAGGGAGTGTGTTCCACTGTCAAACAGGAAGTTCCTCCTAATGTTGAGGTGGAATCTCTTTTCCTGCAATTTGCATCCACTGTTCCGTGTCCTAGTCTCTGGAGCAACAGAAAACAAGCTTGCTCCTTCCTCAATATGACATCCCTTCAAATATTTAAACAGGGCTCTCATATCACCTCTTAACCTTCTCTTCTCCAGGCTAAACATTCCCGGTTCCCCAAGTCGCTCCTCATAGGGAATGGTTTCCAGACCCTTCATCATCTTAGTTGCCCTCCTTTGGACCCGCTCCAGTTTCTCCACATCTTTTTTGAATTGTGGTGCCCAGAACTGGACACAGTATTCCAGGTGGGGCCTGACAAGAGCAGAATAGAGTGGCACTATAACTTCCCTTGATCTAGACACTATACTTCTATTGATGCAGCCTAAAATAGCATTGGCCTTTTTAGCTGCCGCATCGCACTGTTGCTCATGTTCAGCTTAATTATGGTCTACTTGGACTCCTAGATCCCTTTCACACGTAGTTTCATTCAGCCAGGTGTCCCCCATCCTATATCTGTGCATTTCATTTTTCTGCCCTACATGTAGGACCTTACATTTCTCTGCATTGAATTTCATTTTGTTAGCATTGGCCCAGCTTTCTAGTGTATTCAGGTCATTTTGAATTTTGATCCTGTCCTCTGGGGTATTAGCTACTCCTCCTAGTTTAGTGTCATCTGCAAATTTGATAAGTATGCCCCCAATTCTGTCATCGAAATCATTAATAAAGATGTTGAATAGCACTGGGCCCAGGACTGAACCCTGTGGGACCCCTCTGGTCACCTCTCTCCAGGATGAAAGCATTCCTACAACTGAATGGTAAAATGGGGGAATGTTTGGCTTCAAAACCAACAACAGCACACAAACACCAAAACCTTTTAAAATAGCATGAGAGCAATAGTTGTGCCATTTTTTGTCCCTGGTACTATTATGGACACTACACATCATATGACTAAAAAGTCACACAGCACTCATGTACACAATGAAAAAAATTGAGGGGGTATTTTTTCCAGCAAGAAAATATGGCAGTTCTGAGGGCTAGGAAAAGGCTGCTTCCCTGCAATACAAATGCTACCTTAATGTACTTGCTGTGATATGTGAAACCTTAGCTACAACTGTGTGGTAAGTTTAATAGAAACAATCTTACCTGGCTGCCAGGAATCCACTGCCTCAGGGGTTTCAGAAGACCCAGAACTGAAGGAAATAACATGAGACAGGAGAGTTCATTAAAGGATCATTTATTCCCTCTTGGGGGAAGATACTTATACCAGCTGACCGGATAGTAGAAAGCAGCTGTAATTTTTAATTTTTACAAATTTAAGTTTTACAATCATGTTACTAGATAATTTTCACAAGAATGGATTTACTGGTAAGCCTCACATGTGAGCATACTCATTCTCTCCCCTTATAGACAGGAAGAGTAAACCAAGAGTAGGACAGCAGCACCAGGTACCCAGTAATATGTCACAGACAAATGTATTATACCTCAAGCTCCTAGGAGAGGCTCCTTCTGGAGAGCAACGTCTCGGAAGGGAGAAAGACTTGGAGTCTAATGGAAGAAAGAGACAAAGCTACTTGTTTTGTTTATAAGCAGGAATCTGATCAGATTATTTGGTCTAAAAGTGCATGAAGAAACAATCCTTTCAATGAGATGAAGACATACTGCTTTATCACACTAGGGGGAAAACAGGATTTAAACAAGGGTTAAATGAGAGTTAAACAGGAAATGTCCTATGTTTATCACAGGACATTTCCTGTTTAACTCTTGTTTAAATCCTGTGTATTCCCCCTAGTGTGAAAAAGCAGATAGTAAAGCCACCATGAATTCCAATTTCAGTTTGTCAGTTTTGTAATAATTTTAAAATACCTCAGAGTTACTCAGATGGTAAACACAGGAAAGCCATATAACAAAGCAGACTCCGTATGCACAAAACCCCAAGTTTCGGGGCTTCTGAGATCTTGGAGTACTGTACTGCCTATCACTGAGCAGAAAGTACTGGACAGAGCTTACTTTTTTGGACAACAACTCCCAGAATCTTCCCAGGCAGCAGTGGCCGCCTCAGTATAAAATATGTTAATATGTACCTACACTTTATGATCAGGATTAAACAATGCAGCACTCTCCAGGGCTTAACTGACAAAATGAGTTCCCTTTACCTTCAGTTGGGCTGGTGTGATTCAGCGGTGTCCAGGGGGAAGGCTCTGAGGAAGTCCGCTTATGTCGAATTGTTAGAGGGGGAGGCAGGACCTTTCTAGCAGTTGTGTCTTCAGAGAAAACAGATCGGCTGGATGGGGGCAGTGGAGGAGGGAAATTAGGAGCTGAAAAATAAATTCAATAATATCAGTTTTGTAAAACTGAGGGAATTTATTAACAGAGCCAACAAACAGAAAGGGGTTGGTACCATTATCAGGATTCCTATTTTCAGTTTGTATTTAAATCCATTTAACCTAAAAGAGTTTATTATAAACACCATTAGTGTTGATTTCATCTTGTGGAGTTGCAAGATCTCAGGGTTTGTCCTCTCTTCTCATTCCTCATGGAAAGGAGAACAAATTTCAGTGTGAGAGTGCTGCCTTGAAAGGTGTATGTGTAAAAGGAATTAGAAAGAAGGGGGGGGGGGGGAAATAAAAAGTAGAACTAGAAATAAAAACCCTTCCAGAAAACAGGTTAAAGAGTTTTATTTAGAGGAAATCAACTGGTGAAATTATGAGGAGAAAGAACTATGGTTGTTATGTTAATAGGAAGTCAATGTAAGGAGGAGGACAGATGACTAAGTATGAAACAGCATGAACGATGAAAATATATGGGGTAGTATGAATGAGGAATAAATGACTGATTGAAAGAAGATCTGGGGAAAGATGAAGGAAAAGAGAAGCACCTTGGAAAAGAAGAAGGAAGACATGAGAAAGCAGAAAATAGTAAACCTCGCCAGAATAAGAATAAAGAAAAGATAGAAAACGTATGAAATAAGATAAAAATGTATGTAATGTGGGTATGGATATTTTCATGTAGTAGAAAAATGTCTAATAATTTTTTAAAAAGTGTGTGTGTAAATATTTCCTCATTGTGAGATAATGATGTTTTTTATTTGAATGGCATATTCTGTCCAACTGCTTAATGACATCACTAAGGCCTGCCATTGTACCATCACCCTTGTAGTGCCAACAAAGCCTCTCACTTTGACATCACAAGGGACCATTTCCTAGGTCTCTAGTTTGGATGTTGACATTTCAGTCCCTTGGATAGTCTTGACTTCCCAAGCATTGCTGCTTAAAAGATATTGCTTTACTAAAATACCTTAGCCAATTTAATTTTTATATCTCAAAGTTTCAGCCAAGTTACAGTGGGCAATTCAGTATTTTATTAAACTTCTTTATATTCTATGATTCTATACAGCCACAAATTCTTGCATAGCAGGGGATGGGACTACATGACCCTTGGAGCTCCTTCCCACATATAAAAGGATCTGAATTAATCCTTCTATACTGATTAGATCTACATGGATGCAAAACTTATAATTTACCTCTGATCCTCTACTTCTACGCCTCAGAAATCCATGTTAAAACGTCCCCATTCCAGCACATTTCCGTATTGTAAATTAAGATCTAGTGTACACTTATATACTCTCCCACATTCACTGATGAAAACTGGGACACATGCAGCCAAGCAACACCAGAGTGTGGTCAAGATGACAAGGGTCATTAATGAAGAAGAACAAACAATCTAGGAGAGAATGGAGAAGTTTGCTTTTCCCTGGTTTTACTGGGAAGAGCAAGACTTCACAACCTCATGTCCCCTTCTGAGTTAACTGACTGCAAACTACTTTTGAAATTTGAATTCAGTTTCCAGCAATTAACATAACATGAAGACGAAGGGGGAAAGTGAGCAGAAGAGAGAGAAACTAGGAACCTTTTCGCATTATAAACGTAAGATAAGAAGCAATGAGATAGAAGAGGCTTTTGGTTTACCTTCCCACATGACATAATACTTCCATTCTCCCTCCAAAGGAAGACAGTTGTAAAAGCATGTTTTTTACCAAATGGATTTTTCTAGCAGGACAAATGGCATGCATTTATAATAATCTCCATCAGAAATAGAATAGATGTGCTTTGAGGGCATGCAGAAATGTATACAGAATGCTGCTTAATTCTTGCTGCCTCTCATCTTATGTTTGTAATCCGATAAGGCTCTGGGACATTTTTTATAAAGCCCAAGAAGTCAGAAGTGTAGGATTAATCATGACTGTCCCTGCCAAATCAGGGCAATTGGAGAGCATCCAATTAGCACACACTGTAGAAACTTCACTATGAAAAGAGAATGCACCTGACATTTCTATCCAGACAGAATAGGAAAAGCTGTATTTGGACAACTCATATAAATTTAGTAGAGAAGAATTAGCCTGATGCAGTTATGAATATATAAAAGTGTGGATACAAAGGGACTGATGGAATGGGACATCAAAAGGATATCTAACCTCTGGGTATGTTGCGCGGTGGCAGCGGTGGACCTGTAGAGGGAGAAACTGGAGAGGATGTTATTCCAGAAAACCTAGAGGCATGTGGTATGGCATATATGTCACGGTATTTGTCCTGAGATGATGGACTGGCTCCTTTTGAAAAGTCTGCTGGATTTTTCCATGACTGGGATGCTGTTCCAAGCAGATTGTAGCAGCTTTGAGGACGATGAAAACGATCCTTTTTCACAAGACTGAGCTGAAATAAAAACATATACGAACAGAAAGTTGGGGAGAGTGCTTAACAAGCCTACTGGAAAAACTACCTAGATGCCGACTGTCCCCATATCTCCTTTGGTAATACTGTTAAAGTTTCTAATAATTCCACCCACAATGTTAGAGGTTCATAAAATTGTTTACCTTTCAATGTGATATATGCTATCAACTTCCAGAAATGCTCTATTACATAAAGATAGAACAGACAGGCCAGCTGCTATGTGAAAATATCAATGGCCAACAGAAAATGGAAATATTAAAAAAATCAGTAGATGGACATTTTAACCTCTCAAGGCACTGTCAATAATCTTAAAGTGTCCATTCTTGAACAATGGCAGATTATTGAATAAAACTACTGAACCACAAATTAACAAGGGATTCAATTCGTATCACTTGTGGTTTGTACCATGAAGAATTTTGCAAAAATCAGATAATATGGTTTATTTAGCTCTCCAATGCAAATGTGTCTGCGCAATTATCACTTAACAACTGCTTAGTGGTATTTTTTGTTCAAGTAATAATCACTGCCTGTGGGTTCACTGTCTGCACTATGGACATTATCACACCTGGAAATCCTGCCGGGACAGACCAGGATTGAAAATTCAAAACCGGGTGTTATTCCATACAGCCATGGCTGGGAGAGTGCAACCCGTATGTAGCCCAGACCCCAGCCGTGCTTATCCTTCAGCTTTTCAAAAACAGCAGGATTTCTGGATGTGATAATCTCCCATGTCCATAAAGGTTTATGCCATAATTTGTTTTAAGATGTCAGAAGACCCTTTGCAGTTTATCGCATTGGCTTTGCTCCTGTGATAAACCCAGGATGTAACTTTAAGAAAGTGGATCTTATCGTATTTCCACATCACTGGGGAGTAAGCAGCCTGTTTGCAACCCAGGCTTTTCTGGGCTCCTTCCACATCTTTTCAAGAATGGGATTTTCCCATTCTTGAAAAGATGCAGCAGAAGTCTGGGTTGCAAACAGGCTATGCACTCCCCAGCAACAGAGAAATGAGATAAGATTGCTCTCTTAAAGTTACATACCACGTCTATGGCGGGAGCAAAGCCAATGCAATAAACTCTTTTGTTGCTGTTTCTTTCTGCAATAGCTCACCATAGCTAATAACTCTTGGAATCTTACCAATTTTGTAGTTCAGTAACCATCAAAGCAAATAGCCCTGCAATTTTAATGGAAAAATCCACCACAACAGATACCAAATTTCAAGGGGCCAACAGTCTGTTGGAACTGGAAGTTGCTATCTCTGTTCTATCTCTGGTAAGAAGAACTGAGTAATGGGAACCAATGGACAAACTTTAACCTATGTATCAAAAGAGGTGGGATCTTACCTTCTCATCCAGTTCATCATCACTTTCAAACATGTCCTCTTGACCAAGATGCCAGTCATATTCCACATGAGCACGCATGTTGAATTGATCATTTTGAGCCAGCTGAAATATACAGAACACTCAGCCTTTGTTTGAAATGTATAGGGAAACCAAGCATCCGAAACCGAGCATTAAACCTAGTGGAGTTCTAACTGTTTTCTTTCTGTACTCAGGACAACCAGAAAGGAAACAGGAAATACCAAAACACAATGAGAAGGGATCTCTGGAGCCATAATGCCAGCACTATAAATAGCTTGATGGCAAAAAGTTAGTGCTGGCTGTACTAAATATTTCTGGATTTAAAATACTTCATGTAGATTTTACCCAAGGAAATCTACCTAATATGACACTGCTAAACAAATGTACAATAACAACAATCCTGCACACTGAAGTAACTCATAAATGGGGCTTTTACATTCAGTCCATATGTTTCATTTTTTGTCACTTCCCTAATTATACAAATTCATGTCCCTTAGTAAAGTAGTACAAGTGTTTGACACATTACAATTCAGAAGCCATATAATGCGCCAAAATTAAAAATAATTTTTAAAGTAATCTATACATTTTTAAATTTTCCAAATCTTATCTGGACTTTTTGGGCATGGAGGAGTAGAGACAGGATGTTACTTTTTGTCAGAACTATCTAACAATATTTACAACAGATTACAGTCCATCAGCATTAGGTTGAACAGAGATAATACTTTCCTGGGACACTATACACATTTCAACACTATCTAACCCTCCATCCTCATGAGGGTGCCCTTCATCAGTTCATCACATCTCCCTCTCCGCTTCCCACACTACATTCTAATACTCATTCATATGGTTATCTACTCTCCTTGGCGTTAGGTCACATTCTTCCTCCTGTCTATGTCCCCCAATGACCATATGAAAAATGAATTTGTTGCCTCATCTCCATACCCACAAGGTTTTGAATCTGAATTGCTATACTATCACAAACAAACAGCTTATATAGGTCTATCTCTGGATTCTCCACTCCAAACATGCATCTGAGGAAATAGGCTCAATTCTTAGAAAGCTCATGATACAACCTCTTTCTTTCAGTTAGGAGTTTATCAGATGAGGGAAATTGGAAATATAATCCATTGGCAATCTGAACACAATAATGGGGTTATTGCGTATAAGAGTATCTCATGCAATTTTGGGGAAAAGGGAAGTCATTCCGAATGCATTCATGGGGTTTCAAGTTATTGCGTATTAGAGTATCTCAGGAAATTTCGGGCAATGGGGAGGGGGTCATTTTCGGGCAATGGGAAGTCATTCTGAACTCATTCCGAATGCAATTAGAGTTCACATAAATTGGCTCCATTCAAAATAGAAAGTTCCAGCTGGGAGTGGAGCTTCTGTGAGTCACTAGGGGGTGGAGCTAGCAGTCTAGCTCTATATAATCCCTCCCAGAGCCTTTCTAGACCAGTTTGTGCTGGAGAGAAGGAGAGCTGTTCCTGGGTGGCCATTGTTAAGTGGGTGAGAGTTGAATTTTTGAAAACTCTTGGGAGAGTGTGTTGTTGCTGGGGGGTGGAGTCACACCTGTGAGTCACTAGGGGGTGGAGCTAGCAGTCTCAGAGCCTTTCTAGACCTTTCTAGAAAGTTCCAGCTGGGGGTGGAGCTTCTATGAGTCACTAGGGGTGGAGCTAGCAGTCTAGCTCTATATAACCCCTCCCCTAACCAGCAGTGATTGGGAAAAAGCCCAGGTCATCATGGGCCTTTTACCTTAGTGTTTATCAGGGGATTTTTTTTTCCTGAGGGGGAAGTCCATAATCCTATTTCAGGGACTAACTAATACTTCTCAGTATGGACACTGAGGGGACTGCCGCAGTCACTTGCAACACTTGTGGGATGTTTGTCTTCTTGCCTACCAATGTGGCAAGAAGAGGACTAGCAAGGACAGACTTCAGGGACAGAGCAGGGGAGCCAGAGTTCCATCACAGGGAACAGTTGCTGCTAAGCCTCGGTGAAGGCGTGTGGTTGTAGTGGGGGACTTCTTGCTGAGGGGTACAGAAGGAGTGATTTGTGGGCCTGACAAGATGTCTCGGGAGGTGTGTTGTCTCCCTAGGGCAAAGATCCGTGATGTGACAGAGAGGCTGACAAGACTGGTCAAACCTACTGACAAATACCCCTTCCTTTTGGTCCGCGTGGGAACAAATGACACAGCAAGACACAGCCTTCAAAATATCAGAAGGGATTACGAGGCTATGGGTAAGAAGCTGAAAGAAATGGATGCACAGATTGTCATCTCGTCTCTTCTGCCAGTTGAAGGGCATGGTCCAGGAAGAGAGATTAAAATCGCAGATGTCAACAACTGGCTCCGCAGATGGTGTTGCCGAGAACAATTTGGATTCTTGGATCATGAGCTGCGGTTCCATGAGGACGGACTTCTGGCAAGGGATGGGCTGCATCTCACTCCAGTTGGAAGAAACGTTTTTGCCAACAGTCTCAAGAATCTGATCAGGAGGGCTTTAAACTGAGTTATGTGGGGGAGGGAGACAAAAGTGCTGGAGAAAATAGTCATACTGTCATAGATGGAACAAGGCAAACACTGAAAGGACCCAACAGTAGGAGGCAAAAAAAAAAATGTGCATAGGCAGCAAGTAAAAGGGACACATGGTCTTAGATGTCTCTACACTAATGCACAGAGTATGGGAAATAAACAGGATGAACTTGAACTCCTAGCACAACAAAGCAAATATGATATAATAGGCATCACTGAAACCTGGTGGGATGAGTCTCACAATAGGAATGTAGAAATAGAGGGATATAACCTTTTAAAGAGAAATAGGCTGAACAGGAAAAGAGGAGGAATAGCATTATATGTCAGGGATATTTATATCAGTGAAGAGATCCAGGACATCAATATTGGAAGCCAATTGGAGAGTGTCTGGATTAAAATTAAAGGAGAGGAAAGCAACAGGGATGTTACTGTGGGAATCTACTACAGACCCTCAACTCAAGCAGAAGAATTGGATGATGCCTTTCTAGAACAAATGATCACACATTCAGATAGGAAAAATATAGTAGTGATAGGTGACTTCAACTATCTGGATATTTGCTGGAAGTCAAACTCAGCAAAATCCTCAAGGTCTAGCAAATTCCTCACTTGCCTGGAGGACAATTTCATTGTCCAAAAGGTGGAAGAGGCAACAAGGGAGTCAGCTATTTTGGATCTGATCCTAACCAACAGGGATCACCTAGTTAATGGGGTGCAAGTGGTGGGATCCTTAGGTGGGAGTGACCATGTCCTCCTGGAGTTTGTTATACAGCGGAAAGGGGAAGCCAGGCATAGTCAGACACACATTCTAGATTTTAGGAAAGCTGATTTTAGAAAACTTAGAGAAATATTTGGGGTGATTCCATGGTCAGGAATACTAAAAGAGAAGAGAGTTCAAGATGGATGGGAGTTCCTCAAAAGGGAGATACTAAAGGGACAATTTCAAACAGTTCCAATGAGGAAGAAAAATGGGAGATATCTCAAGAAACCAGGGTAGATGACTAAGGAACTTTCAACTGAACTAAGTTTTAAACAAAACATGTATAAGAAATGGAAAAATAGGATAATCACCAAAGAGGAATTGAAACAAATAGCAAGCACATGAAGGGATAAAGTCAGAAAATCTAAAGCGCAGAATGAAGTCAGGCTTGCTAGAGAGGTTAAGAACAATAAAAAGGGCTTTTATGGGTATGTCCACAGCAAAAGGAAGAAGAAGGAAATGATATGGCCGCTGTGTGGAGAAGATGGCAAAATGCTAACAGGGACAGAGAAAAGGCAGAATTACTCAACACTTTCTTTGCGTCAGTCTTTTCAGAAAAGGCAATTGGTGTTCAACCTGAGTACAGTGGAGAAGGGGACAGAATAGGAGAATTTCAGCACAGAATAAGTCAGTCTCTTCCAACTCTATGATTCTATGGAGTTTCTGGACTAGGCACAAGGGTAGAGCGTGTCACAGAAATTGAATCGTGAGGTTATCAGTGCATGTACTACAGTTTCTAATTTAAAGTGCTACATAAATCTGAAATTCAAGGCAATGATAGAGCACATGTACAAAATGAACTTATACAAAGGGCCAAAACAGTTTTACAATAATCTGAATCCCTAAAAAGAGATCTACAGGCAACCTCAGTTAACAAAGCCTCTCACAAGGCTCCTTTTTACAAAGCTTTTTTATGCCCACCCAATCCCCTTTTCCTCAATTTTCTGTCTAGCTGGAGATTTTTAAAAGCAGGATTGGCATCAAGAGAGTGGTGAAGGAGAGTTAGAGAAACACAGGCCTTTGGTGCTAGATTGCAGCAACATGTCTGCAGTAAACAATACAATAAAGCTTGAGCTGATCCTATTGTTACTGCATGTGCTACAAGGTAAACAGTTGCTGTCTCTAGACTACCTTACTGAACATGCATGAACAACAGAACACAGAGAAAAGGGGAGAGCAGGTAAGCCTGTGTTGGTAGTTATCCCTAGTATGGTTTGTAAAAAGCATTGGTTTGTAAGTTAGGCAACCAGAATGGAAATTGTTAGAAAAGTGGAGAAATTGTTAGAAAAGTGACGAAGGGGGTTGGGGGAGGAACCATCCCTTCCATTTTGGAAGAAACCTTCAGGTGGTCTCTAATAGGTTTTAAATAATTTTCTTTACTTAGGCAAGGACCTGCATGCTTCATTTCACATGTGTATATTGTTAGTTTTGAATGAAACATTTGCTAAAACATGTGGAGTTGTTCATCCTTTTTTGTGGTGTGAAAACCTACCCTATTCCTTCCATGTTATTTCTGTTTCTCATACCAATTTTCTGTTAATGACCAGGAAGACATCTACTTCATTAACTGAGGTATACCTGGATACAAAACCTGGAGTTGAAAACATGATCCAGATCTGGATCTCAGAGCACAACTACTTCACAGTCCAGGAAGCCTGTTCATTTGTGGCCCTCTGACAAGATTGGAAAATAAAGATATACATCTCATTTCTTACCAGATCCTCACACACACCATGATTCATTCGCCTAGCAATATCAAGGGCTGTCTCTCCAGCTTCATTAGCTGTGGAAGAAATGAGAGATGTCACCATATGATTAATGATGATGGAAACAATTAACACAGCTTTGACTCCATAATTATACTCCATTTTGATTTGTTGTTGTTATGAGACTTCAAGTTGACTCCAACTTATGATGACCCTATCCTAGGGTTTTCTTGGCAAGATTAATTAGAAGGTATTTGCCACTGCCTTCCTCTAAGGCTGAAAGGGTGTGACTTGGCTAAGGTTACTCAGCGGTTTTCCAAGGCTGACCAGAGATCCAAATCCTGGTTTCCAGAGCCCTAGTCCAACATCAGGCCACTACATCACACAGATTCTCCCATTCTAATTAAATGGCAAAATTTTCAAGCTTCTGTTTAGATCCAGGTGAACAACAATTATGTTTCAGGACTTAATTTTAAAAAGTTAATCACAGAGCCAATGCAGTACATTTGCTTGAGTGTTGAACCAGAACTCTGGAAGATCAGAGTAAAAAACTCTGCTCTGCCATGGAAACCACTTGGGTTGCCTTGGGCAAGTCACAATATCTCAGCCTGAAATGGAAGGCAATGGCAAACTTTTTCTGAAGAAATCTTAGCAGGAAAACCCTGTAACAGATTCACCTTAGGAGCTCCATAAGTTGGAAATGACTTGAAAGAATACAACAACAGCCAGAAAGTTATTCAGAATCAGATTCAAAAGCCGTGACTATAAGGACTTTTTTTTTTAATACTGAGAGAACACTACCCAGAGCAGAATATTCCTTTGGGACTCTTTCTTTGGAGACACTGTGGTGCAGTTATTAGAGGTTTGGAGTGAGACTTGGGAAATGCAAGTTCTCATTCCTGTTCAGCCATGAATCTCTTGAGCAACTTAAGGCCAAGTACTGGGTCTCAGACCAAATTTCACAGGGTTGCCGTGAGGATAAATGGAGAAGACGAGAATGATTGTGTTAACTGCCTTAGAGGTAATGTGGAGAAATATAATTGTAACAGCTAAAGATTTTCTGAGCACCTTTTGGACTGGATAATACAAATTTATCAGAAGTTATACAATGTACTTTTATGATATAATATAAAACAGAGAGATAACACTGTAAGCAATCAGATATTTCCCTTTCTAAGTCAGACTTGTAATGTTGTACTTACTGATTCCAATGTTGGCTTTGGCACGCAAAAGGAGTTTTATGCCTTCAGGTTTATTATGGAGACTGCAATAATGAAGTGGGGTATTTCCCTTGGTTGTTTGTTTCACCAGGCTACCACTAGATGAGATAAAATTATTAGCTATATAGACACACATTTTAGGCTGCCTTCATTTCTTTAAGTGAGCAACGTGTGGCCTTCCAGATGCTGTTTGACTGCACCTCCTGTCATTCCTCACCTTTAGTAATACTGGCTATGGCTGACACAAAGTGCCATCCCACACCATCTGGAAGTTTCACACTCCTGTCCTAAGACTTTCTAACATGGGGAAATCGCAGGACAATTGGGGGTTTAAAAGGCATTTTCCCAGGACAATTGCACGATCACGGAAAAGATTTTCCCACACATCGCACTTAGAGAGGACTTATCTGGGAAGAACCAGGAATGCTCCAGCAACAAATCATTCACAGGATTTCACTGTGAATGATTTGTTGCTGCAGCATTCCTGGTTCTTCACGGGATAAGTCTTTAATCACGACATCATGGGAAAATCTTTCCTATGATCGCGTGAATGTTCCTTTTTAATGTCTTTTTAAACCCCCTATTTCCCCCATGTGATAAAGTCCCTAGAAACTAGCTGATATTAAATTGTTATCAGAGACAGTGTTTACAAACAGAATCATACTAAGATTAACTCAGCCAGTAAATGTAGATGTATCACAATATACAATTTTAGACAAACAATCTATTTCTCAGAAGTAATTATGCAAAGGAGTCATATGAATCACAAATCTTGTTTTACAGAATTAACAACTGCTTAGAAGAGAAAGGGAGGCTTAGGCCTTGTCATTACTCCTACAGCTTTGACAACAGCAGCAGTATCACTCTTCTTCACACTAACTTTTAATTTTCCTGTCAGATGGGGGAGTTGTTAAAGCAATTAAACCTATCCACTTGGTAATTGTGATTGCACACACACTCCCACTGCTTCTTCAGCTACCCACATGCTATTTCTGTCTATGCTTAGGAATCAATCTTCTCCCATGAAAAATACACAAAACTAGTTTTTTTTCCTTTAAAAAAGCACAACAGGGCTATTGTTACTACTGCATGTTTTAGAGTTTTAGGGATTGGAGTCCCAAAAGACAAGGTAGCAACATGTTACATACAAGATAACTTTCAACCTGGACCAGAAGCAAGTTCAGACATGCATTTCAGTCACTGGGTGACTGTAGCCTCATAATGATTTGTGTATGGAAATGAGTCGTTAAAAGCAAATACCATAAGCTGAGCTGTTAAACTCAGTAGCATGGGCCTAAGGTAAATTAACAAGTATATTGTGCTTTTCAGTTTGCCAGATGGATTTTTGTTTGCATTTGTTAAATGGCCAACACAGCTACCTCTGCATGTTTTAACATACAACAGAAGGAAAGCATCCTATTCCCTCTTCCTCTCTGTAGCCACCTGAAAAGTCTTTCCAGAGCTTCAGAGGGTTCACCTGAACAAAGGGGGATGGAGCACAGGGTGCTGCTAAAGCAAGGGCGGGGGATGGAAAGAAAGAGTCTCCTATCCTCTGTAGAGATTTTTTTGGAAGATGCAGATGGATCTAAGGCTATGCTTTTTCATGCATTTCATCAAGAGATATACATTTAATTCATGTGTGAACTATACACAAGGGTTAGAATGCAGTGTAGAAATTCTACTTCAGGTTATAGCTCTTATTCAAGAATAACTCAATAGTTTGGAAAAATAAGCTTAATGAAATCCTGCAGTAAAGAGTATATTTGTAGATGAAACAAAACACAGCAGCACTATATCCTAGTGGGAAGTAAGATTTTCTCGATGCTCAGAGAAGCTTTTCTCCTCTAGGTTATACAGAAGGTTTTTTTTCAAGGAAATGTAAGGAGTATGTTGAACTTCATGTCCCGCTGTGCCAGACAGAGGAGGTTTCAAACCAGTCTAGAAGCCAAACATTTGCCCTCATATTGGAGTGACATAAAGAAATAAAAACCTACAATAATATGTGTGTGCACACGCTTTCATTTCACCTGTCCACTTTTGACATTCCCATGAATTTCACAGGGGTTTCTTAGGCAAGGAATACTCAGAGTGGTTTTGCCAGTTCCTTCCTCTGAAATATAGCCCACAACACTTGGTTTTCATTGGTGGCCTCTTATACAAGTACTAACGAGGGCTGATCCTGCTCAGCTTCCAAGATCAGATGGAATCTAGTGTCTTTTGGGCATTTAGGCCAGTACTACCTCATTAAATCTATAACTAGGTATGTAGAGTAAACTCACCTGTTCTGTACCAAAAAATCTACAATATGCAAAGAAGTTCTGTCACATATTAAAACGGCCAAGTGGAGAAGCGTCTCTCCAGGTTCCTTTAAACAAGAAACACATACACACAGTGAATGTTGACAGATATTCAGATGTTTCCTTGAAAATACCAGTAGCAATAGCAAGCAAGTACATTTCTATACCGCTTATCAATGCACTCCCTAAGTGGTTTACAATGTGCAAACTAATTACCTCCAACAAGCTGGGTACTCATTTTAGTGACCTACGGAAGGATGCAAGGCTGAATGGTCCTTGGAGCCCTGCCTGGGATCGAACTCACAACCTTGCGGCTATGAGTGGCTGCAGTACCAGCATTTAACCACTGCACCACCAGGGCTACTAATCAGTGCAGACCTAGTGTCAGTGCAGACCCAGCTTCCCTTTCCTTGAGAATGGGGATACATTAAAATACCCAACAGCAAGACTTCCGGGAAAGAGTTATGTAGGCCCTTATTGCAAGTCCTCCCTAGTGGTGTCACTAAGATTGATGTTACCTGGTGCAGTAATTCATGGTGTCACCCTCCCATTGACCTCCTTCCTTAACACACCATACAGAATCCTTAGTAATGTTTTTTTTTATTGATACTCATAAATCGTAATTCCCATATATCACTGAATGTAATGGCAACAGTTGTGACAACAACTAGCAAAATTAAAAGTACACTTTTAATTTGCAGCATCATACACACACCTTACATGTATTTACATGTACATTGTTTCATGTGGTTAAGTGAATATTTGAGTGATCACATGTAAGATGTGAGGTTTTAAAAGAAAATTGACCAAAAAAATTAAAATTTAAAATGTATTTTTTAAACAAACAAACAAATTTGGGGCTTCTCTTGTCTCCTCCCATTGAGCTTCACCCCAGTCACACCATCTCTTCAGCGTTTTAAAAGGATGCCAGTGAACACCACAGCCTGTTTCTGCCCAAAGGCAGATGTTTGAGGAACAGTAGTGTCACCTCCCCCCTTAAGATGTCACCTGGTGCAGTCTGAACTCTCCGCACTCCCCTTGGGATGTCCCCTGGTCCTTACTGCTATTTTCTTACCATCAACAACTTACAGGAATCCCAGGTTAAAACTACAGATGCAATGTATTTCTGTTATTCTTTTGTCTTCATTAGCTTCGAGCAATTTCAAAATTTAGTGAAGATGGCAGAGGGATAGCTGCTTAAGCCTGGGAACTACTTGTCCATTCAGAACCATTCCTTCAAACTGTGTTCTTTCCCTACCACTATAAAAGAACGGCTTCTGGATCTCCAGCTGTAAGCAAACACTCTGTGAACTCTCTCCTTCCTCCCTCTACTCAACCTTGAATCTAGAGGCTCGTATTTTGCATTAAAACTACCTGTCACTGGGAGAGAATTATAGAATTACATATGAAGTGTAATTTGACCCCAGGTACATCCCAACATTTAGCACTTATTATAAATGTTAGTGCAAAAGGATGGTCAAATATATGTGCATTCACTACCAAAACAACAAGAACTAAATCATCTTGTTAAAACAAGCTAGTTTAAACAAGTTATAACTTTAGAAGCACAGATGACATGAAACTGGAAGCAAGATAGTACAGTAAATTGAAGTAATTGGAGAAATATCAGTAAAAGAGCTGTGGGCTTCCTTGGCATGAAAGAGGAATATGAATCCAGGGCAACTAAGTGAAAAGATAGAAAAAAATTACTGTTCCTCATCATGAAAGCAAATGTACTTGCAAGAATCGCAACTTTTTGTTGCAAAAAGACCCATTGTCTCTTTACAGATTTCATTTAAACTGTTATCTTAGCTAGCACTGCGTGCTCTCTTTTATGGCATTGCTATTACTGCTGCTGATGTGCATAGATGGATGTATGTCAGTTCCTGAAAGGAGGAAACCTCACCTGGCTGAACTCCAAAAGAGGCTCACTTAAATTCATCTTTTCAGCATATGCCTGAAGCAAGACATATATATTTTTCTCTTTGACAGCATCCTGCAGGTCCTTAAGCCTGGCAGATGGGCTTCCAGTGATCCTCTGGGCAACAAACTTTCTATCAACGTACTTGGATATGATGAAATCTTTTCGAAGAGTCCTGCAATTATACAGAACAAAGTAGGCATAGAGAGTAAGCTACACAGTCAGGGGAAGACTCTGATGAGGAGTCATCAGGCACTGGCAACAATTCTCTCCTTTCCAAGAGATAATAGAAAAGCAGGTTTAAACCACCAGTGAAGGATGTGTTTTTCTTGCCCCACTCCCTCTTCTGTTTGCCCTGCTCCTTTTCCTCTGTACTTTCAGATGAAGTGAGGCAGATATCAGGAAGAGGCATGAGTTTGAAATGTAATACCATATAAGTGAAGTACCAGAAAGTCATACAGATCAAAGACTTCAGTCAGAAAGAAATCAGAACATTTCTTATCCTAGAAATCTTGCTTCAGTGCAGTCCCAAAAGTCAAGATGTTTTTGTCAGTTCAAAAAGCTCATGGGGGTCATATGAGCTGTATTGGACAAGTCACTTTTTTGGACTATGACTATTCTGGCTAGGCGATCCTGGGAGCTGTAGTCCAAAAAAGTAATGTACCCAACTTCAGTAGGTATTCAGCGGAGAGGGGAAAGTATTAATATTTTAACAGAATTTCTCCTGCATTCTCTATTTTTTTTTACTAAAACACAAGAGCAGGAAGCTGAGAAAAGCTTTTCAGTACCTTCCCTTAGGTAGCAACTCACATTCTTTTTATAAAATTAACATTTTATTTATTCAACCCACATGCTTTGTTTTATATGTTACAAGCTGAATAAAGTAGCTCCAAAATTAAGCAGGTTTAATCCTTCTATGGTGAAATCATGTCATCTAACTATCTGCCTGCTGTGTAATGTAATGATTCCATCCTTTGATATTTATTGTAGGACTTTACATACAAGCAGGAGAGGACTATTGTCTTCATGCTCTTCTCATGGGTTTCCCAGAGGCACTTGGTTGACTACCACAGGAAACATCATGTTGGACTTGCCAGTTTTTTACTCCAGGGATGGTCAAAATGTGCTCCCAAGCTGTTCTTGGACTGCTATTCCAGCATTCCTCATTACTGGCACCACTTTCTAGGGCAGATGGGAGTTACAGTCCAAAAACATTTGAAAGGCTGCACTTTAGTCTGACCCAAATGTTCTTATGGCAACTGGTATCCTTAAATGGCTTTATTTTTATTTTGCATTTTCCTTTCAGTATTGCCTGTTCTCACAACAGAACCAATTGACATGTTTGATATAATTAGCCCTATGAAAGACCTTGCCTTAAGAAATTGGATGGTCTCAAACATGTTATCAAATAAATTTTAAAAATCTGGCTGGAGGAATCATGACTAGCATGCTTGTACATACACACACAGATTCACGTTCTCTCAAAATTATCATGGTAAAGAACAGTAAAATCCTTTACATGGGACTGTCAGTAGTAGGCTTTAGAGATGAGTTGTGAAGATTGGCTTCTACAATATCATTAAATCGTGAATTCCCAATATTCTTAGCCAACTGCAAAATAAATGAGAAAAAAGTTAATTCAGCAAAGCATACCATGCTTATATCACCACTAAGAATGTGTTTATTAACATATCAGATTTTGAGTAGGTTTTAAGACATGGAAGGGAAGGATAGAGTAGAAAAAAAATTGAACCATAGAAACTTTTGCATAGTATCCTTGTATCATTTTATAACTCACTGAATTTATCTTGCACGAGCAGGGGATAAGAAGGGAAAAAATCACAGTCACTGTTTGTAAGACAGGGAAATGTAACGATAAGTAAATGGGAAGTGGTACAATGCTAAAAGGGTGGTGGGGAAAATGAGGAAAGCAAGAGAAATATTGTACTCAAACCCAGCTAAGCTTAAAGCTTTATCAGTGGTACCAGGAAGAGAAATGTTGTCATAAACTCTGAATGGTAAACAGTAGCACAGAAACAAATTGGCTCCTTACCAGAAGCTCTGAGGTTGCCAGCTTGTCCAAGGCTAATGACTGGATGCGGGAGTGGTGTACCCCCATTTCTCGGTGAATCCCAGAGCATTCAATGCAGATGAGGATTCCCAAATTAATGGAGAGCCACGCTGGATCTGCAGAACAAAGAAACACAATTATATAGTCAGTGTTGCCCTGCGATGGATGATAAATAGCATAGTAATTAATCTCTATACATTTGCTACATGAAATGTTCCCATCATCTGTTGTTGTTGTTGTTGTGTGCCTTCAAGTCATTTCTGACTTGTGGTGATTCTTAAGGTGAGCCTATCTTAGGCTTTTCTCAGCAAGATTTGTTCAGAGGGGATTTGTCTTTGCCTTCCACTGAGGCTGAGAGTGTGTGACTTGCCCAAGGTCATCCAGTGAGTTTTCATGGCTGAGCAGGGATTGGAACCCTGGTCTCCCAGTATCCTAGTCCAACAATCAAACCATTACACTATGCTGGCTCTTCATACCATGTGCATGTTAACAGAAATATCAATGGAGGAGATGGACTGTTACATAGGAATTTATCATAGGGACAAAAAAGACAGGAGCATAGAGGGATACTCCCATCAATATAGCGCAACACCATAAAGATTTTTACAAGATGTCACACAATATCATGATTATCCCATGATTATTGTGTGAATAAAGAGGAATTCTACTGTCGCTTTTTATTCACGGGAAAATCTGTGACTAAAAAGTGGTGCTAGAATTCCTTTTTATCCATGCAATAATCAAGGGATAATCGTGCTATCGCACAACTTTATATGAAAATCTTCACGCTATTGTGCAATATTGATGGGAACATCCTGCTATGCTCCCATCTTTTTTGTCCATGTGATAAAGTCCTTAGTCTCCCATTTCCACAGAGTATTAAATTCAATAATATAAAAACAAACAAACACGAAACTGAAAGTGAAGGATGTATGGGGAAAAGAAGTCTAACAGCACTTTTAAGACTAATTAATTTTAGCATGACCTTTCATGGATTAAAATCCACCTCCTCAGAAGCTTTGTTAATACAGTTATGATGGTCTCACAGTGCCTAAGGAGAGTCACAACAGCAGCAAATTATTAGTCATGCAAATATCTGGGATAAAAGTGTATCTTGGGCTTTAAAAAGCTTGAAGGTTATTGCAATAACCCTTCTGATGTTCAATAAAAACATGCATCTGGGTGTCAGAATCAAAACAGCAATGCTTTAGCACAACCAATATGTATTGGTTGAATGCATGAAAGGAGATATTTACACAGTACTGTATGTTGTAGAAAGAGAGTAGAGACCACTAACTGAGAGAGAAAGGATAATTTGTCATATGCAAGCAAAACCACACTAGTGTTTTTTTCTCTTTTTCTGAAATTTCCTTTCTAACCTTCTGAATCTAATCTCCTTTCCTTTCATATCTTTCACTACCAACCAGCTATTCTTTCCTGCTAAATAATCAAGGGTTTGAGTGCTTTTTCTCCTGGGCTGAGAAAATCATATTCTCTCTCACTTCAGCTCATTAATGTGCTGGTTGCAGCATTTTCAAACTTATGGTAACAATGTTTCAGGCTTTTAATGACAATCAAGGGATATCACCAGTGTAAAGTAACATACCTGGACACTCCAATTCTGTTCATTGCTCACACATTTATTTTCATTTATGGGCATGGATTTCATTTTCTTATTATACCGCAGCAAGATGCAACATACTGGTAATTCATAGACATTACTTTTACAAATTAAAACAGATGACAAGACTCAGGTTCTATTCTGCATTGTAATTGCTATTAATCTCCAGAACTAACAGTAAGACCTCAGACTGATAAACTGTTGAACAAGATACCACAGAAGATATTATGGATTCCAGTCCCACTGCTAAGTTAAAGCAAAGCTATAAGCTTTCCAAACGTGATGGCCTTCAGATCTTTTAGACAAATCTCCTATAATCCCTGCCCATTGGCCATGCAACCTGAGACAATCACTGGGTGGAGAAACAGGATATAGGCAAGGTCTCTTTTTGCACCTGATGCTGAGCAGTCACAGCATGTGCTGTTCCCTGGCATGCGTTTTATCTCTTCGATGATAGCTCCAGTCAAATCCACCATGCTGCATCCTTCTCCATCTTGTGCTTGTTTGAATGCTACATTCAGGGCCTCTTCTTTACTATTGCTCAGGACAGAGATCCATCTGTAAAACAGGAAGAAAATATTGCCATCTCTTTTAAATCTGGGCTTCCTCAGGTAGGTCTTTTTAATGTATGGTCATGGCCAGCTGCACATAACAGCAAATAAAAGCTGCAAGAAGTCTAAAGTGCATCAAGCATAGACATGCAAGGCAAATACTCTCAATATAAATGCCAACTGCCCACATTGATGTTAATATCTTAACCTGGTTAATTGCTCTTTAGGAAAGAAATTTCTACATTAAAAACTATAAAGTAGTGGTGTGAAGTATAAAGTGGTGATTTGAAGATCTCTCAGTCTCAATTGCATTCATGTCCTCCAAATCCCATTGGGATTTGTATCCTTATTTTTTATTGGGCAACAAGGTTTTGTATTTTTCCCCACACTGAAATTTACACAAAAAATTGTACCAATTTTTCCTAAACCAAACATTTATCTCTACAATTTACCTAGTTCATGCAACTTTTGTAAATTTCCAAAAAATATTCATTTAACTGTTTGCATTATAAAATATATAGTACATATCCTTTTCATGGTCTTTATTTTTAAAAATCAAAAATCTAATCCCCCTTTTTAAAATGGGAGAGGGGGAGGAAACAGACAATAAATTAATCTAATTAAAACTACAAAACATTATGAAAAATCTTCAACAGCAGCAGATATGAAAGTGCATAAAACCCATACCAGTAAGAAAAAATAATAATATGAGGCCATCTAAAAGGCTACTATAAAGGGTGCTGAAAGATAGCAGAGTTGGTCTTGTACTTACATCATACATTCCTGTTCATCCTCAGCCAAGAAGTGGTATGTTCGGTTATCTGGGATGAAAAATCAGAATACAAACAGAATAAGGAACAACATATTTGAAATATTAGCAGAACACAAAATAATGATGCAGGAACAATTTTTCTCCTAATTGCTCAATTAAAAAATATTTTAAAAACTGTAGATAACTGACTCTCATTCAGTGAAAAAAAAAATAAACCAGTAACTGGACTAGTTGCCACTGGACCTGTTTGGGCCACAAATGGGATCATAATGTCTCACCATGTGGAAATTAATTTATAATGATTTGCATGGTCCCCTTCCTTAGTTTACTCACAGCACAGTATTATAATCTCAAATTATCTTCATAGGCACCTGTGAGGTAGATTGTTCTGAAAAACAGTTGACTGTCAAAAGTCATCCAGTGAAGGATTACACTCAAGGGCACAGAAACCACGGCCAGGCTTAAGACCCACTCTCTCCCCATGCTCTTAAATTCTGCACCCAAGTCTCTAATTTCCACCTTTCTCCTAAGAAGCTTCTTGTTAAGGTAATAAGGAATTACATGAGACAAGTACTTACGTGAAATAAGATCAAAGCATTTCTTGTCATCCATATTTGGTTTCACTTGGCATGTGAGCAAATTCAGCTTGACTGGTGGACGATGCAGCTAGTGATGTATAAAACAGAGAGAAAGAGAGAAGTAATTCAACTATTTAGGTTTTACAGTGTTCAACAGCAACTTTATGCAGATATAATTGGAAGTTAATCCATAGAGAAGAGATCTAGACCAGCAAAAAATGAGTGAAGTGCCAGGACAGATCATGCTAGAGGTTACTTACGGTTCCACCTTTGCATCCCAGACAGAAATTATTATTTTCTGCTCTTTTTCAACACTTGGTTGGAGCAGAAATGGGTAGGATTTAGACCTGACCTTTTTTGTGGGACTTGTTTTCAAATAAACAAAGGATGGAATGCTGTTGGCGGGTTTTGAAGCAGTAGTAAAGAGGGACACATAAAATGTGCTGGCTCCAAGCAGCCAATTTTTCCAGTGTTGCTAGTTTTACTAGGCCCATGTTGATAGCATAGAGTGCCCATATCCTTACTTACTAATAATACAAAACATTGCAAGGATAATTTTTAGCTTTGTGAGATACTTTTAAATCAAAGAAAAACAGACACGTGTTATTCATAGCAAGAAACAAGAGATGTTACAACTACCCAACCTTGCAGTCTTTGTAGCCTGCAGTAGGCATGCATTGGCTGGGATAGCTACAGCTTTTTCTTTACATTCACAGTTTCTCCATTTCTTTTAAAATGTCCCATATTCCCTCTCAGCAACATCTTTTTTCTTTCTTCTAAACAACCAGCTACAGTTGCTGAAAATTTTAAAAATGCTATGGTAATTAGCTTGCACTCAGTTTAGCCAAGCAGGAGGTAGACTGCCTCCCCGCTCTTACAGGGAGGAGAAGGTAGAGTCATCATCTCATCTCATCCAAAAGGAAATGGTTTTGCAGCTATTTATCAGAGGTTTGTTTTGATAGCCTATGGACAGTAATCACCTTTTCAAGTGATCAAGAAAGTGCTTAATCCTCAAGGTCCCTTATTTCCTTTACACAGGATAAATATCGCAGAGAAGCATTCCTGATTTGAGAAATATTCATCCATTACCCAGCTCTAGTTTCGAGATTTCCATAAATCTTAATTTAAGACTTTAGTTTTACTATTTTCCTTCTCGCCACCTTCTTGGGCAGAGGAATTTCAGTCCAACACCCTAATATATATATATAAATTTTTATTTATAAACTATATCAAATTTCTTGCTTAACTGATAAAATCAAATGTAAACACCAAACGTTCCTGTTACCCAAATTTATATTTGCCTTGGTCCAAGCCTCAGAGGGAGAGAAGAACTGCTGGACCTGATCCCCTTCCCCGCCACCATTCCCTTCTCCTTTTGTGTTGTGTCTTTTCAGATTGTAAGCCTAAGGGCAGGGACTGTCTAATTAAAAAGAATAATTGCAAGCTGCTCTGATAGCCTTTAGGGCTGAAGAGAGGGGTACAAATACCATAAATAAAATAAATAAATAAAATACATACTATTTGCTTTGATAAACAGATTAGAACAAACATAGACACCTCTCGGGCAGCCCAAAAGTGTAGATAAATGGTAGACAGAGAGGATTTGCTCTGATCTAAGATGTTAATATAAAAAGACATAAGAGCTCTGAGAACCATTCAGTTGACTCACTTTGGAACTTTCCAGGTGAACCTATTTCTCAAACCCCTCCCCTTCCCCTACACCTTGCTCACATTGCTTCTGCTAATTTGAACCCGCTACTGGGCAACAAACCTCATTTTTGTGACAATTTCTAATTTATAACTCTTGCTCTTATTTTGTCTGGCCACACTCTTTTGGCCACACACAGATGTTGTTCAGCCACATGTGTCCTAGTTTTCATCTGCTAAATATAGGAGGCTAAGGGTCTTCCTCCCTAAACAAACAAGTCAGTAGATCAAGGAGCAAGAACATAGGTTAAGTGAGCTGAACCAAGGAGAGGAACCAGGGACCTTATCAGACAGGAGGAATTTCTCTTTATTGAGAATAGAGCCAATTTGAATTCACGTGAATTCGCTAGTTTAGCGAATTTACGTGAATTTAAATTGCATTTGGAATGCATTCAGAATGACTTCCCATTACCCAAAAATGACCCCCCATTGCCCAAAATTGTGTGAGATGCTTTAATTCGCAATAATGTAAAACCCATTATTGCGTTCGGAATGACTTTCCTTTTGCCCGAAATTGCATGAGATACTTTAATTCGCAATAATGTGAAACCCCATGATTGCGTTCGGATTGCCATTAGATTATACTTCCAATTTTGGATGTCTGATAAGGTCCCAGGCCTTCTAGGATAATCTTTCCTTTTTCTTCCTTTTTCACTATCTCATCCTTTCTTCATTCCTCTCTTCTTTTTATTATCACCAGCTTCTTCAAGAATTAGAATCCCTATTCAGATATTCTAGTTTCTATGGGAAGTACCGGTATACTGGAGAAGTTTTTTTTCTCCAAAATTCTATGTATGTTTGCTCAGACCTTTCTGCATCCAATGGTGTTTGCTCAAAAACAGTATGAACAGGATTGTAACTTTTTATTTCTGGAGCTTGCTTCCAAAATGATCCATAAAGACAACATCATTTAGATTCTTCACTACCTGAACTCCATTCTGATCCCTGCTAGTCCTAATACTGATCAATCAAGTACAACAGGAACCATTGCCCAGGATTGGAAATGGTAGATCCCTGATATAACAAACACTATTTTTATGAAGTTCTTTCCTATTTGGGATTTGCAACATGCTTAGCGACTTCTAGAAGATGACCTTTGTAAATACCTAAATAGTTAATCACTCAACTAAAACACAAAGTGTTTTCCAGGAATCCAATTTGTCTACATCAGCTGTGTTCTATAATGAGAAAGGTACATACCGTGCTGTGTGAGATGGTCAAATAGCCATTCCGGACTGTACACTTTCTCTTCTGCCAGACTTTTCTTAATCTGAAATGTAATAAGGAACATACAGTTTCACGCAAGGAAACTGACCAGGTACTGTAAAGTTTTAGACATGAAAATGAGCCTGGCATGTATTAATTCCAGGTGCAGTACACAACAAAATTAATGTGCATCTGGGAAATAAAACTAAAGCTTAAATCTAGAAACAAGTTAACTCAAGAAAGTTCACAAAAGAAACATTTGTTTTCTTCCACCTCACCACTAGACAACCATATATGGAACACATTAAATACATACAGTTTTACTAAAAACTGCCCATCCTTCTAGCCCAATCTGTTAAAGACTGAAGGCCTGTTTCAATAAGAAGGTCTTTGTCTGCTGGTGAAAAAGCAGAGAAGGAGCCAATTGAGCCTTCCTTGGGAAGGATCCTAGGAGCAGCTTCTAAGAAGGCTCTATCCTATGTCCTCATCAGATGAGCCTATGAGAGGACAGAACAAAAGCTTTCCCTTGAAAATTGCAAGTTTTGGAGAGGCTCTTATAAGAAGAGATATGCTTTCAGATAGTTTGGACCTAAGCCACATAGGACTTTAGAGGACTCTGGAGAAGGAGGACCCAAGAGAAGCTCTTCTTTCAGTCCCAACACCTTCACAATTATGGTTGCTGGGCACTTGAATAAGACCTTCTTGGTGGCTGCCCCTAAGTTCTGCAACTCCTTCTCCAGGGTGGTTTAATGGCTCCCTCCTTCCTGTCTTTCTGTTGCCAGTCAAAGATGTTCTTTTTATTCTGATGGACTTTTAGAACTTAAGGTTTTTAAGAAAAGGGTTTTTAAAGAGGTGCTGTATTGTTTTGAATTGTACTGTTTTTAAATCATTTTAACTGTATGGTTTAAATTGTTTTACTATTGCTAATATTTTAATTGTTTAATTGCCTACAGCTTTAAGGCTTACATTTCTCACAGATGGGGCAGAGATTGATGGAGTGCATTTTAAAAATCTAGTCAAAACCCAAGTATTGTGGGTGCATGTTAATCAACAGGTTTTTATTTTATGAATGAATTTATTATTACAGCTCCAGAATTTTATGGGCATTTAATTGACTTATATTTTTCCATTCAAAATTCTAAAGAGTAATATAATTTCTTATTAACATAAAGAAAAAACAGTAATAAAGAAAAGCTGCACTAAAAGCACAAAAGCAGTGACAGGAAAAAAGGGCTTTGTAAACAAAGTGTGAACAAATTCATCATTTTTGTAACCACTCAAAGAAGCAGCGAGATGGGGCCAGGACTGCCTCACTGGCAGCCCCAGAGGCCCCATCTCGGCACTTCTGCAGGCCACGGAGACGCAGTGAACTGCTTCACCCCGCAATCCCCAGCACTGCCGAGGGGAGAAAGGGGCCACCACCACAGCCCCTTTCTCCTTGGGGTCCTTGGAATGGCCGTATAAAGGCCATGCCAAAGACCCGTGCCAAAAAAAGAGCTCTGTTTCAGAGCTCTTTTTAGTGCTGCAGAAAGGGCGCCATTGGCACTCTCCCATGGCGCAATGTTATCAGGCGTGCACAGCGTTATGTAAACGCTATGCGCACCATGACGACATTATGGTGTGCCCATATGGATGCTGCCATTATAAAATGGCAGTGTCCATACACGCTAGGGTTAGGGAGGGTGCAAACGCTGTGCCTTCCCTAACCCTATTCGCGCCGCAATGGCGCCTCTTCAAGCCCATCTGAATCGTGCCTCTGAAGATTTTTTGTTGAGCTCATATGAGGTGCTGGCAACTGGCAGGACTGAAGTAGATGCACTTACCCTTCACTTTTCTTAAAGAGGCTTCCAGATCTCTCTGTGCCATATTGCTTATTACCTTGCAACTGATGCATGCTGTACCTCGCTGGTTTGCAAACAGAATTCTGTTGGGAAACCAAATAATCACCACCATCACCAGCACAATCATATCTATTTAATAGATCGTCTGGCAGCATATTTTCTCAAGTACAATTCCAAGAATAGCCAGTGGTAAAAAAAAGTCTAAGAATACATCCTTAAAATTATTCCAAAGAGTAACTGAATCAAAGAGTTGGACACAACTGCACATCTCTGACAAGTGATTTTACAACCTGTGCTCGAATACCTCCGGCAAAGGAGAGCACAGCACTAAGGCAGTGTGTTCAAAGCTTGGAAACAAAGCTGGAAAAGCTAATGTTACTGTTGGGAGCTTATTTGGTCATTATCACTCATAAGTTATGCTACTGGTTACTAACATGTTAATGTTAACTGATTTTAAAACAAAATACATGTTAAAAGTCCAAGAAAAGCCCAGAGGACCCCTAAAAGAAATATTTTGAAGGATAGAATAAATGTCATTCTGTAAACCCCCCAGTACATACCTTCTTCTCATTAAATAGTAATGCATGACAACACTATTTTAAAATCTTACTCCCAAACACTGAGTCTGTTCCAGCTTCAAAGAGTTTTAACTATTGGAAGTTCCCCTTAATGTTTAGCTGAAATCTAAAGGTAGTCCCTTTATGTGAATGTCTAGTCATAACCGACTGTAGGGGGCAGTGCTCATCTCCATTTGTAAGGTGAAAAGCCAGCATCGTCTGAGAACTGCTCTGGTGGTCATGTGGCCAGCATGACTGCACCGAATGCTGTTACCTTCCCACTGAGAAGTGGTACCTATCTATCTACTTGCATTTGCATTCTTTTGAACTGCTAGGTTAGCAGACGCTGGGACTAGTGATAGGAGCTCACCCCATCATGCAGCACTTAGGCCTCAAACTGCCAACCTTCCGATTATCAGAACTGGCATCTTAACCACTAAGCCATCGCATCTCATCTACAATACCATAATTTCCAGTGGTTCTCATTCTACCCTCTAGAGCAGCAAAGGAACAACTCTCACCCGTCTTCCACAAGATAGCCTTTCAGATATTTGAAGACTGAAACCATGCATCATATTAGTCTTCTCTTCTCCTTCTCATTGACTAATGGTTTTTAAGACATTTTTTGGTCAAAGTCCAGCACACTTGCCAAAAAAACCTGCAACCCTGCAACTGCAACTAGATTCCTTGTAGCAGAGCTTCTTACATTGGAGAGAGATCACCTGCTCATTGAAGATTAGACTGATTCTACTGGCCTCTTCTCCTGTGCTACACTGTGCTTCTTCAGTGCTCCACGGAGATGAAGTGGGAAGAAGCTGCTGACAGTTGTTATCATGAATCCTTCATCAAAATAGCAGGTTCTTCCCTGCAGTGGGAAGTTTGGTTTCTCAGGCTACTACTAGTTTCTGCACTTAATGCACTTCATGCACAAAACAAGAACTGCACTTTAGAACACGATGTGCTATCACTCTCCAGTGGTCCAGAAGTGTAGCCATGGGGAAGGAGAGATGAGGGCTGCCCTGCCCAAATAAGACTTTTGCATGTTGACATGCAATTTTAACTTTAGTCCCTAAATTTCTAGCATTGTAGAGAATGCGATATTGAAAATATTCACATATAAAACTCTCACATTTGCTCTGTTTGCTTTCACTTGGTAACTTTGCTTTTCCCTTTCATTTGGATGCATAAAATGCATTATCTAAAAGCTCAGCTGACGTTACTTTAATACTAGAAATTTGAGACTAAAGGAACATATCTTGGGGGGTGATAGTGTAGAATTCTTTGAGGTGCAATTCCCTCTTTTGTCGTCCCCCCTGCAATAGCTACACCCCTGTGTTTCCCCTTCTCAGATGCTGTGAAGGATCAATCTGGAATACTTCAACAAGCACCTGCTAACATTTCTGCTGGGCTGCCCCCTAACTTACCTAGGCAAAATAATGTGCATTCCCTCACTACATTTACCTCTTTGGGCTCCAACTGCAGTGCTGCTTTCAGCTGATCACGAAGGGAGCACAGCTGCTTCTTCTCCTCTTCCTGTTTTGCTTTCATCTGAAAGGCATGAGACCAGATGAAACATTCCATATCGCGGTTGCAAAATCTCTGTCGTAGGCATTTCAATTCACACTACTGAAGATCTGGATTGCTCCAACACTTTAAAAAAAGACACCATAAGGGACCCATGTCAAATGCACCTGATTAAGTGGGTTTTTCCATAGCCCCCCTGCAAACAGTGCCAGGTGGATTCATGGCCAGTCTGAACGTCACAGAAATAACCTGGTTTCACACCAGGCTATTTCCATAGTGCAAATGGGGCCTTACATTCCAGGAGACTTGGGAACTAGTCTTTCTTTTTGCTAGAAAAAGGATGACCCAGGGAATATAGAGAGCTCAAAGACTGCGGGGGGGGGGGGGGGAGCTTTGGATGGCTGTATATGGCTGCAGGCTACACTTTGCCTACTTATGATTTAGTGTGTGGTCCAGGTGCAGCCTATGAATTTAATAACACATACTTACACTTTGAAGCTCAGGAATAAGATTTTCAATAAATTGTTTGTGCTTCTCTGTTGCCTTTAAACATGCCTGGAAAAAACTGGCAGAAAAAAAAGTGGAACAAATATAGAAAATATTTCCACTTTGGTTTAGAGATAGGCAGATTATATGAAATAGGAAAGAGTTCAAATATTAGATTGATGATTAAATTCTTTTTTTTAAAAAAAAATCGAATACAAATACTCTGGAAGGTAGATTTTAAAAGGTAGATTTTATCCTTACAACAACCCTGTGATACATCTCAAGCAAGAGATCATGAGTGACCCATGGCCATCCAGGGGAATTTATAATTGTGTGGGAACTTGAACCTGGAACTTCCAAATTCCAGTCCAGCACCCTAATTTCAGAATCAAATTGTACCACTTTTCTGTTCATAGAAATCTGTCTTCTGGTTTAATACACCAGATTTCTCCTTTTTCACTGTAATTTTCCAGAGTAACTAAAATTACTCAAACTTTACTAAGGACTTCATCACATGAGGCAGGTAAATCACAGTAACACCAGGATAATGGTGTCTTTGGCTGGGTCTTATCAGATGATGTCTTCCCACTTCTGTTGGTCTTCTGAGGAAGACTGTTTAGAAAGCGTTTTTATTTTCCCATGAATGTAAAAACCTGTTAATGACCTCCTTTCCTGCTACTCTTCCACCATCATCTCCAGTGTAATAGTTCCACTCCACTAATGCAAATTTTGGGTGGTCAATGGGCCTGCTTTGGGAGTGGCTTAGCTGCTCCTTTGCTTACTAGTGATCATGGGAGAAGTAAAAGGGGTAAACATTTCAATTTGATTTCCTTATAATTGGCAAGGTAACTGAGAAAGTTTTAAACTGTTGTTTTCTCCTCCCTTAGGAAAAAAAAATCATTGGCAAACGACTGCCAAACCTGTTTCCCAAACTGGGGCCTGTCAGAGAAGTCAAACCTTTGCTCACTGCCCCCCATCCCGCCTCATAACCCTGTTCTGGAATCTCTCTCTCTCTCTCTCTCTCTTTCTCCTTCTCCTTTTATCTCTCACCACCACCACCACCACCCCCGGAAAAATAAGTGGAAAAGAGATCAACAGTTTAAAAATCATTTATTTCATTAACTCTTGACCTTTTTCTTCTGTTTTCTTCTAGCTTCAGACTAATCACTATCTAATGAAAGCTGCTCTGATAGCCTTTAGGGCTGAAGAGCAGAGTAATGATAATAATAATAGCCAGCATCAGAATAGATCAGACTAGCTGCTGGCTTTCATCTGCCAGTGGACTTTAGTACACTACCAAAAAAGAGGGAGCATAGCAATATTTTTGTGTGATATAATTGTGTGATAACCACAACGTTGTGAGACATCGTGTGAAAAATCTTCGCATTATTGTGCATTGTGCAATATTGTACAATAGCATTATTGTGCATTATTGTGTCAATATTGCACAATAATGCTAAGATTTTTCACACGATGTCTCACAACGTTGTGGTTATCACACAATTATCCTGTTAATAAAGAGGCATTCTAGTGCCACTTTTTATTCACGGGATTTTCCTCAAAAACCTTTTAAGCCAATTAATCTCTCTGGAACTATTCTTAAATAGGGAGACCTGTAACCTAAATCTTATAATCACTAAGTCTTAAGGGACAAAGCAATTTTACAGAATTCTAAAACAGCTAGGCCTTGGACAAAGATCCAATGGAGTAACATAAAGTTTGTCACATCTTTGACATCATAGCTTTAATGCAAGAGGCTGTCATTATTATACTAGAGATTTCTGCTGGCAGAAGAATCCTGGAATGTTCTGGGATAAGAATGCCTCAAATATTTCTACAGATTAATATCCACAGAAAGACAACATAGATGGAACATGCAACCACAATACAGTCGGTGAAATGATTTTCCCCTTTAAAAAAGAGGGAAAGATGTGCATTAGATAAGGGATGGTAATACATACTGAAATATGACCTTGATGAGAAGTTCACATACACAACAAAAAACGAATGAATACAATAAGGTAGGCTCACATCTACAAAAACTCATCGTACAATACATGCTAGTCATTAAGTTACTTTATTTACTGTGTTCTAAATAAAACTGGAAGGAATAAGAATATAAAGAATGGATTGTACTTACTTGAATTGGGAGTTGCAGTGATTTATGTTGTTCTGCAGCAAGTCAACTCCTTTCTTGGTTTTAATTTCATTCACTTTAATTAGATACTGCAGGGAAAGGATAAACAGTTAAATTGCTGAGTTACATTTTTGTTTCTTGGCTTACCCTGTGTTCTTGACAGCTAAAGTATGTTTGGCAATGATCAGTTGTGCTTCCAACAAAAAATATTATCCCAGATAATGCATTTAATTAGAACCTGGTAATATTTTTGGTAGACTACATCTTTCATTACCATCATAATTTATCTACTGCAAGAGCTATAAAATCATCAGAATTAATTATATTTCATGAGCTACAAAATAAAGCAAATGTTCTTTGAAGATGGTGCAATACTTTGATAAGCCTATTCTTTCATTCTTATCATGCAGTTCCTATAAATACTCAATTTCTATGTTAATACACTTATTTTATTATTGACTATGATGGCCTAAATTTTCCAGTGACTGTGGAATGTAGTCTTGTGGAATGGATATTCTTTTTCTAGTATGTAACAACAAACAATATTAATTGCTTCAAGTGAATATAATGTTAAGATATTTCTGATAGTCACCTAAGTAAATTGTGGTTATAATTTTTTGTGGGTTTTTGGGGCTAAGAGGCCATGTTCTAGAACAGTTTATTCCTGTATTCCTGATGTTTCACCAGCAGCTATGGCTGACATCCTCAGAGAAATTGTGTTTGTTAGGTACTTGGAGAAGCACTGCATTTTTCTCAGCTACAAAATGCTCGTATTGTGCTTTATGTACTGGGGAAATGTGATGCAATCCTGAGACTCTAAGGATGAGTAGGGAGTAGGCCTATATAAGGCACCAGATCCTGTCCAATCTTGAAAAGTAAGCAAGGTCAAACCTGGTTAGTATTTGATGGGGGACTGCCAAGGCATACCAGGTGTTGTAGTCTATATTCAAACCACCTCTGAATATTCTGATGCTTTCAAGTGATCTCTTGAAGGGTAAAATATTTTGTTTACTTATGCAAGGCTTACCTGACTAGTTGTTACATTTCACCTGCGAATATTGTTAGTTTTGGATAAAAAGTTCGCTGAAACATGTTGAACGGCTCATCTTTTTGTATTTTAAAAATCTGTTCCTATTATTTCATATTATTTTTTGCCTCTGGTACTAAAATTTTGGTTAAAGAAGTAACTGAGGCATACATGTATCTGCAATACAGAGTTATAGCAATCTGATATCACTAATTGTCATAGTGTCGTCGTATGGAACCCTGGGATTCATAATTTGATGAGTTACATAAAATTCTCTGCTAGAGAGCTCTAGTGAACCACAACACTAGAGTCCTCTAGCACAGAACTTCACCCAAGAATGAACTGAAACAGGAACACACCTCCTTTCTGTTACTTGTGACAACAGTCATCTGCAGTTGGGCCTCCCCCTAGTCCATTAAGTAAGAACCTTTCTGGTATAGAACTCTCTTCCACAAAGAGAAATAGACTGCATACATACCATTACATGAAATCATGCCGTTTGTTCACATGGACTGAAATACAGATAAGAAACTGTCAGATGGGAAGAAGCACTTTGCCGCCTGCCTCACCTCACACATGTGTAACTGGAACATCCTTCGTTCCTTTTCCATCTCCTCCGCAATCTCTCCTCCCACAACCTCCGTTCGCACCATTCCATACTGTTTTGCCAGCTCCCGCTTTTCTTTCTCTATCTTTGCACTTAAATAGGGAATAAGAGTTTATTATTGGTTGTGTACAACAGTATTGTATTAGTAGCAGCTAAAGTGAAGCAAGCTTAAGGGGAAAGAGTATGACCAGGCCAACTTACAGTTTGCTTTCATAGTCCTTCCAGGCTTTCTCAAAGGGCTTTTTAAAGTCCTGTTAAAGAGACCAAGCAACACATAATAAATCTCATATTTACTAATTCTTTTCTGTGCTGGTACTTTTGAAAGTTTCCTGTGTTTCTTATACATCAATAACTGTTCTGCTGTTCTATATTAGAAAAAAAATGCAACCTATATTTTTCACATTTGTTGTTTTTATGGATTTTATAATTCAACTCATTTAACTTTATCTTTAGGTATTGAGTATATTTTCAATTTTAACAGAAAAATTAGCCATTTTTCTCCTTTTATACCATCTGCACTGATGTATGTTTAATAAACTCTAGGAAAGGTTTTGTGGCACCTTGAAGTTTAACAATTTTTTGACCTAAGTGTTCATTGATTGCAGCCCTCTTTATCATATGTAAAACTGTGGTTACTGCTGTAGCAAACTAATAGTTATACTCATCAATCCAAGTTGAGTATCCCTTATCCAGAATTCCAAAATCCAAAGAACTCAGACTTTTTGAGCTACAACAGAAGTACAGTAGTGTTAAGTACCTGTAATTATTATTAGAACCATAACTAAGCGGTACACCTAAATATACATGCATTAGGAAGATACACAGATCTCCATGCAGAAGAGATTATAAACCAGAAAAAGCAAATTAAACTGTAAAGATGTAAAACAATGGACATATGAGCCCAGCTGCCTTATACTTAATCAAATCTTAACCTCTCCATGGTCTCAAGCCAAGGCAACCTGCTCCTGTATCTGGAAACTGTGGCACGCAAACTTGAAACATGGTATGGAAAAGCATGTGTTTTGTACTATTGTTCACCCTGTGAAATGTTGTGTTGATAACAAGGTTGATCAAGAAAAAAAAAAAAAGAACTAATATACTATCAAGTACAGAAATAAGACTCTAAGTGGTTTACAGAATAGGAATGTATTGACAGTGGAAGTAAAACAGAAAGCCAGCATGGCACAGTGGCTTGAGTATTGGGCTAGGACACTGGGAGAACAGAACTGAAATCCCCACTTGGCCACAGATACTCACTGGATGCCCCTAGGAAAGTCACACACTCTCAGCTTCAGAGGAAGACAAGGGCAAACACCCTTTGAACAAATTAAGCCAAGAAAACCCTGTGACAAGGTTACTTTAGGGTCATCATAAGTTACAAATAATTTGAAGACACACACAACAAGAAGTAAAACACTATCTCTTTTCAATGTAATCACAGAAGAGACAAATATAACTTATTAAACATCTGCTCACCCCTTTGAAGTCTCCTTTGATGAGTGAGTCCAAGGAAAAGTGAATGTTGTGATATAAACTCAGCAACTAAAAATAACATAAAGAATAAGTTCAGTATATGACTTGAACCAGACAGTATTTCATATGGCTGAGTGATCATTATTCCATCATATTTCCATGAACAGAAGAAAGTTCAAGACATCCTGTTAAGAATGTGTTTCATTAGGAGAAGAGAATACTATAGATTTAGGACTTCTCTAAAAACCTAGATTAAAATCTGAATGATGACTTCAGAAGGATGTCTCCTAACGCAACCAATCAAAAGATGCTGTGTAGCTAGTCTATCATTCCCTTTTTAATGGGTGTTCTGAAGCTTTTTTAAAAAAATGGGAGAAGCAGTACAAAGCACCTGAAATGTTAACAAACTAAATATCATGTTCTCTGGGGTATCCTTTCCTGATAGAATCCCATGAATGTTTCAGGGTGAAGCATAATAAAAGTTTATTCCAGAACCACCTGCAGATTCTGCAGGCATGTTGGGAATGTAGACACACAGAGACACACAGAGATGGGCAATGCTAGTCCCATAGCAACATGAGTACACTATCTTGTAATCTTATATCATTTCCTTAGCCAATCGAAAGCTTTTATATAGCTTATTTTATTTGATATATTATTTTATTTGATACATTGAAAACATCTAGTGATTGGTACCATATAAAGTTGCCATTGCAGATAAGAGAAATAGATGCAAAGAGTGTCCATTCCAGTCGTTTGCTGCAGCCTCTGTGTTCTAACAGCTGCATAGTTCAGTCTTTTCCATCAAAACAACAGTCTGCACAATATGACTGCTCTGCAGATAGTACTAGTTTGTGCTGTGAGGCAACTCACATTCTGCTCAGAAGACAACACAGCCTTATAGCTGGTAGCCAGTATCACCTCTCCAATCTTAAATATAATAATATGCATATAGTATCCTATCACCCAGCCATGTGCCACATACAATACATACATCCTGTTTCTGACTGCCACAAAAATATTAATGTTCCATTGGAAGTACACGTAGCGACATGTAACTGGGGTAACACTTCATGCATTAGATGAATTTAGACATTGAAAACTCAGTCTATAATGAAATGACTAGTGTTTAAGACATTCCAGGATTCTCCCAGGATAAAAGACATGTATAATCCCAATCCGTTTGGGAAAAATACTTCTAATTGTATGCAGTGTTTCCAGGTGCCCCTTAAAAAAAGGGATGTTCTTTATTTAAGGTCTGAAAATCTTGTCCCTTATTGTAAGAGTGCTGGAAAGCATTTCAGCTTATATAGAGTGAACTAGTTGCAAAAACAAACAAGAAACATACCATATTTTTGGGTGTAAGCCTTCCATATTGATGAACATGTAGACATCAACTAATTTATAAAAGTGGACAATGTGTCAATACAAGAATCAATACTTTCATCTGGTATTTAGGTAGACTACAAACTTGTTAATAGTGACTTCATGATTGTCAGCCCTGCATGACATGAATTTCAACAGTATCTTATTGCTGCTTTGAAAACCTGGCAAAACTAGTTGTAAGGTACTTTAGGAATGAAATGTTAATTAAAATGGGAAAATCAAATTTCATAATGAAATAAAATATATTAACAAAAGACAAGATAAAGATACATTCACAAAAGATAATTGATAAAACACATGGCAATTTCATCCCAAAAAAAGATGAATGGGGTGGGATCCAGTGGCATTGCTAGGGTTGGTGTCACCCAGTGCGGTAACTCATGGTGTCACTCCCACCCACCCACCCCCTGCCAGTATTCCCCCCCTGCCATTGACCTAATAATAATAATAATAATGTTTTATTTATACCCCGCTCTTCAGCCAAGACTATCAGAGCGGCTTACAATTTGTTAAACAAACAGCTTCATTTACAATTGTAAGCTATTTGCCCCCAACAATCTGGGTACTCATTTTAGCGACCTTGGAAGAATGCAAGCCTGAGTCAAGCTTCAGCCCTTTGCTGGTCTTGAACTCACCACCTTCTGGTTTTGAGTGAGTGGCTGCAGTACAGGCATTTAACCACTGCGCCACCAGGACTGTTATACCATTTCACACCATACAGAATGCCACAGCCTGTGTCTGCCAAAATGTAGCTGTTTGAGGCACAGTGGTGTCATCCCCCTTTAGGGTGTCACCTGATGTGGTCCGCAACCCCCACCCCCCAGTGATGACACTGGTGGAATCCAGCTGTTTTAGGATATTGCATGGCTATATTTCTATATTCATGAGTTGGCTTGAGTCCCATATTGGAAGGAAGAAAGCAAGCAAGCAAGCAAGAAATATTTCTAAGGCCCTCTAAGTCATCCACTATGAAAGAAATGGGAAAGTGAGTCATGACTGATCATGTAACTATCCAGAGCATGGAATTTATTTTGGGGGCTATAATTACAAGAACCCCTGGACTGCAAATCCTCCAACCCATATACAGGTCTTCTGGCTGGGATATTCTAGGAGTTGTAGTCTTAACAAGTAACTTTTCCAAGCTCTGTTCCTATAGGCATATGGGTAGATGATGGAAAAGGTTTATACCAGGTTCTTGACAGCTCCTAGCAGCTCCCGAGAAAATGAAGCAAAGGTGATAAAACCTTCAGCCAACTTCTCATCGCTGTTGTTGCAAAAATTTTCTGAAAACTTCTCTTGGGCAGCAATATGAGCTTCTAAGTGGCCAATCAGATCTACAAGGAGCAAATATTATTTGAGCATTAATGCAAATCTTTTTCTGAAACAAATAAAATAAGCCCTAAAAGTATAAAACATTAGGCTGTCTGTTGAACTAGACCAGGATGTTATGTTAAAAGATATCCATATCAAATCAGATGTAAGTGCCATCAAGTTCAATGGGACTTATTCTCATAGAATTGGCATGGAAAGGTTACTTTTAAAACTACAATTCCCAGAATCCCCTGCAAGCATAAGGGATTCTGGGAGCTGTAGTTTGGGGGGAAAACACCTTCCCAAGGTCTCAAATAGCTTAGGATGCAATTGTTTCTCTTTGAGCAAGAACTGATTCAGGGGCAATGTTTGTGCTATCTATGTTGACCTCCAAGGCAGCTCCTGTGTCTCTTGATAAATACATTGTGTGGCATTAGATCTTCCAACACAGAGGTGTGGTCAGAAGGTACATCTATATCTCTAGGTGATTTGTGTGTAGCTGTACAAAAATTTTGCTTTTCATTTACTGTATTTGATCATTGCAAAAACAAAATTACTTCCTCCATTTCTTATTTATTCATTCATTGGATTTATATCCCACCTTTCCCCCAAAATAGGATTCAAGAAAGCTCAGATTATAAATTGTACTGCTGAAATTATGAACATTTAAGGTTACAAGGAAAGGTTTTTTGGATAGAAGGATATCTATAAGCTCCACTCTGTTCAACTATAAAAACCGATTCCTTGTCTCATGATGCTTTCATTTTATGTCTTGCATGCCAGGCTTTGGATGGCAAATACTAGAATCATAGAATCATAGAGTTGGAAGAGACCACAAGGGCCATCCAGTCCAACCCCCTGCCATGCAGGAACTCCAAGTCAAAGCAGCCCCGACAGATGGCCATCCAGCCTCTGCTTAAAGACCTCCAAGGAAGGAGACTCCACCACTCTCTGAGGGAGTGCGTTCCACTGTCAAACAGCCCTTACTGTCAGGAAGTTCCTCCTAATGTTGAGGTGGAATCTCTTTTCCTGCAGTTTGCATCCATTGTTCCATGTTCTAGTCTCTGGAGCAGCAGAAAACAAGCTTGCTCCCTCCTCAATATGACATCCCTTCAAATATTTAAACAGGGCTATCATATCACCTCTTAACCTTCTCTTCTCCAGGCTAAACATCCCCAGCTCCCTAAGTCGCTCCTCATAGGGCATGGCTTCCAGACCCTTCACCATCTTAGCTGCCCTCCTTTGGACACACTCCAGTTTCTCCACTGAGGTTATAGGTCCGTTTTACATTGGCAAAAAGAGGTGTGTTGAAGGCTGCTTGAAAACCCAGCCTTTAGATGAGAAAAAGGGAAAGTGTGCCATGAAAACACTATTTTGGAGTTTTAAGGGAGAAGAAGTGCTTTAAAAAGGAGCTGGCCCATTTTACATTGGCAAAAAGAGGTGTGTTGAAGGCTGCATGAAAGCCCAGCCTTTAGATGAGAAAAATGGAAAGTGTGCCATGAAAACACTATTTTGGAGTTTTAAGGGAGAAGAAGTGCCTTTAAAAAGTAGTTTGATTTTCCCACTACTTTTTAAAAAAGGGTGCAGCATTGCTGGCCCGTTTTACACGGGCAAAAAAAGGCGCTTTTAGGGCTAAAAAGCCCGCATTTAGGGTTAGGGAGGGCGTAGCCTTTACACCCTCCCTAAGCCTAAAACGCATGGACGCCGCCATTTAAAGATGGCGGCGTCTACACGGTGGCGCTGTACAAGCGTCATCACGTGCGCAGCGTTTTGACGCGCTGCGCACGTTTTGACGCTCTGGCAGCGCGGGAGGGCGCCAATCGCGCCCTTCGCGCGCCGCAAAAAAAGAGCTCGATCCCGGAGCTCTTTTTTGCGGCGGGTCGTTGCGGCGGGATGAGGCCTCTGGGGCTGCCCGTGTGGCAGCCTAGGCCTCATCTCGCCGCTAGAAGGGGCGAGTTTGGACCGCCCCTTTTAGCCAATGTAAAAAGCACCCCTATTGCATCTAAAGGCTAAGGTGTAGTTGAACGGTTAAATGGGGCTCTGTATCTTTAAAGCGCCCATTTAAAGGCAGCGATACAAGTGCGGAGGGAGGGAAGGTGCCAAGACAAGAACAGACCTTCAGAGCCCGGCCAGAGTGCGCCTGCACCTTCCTTCACCTCCTCCCGTTGGTTGAGAGAGTGTGACTTCTAGGGAGACAGCAGGGCACTGGAGGCGCTCAGCCAGGCCAGGGCAAGCTGGCAAGAGGAGGAGGAGAAGGGGAGGGACCTGGAGCACCTCCGCTGCCCTGCCTCCCTGCAAGTCACACTCTCTCAGCCGAAGGGGGGAGGAGAAGGCAGGCCCAGGCACACTCTGGCCAGGCTCCAGGGCTCTCTCCTGGCTGCCTTCCTCCTCCCTTTGGCTGAGAGAGTGTGACTTGCAGGGAGGCAGGGCAGCAGAGGGGCCCCATGTCCCTCTCCTCCTCCTCCTCCTCCTGTTTCCAGCTTGCCCTGGCCCAGCATCAGGAGGACCTGGAGCACCACCGCTGCCCTTCCTCCCTGCAAGTCACACTCTCTCAGCCAAAGGGAGGAGGAAGGCAGCGGGGAAGGAGGGAGGGAGGGAAGGAGCCAGGAAGAGACCCCCAGAGCCTGGCCAGAGCACGCCTGGCCCTCCTGCTTCCTCTTCAAAAAGAAGGCTGGAAAAGTAGGACGTGTCCTGGCAAAGGAGGACGTGCCTGGTCAACTTGGAAAAGGGGGGCCTCTGCTCAAGAATGGAGGAAATATGGGAATCCCTCCTGGACAGAGGGCTGAAACCTCAAGACAACTCAATATAATGCTCTGACAGAACACAGACTACAACTCCCATGAGCCTTTGCTACCATTTCCCAAGATGCCTTAATTTGCAACAGAAAGCCGACCAGTATGTTCACATGTGATGAATTCTTTTGTATTGACTCTGCATTTTCTTTTTGTGTAGATGCTCTCTTGTTTTGTGTGTGATGAGCTTGTGCGTAATCATGTGCATTTCCGAACTGACCTCACTTTCTCCCTCTTTCGGAATGGTCCTGTACTCCCCCATGTGATAAGCTCCGACTGTATGGTGTACCTGCGCAATTGCGCAATTCGCAGCCAGCAAGGGAAAAAAATGTTTAAAGCGCGGCTAAAAGCCACGTTCCTTGCCGCCCATGTAGCTGCTCCGCCTGTGTTTGTAGCGTTTTGACAGCTTCCCATATAGTTGCTGAGCCACAGAAAAAACCTCAGTCTAGCTGCCCTGTACTTTTTAAATGCACACCTGGGGCTTGCTGTCTAGCTGCTAAGCATTAAGGAAAGTGCAACTTCATGTCACACTTTCTTGCCAATGTAAAAAGCCCCCTAGGTTTGTTTTTGCTTTTTAAGTCCATTCTGTAAAACCTGTGCAGTGCAGCAATCCTTTGAGGTCTTTCTGATCTCTTAGTCCATACCAAATGCCCCTTCCTGTTATAACCAGTCATACTCTAACCTTGCCCAGTTGTGTGTTCTGCTTTCACTGCTTTCCTCAATTTTTGCAGAACAGTTCGATCTGAATCCAAGGCCTAAAAGCATGGGGGAGAAGAAAGAGAAAAGAGGTCTTAAGTATGTGGTCTGCTCCCCTCTCCTCAAATTAAAAAAAATGGCAAAGAATACTCACATTCTGAACCAATTTTGCCATAAGTCAAGAAACGACTTGAAAACACACAACAGCAACAAAATAGTGATAATGCAGGGTATGGCATGAGATACATTTCCCTGAAACCAGTGTCATTAGGGCTGGCGTCACCCATTGCAGTACCTCATGGTGTCACCCTCTCATTGACCTCCTCCTATATCATTTGTCTGGGGATCAGTGGTGTCACCCCTGCTTAGGGTGTCACCTGGTGTGTCCCACCCACCCTCTAGTAACATCTTTTATTTGGCCATAAAAAGGGAAGTCTAGACAGCATAGAGAACCTAATGGTTGCAAAACCAGGTTTGGGTCCACATGTGGTCCCAAGCAACATACTTCCTACCACAGTCTTATAGCACCCATTAGTGCAATACATCCTTAGAAAGAAGGGTAATTTCCAGTGAGAATTCTCCATTTTCCTCCCTGTCAGAACAGGGCTGAACAGGAGCACAGTATTAGCAACAAAAACAAATGTTGTCTGAAAACATTCCAAAAATGTTTTAAGTCCCAGCATGATGCTGCTGTTACTCACTGTGCAGGGTGATCTATAGACAATGCTTTCTAGTAGTATTACAAACTCATGGGTTATTATCTTCACATACAGTGGTTTCACTGCTGCTGTTACAGCATCAACATTGCTTGTCATTCTAAGCTGTTCTCTACAAGTTCCGGATGTTGCTTTGAATATTACTGCCTTTCACAATGACAGTTTGAATTCATGCAATATTTCCACTTCCTGATGTGACAATCTTTTTCTCTCCAGCCTAGAAACTATTAATATTTCTGAAAGGTTTCCTTTTACTAGTTTTAATTTTATTTTTATACTCTCTCCTAAGCAACTTTTACTGTGTGTCAGGGTGTGCTAATTGGTATTACACAAAGCTTAATGAGGAATTCCAGCTGCCAGATAAAATCTTCACAGTTGATCCAGTATTTGGAAACCAGAGAAAAAGATATACAGTCAATTTTAAAAGAGGAAATGAGAAGGGCAGAGGGAAGTTACAATCCAAGGGAAATGAGAAGATGCCTTCAATAGCACTGCAAAGATAGTTGCAAGCAAGACATGTATTTTGAAAAAATGTCCTACAACAATGCATCATAAAAACTATTTTTCCTCACAAGAAAGCAATGGATACATCACAGAGCCAAGAGTGTCTCTCCTGCACCCCAGGAAATGTCTTCTTGTCAGAAGGAAGTGACATTGGTTTAGTAAGACTTATTCCCAGGACCTTAAAACTTGCCAGCAAAGTCTTCTTCTAAGGGAAAGAACTTAAATTATTAAATGATTGTATAGATATCAGAGTAATGTAAATCATCAGTGTCACATCTCAGGTGTAGGTCTTACTGATACTGTATATACAGTCTATGAGATACTGTATTTACAGTCTTAATCAGTTTGACCACATGAAAAAGAAGGCAAATCTCATATCAGAGAGTAAAGGGAATTTCAACAGGTGAAGCTTGCAGGATCAGCTACACCTGCTTAACTATCTTCTTCTGCACAGCTATTATTAAAGGTGCAAGCCCACTATCTTCTTTTTCATAGTGCTGCCCTATCCTTTACCTATAGGTCCTTCACAATTACAAAGGAGGCCCTATTCTGAAATCTTTCTGCCTCGGTGGTGAAATCCATCTATCCAGAGATTAGGACCACTAACTCACTAATCCCAACACTCTTGCCAAACTCTCTCCCTTGGCTCCCTCTTAAACATGTCCTTTCAGTCAATCAGAAAGGAAAGGAAGTACAATCCATTAAATAGGCCTCTTTCCAGTTGTTTCAGTGGTTGAGTGTTTGTTTTTCTGTTTTTCTTAGTGTTTGTTTCTATTTGTTTTTCTTAATGTTGTCCTTTCTAAATTTCTGTTTATTTTCTGTTAAGTCATATGGATATTATATAAATTGCATTGAGGTTCCTCTTTTGAAGAAAAAAAAACAGGGTACAAATTATTAAATAACTTAAAAAGAAACATTTTCCAACTTGTTGCAACAATGGTAAGGTGAAAAATCCTGTTCTTCATTTCCATTTGTTAAGCAGGTAAGACTCCACAGCAAATTCTCTTATAGGATCTTAAAATTGCAATTCCTTCAGCCTAAACAAAACTGCTTCCCGCTTACCTCCTCTAGGCTGCACACCGTGCTCTTGCATTTTCCCATATGGCTGGTAAAAGAAGAGGTTGTCGGAGAGCTCAGATCCTCTTGGGTCTGGGAGATAAACTCCTGGACAGAGATTAGCTCAGGCATCCTGCCAGCTAAAGTTTAGATATAAAACCAGAGTGCCAGCCTAGCTAGCAAAGCTGCAGAGTCGGAATGTCAGGCCACAAAAAAAGAGGAACAGGAATGGATTGAGAGGAAGCAGCGAGCTAAGAGTAGTCAAGGAGGCTACAAACATCTGAAAGGGAGGGCAGTAGTAAACCTGGAGTTGTCCCTTCATTTCTCATCCTGAGAAACTCAGGCTTTCCTTCCAAGAAACCCACACGATACTTGTGAATGCCCTCAACCACTTGTGGAATGAATGACTTAACTGCATTCTGCTTTATCAAAGAGAATGTACAATTTTAACCCTCATGTACTCAGACTAAAACAGTAGCACCCCTGCACTGTAGGAATTGTGGGGTATTTTCTAATCTCAATGGGAATTCCAGTGTATTGAATCTGCTGAAGTCAGAGTTCTGCATAAGGTTGAATTTACACTTCTTGCATTCCCAGAACCCCCATTGAGACTTCCTGTGTCTCTTTTGTATCTTTAATACGTGGATTCCCTTCCTCCCATCCGAAAAAGGCATAGAACATGGGCTGGGGCATGGCAACAAAGATGTATTCCACTGCACAAAGCATTGCCAGGATTTTTTTGCTGAAAATTTTTTGTTTGCTAAAACAACAACAACAACAGAATAGATGTCTAAAGAACTGAGCTGAGATTTAAAGGGGGCACATACAAGAAATGGAAAAAGGGGGAAATCACCAAAGAGGAATTCAAACAAATAGCCAGCATGTGTAAGGAGAAAAGTCAGAAGAGCTAAAATGCAGAACGAGATCAGGCTTTTTAGAGAGATTAAAAACAATAAAAAGGGCTTTTTTGTTGTTATGTCCATAGCAAAAGGAAGAGCAAGGAAATACCAGGGCCAATGTGTGGAGAAGATGGTGAAATGCTAACAGGAGACAGAGAAAAGGCATAATTACTCAACATTTTCATTGCCTTGGTTTTCTCTGAAAAGGTGAACAGTGCTCAGCCTTGGGAAAACAGAACAGATGCTGCTGTAGGGGAAATGCAGGACAGAATAGGTAAAGAGCTAGTACAGGAATATCTGACTACTCTAAATGAATTCATATCTCCAGGGTCAGATGACTTCATCAAAGGATATGAAAAGAAGTGGCAGAAGAACTACCAGCAATAAGCTTTGAGAATTATTGGAGAACAGGAGAAGTCCCAGTAGATTGGAGGACAGCAAATGACCTCAATAATTAGGGTCCAGACAGTGTGACATCAGTACCAAGAAAGATTCTAGAGCAGATCACTAAACAGTGAGTCTGTAATCACTTAGGGTGCATCCATGCTGCAGAATTAAAGGAGTTTGACACCATTTTAACTGCCATTACTCTATCCTACAGAATCCTGGATTTGTAGTTTGGTGAGTCACTTCTTGACACACCAGGCTGAATATCTTACTAAACTACAAATCCCAGGATTCTGTAGCACAGAATAATAGCAATTCAAGTGGTGTCAAAGTGTTTTACTTCTGCAGCATGGATAGAAAGAAATACCATGGTCACTAAAAGTCAGCTTGGGTTTCACATAAACAAGTTATGCCAGACTAATTTTATCTCTTTTTTTTAAATAAAACAAAACAAAAAACAGCTTCATTTATATACCGCTTCATACCCTTAAGGAATGTCTAAGCGGCTTACAATTGTAAGCTATTTGCCCCCCAACAATCTGGGTACTCATTTTAGCGACCTCGGAAGGATGCAAGCCTGAGTCGAGCTTCAGCCCTTTGCTGGTCTTGAACCCGCCTTATGGTTTTGAGTGAGTGGCTGCAGTACAGGCATTTAACCACTGCGCCACCAGGGTTTGTCCAAGCTACAAGCTTGGTAGATGAATGGAATATTGTGGATGTAGTGTATCTTGATTTCATTAGGACCTTTGACAAGGTCCCTCATGATAATTCTTGCAAAAAAGCTAGTAAAAGGAGGGCTAGACAATGCTACTGTTAGATGGATTTATAATTGGTTGACCGTCTGAACCCAAAGGGTGCTCACCCTTTTTCTCATGCAATAAGGCTCCATGTAGACAACTTTGGATTTTGGAATTCTGGATAAGTCATACTCAACCTGTAGTTTTTTTTAAAAAAAACTTTGCAACTAAAGCATAAATTGATGAGCAAATATGATACACTCTTTTAAAAGCACTTATTTTGTACCCTAGTTTAAGTATGAATTTTGAAACGCATTGTAAAATAAAGGGAAAATGTAAACAGTGCATTTTCTTTCTACAGTAGTAGAAATCTGTCATGGCTGCCTTTCACAAATTTAAGTCTTAGCAATGTCTTCAGGTTATCAGCCCTTAGTTTTCTTTGCTTCACTTTTGTTTCTTGACCAAAGAGCTGATCCAGACATTATTGCTTGTTATTTTCTCTCTCGGGTTAGTTTTTGTGGTGTCTTGCTGTATCCATTCTGAGCACTTTGAGCATTTCTGCAGCTTTTTCAGGCACCCTTACAGAGTAGAATTTGCCACCATATTGGAGCATGAGTTTAAAAGGGAAGCTACATTTATATTTCATAGAGACTTCTATAGCGTGTCTGTAAACTATTTAAAGTTTTTTTCATCTCTTGAGTGTAGCAGGGCTCATGTCTTGTACAACCATAACTAGAAATTCTTTATATTTAATGTTTTCTATTTTGTGAAACTCTGCAAGAACTGTTTCTTATAGGTACTTAGCAAATCTTAATATATTGCTAGGTTTGATTGACTGGATGTTTTGATGACCTGTGGATTCGTTCAAAATCCTATTGAGAAATATTTAAATGAGGAAGAAGGTCCGTAAAACATTCAGTTATAATACTTGAGTATATTTTCTTTGCCTTCCTATTCAGGGAGCAAACCTTCATGTTCAAACAGCAACTGGGATCCTCCAGGACCATATTTCATCTTTAATTGCATCTCTTGTGTGACTGTGGATATATTGTTAATAGCCTTTTGATTTTTTTATACACACACACAATTTCAAAGGTTTTGTTGGCTGTGTAGGAGGTATTAGAGATTTTCTTCTTGAGGGCTGAATACTGGCCCTTCATTTTCATTTGACTGCTATGATTTGACTTGTCTATTTATTGTCCCAAAATAGGTCTTTAAATCCTGCTCTTTTGTTCCCCCTTTAATGAATTCCATAATGCTCCTTTAGAACTAAAGGTGTAAATTGCTTAGCTGCCCAATTGTAGCTTTTATTAATAAATCACTTTCTTTTAGAGTGTGATCTCCTGCAAACAGCCATTAACATTGGGTGACATCACATCCAACCACCCAGATGAATTTATCTCAGATTGTGTCTGTTCAACGGCTGATGCCTCCAATGTAGAGCTTCAAAAACTACCTTTGAAAATAATTAATATAATGATCTGTTAAAGCCATCCAAAACCAAGCAGCACAACCATGGGCACAAAGTTCTTTTTATTACTCACAAATCCCAGGTTTTGTTATGATGTTATTCCTTATTCTTTATTTCTTTCTACTTTCTGGGATTTCTCAAGACATTCCAGTGACCAAGGCAGTCACATGATATTCTTAGCACATACAATTGTCTTTGGACTTCCCAAGCCACCTTTTTCCAAGACAATGGGAAAGTGGGCATGGATGCTTCCAGGGGAAATCTGCAGATGGAAGGAAAGAGTGTGTAGCCCCACTCATTCTCACCCATTAACTCCTACAATTGGACCACAAAACATTTTTTCCCAAGCTGGTAATGATCAAGTGTTACACTTTTATTTGGTCTTTGATTCTTCTTTGCAAATGATCACCTAGTCTTCAACAACATTGTAAGGGGAACACACACTTGAATTCTATGCATGTTTTGTAAGGTATGGGGTAGAGCTGCACCTACCATTAATCAGAGGAAGGTCATGGCCTCAGTGCCAAAAGCTGAGTGACAGCAGTTGCCATCGACTGATGTCTCTGAGAGTACAGAGCTGCATATGCCATGCAACCTGTCCTATGCTCCCCCCCCCCCAAGCTAACCTGCAGCCATGAGGTATGATAGGGGGTGCAATTGTATTGCCAGTGACAGAGTAAATTTCAAGTGCCGATCAAGCCAGTTTCCATATATCCTCATGCAGCAAAACATTATGGGCCAGGCTTGATCCTCAGAAGTACCACACAACACTGACACTAGCTCAGCCTCAGGGAATGCATCCATAGGAAAATCAGTACTTGCAAAGAGTTGTCCATCTGCAGAGTGGTCATGTTATCTATTAAAAAGCATTTGTCAGCCTCATTATGTTTGAAGCACTCAATAAAAACAAATTCCAGTACACTTTTTTAGGAACAGCAAAAATCAAGACAGTATAATTATTGAACAATGGGACCAGGCAGAAGCAGCATTTCAGTGGTTATACAGTTTTTTTTTTTGGGGGGGGGGGGGTCAGTAGAAATATTAACATTGTACTTTCATTAAGGATATGCTAGACATATTTTCTTGCTAAGATAACACATTTTCCAGCACTAAAAAGCGCTGCTGGGAAAGGGTTCTTTTATCAGACAGTGAGAATCTGTTGCTTCAAGTATTGAGGTTTCACAAGTTTCACAAGTGTCACAGGCATCAGTTGGACAGTGCTTGCTATGCTAAGAGTAGCAGACCTTTATCTCCTATGTCTAAAAATTTGCAAACATTTTAAAATGAATTAGTATTTTCCTTTTAGTATAGTCCTTTTCCACCAGATGCAGCTGCACCATTTATTATAATATTACCTGTAGCAGTACTGTACTAAGATAATGGGAGGATTCAAACACATACCTGTGTTAGTCTGAGAACTGTTAGTCACAGTGCAAAGGGATCTTGCAGCACCTTTGAAACTAACTGAAAGAAAGAATCTGGTAGCAGGAGCTTTTATAGGGGTTGGCAGATGGGCCAAGATAGCAAGAGCCAAGCCCATGCTATCCTGGCCCTGTCCTAACCTGGGTTGGTCCCTGGGCCATTATGGGCCAGGTGAGTGTTTACACATCCACCCACTACCCTGACACAAACCTGTTACTACTGTGCACCCCTTACCTTCCTCTGCCATTGCTGCTACTGAGAAGACTCCCGTCATCATATCTAACATGGAAATGAGATGCCTGGCTTCACCCATGTGGCCAGGGTCTCCGTTCCTACATCAGGTGCAGCAATGGGGGGGCGGGGAAGCTCAGTAGCAGCAACACTGGAGGAAGGTAAGGGGCATGCGGGCACATCCAGTCTGTCAGGTTGCTGCAGAATTTTGGAGAAACTCTCTGACAGACAGAATGCCATTTTGACACATGCTAAGGCCCCTTTGCACCAGGATCCACTAAGACCACCGGATCAGCATCCAATCTGGGGGTATTGGCCTCTGTCGTCCACACAGGATGATATGAGGCTGGGGGGAACACAGGCCTTTTGGCCCACGCATCAATCTACTTCCTCAGATAATGGGGTTGGGGTTACATTTCTTGACTATGTATAGAAGCTGTGCCAAGTCAAAAAACCAATTTCACAAAACGTGTTACCCACCAAGCTTAGTTGCATGCCAGATACTGGATGCCTTCACTATTTTTGTTAAGCTGAGTGAGTTGTAAAAATAGGTTTATTGAGCCTCTAGAGGGGCACTACATTTGGCTCATGGACTGTGTTCAGCTCAGTGAGCATGTACAGTTGGCGTTCCATATCCATGCATTCTTTATCCATGATTCAAGCATACACAGCTTAAAAATATTCAAAAAATACATAAATTCCCAAAAGCAAACATTGATTTTGCCATTTATATAAGGGATGCTGTTTTACTACATCACTGTATTAAATGCCACTTGAGCATCCATGAATTTTGGTATCCACAGGGAGTCCTGGAACCAAACCCTGGTGGATATCAAGAGTCCATTGCAGTGTAAAGACCTGCACTAAACCAATATCCTATCTCTATGCTTGTTCCGGACTATGGTATATATGCTGTAGAATACAATATATACAAGCTATTATAAAGCATTCCACTCCTTGCTATGCTTTAGCCACGTCTAAAATTTGATGTTGTTTCCCATTTGTAAAACCAGCTTACCTACTCAAATGTTGGTTTCCCATGTGTTATCATATACGCACAGCAAAATCATCGTCATGACATACTCAGTAAATGTTGTTTTCTCTATGTATCTAAAGAGCCTCTCATCACCACCTTACTGCATAATGTTAAGACTGGACCAAGTTTTGGCTGTGTGAAATCCATTTTTTAATACTTCATTCCCCCTGCTTCATAATTTGTAGGCACAGGCAGCAGTTAAATAATATTGTAAATCCCCTGGGTTCTGGTGCTTCTACACCCATTTATATTGCTGTTTTATGTACAATTGCTTATCTTAGCCATAAAAATCCGGATTAGGAATGTCAGCTCCTTATGACTGGGATGGCAGCCTCCAGGGAAAATTAGAGGCCTGACATTTAACACATAATTATAAAGGTCTTTCAAAAGCTATTGTCATTACATCACAGAAGTGAGCAGGTGCAAGCTCAAAAATTGGCAGTTTCTCTGTCCTGTTGACAGACTCTTTTTCAAAGTGCTCCAGGCACAATCAGCCAGCTTCATGTGTCTTTAATATATTTCTCATAGAAGTCACTGTTATCTTCCTTTGTCAAGCCCCAGCTTGAATAATGGTGAATAATGGTAGAAAGAAACTGGAAAAGGCAGCATGTTTAGCCATTTATTATCTTCTCACTGATGTATCCGGGCATTGTGTAGAGAATGAGAACCAAGAATATGGTCACAATTGCGATGACCAGCAATGCAATTATGTACTTCTTGTACCGTTTCCAAATGAAAAAGATGAATGTTTTCATGGGGTTCACAAACCAGTTGAAAGATGTTTTTGGACGGCTGTAAAAAAGAGAAAGGAGAAAAGAACTCAGTGAAGATTTGGACAGGGCAGCAAAGGCAAAGTCACATTTTTAGCCACCCACAAGCTGAAAACAGACATATACTAAACCTCACAAGCAAGATAAGGCCACCAACATTGTCTTCTTATTGTTTCCAAGCAACTACCATTCAGAAGTATGGTGCCTCTAATCTTAGGGACGAATAATCCCTTAGAGGTACTGTGAATAACCCTTTAGAGGCACTATACAGTAGGGACAAGGAGTCTTGCTAAATTACTTGTTTTCAGCGAGATAGGCTGTCAACTGTTTGTTGATCTCCACAACATTTCTTGTCTCCACTGCAAGAATGAAACAATACACACTTTCTTCTCCAACAAAAGTGTCAATAAGCACAGAAGAACTAGTTGATTGACTGTAAAGATGCAATAGCAAGCAATGGTAAGTATAATAGCAATAGCAATAGCAAGTACATTTCTATACCCCTTGTCAGTGCACTTAAACACTCCCTGAGTGGCTTACAATGTGTAAGCTTATTGCCCCCAACAAGTTGGGTATTCATTTTAGCAACCTCAGATGTATGCAAGGCTGAGTGGACCCTTAGTCCCTGGCTGGTATTGAACTCAGAACCTTGTGACTGTGAGTGAGTGGCTGCAGTACAAGCATTTAACCACTGCGCCACCAGGTACACAACATATTTGATACTTCTGATTTTTTAAAATTCCATGGTCAGTAGCTAGTGCAGTTTAGTTATACAGTTTGCACAGTATATGCAATATACATGAAAATTGTTCTCCCATGAAATTATTTTAAGATTGGCAGAATATATATTGCTGTCTCCCAAACAAGGAGAAAAAACAAGCAGTTTCTCATCCTCACATATGAGAGAACACATATGAGAATGAGACAAGCAAGGACTTTGTCCCTGCTGTATAGCCACAAGTGGCGCTCACTATTGGACTTATCCACCATGAATTTGTCCAATCTAATATTCTCTGCCTATGCTCAAACACCCAGAAGCAAAAGATCCTTTGCACTGAATCAAATTTCCAGTTTAAAGAGTATATTCCAATGAAAATAATATATTCCATTTAGTTCACAGAATTAATGGCCAGAACCAGCATGGCGTAGTGGTTTAAGTGTTGGACTGTGACTCTGGAGACCAGGGTTCGAATCAGCACTTGGCCATGGAAACCCATTGGGTGACCTAGGGCAAGTCACATGCTCTCACCTTCATGGGAAGGCAACAGCAAACCTTTAGGGTCGCCATAAGTCAGCAATGACTTAAAGACACCAAACAATGAAAATAACAGCCGCAACAACAAGAACAACTAGTGGCCAACTGCAATAACCTGATCATGATTTTAAAGTTCACAAACTGATTCTCAGCAAGTGAAACTATGTCTTCCTTGTCCGGTTTCCTTATCTTTAAATACAAGGTGCCACACAAAGGAACTTGCACTAATCAGCTTTCTCTTCCTGGATCCAAGCAATGTGATCCAAGGATGCTTCCAGTTGTCCCAATTTAGCAGGGTCAGTCCAGATTTATCCTGTATTTCTCTACTTTTTCTGCTTCCTTTAAAATATCCCAGGTTCTCTCTCTTTTTTCCATCCATATTCTTCCTTTGTCCTCAGCTTACTGAATTCCAAGAGTAAAAGTAGTGGAGAGAAAAGAGGAGAGGGCATAATCTTGCCCTTCCCCAGTAGGCTCTGGCCAAAGCAAACTGTTGCAATCTTTCCCAGTTTGACTGTTCTTATTCATCCATAACCCTTGCCATCTTGATCACACTCTGATGTTGCATGGCCTCATGTGTCTCAGTTTTCATTTATGAAAAACTAGAAGGTATGTTACTGGAACTATGTAAGTAGGGAAGCAAGAGCAGATACAGGTCAGATCCAAAGCCTCACTATTTCCTAAGCCATTTATTATACACCGAAGCATACTTACTTTGGTTTTTCCAAGGGTTCTGGCTCTTTCCTCCCCAACCCAGCTGGGGCCTTCTCAGCCTCCTCTAGGGTTAGTAGTTGGAATTCAGCTTCCACTTTTCCCTGAGAAGAGATAAACTGTGTTCAAATGCCTGGCATGCTGGCAGCTGGCAAAAGACAACTCTAGTTTATCCTGTGCGAGAGAACTGACCACTGACAGGCCAAAATCCTTCTCTTGTCTAATATATTCTGAGGAAACTGAAAGTAAAGTACAGTAGCTATAAAGCAGTGGTGGGCAACTGGGCACGTGCAAGGGGCAGTATTCATCCCATGTTTGCATATGGACCACACATCCACATCTGGATGCAGCAGAAGTGATGCCACATCACTTCCTCCCACCAATTTTTTAAAATTTTGGCTGGTTTTGGCAGGGTTCTTTCTGATTTTAGGAGTTTTGATGGCTTCTGGGGGAGTGGGTGACAATCTGTGGCATGTTAGGAGCATTTTTCAGGTGAAGAAATCGCTTTTAAAACCAACTTTTTAAAAACCTGGGGGCTTAGTATAGCTTGGGGACTGCAGATGTGGAGTACAGGGACACATGCCACCAGGCCACACTTTGCCCACCCCTGCTGTAAAAGAATCTCATTTGCTACCAAGAATGGGGAAATTTCAGTTCTTGGTTTTTAAAAATCCTACCTTATTACCAAATATATGCAGAATGAAACAAAAGAGAATTTTTAGGAGCCATACTGCAGTCTTTAAGACAGGGTAGGCAACTACACCAAATCTGGGGACCTATCTTCTATCTTTCAAACTCTCTGAAAGGACCACACAGATTTCTAAAATATGAAAACAACAAAAACTGAAAGTGGCTGAAAGTCCACTTCTGGTTTTGAAAAATTGAGATTCTTTTTCTTTTAAATGTTAAAAACCTATTTAAAAGGTGAAACGCTGTTCATGGAAGCCTTTTTTGCCAATAAAATGGTGGTCTAGAGGGATCAAGGATTTTAAAAATTGGCTCATGAGAAGGTACTTTTTGCTTACTCTTGCTTTAAAGAGGGGTCTGGGAACAGGGTTTCTCATGAAAAAGCTCAGTATACAGAGATGCTGATAAAGGAAATGCACCTCCTCATGAAAATAATGGGGATAAAGGATGAACAGCATACAGAATAATGGGGATAAAGGATGCACTTGCGCCTGTTAGGGTTGTACTGTATGTACAGTAAACCATTGTAACAGGCTGATCCTACATTATGTGCCATGCTCCATCCTATGGAATCATGGAATTTGTCATTCGGGGTGTTGCTGTTTGAGGTGAAAAATCAAATCATGTTTCCTCCCATTCCATATACAGAAATTCCACATACAGTGACTATTGGATCTTGCTTCTTCAGTGCTAATGTGAAAACCTCCTCCACCACACCTGTGAACAGCAAACTACCTTCAAAAGTACAGGACACATTGTATAGTACTTACAGTTGTGTCCTCCAACATTTCACTGCCCCAGCATCTAGCACTTGAGATGGCTGCCTCATTCTGTTTAATAACAATCCATGTGCTCATCCCTGTACATTTACCCAGAGTTTTCCGGTTGTTCCTTCCTTATGGTTGCATGTTTTCTTACCGTTAGGATGAAGATGTTTCCACTAGGATCTGAGAACTCAACATCTTCTGGTTTTACTGAGCTCCTCCACTTCTTCTTTTTCTTCTTCTTTTTCTTCTGTTTAGCCTCCCTCTCCTCCCTTTCAATGTCTTCCTGACTTTTCAGCTTGATGAAGGGCCACCAGCCTTTCATCCGTTTGTTTCGGAAGATTGAAAAGCGGGGCATGGCCTTCTCCTTGGCCATCTTGATGGTGCACTGCTCTGAACTTTTGACGCCTCTCACCATATCATTCAGCTTTAACTCAATGGCACCTTGAAATGCAATAAAGAAGGGAGAACTTCAGACATAGAGAACTGCAGAAATTGCAGGAATCTTGCCTGCAGCAAATATGAAGGATATTATTCTGCACAACTTTTAACCATTCGTAGAACTGTCTTTTTATTAAAGTGTGTTCTAGACAATTTCTGGGCACCTTTTTCTAGCTGATGGTGTATTTATTTGTATATCCCTTTGAGTGCTCATTGAAGGAAAGGGAAGTGCAATATTCTGTTTAAATGAATAAAAAAATTTAACCTAATCCCAGCGGCATCCTGCACCAGGATGTCACCCGGTGCAGAGGTGGGGCTTCACGGGGTGTCATGCCCCCTTCTGTAGTGCCATCCAGTGTAGTCTGCACACCCTGCACTCCGCTAGTGATGCTACTACCTAAGCCTGCTTGTAGCATTTATATAGGATTCATGAGTTGGCCTGGACAAGAAAGCCATCTAGTTCAACTTCTTCTGATTAAGTTATGGCCCCTAAGCCATCAACTACTCCCTCTACCTCAAAACACAAATCACCTCAAACAAGGAGAGAAAATGCATTGCAGATAGCTTTGAGATAACATATCAAAGGAGCCACACACACAAAAAAACAGAAGGAAAAACTCATTGTAAACCATTCCAAAGACATTCATTATTCCATGTTGGAGATACACAGAAGGAAAAGTGAAAACAGAACTGATATTAATGGAAGGCAGAGCAGAGAAAGAGAAAGGAGAAAGAGTCAGAAATAACACTCAGGATATAGACCAAAGTATATTGACCAATTTATCAGGAACATCTTCCTTTCACATGTGTTGCTTGGAAACTGGGAAATATGAAATGTCAAGAGATTATGAATTTCAAAGCAAGGGGAGCTGAAGAACTATTAATGACAGTCAGATCTTGAGCAACGCCTATTCACTGAGCCATCGTTGGGAAAGCACAGGGATGTACAGTATTTGCACAGCCAAGATTTGCTAGGCCCCTGATATGGTAAACTACAGGATTTAGGGGGGTTCACTGAAGTAGCTTCAGGCCCTGGATGGATGAAGCCACTGGATCCTACTGGACAGGAAGGATGATAGGAAGGATTCCTGTGTGAATTGAGCCTTAGTCAAATGGACAAGGTCTTCTTTGGCTTCAGCATGTGCCTGTATCCTTGATTATGACTGACCTATGCTTCTTAATTTGTCCTTTGGTTCTGACTTACCCTTCACTCCTAACCATTGATTAGTGTCATTCTTTTTGTCTCATTTCAGATTGCTGCCTAATGATCACACAGCCTCCTCAATTTTACTGTATTAAAGAAAGTCATAATTTCTCAGAAGGATACCCAACAGTTATGGGAGAGAAGGAGAATTATCTTAGTGAGTCCCAGTAGGCTGGGACAGGGTTAAATAGTGACACAGTAGGGAAAAGCAAATTAGATTAATTGCACATCTTTCTCAGTCTTTTATTTATGTTCCATTCTGACCATACAATCATGCCAGAATGTAGTCTCTTGCTTAGTTATAAACATTTCCTCTACTTTAAATGTGCTAGTGTAAAATTTATGATCACTATTTCATGCAAGAAGATATTTAAAATTCAGTACCAGAGAGCTTTAGTGCATGGGCAAACTAAAAATTCCAGGAATTCACAAGACAAAGCCATGGCATTTAAAGTGGTATCCAAGTGGCATCACTGTAGTGTGACCACTAGATGGTGCAGCCCATCAGGGTTCCTTTGGTACAGCCTCTGGTCCAGTGAATTTGTAAAATTCAGCTTATTATGGCACATTGTCTTGATTCAATTCCTTACAATCTAGTTACCAGAGTCATTGGGATGGAATCAAAGGAATGTGGAACAGGGATTGAAATGATTGTCTAAGATTTGTTTTAACATTTTTTTTGCTTGGAGAAGAACTAACTTTATAATTTGCTCTCTTTTCCAATTGCTTTAACAGCAGTAGTGGCAATTTAGGCATAAATGGGCTAGACTTCAGCATATATTTTATTGTAATGCAATATAATGTAAACAGATGAGCACAGAAAGATGTATATATTAATAGTCTGACATTTTGGGGTATGTACTAAGCAGCAGCAGTAAGATAATAAACTATCCCTTTTTCTATGTCAGCTAGTTGCCACACTTCAAATTAGTGGACTTAGCATTGTTGGAGTTCTAGACCCCAAATGCAATGTTTCCATGTTTAAGTAACAGAACTGCAGTGCCAAAAGGCTCTGAAGGTGAGGGGGGGAAGAGAGTTTTAGAAGATCCATATGTACAACTATTCACTTTCTTCCTTTATTTTATGTTATTTGTGATATCTATCTGCAAAGGATACATGAGAGATAAAACTATTTTTGAAACTATATATGCTTTCTTAAAATTACCTAAAAAGTCATTTGCTGAAATCCTGTCATAGTCCCACACCTGAAGGACAAGGACAGCTGGCTCCCGGAACTCTGATTCTTCCAAAGAGAAGATGGAATCCTTCTTTTTATAAGTTATCTCTTTCTCTGTTGGCAGGTAGTCAAAGCGAAACACAAACCTCCAGTTGAAGTTGCCTTCCCCAGTCAGAGAGTTAAAGTGAACATCTGTTTCTTGTTTGTCTTTCTCCAACCCTTTAATCCAACTACAGGAAAGAGTTCATTAGCTTTTGCCAATATTTTTGTATAAGGATGTTTGGTTATAATGGCTAAAGAAAGCAGAAACACTAAAGAAGAGAAAGGCAGAGAGAGGTGATGCATGCATAACTTCCAGACATATGTATCAGTCCCATCTCATCACACACAGTCAAAAAAGGACTTGTGCAACCTTTCTCCTATTACAAAATAGAAACATCTTCATATTTAGGACACATATATCCATAAACAAATCTGTTTCAAGGGAAGCAACTAAGACCATGTTGGTGCAAAATCTGTAACACAAATAATAGAATCATATTTGCTGTACATTTCAAATTCAACTTCTTCTAAACTGATGAGGCCATAAACAGGAAGACAAAGAAAAAAAAACTGATTGAGAACCAAAGTCCACCTCACATGAAATACAGTGTGTGTGTGTATGTGTGTTTTAAAGGAACCACAGGATGGAGGCAAGCTGGTGGAGATCAATGTTTACCATTTCTCTCTTCTTTAGATTTCCCCCCAAACCTATTGTTTGGCCCTTGAGGGCCTATGGGGGACAGTTAACTGAAACTACAGGATAGGTAAAATGGCTACACATTTCCCTCCATGTGATCGTGAGCAGGGCCCTCCCTCAAGAGAATGCTTTTTTAAAAAAATCTAAGTGTAAATTGGACATTCAATATAGTGTGCAGACTGACTATAATGTACAACTATCATAAAGCCTATTTTCAGATTTTCTTTGTTCATAAATCTTGCTTTCCAAGGAGGCATTCACACTCATTTTGTGTCCCAATGAGATGCCCATCACTGTGTTTCTCTTTGAGTCATCTTAACCCTAGTGTTATTCACACATGCCATTGTTGCAGGCTAAAATGGAGCCACCTCCCTTCAAAGGGATCGATTCTCATTGATTTGGGAGCTTATTCACACTGCCAACAATTTGGCTCTTTTAGAAAAACTCAGGGGGAAACCCTGGTATCAAATATCCCGGATTAAGTGGGGTTTTTTGCCAGTCCCCCTACCTCACATGCATTGAGTACATTTGGAATGTGTGTAAACAACAAGGATTCAAACCAGATTCATCCCAGATTATTTTTGTAGTGTGAATGGGGCCCAAGCTTCCAATTAATTGTTGTTGAATATTTTGATAACATGGTTGCAATCAGTTAGGATCACTGTGAAGGGTTTCAAAGAAGATAAATGGGTCATTCATCAAACTATGTACCTATGAATGCTCAATGTGAGAATCAAAACATTGCCCTCATGTGCTGCTTATCTGCTTCCTACAATCATCTTGCTAGCCAATGTGATATTGTAAATAGCATGGATCATGTGCAGAAAGGAAATCCTTAAACTCTTATAAGACAGGGCACACAGTTTGTCTTTCATTTCTGACTGTCTGAATTTGTCACATCTACAAACCCTTTTACATAGATGTCACTGGAGACTTCTCCTGTTATTGGGTTAACATCATCAAGAACCACATCATCCGTGTTCCAGATAATAACACGTAGCTCGTAACTAGGGGTATAAATGTGGAAAACAATAGCTGGTTAAAATACAAATTATTTCTTTGTAAATCTTGGACATTAACCCACCCACACAAAGAACAGCCTCCATCTACTTCAAGCCTTAGATTAGCCCACTGTTCAAAACCCCACCACAAGCATGCCAAATGGATCATGCAACAGGGATGGAAACCCTGACCTTTTGGCACGAGGTCATTAAAAAAATCTGTATATACAGCAGCAGTGAGTAAACTGCAGCCCATAGGGTGTATGCAGCTCCCAGGGGGCAAAATATTATTCCCCTCCCCATTTTTTGCTCTAGAATGCCCCTAAACGCACTGTAAGGGTGCAGAAGGCATTTATAGCACATTTGAAGCCCCTCAGGGCTCCTGGAGCTCAAAACAAGTTTTGAATTCTCTTCCTAAAGGCTTTCCTGCTCCTAAAGGTTCCAAAATGTCCACTGGGGATGATGCACTGGAGCCAGCATAGCATAATGGTTCAAATCCTGGCTTGACCCTGAAACCCATTGGGTGACCCTGGGCAAGTTCCACAATCTCAGCCTCAGAGGAGGACAAAAGAAAACCTCTCTCTGAAGAAACTTGTCAAGAAAACCTGCAATAGGGTCACCTTATGGTTGCCATAAGATGAAAACAACTTGAAGGCACACATCAACAACAAAATTTGCACTGATGTAAAAGAAGAAATGCTCCTTCAGCTATTCCCATAGGTTAGGAGAGCAAGAAAACAGGTGAGGTGCATGTTGGAGATGCTATCCTTAAGCTGTACCGCCCCCCCCCCCCCCAACAATAACATATTGTACATGAAAAAATCCTCCAAAGACAAAGACCAGTATCTAGTACCACATTTCCACTGGCAGAAATTACCATACTTCCCCCAAGAGAAGCAAGAAGAGACCAATCTTCTTCCCTCTCACAGTATCCTATACATGTTGAGTCTCCCTTATCTGAAATGCTTGGGACCAGAGATGGTTTGAATTTTGAATTTTTTAATTTGGATTTTGGAATACCTGTATTTGCATATACACACACATTGAGATATCTTGGAGATGGGACCCAAGTCTAAACACAAATTTCATTTTTGTTTCATATACAACTAATACACATAGTCTGGTGGTACTTTTATACAATATTTTAAATAATTTTGTGCATGAAAGAAAGTTTGTGTACATTGAACCATCAGAGGGTGTCAGTGTCTCAGCCACCCATGAAAAAAGTTTTGGATTTTGGAGTATTTCGGATTTCAGAATTCTGGATAAGTGAGACTCTACCTGTACATCCTAGGAACCTGCTCTGTGGGGAACTCTCTCTTGCACAGGTTTTAGGCACTGCAGAGAGCACAGGAAAGCCAGTGAGGTCCAGTGGTTGACTCTGGAGAACACTGTTTGAATCCTGGCTCAGCCATGTAAACCTACTGGGTGACCTTGAGCAAATCACACTCTCTCAGCCTCAGAGGATAGCAATGGCAAACCGCCTCTGAAGAAACAGGCCAAGAAAATCCCATTGTAGGTTTGCTTTAGGGTTGCCATAAATCAGAAATGGCTTGAAGGCACACAACAACAGCAACAGAGAGTACAGGGGCAGGGAGAATGTCCCAACTCTTGCATGAGCTGGGGCAAATGACAATCTGTTGCCCTGGAAGTAGCAAATTCACCTTTGGTTTTACAGCTACTCTTTCCACAGCCACTCCCTGTGAGAGCTGTTCCAGTGCTGAACGTCTGCTGGGATAGGCTCCAGCACTGAGAGAGCTTTTCTACAACTTGGAGCATGTGTGAGAGGAACAGCTGTAAAACTGAAGGTGGATGCACTGTCCATGCAATAGTGGATCCCTTGGCAGCCCTGCCATGAGTGGCTCCTGTTGCTCTTGGAAGAAGCTCTTACCTGACTGGAAGTCGTGGTTTGATGTTGACTGGAGGTGGTGCAGGGACATCATTTGGAAACATGTCAATCCACATATGGAGAGAGCCCTGGGGAAAGGAATAGAAAAAAAGTTTGTTTTTTAAAAAAATTACCAGAAAATGACTTCATCTAATGCAGTAACATAGAAGATGACTCTTGTTGCAGTGTGCCTTCAAGTCAATTCTGACTTATGCTGACCCTAAGATGAATCTGTCATGGTGTTTTCTTGGCAAGATTTGTTCATAGGGGTGGGGTTGATGCTCCTCCGCACGATGGACAGTATAACACGAAAGTAAAGTATAAGCATACCTCAGTTGAGCAAGCCTCACTCTCTCAGCCTCAGAGGATGACAATGGCAACCCCACCGCTATGAACAAATCTTGCCAGGAAAACACCATGATAGATTCACCTTAGGGTCACACAGTGGGTTTCAGGGCTAAGCACTGACCAGCATTCAAATCACTGTGCCATGCTGGCTCTCATAGAAGGTGATACTAATTGTCACGTAGAGCCATCAGGAGGAAAGCAAAATGTCTGCATTATTCAGGTAACACATTGTGATCAAATTTGCCACTGCTTGAAAATGTTCTGTCCTTTAATAAAAATATCTAATTTGCTCTGTATTATTTTTGCACCTTTGCTTTTGCATTGGCACTTGGAAACAATAATGTGGAGGTGGGATGAAGAGAATGTGTTGCCTAGGCAATACAGTACTCTTATTTGTTCTGTATCAGTAATGTCAGGAGGATCAAGTCACTATTGGGAACCATCAGCTTTACTCATATGCAAGACAGACAAATAGACAGGCAGGATGCTTGGCCTAGCCAGAAGGGACGGATTACAATTTAACACAGACATGAATCCTGAAATCACACCACACTCAAAAACACAGGGGGAAAATACTGGTGAAGATGAATTAGAAAAGGTACAAAATACCTAAAATTTTGCTTGGGAGCTATTTTCCGTACTGCTACGCTTTGTTTCCAAGACTAGGATGCAATTACGCATGTCACCTGGATCCCGTGTTTCTGCCGGAATCAGTGAACTCACTCTTTCCTACATTGCCCTGACCCATACTGTATACTCTAAAAACCCAAGGGTTCCAGAGAATTTTCCAGCCCTTGGAAGAAGGTTTTTGAGGGGCATGAGGAGGAAGGGTGCAGTAGTTAGGAGTGGTTGCTGGCTGTGGTACAAGCCAAAAAATACAGTGTCATTTCCTTATTGGATGCTTCCCAGGTGAGAATCCCTGGCCCAGCCCACCACCACATATCTACAACTTCAGGATATGCTTTTGTAGAAGTTCTCCTATTTACATGACACAGATACCGATCCTTTCCCGTGCTTCCATGTGGAAGGGAGAAGTGCCATTGTTCTATTACTCTTACAATGTAAATTGAAACAGAAATAACAATTTAAGAAAAAATACTCAGAAAATAATGAGTTTCCGTGATGCAGAAGAGTTAGTATTTGGTTGTTTTTTAAGTAATCAAATTCTAACAATTTAGGTGAAAAAAATTAAAAATAAAATCTTCCCAATGAAACTCATAATTAATTGCTAACAGTTTGTAAGTTTACTCTAAAACAAGTATTCAAAACAGGTAATTTTTTAAAAAAATTATGAGTCAATTGCTTAGAATCTTCATCAACATGCTTGGTCATCACCCAGCTGCAGAAGAATTTTTTGCTGCTGCTCCAGACAATGGGCAGTATTGTATAACAGGAGAGTAAAGTATAAGCATACCTCAGTTAATGAAGCCTCTGCTAGTAAAGTTCCATTCACTCATTCATTCACTCACTCACTCATTCATTCATCTATATTTCATCATGTCATTTCTGCCTCTGGTACTACATTTTCCTGTTAAAGAAACCATGCTCATAGGAACACTAGGAGTATAACTGAGGTATAGCTGTATATCTTTTGGATTGGATTGGATACTTCTTACCCTAGAGGCTTCTTTCTTGCCACAAGAGAAGAAAGAGAAATTTGTTTGGCTTACATTTTAATACACGTGAACCTAATTTACAGTTTATCAGCCTCAGCAATGGATCCTGAGAAACGTGACCAGGTGAAACATTAGATACTTCCCTAGACACTGCAGTATCTGTGATGTCAAAAACAGTAATATTTTTGTTTGATAATGTCGCCAATAGAACACTATAAACCCATGCTCCTATGTTTGTGCTTAGGATCCCACACAAACTTTGGAGAAGAGCTGCTCAAGAGATTTTTTTTAAAAAACCCACATGCTTATATAACAACTATCTTTCACAATACAAGGAAGTTGTCCTAGAAATCATCCAACATTTTGGTCTCACCTGTAACAGACCAGGGCTATCTGGATTGTAAAGAGACCGGACTTCCACATGTTCTGGTACTAATTTGTATCCGTACTCTGGCATTTCTTCCCAGTGTTGAAGAACATACAAAGCTTTATGTTCATCATAAGCAGACCACGACTCATCATCATTTTCTTTCTTATCTTTTGCAAAGGCTTCTACAATGCAACACAGTTAGAAAATGTCAATAGGAAATGGACCAGACTCAACCTATATATCAAGAACATTTAATTGATGTGTACAGCTCAGAGGAGTAATGTGGCTGCCACTCAGAGGTCAAGTTCCAGATTTCCAGATAGGCTAGTTTCAGGTCTTACTGAGGTCTGTCACAAGTAAGAAGACTGGAAATTAATGGTTTGAATCAAAAGAAATATGCAATCAAGTGTGCAAAGCCCAAGAGGGCTTAGGCTAATATTCTTAAACTAGTAGCATCCCATACTGAATAGCAAACTCAGTTTGAAAGTGGGGAGAATTTCAAAAGCAGATTACAGTTATTATCCCTGACATGTTCAATATAAATAAAAATATAAAGGGAAGGGAAATCAGATATAAAAGTTCTGAAAGGTGCAGAAAAATATCATTATATTTTCATCATATTCATAGTGCAATCTGATGATTTAAAATAATTTGTTAGACCCATAAATTGGAAATTAACACTAACAATATTAAATAGGTGAACTAAATTTTAAGACTGTAATCAGTATTGAAAAAGCAAACAAGCATGTCTGTAGTATCAACAAAGGTTGCAGCTATTAGTCTCCCATTTCCTCCCCCTAAATGTAACTTATGTTTAATATAAAGAATTCCAGGGTGGATTAATTCTTTTCTAGCAGTTTTGTCTGGTCTGGGAAAGATTTCAGATAATCTCTTCTCCAGAAAGATTTGAAAGGCCTGCTGAATGTACTGACTTATCAGGCTGGCTTTAGATCATTTACAGAACTCACACAAAGGACCAGGCCCCAGCTTCCTCTAAAGAACAATCTGACTGTCCATTTTACAGGGCTCTAATGCATGACACTCATTTTATGTTGATTTCTGGTTATTCTGATCACACAAGTAAAGCTGGAGTTATTTTTTTTTAATTTTTGTTATATAGAAGTAGGCTATGCTACTGTAAAGCCATATTCAACAGATCACTAATTCTTAATGTTACCATATTGTAAATGCCTGGGTGAGCGGTGGGGGGGGGGGGGGGGAGAGACTGAATTGCTCTTACTGTATTAATAAGCATTCCCGATTATATTGTTGTTAACATTTCCCCTTCCCTTACATTTGTCTTGTAAATAGGATGGACTTTGTGTAACACCAGGGTGATGTTCTGCTGTCATTATAGATTAAATGCATTCCTTCTATATATGTTGAAGTACTAGTGTGTTAGTTTTTCTTATATGGAAAATAGAATGTTTCATTATTCAAAAGTGAGTATAATGATTGCTTTTAGTTACTTTAAGAACAACATCAGAACGCTACCAACCATTGGTCTGTGGTAAAAATACATCTGTGTAATGAGGACAGACACTACAGTACCATTACAATTACTCCTTAAGAATGAGCAGAGTTTTCCCCCATTAGACTGCAACTCAGAGTCATAATGTTACTTAGTTATGTTTTAGGTTATGCCAAAAATGAAGAATTGATTGCAAGTAATTATTTATATATAGTTACTTACAAGTTCTGGTTGTAAAAATGCAACCATCAAAATATATTATTAGAAAAAAATATATAAAAACAAAAGCATGCCCCAGTACCTTCAGGAAAAGCTTCAGGTGGGATCTTAAAAAGTTTGTTGTTTACTTTGACTTCTTCCCGTCTATACTCAGCAGAAGGGAGTGCATTCTTTTGGCACAAACTGTCCAAGATATGAGAAGGTTTGAAAGCATCTCGCCACATGTTGTAACCCTCCCTGTGAGAAATTAACAGTTTTAGACATTCTAGATTATAGAGAGTATATACTTGGATGTGAATTTCTCATATTTTGTCTTTGTACTGGCATGCCTATAGAGTACAGAGCTTTAGGAATAATTCTCCAGTGTAAGAACTGAATGAGACATTTACTTGTGAAGGCTACAAAGTTGGTGCTGGACACTCAAAAGGGCAACACACTCTCCAAAATAACTGAATTAAAATCCTAACAAAATTAAGAGGGCAGTGTGCCTTTCCAGCACATCTTTTAGTACATACGTATCATATTGTGAGGCAAGTCCACAGTTGGCTCTGTGGTTGCTGTAGAATCGGTTCTCCAAGTCAATTTTTGTCTCCCCAATTAAGTCATCAAGTCCAACCAAATCATGGTCAAATACTGATATAGTGACTTCTGATTCTAAGGGAAAGGATATGGTCAGCTCCAGCACTCTGAAAGAGGAGAGAGAAAAAAAATTACAGAAATAAACACATAAATAGGCATTGGAAGAGTGGAACAAAGCATGTAATTCTAAAAAATATAGAGCAACTTTTAAACAATTGTCATTTTTATTTCTTGCTATAGTAACATTCTCCTTTTAACTCTATCATATTTTAGAGTTAATTTTATGACATCTTAGTGCATGGATAAAAGAAATATCAGTCAGATATGCCAGCCCATGACATCCACTGGCACAAATCCTTTAACACCTTCACCTTGAGGCCATGGATTGATAATTGTACTTGCCACATCACATATGACCAAGAGACAGTCAGGTCCCAGCAATTCTCTCTTTTACTCATCCTTCCTTTCCACAATCATACTACCCAAGCATTACTCATTTGGAGTATTCTAAACTTCTCTCTTCTCTCTGCTGCCCTCTAATTCATAGTTCATTTCTGACCCATTCAACTTGTTATATGATACTCCTTTTGGTTATCTTTTGGCTACTTTTTTTCCTTTCTTTAGCGGGGATAATAAACCTGCAACCTTCCAGATTATATTGCACTTGAGTTACTATTATTCTAGCTGGACTGGCCAGTAGTAAGGCATGATGGGAGCATTAGTTCATCAAAACTGGGAGGGCAGAAATCTCCCTCCTCCTGGTCTATAGTATCAGCCCTTCAGTCTTCTTTGTTCTGCTGCCATTCCTGAGGACTGCAGGGATGTAGCTGTTTTTAGGAACACAAATCCCTTACATCTTCAGGGATTATCAAATGGGGAACAGGACATCCTTGTCCCATCCTTTTCCCATCTTTGTCCTGTCCTTCCTGTGCAATCACGGGAAGGACTTTCAGATGACGCAGCACTGATCCGGACATTGTCCCATCTGGGAAGCGTAAATGACAGCGTTTGTTTGAAAGACTTGCATATGATGCTGCATTGATCCTGTCATTGTCAGAGAGGTAGAATTGTCCCATCCTTGCCTTCATTTTGCATTAACAGAAGAACCCGTTAATGCAATTCCACTTCACTGATAGGTTTATGACAGGATCAGCGTGCCAAGAATGAAAATCTTTCATGCAATAGCTGTCATGGATACGATAAGGACGGGGTTTTGTCCTGTCCCCCGTCTCCTTCATCTACAAGCAGGGAGCAGTCTAGTGCCACACATTAGGTAGAATCAGCAAGAAGCAATGCAGAGAAGATGTAACTTGAATATAAGGCAAAATCACTTCCTTACTCTCCAAAAACTGGATTGAGCTGTTTCGGGATATATCGTTCCTTGGTATCTTTCTGCTGTTGCCCAATTGTGACCACAAGGTAGGGATCTGCCTTACCATTGGGGTCTGCTGGAGTCAGGTTAGTTGCCTAAAACACATAACATGTGAGACTAAAGCATTGTCAGAATGCAACATGATATAGCAGCTTTAGGAGAGAATCATCCCACCGATCAGTCTGGAAATGCAGTCATAAAACCAAAGGCCATCAGTGCTATACAGAAAATGGACTGGCACTTTAATCACACTTCAGAATTAGCAATGGGACACTATCCAACTCCTCTGAGGGTAGCAGGCTAATGGGGGGGGGGGGGGAGGATACAAGAACGGTTGTGTGGCATACACAGCTCTGTGCACCAGCAAAGCAGAATGGCTACAAGGCTCAAAAGGAATTGGGTGGGACAGCAGCTTGTCGTTTTTGCCCCAGTCGGACTAGCCCTCTTTCAACAAGAATGAGCGGAACTAGCTGTCACATCATTGCTAGGTTCTTGCAGCACCAGTTTGTTCTGGAAGAGCCAACAGACAAGGCACACATTCCAACACAGACAAAGAATTCCCAAAAATACTTACTTTGACAATATAGATACGGACAAGGACTTTAATGGGTCTGTTCCTTGGGATGCCTTGGGAGATTTTGTGTTCTGCACCTGCCTCTTCAGCTCGATAGACATAGAATGAACCCTGCAACAGTGATATTAAGCAAGAATATGTCCAGCTGCATCATACTTTTTTGTAGAATTACAGTTTGAATTAGTCTATATATGTCAAAAGCATTTTGGATTTTCCATATATTAGCAGAACATTTCTGACTCACCTCAAGTAATATTCCCACACTGGATTTAGGTAAGCTTTCCATTTTTCTGTCCACTTCTTTGCCTAGCTTCCATGTTGGTTGTTCAGACTTTACTCAACATACATAGCAACATGGTAGGATTAGATCTATCACTGAAGTTGTTCAGCTCCTCTATGCCCCACAGGTGATGAGGAACAGCCTCTGTAGTAGGATGTGGTCTAGTGGTTTGAACATTGGATTACAGGTCTGGTAACCAGGGTTCAAATTTCCACTTAGTCATAGAAACCCACTAGGTGACCCTAGGCAAGTCATACTCTCTCAGCCTCAGAGAAAGGCAAAGGCAAATTCCCTCTGCCAAGAAAATCCCATTTTAGGTCATCTCAGGATCACCATAAATTGGAAACAACTTGAAAGCAAACAACAATAACAGGATGTATTTGATTTCTATGATGAATGCCTATTGATCTAGCCTCCAATGGACCAAGGAAAGCATTAAAATTTGCTTGCATATGGATAAAAGGTGGGAGTGGATGTGCCCTTTGCTCCAGCATCTACTATTTTCTGTCAGGATCACAGGTTCTGCCATGCTCACTAGCTATATTTGTATATAAACTTTGTAATACAGTAACTAGATAATGGGATATGCAAAACAACACTTTTAAGCAGCATAGTATCAATTGTATATTAACCTGAGCCTTTATTCTGCATTGATTCATTTACAATATTACACTCTATGGTGAAAACACAAGAACTTATATCTTTTCTTGTACTGGTTATTAGCTCTTTATTCTTAGCTTTTTATGTATTTGTTACTATAGTTTTGTTGTACAGGAATTAAATATAAATTCAGAGTAATAATTACCTTGTATTTTCCCACAAAATTGTCCTCATCATTTCCATCTTCATCCTCATTCGCTTTTCCACGATGAAGTGGGAAAATACATAGCCAGTCTTCAAAATTGTCAAATTCATTTTCTAGCTCTGAATTATAGATCTGAAATACGAATCATATTAATTTTAAAGCTTTCTTGCCATAAAAATTGCTAATGCAACCAAGGTAAAAGAGAAATGTTAATGCAATCAAGCTCTTATTTCCCAGGTGATCCTTGGGGAATACTTTGGGGATCATTGGGTGATTTTGTATTCATTTTACCCAAGAGTTCATTTTGTCCTTTCCTCTGTTCTGTGGAATTCTTATCAAATCCCAACTTTAATTCTATTCCAATAGACCACAAGGTGCTCTCTGGGTACGATTGTTGTTCAGATGAATACAGAAACCTTGGAAAAGTTATGTTAAACTACAGCTTTCATAATTCTCCAACTAAAGAAGACCATTTAAACGTGAGCACTGAATAACCAGTGCTTCAATTGGTTGCTTGCTTCAGTTGGATTGTTTTGCACACTACTGCATTACTTTTAGTCTTCATCATGTGTGTGTTTTCTCCTTTTGGCACCTTGCAGTCTATCAGTCACGTTAACAGTGGCGTTTTATTCTTCAGCCCTTTATTGTAGGTGTTTCATTTTATGTTAATTTTTAATTTGACATAAACTCCTGATCTTATAAACTGGCAGGTGTACGTACACACAGTTAAAGAAACCAATGAAAAAACTGTTCACACACCTGCCCCCACACAGAGCCACAAATCTTTCAAAAAATAATTTTGGATGTAGACTCCATCATGAAACAGCCAACAGACAATTTTCCAGAAATTTAAATGATACCACCTGCAGCCAGAATCAAGATAACAGATTTGTATCCCACTACAGGTATTAGTTTACCAGTGAAAGGATATTTTGTTATCATCTGCATTGCTTCATGAACAATCACTCAGCATGATTTTACATCAATTTAAACTTTGCTGTAATTTTCCATCTTTTTCTTTTGCATTTAATTTCCATCTGACCTAATTGCTTATAATTCCTCCTCAGCCATTCTAGCACCATACTTGCTAATTTAGGATGACAATCAAAACACCTAATGGTTTCTTGTTGTTGTCCTTAACTGCCTTTAAGTTGATCCTGACTCATGGCAGCCCTGTGGATGAGACATCTCCAAGACTCCTTGCTGCTGCTTTGCTTAGGTCCTGTGAATTAATACCCATGACCTCCCTAATACAGTCTTTCCATCTAACATCCTCTCTTTCTACCTCCCTCCACCTTTCCTAACATTGTTGTCTTTCTAATGATTCATGCCTTCTTATGATGTGGCCAAAATACAAAAGTGTCAATTTGATCTTGGCTTCCAGGGAGATTTCAGGCTTGATCTGTTCAAGGACCCATTTGTTTATAATTTTAACTGCCCATGGAATCCTCAGCACTCTTTTCCAACACCACATCTCAAACAAATTTATTTTTTCCCTAGCTGTCTTCTTCACTGTCCAGCTCTCGCATCTATACATGCTAATGGGGAATACTATGGCTTGTATGATTATAACTTGAGTGCTCAGTTGTATATCTTTACTCTTTATAATATGTTTAGAATTCAAAAAATATAGCCGTGTTAGTCTGTCGAATCAATACTTAGTGAGATCTTGTAGCACCTTTGAGACTAACTGAAAAAAAGAAATTGGCAGCATGAGCTTTCATAGGAGTTTATCATACAACGGAATTTGGGGGTATAATGCAATGGCAATCCAAACGTAATCATGGGGTTTCACGTAATTGCATATGAGTGTATCTCACACAATTTCGGGCAAAAGGGAAGTCATTCCAAACGCAATCATAGCTTTTACGTTAATGCATATAAAAGTATCTCATGCAATTTCGGGCAATGGGGGGTCATTTTCAGGCAATGGGAAGTCACTCTGAACGCATTCCGAACGCAATTAGATTTCACGTAAATTCACTAAACTAGCGAATTTACGTGAATTCGAATTGGCACAAATCGAAATTGGGAGAAATTCCTCCCATGGGATAAACTCCATAGACTTCAACTTGAGGAAGTAGACTGAAGTCATGCGAAAGTTCATGCTGCCAATTTCTTTCTTTCAATTAGTCTCAAAGGTGCTACAAGATCTCCCTACATAATATGTTTGTTTGACTTCTTTGTGCCACAACTCTTAGTTGGTTTTGAAGTGCAAAAGAGTCGTGCATTCCTTGCAGCCAAAGAAGTAGAAGCAGTATGACACAGCAGGCAGTCATCTCTTCCCAATGTACTTCATTGTACATTTAGCCATGCAGAAGAAAGGCAGGCTTAACAGAACATTATGAATATGACTGTGTGATCATAATATAATCATGTGATTAAATAAGAACTCCCCCCCCCCCAGCTCTTTCCCAACACATTGCAGATGCAAAGCAACAGGCCAAAATGCCTAAGTGAATGTACTTTGTTTACAAAATTAACACACAATTTGCATAATGTCAGATTGTAGAACTAAGATTTTGCAAATCCAGCCCCACTGAAACTCATAAGGCTTCACCTCTGACTTCTGCCAGGATACCAATCCTGAAGACTTACCTGCAATGTAGCTATAAGTTTTCTTTTGGGGCGAACAGGTTCAGTTTCAACTATTATTTCCTCTTCCCCATCCATATCCAGCAAAGCAACATTTAGGTTTCCTCCATCTAAATAAAATACTGTGAAATTAGCAAGGTATTCTCCCCTACTTAGAAAGCTATCATTCTTTTTTGTCTTTTAATTATTGGTAGGAAACAAAGATATAGCCATGTTAGTTTGTAGAATCGGTATGTAGAGAGTTCTTGTAGCACCTTTGAGACTGCTTTATCACACTAGGGGGCAAACAGGATTTAAATGAGAGTTAAACGAGAGTTAAACAGGAAATGCCCTATGTTTATCATAGGACATTTCCTGTTTAACTCTTGTTTAACTCTCGTTTAAATCCTCTTTGCCCCCTAGTGTGATAAAGCAGTAACCTAAAGAAACTGGCCACATGAGGTTTTGTAGACTTCAGTCTTCTTCCTCAGATGCATTTGGTTGAGTGAAAGCCACATCCTCACATACCAATGGCATATATAATGTCTGTACCTGGCTTCCACCCTACCAAATGCATCTGAGGAATTAGATTTAAGTCTGCGAAAGCTCATGCAGCCAATTTCTTTCTTTCAGTTTGTCTCAAAGGTGCTACAAGATCTCTCTATGTACTACTGGTAGGAAAATCAATAATCTGCGTGTTTTTCATCTTTTCCCCCTCTTTCATAGAATCATAGAATCATAGAGTTGGAAGAGACCACAAGGGCCATCCAGTCCAACCCCCTGCCATGCAGGAACTCCCAATCAAAGCATCCCTGACAGATGGCCATCCAGCCTCTGCTTAAAGACCTCTAAGGAAGGAGACTCCACTACACTCCGAGGGAGTGTGTTCCACTGTCAAACAGCCCTTACTGTCAGGAAGTTCCTCCTAATGTTGAGGTGGAATCTCTTTTCCTGCAGCTTGCATCCATTGTTTCGCGTTCTAGTCTCTGCAGCAGCAGAAAACAAGCTTGCTCCCTCCTCAATATGACATCCCTTCAAATATTTGAACAGGGCTATCATATCACCTCTTAACCTTCTCTTCTCCAGGCTAAACATCCCCAGCTCCCTAAGGCGTTCTTCATAGGGCAAGGTTTCCAGACCCTTCACCATCTTAGTTGCCCTCCTTTGGACATGCTCCAGTTTCTCCACATCTTTTTTGAATTGTGGTGCCCAGAACTGGACACAGTATTCCAGGTGGGGCCTGACCAAAGCAGAATAGAGTGGCACTATAACTTCCCTTGATCTAGAAACTATACTTCTATTGATGCAGCCTAAAATTGCATTGGCTTTTTTAGCTGCCGCATCGCACTGTTGACTCATGTTCAGCTTATGGTCTACTTGGACTCCTAGATCCCTTTCACATGTGGTCTCATTCAGCCAGGTGTCCCCCATCCTATATCTGTGCATTTCATTTTTCCGCCCTAAGTGCAGAACCTTACATTTCTCCGCATTGAATTTCATTTTGTTAGCACTGGCCCAGCTTTCTAGTCTATTCAGGTCATTTTGAATTTTGATCCTGTCCTCTGGGGTATTAGCTACTCCTCCCAGTTTAGTGTCATCTGCAAATTTGATAAGTATGCCCCCAATTCTGTCATCCAAATCGTTAATAAAGATGTTGAATAGCACTGGGCCCAGGACAGAGCCCTGTGGGACCCCACTGGTCACTTCTCTCCAGGATGAAAAGGAACCATTGTTGAGCACCCTTTGAGTTTGGCCAGTCAACCAATTAAAAATCCATGTAACAGTTAACTTGTCTATCCCACATTTTGCAAGCTTGTTTGCAAGAATGTCATGGGGAACCTTGTCAAAGGCCTTACTGAAATCGAGGTATACTATATCCACAGCATTCCCTTCATCTACCAAGCTGGTAATTTTATCAAAAAAAGAGATCAGGTTCGTTTGGCATGACTTGTTTCTCTGAAACCCATGTTGGCTTTTTGTGATTATGGCATTGGCCTCTAAGTGTTCACAGACTCTCTGCTTAATGATCTGCTCTAGAACCTTTCCTGGAATTCTTAGAGAAAAGTAATTGGTGCAAGAATGAGTCAGAAAAGGAAGCAGCCAGGTCAGTCACTTGACTGCCTCTAGAAATAAAAAAGGAAATGGAGTGTAGTGAGCAGACATTAGTAGCATGTCTTTCCTTGTCAGGATCACAGGTCAAAGGAGAGTTACAAAGGAGCATTTCTGCTGCATGTATCTTTGCAGGCTATGAGACGCATGGGACCCTGCAGCCATTTGGAGACTTGTATACATGCCTTCAAATTGTCAATTTTCAGTGACCCTATGAATTTCATAGGGTTTTCTAAGCAATGAATACTCAGAGGCAGTTTGCTATGGCTGAAATTTAGCCTACAGTACCTGGTATTCCTTGGCAGTCTGCCACCTACATATCAACCAGGCCCTACTGAATTTTCAAGATCAGATGGGATCTGGTACTTCTAACATATGTATTTAGGTCTGTCCTCTGTAAGCACAGCATCTCATTAAGGGGCTGCTTTGTGAACTTGGCATATATGTACAATGACATTTGAAAGGAATCGTAGTTTGGTTTGGGGTGGTCAAAAATTCCTAAGGGGTTTCTTGAATTGAGGAGGGATTTTGTGAACCGCAAGTCATGTATACCTTTCAACATTTCACAGATGAAAAACTGGGACAGGTGTAGCCAAGCAACATCAGAGTGTGGTCAAGATGGCAAAAGTCATTAATAAGGATGAATACAGAGGCTAGAGGAGGCTGAAGCAGTTTGCTTTTGCTTGAGTCTACTGGGAAGGGCCAGATTCCATCTCTTCCTTCCCTCATTGAGTTAGTTGAGTACAAACTACTTTTGCACACTGAATTCAGTTTGTAACAAGTGAAATATACTAAGTAAAAAGAGGGAAACTGAGAGGATGAAAAAGAAATCATGACATTTTAAAATAAACTTAAAAAGTGGGATAACAGAGAATTATTTGGGACTGTCCATGCCAAATTTGGGCAATCGGAGGGTATACTGATGTTACTATATCAAGCATTGACTGTATCCAGAATATAGAGTGGATCCTTCCCCTCTGTGGGGGTTCAATTCCAGCGTCCCCCGCAGATGAGAATAAAGTGGATAGTTGCACCTAATATTATTTAAGGGGCAGTGATGTGCACACATCCACATCAGGAGGTATGCATACACATGCCACCATTTAATAATATGGGGCATGGCAATCCATGGGCAATCAAACAGCTGATTGCTTGCCTATCCCAATGTGGCAGATCCACTGTAACACCTATTCATTGTGTACATGCCAAAATACATGGATATTAACACACACCACTGATTTCATTCCTGGATGAAGAAAAAAACTGAGCCTATGTAGGCTTTCCCCACAGGGAACCAATGGATTTTGAACAGGAGATGAACTAGAAAGGTTTTGTTCTAGTTTTGTAGAAATCTCTGCAGTAGAAAGAACTCACCAGGATCATTTGGGTCCTCTTCCTCCTCATCACTAAAGGACTATAAAAGAGAGTGATCATTAATTAAACAATGGCAGATGTCTCAAGGGCAATTAACAACAACAAAAGGTCTCTACCAGTGTCTAATATTCCATTATATTAACAAGTATAATATTCTATTATTTAACTATCTTAAGAAATCTTTTGTCAGGACTGGATGAATTTTGCAAAACATTGCCAAAAATACATTCTGCAGAAAGAAAACACTGATAAGGATATAGAATGTAGAATAGAAGTTTCTGCATTCATTTTCCTTTAATTATTTTAATTATCTTGTTTTTGTTGTCTCTATTAGAAGCCTAGTTGGGCCAAGCTTAGCTTCTTTTCTGTGCTTTACAGTGTTTATATTTTATTTTGATTTATTAAAATGCTTACATCTTACCCTTTATCATGGGATCTCAGGAGGTCATAAGCATAAAACAATATAAACAATTTAAAATAATTCCTCACTTAAAATAATAACATACTTTAAAATGGTTAAAATGTATTAAACAAGTTAACTAGTTAGTATAACAGTTACAGCCATGTACATGTATATCCGAAAAAGTAGATTAGGTCCCAGAGGCTTTAACAAAAGGTCATGTTTTCACGTACTACTTGGAAAGCAACCAAATCAAGACTAAACAGACTTCCAAAGGGAAGGCATTCCACAAACAGAGGCGGCCCTTTCCTGTGCCCTACCACAATCATTCCTGCAACTGCTGAGATGCAAAGAAGGTCTCCTCTGGAAGATCTCAGTCCTTTGGATGTTCAAGTAGTATTGGGTTTTAACATTTTTGAACAGAAAATGGGTCACCTGTATTTGTAAGAATGGCTATGAAGTATTCAAGAGGAAAGGTGGTAACATGGAAGCAATTCAATTGTGTAAATTAAATCAATCTGCTTCTGACAGGTTGATAATCCAGAAAATGAGTTTTAAAGGATTATACTTTGTTCAAGAAGGCAATTTGTTCCAGATCAATTTGCAGGCCTCCAGATGCAGCTCCTACTATTGGTGTATCCAACTGCAGAGATAAAGTACATAGTTTGACACCACTTTAACTGCCAAGACTCTATGCTATGAAATTCTGGTGTTTGTAGTTTTGTGAGGTATTTAGCTATCCATGTCAGAGAACTCTGGTGCCCCACCAAACTATAAATCCCAGGTTTCCATAGCATTGAGCCATGGGAATTAAAGTAGTTTCAAACTTCTCTATTTCTGCAGTGTGGCAGCAGCTTATGTTTCACTATTGGCTATGCTGGTTAGGGATGATGTGAACTGCAGTTCAGTAACATCTGAAGGACTACATGTTGCCCACTCCTGTTCCAGATCATCACAAATTATAAACAAACAAACAAACAAAAACCCTGCACAAAGTCCTGCATGATATGATGGTCTCCTTTTGGAGAGGAACTTAAATGTGCTTCTCCAATGCAGATGCAGATGGTTTTTATTCTACTGACTGAATATTCAAATTTATTCCCATCTGTATATTGTTGTCAGCCACTTACCTCACATCATAGCTCTATGCTTGACACTGTAAATACTGCTTTTCCTTGCACCCCAGTTCCCCTGTGCAGTGAAAACTCCAGAGGTGCAAGTGTTACAGTTACCTGTAGGATAAGATACTGGAGGTTTATGGTGGTGTGGAGATATGGGTATCCACCATATACGTCCAGTACCTTACTCTCTGTTGTGAGTCTCTCTCTTTTTCTCTTTCTCTCTCTCTCTCTCTCTCACACACACACACAGCAAGAGCATAGATGAAAGTTCATAACATTCACACTTCAAATTATTTTTACTTCTCTGATATCTTTCTAAGGGGGCTGATACATCCTCCAGACTGCCTCCAAACTCTAGCTAAGCTCTCTCTGCTCCAGCTATCTCATTCCAGACCCCAGCCTTACAGTCATAGAATCAAATTTTTGGACTACAGTAGGTTGAAATCTAATTATTATACAATACAATAGGACGTGAAACAAATAGCATGTACCACCTGATTATTTAATTCTTTTAATGATTCATAGTACTTGGACCACCAGTCCAGTTCTTCTTTCTCAGGCTTCTCCTCCTGAAATTCTTCTTCCTTTGGAATGAGTTGATCAATAGGAAGTTTCTTGAGAGGTGCCTGAGTGCAAATGACAAAGGAATAAATAATAAATAATAAATAAATAAAATTAAATTAAGGGTAACAGAATAAATAAATCATTCTGTTGTCAGGGGATGTCCAGGCGGACATATACCTGAGACTAACTGAAAGAAAGAAGTTGGCAGCATGACTTTTGTACTTTTAAGTCTACTTCCTCAGATTCAAATGCATCTGAGGAAGTAGACTTAAATCTAGGAAAGCTCATGTTGCCATTTTTTTTCTTTCAGTTAGTCTCAAAGGTGCTACAAGATCTCTCTACATACTGATTCCACAGATTAACACAGTTATATCTTTAAATGTTCACTGGTGTTCATGTTAAAAAATTTACTTATAAAAATGTATGTATAAAACAGTGCTTATTCCCAGGTAAACATGTTAAAAATCAGGAAGTAGAACTTTTCACTTGGCACTCTAACAAAAATATGTAACATCACTAAAATAATCATAGAATCATAGAGCTGGAAAAGACCACAAGGGTCATCCTTTCCAATGCTCTAATGTGTGATAAAAAGTCTTGTAACACCCATAGAGTAATATTACTAATCCCTAACAACTGAATTTTGAGGTTTACAAGTGGAAGAAGATTCCTAACTAATATTACCTGTGAAATCTGCCACGTACATTTTTCCTAAAGGAAGGGTGTGAGAGGGAAGAGAGAGAAACACTTTCCAAGGAGGAGATGAAAAAGTGGCACACAGAATACGTGCATTTGGAAGAGTATCTCTCACCCCATGCCATGCCTAACGCCCCAGAAAGCAATAGCAAAAGGAATAGCAATACCATCTGCCATATCCTCTTAGATTTGTGATTCATCCATGGAATTTGTAGAGGTGTGGAAAGTATGTAGAACATAATCTTTCCTTTAATTTTATTTTTGTTAAATCTGAAACTGTGCCACTGTTATCCATTTATATTTACATCACTCTTAATATTCCCATTTCCCTTTCCTTCTTTGTCACTGGGTAAAATTTACCCACCAGAGAGCATACAAACAAAAAAACTTCATTTTTTTGAAGCTTCATTTATATACCGCTTCATACCCTTAAGGAGTGTCTAAGAGGTTTACAATTGTAAGCTATACAAAGGTGCATCCACATTCCCTACTTATAAAAGTTTGATACCATATTAATTGTCACGGTTCTGTATCATGGAATGCTGGCATCTGTAGTTTGGTGATAAATAGGAGTGGCTATCAGAGAGCTCTCTTGCTGCAACATAGGCAAACACTGAAGAATTCTGAGTTCCTTACCAAGCTACAAATCCCAGGATTTGATAGGATAGAGCCATGACAGTTTAAAATGGTATCAGATTCACTATTATAATTGTGTAGACTGGGTATGTCCCCAGATTCCTTGAAGGTTAATTTTTATGGAAAATCGGTTTCTGGGTCTAGATAGGTAATTCCTTTGAGACACAATACTCAGATGATAAGAGAATGAATGAAAAACAGGGCCCTTGCTCTACTCACCTTTACAAGCTTAAGGGGATTTGCTTTGCTACCTATGTCTCCAGCAGCTGCACCAATGTTTATTACTGTCTGCCCAGCAGCTGCACCAATGTTTATCACTGTCTTCCCAGCTGCTGCACCAAGATTCATCACTGCTTTGGAGATATTAGGTCGAGCTGAGGCTTTCCGCACTGAAAGAGAACAGTGTAAATACTGTATTTAATAGGAATGCATGCCTTTGTTGGTTTTATCATTGTCATTTTACCAATCAGTTATGCCAAGATCCTAGACTTTACCTTTAAATGAGACAAAAATGGAATTTGAACTGAAGTAGCCCCTGACTTGACCCATCTTAAAATTCTCTCATATATTATTCATTCATCCATTCATTATTTCTTTTCTATGCTGCCTTTCTCCCAGAAAGGGACCCAAGGTGGCTCACAAATAAAACAATTTAAAATTTTTATAGTAAAAAAATTTAAGAAAATAAAATCAACTAACTAAAAACAGTATAAAATTACACAAACAAAGAGAAAACAAAAACGATGTGTGTGTGTGTGTATAGATATAGATACAGATAGATTCACAGCATAGTTTTTAAGTGTGAAATATCATTCACCTTACAATTGTCTCAGAAGGCATTAAAGGTTTTTTTAAAGGCCTTGCTACCAATACAGCTTGCACCTTCTATCTTTCAAGGAATGTTACCTTGCTATGGCTTTCGTAAATCTTTTTCAGCATCATTTCTGCTTACCTTCTGCCCATCTGATGCCAAAAAATGACTACACTTACAAGCAGTGGAGCCATTCTAATCCAACATCATGTAGAAAGCATCACATTCAGCTGATATTCCAATATATAATTACTTACCTTCTCAGTCATATTATCCCATTTCATAGGAAGGTGCCCGAAAAGATGAAAACTTACTTTTGGATGGGCTGTCTGTTTCCTCTTCCAAGTCATCTAGTTCTTTAGGTGCAAATTTCATAATATGGGAGACTATGTGAGTTCCCACCATGACATTGCGGCCAAAGGCTCTCTTCTCCACCACAAAGATACTGAGAGGTGGGTGTAAATACACCTGCTCTGGAAGCTCCTGTGAAAAGGGCAAACAAGAAGTAGAAAGGAGATAAATCACAAAGACACCTCAGAGACAAGGTGGGTAGGTGTATGAGAGAGTGAGAATGAGAGACAGAGATGTGATGTTTTATAAAAATACAATCTGGTAGAAATCCAATCTAGACTAATTTTTTAGTTATTCAACAATAAGCAGACAGATATTCAGCCATTTCCACAATAAACCAATCAAAGGTCAAAGTCCTCAAAGAATGGGAATACTATATAACAAAGGATGGAAGCATACAGAGAACAAATAAGACAATTAGAAATCTTATATTATGCCTTCCCAATTATTTTTTCTGTTCTATCCTATCATATCCATCCGATTCTGCTTTATATCCCACCTTTCCTCCAGCATGAGATTCAGTGTAGAAAAGCTTTAAAATCTGTCCCTTGATTCTTACTCACCACATTAACATATTTGACAAGTTCAGTGAAATTTGGGTTCTCTTTGCATGATGTAATCACTTCTGATTCAACTTTCTTCCCAGCACATTCAATGATCACCTGTGGCTGGTCAACCTCAAACAAGTTCACACGCTTCAGATCTCTCAAGCCCCAAAACAATATCTAAGGAACAGAAAGCAAAATTGTTTACTCTTGTGGATATACAGGCCATAACTTATCTAAAATAGGCCTGTTCTCAAAACTCACAAAAGTATCTTATCTAAACCGAACAGACCTTGCATTCCATTGTAACAGCAGTCCACCTACACATACCTGTTCTCTGTTGGTGACACATTGTGGCTAAATTACTATGGGCTAATCTGGATTATTAATATAGAACAAAAATTCAGGTTTTATGGATTTATATTTATACCAAATTACTTAACTAACCAATGAATCTACAGTTGTAGTTGATCATGAATCACCAGTCCCATCATCTTCTTTCCGAAGAAGTTCTTCCCAACCCTATGTAGCCCATGCATTTTCCCCATCAGGTCACCAAGAAAAGGAAAATAACATTGGAGAAAGTGAAAAACTTCACAGGGCAGATTAATCTATTATTTTCTTGTTTCTGAACATCAATTTCTACATATAAAGTATCATAGTGAGCTACAAGGATACAATCAAACTTATCAGGAATGTTGGCTTTAACCCTTCAAACCATTTGCCATAATTTCTGCACAAGTATGTTGACAGAGGTTATTGCTTCAAAATATCTACCTTCAGTTGCTTATCTACTCCAAGACAAACAATTTTAAATTAAATAATTAAATTATCTTCGGAAAGGAGAGGGAAATAATTTTACCTCTATGCGGAATTCTTTAAGGATTGGTCGGATTCCATCAGGAATGATGAATCGTCCAGAACGGGGGTCTCCCAGGTATTCTGGCTCCTTGGGTTCTACATCATTAGGCACTGAGGGCTGGACAGAGATGATAGTTAGACTACACAGCACCTTTTCAAAAAAGGTTTTTCCCCCAATTAAATATAAATGTCTACATTAGTGTCTCTTTGTGCCTTCCTTGGCATGAATAAGTAAAGAACTAGGAAGTTGTCAATTACACACACACAAATACACCCTTTGGTTAACAAATTCAAAACAATCAGGAGATTAAAGCAGCTTCAAATCACATCTTAATATCCTGGCTTATTTTGAAGCTATTAAGTACAATTTTCTGGTTTCAAACAAGAGTCAATAGTTAACTGAAGATTGTGTGGTTTATTTGACATTTGTGCAGAAGTAGCAGTGAGGGAGCTACATGCACAACCATGAAGACTTTTTAAAACTGATTTATTAGATTGACCCAAGTATGATTATAATTTGTTTATATACTAATGTCCATTTTAATAAATCTTTAATTTCTAACTGAGCTTTGTCAGCTCTCATATGTCTGGAATGTATATCCTCTTGAAATTCCTCCTGGTATGATCAGATGTGTCGGTGTTTGTGGTTGTTCTTAAGTAGCGAAGGAAGATCACTTACTACATGGAGATTTCAGATCTGAGACACAGTGCAAATTTTGCTACCTCTTCTCTCAGTGCAGATCCAGTCTGCCAGCCAAGTCCTGGCAAAGCTCACAAAGCTTAAGTAGGATCCCAAATGTGAATGCTCCATTTTGCTGCTGCTTCTTCCCCACCTGACAGATGCTTAACTCTTTGCTCCAGACAGTCTGTCCCAAAATGGCACTACTCCGAGCCACAGAAGCAAAGCCCTGTGTCCAAGCCTTGCAAGAGTTTCCCAACTGCCACTGACACCACCACTACTAGCGAAAGACATGGCTAAGGGAATGAGCTCATGTGAGCAGGGGAAAAGTGGGAGACACCACCATGTGAAAGAATCTGCAATGCTGTGCACAGTGGCATCACTAAGGGGGTGCAGACCACACCAGGTGACATCCTAATGGGGGAGGTGACACCACTGCTCCTGAAACATCTGCATTTTGGCAGAAACAGGCTGTGGCATTTACCTTTATATCTTTAAAAAGAAGGTGTGAGTGGGGTGAGGCTCAGTGGGAGGACAAAGGAGAAGCCCCAAGGTTTGTTTTTTTTAAAAAATAATAATAATAATAATCAAATTTCAATCTTGAAAACATCCAATCTGACCAAATTTTCACTTTAACGATATGAAACTATGTATATGTAAACACATTTATTCTGTGCATATGATATTGTAATTTAAAGGTATAGTTTTAATTATGCTGGTTGTTTATGTCATAACTATTAACATTATATGGGAATTACAATTTATGAGTAAATTAGTACAAAAACATTACTAAGATTTTTGTATGGGTGTGGTATGGGAGGAGATCAATGGAGGGGTGACATCATGAGTTACCACATCAGGTGATACCAACCCTAGGGCTGTGCAGTGGTTTTAAGGGGCTCTGATAAGAGATGTTTCATTCCATTTTTATTTCCACCTGGGTCCAAAAGGCTACTAGTGCCCCTTGTCTTTCTAGAGCATCAAAACTTTGTCTGAAGCCCCCCTGCTGCCCCCTTTTTTCTCACTGCCCCCGGGGGGCATACCACTCACTTTGGGAGTCACTGTGCTAGGGCAATGAATTTATTTACCTCTAAGTAGCCACTATAATCCAGTTCAATCAGCTCAAAGACAGCAATTAATTCCCCAGCTGCTTTATGCCCTTTATAAATGTCAAAAAACTGGAGAGAAGGTTTGTTGTATGGCTCATCTACCAGCTTCACTATTGGTGTAACAAATGCTCTACCAAGGAATTCTGGAGAACCCTATGAAGAAGAAGAAATAACCATTAGATGTAAAGACATAATTTCATGATCCCATTATTTTAGGATCTGTCTGCAACAACATGAGCACCTGTAGTTCCCATCTTTACTGTCTCATAATATGTAGAGCTTATGGAAGGTACATTTTTATTACAACCCTCAGAATCGCCTAGACAGGATGGCCAGAATTTTTTCCAGCTTGCCCCCAGTGTAGCAATATAGAAGGATGCTATATTGTTGACAACACTTATAAGGAGAGAGAATGGAAAAGGGAGGTTATAACATTCGGCCCAACCTTAAAGAAAGATGATTTGTTTGTTTGTTTGTTTGTTTGTTTGTTTATGGGCTTTATATTCTGCCTTTCACCCAAAATGAGACTCGAGATGGGGCTGGTTGCATTAGTGCCCCCATTTCTGTCTTCCAGCAAGTTTCTGCAAAGCGTGCTGTGATGAAAGTCAAAGTGTATCTTGCCCAAGACCCCTTAAATATGGCATTAGATGTGGCACAAGTCTATTTACACAGTTTGTTAAATCTATAGATGGTTTCCAGACATAGAATTTGAAAAAAAAATTACTTTTGTGGATTGCAAGCCCCATGTTGACTGGGCTTTCTAGGAGCTGTCATACCCCCAAAAGGGAAAAAGGGTAAAGTTTTTCATCTCAGCCAAAACAGTTTCTGAATTACTGCTATAGGAAAATAGGGCTGTCACTCATACAAATTCCTGGTACTTGAAAAGCTATTCTTTCACAAAGAGAAAATTGTGACTCACAAACTAGATAAATTGTTTGGATTTTCTAACTTACAAATTTATTGTAATCAAAGATATTAACAACAGCAATTGGAGTTTCTATCTTCAAGTCCTCTTTTTTTCCATCAATAATGAGTTGGTCATATAGAAGTAATTCATTCCACATCGGGCTCAGTGTTTCTTCCAAAACCTGAATTAACAGTGATTAAAATGGTTAATATGGAGAACAGTTGTTTAAAACTACTGTTTAAACAACTACAGTTGTTTAAAACATGCAACACACAACCATGTGTGTCTTTCCATCATCCTTTTCAACAATCTAAAGCACCCAGAGGTGGCTATGCATGGCTGTGGGTATGAGTCAATCCAAAATAAAAGACTGCTTTCCATCTCACAATTTGTCCTCCTTTTAAAAAAGAAAATCACACCTTCTGATGATTATTTTTACTTCTGAAGGAGAGCTATAAGGATAGATGAAAAAAGTTGAGAAGAGTATCAGTTCTGAATGGAGCTAAAGGAAAGGAAATAGTCTCTCCCACTTCCTTTTCTTCCTCAAAAGAAAGATATCCTCAAGTGGACAGGTATCTTAAGAACCATCCTCTCTCATATGAACCTGCTTATCAGAATTTGAGAACCTGGATCAGATCAGAATTGGAAACCCTTTCATATTTATGAACATTATTTATATATCTATGACTACCTTATGGCAAATTGAAATTACAGTATAAATAGGTGTAGTAGTAATACTACTAATTACATATAGTAATAAAGACCAAAACTTCCAGGATGCAAAAATTGCCCCCAAATGCCCATTTGTTTGACTCATCCAATCACTGTCAATGGTGTGCCAGTCAGGAATAACAAAAAGGCTTTCCTTGTAGAAATAATTGGGCTGTGGGATTTAGCCCACAGATAAGTTATGGTCCAGGATAGAGCTTTGCAGTAGCAGCATCAATAATGGGTCCTTCCTTCCTGAGTCCTTCCTTCCCATGAACAGTTTGACCTCATTGGAAGGGGCCCAACTGGAGTACGCTGGTAGTTTTCATTCCAGGTGGACAGGGTGGTACTTATCCTCCTGCCTCCCACTTCCAAGGCAGTTCCTCTGCGAGTGTCAGCTCTGCCCCCTACACTCTATTACACACAATGGGAGTTTGCCACATGTTTTGTCTTTGTTTGTTCACTTCTTTTGTATAGGTCTATGTGGTTGTCATGGGGTCAGGACCCAGAATTTCTTATTCAGTGCCCTGGCAAGGGTTGCTTTCAAGGGTCTTCTTAAAGGAGAGATGGGGTGACAGAAATAGGGATGTTTACACATGGGGGGAGGTGTTTCTGGCAAACCTCTTCCCCAAGGAGGTGAGTGATAACTCTGAGGATGGCATCCTGGCCCAGGTGTGTCCTCCTGCCATTTCTGATGAGCAAGTTGGTTCATCAAGCAACAAGTGGGTTGGTCAATGCCCCATGCAATTGTCAGTCCATGTGTGGCTGTAATCAATTAATAGTCATGGCCTTTTTCTTCCAAAATACCTGTGTGTGCATTTTTGTGCATGTGTGGAATGGATTCACCCTGACACACAATGGGATATCTCCCATAGTTGACAGATGAAGGGCTGTGACTCAGTGCCTGCTCAGTCTACTGTCCAGATGTTATTTCTGGATAGCTTCAATGCCCCTGCTCTTCCTTCTTATGGTTTTTAATTTTTAAGTAGGATTTAGACTGGACATTCCATGAATTACATGACAAATGAAAATAAAATGCTATCCTTTGACAACTCCTCAAATATAGGTCTGTAAAGAAGGTCTGGAACTAGAATATAACATGTTTAACTAGCAATGACTTTATTGGCAATACAGTACTTTACTTTGAGGGGATTGTGATGCTCTTATTGTTGTTAGCAGTATCATTAACAATTAATTTTTATCCCAACATTTTTCAATAATAGGACCCAATGAGGCTTGCATTTGTTAGAAATACACATAAAACATTTACAAACAGAAAGGTAAAAGCTTATTAAGATTATTATTTATTAAAATACAATTTAACAATACCTAGAACTAAAACTCTTTAAAGCAGATCTATTAAAGGACAAAAGAGGAAGAAGATAAACATCAGCCAAAGAACTGTGAACCACTTAACATTAAAAGCCCTCTCTCTCATTCAATTCCTTAAAAGCCTATTGGAAAAGAAGAGTTTTCACTTGCAAGGAGAGAGAGCCATCCTAGCCTCCCTAGAGAGGGAGTTTCTAAGCTGGGAGAGCCATCAAGAAGACTCTTTTGAAAAGTACTGTAATGACTGGTAAGTCACTACTTAATTCCATGTAATGAATAGATTTTAACTTTTCTCTTTTCTTTATACTTTTGCAGGTTAAAATGTTTAGGGGTCATTTTCAGACAGTCTTTTTTAGACTTTAGGTCATTTTCTTACTATTTTGATAGGTTTCTGCCCTTCCGGCAAATAAAAAGCAGTGCCAAAGAATTAATGATGTGATTATTCACTCTGCAAAATTGAATAATGCTTTTAAAATGTAGTGAGGTACAATAATAAGTTTCACCTTTTTTATCCAAAATGAGGAATGGCAATGATTCCCTAGGTTCTGAGCAGGACACCTAGCCATACTCATTTCAGTATTACTGGGGGCTGCAAATGCTTACTCACAGTTGTACTGGAAATACACTTACACTTGTGGTCTGGCATTGGGTTGAAAACACCACTCTTGCAAAAGGATCAGAAAGGCCATTTTCATCAGCTGGGAGAATACCCCGAGCCTGGTATAAATGGGCTCGCAGCTGGAAGTAGCTGAAGTCTGCAAAACATGATGTGGCCATCAACTGCACATTCACAGCACAAGGTATAATATATACAAATTTCAGCAGGACATTAATGAGTTTGACCAATATTTCTATGCCTTGTTTAAGGCACTCTAAAATTGTAAATATTATAAAATTATAAATATGCCTGAAGACAAAAATCCCCCCCAGTTGCCTGTTTGTTAGACATAATAGACAGTACAGCCAATATTTCCAGGCTTATATTAAGAAAACAGCAACAGCAGCATATGACAAGACTGCTATGACAGTGCAGTATGGAAACACTGCATATTAGAAGTTCATTTGGCAATATCCATCCCAATGGATCTTATCACACTGCCCTGTGCCCAGGCAGTAGGCAGCCCATACCCAATTCAAGCTTCTCTCACAGCTTTTCATGAAGAGGATTTTCCTGTTCTTGAAAAGTGATGGGAGAAGCCCAGGTTGGATATAGGCTGCCTACTGCCCGGGCACAGGGCAGTGCAATAAAATCTGTCAGTGACAGTAACAACCTGCATCTATCCCAGCACGGATTTGGGGTGCAATAATCTTCATACTCAGTTCAACAAAGTCCAGAAAAGTGCTTTAGGTTGCAATAAGTTTGCTGCAACAACAAAAACATACCCAAGAGTCTAACACTAACAAATTTGTTCTAGTATAATTACATACTTGTAAAAATGCAAAAAATAAATAAATAAATAAAATTCTCTGTACCAGTAACAAAAACCTGTTGCCTCCTGGTACTTCACAATGAGGAAAAAATATTGAAATTTTCCTGTTTTGTCATGCAAGGTTGCATAAAGAAAGGATTTACAACTTTACAATATATACTGTACATCCTTTATTCTATTTAATATGTAGGACTTATTTATTTGGGTCTTAAGTATATCACTTATGACAGTCAGTCGTTCCTTAACGTAAGCCAGCATTTTAGAACAACTGATTCAGTCCTAAATCTCATCTTGGACTAGCAAGGCAGCAGAGGACACTCTGCAATGAGGAATTAACCAGCAATGTTGTTCAGAAGTACTTCCATGGACTTTTCCAGCCCTTTTTTTTTCAATGTGATCTCTTTTATTTCTGAGTGTCCCAGTGCAAGAAGCTTACCATCCCTGTTGAGCTGACTAGGTGGGAGGTATGTTGGAATCCTTGCAGTCTGTTGTGCCTGATCATAGATTGGTTTGAATTCCTCTGGTAGCTCTGCAGTGCTGTTCTTCACATATTTTGTTACCCCAAGCCACATGTAGATTTCCAGTTTTGCAAAGATCTCTCCAGTGCGTGAGCCTGGAACCTTTAAATACCAAAAAGCATTTTCAGTGGTCTGAAGTATGCTAAGAATAAAAACTGTTACTGTGCTAAAACCTTGAAATAAATTATTAGTTCTGCTCCCAGATATTAAACTCCTTTTAGCTTTAAATACTGACGAATAAACTAATGAATAAAAGATTATGCCTACCTTTAGAAAGACAGTTTGGATCTTAGCACAGTCTTTGCCTTTTTCTTCTTCTACCACTGCATAAAGGATGTTTTGTGCTGGGATCCTTGAGTACGCTACACGCTTGTTGTTGCTAAACATCCATATCAGGACATCAGGAATAGTACACTGGGGCTGAAAGAAAGATTGGAGGATTTAAATATTTTGAATTTTCTGCTAGACACTAAGATAATAGAAGGAAAAGAAGAAAGGTAGAGTTCATGGAACCTAAAGGACATCTGATGGTGTAGGAATTATGGCTTGTTAGGAAGAACTGGTAGTTACAGTATGCATGCAAATATTTCAGTCCTTGGTCTTTTCATGCACTACACAGATACCTTCTGGTTTTTAAAGAATCAGCTGGAAATTCTCACACAACTTATATATTTTTCACAACTACTACAGGACCTAGACTGACACTTGTTTTTTGTTCTATTTGTGAATGTTAACTTAATGAAATAATCAGATCTATTAAAGTCGGGCCAGATTTACTGCAGCAAAGCCTTGGTCATGCCCCACACCTATAATCATTTCATATGCTTTGGTTGTATATTTTCATTGTGAAGCGCTTTGATTGTATATTCCTGCATGGCAGTGGGTTGGACTGGATGGCCCTTGCGGTCTCTTCCATCCCTATGATTCTTTGATTCTATTATAAGATATACCTCTTTAGCCAGGAATCGCAGCTTTGACAAAATTATCTTTGCCTCGTTGACTTTTTCTTTGACATTGGTGCGAGTTAGTCGCCTTCTTATGCGGAGTCCCTGTTTTGCATACAGGATCTGAACATACATAAAAAACCAAACAAACACACATACACACATAATTTTCAAACTTGTAATCACATTGATGACAAGACTGAATGCAGGAATGGGAGGCAATTCTTCCTTATGATCACTTTGAGTTTTTAGAGCTATTTTGATGATGGATAGCACCCCTCCTGCAATATTCTCAAATGGGTGCCAGCACCTATTGTGCTATTGTCTGACTACTTGGGGTTTTAGTGGCTCTCACAACAACTTTCTTAGTGTGCAAGTACTAACTTTAAATTGGGAAAACATTTCCCTATAGAAAGTTAATCTGGACATGAAAAGAGATTGAAAACAACCTTGCATAGATTTGCATAGACCCAGAGTATGGAAAAGTTACTTATTTAGACTAAAACTCCCCAAATCCCACAGTATAGCTAGAGAACATCCCCCTCATATCATCAACATCAACATCATCATATTTATTTAATTTATTTCCTGCCTTTTTTCCACATTGGGACTCAAATTTTAAAACATTGTTAAAAAGTTCAGCATGGACACAAAGACATTCTGCAAATGCTAAACTTTACATTAAACTTTACTAGATGAAGATTAAACTGCTTAACAAAGCACTATGTGTTTAAATTTCCATTTGCTTCTCTGAAGTGAAGCCAAGTGTTTCAGCTGTAGGGAACAAGGAGTAGAAAGTTTGTAACCCTCCAGATTATATTATTATATTGCAACTCCCAGAAGCCCTAGCTATCAGACTAATGGTAGAGAATGATGGGAGCTTCAGTTCAACAAATGTGAAGGGCTGCATAGTTCCTAGAAAAATAACACATGCAACCTGACTTACAATGTTTTGTGGGAGAGATTTCATCCGGCATCGATCAAGGTTATTTGGACGGGTCATTGGCTTTTTGTCCGCATTGAGAGAATACTGCCTGCGATTAAAGAGATGGTGAGTTCTGAGACTGCACATATTGTAGACACACATTCCACAGGCCAAAGGATGGGGAGAGGTCAATAAGCTATCATTTTAGAAAACCACTATGAAAGTGTCTCCTCTATCATATAATAAGAAAGAAAATTAAACAAATTATGCACCATGCAAGCACATGGAACAGTCAAAAAACCAATTATTAAACACTGGAAGTAAAAGTCACTCCAAGTCATTGACTGGTGTTCTGTATTCCTCCTTTGAAGTTCTGGACTACTGTAGAGAGTACCAGAAATGTTTTTCATTTTGATTGTTGGTCCAGTTCCTCAATACATATGGCCAGTAACTTCATAGCCAGTTCATTCAGTTTCAGTGTGAAGTCGAAGGCTTTCAGGGCCAGCATCCATAGTTTTTTGTGGGTTTTTTGGGCTATGTGGCCATGTTCTAGAAGAGTTTATTCCTGGTGTTTTGCCAACATCTGTGGCTGGCATCTTCAGAGAATGCTGGCATGGAAGAGAGTTGGGTATATACTGTGTGACCCTGGGTAAGTAGCAGAACATGTTATCAGCCATCCTGAGCATAAAATCCTGTTTGAAAACACTGAAATTCTGGACCATGCCAACAGCTATCAGGTCAGAATGCACAGGGAAGTTCTTGAAATTCACAAACACCTGGACAACTTCAACAGGAAAGAAGAAACCCTGAAAGTAAACAAAGTTTGGCTACCAGTCCTGAAAAACAGCAAGATTAAGACTCAGCAAATGCAAATGAGAAACCACCTAGGGTCAGGGGTTTCCCAGCAGACAATGATCACTAATCAAGCAGACACTGATCCTCTTTGCATATTCTCCCACTGTGAGTCCTGCCATTAGCAACAGAACAATGCACAGATTAACATGTAAATAACTCCTCCCTACCCAGGCTAACACTTTTTGTGTATGTGTATCTTCCAGATCAACATTCTCTGAAGATGCCAGCCACAGATGCTGAAGAAATGTCTCATTTAGTTTCCTTTGCTAAGATGAGACATATCACTCAAGCCCAAGGGTGAAGAACTTGAAACTCCCCACCAACTATTTACTGGATTTCCTCTGTCATCAGCCTCAGGCCATTTGTTTGGAGTGAGGTAAACTGTAATTCATAAATATTTGGAGGACCACTTATCCTCTACTTCTTTGCTATCCTATATCCTATATTTCTGTGCTTCACAACTTATATTAATTGTTTTATTAGATTTCTAAAATACTTAGTAAAATACAAATTTAAAGAATGGATTTTTAAAAATAAATAAATTTTGAACAAAATGCTGAGTAGATTGGTGTCTAACAAATGCAATACTGTATAATATTCGCTAACCCTTCCCCATGTTGATTTTTATGTATTAACCTGGCTAGAAAGCTGCAGTTGTAAGAACTGGATTGAACTCCCTTAAAAGACATGGTGCTCACCTGAATGTGCTCAACCAAAGGGTTGTCCACATGAGCTAAAAGGTTTAAGCCTCACATCATCTAGAGCAGACAATGCAGGTCAAAATCCCTGGGGCAGGATCAAGCCTGATCCTGCATGTCCACACATGGGTCTGGAGGATCCTGTCTAGCCCTAGGGTAAAATACCCCTGGGTTTCCACAGAGTTTGGAAACTCTGTGACAAAACCTGGGTGTTTGCACCACCCATCCCCATGCTCCTTACCTTGCTGATCATCACTCTTCCTCAGGACTCTCCCCCCCTCCCCATCACTGCATCTGATGTGGAAACAGGGCACCTGGCCATGTGGGTGTAGCCAGGTGCCTCAAATCTGCATCATATATGGCAATAGGGTGGCTTCTCAGTCGAGGCCATACAGGGCAAGGTAAGGTGTGTGCATCTGTCCTGGTCATGGGTCAGTGTGGGTACAGGTGTGTGAACACCCACCCCTTCCCACGCTGACCCCAGGACTGACCTGGGTGAGCTCAGCCCATGCTATCCTGGCCCATCTGTTCAGGCCCCAAGTCACTATCTTGTAATAATTCACACAAATGTTCTGAGAGTAAAAACCAGGAATGATAATCTCGTGGTTCCTTAGAAAGAAGACAACATGCAAATATGATGAATAAACAAATATAACAGCATGGTTACAAAATATTTCTACACAAACAGAACATACTACCCATCTACTCAAATCATATTTTTTATAATGGACTTGTTGTGCATTCATGCTACAGGATGAAACCCAGTACTATCCTCCAGCATTGGCATCTGATCTTTTTTACCTTATTGGGGCAGGAGGTCTTGCTCCTAAGAATAATATTCAAGAAAGTGATACAAAAATTCTGGGACAGAAGGAATTCCATGCCACTTGTTGATTCTATCCTATTTCATATTTCCTTTCCTCTGTTTTCTTTTTAAGAAAATAAAAGATGTACTGGATCAGACCAAAGTGCACTCTTGAGTATCCCTTATCTGAAATGCTTGGAACAAGATCTGTATTTCAGATTTTTTCAAATGTTGACATACCTGTAAATTTGCATATACATAAAGAGCCATAATGAGGCTTCTGAGACACTGAAAATCTATGAAATGGTGGGAATCCAAACATAGCGCTTGGAATGAATCCACACCTCCTGCCATTTCACAAATCCTCATGTCTCTCTCCATCTTTGCAAATACAGTACAGGTACATAGTTCAAAAAATTTGAGATTTTGGAATATTTTGGATTTTGGAATTCTGGCTAAGGATACTCAGCCTGTACAAAGTATGCCAGAAATGGAAGCAGGCAGATAAATCAGTGTAAACATGTCTATATGAAACCGAGATACATTAAATATATGAGGAAATGCTAATACATCTTAACAATTATTTAAGACATTTACAAAGCTTCATACTGCGTTGCTGTCTGCTTAATTCTCACCCACGTTTTCACATTCTATAACTACACTAGAAACTCAGAATACCTGGATCTGGACCCAAGTATGATCTCACTTAAAGCTTTGGTAATGTTGTATTCGGGACTATCCCATTCAAGACTGTTGCTGTTGTGTGCAACTGAAACAGAAGGAGCTCACGTGGTAACATGAGACCATGATGCGTTTCAATGAAAGAATAGTAGTGATGCACTAACCTGCACCCAGCTACAAATTCCTCCAGAACCTGTCGAAGCCTTTCATCTGCTTTTGATCTTGGTCTCCTTAAGAGCTTCTCTACATCTTCTAGTCCATGTTCCTGTTGTGACAAATACAATACTGAGACCCCAGATGCCAAAAGAAAGATGTGTTTCACTGAATTTTTGAAATAGTTATTTATTTAAAATACTCTTTAGGGTAAACCCTCAAAAGGAAGCTTAACTATAAGACAACAACAAAGATAACTACATAATACAGAAGCACATTAAAAGTGCATAAAAGTGGCATGATGCAATTTCTGCATTAGTCAGTGATGTTTAAAATTCTACATACAAATTTGAAAAAGCATATGCATTGAAAATAAATAGTTTTGAAGGATTTTCTCTCAAAACATAATCTCTGTTGTTGTTGTGTGCCTGCAAGTCATTCCTGAATATTAGAAACCCTAAGGTGAACCTATCACGGGACTTTCTGAAGCTGAGAATGTGTAACTTTCCCAAGGTCACCCAGTGGATTTTCATGGCTGAACAGGGATTCAAACTCCAGTTTCCAGAGTCATAGTCCAAACTCAAACTGCTATGCCATGCTAGTTCCTCTGTAATTACTTATATACCTGTTAGTTTGGGAGGTGACAGGTTTGAGTACTGACTAGTACTCCAGAAGACCAGGGTTCAAATCCCCACTCAGCCATGGAAACACACATGATAATTTTAGGCAGGTCACATACTCTCAGCCTAAGAATAAGGCAACAGCAAGACAATTCTAAATCTTGCCAATAAAAACCTAGCATAGGGTCACCATAAGTTGGAATTGACTTGAAGATGCCTAACAAATAGTACTGTAAACCCAGTGAATGAATGGGACTTGTTAACACTTATATAAGTCCTCATTTTACAAAATATATAAAATGTGAACATATATCTTTATGTTAAAGTGTGCTTTTTAAAACATCTTTGCACTGAAACCCATAAAGAGTGAATTCCCCAAACATGTCATTCATTCAAACCAAAACCTGACAGTACTCATAATGACTGAAGATAAAATGCCAAACCAGCAGAAAATCAACTGAATTATGTCAAAAGCTAAGAGAAAACAGGAAAAATAAAACCTAAAGTATTATGGGAAGGGGAAGAATACCCAGGCTTAATGGGGTCTTTATAGGCAGGGCAATACTTTACCAAACGCTCTGCTATTTTGACCATCCAGTTGGAATTATAGAGCCTCCAGGTATAGTCTTCCCAATAGCTCCAAACATAAACACAGGGCTTCTCATGCAGCATGGGTAGGCAGCTGTAGGAACTAAGAGCAGTAGGAAGAAAACATTTACACTTTATACTAGTAACTAATAACACATGCCAGAATTATACTGGTATAATATTGTATCAATCAGTCCAAAACTTCTCCTCTTCCATTACTACCAAACCCAACTCCACTTCGTGTAGTTAACTACTGTATAACATATGTTGCAAAGTTGATTTCCTCTGTAGTATGGTGTGTGGTGGAGTCTCCTTCTTTGGAAGTCTTTAAGCAGAGGCTGGACAGCCATCTGTCAGGGATGCTTTTATTGGGAGTTCCTGCAAGGCAGGGGGTTGGACTGGATGGCCCTTGTGGTCTCTTCCAACTCTATGATTCTATGATTTTATGATTCTATGATTTTTGGGACACTATTCGTCTTCTCTCTTTAGAATTAATTTTCATGAATTAAACTTATTGAAAATTTATTTTTCTCTAAAATTACACACCTACTATCTATCTGTACCACTGATATTTCATGTGAGTAGAACTCCTTGTGATGACACACATTTATAGAGTAATCCTTAGGCACAGGTCTTGCTGTTAGACTAAGACAGCATCTGCACTGAATAAAAAAAAAATTATCCCCTGAACATAAAATGGCCTGGGCTATATGCCAAAAGTATGTCAGAAATTCCTCCACATCCCCCAGGTGATATTTGGGTTATTTTAGTGAAAAGTGAATTTTGTTTCTGGGCGGCATGGTAAAGGGTACAGGTTTCATAATCTCCGAGACTAATACAGTTCCTAACCTCCAACAGTGGCCCACCCCAGACTAAATGATCCACTGATTTCCTTCCAAATCTATGCTTTAAATTACTGATATGAGGGAACATATTAATGAATTGACAAGCATGCAGAGTATGAAGACATTTGTGTTTTAAGAGTGCAAAGAAGAGTAGTTACCTGTCATATTCAGTGGGTTCAGGTTTTTGGCTCACAGTCATAGATTTATCAAGCAAAGGTGTACTTGGAGGTATGACTTCAACATCTAGCTCATCATCTGAACTGGCCTCCAGCAAAGGCTGCTTCTCTTCACTCTTTTCTCCTTTCTCTCCTTTCTTAGAGACTTTGGTCATAACTTCTTCTGCTTTCCCATAGTTCCCTTGAAGATTAACATGGAAAGTAATTAATTTTCTGTGGGTTTTCCAGGCTATGTGGCTGCGTTATGGAAGAATTTATTCCTGATGTTTTGCCTGCATCCTGGCTGACATCTGTGACAGGTGGAACATCAGGAATAAATTATTCCAGGATGGGGCCACATAGCCCAGAAAACCCACAGAAAACTATCGACACCAGCCGTGAAAGCCTTCAACTTTACATGGAAAGTAAAGTATTCCTAGTTGCATGAATCGGATCATTGTAAGTCTATCCTATAAAACATCTTTAAGGTTTAACAATTTGTGTTCATAATTATCACCTAAGCTGTGTACCCAGCTAGTGGGTTGATTTCCTTTTTTCTAGAACACCTGCATGATTAAGCAAAAAGATTACACTTTTTCAGAAGCTTGAAGAGAGAGTGATAGTGGAAATGTAAGGAACCCCATGCAGCGGCATCACTAGGGTTGATGTCACCTGGTGCAGCAGCTCACGGTGTCACCCTCACCATTGAGCTCCTTCCATACCACACCATACAGAATCCTTAGTAATGTTTTTGTACAAATGTTACTCATGAATTGTAATTTCTGTACATCACTGAATGTAATGACAAGAGTTGTGACATAAACTAGCAACATTAAAATTATACCTTTAAATTATATCATATGCACTGCCTAAATGTATTTACATTTACATAGTTTCATGTGGTTAAAGTGAAATTTTGTAAGATGCAATGTTTTTAAGCAAAATTTTAAAAGCTTTAAAAATATTTTTTAATTCGAGACTTCTCCTTTCTTTGTTCACTGAGCCTTGCCCCACTCATTCCTTCTCTTCCACTGAACTTCAGTTTAAAAAGGATACAGGTGAATGCCACAGCCCATTTCTGCCAAAAGGCAGACATTTGGGAAGCAATGGTGTCACACACACACACCCTTTAGAGTGTCATCCAGTGTGGCCCCCATCTCCCGCATCTTCTTAGTGATGCCCCTGAACACATGTGTTTTGTTAAACTACACATTTTGAGCATTTTCTAAAATGCCTTGCAATGCTGCTTCTTAAGCAATATCTGTAAGAATGCAACCTCTCAAGTCAGTTTGTGCTAATCTAAACTGAACAATCTTGCCATGCCAGTTGTGGAGTGCTCTGGAGAACAGGCTCCAGATGGGCATGTGGATGGGAGGCTTGCAGTTTGAGGGTTCATGATAAGCAAACAGTATTATTAACATTGTTGTCTTTATTTATATCCTCTCCCCAAATGGAACTCAAAGCGGTTGAGCATATGAGGTAGGCACAAAGGAAGGTATAATTGTATGAAGTAGAATGAGTTGACAGAAATTAAGAAAGAGTTTTGGGGAGCACTCCTTTAAGGTAAAGTGAACGCAACAAAGCTTATTATGCATTTACCTATTGAGACTTCAAACTTCACAGGCTTGCTGCCTATCAATGGGTCCATCATAGTCACCTCAAAGAAGGAGGCAAAGAGAAGGAATTCTTCTTTCACACCCAGGACATTCTGAACAACAAAGAAACATAGGTTCAGCAAGTCTTAGGTTTCATGTTGTCCACTTATTTCCTCTTCTCCACACCTCACCATTATTGAAAATGATCCTCAAATTAATTCAAGTCCAAATTAAATTATCAGCTGAATTTTTACTACAATTTTTGGCTTGATGTACATAGCATTATCATTAACAGTAAATAAAAACAGGAATACACGTAACTACAAGGAGATCTGCACAGGCCTTCAGCAGGTTTACTTTTAGTCTAAAAGCCCTCTCACACTGCACAATTATAGTGCTATGATTCCACTTTCACTGCCTGGCAACTATGGACTCTTGGGAGTCTGCAGGCTCCCTGGCTGAAAATTCTAGATATACCTCCATAAGCCACAAATCCCAGGTTTCCATAGGATGTTACCATGGTAGTTAAAGTGGAATCGGCACTTTAAATGTGTAGTGTGAAAGTGAAGAATATGGAGGCTTAATAAATTAAACATATTTAATAGTACAATTCCATGACAAATTCCAAATAACAGGGAAACATATGTAAGATACTTATATGATAGTCTGAATGGCCCCATCTGGTCTTTACAGGATAGAGAAACATCTCAGGGGAAGGGTATGAATATTGAAGAAACAAACTGATCACTTGATCTAGAGTCTTGAAAAGGTCAAAGCAAGCCTGGTATTAGGTTTGGTGTTTGGGATGTTATTTGAAAATACTGCTATGTAATATTTGTTGTTGAGTGCCTTCAAGTTATTTCTGAATTATGGCAATCCTATCACAAGTTTTTCTTGACAGAATTTGTTCAGAGGAATTTTTCCATGTCTTTCCTTCAAGGCTGAGAGAGTGTGACCTACCCAAGATGACTCAGTAGGTTGCTATGGCTAAGCAGAGATACAAACCTTGGTCTCCCAGTGTCCTAATATAACACTCAAACCATGCTGGCTCTATACCAGGCTGGCTCTAATCTTGATTATTTCTGAGTAACCATAGAGAGGGTTGTGTTATTTAATTCTGATTAGGCTTATAACCAGAAGCATTCAGTTACATCTACTATGCCTTTGAACATTCTGAGTTTGCCTTTGGCTCCATCTTCAGATGGAATGTGGCCCTGAAATTTCTATGCCAAATTGGTCCTTGTATTGGAACAGATTAAAGGTTTGTAGCAATTTACATGGCCATGAATTTTACAGTCTACACAGTAAATAAAGACCATCTGTTTCTATGACACAGAAAGAGATTATTTTATTGTGTGCACATGGAGAAAGCTACAAATCGTTAGAAACACATCGGATCAGATGGACATTAGTTGTGTACGATAGTATCATTTATCACTACTAGCTGAACTCCAACAGTCTATACATACTGCCGCTTCCAACCCATAGCTACCATGTTCCCAAACCATGGTTAGAGCAAACCTCTTCATTGAAGGGGGGCGGGGGAGGGAAGGCCATCAATAACCTCCCACCTGAGCTAGTCCCTGGGTGCAAAACATAGCTACTGAGGAAGTTGAGATATTAGCAGTTGCATGGTGTCAGTGTCTCCTCTTCTCCCACTGTTGCCCTCCCCAACACTATTCCAAAGCAGCCTGATTGCTTTCCCTCTATTTCTCCAGCATTGCCTTAAAAAGTTAAAATAAAGATAAATAAAAATAAAATAAAATAACCAGAAAGCATACTGAATAGGGCATACAGCACGGAAACAGGGTTAGGAAAGAGTCAGGAGGAGAGCATGGTGGCAGTAACAGCCCCAGTTGTGCATTGCAAAGACGTGTGATAATGAATTATCAAGAATCATGCTGCAAATCTGGACCTATACAGTTGATTCCAAGATCTCCCCTTAATCAGTGATTAGGAGGCACAAGTACAAGAATAACAGCCTCCATTCTTAGAGAGCATCGAGGTGACTATGGAGGGTTCTATGGGTGGAAGATCTCCTGTAAATTCCCAGAAGATAGAGTAAAATGGACTGGTTGCAGGTAATTCCCCGCAGAGAGGAACAGAAGCAGTGATGTGTGTGCCTGATAAGAAAAAAAAGCAGATTCATCAAGCCCAGCAACTGTTACCCCTTCCTTCTGATCCATACGGGAACAAATATACTGCCAGATATAGGGTCTGTACAGATGGGTAGCATGCAGCTGCCCCTTTCCTGGCTGGATCAGGGACACAGCAACACCATGCTGCAGCCCTCATTCCAACCTCCTGAGAGTGCAAAAAGGAGCTGCAAAAAGTGGCATGTCTTTGTGATGCCCCTTCGGTGCTGCATCACCAGAGGGGCATCATCATGGCACATGCCATATCGACCAGTATGTGCCAAAATGATGTCCTGGGGTGGGGTTAGGGCATGCAGCATACGAATGCAGTGCCCTAACCCCACTCACAGGCCGGCACAAAGTGCTGGTCTGTACAGGCCCATAGTCTTCAATATATTGCAAAAGACTATGAGGCTCTGAGTAGGAAATTAAAGGACCGTAGGGTACAGTTCGTTATTTCATTACTACTTTTTCTTAAATGGCATGGCCTAGAAAGAGAAGAATAGTTCAATGCCTGTTCCTGTGTCTTATAACAGCTCATTAAGGAGAGAGTTTGGAATCAATTCTGTGTAGCTCCAAAAATTATACATGGATTCTCCTTCCATGTATCGCATTCTTCCAAGTGTCTGCCTCCTGTGTTTGGGAACTGTGCTCCACTCTAGAGATATTTGCCATGTTTTGCCATTACAGCAGAGTCTGCTCTGTTCCTTCCCAAAAAAGGATCTTCTCTGATAAGTTGACATTGATACATGAGCTTCAAGCAGCCACACCATCTCTTCCAGCAAAGCAACCAGTTTACACACGTTACATATATAGCTCCTGCCTGCTCAAGCCTCTGACGAACAACAAACATGATGGAGATGTTGCTGCTTACTGCAACATCTCCATCACCATCCATATTCATTGTCCTGTATAGCCAGTGGCACAGCACTCCTGCCTGCCCCCATGAAATGCCCCTGTGAAACACCTGATTTTGTTTCCTGTCTGCTGAGCTCAAAAACTAAGGCTCTATGCCCAACCATGCCACTGCTCTACAATGTGTGTGTGTGTGTGTGTGTATCATGCTGAACTTCCACCCCCAGCACCTGCTCCTCCCTCATTCTATCTAATGATGGGAATAGCCCTGCTCTCCATTACTTAGAATCGTAACTACAGTTGGCCCTCCACATTTGCAGCTTTGACTTTTGCAGATTTGATGAATATATTCTCTCTAGAAATTGCTAGATCCTCTAGTGTGCCTTTATGGCCAACGTTCACCAGAAGGTGTGCAGGAGGACTCACGAGATTCCTAGAAATCTCAACCTCTGGTAGATGTTGACCACAAATTTGTGCTAGAAGACCTAGAGATTATTAGAGAAGTGTTCTCTCAGGTTTTAAAAACAGTTGTTTTTTTTTAATTTGCAGTTTTTCCACTTTCATGGAGGTCCTGCATCCCTAACCCCAGTGAATGTAGAGGGCCCACTATATCTAAAGACAATACTCACTTCTGGAAGAGGATGAAGGTCTTCTACCTCCACAATCACCTCATTTGGCTGCTCAGCCTCCTCTGAAATGCCAGGTGCAGCTTGGCTTGGCTGGTACTCTTTGATAGAGGCTTTGGATTTCTCCTTTGCCTTTTTACTCTTCTTCTTTAGCTTGAGCTTGCTTAGGGCCCCTTTGAGAGCTTCCACAGGCTTTTTTTCTGCTGCTTGGATAGTGCTGAAAATCTCTACAGTTATAGCCATGAGAAGGCGCCCCCGATAGAATATGCCTTCACCTAAACCTTCATTCAGATCTTTGTGAACATCTCGCAAGGCTGAATTCTGGGGTGAGCCATACAGATTTACCCAGGTTGGTCCAAAGGTGGGATTAAACCCTGTAGGAAAAGACACCCTGAGGAGATTTGGATCTGGTATAATCATTGCCTCCTTCACTGTACCCCTTTCATCCACCTTTGTGCCCGTTATGCCAGCAGAACATAGCTTGCAAAGCAATTGTGCCAGCAGGTGCTTCTGTCAGCAGACCCATAAAATCAGATGGCAGAAGAGGGTTCTACTGGCAGGAAAGCATTTCTGATGACAAGAAGTGACTTGTGTCTAATCCTAGTGCCCTACAGCTGGTGAACATTTGTGATAATATTACATTGAAACTGGGTTACAAAATAAAAGTAGTCTAATAACAGTAATCATTAAAACACATTGACAACAAGCTAAATTTACAGTAAATACACCTCTCCCATAAAAACTCTTTCAATAAATAAAGTTAAGGAATACTAGAATCACATGTCCCTTTGAAATGAAATGTTTTCACTTACCAGCAAATCAGAAAAAGGAATCTGACCTACTCTCTTAAGGAAGTGAGTTCTATGCATAAGATGTTAACTTCAAGAAAGTCCTCTCCCACATTGTCAACATATGTGCCTCCAAAGGCAGTGATACGTACAAGAAGGGTGTGGCAGCTTATTGGCCAGGTTCACAGTGGTTCTTGTTACAGTATGTACCTTCAAGTCAATCTCAACTCATGTTGACCTATTCTAGAGTTTTCCTGGCAAAATTTATTTAGAGGAGAATTGCAATTGAGAAAATGTGACATGCCTGAGGTCACACAGTAGGACTGAGCAGGAATTCAGCTCTGATTTCCCAGGACCCTAATCCAACATTCAAACCATTACACCATGCTGGTTCCACTTCACAGTGGAGGGGACAATTATTCAAATAACCTTGAGGCTATACAGACTGCCCAAAAGAGGCGGTCTGTAGGTGCCCAGAGAAGTCCTCAAATGGGGCCAGGGCTGCCTCACTGGCAGCCCCAGAGGCCCCATTCTGCCACTTCTCCAAGCCACGGAAAAGGGGCAAAATGCGCCTTCCCCGCGGCCTGGAAAGGCTTCATGCCCCAAGGACAGCCTGACTGGTGGAGGACAGGGAGAAAGGGCGAGAATGATGCACGGCCTGAAAAGGACCTCTGTTTTGGAGCTCCTTTTGGCGCCACTGAAAGGGCGCCCTAGGTGCCCTCCAGTGGCACCATGACGTCAGGTGCGTGCCGTGTTGTCTAAACGCGGCATGCACCATGACATCACCATCGTGCGCGCATATGGATGGGGCATAAAAAAGATGGTGCCATCCATACGCGGTAGGGCTGGAGAGGGTGCAAATGCTGTGCCCTCCCTAGCCCTCTTCACACCCCCGTAACAGCCCTCTGGGGCCGTCTGTACTGGGCCCATGTTCCCAGCCAGTGAGGTATTTAAAGGTAATAACTGGTACTCAGAAATAAACAAGAAGCCAACACAGGTGATCCACTAGAGAGGTTCAATGTGCCCAGAACTGTGCCCTATACACAATTTCACCCTAAGCTGGCCAAAAAAATATGGCCCTCCACATGTCACAACTCCCATCATCTCTCACCATTAGCTAAGCTCGCTAGGGCCAATGGAAATTGCACCTGGAAACGTTCCAGTTCCATATCCATGTATTAAAAATATCCATGTATTAAAAACATCCAAGTGCATTTCAAGATTCTCTGAGGATCTCACCATTTCTCCCAGGGTCAGATATTTGCTGCAGATCAATAAAGTGTGTGGCAAGTGCAACGTCACCAATGTTTGCATCATCCAACATTTGGACTTTTATTTTTCTGACAAGGGGAGGAAACATTTCAATGAAGCTAATTTGTTCATTCCATACTGGTTCTGTGGTGCTGCTTTCAACAGAGGTTTCTCCCTAAACCAAAGGCAAAAAACATTAATCCAACACAGGGAAAAGCAGTCAAAGATGCAAATGTGAATCCAAGCAGCAGAAGTTTGAGAGAGCAGGATTCCTCTCAATTGCAATTTAGCAAGATTCTAATGTTATACTTCTCTGGGATAAGACATGTTCACCTTCATAATTTGAAGATCTCTGTGGGACAATATTCTTGCTAACTGATATTTATAGATATTTATAGTAAACATTCATTAATATCACCATTACCATAGCTCAGATTAGTGGGGTTTTTTGTTTTTTGTTTTTTTGGATGATGACCCCTAGAATTCCCATGGGAATAATGGCAAGACTACCACAGTTAGAACTGCAGTTATTAATTTAGAAAGCAGAAGACTAGAAAAAGAATTCAGGGATAATGCCATTTTAGTCTCAAGTATCATTATGCAAAGGGATCTTATAACCACCTTTGAGACTTAACTGTTCTAAAGAAGTTGTAACATAAGCTTTTGTAGATTTGGTTTATTTTCTCAGAAGTAGACCACATCTATGAACAACAGATTTATTTTATTGGTGGGAATTGTAAATTATTTGTGATAGCATATTTATGGTATATTTCTGTGTATATGATGTATCGATTTACTGATATGTGGTACCAATCACAGAAGAATTATTAGAGTTGATACTATTTTAATTCAGTAAAGAATGCACACACACACACACACTTATGTAGACCAAGTCTATGAAAGCTTATGCTAAAATTTCTTTTGCACAGTTAGTCTCAAAGGTGCAACAAGATCCCTTTGACTAGAAAAAGAATAATACAGAGGTTTATGAATTATGAATCCATCCCTTCTCATACATACTACCACAATTTGTTGTCACCCACTGACGTTGATTCACTGTTGGTTCTGGACAGACAAGAGTAAGTCCTTCTTAGAACACAGCCATTTCCTCACTGAATTCAACAGCAAAAGAAGCAATATAAGAGGAAGAGCCCTGCTGGATCAGACCAGAAACTGATTCAGTATCCTGCTTCTCACAGTGGCTATCAGTTCACATTTGATAGATTGGATATTTGTCAGTCATAGAAACAACCATTTTATATCACTTAGTTGCCCAGGTTTAATCTTACCTGCTGTCCAGAAAAAGTAACTTGAACATATGGATCAATGAAAACTTTCTTCTCCCCGACAATCTTTGAAAAACCACCCATGATTCCTGCACTCATGTTGGGCAAGCCATCCGCTTTGTAAATTTTGATGCAAAATTTGGCCCATGGCCTCTCAGCGGGGACTCTTCTTGGTAGAAGTAAATTCCTAAAAGAATGATATTTGATTGCTAAATAGCACTCACACTTCTAAGAAACACAAGGTAAAGTTTTGTTTGTTTTTGTCTGATTGTGCAAACCTGCAGACCCCAATTTTTAGTATGTCCAGCAACCTCGCTGTTCTTTAAATTAGCCCTGGATATGGGGAGGAGTTCTGATGTTGCACAAAGAACTACACACCAAGGCAGCTGTAGCTGGTGGTTGCACTCAACCTTGGCCTTAATATCTGTCACTCAACTGGCTCTAGTTCTCTGCACTGGAGAGAGGAGACTAGATGCAATGTAATGAATGCTGTTACAGTGGAATGTGGTGCTAGAGGAGAGTTCTGTGTATATGCTGGACTGTCTAAAAGACTAATAAATGGGTCCTGGAGCAAAACTAAGCTTAAACTCTCCCAAACCAAATTGAGACTGTCATTCTTTGGACATGAGAAGACATGGATCACTAGAAAAGACAACAATATTTGGCAAGACAGAAAGCAGTAGGAAAAGAGAAAAATCAAATTACAGGTGGATAGGCTCAATCAAGAAAGTGATAGCCCTCACTCTACAAGACCTGCACAGGGCTACTGATGACAACGTAACTTGGAAGTCTCTCATTCATGGGGTCACCTTAGGTTGAAGTCAACTTGTTGGCAGTTAACAACAACAAAAAGGAAAGCCATGGGAAGAAACAACTGCTAGACAGAAGAGGGAGGGAGAACGTTTGATGGAAGCATAATACTATCCAATCTCTTAACAATGGTTAGGTGACTAGGAACAGGTTGGGTGCTGCCATTAGGTAGAGTGAGGTAAGTCGCTGCTGGTAGACATTGGGAAGGTACTGGAGGAGAGATGTTTGTGCACACCATTTCCATGCACCTCCATAATTCGCTGCCTCCAAGTGTGCAAGTAATACTCTCCTATCACCATTTCTGAAGAAAGATTCAAAGGGCAGTCCAGTTGGCTTCTGTTTATAGAAATCAAATTATATTTGTTTTGCCCAAGGAAGCCAAATGTCTTGGGCCAACTCCAATTAGGAGTCTCCTCCTCCTTTTCCTTCTGTCACACAGATGTATGTTATTATCCCTCTAAGTTTTGTTTGCATCTACAATAGAATTTTCATTAACACAAACCACAGTTTGCCAACACACTTCTAACCACGGTTGTAAACTGGCAAAATGTAGCACTAACCATAGTTAGCTCCAAAACTAAAAATGTGGAAGAATGTCCCCACAACAGAGGAAGAAGGGGGTTAGAAGGCTGGACAGGGATTGTGCATCATTTAAAATACAAAAGGAAGAAAGGTTGGTTATTAGGAACCACAAGTATACCACTGCTGGTCAAGGAAATGCTTCAGAGAAAGTAAAAGAAATACCAAACAAAAAACAAAAAACCCAATACAATGATAAAGAAACCAGAATTACAATTCGAGAATCTTTAATAGTCAGGGGCAAAGTTGCCAAATAACCTTTTGTTATAGAGATTTTGAGGCTGATTTTCTTTGACAGTGGCATCTCTTTTAAGTCTTCAGAAAAGGGCTCATTATTTCCACTATCCCTTCAGCCAGTTGAAAGCAGCAGTGAAAGGAAACAAAGAGGAGAAACAGCAACTTCCAAATAGGACATACAGAAAGAAAGAGTTCTGGAGCAATGATGGGTGGGACAGGAAAGAGCTCTGGAGTTATGATGATTGTTCATTACAGTTTTTAAACTGTGCCTCCATCTACACTTTACTTATATATTTATGTTCAACTTATAAACAAGGCATTTTACAAAGTACCCACATACCTACAGTAATGACCTACCAAAGGAAACCAAGTAAGCACTACAGCCCTGAAGCTATCTGTACTTATAGAGCATGGGAAAGATAATGCTATTTTACAATCTGTTATCATCACTCTCCTTGGGGAACACAGTACACAGGCTTACTTTTCAATGTCTTCATTCTGGCTGCTGGAACTCGTAGGAATGGAAGCCATCACATCCCCCCGTGCAATCACAGAAATGTTGCACTTCACAAAGCCTTTAACCCCTGCTCTGGTGTCCTTCGGGTCATTAATCACAGCCCACTTCTGGTAGAATCGGTGATCTAAAGACAGAAGGACAGGACAGTTGATTCACAGTTCCTGTGTATCTCATTCACATGATGCCAATTATGATCTTCTAGAAATTAAAAGCACACTATTGCCTTGAAAAGGGAGTCATGGGAAAGCCAACAGAGTTGCATTACCCTGACAGAATAGCAGAGCATGGCAAATATTTAGCAAGCATATATCAGTATCGGTTCCCTAAAATCAACAGAGCTATGCAGAGTGACAGTAGGTCAAGTTATGGCGATGGAGAGTACTAATATTTACTGAGGGTTTTCCACATACATGGTAGTAATCTCAATGCCACAGATGTTTGATTTGGCTGGCAAAGTGAGCCAGTTGCTTCAGGCAAGTAAATCTGAGTGTCATGAAAGAGCAACAAAGAGTTTATTACTAATGCTGTTGTTTTACTCCCGGAGAGGTACTGGTAAGCCTTTCTGCCTCAGGTATCAAACAAATTTGATTGGCCTGTGGTTTTATGCTGCTGAACTGGATGAAGAGTTACATTTGTTGCTTTGCCTCAGACAAAAAAAATGTCTTGCAACAACCATTAGCACAGAGCTCAAACCCACACCAAAGCAGTTAGCCAGAGAGGATTAAATTTGTCCCAGTTTCAATATCTTTGGCAAGAGATTTGGTGTCGGAAGATGAAGATCATGAGCACTTGTGGGAAACCTTTTCTAAATCTTCCCATGTATTCCCTGGCTGTGAGTTATGCTGATCATGAAAGAAAGAATAAGAAACAGGTGCAGTAACTTCATATCATTGTCATCAGGACTATATACAGGGGTAGCAGAGGGCATAGATTAAAAGCAAACAATGCAAAGTTATGAGAAAAGGAATCAAGTGGCAGCTCCTGGCAACAGCATCTTGCAAATACTATACCTGGCTGGCTGTATACAGTCTCTAGGTCAATCTTGAATGTCCCTATGAGTGTACCTAGAAATGGGATCTTCTTTGAATGAAAGACCTGTGCAGTAATACAAATCACCTCCTCAGTATTATGATATGGTATCACAGTCAAAGGTCAGTGTGCAGAATCTACAAAAATTGTAATATTCAAGCATAGGTGTGGATGGTGGGAAGTAGAAGATATGCAATCAGTGAAAAATGATGCAGTTAGATTGTGGCAAATTAAATTGAGACTTGTTCCACAGATTAAGGGATATATTTGTAACTGGTTTCTGTGTTTACAGGTAGAGATATTTGAAAGGATCTCATTCTTAACAACAGTATAATGTGGTATTGCTTTTCAAAGTTTATAACCTGGCATAAGAGTATGGTGTGGTGATGGTAGTGGTGGTGACGATGATAGTGATGATGATATTTATTTCTTACCCACCTCTCCCCATGGATCAAGGCAGAGAACAGCAACAGATTAAAATGCAACGTGCAATATCATTTAAAAACACACAGCATCAGTTAAAATACATAAACCAGTTTAAAACAAATACGGATCTTACACTTGCATTACCAATCAAAAAAGAAAAAGTAGTGATACAGCTGCAGGCTGTGCATTATTTATCATATCCAGTTTGTCTCTAAGTGTCAAAACTCCCAGGGAAGAAAATTGGGGGGGGGGGGGAGGATGTAAAGAGAAAAATTGTTCATTACCCCCTGCAATGAGGAATGCTTCTGAACAGCCTGTATCTGTGCTCATGTAAGCCCTCCCCCACTCTAAAGGTCATAATTTCTGCTGCCTGCCTCTCCACCATCCTCCTCCTGCCTCCAGTGAAACATTCCACAGAAGCCACTTCTTGTTCCAACATCCTCAGCAACTGGGATATTGGGCAAAGATGTCCAAAGCCACCCTTCCTTACCTACTAGATCCTTCTTATTTTGTGGTATTCAGGCAATGTTATATAGCACTGTTGGATATTATTTTTCTGCTTTTCTCATTGTCACTTCTTCTCCTGTTGTTTACTGGGCACTGCACCCATCCCTTCCTATGGCTCCCCACATCTCTCCCAACCTGATCCCTATTCGACCTCTCCCTCCCAGCTTCCATTTTTCTGCTCCCTCTGGAACTGTCGCTTTGCCGCTCCAAAAAAAAACAGCAATTCATGATCTATTTCTTTCTAGATCATTTAATCTCCTTGCCTTAACTGAAACTTGGTTCCCGGCCCATGATACTGCTACCTCTGCTGCCCTCTCTTTTGGTGGTCTTTCTTTCTCCCACACAAGCCGCCCTGAGGTTCGAGGAGGTGGGGTTGGTATCTTATTGTCTAACTCTTGCCAGTTTCAACTCCTTTCTCTTCCCCCTAGCTATAGTTTTTCTTCATTTGAGTATCATTCTATTAGACTCTTTTCTCCTTTGCAGCTCCGGGTTGCTGTCATTTCATAGAATCATAGAATCATAGAATCATAGAGTTGGAAGAGACCACAAGGGCCATCCAGTCCAACCCCCTGCCATGCAGGAACTCCAAGTCAAAGCATCCCTGACAGATGGCCATCCAGCCTCTGCTTAAAGACCTCCAAGGACGGAGATTCCACCACACTCCAAGGGAGTGTGTTCCACTGTCAAACAGCCCTTACTGTCAGGAAGTTCCTCCTAATGTTGAGGTGGAATCTCTTTTCCTGCAGTTTGCATCCATTGTTTCGCGTTCTAGTCTCTGCAGCAGCAGAAAACAAGCTTGCTCCCTCCTCAATATGACATCCCTTCAAATATTTAAACAGGGCTATCATATCACCTCTTAACCTTCTCTTCTCCAGGCTAAACATCCCCAGCTCCCTAAGGCGTTCTTCATAGGGCAAGGTTTCCAGACCCTTCACCATCTTAGTTGCCCTCCTTTGGACATGCTCCAGTTTCTCCACATCTTTTTTGAATTGTGGTGCCCAGAACTGGACACAGTATTCCAGATGGGGCCTGACCAAGGCAGAATAGAGTGGCACTATAACTTCCCTTGATCTAGAAACTATACTTCTATTGATGCAGCCTAAAATTGCATTGGCTTTTTTAGCTGCCGCATCACACTGTTGACTCATGTTCAGCTTATGGTCTACTTGGACTCCTAGATCCCTTTCACATGTGGTCTCATTCAGCCAGGTGTCCCCCATCCTATATCTGTGCATTTCATTTTTCCGCCCTAAGTGCAGAACCTTACATTTCTCCGCATTGAATTTCATTTTGTTAGCACTGGCCCAGCTTTCTAGTCTATTCAGGTCATTTTGAATTTTGATCCTGTCCTCTGGGGTATTAGCTACTCCTCCCAGTTTAGTGTCATCTGCAAATTTGATAAGTATGCCCCCAATTCTGTCATCCAAATCGTTAATAAAGATGTTGAATAGCACTGGGCCCAGGACAGAGCCCTGTGGGACCCCACTGGTCACTTCTCTCCAGGATGAAAAGGAGCCATTGTTGAGCACCCTTTGAGTTCGGCCAGTCAACCAATTACAAATCCATGTAACAGTTAACTTGTCTATCCCACATTTTGCAAGCTTGTTTGCAAGAATGTCATGGGGAACCTTGTCAAAGGCCTTACTGAAATCGAGGTATACTATATCCACAGCATTCCTTTCATCTACCAAGCTGGTAATTTTATGAAACAAAGAGATCAGGTTCGTTTGGCATGACTTGTTTCTCTGAAACCCATGTTGGCTTTTTGTGATTATGGCATTGGCTTGTAAATGTTCACAGACTCTCTGCTTAATGATCTGCTCTAGAACCTTTCCTGGAATTGATGTCAGACTAACTGGACGATAATTGTTGGGATCCTCTTTTTTTCCCTTTTTGAAGATGGGGACAACGTTTGCCCTCCTCCAGTCTGCTGGGACTTCTCCTGTTCTCCAAGAATTCTCAAAGATTATTGCCAATGATTCCAATATTACTTTTGCCAGTTCTTTTAATACTCTAGGATGTAGTTCATCTGGTCCTGGAGATTTATATTCATTTAGGTTAACCAGGTATTCCTGTACTACCTCTTTACTTATTCTGTGCTGAATTTCCTCTATTCTGTCTCCATTATCCTTAGGTTGAGCACCCTTTGCCTTTTCTGAGAAGACTGAAGCAAAGAAGGTGTTGAGTAATTCTGCCTTTTCTCTGTCCCCTGTTAGCATTTTGCCATCTTCTGCATGCAGTGGCCCCACTGTTTCCTTCTTCTTCCTTTTGCTGCGGACATATCCAAAAAAGCCCTTTTTATTGTTCTTAACCTCTCTAGCAAGCCTGAGTTCATTCTGCGCTTTAGCTTTTCTGACTTTACCCCTACATGTGCTGGCTATTTGTTTGAATTCCTCTTTCGTGATTTCCCCATTTTTCCATTTCTTATACATGTTCCGTTTAAAACTTAGCTCATTTGAAAGTTCCTTAGTCATCCATCCTGGCTTCTTGAGACATCTTCCATTTTTCTTCCTCATTGGAACTGTTTGAAATTGGGCCTTCAATATCTCCCTTTTGAGAAACTCCCATCCGTCTTGAACTCCCTTTTCTTTTAGTATTCCTGACCATGGGATCACTCCCAGTATTTCTCTAAGTTTATTGAAATTAGCTCTCCTAAAGTCTAGAGTGCGTGTCTGACTATGCCTAGCTTCTCCCTTCCACTGTATTACAAACTCCAGGAGAACATGGTCACTCCCACCTAAGGATCCCACCACTTGCACCCCATCAACTAGGTCTTCCCTGTTGGTTAAGATCAGATCTAAAATGGCTGATCCCCTTGTTGCCTCTTCCACCTTTTGGACAATGAAATTGTCTTCCAGGCAAGTGAGGAATTTGCTAGACTTTGAGGATTTGGCTGAGTTTGACTTCCAGCAAATATCAGGATAGTTGAAGTCACCCATCACTACTACATCTCTCTTTTCTGAGTATGTGATTATCTGTTCTAGAAAGGCATCATCCAATTCCTCTGCCTGAGTCGGGGGTCTGTAGTAGACTCCCACAGTAACATCCCTGTTATTTCCCTCTCCTTTAATTTTTATCCAGATGCTCTCCACCTGGCTTCCAGTATTGACTTCCTGCATCTCTTCACTGGTGTAAATATCCCTGACATATAATGCTATTCCTCCTCCTTTCCTGCTTGGCCTGTTTCTCTTAAAAAGGTTATACCCCTCTATTTCTACATTCCAATCATGAGACTCATCCCACCAGGTTTCAGTGATGCCCATTATATCATATTTCCCTTGTTGTGCTAGGAGTTCAAGTTCATCCTGCTTATTTCCCATACTCTGTGCATTAGTGGAGAGGCATTTAAGACCATGTGTCCTCTTTACTTGCTGCTTTTGCACATTTTTTTGCCTCCTACTGTTGGGTCCTTGCACTGTTTGCCTTGTTCCCTCTATGCCACTTGGACTATTCTCTCCATCCCTTTTGCCTTCCAGTATAATGTCTCCCTCCCCCACATAACTCAGTTTAAAGCCCTCCTGATCAGATTCTTCAGACTGTTGGCAAAAACGTTTTTGCCAACTGGCGTGAGATGCAGTCCATCCCTTGCCAGAAGTCCCTCCTCATGGAACCGCAGCCCATGATCCAAGAATCCAAACTGTTCTTGGCGGCACCATCTACGGAGCCAGTTATTTACCTCTGCTATTTTCCTCTCCCTTCCTGGACCATGCCCTTCTACCGGGAGTAGAGATGAGATGACAACCTGTGCATCCATCTCTTTCACCTTCCTTCCCAGAGCCTCATAATCCCTTTTGATATTCTGAAGGCTGTGCCTTGCAGTATCATTGGTTCCCACATGAACCAAAAGAAGGGGATAACGGTCAGTAGGCTTGACAAGTCTTGTCAGCCTCTCCGTCACATGATGGATCTTTGCCCCGGGGAGACAACACACCTCCCGAGACATCTTGTCAGGCCCACAAACCACTGCTTCTGTACCCCTCAGCAAGGAGTCCCCCACCACGACCACGCGCCTCCTCCGAGGCTTAGCAGTGGCTGTTCCTTTTCGTGATACTCTCAGGCTCTCCTGCTCTGTCCCTGATGTCTGTCCCTGCTGCTTTTCCTCATCATCTCTGACAACAGAGAGAGATTCAAAGCGATTCTGTAGCTGCAAGCCACTCACAGAACGTTCCCTGGTTTCCTTACTTCTGTGTGTGACCTTCCTCCAAGCATCTACCTCTGTTATATGTGGAGTGACCTCCTCCACCCCAACAACTTCCTCTCTCTGTTTCCCACCCAAGACATTCTGGTCTGACCTGTTCAGGAGAATTTCCTGCTCTCTATGATGCTGGAGTGCAGATATCTGCTCCTCTAGCTGCTGTACTTTCTCTTCCAAGAGGGCTACTAACTTGCACTTGGGGCAGGTGTAGTTCCCCACCTCTGTAGGCAAGAAGACAAACATCCCACAAGTGTTGCAGGTGACTGCTGCAGGGCCTTCAGTGTCCATACTGAGAAGTCTTAAGGAGGCACTGAAACAAGACTGGGGGCTTCCCTTGCTAGACTTGGCCTTTATTCCCAAGCTCTGTCACTGAGTTCAAGTCACAGGGCCTATAGTTAGGTAGAGAGCCCCTGGCTAAAAGCTCCTTCCAAAGGCAAGTCTCTGATTCACTTCCTCTGATGCTTCAGGCCGGCTCCTCTTCTATTCTCTAAACACCTCCTTGACTAGATAAAAAAATCAAAATTCGTGCGCCGTTAGGCACGCGCTTCTGCTAGCCTTAAGTAGCCTCCCAGCACTGGCTCCCAGAATGCAATGGCTCAAGTGTAAATTAGATTAGATCTCACCCAAGCACATGGACTACAGCCTCCTCCTTTTCTTTCTCCTCCTTAAAGGAAATGAAGCTTCTGCTAGCCTTGAGTAGCCTTAAGTAGCCTCCCAGCACTGGCTCCCAGAATGCAATGGCTCAAGTATAAATTAAATTAGATCTCACCCAAGCACATGGACTACAGCCTCCTCCTTTTCTTTCTCCTCCTTAAAGGAAATGGCCCTCCTGGTTCTGCTAACCAATTCCTTTCAGACCCTTATCGCCCTCCTGGTTCTGCTAACCAATTCCTTTCAGACTTTGAGTCATGGCTCACCTTTTTTCTCTCAGACTCAGTCCCCTCTCTGATTCTAGGTGACTTTAATATCCACCTTGATGATCCTAAGAATCCTTCAATGTCTCGCATTAGCTCTCTCTTAGCTTCTTTCGATCTTCAACCTCATTCCAACTCTCCAACCCATTCTTTTGGTCACTGCCTTGATCTAGTTCTCGCCACCAAGCGTGTAATTTCCAACTACTTGGCATCTGACTATCCACTGTCAGATCATCATCTAATTTCTTTTACTCTTACTTATATCCCACCTCCTCGTCATGTTGTTCAACACACTTTTCTTAATCTTCAATCTGTTAATCCTGATCATCTGTCAGACCTTGGATTCCTCTCTCTCTTCTCTAAATCTTGGGGACCCTGCTGACTCAGCAATGACTTTATTCAACTCCACTCTCTCTTCAATCTTTTACAGCTTTGCCCCTCTATCTGTTCGCATGTCCTCCTCTATGTCTAGGCCTCAGCCCAGGCTCTCTCCCACAGTTAGGTTACTTTGGTCCTGCTCTCGACCAGGTTCAAAAGTAAGTTAAAGACTATATTGTTTAGGGAAGCGTTCCCAGGATTGTGCCATCTGCCCCAGGATGCCTCCTCTTAACAATGTATTAAGAAGCCGTGCCCTCCCTCCAGTCCATCCCCAGAGGGAGAGAAGAACCACTGGACCTCATCCCCCTCCCACCACCTTCCCCTTTTCCTTTTGTGTTGTCTTTTAGACTGTAAGCCTGAGGGCAGGGATCCGCCTAACTATAAGACTGTATGTACAGCACTGTGTAAACTTACAGCACTATATTAATAATAATAATAATAATAATAATAATGATGATGATGGTTGTTATACTTACAGAAATCTCTATGAGTCTATGGAATAAGATATCTCTTGGTTCATGGAATTCAAATGTAAAATACTAGAAGAGAAGAGAAGGAATTTTAAAGTGTTTGTTCCTAGAGTGCTACCACATTCCAAGGATCATCACTGTAACATATACTTGCAAATGATATTTTTTGGATTACAACTGACAGTCAGCCATGCCAACTGGCAGAATTCCTGGAATTTTAGTCCCCCAAAATATTTTTTTTTAATCTGTGCTCCAAGCCTTCCCATTTTCTCAGTGCATGTACACAGAACAATCACTGAAGTGTATAGTTCAGTTACATATGGTTTCCACACTAAATTAAAGTATGAAACAGGGGCATCACTAGAGAATGTGTGGTTTCAGACAGCACCAGGTGACACCTTAAGACGGGGTAACACCACTGCTCCCCAAACATCTGCATGTTGGCAGAAATGGGCTGTGGAGTTTGCCTGTGACCCTTTAAAGCGCTGAAGGGATGGTGTGACTAGGATAAGGCTCAGTTGGGGGAGAAAAGAAAAACCCCATTATATTTTTTAAAAATAATTTTAAACTTTATAAATTCTTTTTAAATTTTCTTTTTAAAAAAATCAAATCTTACTAAATTTGTATTTAACCGCATGAAACTATATACTGTACATGTAAATACATTTAGGCTGTGCATATAATATTGTAATGTAAAGGTATAATTTTAATTTTGCTACCGAAGTTGTTTTGTGTCACAACTATTACCATTAAATTCAGTGATATATGGGAGTTATGATTTATGAGTAACATTAGTACAAAAAACATTACAAAGTATTCTGTATGGTGTGGTATGGGAGGAGGTCAATGTGGGGATGATGCCATGAGTTACTCCATCGGGTTATGCTAACCCTAGTGACACGACTGGTATGAAATGGCCCTGACAGGGACAGCTACATAAAAGCAGTCATATGCTAGCTTTATTTGTATGTTATGTACCTCATTGTAAAAAGGGCAATTGGTTGACTTCTGTGTTGCAGTGTGTCTTTTCTCATCTCCAATTTTCACAACCACAAAAGGGTCAATGTTCACGCCAACCAACTTCTGGGCTTCAGTTATGTTGATACCAATCTGTGGAGAAAATGCATTTTGTAGGATCAGTCTAGTGGGGTCATAATGATGGGAGGGGAAATTAAGTAAGTTGCTTTGTGCCTTCAAGTTGACTCTCACTTACAACAGCCATATCATAGGGTTTTCGTGGCAAGATTTCTTCAAAAGAGGTCTGTCATTGCTTTCCTCTCTATGTAGCCTACAGTACTTGACATTCCCTGATGCTCTCTCTTCCAAATACTAACCAGGCCTGACCCTACTTAGCTTCCAAGATCAGATAGGATCTGGTGCCTATTTAGGGAATTTAGGCCAAATTAAATAAGAGACATGACCAAATGGCTAAACTGCTTGTTTCAGTAACTTTGGAGACAAAACAGGTATCGTTGTAGGGTTCTTTTTTTGCAAGTTACTTGTAGACTAGGGACACTTGGGAATTTCTTTTAACCTTGAAAAGAAGCTTCATGCAGCCCTCATCCCCACCATGGTCCTGAAGGCCACTAGTTCCTCTTCTCTTTCTTGTGCACTTTGACTGAAGGCCCCCTGACACCCACTTTTCCCTCGCCACTTTTCCCTTCCCCTGCTGTCCCCTTTTTTTCTCACTGCCCCTGAGGGGGAGCATACTACCTACTATGGGAATCACTGGTTTATTATAAGACTGACAACTACATATCACCTGAAAGCTCTGAGGTCTGGGAGCAGAAAACAGGTCCCATTTAGAGAAGACTCTAGAACGGCTAAAAATTGAAAGGGGGAAAAAAACAGCATTAAACCAATACCTTAGCAATGTCATTTTCTCAGAATTATTAATTTGTTTTTGGAATGTAGATTGCCTATGAACATAAGTAAAGTTGTATTCAAGGATGAACAGTAATAGCAATAAATTGTTCTCACACACAATTAAAATGCTAGGAACAGAAGCTTTCAAAGCCTGAGAACTATATTGGGGGGGGGGGGGGGGGGAGGGGAGGGGATGGAAGGTCTGTCTAAGTAACAGGATGATTTCCCAAACAGTGGTGAAGATATTTTTTACTCTGAAATGTTTCCTTTGTTTATATAATTTAAATGGAAGACAGCAAACTTTTAATTTAAAATTTAATCATATGTATCTAGTTAATTAATTAATTAATTAATATCTTGTTTGTCTCCCCTATGAGATCCAAGCAGCTTTTTAAAGAATGATAGAATTTCAGATCAGTTCACTTTTTTTTCAGGAATAAAGCTCACAGGGGTATTCAGTGAACCAGCCTCACAGGACTATTGTGAGACAGCTTGGTTGAAGAGGGCAAATATGGAAGGATACTGAGATATTTGGAGGAGTTCCAAATGAGCTTTTTGCCTTAAATGTTACTTGTGAAAGACATCTAAACTAGACGTTGCTTAATGATGAATCCTAGCAAGAGTTAAAAGCACAAAAATTAGATACCTTATAAAAGCCAACAAAATATCCAAAAGTGCTCTACTTGTTAGTGCATTACGAAAGGTTCTATGAGCACCAATTTTGTGTGATGTGTTACAGCAAGACAGCCAGCATACTATTCTCCACTAGCACACCAACTACTATTTTAAAAAGGTGCATTTTGCTTTGCAACAAATTCTCTTCATGCAGAAACATCAAAGTGCTACTCAGTTAACTGAGTAGATGTGTTATTCATTGAAGCTAACAGAGGAACAGGAAGAAAGGCATTTTAACACAACAGTGAATACAGAAAAGTACCTTTTCACAGGGCTAAAGACAATGCCAGAGAACTCCATGTCAGAAACATCATAATAATCATCCTCATCATCATCTGTCTCCAGGCCTTTGACAAGTTTTCTGCCAAGCACTGCGGCTTTTCTGTCTAGATCAGCAGCTCGCTTCACTTCATCATCCCTGCAACATACATATGTGCTGCTTACACTTAAAGATAACTTTACGAAACACATGTGTCATACATCTACACCAAAAATCTTGCCTTATCCATATATGAAAAAGCAATCTATAGAATGACATGGTCTGGCCCAATACAGGAAAACAGGGGTAAAGGGGCAGCACATACATTCCTATTAGGATACAATTTACAGATATTGGAATAGAATTATAATGTTGATTAGTCTATGCATTAGCAGTGTGATCCCATGTAGTCTTGCTCAGAATGAAGCAAGAATGAATTAATTACAAAACAGCTTACTTCCAGCAAAGTGTGTATACAGCTGTAACCTTAGAGTTGTAGGATACTACTCCCTAGTTATAGACTAACCAAAAAGATTCAGTTAAGCTATGGTCCAAAATGCACAGACGAAAAGAAGCTGCTTCTCTATATGGAATCTTATTGTTCAGCTTAAGCAGCAAATGCCATCCCTGTGTGTATGCTATATTCCTCTGTATTTATATCTCGATATCTTTGTAGGCAGACACATGTTCATTTACTACAAGGAGCTGTCAATTTCTTTAGGAAAACTGGCAGAGCTTAAGGACTTTATCACACAGGACTGTAAATCACAATTACAGCAGGACAATAGCTTCTTTGGCAGAGACTCTCACATGACATCACGTCTCTCCCATGGTTGCACTGTATTTTTATAGTTACTGGTTTATCTTTTCACTGACAGGAAAAAAACATTAATGGCTGAAACAGCACTATTGTTTCTGACGGGTTGGCTTCATTCCGCTGCTATTGCAGCAGCCATGCAGTGCAAGTGGGCATGGTTTTCTTCTCTGCCTTGCTACCCTCAAGCAGGGGAAGTCACTACAAGGAAACGGAACCAAGCTTCCTCATTATCTCTTTTTTAATTGGAAGGTTGTTATGCTATCTGCTCCCCCTTGACATTTTCTCTGTGCCTCTCTCTCTCTCTCTCTCTCTTGGCCCATGGGTGGTGAGTCTACTTAAAACAGAATAGAACAAAAAACTGGAAAGCACTTATTCACAGTGGAAGAGATAAAGGAAACGAATTCCCACATGTTGATGGTCCACAAACATTATTATCTTAAAAAGCCCAACACGCTTCAGCCTTGTCACAAATTGGCCTTCTTCAGGGGCTATTATCAGAGACTTCAGGAGTTGCAATCTACACTCTCAACAAAGTGGACACTCTAAGTATCCATTTTGTTGAGAGTGCAGACTGCAACTCCTGAAATTTCTGATAATAGCCCCTGAAGAAGGCCCATTTGTGACAAGGCCGAAATGTGTTGGGCTTTTTAAGATAATAAAGTTTGTGGACCATCAACAGCGCGTGGGGCTTTGTTTCCTTTATCTCTTCCACTCTACTTAAAACACACACACATGTGCATGGGTTATTGAGGATACACCAAAGAGGTGTAAAAGTGGCTGGCAGCTTGTACCCAGACACAAGGCAGTGTGGAAGACTGATAGCGAGACCTTGCCATAGTACTATCGTAGAGACATGTGACAGACATTGTTTCCATTTCATTTCCATAAACAACATGATTGCTGAAAAACAGCAGGCTAGTGTGATAAAGTCCTAAATGTCCATTATTCCTTTTAGTCTGAATATTTTTCCCTTCCCTTCCCTTCCCTTCCCTTCCCTTCCCTTTTTTTCTTTTTTTCTTTTTTCTTCCCCCCCCCCCCTTTTTTTTTTCTTTTCTTTTTGGAAGCCAAGAACACTGCTTCCCATTGTAATATCTGGCAACCCTGTTCCTGTCTGTAGTTGGGATGATATAAAAAAAAAAATGTTGCTATGACAGCATCCTCCTTGAGTATCCTTCTTGTCTATTATCATGTTAAACAGAACAAACAAGTCCTCTAAGAGTCAATCTTTTTGTCTTTCCTATCAATAACCCTCTTGCTTGCTGACTTGAACTTGTATGTCTCATGTATTGCATGCCTCATAATTTTATGGTCTTAGAATGAGCCTCAGTTACATCAAGCTCTGCATTAATCATAACATGTCCCAAGATAAAGTGAAAGGCAAAATAGCACCTATGTCCATTCCATTTACAGTCTATCTCAACAGGTAGCTGACAGCATTATTGGCTAAGGGATAGCATTGGCTAAGGGATAGCAGTGTTGGCTAGCTAGAGAGCTTCAGAGCAAAATTTAATGGTGCACACAGCTCCTTTCTCTAACACTATGCTACACCCAAACACACACACACACACACACACACACCATCTGCTGCCTGAAGTAACTGCTTCACTTTGCCTAAAGGTTCGGCTATCTCTGTGTCACACACTCCATTGTGCACACTCTTTAATGTGACATCTAGTGACTTTTGTGCTTTTGTGTTGTCATCTGTGTTGTAAATAAAGTAGTCACCAACATAGCCATGTTAATCCCCAGTCTTATGATGATAATGTCGCAAGGTGACTTATAGCACAAGTATAGTGCTACATTTCATCAGTGTAGAATTTTTTGTACTTTATTCTACACACTTATTTTCCAGAACAGCAGCTCACAGCATCAGACTGTAAAATGGAATCAGAACAGGCCACTTACTCCAGTTCCTCAAATCCAGGGTTGCGGATTATAACCTCTACACTGTAATAAATGGGGAAAAAAATGAATTATATCAAGGAAGCACAAGCCAAAAGTAGAAAACAGTTTTCTTTGCAATCTGACTTTGGTGTAACAGTTAACCTTTCTTGGATCCTTTCACTACTGGCCCTTTTTAACAATAATGGCACACTGCTCTTTTACAATCATCTGGAAGCAGGTCTGTAACAACCATCAAAAAGATACATCAGATCTGATCTTCAAAAGGCAGAGGATAGCAAGGGAAACATGGCAATGCAATGACCTGGCATTTGAATTGTCTATATGCTAAGAATTATTAGTAGCAATTCCAAAATAAATAAATAAATAAATAAATAAAACTAAGTACATATTTTCCTACCACAGCCTCTTGTGGTTTTAAACCATATGTATCACTCTGCCGTCAGAATAGAGAATACGGTTCTGAAAAGCTACTAAGTATGATTGCTTCCAAAGCAAGGTTTCATGCATTATCTATAACCATAACCATGACAATTCTTCTATACAGGTGAATAACCGAGGACTATTGTAGTAATCATAAACTGCAAATACATGGGTCATGAGTGTGCTGAAATCTTAATCCTTGTTAATCTTGTTTTTGCTTTCAGCATAAATTTTTTCACTTATTTACAACAATACAAATCTTTCTGTACATCTGTTGCAAAAGATTCAGCACAACATCCATTATAGACTCACATTATAGACTCAAATTATTTAAAATCACACACACCACAAGTTCCTAGAAGTCATCTTAATACATTATAAGTGAATTTGAAAATAATTTAGTTTTCACCATTTTAAGCAAGAAAAAAATGACTTAAATTTCCCAATACTGTGAAAATAAAACCTTGAAGAGTTGGCTAAAAGCCATTGTAGTGTAGTGGATTAAGTGTTGGACTAAGACTCCAGGAGACCAGGATTCAGCTCTCCCCCCTCAGCCATGGAAACCTACCGAGTTTGGGAAAGTCAAATTTTCTCAGCCTCAGAGGAAGGTTATGGGATATCTCCTCTGAGTGAAATTTTCCAAGAAAACCATAGGGTCACCATAAATTGGAATTGCATGCTGAAGTTACTTGTAATCTCTGATAGAACCATAGATATTAGTTTTCAAAACAACAAAAAGTACTGTAGGAATGTACAGTTGTCTTCTAAAATAATTCTACAAACCTGTCTTTCATCTGATAGACAAAGTCTTCCTCTACCCATGTTCCTGCAGCACCATCGGGAGGCTGATATCGCAGATCTAACTCAATATAGATCTGTAATAAGAAGGCAAACCTTAGAAAGTTCACAGCTATTATTTACAATCCATGCTGGGGATTGTTTTGATTTGGATTTGCTCTAACAGGCAGGCTATATATTTATCGAAATACTAACACACAAATATCATATGAGTTAAAGGCAACAGGAAAGAGTATGCAAAAGACAGTAATGAGAAAGAAAATAATAGTGAGCAAAGTTAAGCAAAGACTTGGGAGTACAATGCTGGTGCCTACACTGATTGTCTCTATCTTGAGCTCTTCAAGGGCCAGGGCTGGCCCTACTGTTAAGTGGGGCAGCAGAATTTGAGTTATTTACTGTCTTACTATATTTTTACTCAAAGATATAGCTGTGTTAGTCTGTAGAATCTGTACGTGGAGAGATCTTGTAGCACATTTGAGACTAACTGAAAGAAAGAAGTGGCAGCATGAGCTTTCATAGTATTAAGTCTACTTCTTCAGATGCAACTACTTCCAAATGCATCTGAGGAAGTGGACTTAAATCTAGGAAAGCTCATGCTGCCAACTTCTTTCTTTCAGTTAGTCTCCAAAGTGCTATAAAACCTTTTTACATATATTTTATTGTCAAGGATGGAGAGCTGTGCTTATGGGACATCCTGCTTCATGTTTCAAAGTAATTTGGCTAGTTTGGGGTAATGTGTACCCTGACTGGGAAGGGAGGATCTGCCATTTTGTCTCCTGCTGCAAAATGTTCTGGACCAGCTCTTTCAAGCAGCATTCTAAGTCACTTTAGAAACAATAGGAAGACCTGGGACCCTTTCTCACTACTCAAATATAGCACTATGTTTATGTTTTAACCACCCTTGTTTCATTTTATAGACTCCTGGGGTCTGAGATTTAGGGAGGGACATTTATGGAGAGAGCTCAAGTACCTCCCCAAACCATCAGTTACAGGATTCCATAGGGTGTTGTCATCTCAGTTAAAGTGGAGTCAGAGCATTATAACTGTAAAAGGGCCCATGGTCTACATATGGTGAAAAAAATCCTGAACTGCATCACTTCTGCCTTTGGGTATTTGTTTCAGTGTTATTTATGGAGTGGGAAGGTGCAAAACTATCATGCCAAGGAAATCATTTTTTCAGATATTTTGGTTGAAAGCTTGAATAGGGAGATATGAACATGCCTCCCTGTTCAAGATTTCAGCTAAAATATCTGAAAGAAGGATATCTGAAGGATATTTCAAAATATCGGAAAGTTCTGTCATTGCAGACCCTCCTCTGCCTACCCTCCTACAGGACTAAACTATCTCCTACAGCTCCTCTATCTCCAAATCATAATCTTCCAGGACCTCTGGAAGAGCCCCAGAAAGTGATAAGAAATGCTTTCATGATTGTGTGTATGGCTATAGTTACATTGCCAGATGCTTCTCAGCCATCCCTCACTCTGCACTGGCCACTATATGGCTGTGGGAAGGGTGAATTGTAGGAGGAAGATGAGTTGTCAGGAGATTTTGGTCATTACATGTGGGAGGAAGAGAAGTCTGACATCCACAATCAAACAAACACACACAATATAATATAAACAGGCAAATTTGGACCTATCCTGTGTATGTCACAGGATACCATCCATCCTGGTTTTGTATATGTGTATGGGGAGGGGTGATTAATATATTTGGCCATTAAACAATGGCAAGAAAAACACTGGGGCCTTCAAAGGTTTCCTGTAAATAAGTACTTTTTAAAAAAAAGCTTAAGCCACTTAATAGAACTCTTGAGGTGATCAAATGAAGGGAAGCACATGTACTGTATGCTGTTTGAACTCTTCAAAGAGTGGGCAGAACAGAGAGATGTTAGAAGAGACCAATGCCTGTGGGCAGCAAAAACTGTAATCTAAACACTGCTGTGATGTAAGAATCTCCAATAATGCATAGAAGATTGTTGATGAGAAAAGAAAAACATGTTTAATATACAAAAGAACCAACTTTATCAACTCATCCCAATACCACACTACACTTGCAGTTTAGGGAGAGGCATTTAGAATTCTCAGCCAGGGAGCTCTTAGACTTCTCTAAACTACAAAACTCAGATTCCACGGAAAGCAGCCATAGTGGGCCTGATTCTCGGTACCTTTTAAACCGGATCACAAATTGGTTTGAACCAGTTCAAATGACCCTGGTTCTCACGTAAACCGAATTGCTGAAGTGATTTGAAGTGGGGAGCCATGTGCTAGACCCATTTAACCCGCGTCTTTTTTGATAAATCGATTCCACGCAAGTGTGAACCAGATGTGGATTGGAATCGATTTAAATTTGCCCTTCGACCAGCTGGAGCGGATCCATTTTGAATTGATTCATTCATGAATATGAACCACAAGTGGGTTATTTTAGAGGGAAAAAGTGTGATCGGGGCAAATGTGGTGTGAACCACACTCCACTGTCAAATCAATCCATCAATTCAGATCACAAACTGATTATTTGTAACTGGGAATGAGGCCATAGTTAAAATGGAATAATAGTGCTACAACAGTGTAGAGTGGTATTGCCATTAATTACAGTTACTGCTTTAAAGCCAAAGATCCCAATGTCATCTCACTCTTGCTTTTCAGGTAAATCACTGCTATGATTACATCTTGGAAATGTGGCCCTTTTGTTGACTGAAAGTCACAGAATCCTCCAGACATGGCCATGTTATCAGAGGGGAATCTGGCAGTTGTAGAACAAAAAAGTAATATCTCAGGTTATGACAACAATTAGATTACTTACTCCAGTGATGCTGTGATTTTTGTCAACAAGAGCTTCTCTGATGTTTAGTCGTCCAGATGTTACCAAGTGCTGAAGGCTGATAACTAAGGTACCAAGTAATCTATTAAAAAAACCAAGCAAAAATGGGAGTACAGGTACAGGAGCTCTATAGTGGAAGAGTCAAGAGGGATGCTACATAAATACACCCACTTATTTCTATACTGTATTTATTTAAATATTTAACTATTCAAAATGCTTAATATTAATATTTAATATTTTATTTATTAAAATATTTAATATTATACAGCTATTATAGCTTCAATTTTGGCGCTAGTGCTAAAAAAAGTACTGGATTTACCTATGTGTTGAGTGACCATTCAATAATGCTCAGGTGGAAGAGACAGCCAAGAGTGTGTGGTATCAGCTTCAGCTGATACGCCATCTGCGTCCCTACCTGGGCAGAGAGGACCTTGAAACATAGATACATTCACTGGTAACCTCTCAATTCGATTTCTGCAATGCACTTTACATGGGGCTACCTTTGTACCAAGTTCAGAAGCTTCAACTAATTCAGAATGCGGCTGCCAGATTGCTAACAGGGGCACAAAGAACTGATCACATAACCTCTTTACTAAAATCTTTGCACTGGTTGCCAATTAGCTTCCAGGCCCAATACAAAGTGTTGGTTATTACCTTTAAAGCCCTATATGGCTTGGGCCTGAGTTACCTGAAGGAACGCCTCCTCCTATACAATCTGCCCCGCACCCTTAGAACATCAGGCAAAAAATTATTAGAAGAAAAGAACACTAGACTAACAACAACATCGAACAGAGCATTCTCTGCCATGGCTCCTAAATTATGGAATGATCTGCCGGAAGTGATCTGTCATATTACTACCTTAGAGGCTTTTTAAAAAGCACTAAAGACGGATCTCTTCCGGTGAGCCTATCCACCTGACCTCCTGTGATGACTGTGATGATTTTAAATTGACAACTGGAGACCTAATTGATGATAGATATGGAATAAAGCTGTTTTTGTTTTGGAATGTCCTTTATTAAGTATGAATATTTTAATTGTTTATATTATACTGTATGTTTTTAATTGCATGTTATTGTATTGGATGTGTATTTTAGTTGATGGAATCCCACCTTGATCCAGGGGGAGAGGCGGGAAATACAAATAAAAAAAATATTAATAATTGATTCAGTGGATTAATTCTAATTTGGACTAGCCAACAGGATTCCAGCTTATATTACATATTAACTATTATGTATTTAATCATATGATATCAGGGTGATGTATAGTGAAATCAATTTAATCACTTTACAAGTATAATGCAGAAAATAATAATTTAAATGGACTAAAAGCACATTAAACTATTCAACAAGTTAAAGCAGGAGAATTAAAATCAATTGAAAGAATGTAAAACTATAATGCACATGCAGAATTCAATACAGTCAATTCTCATTCTTTATACAGTTAATTCTTGTTCTTACTTGTTTGCAGAATGATGCCAGTCTTTGTGCCAATCAGATATCTATGAGAAAGGTATTCTACAAGTGGCACGTCACAGTAGAGAACACCTGCTCCCATGTCCTCCCACAGTGTGTTGCCATGATTGGTGGGACACAGAGAAGGTCCTGCAGACCTCAGTTCTCAGGTGAGTGTTTATATGTATGTAAGCTGTTAGTTCTGCACAACCAAAATACCAAGAGAGTGTGTTTCTCTTGATGTTCAGGAACATTTGACTATTAGGGTTTCCAGTAGCAAATAAGAGAGATAATTAATATGCATTTCAGAGTTTCAAAACAACTGAAGCTCCACAGCCTCTCCAGGCCATTTGCCCACTTTCTGCCATGATTCTTCTGCTTATTTGCAAATTATAAAGTTTGATTTTGCTGAGACACTATGAGGGAAAGAATTAGAATAGCATTCTCCAATCTAGTGCCCTCTTGATGTTTTGCATTACAACTTCTGTCATCCCTGACTACTGGCCTTCCAAGCTGGATATGATGGAACTTGTAATCTAAAAGTCTTGGAAGGTATCAGGTTGGGAAAGCCTGGATTAGTTTACCATATCAGCCCTTCTCCTTTTTTTCTGCATATAACAGATCCTCCAGGATTAATATTTATTTTTTGTGTGCTAGTGGATGTTACTATTAATGTAGAAAAGCAGTTCATGCAAACTCAGCCAAGTGTATGTCCTGCAAGACTTGGTTGCCTTTCAATCATTGGTCTACTCTTGCTTGGTGATGTTTTGCATCAGGTCAGCGGGAACTCACATATCTGATATCCCTTCTGCACTCTGTGTGATGCATGACACTTCACAAAAGGGGCAGGAATTATCTCCTTGTTGATACCTAACAATAGTTACCAGTGTGTGCCCAAGCATACATTAATGTTTTGTTCTAAATGAGGTTTGGGTATCATGAGGCGCTCTGGGTGTTGGACTGAGAGAGGATTAGGGCTCCTCCAGATAGAGAGGGACTTGTTTAAATTATTTGTTCCTGCAGGGAGTAACCAAGTAATTTAAATAATTTTCTAGCCCAGCTCCCCCCCCCTCCCCGTCATCCATTTTTCCTCCCACCCCAGGGCATGTAGTGGCTAAAGGATGGGGGAAAGCCAAGCAAGGAGGATTACCCATTGCTGGCTATGCAACTCTCATCAGCCCTAAGCAGCACAGAAAATGGTAAGGGATGCTGGGAGTTGTAGTCTAACAACATTTTGAAGGCTGGATGATTTCCATATCTGTTGCACATAAAGAGAGTGGCTATGGATTAGAGATGCATGAGGACCATCATGCGCCTATGGTACATCCAGATTTGATTTAATTTGAATCTGCTATTCAAATTACCAAAATACAGCCCTGCAGATGTTCAAGTCAATGGCATATCATTTACACCATTCATTCTAGATGTGTTTTCATTCTAGATCAAGGTCCACTACAAAATCATCAAGTCATAAAGCATACAATTTTCCTGAGGTTAAGTAAAGCAGTAAGACCTTCCCAGTGTATACATTTCGCTATCATTCACTTGGTGATGATGTCAACCATGTACCATCTCAATGCTTATATCACCCCTGAAAGAAATATGAACATACCTATTACTGAATACCTTGCTGCAGTTGTAAACTTTAACTATTAGCATCTCTTCCATAAATAGTTTTCCATACTGTGGCCAGCGAAAGATCTAAAAATGAAGGAGAACAGCAGAGCCAACACTTAGAAATTTTGACAAGGCCATTTTGCAGTTCTATTTTATTTTATTTAGAGCTCTTTCAGATTGGTCTAAAGCATGAGTTCTCACAATAGAACTTCTTGGGTTTTTCTGAGTTTTCCCAGTTGTTGTCATATCCATCTCCACTTGTATTAGTTTCTTAGATCTGCACTAGGGCTCTTCAAAAGATTTTTTAAAAGCTGGAGTATGATTTACTAAGGTGCCCCTTAGGGCAAAATTTCCCCTCTCTGAATGTTAAAAAATGTTTTTGAGTTATAATTCAAAACTGTCATTTCACTCATGCAATAGTGTTTTATATCACTATAACTAAAAAAAAAAAACCTTAAAAGAAACAGTTTGGAAGAAAAGGGAGCATACTGTTTTGACATCACTTGAAATTAAAACAAAATATATTCAGGGGTGGGAATAAATTATTAGAGCTGGTGGGGGGACTTGTCCGAAAGATATCAGGAACAACATTAATGTTGCTAGGATTTTTTTAATGAGAACTTCACTAACAAATATCACAACCTCCCAACACATTTGTCCCATCAGGAGGTAGGAATGAAAGATATTTGAAGATTTGGGTAAAATGAATGAAAAGGGGGGTTCTTGAGTGTCAGGAAACTCTGACAAGTAGAATCCTCCTGAATACCTTTTCTCATTTCCCCTCCAAATCTTCTAACAAATCTGTGTACTACTCTCCCACACTCCAACCCAGGTTCACGTTTTTGTGCCCCCAGTGACACAGCCTTGTCATGAAGGGCAGAGAAAAGCTGAGCAAGGAGGGTTGCCCATCTCCAGTTATATTCCAATACATGGCACACAACTATGATATCATCCTCCAAAACCTCTGAAGAAAACCAGGGGGATGATATCTGCATCTTTATGTACCACCTATCAGAACATAGAAGATTATCAAACAGGAGGAAATTGGGGAAGAAAAAATCATACTCCTGGCAAAGTTGTGCCATTGTGCTAAAGATTTTCAGTCAGTGTCACCCTTATCTAGGACTAAACCCATGAAGGAATACTCCAGCAACAAACCATTCCCAGGACTTCTTCATGAATGGTTTATTGTTGGAGCATTCCTGGATCTTCATGGGTTAAGTCCTAGATAAGCTCGATGTGTCTGAAAATCTTCAGCACGATCACACAACTTTGCCAAGAATATGCCTTTCACTCCTGGCTTTTTCCCCCATCTGATAATCTATGGTCAGGAATTGATGATCTTCTTTGCTTGGCTACTCACTCTGCCAGCCACTACACTATAACTATAAGGGTGACTCAGTGGGGGCTAGAACATTGTTTAAATTACTCATTATCCCTTGCAGGAACAAATAATTTAAACAAATACTTCCCCGGCTGAAGAAATCCTTTCATAATGATTACCTCTCAGTCTACCAAGGCCTTGTTCCCACTACGTTTAAATCTGGATCATGATCCGGGTTAAATGGGCATGGTTCCCACTGAATCCAATTTTAGAAATCGATTCAGAAAGGGGGGGGCATGCTTTTTGCCCATTTTTGTCCGTTTAACCCGCGTCAAAAGACGCTGGGAAAATGGGGTATTTGGGGGGCTGAATCAATTTATTTAGAAATAAATCGATTCAGCCCAAGTGGGAACCAGACGGATTCAAATCAGAATCAAACCAGGTGGATTTGAATCAGAATCGAATCTGCCCTGGTTCCCACTGGCAGCCCAGTCTAGGGGGGCAGCTGGTATGACCCGGCCTCTTCTGCCCCTCCAAATCCCCGGCCCAGCCTCCTTACCGGCTTCTTTGGCCGCTGACCGGTTACCCTGGGCTTTTTTTAAAAATTTCCACAGCCAGGAAGGCTAGAAGGAGGTCACAGAGAAGCCAGAAGCCTTGCAACCTCCTTCTCAGCTTTCCCCTGGCTTCTCTGCGACCTCCTTCTGGCCACCCCTGCAATGGGAAATTTGTAAAAAGGGCACAGTTAAGCCTGTCAGTGGCCAAAAAAGCCAGTAAGGAGGCTGGGACAAGGGTTTTGGGGCCAGGAGAGGCCAGAGACAGGACAGGACAGGCCATGAAGCTGCCCCCCCCCCCCTGCAACTGAACCAATTCCTGAAACTGGTGCAAACATAGTGGGAACCACATTTTTTCAGAATCGGTTTCAGGAATCAGTTCAGGCAATGGATTTTCCAATAAGTGGGAATGGGCCCCAAGACTACTGAAATGATGTACACCAGATAAAAACAAGAAAAAAAATATTTTAATTTTTTTTTTTTTTTTTGGTAACTTTCAATTTTAAAAAATCAGAAAGCAATCAGAAAACCCACTTGGTTTTAAGAGCCAAAGGCTGTACATAACAATAAAATCTTGTTAGCAAAATGCAGGTTGAGTAAAGAGCCAGCCTGAACTCCCTTGGGTGGGAGTTCCACAGTCAGGGTGCTCCAACTGAGAAAGCCTGTCCTTGTGTAATAACTAACTCTCTTACTCTTAGGGTGGTGAGACACATAATAGGCTCTCTGCTGGGGATCTCAAATTCTGGGCAGGCCCATGTAGGAGGAACTAGTCTTTCAGATATCATGGCAGCAATCATTATAAGAGGCTTATCGCATGAGAAAAGAAAGCCAAAATGAAGCAGGAGAAAAGCAGATTTCTCTGTGCCTCCCCACATACCATCGTAACACTTCTGTTCTCTTCCCAAGGGAGATTGTCATAAAAGTGTGCCTTTCGTCAAATGGATTTTTCCAGCACAACAAAAGACGCACTTTTATGACTGTCTCCTTTGAGAAGAGAACGGAAGTGCTACAACAGCATGAGGAGAGGCCCAGAGAAAGCTGCTTCTCTTCCACTCCATTCTGACTTTCTTTTCTCATGTGGTAAGGCTATAGGGGACTTTATATTACAAAGCCATCATCTTGAATTAAGCTCAGAAGCAAATTGGAGGTCAGTGCAGTTGGTGCAAGACCAGGGATACATAGTCTCTAAAGCACCCACCTGATAACCATCTGGCCACCACATTTTGTACTAGATGTAGCTTCTGGATACTTTTCAAGTGCTTCCCCATGCAGAGTATATTAAAGTTAGTCTAACTGGGCAATAATTAAGATGTAGCCCACTATTGCTACAACTACCCTCTCTGATATTACTATTAGATGCCACAAAACTGTGACTAATCCATTTTTCAGTCTTTAAGAGCTACAAGACTCTTTGTTGTTTTATTTTTAGTTACAGGACTTTCTAAGTTTTCACACGTTAAACAGCAGTGAAAGTAATTTTTCCCTTATTCCTTACCAACACAAAAAATAAATTGTGTTGGTTAAATCAGACAAAGTTACAATTTCCTTACAAACAAAAAACTTTTAAGGCAGAATAAGGTTGTGTTGCTAAAAGCATGAGCAGCTTTCAGTCGTGTCATGCTGTTTCACACTATAGAGCATTAGACAGCAACAATTGTTTTGCTGTTGCAAATACCTAAAATGTGAGGGGAGATAGATGCTTGTCTCCAAATACTAAGGTATGTATGCTGATGAGCCATGATAGAAAATTTAGTTCTTCAGATAAGTGTGATGCTTCCTTACCTCTCCAAAGATTGCTTCCTGCCCAGAATGTATCTTCTTTGTCTTCTGAGTAAAACCTGTGAACAAAATATTGATAGACAATGTGTACATACATCTTCAGTCGGAGAATATGCATCCTTGAAGAATGCAGTACACCAGGGATTGGAAACATGTGGCTCTCCAGATATCGTTGGACTGTAGTTCCCATCATCTCTCCCATCTATTGTCCAAATTGGCTAGGATTAATGGAGGCTGCAATCTGGCAACATTTGGAGGACTACGTATTTCCCATCCTACTGTACATAAAAATCAGGTCTTTCTGTTTTAAAAAAAATATATCCTCACTTCAAGTAGTCCTTCAGGAAATAATAGTTTCAGCACTGTTTATGTAATCCGCCACTATCCAGAACAAGTAGACATAAGCCAAATCGTAACAACCAAACACAGTCACTCCGCTCTTAGGGTGTCTTTTCTTTGCCTTCTAATCCACAATCCCCACTAACACTACTCCAATTCCTCCAATTGCTATTCACCCCATCATTCTGTGCTATTCCCCACATCCAAGTCTTCCACTCATGCTTCTCTTATAACCTGCTCTCTCTAATGTGTTCTCCAATAATCAGTTGTCTGGACATTTTGAGCCCTCAGATTCAACAATTTTTTTAGCACAGGTTTTTGTTTTTTCTGCAATTGCATGTGTTGGTTATGCACCCTTCCCTGGCATCTTTTTCATTTGTATGCATTCTCCGATATATTTCATGCACATTTTTGCCTCTGCAGATGGTAAAATATTCGGGTTGATTTCTCTACAGACATGTTTTGGTTTATTGTTTATTGTTTTAATCCTGATATAATATTTATGAGAAGGAAGAGAAATTGACTTTACCCCAGGAGATAGCAAAAATCTAGGATGTTTGTTTAATCTACCACATGACACAAATAGTTTCACCACCATATAAAGGAAATGATCTCCCTGTGCCAATATTATGGTGAAGAAAACTCTGCCTTGTGTTAGAAGACACTGTATATTATATTGTTCAACTTAAGTGGAAGTCAGAGGTGAGACACAGGTTTTCTGGAAATATCAGAAATATAAAAAGGGATAATGATTTAGGAGACAGAAAGGATGAGTTCCTAGATGAAATAGCTGATCTGACATCTGGTTTTAGATGGGGGAGGAATAATTTCTATGAAGTTATTAGAGATTTATCTGACTCATGAAGGGATACAAAGTCTATTACTGAGACAATAACTAAGCTGTGACCTCTTAGTTCACCATCACTGTTTAAAAGGGGGATGCAAACAAATCTCTTCTTCAGCAAATATTTTATTGTAGTGGAATGCACAAAATGGATACCTGACTATTATCAATTACTGAGTAAACAACCACTGGTGAGAAGTTAGACTTAAATATAGACCAATGAAGAAATGAGTATCTGGCAAAAATGCTACGAGAGAAATCACTCCTTGAACAAAGAGGTAAATGTTTATGAGGCAGATAATTTTCAGCTGAAGCACTGGCCAGATCCCAGTTTATCCCTTCAGAATTCAGTTCCCACAAGAAACAAAGATCTGGGCCCAAACCAAAACTGGGAAAGCTGGGTTTTGCCCTCAAAGAAGCATGCATTTATGCTTTCCTACAATCTTGTAGGAAAAGTGGGACATGTTTAGAATTCCAGTTTCTCACAGACATCGATTAAAGATTTTCCCCCCCAATCACATTTAGAATTGCAGCACTGGTGTCTGTAGCCTTCACCCCAGTGCCAAATGCTTCTCACTAGTTAATCCCTTTATATGTATCTACTCAGGAGTGGATTCAGTTGTACTTACTTCCTGCCAAGTGAACTGATAGGGTTGCAGCCTTAATCTGTATTCCAGACTCTGAATTCTGCCTCCATATCTTGCTTCTAGTATTTAGTAGCTTTATTAGCAAACCAGGGCTATAGGTTCCCAAGTCAATGTACAAGGTAAGAGCAGTTTCTATTCTATTATTATTGTCATGTGCCTTCAAGTCAACTACGACTTACAGTATGAGACCATATCATGGGTTTTTCTTGGCAAGATTTATTCAGAGGTTTGCCACTGACCTCCTACTTAGGCTGAAGAGTGTAACTTGCCCAAAGTCATGCAATGTATTTCCATGGCTGACTGAGGATGCGACTCCTGCCAGGGACCCATTCATAGTACACAAATATAGTATTATATTCCAGTTTAACTGCTATGAAAACATCCTGTGGAATACTGAAGTTATAATTTGGTGAGAGACTATTGCTCTCTGTCTGAGAATTCTAAATTGTTGTTGTTGTTGTTGTGTGCCTTCAAGTCACTTATGACTTATGGTAATGCTAAGGTGACCCTATCACAGGGTTTTCTTGGAAAATTTCTTTAGAGAAAGTTTGCCATTGCCATCCTCTTAGGCTGAGAAGGTGTGACTTGAATTCTAAATGCCCTCCCTAAACTGCCAATCCCAGGATTCTGTGGGATATTGTCATGGCAGTTAATGCGGAAAATAACTATATGTGGTGTGAATGAGCCCCTGGTCTATTGGAGTCCTAGTCCAAACCAGAATCCGCATTTGGCTCAGGTTTTCATTTTAAGGAATCAGAAATCTGATGAGAGAGGCTTCTCTGTCTATAAACATGGCGCGGGGGGGGGGGGGGGGGGGAATCCTGTCTGGCTCTTCACATGCCTGTGTAGAAAAGAGCATTAGTGTGCAACACCTATACATCAAGTATGATGAATAATGTACATGACAATTTCATTCTATGCATCTGTTATGGAAAGTCCTGACAGGGAAACAGTCCCCACTGCACAGAGGCAGAGAGATAAAGCTTTTTGCCAATTGTGGTAGCATATCCACAGATCAGTACAGTTTCCTAGAAGGAAGTACTACCTGTATGAATTTATCATCTATGAAGCAGTCCTTGATTTGAGCATTTTCTTTACAAGTCCCTCACAGAAATAGCACAAGTAGGAAAACATCATGCACAACACAAACATGCCCATCAAGACCAAGGAAATGAAAAGAGAATGGAAAAGAACTGATATTTCCTCTACAATGTAAACATAATCTTCCAGTTAGCTGGGAATGGAAATTAGTCAGAATGCTGCAGTTCAGCTCCCTGTTGTGCACATGCTATTCCAGGGCTGCATCTGCACGACCGAAATAATCCGGTTTGACAGCACTTTAACTGTCATGGCCACAACAAACTATCATTTCCAGAACTCCATAGCAGTGAGCCATGGCAGTTAAAGTGATGTCAAACCAGATTAGTTCGGCCATGTGGATGTAACATAGGATTGTGTTATTCTACAGCAAGCAGAATTCAAAACTGTAATTTCCCCCTTCCTTCCTGCCCCAAGCTCTGATCCATTTCCTATACACACCCCACTCCCAACAGCATCCCTGCCCCACTTTTCCATGCCTCGCACCTCGGAAGCTGATGTGCACCTGCCTCTCCCCAGTCCCTGGCAGGTGGGTGACCCTCTTGACGCTGACACTCAGGGCCATGATGCTGCCAGGGCTTGGCTTCGTGCAGGACTGACCAGGTGTGACGGCCACTGCTCCCGCTGCAGGGCTCCACCTGTCTCTCCAGTGAGTCAGGCCTCGGGACTCACCAAGCAGGTTTAGCAGCCCAGACCCCACCCACAAGTCACACATTATCCAAGAATAAGCAAGACCATTTGAACAGAGCAGGCACCAAATCCACTCTGCACCCCCAAATCTAGCAAACCATGTTTTTCCTTTAAGCAATCCTTTTTCCTTTAAAAAAATCAGCTCACAAACCAGCTGGCATCCCTCCACCCACCACATAAACCCTGTTCAGTAGTTCCCAGACTGTTATTCTAGATGTTTTGGACTTCAGCTCCCAGAATCCCTGGCCATTGGCCAAGATGATTAAGGCTTCTGGAAGTCCAAAACACCTGGAGGGCCAGAGTTTGGGAACCACTGCTAGAATTCCCCTAACCCCCTACCATGCAGGAACTCACAATCAAAGCATTCCTGATAGATGGCCATCCAGCCTCTGCTTAAAACCCTGCAATGAAGGAGACTCCACCACCCTCCAAGGCAGTGTGTTCCACTGTCAAAACACTCTTATTGTCAGGAAGTTCTTCCTAATGTTGAGGTGGAATCTATTTTCTTATAGTTTGAAGTCATTGCTCCAGGTCCTATGCTCTATGCTCTAAAGGTGCGACAGACAACAGACATGCTTGCTCCATCCTCAATATGACACCCCTTCAGATATTTCAACAGGGTGATCATATCACCATCTCTTCTCCATACTAAACATGTCCAGCTCCCTAAGTCACCTAGCTTTCTTTTCAAACTGACTCTCCATGTCTCTATATTATTTCCCATCTTTATGCCAAGTGATCAGTATGCTGACTGCAGTATATTCCCCAGCATCACCCCATTAAAAATAAATTTTAAGTACTGTTGGAAGCACTGTTCTTTCTGCTTGAGTACTATATAACACTGTTTCCCATAGCCTATTTCTACCTCTCTTTTGCTTTTCATTTGTTGACAGAATAGGTGGAAGATCTGACTCACCTCATACTTTGCTCCAAGATGCTGTTTGCTTCCTTTTTAAAAATGACCTCAAAGCTTATTTCCCCCTCACATTTTTGTATGACTAGCCTACCCTTTTCCAAGCATCCCCCCCCCCTGTGATTTTTTTTAAATTTGCATTCTGAGTACAATAGAATTGGGACAGCTGTGAAGCAAACTGTTGAAGAGTCAAGTCAGCCCAAGAGCAGCAAGTTTGTTTCAGTGATATATTTTGGTTTGGAATGTTTTGCTCTCTATTTGTGTTGTTTTGCCTCCAAGTCGTTTCTAATTTATGGGGACCCTAAGGTGACTCTTATCGCATGGTTTTCTTGGCTAGTTTCTTCAGAGGGAGCTTGCCATTGCCATCCTCTGAGTCTGAAAGACTGTGACTCTCACAGTAGGTCACCTAGTGGGTTTTCATGGCTAAGCTTGGGTTCGAACCTTGCTCTCCAGAGTCATGGTTCAATGCTCAAAAACTGAACCATGCTGATGTAGTGTAGTATGCCTGTATTTATCTTGGTAGGGACTACACAGATCCATAGAGTCATATGCTGAGTACAGTATGTCACTGGTCCTACCTTGCAGTGAAATCTTGAATCTTACTGGCATAAAATAGCAGTAGTAGGAGTAAAGACCCAGAGTGGTGTAGTGGTTTGCATGTTGGATTAGGACACTTTGAGACCAGGATTCAAATGCCTTAGCCATGGAAATCCACTGGGTTTCCACTGGGTTTCCACACTCTCTGTCTGAGAGTATGCCTGAGACAATCTTGCCCAAAAAACCTCATGATATGTTTCTCTTAGGGTCAACATAGAGTAGAAACAGTTTGAAGGCAACAAGATAGCAGGCGTAACAGTGACAGAAAGAATGATCGTACAGTTAAGACATTTAACTTTAAATACTTCATTTCTTATAAATAGTTACATCAGGGGCTGAGGTAGAATTTAGACTTCTCCGCCATCGCTCCTAGGATGTGGAATGGCCTGCCGGATGAGATGCATCTTATCACGACTGTGGACACCTTCAAAAAAGCGACCAAGACGCATCTCTTCCATCAGGTCTTTCCGGATAGTGGCTAATTCTCTCCTGTCTCTAAAGACACCTATCCAGCCTTTACTGACCAGACATTATGTACCATCTTTAAGCCGCCCAATTTGTTTTGAGTTGTATGTATTGCACTGTTTATTGCATATTGCTTATTTGTTTTTAAATCTGTTCTAGTTTAATCTCTTTTTAAAGGGTGGGAGGAAGGGATGGGGTTGTAACATTTTAATTGTAATTATTTTAACCTGCTGTACCCTGCCATGATTGTTTGCACAGAGGAGCGGGTTATAAATAAATATTATTATTATTATTATTATTATTATTATTACTACTACTACTACTAGAACTCAAAGATCTACCAACCAACAAGAGTCAGTGCATAAGAAGGCAGATGTTAAAACTGTTGAACACGGGTCCTGTGAGCACATGCTCAATCCAAGGCTTTTTTTTTAGGTTAGAGTTTGCACACTAACCCCACCCCAAAGATTTCAGTTTCCTAATTTAACAGAAAAAAGATGGCTTATTGTTTTTCTATTGTTAATTTATTCAGCATCAGAAATACCAGTTGGTCTAGTGCAATTCACCGAGCAATCTCTCCTTTCTGCCCAGCCCTGAATTATAGCATAGCTGTCTATTACAGTAGCTTCCCAATTATCCAACATTCAGTAATCCAACATTCCGGATTATCTGACGTCGCCTGAACTGGGGGCATGGCTGTGGGCCTTTCCGCGCTCCCAGATACGGCCCCAAGATGGCAGCCGCAATGGGCAAGGAGCCAGAACAGGCCCCAGAACAGGCGCCAAAAGCGGCAGCAGGTCCAAAACAGGCCCCAGAACAGGCTCAAAGTATGGTGGCAGCGATGGCGGCGAGCACCACCAGACCCCACCACCAGGCCTCAAAACAGGCCCCAAAGCAGGCCCCACAATAGGCCCCAAGCACCTATTTTCAAGTGATTTCAAGGCTTTTCTATGACCCTCCAGATTATCCGACATTTTCAGCTATCCAACTATCAGTTGATCCAGTTTATGTCAGATAATCGGGACTCTATTGTGTTTATACAAATAAGCCCACAAACATTAGTAGTCTTCCTACCCCTTAAAAACATACTAGACTGCTGGAAAATGGCAGTGAAGGGATGGAGAGCAGCTTTTCCTCTGTTGGTAGCTCATATTTGTTTCTATGCTGGGCAGAGAGGAGAGCAGAGCATGCCATCTCTTTTCCACTAGTCCTCTCCTTTGGCAGACTGCAGTTCCTGACTGCTTATTTCTTCTTCAACATATTCCAACATTTTACCATTTGTTTTGGCATGGTGGCACACTTTTTTAAATTACTTATTACAGGTATTTGTGGACTAGAACTCTGGAGACCAGGATTCAAATCCCCACTTGACCATGAAAACCTACTGGGTGACTTTGGATAAGTCACACTCTCTGTCTTAGAGGAAGGCAAAGGGAAACTCCCTCTGAACAAATCTTGTTGAAAGGCAAGAAACAACTTGAAAGCACACAACAGCAATAAAATATTGATAATACAGCGTATGACATGAGATACACTTTCCTGATACATTTTCATTCAAGGCAAGGAAATTCAGGCACTGTATGAGATAGGATCTCCATTTGGAAAAAGTAAAAGGGCTCTTTTGCCTTCAGTGATTGTAAATTGTTAGCTAAACTTGTTGAAAATTCCCTGCTTTGACACATAACAATTAAAGGTTCAAGAGCCCTGTCCTTTTTTTCATGGGGTACAGTGACTAATCTGAAATTGAAGGAAGATTACAGATTGATTAACCTTATATCAGCCCTAATCAAATCCTGAGCCAGCCCTGCCTGCTGTGGTAAGAATTAGATGCTTTATAGTGCTGTACTTCTCAGACAACCACATGATAGGTTTGTCTGAGGACCACCATAAGTTGGTAATTATTTGAAGGCATACAGCAAAGTCTTCCTGTTCCCTTTTCTGTAAATTTAAATCAATACAGAGAAAGATCCTCTCTGGTTCATGGTTGGCTTTGTGGATTTTTGGTAACATGTAAAAATATTCAGCAGCTTTTAAGTACAGTGGTTCCTTGATGGTAATGTTTTGCATGGTGTTAATTATATGATCATGGAATTCTGTTTATGTGACTGAATGTAGATTTACCGGATGCCATCTGCAGTATGTGGGGAAAACTTCAGGCCTGCGTAGACATTTCAGGCACCGCAAGTCTGCAGTCCTTACCAGGAGGAAGCTTGAGCAACTAGAGGCCAAATGCTTTAACTGAAAACATTACAACCTTTCTGTTTTGTCCCTCTTTGAGACTGAACATTTCATTCAAGCATTTTAGACAAGGGGAAAAATGGATTCATAAACTTAAGACTTTAATGCCACATGGTCTCAATTTAGATCCACTTAAGAATGTTAATGATGGAGCATTCTAAACTGCAACATTAACTACAAGCTCATTTTTATTTTGAGTAAATGAAGAAGCCAAAATGATTTGCTTATTAACTAAATTATTAAATTGCCTTCATTAATCACTCTAATATAAATACTTATATTCTTCACTGCATGGATCATGAATCATGAAACATAAATCATGAACTGGGATTTCAATATGAGCCAGTGTAGTGTAGTCGTTTCAGCATTGGACTATGACTCTGGGGATCAGGGTTTAAATCCTGCTCGGGCATGGAAACTGACTGGGTGACCTTGGGGAAGCCCCACTCTCCCATTCTCAGAGACAGGCAAAGGCAACACCCCCTCTAAACAAATCTTGCCAAGAAAACTTCGTGACAGGGTTGCCTTAGGATCACCATTGGAAACCTCCTGGAAATCACTTGAAGGCACACAACCACAAACTCAACTTTTTAGTACTGAGTAGCATTGAATGACCATACATTGATATACAAAAATACAAAAGTCCTGATAACAGAACCATAGAGTTGGAAGAGACCCCAAGGGCCATCTAGTCCAAATCCCTGCCATGCAGAAACTCACATTGTGATTTAATCCTGTTTTAAGGGGGGAGTTGGGTGATGGGATGGTATATTTTAATTGTATTGTTTTTTAACCTTGTTGTAACCTGCCCCAATTGCTCGTTCAGAGGGGCGGGCTAGAAATAAATTATTATTATTATTATTATTATTATTATTATTATTCAAAGCACCCTCGACAGATGGCCATCCATTTAGTAAATGCATCTGAGGAAGTAGACTAAAGTCTACGAAAGCTCATGCTGCCAACTTCTTTCTTTCAGTTAGTCTCAAAGGTGCTACAAGATCTCTCTACATAGATAAGCAAATCATAAAGTGTAGATGCCTAAAATACGTATCATCTAAGGTGGGATTAAGGTGGAGAACCTCCAGAAAGCCCAGGTGGTGGCATGTCTTGGATGAATCTACCTGGCTTATGATAGAAAGCAATTTCCATCAATTTCTCATTTCTGTGTCATGCTTTGTTTCCAGGTTGATGGGAAAAGTTCATGCTAAAGTGGGAAACATGCATAGACACTGGAAGTCTTAACAAAAAAAGCAATTTCCCAACAAACTGTAGACTTAAATGCTGTTTTCTAAAGTACACCATCATTTACAAATCCAGAAGTGTTAAATCCCGTTCTTACCATTATTCATGAAGATCTCTTTTTAAACTGTTTTACATGTTTTATATTGTTTTAATTGTGTTTTTAATGGAACTGTCATGTAATTGTTTTTAAACAATTAGAAGTAATTTTAACTGTACCTGATTATCTAAATGCTTGAACACCACCTTGAATCCTGTACAAGGAAAAAGCCAGGACATAAATAAAATAAAATGAAATAATTTTTTTTTAAAAAAAGTATCTCAGTCTATTTTAACCACTGCTCTACTGATTTCTTATCCAGCTATTGGTACCCTTTGATTCAATTGGCTTCCCACTCACACTCTAAAAAAGTGATTACACTAAACTGGGACTGATCTCATTGTGTATTTAAATGCATACACCCTTTTTCTGTTGGAGTCAGGCAGCTGTGATTTATATCAAACACAAAATGAATACCTGGGGCTATTTTTACTCTCGTGTTTGTACTGACAGCCTTCCCTGGAAGGATCTTAAGAATATGGGTGTAGTCATTGAATCTGTAAGAAGGGTGATGTCAAGAGTTCCCAGTACAACCTGCATTGAGCTGCAAACAAGGAAATAACTAGCACAGTGAAATGTAAAATCATTTAGAATCATAGAGTTGGAAGAGACCACAAGAGCCATCCAGTCCAACCCCCTGCCATGCAGGAACTCTCAATCAAAGCAACCCTGACAGATTGCCATCAAGCCTCTATTTAAAGACCTCCAAGGAAGGAGACTCCACTACACTCCAAGGGGTTGTTTTCTTTTGAACTTTCACCAAGCAAATTCCATTTTAGCGTAGGTTAAGATAACTACTTTTGTCATATGATTGTACAGATGTACCCATAGCAGAAGAAACATCATTATAGGTTGAGTTTCCCTTTTCCAAAACGCTTGGGACCAGAAGTGTTTGGATTTCAGATTTGGGGAAGGGAGAGGAGAGATTTGGAATATTTGCATATACATAGTGAGATATCCTCGAGATGGGATTGAGGTCTAAACATAAAATTCATTTATGTTTCATATACATCTTATGCACATAGCCTGAAGGGGATTTTATACATAATATTTATAATAATTTTGTGCCTGAAACACTTTTGTATACATTGAACCATCAGAAAGCAAAGGTGTTTCTATCTCAGCATGCATGTGGACGATTTTGGGTTTTGACGTATTTTGGATTTCAGAATTCCAGGTAAGCGATATTTATCCTGTACATTCAGATTTCTCTAGTTTATTGACAGCACTGTGGCATCAGTTGAGCACATGCTGGTTACCTTTATTACTAGCGACTTAGAATGGTATGCAAGGGCAGGACTGTCTTGTGGCAAATGGGACCATATCCAGCTTCTACCACAGACTCAGTGTATGGCCTTGGGAAAATCACTCTCAGGTTCTTCACTGTAGCATCCTGCTGTACATATGCCTACGGAGCACTGTCTGAAGCTGGGTAAACTAGGAAAACGAAAAGTACTGAAGGTATGTTAGATCCCTGCTAAAGGCTCATCTAGTACAGCATCTGCTTATCCACAACAGCCAGTTGGATGCCTCTAGGAAACTCAGAAGACATCAAGGAATATTGATTGCCACTTAATAACTGGCAGTAAGTCCCATTTAATTATTGCTGTTGATAGATTAATACATCTAATTCCATTTTAAAGCCATCTAAGCTAAAGGCCATCATAGTTTGTACCAGTGATGTATCCTGCTAGGGCAACTATTTATCCACATGAATGCTCTATATCATTTATGACCAATTTCTGTTTTAGTATCTTTGATTTCTGAAAACTGAAGGTAACTCAGTTCTTAACTGTTTTAAGAATTAACCTAACGTAAAAAGGAATTGCTTTTGGTTTTGACATCTTTGCTTGAAGCAATGGGGAAGAATTAGATCAGGGTGCGGGCTGTATCTCATTACTTTTCTATTGCTCCACTAACTAGAGACCTACATGTCTAACCTGAATGTTAATGAATTTACAGGAGGCTTCCACATCTACAAAGACAAGCAAGACAAGTAACAGAATCAAATTGGCTCCTGCAGACCAAAAATATGTTGTGTGTCAACATTCCAGCCACTCCCAAAGTCAAGAGGATAGAAGCTACATGAGTCACATTAAAAATGTACAGTAACAATCAGCATCATATTGGCTAGAAATGAACTTTGTATTACATATTTTGTTACCTTTGAGATCAGATCTGCGTCAGAGCGTATTTTGGATGATCTTGGTTGTGCAATTTAATATCACTAGAGGATAGAAGTGCGCTTACAATAACTTCAACTGAGCATCTATTATGTATTATTGGTTTGAAGCACTTGTAAAATGAAAGATGATTCTTCTTTTAGCACTCATACTTTTGTATGACTTATATTAACTTACTAGCATTATCTGAGCATTCATCCACACTGCTAATTCAAAAGACTGGCAATCTGCTCAAAAGATTACTAGTGCTTCCAGACAAAGTTTTTATTATACAATTACGCTACCTTAATCATGCAACTCAATGCCATCACTTTCCATTTATAACCCCACTTACCTGATACTTTTTTCTATTGTTTCCTTGATATCTTTTCTTACCGCAAATATCTAAGGAAGAAGAGATGAAACACTTGCAGCACAGATACTTCCAATGGCTTTCAACAGTTATTGCTAGACGCCCTCTGTGTGGAAGCATGTAGATCATATAGTTCAGAATGAACTTGTATTAAACATACAAAGTACAAAAACATATATTTATGACATAATTTCCATTCTTTCAAAAAGTGCTGGCAAAGTACGTATTAGCGATAGGATACCAAGATCAGGTACGTGATGCCTCCAGACTGTTTTCAAAAGTTTCAGCCCATTACTGAGGCTGGGAGGAAAGGAAATGTGATAATCTCCCTAGAGATTCCTAAAAAGAACATATCAAATCCGCAAATAATCAAATCCACAAAAGTCAAAGTCACAAATGTGGAGGGCCAACTGTAATTTATAGGAAGAGGACTATCAGTGTATCCTCCACTAATTACAGGTGGTGCTTAATAAACAGTGGCAGATTTTACTGCACAGCCTAATTCCAGACATTCTTTTTTCATATAAGTAATTGTAAGTCTTTTGCAGCATAAAAAGGAGTAAGAGGGAAGAAGGAAAGAAAAAAAGGTGTAGTAGCACTTTGAATCTATCTCACTTTAGAGGCTAGGTGGGTACAGGTGAGTATGTTCTGGGTGTGTGTAATTCTCAGGTGTTCCAGCCACTCCTTCTTGTCTTCTAAATGTTAATAGTATTATCACAATTGCACCCCTACATCAAAGGAAAAAAAATAGAATAAGGCTGCAATAACATCCGTGCATCTGGTGAACAACCTCCTCACTCACCCGCACTGATCTCTGAATCCGCTCTTCCATCCATCATCCATTATCGTCTCCTCTCTCAGATCTCTGTCTTCCCACTCACCACATCTCACTTGATTTTTCTCTCCCCCCCCCCGCCATTGATAAGATCATGTGATTGCATTCTTACAGGAGGTTCCCCTCCCATTAATGGGGAGCATGATTGCACAACTGTGATAATTCCATAAAAACAGTGTGGGGAAAGCAGAGCAAGGAAATGCAACAATTCTAGGGTTGTAGCCAGATAGGGATGGAATAAGGAAATGTAGGGGAGGAGCAACTACTAGAGAAGTAAAGGGCAGACATCTCAAACAGTTCCCAGTGTGGAAAAGCTAAAGCATGAATGATTGCAGCTAGCAGGGACTCTGTTACCATCTTTCGCTTCTGTTTGAACAACTTTGAAAGATAGGGTGCAATTTTAAAAGGATGCAAAGAATACACTTAAAACATCCCCAGTTCTCTCTGGTTCTCTTCTTACTTTGAGGGAAGAGGTATTAGCAAGTTCATTTCTATACCGCTTATCAGCACACTTAGGAACTCCCTAAGCAGTTTACAATGTGTAAGCTAATTGTCCCCAACAAGCTGGGTACTCATTTTAGCAACTTCGGAAGGATGCCAGGCTGAGTCGACCCTGAGCCCCTAGCTGGTATTGAACTCACAACCTTGTGGTTTGTGACTGCTTGGCTGCAGAGAGGATATTACAGACCCAAATACTATTGCCTTGTTTGTTACTGGTACACTTTATTTCTTTTGCTTTGTAATCCATGGGTTTCAAAGCTTTCAAAATATTTTTCATGTTATGGTGTTTAGACTATATTTAGTACACATATAGCACCTGTGTGCTGAAAAATTTGTTCTAAGTGTTACAGGAGGAAATGTAAGGAAGGTTGGTGTTACTGTCCCCATATTGCACATGGATGCCAACTGAGAGCTACTTTAGTCTACAATCCTATACACACCTGTTTGGAACTTATTCCCAATGAACTGATTGGGAATTACTTCTGTGTAGATGTGTACTGTATAATCAATACGTGAATAGGATTATGTAAAAGATTTGTCTTAAATATTGATCTGCAAGGTACTACTCATGATCCAGAATAAGCTTGTTCTCTCATGTTTTTCTTTTCCCAACTTTCTGGGAAAGAATTCAAATCTGTAGGACTGATCACCAATAGCAACATATGCTTAGTATATATAAACTCTTGTAGCTATTTATTCTGGACAAATGCTATAAATAGAAGCTTAGCAATGAACATGTATTGCTCCTCTGGATCATTTTCAACTGTTTGGAAGTAGATTCCAAACCTGAAATTTACATAGTGTTAACATGTAAAAAGTAGTTCTCTCCATATTCTGTCTACATGAGTGTTTTACAAAGATCCCTGTATTATTTATAGTACTTATAAATTGAGTTTGAAAAATGGAACTGGTTTTTATATATACCACAGAGAAAAATTACTTACATTAAGGGAGAAAAAACAGACTTAAGATAGCAGATGTTTAATAAAGAAATTTAATGGAATATGCAATACAAAAGAGGAAAATTCTTACATGAAAAACAGCATTTGTATTAAGCAAATCAAGGTGTGCAGTAGATTAATGCAACATTTTCCAAAGAATGTAACAATTTCCAAGTGAGCTTACAAAGTAAACTTTCCTACCAATATCCCTTACACCCCAAAGAACCAGAGTTCATTTCAACCAGGCCAAGCTTTTTTAAAAAGTGTATTTGTGTAGTATCTGAATACACTGCCAGTACTGTCGACTAAATCAGACTGGCAAGTTTATCAGAAGAAACCAAGAAAATCATGAAGTATTGAAATAATAATTTCTTATTGTTACAAACAAGGTCGCCTGCATGAGTCCACGGCTTGTAACAAATGTGGAAGGGACCAAGACTGTCAAATCCTTTTCCTGATAAAATTCTTGCCAGATTCAATTGGTTGCATCTAATTATTTAAATAAAAATCAAGTAGCAGGTAGCTGTCAAGATAGCCAGGACGAGGCAAACTAAATAATACAGTGGCAGATGAACAAATAGACTGATTACACTGGTAATTTTCTATGTGCACATAAAAGGTCTTGTGTATGTTCAGGATGGCTTTTCATTTACCAGCCTACAATCTGTCATATAATAAAATTACTATGAAACTCCCTTTATTTTCAAAAATTAGTTTACAATGAAGGATGTGAAGCAGGCCTTAAAAAGACAAAACAAAGTAAGGGCCAAAACAGACGGCAAATCAAAGACCGCTTCTGGGTGTCTTGGAAGTGCAGTGTTTACATGCCGCACACTCCAAAGCCGCTTGGGAGCTGGTTGGCTGCCCAGACATAGGCGGCTTCAAAATGCTCTTGCGGTGCAGTGTTACCCTGGGGCTGTGGCTGGGCCAGAAATAGCAGCCTTTCCCAGCCCAAATAGGAATGGATTTTTTCCACTCCTTTTTGGGCTGGCTCCAGGGCAGATTGAAGCCACAGTGTGTGGTTGCTGCAGCTCCGGAGCAACAAGCTCCAGGGCAGCCGCAATCTGCCCTTTTTGGGCAGTCTGTTCCACTTCTAAGTCTAATGCTTTGCAGAATGTATAAAGTTAATCATGTGGCCTATGTTAGCATGGATCAGGGACAGCCACACTCTACTGTCAGTAAGACACTAGACTGCTGCAAGTGAACATACCCTGCACAACAGCTATTTCAGAAGTATTACCACTGCTCAGGAAGAACTCTGAATGGTTGCACTCTTGAAGAGTATGACTTCCAATCTTTCAGAAAACTGAGGAAAAAAACCTGAGGCTTTATAAATTCACTATGCATTCTGATACTGGTCTAGTTAAAATGTGAAATGATAAGCATCTATAATTTGACATACCCAACAAGATACATTCAGTTGCAGAAAGAAAAAAGATAGCTCCCTGTAGTTAAAACTCTAGTTTCAAAAGGAAATCTTTGGCTTCAGATATTATGCAGTGATTTAATAGTATGGAATTTTCTTACATTTTGGTACAGTGTTAACATTTAAAGTTTTTCATATATTATGTCCTTCAAATATAATAAAGATTTTAGGCTACATTTTAAAGTGCTTTTGAATATTAAAAATAGTGGGAAGCATGGGATGAATTTTTTAAAAATAATACCACCAGAATTATATAGTCTAAAGCAGGCATTCAATGTTTTGTTGTAAGTGAAACCATATAATGGACATCAGGGATAAGGTAAGGTGGTATAATATTTGTTTAAAAGACTATTCATTTCCCTGCTCCTCATTACACCAAGGTGCTAAATTAGGGAAATCACACAATGAACTCACTTGATTTCCTTTCTGTATCAGTGCATCACTTAAAGCTTGAAACATATTGACCAAAATTCCCTTGAGGAAAAAAAAAAAACCCTGTGATTGTGAATAGCATTACTGGAAAAAAAATTAAAAACCAAAGAACAATTGATTTGTATTCAGCTTGGCAAAATGAAGATTACAGTTTCTTCATAAAGTACATATCTACAAATCCATGGCATTCCATAAAGGCACGGCAGAATTTAAGGCAACAGCAGCATTTGGTGCAATCATGGGGATGCTTTGATTGGGAGTTCCTGCATGGCAGGGGGGTTGGACTGGATGGCCATTGTGGTCTCTTCCAACTCTATGATTCTATGATTCTATGAATGCAAAGAGGTTTCTTTTTCTAATCAGACACTAGAGGACACTTTCCAGCAATAAATCATAAATGATATACTATCAATATCTTATAGAAATATATAATAAAAAAAAGTATATAGCACCTATATTTCCAATGCATTTCAAACTGGGAAAGAAAGCACTCACAGAAGAATGAATTTTAGTAGACTGCAGGAATATATGGCCACTGCTCTGCCTTGCAATTCAGTTTTCATTTCAGATATTTTTGTAATTTAGAAAGGCATGACCAGCTATGATAGTATTTTGCAAAAAATAACTATGTGCTAAGAATAATGCAGTACCAATGCTGTCATGCATAAATCAGGACAAATAGGTCTATATGACCATCATTTCTTTTAAAAATGCAATGAAGGACTGAATTAATGTACAATGTTATGAAGAGAAGGCTTCATGAACTAGTAAGAGGCAAGGACTGCAGCAGCCATCTATTAAAAGTGCTATAACAAATATAGTGAAGTCCCACCACCTTCTGGAGGCCTCAGTTAAAGGCTCCTTCAGGAGTGTAACATGAGCAGTAAGTTAACGATACAGGGTGGAATCTTATATAAAAAATGAAATTCAAAATTCTCCACTAAATGCTGCATTACACACAGCAAGTGCAAAGAATGCAAAAAGACAAGATCATGATTAATTATTTGAGATGTGTAGTAGTTTCCTAGCAAGGAGTAGTAAGAACACTAATATCCTTATATATTGTCTGCAAATATATTGTCTACCCAATATATGTAGAAACCTTATTTGGAATACATGATAATACATGCTGAAATGGGTGGGAAAACCCTATTTACTTTATATGCAGTAATCTTTATATAAAGAAAACTTTATATGCAGTAATCTTCCTTTCTTCCCCATTTATCATCGGTCTTATGGTTGCTTTTCAGAAGGCAGTTTTACAGGAACCAGGCCAACCTGCTTGAAGTAGTTCACCAGTTGCTTAGGAACTTCAGCCAATACTGTTTGGGAAAGTGCCTCACGAGGAGCCTAAAACAGGGAAAAAGCACATATAGAGAAATAAATGTTGCAGAGCACACTCAAAAGCATCTGCGTTTCCTGCTCTGTGGTGCAAAGAGGAATTGAGAGAAAATAACCCCTTCAGAAATAGTGATTAGCTATATACAGTCAGCTCTCCATATCCATGGATTCTATATTCATGGAGTCAACCAACCATGGTTCCAATATATTCACCAATCCCCCCCAAAAGCAATCTTTGATTTTTCTGTTTTATATAATGGACACCATTTTACTATACTACTGTATATAATGGGGCTTGAGCATCCAACAATTTTGGTATTAATGGAAGGTCCTGGAATCAAACTCCAGAGGATTCTAAGGGCCCACTTAGAATCATCTTACATTTTAATTTAAAGGTAGCATAATATTATATTTTTAAAAGTATTTTTCTTCATTGCATTGTACTGTCTAAAATCTCTAGCTACTGCTAGATAAACACTGTAATAATATGAGGTCCATGAAGAACTGAAAGGGATTTGTAGGTTTCCATACCTCTCTACTCAAAGATATCTTATCGCCCCATTTTCTAAAAATGCAATCAACAATCCATTTCTTCTAGGTAGAGTCTACCCCCAAAGAAGACTTGCATTATGCTTCCATGTTCTCTTGATCCCCTAAAGTAGCTATTTTTCTTTTTCAGATCATCAAGGCACTTTTTTTTTTCTCTGCTGGAAAACTTAAAGCTTTTGGGAAACAGAGACACGTATTCTTTAACTTACATTTTGGAACTTCCTGAAAGGCACAAACTGGACAATATCCCTTGCAGCTGGCTCCCCTGTCAAGGACTTTAAGACACCATCATCCCCATCCAGGAATTCCATGGCTTTGAACTCAGCACTGCCAACTCCAATAATAATAATAGATATGGGCAACTTGGAGGCATTGACAATGGCTTGCCTGGTTTGGTCCAAATCAGTGATCTCTCCATCTGTGATTATCAGCAAGACAAAGTATTGCTGCAAGAAGTTAGAGCAGTCATTAGGGGTTTAGTAGCAAATCTTAAACAAAGATAACAGTAACAAACCTCCAGGAATGAATAGCTGAGAAGAGGACTGAGAGATAATACAGTGTAAACCCTGCTTTTATTTTTCTATTTCATTCATGATGGTTTTGATGTTAAAGCTTGATCTGTATGCTCAGTGGTGCAATTAAAAACATTATTAGAACTAGTTGAGAACAGGAAAATTATGAGAAAAACACAGCTTAGTTTTCAAGACAATTGTTTCCTGTTAGCTTTGTTAAATTTATTTATTTTAGATGAAATGTTGAGCCTAGCTACTAGGACTATAAGTATTTTGAACAAAATTAAACGAAAGAGGAAGTAAGAACATAGAATTAAATGAATTCTATGACGAGATGACCTGTTCCCAAATTCAGTTAGCATTTGAAGTCTCATGGCAAACTGGCCTAAACACAGTCAAAATAATGAATACTAATATAACTTTAAATACAAAGTAAATGCTTGTTATTAAATATATTTAAACTGCCTTCCTTAGAAAAAATATAAAAATTTAAGATTAAATCAAGTAGACTTACTGAAGCAGTCCCTTGCTGTGCTGAGTGAGCAGCAAATCTAGCAACATGATTTATAATTGGGGAAAAATTTGTTGGACCATAGAGACGAATCTGAGGCAATGCTTGGCGGTAGGCATCCACAACTCCTTGGATTCCTGAAACACAAGACAACAATAGTGGTTTTGAAAGTTTAGATACCAGTTTATATACAAACCAGTTATCAGTTGCACCACTATAGGAAAATTTAAAAATATAACATGTCCATCAAGATACGGACATGGCAGTCTGGGGTTCTGTGTACCTGAAACAATAGTTCAGCTGAAAATCTCTGGCTTTCAATATCAAATTTGCAGGATGGGGAAAATGGGAGGGTCTATTTCTCTGATTTTCAGTCTCCCCACCTATTACTCCAATTCCTCCTGAAATACAATATAGTTCTAGGAACTTCCAAGGGAAAAACAATGGCTTGTCATTTAAAAAAGGTAAACCAGTGAAAAAGCAGAGGAAAAAAGGTAAGCCCAGGCCAACAATGTGTGGGAAGGCTCTGTTTTACTGCATACAGCTAAACACACAAATAAAAGAGCTAACATATCACTATGAGGAAATGTTCAATAACAGTTGAAATGTGTAGAAATTTGTCATTTCTGGGTTATGAGAAGTTGATAAAACAGGAAAATTCACACCAACTGGAGAGAATGCGCTGTCACGCTTTCCTAATATTTTTTACTTTGCCCCATTCTGCCACTCACAAATGGTATCAACAGTGCTTCTTCACAAACCATGCTACTATAACAACACTAAGTCCAACCTATTTTGATTTTGTTTAGTTGAATTTAACTGCATATTTACTAGCAGAAGTAGTTTTTGTCCAAGGGTTTTTTGTAGTTTTTTATAAAAAATATCCCAAGATCAATGCTATGTACTCATTATAAAATGCACACACACTTAATACAATTACAACTTATAAAATGCAAGGTCAGTGCAATACTACATTGCAATATCATTTGATGACAGCACTACTACGAACAATATCTAAGGCTCATCCAGATTATTTAAGAAAAATGGAACATACAGCAACAAGTATCACTCCCTCCCAACACATTTCCTCTGCCTGGAAGAGCCTGTGCTCATTTAAAATGGCCTCCCAGAGTGTTGAAACATGAACAGTGATGGAGTCAAGTCATTCTGGCTTTGGGAGAGAATTCTATAACCTAGATCATTACAAAAGAAATCCTGTACATGGCTATAGGTACAGATCAGGCCTCTAATAATGACCTCAGTCTACAGAAAGAATTATGTGGAATGAGGTGATTTTTAATTCATATGCTTCTGACATGATCCATAGAGCTGTGGCATGGCACAGAATTTTAAGGAGGATTCATGGTTAAATAAACCAATTGGGGCAACCATAAAAGGATGCAAGGAGTGTAAATGTACAAGGACCTATCAATTCAGTGCAAGAAACTATGTTTCTTGACACCTATCATATGTGTTCAATTGTGATTTCCATGTAGATTACCACACTACACTCTTACAGTGCTGCTATTCCACTTTTACTGCCCTGGCTGCCTCCTGTGGCATTCTGGTTTCTGTAGCTCAGTGAGGCCTAAGAGCTCTCCGGCTGGGAATTGTAAATTCCCTTCCCTAAACCGCAAATCCTAGAATGCAACAGGAGGCAGCCAGAGCAGTAAAAATGGAATAGTGGCACGATAAGAGTGTAGTACGTTAATCTACCATGCCAAGTAGCACAAATTCTGGCCTTGTTACATAGCTGTTGACCTCTGTTTCTCTACCCACATTCTTGCAACCACAGTTACATGACTGCAATGCTACAGGAATCCCCAATTTACAGCTGTTCATCTCTGCAACCACTGTTATATAGCTCCAATGCTACAGGGATCCCCAATTTACTGTCATCAGAAACTATATCAAGATATAAGAATAGAGGGACACCCAAACACTTTGTCCTTGAAGAACCACTAGAAAGCTCTTCGTCTCCTGTTCTGATTATGAAAAGAAGATCCTCTGCTCCATTCTCTATTATTTTATTATTAGATCACAAGAGAAATGCTTACCTTGGCAATATGGATTGGTAGGGTTAAAGTTCAACGCAAACTCATGTGACACCTGAGAAAATAAAGAAATTAAGTCACATTGTCAAAGGTAGCCAAATGTTCATAAGAATACCTAAACTAAGAAACCTACCTGCCAATCTGGAGGAACCTGAGCTCCAAATCCAAAGGCTGGGAATAGTTTATCACTAAAAGAAAAAGTAAAAACAAAAAAATGATACATTATTTTCATGTCGCTTTTACTGCGGACTGAATAAAATGAATCTGTATTTAACACTGCTGAAGAAGCTGTATGGTGCCACAGGAACTTTTTCTCTGAAGTGGAACAAATCCAAATTTCGGGGAGATAGAGTGTAGGAAACTGTACTATGGTACAATTGACTCCTCCTTCTCTTCAAATATCAGAAAGAATTTGTATTGGTGGTATTCCTTGTCATCTGGTAGAAACAACTGCATTTTTTGTTTTTAATATGCAGGGGTCTCGCAGAAAGTAAATCAAGAAATGTACCGTATAGACTCATGTATAAGTCGACCGCATGTATAAGTCGAGGGCAGTTTTGGGGGCCAAAATCATGGATTTTGATATGACCTATGGATAAGTCGAGGGTCAAACACTGAAGCATGTAACAAAAGATCTAAAGGGGGAAACAAATCACCACTTCCCTCCCTATATCTCCCTCTCTGGACCTCTCTCAAGTCCCAAGGGTCATAGTCCAGCATATAAAAGAGGAAACAACCTCAGCACACACACACACACACACACACTTTCACTTCCTAATTCCCAGGAATCCATTGGATGCAAAAATGGGGATAGAAGCCCTTCTGTCTTTCTTTGCCCATAATTCCCAGGATTCCATTGCTTGCAAAAATGGGGATAGAAGCCTCTCTGTCTTTCCTTGCCCATAATTCCCAGGATTCCATTGCTTGCAAAAATGGGGATAGAAGCCTCTCTGTCTTTCCTTGCCCATAATTCCCAGGATTCCATTGCTTGCAAAAATGGGGATAGAAGCCTCTCTGTCTTTCTTTGCCCATAATTCCCAGGATTCCATTGCTTGCAAAGGGGGGGGGAGAGAAACCTGTCTCTCTTTCCCCATAATTCCCAGGATTCCACTGCTTGCAAAGGGGGGACACTGCAAAACGAGGACAGACATTTCTCTCTCTCTCCTCTCCCAGGATTTCTAGGCTCATGCCTTGCCAAACGGGGTCCAAGCCTGGGCATGCTCTCTCTGCCCCTTTCCTGAGCAGCTCCTTCTGGCTGCAGGGAGGGACTGAGGGTCGGGATCTCTCTCTCACACACACACACACACAGGAAGAGAGGAGAGTGCGCCGGGGAGCAGCCGGAGACTGAAACAGGAACCTCCAGAAGATCGCTGGCTGCAGAGGAAGGTGGGCACTTCTTTAACAAAATTTTCAAGGAAGATTAACTTGTTGCCCCGTAGATAAGTTGATCCGTGATTTTAGAGTCCATTTTGGGACATAAATTTCGAGTCGAGTATATACGGTATAGTCAAGTATATACAGTAGGTTCTGATGCACATCAAGAATGAATAAAAACTACAAAAACACAGAGGGCAAAGTATTACCTATGTCAGTGAACTACTGTCCTCAGCAACAATATATTCAGGTATGAGATGTATAATCACTTACATCTGACAATGCTGACATTATTTAGCACAAAACATCACATAAAACTTCACATCGTTATAAAGCTTGTAGCTGGATTAGTTAAAATTGGTTTGGCATACGTGTCATAATCCTGGACCACATTCCCCACAGTCCAGATGGCAGTGAGATACTCATTTATCCCATTTGGACTTATGTAGTGAAGAGAATCTGGTGACTTTGGATCTCCATTGGAGCCTGTGAAATCTATGCCCACCTGCCAAAACACACACACATACACAAAAACAGATAAGTAAAAAAAGTGAATGAAAGAATCCTACATTCATGCAAGATAGCTTCAAGCAGAGCAGTAGTACAAAGAGCTGCTAAAATAATCACTCAAAAAGCCCAAAGGTTGATCAAGGTGAGCACTGGAAACACATTAGTTTCCCCCATAACAGACAGCTAAGATGAATAAATGTAGCCAGTCTCTAAATACAGCCACTACCACTGAAAGCAAGCAAGCTTTTCTTTAACTTAAATGTCTTTTTTTTTTTGCTGCAGACATATATAAACTCATAACATCATATTTTAAGTTACAAATAAACTTATGTAAATAGATGAAAACTCACAGTGAAATTAATTTGGCAGCCTCCCATGATGTAATCCAGGAAAGAATATTCTGTTTCAATCTGAAAATAGGGCAAAAATCATTACAACTTCTACAATACAAAATGACAAAAAAGCCATTCTTTCTGCATGAAACGCGTCCTACCTTGCAGGATTTTACTCTAACAATGCCAGAGTTTCTATAACTCTTCTTCTTTTTCTTCTTTTCAGGGTGAATACACTCAAATTCTACCTAGAGGAAAGCAAGCCACAGCACAAAGGTTACATGAGTCACAGTTCAAGCTTTAAAATACGGTACAATAACTAGTTTGAATCAGGTCCAAAACGCACTGCAGAAATAATCCAGCTTGAGACTGCTTTAACTGCCCTAGCTCAGTGCTAGGGAATCCTGGGAATTGTAGTTTATTGTGGCACCAGAGCTCTCTGACAAAAAAGAGTCAGGGCAGTTAATGTGGTCTCAAACTGGATTATTTCTGCAGTGTTGTTTGGACCTAAGCTTCTGGTTAACTTGTAATACATTTAAAAAGGTGAGTTCTTAAATGCATATTAGGAACGACTATATTTTGGCCATCTGTAAAGAGTTGCCTCTCCTAATGCGCAGATCTGAGATCCACACCCTTGAATATACGCGGAGGGGCGACCCCCGCTATTTGCAACGGCTGAGCACCCTTGCCATGCACAAGGGGGGGGGCGCTCCATTCAAGCCTACAAGCCTCCATTTTCGTGAGGGGGGGGTCCAGAACAGATCCCAGCAAAAACGGAGGGCCAACTGTACTATACATGCTAAAACATTATACGGTAATGAGCAATAAAAACAAATATATCCATGCAATCAGTTACAAAGTAAGTTTCAGCAGGTGCTAGGATACTGCATGAGGAAAAATAGTGCAAAGACTTTGATGGCCCACTTTAAAATGGCTAGAAATACTTCAAGTTTGCATTCCAGGATCATTCGCCTGGGACAGGTGAAGCACATGGTTGACTCTAGTGAAGACATCTGTACAACAGCTGAGCATTCAGAGTCACTAAAACAAATACTGGAAATCGCCACAGAGAAGCCATATATTTTAGACTGGCTAAATGTTTTAGATTGCAGGGAAACCAAAGGCAGGAACTGCAAGCATATTGACTTGGTTGTAAAATGGCATTAATGACATGATTCAATTTGTTTTATCTTTGATTCAGTATTGCTGTTCTGGTGAGTTGTGGAAACTGAATGGAACTCTGGTCTTGAAATCTCCAAAACTACATGAGGACTGTAATATGGGTTTATGGTGTTCCTTGGTATAGGGGTTATTTGTAGCAGTTCATTGAATTTCCAGGACCTTAAAATAACAAGCTCACCCATGTGTATTGTTTCAAAATGTGATCTTAATCTTTCTGAACACTGTCTCAAGAGAAAATTTTATAACCTCTTAGCCTAGAGCATCCTCTGATAGATGGATAAAGAGGGACAACACTGACAAAGTGATGAGGTAAACAAACAAACAGACAGATAGAAAACTGATCTCTGGAGAATAGATCCCTTACGATTACCTGATAACTACTGCTATCTTGCTACTCCTCAAAATTTTGGCCACTACTGAACAATTATATCAGCCATGGATAATTTGGTGCTACGAGAATGTGGCATGATCTTGTAGCACCTTTGAGACTTATTGAAAGAAAGAAATTGGCAGCATGAGCTTTCATAGAATTCTGTCTACCTCCTCAGATGCATTTGGTACTATGAGAGTTTGGGGAAACCCAGCCAGCTATAATTTTTGTTCTGTTTGCTAAGGCATACCTGACTGAGGTTCTTAGGAACTGCGATATCATACTTGCAGCAGAAAACAGAACAACCAGTATATCCTAGTACATATGGGGAATTAGGACACCTCTTAATCTTGTTAGAAGAAGCAATTCTAACTTAATTATTCAAGGAGTTTTGGAGTACAAATCTGTTTCTTTATGTCATTCAAGCATCAATAATTAAATCCTCAAGTTATTTTAGAGGGAAGCTAGAATAAATCTTCTTATTTCTATTATTTTTCTTTGCAATTCATTCATTTATTAAAAGAATGTAAAAATAAAAGCTCACCGGAGAGCTGCCAGCTGCATTCTGGAGCTGGGACAGGTTAGTTTCAAAAGAGCCTATCAAATCATGTGACCCATCACTATCATAATCATAACAGTGGACCTGAAAGGAAAGAAACAATAGCCAATGGACAAGAGGGACCTTATAATGAAGAAATGCTGCTGCTCACCACTTGATCTCTTGCTTCCAACAGCTTTGCAGTGATGCATGTGAACTCCCCTATCAAATCTGAACTGGTGCTGTCATCCATATCACTAACTGAAACCTAATAGTAAGAGAGATACCCCAAATTGAGTCTTTGAGAAGGAGCACACCTACTCACCTGTTTAGTATGCAACAGAAAGGAAACTCAAACACAAAGCAAATAAAAATAAAACAGATTGATTGCTCCAAGGCTAAAAGATTAAGTAAAAATCCATTTACAGAAGCAAGCAAGCAATTGAAAAAAGGAAGCAGAATTGAAACCTCTGTATGCACAGAATAAGGAATAGGAACTATTGTGCAGAGGAGATAAGTCACCCAACCACAAATTGTATCAGGACTTAACTGTCTTATCCAAAGTTCTCACTTATTTGTTAGAACTTTGCATGAGAACTCTTCCCTAATAATATCCAGTCATGCAAAAACCTGCAAGCTCATACTCAAAAATCAAATCAAATATGACCTGAATGTCCATGCCAAGTCATTTAATTAATCTGCAACATAAGGAATAGAACACGGGACCCAACGTGAAAATTGTTACTTATTTGGGGGCTGATGAGAAATTGGAGTGATGCTGTATATTAAGGAAAGTGCTTCACATCTTTCCATTGTACTTGCTTACTTGCAAGAAGCAGAAAATAGAGTAATTCCTTCTAGATGTATTCAAAGATTAACACCTTTAGCCTTTTGCTGAATTAATATACTAGTGATTTCTTTGGAGCCAACATTCATTCAAGTGTGCTTATTAGGACTACAATGTGTTGGGTGAAAAACAGCAAAAACTAGCATTATGAACCTTAAAACACCCCACATTACTGCACTACACTCTTATAGTGCTGCTATTCCACTTTTATTCTGAGGCTTATTTTTGAGTGAGACCTAAGAGTTCTCTGGCTGAGAATTCTACATGTCCCTCCATAAACTGCAAATCCCAGAATGCAACAGGAGTCAGCCAGAGCAGATAAAGTGGAATAGCAACGCTATAAGAGAGCAGTATGGTAATCTAAACCATGAATTACTACTAAAAAGCAATATACCTGTATTTCAGCACAACGGCACAGAGATGGAAATCTAGTTTTCTCCTTAGATGCAAGAGGTTGATGGATTCTCCTAACTACCACTTGAAAAAATGGCAAATCACCAAATGCAAGAGAAAATTTAGATGAAGCTTTCTAATTAGTTTATTGCTTCTTATCAGGCATGCACTCTGTCCTGAATTTTCTACAGCCTTTCCTGTATATTTTCCTGCAAATTTTCCTCCAATAGTTTACATCACAAGGCATCATTCTATTTTAGCTCCTGCATTAGATCTGGTACTTAAAAGCTGTAATTACTCCATTAATTCACAGTAGTATAGCTGGGCATGTACTACTACTATTAGCACCTTTTATTTAACTAAAGATTTCTACCATATGCCTTCTTAACAGAGACAAAACAACAACAACAGTATGTTTGAACACAAAAAGGCAGGTTTGAACACAAAATTCTATGTTACAGGGAACCTAACAGTCTGACCTATCAGTTTTGCCAAAGAGTAGATAGCCTATTAGATGGATTCATTTGTGAGCATCAGCCAAATAATTACATATCTGCTCACCTGATGTATAGTGAGAGTACAAAGACTTTGCAAAGCTCTGAAACACTTTGATATAAAGACAGTGTTTAATAAGATACATTTGGGGGGGGGGGGGAGGGACACACAGCTTGAAGTGAAGCTCCTCAAAACGACATTTACGGTACATTCAGGTCATATTTACAAGTTTTCCCAAGAACCAACCATACTTCAGACTTACTTTGGAAAATGTAAGCTGATATTTAGGTCTTCACAATCTTGCTCTTCAAGAAAAAAACATTTCTTAAATGTGTCAGATTATTTTTTAAAAGTGTATTTTTTAAAAAAGCAGTTAATAAAATTATGTTGCTGTCCACAGTGGATGTACTATGAAACACAATCTATACTGAAAGCAAAGAACAGGAGGAGAAAGAAAATAGCTGCTCATTTACATGAAGACAGAGAACAGAATGATGGAAACCTACTGGCCTGGCATTTGGGAGACATTCCTAAATGGTCTTACTCCTCATACTGCCCAGGATAGGAAGGTATCACAGTGGAGTTCTCCCTTTCCTGTTTACTAAGACCCTTTCGGTCTATCTCCCATTTCCTAATATTAGAAGACTAAATACAGCTCCACTCCCCATATCAACAGGGTATGAGAGGTAACTAGAATATAACTAGGTTGAGGAGGTGACAGGAGAAGAGTGTTGCACAGGTCAGTTTCTTAGCTGATGTCACTAGAACTATTGCCTAGATTGTAGCAAGGTCTTCAGCTTGCTGATGTTTGTATTTGGTCCAAGGAGGAATAAAGTAGCTCAGGCCCAGCTTCCACCAGTATTTTTCCTTCTGTTCTTTTTGTTCCCATTTTTATCAGGGTATGGCGGTTTGCAATGGGATCTAGAAGGGATTGACGTACCAAAAGTAGCCAGGACAAAAGTAATCAATGCTGTTGACATCAATCAGCTTTGGCTCGAAACCTTGGTATCATATAGTGGCTGCCAGCAACTGATGTGAGACAGTTCAGTCAGCTGAGTTTGTCCCAGGTGGCTGCCATACTGGTCACCAAGGCTTCTTCCAGCCCCACCCCTCCTGCTTCCTAAAGGGAGGCTGACTTATTGCTAATATAAGCCCAACAGTTGGTGGCCCAACTGTTTCAGTGAGGACTAAGGTCATGAGAATGTCCTCCAGAGCAAAAGCTTTTAGGTCTGCTGCTTAACGTACTTGGTAAAATTCCGGCAATGGGCACACTTATCCATACTCTATTTTTTGTGCTTCCTCTATGTAATTTGTTGTGGCGCCAGAACTCTCTGGCAGAGAAAGCTAAATGTTTCACAAAACACCAGACACAGAATACTTCATACCAGCACCATCAGTACACATCAAATAAATTAGGAAGCAGGAGGGGTGGGGAGGGAAGAAGCACACCAAATACAATGACAAATTGATTATGCTTATACATGTTCACATGGTTTGGTTTTACTTCTGATCTTACTTTAACATCAGAATTCATGCTGCAAGACATTTTTTTAAACAAATTAGTTATCTTGCACTTCTTTAAAACAATGAGAAAAAGAATAACTTTTGTCACCTTTATTGGTTTGTTGAAATCGCCACCACAGAATGTTTGCAGAGGAATACTGAACTTTTTCCAGCAAGGATTTAAATTGTTTTTTATCACCTACCAAAAAAAAAAGACAATTACAATGACAATAATAATAATAATAATATCTTCCTGCCTCTCCTCCAGGTAGTACAGCATGTTAAAATACAAAACACAATTAAAAAGAAAACACATAAAACCAACAATTAAAATACAATACTATAAAACCATTAAAGCACACTCATACAAGTACATTCTTTAATATATACAAATTAAAAAGTCATGTTTTAACATTGACTGGGTAGGCGTGCCAGAAGAGATGTGTCTTTAATGTTGTTTTAAATTCCATCAGCATTTTCAGCTATCTTATCTCTTCCAGCAGGTCATTCCACAATCTAGAGGCAGCAGATGAAAAGATCCGCTGGGAAACCATTGCCAGTCTAGTCTTGACTGGTTGCAGCAAACATTTCCCAGAGGAACTGAGTGTACAGGATTGTACAGGAGAAGGTGATCCTGTAGGTAACCAGGACCCAAACCATGTAAGGTTTTTAAAGGTAACAACCAAACACTTTGTACATTGGCCAGAAACTAACTAGCAGCCAGAGGAGTGATTTTAAAGTTGGTGTAACGTGATCACTCCTGCATGTACCCATGATCAGTCTAGCTGCCGTATTTTGAACCAGTATATTGTAAAATATATTGCTGAAAGCACAATGCTCCATTCTGTTCTTCACAAAATGCTGCACAGGACTTTTTTGTTCCTATCATATTTTTCCATTACATAAAACATATAACTCCTCAGCAAGATATAACTTTTAATGTCCAAAGGCTGATGAAATCCTACCTCTGATCGGTAGACAAGTTGCCATTTTCCACTATCACTCTGCTTGTAAAACTCCAAAAATGGATCAGATTTGCCCAAAAAATCCTGCACAAGAAAAACATACACTATTTGTTGACACAAACAAGGCATCTAAACATTAGAAATGTAGACCTGAAGCAACACATATTTCTGTCAATTGTATTACATACATATTACTACTGGCAAAATATACATATACATTTCAGGACTTTAGTAAGTACTGTAACTTGCCTTTGTTGTGAAGTTATCATTTTCTGACATGTATGTTTCTGCTCAATAATTTTAAAAAATTTAATGGGCTGAATATTATATATGCTCAGACTCAGTCAAGTCATGACAGCTGCAATTATTGTGCTTCTAAGGGAAATCTATAATCTGAGAATCACCTATAGATCAGAGTGCTATCTAAAATGTAAAGTCTATGCATATCTCTGATTTCAACCCTTCTCAGAAATTGCAGACAGATCCATTTTTTATCTAGACCATTAATTAGCACACTTACTGCAGTTACCTTCTTGGTGGCTTTGTTTAATACATTCTATTCCCTGCAGTCCATTCACAGCTCTATAATATTAGTCCTCCATTAGTACTTCTGAAATTCCAAGCAGTAGCAATATCCTCTTATCAATGAAACTTTAAACAAATATATGTTTATACTATTTCCTAGATTTTTATGACAACACTCAGACTTCTCTGCCAAGACTGTCATGCATTTCTTACAAATACCTCATAGATCTATATTCTAGGTTGATCTCACAGTGCTCTACTGCAGAGGGATACTGATGTATCATCATATCAGAACACTTTTAAAAATGGCATCTTGAAATTGGCCCAAGGCATATAAATCACATTCCCATCCAGAAAAAATATGGTACGGTCTGCCCTGAGTCAAAGCAATTAAAATGCTCCTAAATTGGATTATTTATGCAGCATGTTTTGGACCATTGTTAAATGGAAAACATTTATTTAAATAATAATTCTTCCTTTCTGTTTACATACAGGAGAAAATTCTACTCCCATCAGTATCCATGGAGGATATAAAATTTATTCTCCAACTAAATTAGTTTTTATGAAGAATTGCTGTTATACTTTTATACAGGAACAAAAAGCTTTGTCCAAAGTCAACCAGGAAATGATGATGTCTCCAAGAGTTTTAAGACCTGAATTCCTATTACTGGTCCCCTCTAACAGTTATACAATTATTCTATACAATTGGGTTACAACTGACTTTTTAAATCAATTGTATTGATTTAAAAAGTTGTATCTATTTAACTGTATCAATTTAACATTGTATCCATTTCAAAATATTTGGCTTTGTTAATACAATATATATGCTTCTTCCCAGCTCTGGGTTTCTGTGATGAAGAATTCAGCAAATCTGTAAAGCTTGCACACTATTTTAAATAATTTCTTCTGGATCTAGTTAGGGTAGGAGTGCAATACAGGGAGGGACAAAATGAGTGATTTAATCTCAAATAAGAATTCGGCCTCTTCCCCCATGAAATTTTCCTTCAGTCCCTAAATATCTAGCATTGCAGACAATGAGACATGGAAAATTGTTCACATCTAGAACTCGTATTTGAAGTGTTCATGTTCCTTTGATAAATCTACCTGCCCCTTTTCGTTGTGTGCTTAATTTGTATTTCTAAATTGTCAACTCAAGTTTTGAATTATTGCAATACTAGAAATGTAGGGACTGAAGTAAAATTTCCCTTGGAGGGGAAGAATTCTTATTTAGGAGGCAATGCTCTCACCTCTCCCTGCAGCCATATCCTGGGTACAACCCAGCTGTGCGTATATTTATGAACACATAGTTATCAACCAGTTGGTTCAAATATCAACTGAACTCATGAGTTATTTGCTAAACACCATTTACCTTTTTGTCCAAATTCCGAGCTTCAACATCTATTGCTATAACTCTAGTGTCTTTAATTTCTTCTGCAGAAATCTAAAGATTGAAAGAAAATTTATTTTACTCTATTCTTAGGAAGTTTTTGAAAATGACAATGCTTTATTTGTGCTACTTTAAAAAAAACAGTTATAAACACACAAGTTATAAAATATGGCATTGTAAATGACAATTTTTTAAAATCAAGAAATATGTTTCAAATACATTAAGTTTTGCTTGAATTTTCAAGCAATGTTATTTAATTTTGCAAGCACTGTTATTTACTCTATATTCTTAAACAAGTAATAAGTGTGTTTTTTTACCGTAACAGTGCCTTTTCCTGCAGGTTTTCCTTTCTTCAGCATTAAAGGCTGAGTGAATGTTTTACTTGACACAATCTAAAGATATAAATTACATAAATTATGAATGTTATGCAAGGAAGAATAGGTAATATGTCTATCCTACTATCAAGTAGTATATATTCTTCAGAAAAAAAATGGAAAGTGGGTATTTAATTCCCCAAAAGACATCTACTAATGCACATATTACACTATCAACGATAACTACTTACATAGTCTGAAATTTAATCATGATTTCCTAAAGCCTTTGTCCAGATGTATATCAACATAAATATAAAAGAATAATGAGGAACCAATTTTAACTTTTGCCTAAGTTCTTTGCAAATCTATGTCAGGCCGCACCTTTTCTATTACCAAACATTCCCACATGTCAACTTCTAGTCTAAAAGTGGATGTGAGAGGAGACATTACAGTGGAATTATTATGCGGGGGTATCCAAAAGTTTTAATGATCACCTTTAAAAAATTTTTGACAGAAATCAAGATTGAATCAGGTCAGAATAGGATACCCAGAGAAAGATATAACAATTATTTCGTTTTGAGATAGAATGATTTATGGGTAAAAAAACCCAGGATATTGGATATACTTGGGAAAAGATATGGTTTAGATAATATAAGTATATATAAGTTGATGTAAGCAATCTCAATTGTTTTGCTGTGGTATTTTTTAAGATGTTAATGCAATGTGATATTGTAGTAAAATCAATAAAAATATTTTTTAAAAATAAAAAATAAAAGTTGACAGAAAGTTTGTTTTGATTTGTACTTGTTAACTTATCTCTATGTAGTCACTATCTAGATTTATACATTTTCCCAGCGTATCTTGACCCTCCAAATACCTGATATTGTAGAAGTCTGCAGATTGCGCCTTACATCGTAAGGGTATCGTAAAGTAATAATTATCACCCAGAAGTTATTATGGCATATTGATGAAATTTTGTCAGTATCATCATTGGTCCCTAAGTGCACGTTGCTGAGAAAATCAACTCATTGCGTCCTTTATTTTTGTGACTGGTTCTTCCAGAAGTGACTAAAGTGTAAAATCCTTGTCAGGCGCAATCTACAGACTTCTACAATATCAAGTATTTTGAGGGTCAAGATACGCTGGGAAAAATGTATAAATCTAGATAGTGACTACATAGAAATAAGTTAACAATTACAAATAAAAACAAATTTTCTGTCAATTTTTTAAAAAGGTGATCATTAAAGCTTTTGGATACCCCCTCGTATATATGCAGATGACACAGTGAAATAGGTAAGTAGCTGGTTTTACAGTTCCTAACACTACTGCCACCAACAATGCAATAAACAAGCATGCCCAAGGTGTCCTGTGCCCCCCACTCCCACTTGAAAGAGAAGAGGAAGATTCTATTTTACATACTCATGCAGTTTCTGACAGTTAGTTGCTTCTTTATTTGTGCAAATAAAAAATGAACTTTGTACAAGTTACTTTTATAAACTTCTTGGATCTCATATTTGGAGAAAGGTGGAATATAAGTTAATTAAATAAATAATATTGTTTTACAAAGCATGTGATAATATCTGCTTTCCAGTACCTGTCCCAAGGTGCACTCTGCCCCTCCAAGGTAGTCATCATCACTTAAGTCATATGATTTGTTATCAATGTCATATACACCAAATTTCAGTTTCTGAACTTTCTCAAAATAATAATCAATCAGCAGCTTTTTTGAAAACTGAGGATTCTGGCAATTCTTTACTCTTTCTGTTCGATCCAACTGTAGCAAGAAGAAAAAGGCAGCAAAACTTTAGCAAGAAGAAAAAGCTCAGAGTACTTAGTACTTTCTTTCACAGAAATAGGGGCTAGATTCTATGCAACTGTAAGTATTTAACTTTGGCAGTATCTCTACACTGGACTGGAAGAAACTTTTGTTTGAAACCCTGGACATTTGTTGTCAGTTAAAGCAAACAGTACTGAGATGAATCAATAGTACAGCTCAGGATAAGGCAGCTCCCTATTAAAAATAAACTGCTGCTGTAAGTAGTACAAGCCATATAGTTAATGGGCTTCAAGATAGTATTAATGCACAGTCTATATTTTCTACAAAAATCCTGCCTTTAATTTTTCATTTAATATTGATGAAAATGTTTTTAACATGGTAAAATAAACAATAGTTGTAGGTAGCCATGTTGACCCACGATTTAAAAAAATCACAAGCCATAGTAGGGTAATACTTTGATGCGACAAAGTTGAAGTCCTCCAAAAGCATTTTGGGCACTACGTTTACCAAAATGCTAAGCTTATGTAGTAAATGCTAAGTGTACTGTTGCTTTGGGACAATTATATATCCACCATTCTCTGCATCACCTCTGTTGATCCTACTAAGGGTATTACAACCACAAGTCACATTAATTGTTAAACTCTTTCTGAACTATGGATGCTTTCCTTTGAAATGTCTCTTCAAGAAGTTACATTGAACAAATGCAGTGTCACTTTCTTGCCCTCAGTCACTGTCTAACATTTAGGAAATGAATTAGCATATTATTCATGAGAACAACAGTATTTTATTGGAACTTAAATATAGAAAAATAAACAACTGATAAATATTGTGATGTAGTAGCAAAAATATGTTAAATTTTGTGGACATTAAAAAAAAAACACATCCCTGTAGGGTTTTTTTTATTAAAGTTAAAAGACAGTAAATGTTTCTATAAAATATATAAATCACCGCTAAGTCCACAAAACACACCTCCTTAGAATTAATTTCCATTGAAACGAAAGTCCAAACATTTGTAGAGTGGGTCTGACAGGTTTTTAAAACAGCAATAAAGGGCTTTTAACACATAATACAATAAAGGGCTGGAACACACGAGACATACCTCAAATCTCATGAGAGGAAATTCTCTCAGTCAGAGTTCCAGATTCCAGTGAGATCTCAAATCTCATAGGAACCCAAAGGTCCTTGAAATCTTGCAATGATGAGCCATCAGACATCAAGAGGGGGGAATTTTACTACTGCAAAGCCAAGTGTGGCTCTTGGTCTGGAAAGTAATGAGAGGGCAACATCCATGCTCACAACAGGTCTCCCTCAACTTGTGAGATGTAATTTGAGGACAGTGTGTTTGACTGATATGAGCAAATACATGATTGTGGTTTATTGTTTCATGTTCACAGGGAACATGTTTTCTGGCCTTAAATGAAGGATTATCCCTTATAATAAGGGATATGTAACAACCCTAGTGTAGATGCAATTCACACCAGCAGTTTCTGGCAGTTTTCCAATTACAAAAAACTCCTTACTTCAGTCCACTGGTCTCCACCAACATCTTGGAGCAAGACACATAGGGGGTCAGATTTTGAGCCAACATCTTTATCAATCAGATTGTCACAGGATATGGACAGTTCCACCTTGGTCACACAGTGAGCCATCTGTAAACAGATTGAAAAAGAAAAGATGATTACTCGTTAAACAATATTTTCAAGTTTATGCACATACAAGAAGACTAATCTTGAGAACACTCAGTTTGCACTTAATAGTCTTACTAGTTCATGGATAGCTTCTAATGATTGCCATTCAGGTCTTAATATAGAAGTGAAACAACATGACTTCAATATTTGGCCAAAGACTACTCAATTATCATTTTGTTAGACCTGCTTCACTCAGGAAAAACAGTTCAACATAAAAATATAAACTAGCATGCAACATTCATAAACAGCAAATGTATATTTTGCTGCATCAAATGCAATGTAACATGCAAGAGATCTAATGCCAAATTTAATAATTTGCATTTTGCCTTCATAATAATTTTTAACATGTAACTGTCCCTTAAGTATGAAACAAGAGGAACTACCCAAGGTAAAAAACCCTATAAACTGGCAAAACTTCTGATCATATGTTTTACTCATCTTCTTAGTATAAATATTTCAAAAGTAATACCAGATGCAAATGTCTGTGACTACAGCAGCATTCCTGTTTTACAACATCATGTAGAGATGCCAGTTCACATATATGTCACTGCTCCAATCACAATTCTCCAAATACTCATACGTTCTGCAAAGAGACTCACTCTCATAATCTACTCACAGTCTCTAGGCTGGAGCAGATGGGCAGGAAAAGGAGCTCAATCCTGCTTTTTCCAAAAGCGGGTCAAAACCCTGCTGCCTGCACAGCCACGACCAAAGTGGGCCACATACCCACATGTAGACCATAAAGCACAGTGTCAAGCCATGCCGGCAGGCATTTTTTTGGTTGCCTCCTCACCATGCATGTGCCCCATCGCACAAACACACTGCCTGCAACCTCCAAGTGCCTCCTACATCCACTCAGATGCCATCCCACTGCACGGTCACCCCTTTGATCTCCCACACAGTTGCACATGTAATGCTCTGCTGATACAGGGCATCAGTATATCAGAGTGCGAGTGATACATTGTCAAGAACAATCATGGAGGCCCCTCCTACATGCCCCCTTCACCCAATGCCCCCCTGTTGGACTGTCTGGTTTATATACATTGTAATTATATCTATTGGAGTTGTCACAGTTCTATTTTATTTTTATGTATTTATTTGCGTTGCCACAGCCCCATACTGGTGCCAGGCTGTTTATATACAGATACGAAGATGTGCATTTTCCAAGCTAAGCCTGAGCATCCCAACTTCTTTTTGCTCCGGTTTTTAGTCCTGGAACACAGCTTCCTTTCACTTTCCACCCACTTTGGAGAAGTGCGTCATATAAATACCCCTCCGTCATATAAAAGCCCTGCCTGTTTCACCCCTCTGTCACAAGAATTGTATACTCCTACTCTCAGATCTTCAAAACACCGACAATGCACCACATTTTGAAGACATATGTCTGCTCTGAATACACCAGGACACATTGAATGAAAAATAAGGAAACCAATATCAGACACGATGAGGGAAAAGAACTCAAGAGAATTGAAGATATTCAAGAAATGGAACAGAAAATCAATTGGCTTCTATACTTCCAACTAAATAAAAGATTCAAATCAGAACAAAAACAACAAGGAATATAAAATACTATTAGGAGACAAACCAAAAAAAAAATATCTAAATTATGTAAAATACTTCTCGAAAGGAAATTAGAACAGGATTTGATAAAAGAACATATGCTCAAATGGACAAAGGACATCGGAAAGGAGATACACTTAGTTTTTTGAGGAGCTTTCGGGCTATGTGGCCATGTTCTAGAAGAGTTCCTTTCTGATGTTTCGCCAGCGTCTGTGGCTGGCATCTTCAGAGAATGATAGCCTTTATCATTAATTAGATTTTGCTTCATGTATTTCCTCTTGTTGCTGTTGTCTTTTCTGTTTGTTCATTTTGTTTAAGTCTTTGTATTGGGAAAATGAATAAATTTTATTTTAAAATATAACCTCTTTGCCTTGAGGCACTATGGCTACATCCTCACTGCAGAAATAATCCAGTTTGACACCACAGTAAATGGCATGGCTCAATGCTATGAAACAAACAGAAAAGACATGATCTATTAGCTGTCTGCCAAGTAGGTACAGAAATGTTTGAATGGTGACTAGAAATGGAATGGAGTGTATACCTCCAAGTTGAATTTGCAGCATTTTGAGCAATTTAGTGACAATTTTTTTTTGGAACAACTTGCCACTGTTTATTAAGATCTGGACAACAAACAACAGTCCTTGCAGTAGCAGCACTCAAGTTATCGGCCTGACCGAGAAGGGCCCAGAACACACGGACCACATGATCTAGGGGTGAGACAGACAGTTGGGAGGGAGAGGCCTTTGACTGCTTCATCTGCTATCAGGCTGGGACCACAGGAACCAGATGGCCCACTCCCAAAGCAGGTTGCCATCTTTGGTCCCAAGCCGTGTGCTGCAGGAGCCAGATTAAAATGGTTCCTTTTTTATCTTGTCCTTTCAACCAGAGCACGGCATCGAGGCAGCTTCCGGCTGCTTTGGGAGCATGTGTCATTTAAACACCATGCCCTCAAAGTGGCCAGAAACCTTTTCTTTTCTTTTTTGGGGGGGTCTGTGTGTTCCAGGCCCTAAAGCCATGAAACCTATCTGCTATTCCACATCCTGAAGTTTGATACACTTGGCATATTGCATCTCAAGTTTCCCAAATCTCTTCAGCCTTTGCCGATAACTTTTCAACAACGCCTCTTATTAAATAAAAACTACTTTGCATGAGCAGATATTTTGCCAAGTTCAAGGTAATTAATTCTGCTAAAGTAGCATGTTTTTCCTTTTTACAAGGAAAGGAATGTACAATTTATGCATAAACTGTGACACAAAACATTCTAACCTAACATTTGAAGTCACTTGATAAACCCTTCCAGTAAAATGAAAGTTTGAATACACAAAACTGAAATGTTTCAAAAGCTTGTATTCCTCAATTCCTCTCTTTATGTTTGGCTGAAAAAGATACTTTAGACACAACTTTGTCCCACAAGGCCTAGTTCGACAGCAGACAGTGCATAAATAACTGCAGAGTACTCTAATTGAAATCAGATATTATTTTAGCAGTCCTCAGAACAATGCCAACGACCTCCTGTTTTTAACATACATCTTCTTTAATACTGTACAGTGATTAATTTGAACAGACCTGTATTTGTCTTAAGCAATGAAACACCCTACTGAGTCAGAGATGAGGTGGACCCATAATCCCAACAATAACTGTCAGCTTGAACACCAGCCAGTTTACGTAACAGAGCCTGAATGAACATGTTGGCAACAATTTGTACTAACATAATTCGAGGAAAACTCTATTATGAAACATGAAATAGCTGGAAATCCACTATGACAGTGACATAGAACAAATAATCACCAGGTACTGAAATACTACTAAGAAGAATAATGAAACCTACAGCCGAAGTATTGCTGATCTGATTCATATAATCATGAATTAATCTCTCAGCCAGTGCTTCTTGACCTTCACTACGGCTGTGTTCACACTAGAGAAATAATCCGGTTTGGCACCGCTTTAACTGCCCTGGCTCAAGGCTATGGAATTCTGGGAGTTGGAGTTTGTTGTGGGGCCCAGAGCGGAGCTTTGCTCCGCTCTGGGCCCACAACAAACTCCAACTCCCAGAATTCCATAGCCTTGAGCCAGGGCAGTTAAAGCGGTGCCAAACCGGATTATTTCTCTAGTGTGAACACAACCTACATTGTCCATGGTGTCAGATCACAGTGATGGTAGAGGCCACAGCAGGACTCCCTTTTAGTGCAACTCCTCTCTTCCCCAGGCAAAACAGCCTCAATGCAGTTTAGAGTCTTTAAAAAACTGTTGGGTAAAGTGCCCCTCATGTCTATTTTTGCTGCCTATCCAGACTGCCGGGTTCTTTTTACTGGAAAAATAGGGGTTCCCACATATTAGATTTAGCAGTGCAGTCTCCCAAAACCCTGAATGCTACTAAAGCTTTTTAAAATAAAAACCAAACAGAAAGTGGAATTTCAACCACTTTTACAGCAGACATAAACATCCATGGCTTGAAAATATTTTAAAAATATATAAATTCCAAAAAGCAAACCTTGATTTTGCCATTTTACACAAGGGAAACCATTTTAACACCCCATTGTATTTAATGGGACTTCAGCAACCACAGATTTTGGTATTCACAGAGAGTCATGGAACCAAACTGCAGTTGCTACCAAGGACTCAATACATTTCTGTTTGACTTTTGGTTTGGAGGGGTGTTTCTTCCCATCTGTACACCTCTAAGTTTAGTGATTTTGGAGGTTGTTTTGCAGTTGGTGTTGTTTTTTACACATGTCTTAGCTGGGTTGGGCCCCTAGGGGCAAAATTTGCCCCCAAATGGTAAGCAGCCCCACTCTGCTGTAGACCTAGTACGACCATGTCCCACTGTTTCTTAGATCTATAGATCCCAATACTAGCTCCTAGCTTTAGCCCTGTCACTTTTTCTCCATTATATCCTTTTCCCATTGCTTACTAGGCTCATGTCTAGCAGCCCACTGCAAAGTTTGTTTTAAGTCTTTTGGATTTTATTTGTTCAGCTACCTCAGCACGAGCTGCTTTACCCTAGTCACAGCACTTTTCTTATGTACCATAGTTTTTCTCCTGTTGCACTCCATCCTTGTTTCTATTGCTGTTCCTCTGACCACAATGTCAAACCTCCTCCACCCCTTCATGGGCTCCTTTTTTCCCTCCCACTGTCTACTCTGATTCCATTTCTTCTTCAGCCACCATACCTCTGGGATTATAGGTCCAAAACATTTTGCAGAAATAATCTCATCTGAGACCACTTTAACTGCCCTGGCTCAATGTTAGGGAATTCTGGAAACTGTAACTTTGTGAGACATTTAGCCCTTTCTATCAGAGTGTTCTGGTGCCACAATAAACTACAATTTCCAGAAATCCCTAGCACAGAGCCAGGTCAATTAAAGCAGTTTCAGACTGGATTATTTTGGCAGTGTGTTTTGGACCATAGTTTCTCAGTTTACATACCTTGTTTAAGGCCATTCCATTCCTCAGAACAGCTCACCAAGATAAATTTCCTCTTTTAATTTGTAAGGGTCTAATTTTTTTTTAAAAAGTTCCCTTAATTAAGTTTTATTGCCAGCATTTCACTGTAATGGCTTTCTTTTCTGATAGTCTGCAACATCCATTAACTTTTTCTGCCATACCAACTCTCCCTACAGCAACCAACAGGTTTAAAACAGGTAGAAAAGTTCAGCAGTTTGTGGCATACACATAGCCTATACAGAGACGACAAGCCTACAGTAAGATACGAAGAATCAATGTGCACACTCTGTACACACAAAAAATAAATGGTCCTTTTATTCATTGTGACCCTAATCTCTTCTTTGATAGACATGTGTGTTTCTAATTCTATACACCCAGGCTGTTACAATTATCATTGAGATACTTTGCTTACAGGCCACCATCACATTAAGATATGCATCTTCCCCATTTCCAGCTCCATGTAACTCTATCCTTATCATATTGTCATTTTAATAATTTTAAACTAGGTGCATGTAATTGGTAAAAACTATCACAAAATATTTCCTAGTAAAATTAGAGTTGTGATAAACTGAAGTGTAAGAAACATTCAAGATAACATAAATAGGAAAAATCCTTGCTAGCGACACTGTGGGATTTCTAGGCTACCTTCTGTGTGCAAACTGCATTCCTTGATTAAGGGATAAGGCTTGTTCTACTGGCCAGCAGCTCTTAGATGCCTACAAATCCCACATGACAGCTAGCTGTCCCTAAAATATTATCCTTCAACAATTACAAGGCTGTCATGAGTCTGTTAAATAGCTCACCCAGGATATAATACCCTGGTCTTCTCTTAAAACATGGTTTTTTTTCTGTTCATGTGAAACCAGAACCATGAAGCCTACCTGTGTAATCCTTACCTCCTGCATTTGGTTAGGTTACACAGATAAAGGCTTTTTAAAGCTCCTGCCTGCCTTAAGCATTTCTCTTGGCTTATCAGAACAGACTTTCCAGGTTGTCTTAATCAGCCAAAGGATAGGCCTATTGTGTGACAGCACGTGAAATTAGCTGCATGACATTAGCTGCCTCTTAAGAGTACAGTAGAAGAACGCTGAGAACACCTGTGGTGTTGATGAACCCTTATGCTTAGGTTGGAGTATCTCACAGGTGTTGCCTTTTAATCTGTACTAGCATCAATCACTTTATGAGTCTATGAGCACCATAACACAGCTTCTGTCTACCATTCTGAAAGGGATGCTTAGGGGTGAGTCAAGAACTTATAATCTAGTACCATGCCCCGGGCATTCTCAATCATTCCAACTCAATTCTCAACCCTACACTCCTTGTTATTAAAGGAGGCCTCCCTGCAAATAAATGCTTTTGAAAATCCTTTTATAAATCTCTCATAATTTCCTGTGAGAAGCATGTAATAAGAGAAATCCAGCAACACTGGAACTTTAGATACAGAAATTAGTGCAGCATTTACAGATTGTGCATGAGTTTGTACATAAAAGCTTCTTTGGTGTCCATACCAGGAAAGGAGTTAAGACAGGACAATAAATCTTTTGCCCTTTATTAGTTTTCAATCAACGAAGAGTCGATAAACATACAAAACAATGTATCTGAACTTGTTGCAGAACTGGCAACAGAGTGGAATTCTATGAATTCTGGCTTCTAGCTAATGGAATAAACACTCTGCAGAATAGTCAGAGAAAAACAAAAGAGTATGCTGACCCAGACCCTGAGCTCTACTGATACAAATCCCAGAACAATCTCTATAGTTCAGCATCACATGATAGCACTCCTGCAAAGTTGCATGATGGCTATGGAGTTTATCAGACGATAGAAACTGCAAGTATAAGCTAATGGCAATCCGAACACAATCATGGGGTTTCACGTTATTGTGTATTAAAATATCTCACACAATTTTGGGCAAAAGGGAAGTCATTCCGAACTCAATCATGGGTTTTACGTTATTTCGTATTAAAGCATCTCACGCAATTTCAGGCAATGGGGGGTCATTTTCAGGTAATGGGAAATCATTCTGAACACATTCCAAATGCAATTGGAATTCACATAAATTTGCTAAACTAGTGAATTCACATGAATTTGAATTGGCTCCAATTGGCTCCATTCAAAATAAAGAGAAATTCCTCCCGTCTGATAAACTCCTATGAGATCACTATCCTGCAGGCTGTTTAGCCAGTATGATGTTTTGTCTTGCAGATAGCATGGCCAATGATCAAGGAGTTGTATTTCAAAACATCTGGAGAACACCAGATTGCAGAAGACTGGAATGAAGAGTTGCAAGACATAACAGACTAGAACACTGCTGACAAATCATGATGTACCCTTACTGTATAAATCCACATGTCTGTCTCTACTCAGATTCCATCATGATTTCTGGCAAGGAAACATTCTATGCCTCCCAGTGGGACAAACTGAGTGAAGGGTGTTTTTTACTCATATTTGCTCTCATCAGTGAAAATATTGGAAAACTTCTGGCACCCTCTTCATGGTAAACAACTGTGTCTAGCCTTTAACACATTGTCAAAAAGCCATGTAACTTACAAAGGAGGGGGGGAATACCTGTAACACACAAACATGGCTGCACAGTACATACTGTTACCTATTTATTCGACCTATACGCAGGAAATATCAGGATTGGAGGAAGGCACATTAACAACCTACCGGTAAGATATGCAGACAACACAATACTACTATCATAAAACAACAATGAGCTAGAGCAATTATCAATAAGGGTTAAGGAGGAAAGCACCAAGGTACGCTTAATGCTTAATATTAAGAAAGAAAATTGCTATGGATGATCTACATTATCTAGGATTCCTCCTAGATAATGAGAAAATGAAAGTCAAAGCATTCCCATACCTTGGAACAAATACTGACAAGAACAAAGACTGCATTCAAGAAATCAAAAGGTGAGGACTGGGAAGGGCAGCTATGGAAAAAAATAGACAAGATCCTAAAGTGAAACGATAAAACTCTGAACACTGAAGTAAGGATAGTCCAATCCACTGTTACCATGTGTGGATGTGAAAGCTGGACAGTGAAGAAACTGTTAGAAAAATAGTCAACTCATTTGAGATGTGATGCTGGAAAAGAGTGCTGAGGATACCATGGATGGCCAAGAAGATAAACAAATGGGTTCCAAAACAGATCAAGCCTGCACTGCCCCTGCGTGCCAAAATGATGAAACTGACCATTTTCACATTAATTATAGCATGTATTGAAATCTATGGATGGGTGGGTGTGTTTGTGTGTATACACACACACATGCATAAATAAAATAAACTGGAGAAAAGGCCAGCATAGCTGTAAGTTACCATCTGTCACCTGCTATCTCATTTGTGTGTAGTGCACAAAAACATACACTAGGAATTAATTTTTCCCAATTATTATCAAAGTTGCCTCTGGATTCCTTTATCTTTGTTCTAAATTTTAAAATGCATTGATAGAGCAAATCCATTCAATTTTAAACACTGCCTTTGACAAAAAGAACAGGTATGTTCACTTTAATTACTCTTAACAGTTTTCTGCAGACTTCATATATATTTCTGTAGAGATATTCTTACACAGGACAAAACAATAATTTGGAATGGTTATTATGATTTAACACAAGAGGCAATATATTCCTACTTAGTATTCTATTGTTTTTAACAACAAATAGAATCCTCTGCCTTCTTTCATGGAAGGGAAACTTTAATTCTTTAATCACAGTACACCACTCTAATGATAAATGAGTGGCCAAACCCATCTGTTAGTTCAGAACTCAAGGCTGGAATCCAAGGACAATACTGTACTAGCACAAGGTCTGTTGGTACTGCAACAGCTCCCTTAAGATAAATTCTTCAAAGCCAACACCAAAGCACTGTCAGGTCTAGAAAAATATGTATTTCTTCTAGAAGACATATGAGACAAAAAAAGATGCCAAGATCATCCAAAACATTTGATTCAAGAGCTACATTTATGTTGCTGTAGGACAATTTGAAGAAAGCCTTGGAATTTTAGTATTCTGAGGTCTATTGTTTTCAGCATATCTTCTCCTCTCTCACAAATAATCCTCTTATCCAACAGCACAATTCCAGGCAAAGAGCTTTAATATATTTCAAGTAGTGTTCAATAATTGCTTCTTGATAAAAGCTTTTCTGGTAATTTTGTCCTCTCAAAAATGGATACCTACAAATGGGAGCTTTCTGGTTAGCAATTCTAAATTGATTATTGAAAGACGAGGAATAACTCCAACTACATAATTTCTGAAAATCTGCACTGTTGCAAGGCTAAGGACTACTTTGCCAGCTTTGACATTTTCAGCTATCTACTACTGCTCTTTTTCTTAACAAGTCTAGTAAAGAGATTTTGGCAATTACTTTTCTCAAGCAGTTTTACCTAAACGTCATGGATTATTTGGAGATGAAGATGCACTGCTCTTTCAAAAACTGATATTCTAATTTGTTGCACAGATTGATCCAAAAGCACAAGTGTGTATCAGTTAATTATTTTAAACACTTTTCTTATTGTTAAAACAGCATCTCACATCCTTTCTGAAATGCAGATGAAGTGTTTATAAGAGAAATGAATTGGAAAACCAGGTGACAAACATACCATGGTGAAGGCAAATTTTGTATGCTTGAACAAGAGCTGGCTATAGGATAGCCAGATTTAAACTCCTGTCTGCTGCTTTCTATTCACTGTTATTTCTGCCTGTTCCTTATCCAGTAAGACTACCCATAACCATTTCAAAATATGCATACTCCAATAGTGCATGTAAGATTGGTGCACACATTCCTTGAACCTGAGTAGCAACACCAACACCAGTTGCAAAAATATTTGAAGTGGGGAAAAAATCCTAAAATTACTATTTAATCTGAATTGACTCAGATTACCTTTCTGGTCTTAAATGTATCTGCAAGACCAGGACTGCTCACATCCAAATTTGCATCTAAAACAAGTGTATTCCAGATCATGTTGGCTTAAGGACTGGCTCTCTAAGCAAAACAGTCTACATTATTTATTATTATTATTAACCTTTATATAGTGCTGTAGGTTTACACAGTGCTGGACTTGTTTGGTAATTTAGACTCGCAGAAACCCTCATAAAGATAACTTGCAGAGACTATTTGATGGGTACATGGGGTAGGGTTCCCCTGTTGTTGTTGTGTCCTTTCAAATATATGGGAACCCAAAGGAGAACCTATCATAGGGTTTTCTGGGCAAGATTTGTTGGGGGGGGGGTTGCTTTTCCAATTCTCTGAGGTTGAGAGAGAGTGACATGCCCAAGGCCACTGTGTTTCCATAGCCAAGCAGGGATCTGAACCCTGGCCTCCACAGTCAAAGTATAGCATTCAAACTATTACAACCATTCTGGCTCTAAGATTTTTTCTATTACCCCCAAAACATAGAATTACAATAGCTTTCAGAAAGGAGTTTAAATGCTTTAAATTCCGCTTTGCAAATAGTTGTAGTATTTTTCTGTTGTTTGTTGCTTGTTTGAATGGTTTCATTTTTTCGCCCCCCTCCCCCCTCCTCCCTTGCATTTGTTCAACATTGCCTAGACATGAACTAGGTTTTTGGTTCAAGCCCTCAAGTTTGTGATAGGGATGCCCCTATATAGGTATAACCTCAGTTAATGCAGTAAATGTGTTTCTGAGCATTACTGTTCACAGAAAATTTGGGACCAGAAGGAGAAATAAAATGGAAACAATGGGCATAGGTTTTTATATCAAAAAAAGAGGAGCAACTAAATAAAAAGAAGAGCAACTATTTATCCAAAACATTATGCATATGTGAAATGAAAGAACTAGGTCAGGTAAGCCTTGCAGAACTGAATAAAACATTTTAAAACTTCTAGAAGCCACTTGAATGCTTCATCCAAAATTAATCCATGGATGTATTTTTTTCTTTCTTTCAACAGCCTCCACTTTTCTTATGATCTCCACTTAGATTACGCTTTTTGAACATGCTAGTAGTAGGTGGTGAGGCAGGCTTATCTGCTTTCTGTTCTTCTGTTTTCCTATTCATGCATGCTCAGTAAAGGATGCTATTACCATGCCTGTTTTAGGAGGCTCAAACAACTGTAGCAGGATTGGCTGGAAGAGTCTAGAATCCCATTCTTTCCAGTTGAAGCTTTACTACATTTACTGAAACCTATGCTGCTGCAACCTGACACCAGAAGCCTGCATTTGTCAAGCCTTCCTTCACCATTCTCCAAATGCTGACACTTGCTTTAAAAAAAATCCTTCCAACTAGACAGAGGACAAGGCTTTGTTAAATGAGGTATGCCTGTCCTTAGCAATCTGAATAGCTTAATCTGCCATTTTTTCAGTGTATCTTTTGGAAATGAAAGTACACGTCCTTTTCTGCCAGATTTCTCAATATGGCTAATTACTACCGCCTGTGCATTTTTCCCTATTGATGGAAGCTTGTTTTCTTCAAATATATGATATTCATGCCCATTTTAGAATGCCTTTGGTTCTGATGCCTATTTTAAAAGGCTTTTGTTTTCATTTACAATTCCGAGAAGGCACAAGGAGGACTTTGAATAGTTTGATTACATATACAGTAGATTCCATAATCCACATTGTATTGACTACTTCTTATTCTTGTTTATTGGATTGCTTACCATTACTTTTGATCAGGAAGTAATTTTTGCTCACTTCTTGACCAATTTATAACTAAAAACCGAGCATTTAAAATAATTTTCTCAACAAACTGTCCCACCACCCTTAGAGGTGCATCTGGTGGGAACACAGGAGAGGGCCTTCTGAGGAGCCGCTCCCAGGCTCTGGAACTCCATTCCAAGAGATTGGACTGGTGTCCTCCATACTATCCTTTTGTAGCAGATGAAGACCTTTTTGTTTTTGGCAGGCTTTTGACAGCTGACTTCCCAAGCAGAACAACCTTTCAGAATGGGCTGTACTGTTTGGTTTGTAATAGTCATGTTTTAACAGTTATGGTTTTAAATGTTGTAAGATATGATATTATTACTAGTAGTAACACTACTGCTGCTACGGCTGGCCGTTGGTATCTGCTGGGGTTTGGTGCCAGCACCCCCGCTTGGATACTCAAGTCCCATTATATATAACGGGGCAGTAATATGTTGTCCCTTATATAAAAAGACAAAACTTTGCTTTTTGGAATTTATTTATTTTTAAAGATTTTCAAGCCATGGATGGTTGAATCTGTGGATGAAAAATCTGTGGATACAGAGGGCTATATTATTATATTAATTATTATAATAACCATATTATTATTATCATCCTTATGTGTTTTAAATTCTGAAATCTGTGGATGCAAAATGTGTGGATACAGAGGCCAACTGTATCTGTATCTATATCTGTATCTGTATCATCATCATCATCATCATCATAGTTTTAAGCTCAGAAAGTTGCCTTGAATCCCAGATTTGGAAAAAGGCAAGATAAAAATAGTAACAATGGCCTCCATTATTTTACTTCTCCTGGACTCAAATTTTACATGCCATTTTAGTTAATCTCATCCATCTCCTACCATGTTTTGGGCCTGTATTTGATATCCTTAGATTGTGTTATACCCATTTTCTAGACAGAGGTCCAAAACACACTGCAGAAATAATCCAGTTTGAGGCTGCTTTAACTGCCCTGGCCCAATGCTAGGAAATTTTGGGAACTATCATTTTGTGAGACATTTAGCCTTCTCTGTCAAAGAGCTCTGGGGCAACAATAAACTACAATTCCCAGGATTCCCTAGCACTGAGCCAGGGCAGTTAAAGCAGTCTCAAACAGGATTATTTTTGCAGTGTGTTTTGGACCATGGAAAGAAGTAGCAACTAGTGTGACAGGTAATGTATTTAAACATCATGAAACTAACCAAATGCATGAACCAATCAATGACAGAAAATACTGTACTCATAGATCAGCACAACAGTGAGAATGTTTAAAGATCAATATATGTATAGGGAAGCTCATTTGATGTTTCACTTTATAAATTATTTTACAGAGGTTTGGAGGTTTCTATTCTACACTCACACAAGTTCCCAAAGTGACTATATGACAGAATATGAGTAGCTGTATTGCTTGATCAATACACAAAGCTGTGAATTTATTCAACTTCTGTCCAAACACGAAGGGGGCAGATTCTGCTTAAACATAAAACAGACATACAATTGTTGGCTTCTTTAGACATGGCATAACAAGGCAATGAGGTGATCATCTGTAGCCCTGTCAAATCTTTACACGTTTTCATCTTCAATATACTTACATCCATTCAATATGTAAAGTTCTTTTTATTATACTGAAATGGTCAGCTAAAAGCTGAATGTCAGCACTTCAGGTTAGGATCCTAGTCATCCCTTTCCCTTTGCCAAAACAATTTCCAAATCCACAAACTATTTCTCCAGCATTCCAAAATGCTACTGACAGGACCATTCAGAATTTTTTACTTCTTTTACATGTTAAGTTCTTCCACAACAAAATCCTCTCCTAACAAATCAGTTGGTTTTGCATACCACTCACAGGGGCCAGGAACTCATGACCATCCAGATAATGATGAACAACTACTCCGATAATTTCTCACACCAATCAGACTATTGTATGGCTTCAAATTATGGCAACCCTAAGGTGAACCTTTTTTGTTGTTTAGTGCCCCGGAGTCTACCTCAACTCATGGCAATCCTGTGGATCACACTTCTCCAAGACTCTCTGTCCTCCATTTTCTGCTCAGGTTCTACAGGCCCATGCCTGTGGCCTCTCGGACTGAATCTATCCACCTGGCATGTGGTCTCCCTCTCTTTCTGCTTTCTACTGCCTTCCCTAGCGTTATTGTTTTTTCTAATGATCCATGCCTTCTCATGATGTGGCTAAAATATGAAAGCGAACCTATCACAGTTTTTCTTGATAAGTTTGTTCAGAGGGAGTATACCTTTGCCTTCTTCTGTGGCTGAGAGTGTGTGACTTGCCCAAGGCCATCCGAATGGTTTCCACAGCTGAGTGGGGATTCAAACCCTGGGCTCCAGAGTCATAATCCAACGCTCAAAAAACTACACCATGCTCTCCATCAACCAGACTAAGTGGGCTAACAGGAAGCATGTCCAACAATCCCCAGATATTAGCATCTCGGAGGCCCCCTGTTTCTCCAGCTTTCATCTACTGCGTCTAATGTCTATTTTTAACAGATACTTTGATGTTAGTAGCTAGTTTTCAAAGCCAAGGAACATCTTTTAAAGCTACAGGTCCTGAAAATCTTATTCAGTGGCTTCTACTATTTTGAAATCAATGTGGGAGTTTCGTGGTACAATGCAGTCATTTTTATTATAGATTTGATCAGTTTAGAAAAACCACTTGACTGTATGAAAAATCGCAGTTGTTCACCACATTCTCTTCTCTCTCAGTCCCAATACTTTATGGTCCCTTACACAACTATAGCACTGTGATTCCTCTTCAGTGTCCATGGTATGAACATTGTATGTATTGCATAGTATTGTACTGTATGAACACTGGGGTTTGTAGTTTGGTGAGGTAGCAGGAGTTCTCTTACAGAGAAGGCTAAATAAACCATTAATGTGACTATTTTATTACAATTCACAAACCATATGAAATATTATACTTCTAGTGTGAGGAGTGCAAAATGAAGGCCTGCATTATAGTGTTATGTCTTTGAAAGAAGTCCAGAATCATAGAATCAGAGTTGGAAGAGACCACAGGGGCCATCCAGTCCAACCCCCTGCCACGCAGAATCTGTTTATTCATACTAGTTTAGAGTGTTCTTGCTTGAAATTTGAATTCAAAAGGTGTTATTTTCACCTGTGAACAATGAATTTCATGGTTTAACAAGTCTCCAATTCCATCATTTGAGATGGTTCAATACTTTTCTGAGGCAGGCTTTAATGTACAACTGGATATTAACAACACTGTTAGCCTGCAATGACTTAACTGTTTTAAAACCAGCAGGTAAATCAAGTAGTCGTACATCTTAGTGTATGTCCAGAGTATCTCTCTGCGAAGAGAAAAAGATTTTCCTTCTGTATAACATCATAACCATATTAGAAGTGTCATTTCTTTCTGCAATAGCTATCCATTCATTAATTTAATTAATCTAATTATTTTAGATTATGCTGGAGCACATTACACCTATTCCTGCTCCAAATCAAACAGTGCAACTGATGGCAGAAAGGTATCCCATTACTTTTGTCTTCCTGGCAACAAACAGAGGGCTCATTTTCCTTTAACTCTCAACCCTCTAAATTTAGAAGAGACCTACTAGATATGTACTTGGAAGAGGATTACATGAAAATGACTCAAAATTAATTATGTATAATGAAATGCAGCACGGGACATAGATCTGTGTGCTAACTACTGAGGTACCCCTTTCCTAGATAAAGAAAAAGATGTAGGAATTTGTTGTTGTGTGCCTTCAAGCCATTTCCTATGAGGCCTAAATAAAATATAAAATATTAACAATGAAAGAAATTCAACCAAAATCTACTTTTCCTATACTGGAACATTGAGTAGGCCTAGGTAGGTAATTAGATGCTCTCAAGATATGAACTACATAGCCTGAACCATTGTTTTTCTGCAAAAATGTTTAATTAAGGCACTATGTTTATTCTTCTACCATCCCATTCTGAAACAATAGTGTACTAATGCTTCATAAAGTTACTCTCACTCCTTCCAGTAATGTGCCACTGAAAGCATTACTGCAGACCTTGCTCCCAAAATGACTTCAAGTACTTTCAAATAAACAGTTCCTAAACTCAGGTTTTCTGAATCCTTGACACTGTTGGAAGCCAATATGGAGGTTTGGTTTTGATATTCAGCTAATGCCATTTCCACACAAACCTATGCTTTCATAGGACACAACCTCTATCACACAAGTGAAGCACCTGACACAGATATGGCTATCACTAAAGAATGCTAACCAGCCCATTTATGAACTCAACAAGACATCCTGCAGAAATCAATAAGCCACCGAATATGCCATTCCAGTATGAAAGTTATGTCTTCAGTGTGTTCACATATTTCCCTCTAACTGGGGGGAAAATAACTGGTGTTCAGTTTCATTCCTTACTTCATGAAAATATAGTTTTGCTATTCTTTTTCAGCTGGAAACAAACCAAGAGCTAGTATATATGTGTATCTTCTGAACTGTGATTAATTCTTTTAGCACTTTTTCTTTTTTCCATCCAGACCATCCTGAAACTACTACAGGGTAATTTTATGGCATAAATAACTTTTGTTTGGTGTTTTACACACTTTTAAAACAAAAATGAAATCAGCTTATAATCAAATCACCTGTCTACTAAAACTTTAGAAGCTGTACTTCTGAATGTCTGGAAGCATACAGGTTTGATCCATAACTAGTTTTTCTATGTGAACATGAAACATGAAGTAGCTGATTTTGTTGACTGCCAGAAGTCTTGAAAAGAAAGCCCTATGACAGGGTCAACTTACAGACGCCATAAGTCAAAAATGACTTGAACATACACAACAACAACAAAACAGCGCATTATCCTCTTAAGGGGGATTTGAGGAAAGTGTGTGTGTAAGCTGAAAACTCTTTTGGGAAAGGCTAAATTAGGTCCAAAGCACATTGAGAACACTTTAACTGCCCTGGCTCAATGCTAGGGAGTCCTGGGAATTGTAGTTTATTGTGACACCGAAGGGCTAAATGTTTCACAAAAGTACAGTTCCCAGAACTCCCTGTCATTGAGCCACAGCAGTTAAAGCGGTCTCAGACTGGATTATTTCTTGTCTTGTGTCTTGGGGACCTTAGTAAGCAGATGCAACTTTGTACTTCTCTGTACTTCTCTGGGTACACACCATATATAATTTCTGATACTTTTATCAACTAAACTGTCCATCTACTCCCATCATTTCCTCATTGGAAAATCAACCATTTCTTAGTCAGAGTTCTGTTTACAGAATCACAGAATCAGAGTTGGAAGAGACCCCAAGGGCCATCCAGTCCAACCCCTGCCATGCAAGAACACACAAACAAAGCACTGCAACAGATGAACATCCAGCCTCTGAAACCTTCAAAGCAGACTCCACCACGTTCCAAGGGAGTGTGTTCCATTGCTGAACAGCTCTTACTATCAGGAAGGTCTTCCTAATGTTGAGGTGGAATCTCTTTTCCTCTAGTTTGAATCCTCTGCTCTGGGTTTAAACAGTTCAGATTATACTGTAAGTATTTTTTCCCCAACAGAACTACATGATTTCTAGACACTAATTATTAGCATATCTCTTTTGGTACCTTTCCAGGAGAATTTTTCTTTTATATAAACCTTCTTAATTTATTTCTACTCCAATACTGGTTTCAAGGACTAAACTGTCTCAGGAAAATAACTCAGCTCTGCTCACTTGAATTCACAACACTTAGGTTATACAACACTACAACTATCCCAGGACACCTCAATTTCATAGCATTGTTGAAGCTAAGAAAAGAGAAACTGGATTACTACAAGAATAACATAACCTGTTCTGAATTAACTAAAAGGGAATATAGTACATTCAGATGTTTTATAGCAACAAAAATATTCCAAACTCCTAGAAAGTAGAACCAAAATTTTAGACCAGGCATCTTCAAGCTTATCTGTTGATGATCCAGTTTGACCACACTGTTTGAGTGTTCATTCCTTGCAGTTTCTATCTACCATGTTTGATAGTTACCTTAACTTCCTAAATGAAGGTGTAAGAAACAAAAGCCCTACATTTAGAAGGAATATTCTCAGAAAGCAAGTCATAGCAATATGGATAAATAACTGTGTTCCTGCTGCTTCAAGATTTCTTCTTTTTCAAGGGATGTAAGGCAGCTGAATCCAAATTCAACAAATTCAGTGATTAGAAACCTCTATTTGTATGAAGTCCAGGCACCTCAGACTTGAAGACTTCTTTCCAGTCATCATCTTGATGTGGGTTTTAGTTTATTTCAACGGCCTTAGACATATTTATATTAAAAGGTTTCTATACAACCACTCACTGAACAGATCCAAATATCCCAGTTTAACTATAAAGTTTATGTTTCTTGTAGGGTAAATTTCAAAAGGGTTTGAAAATACTACTTACCATAGTTATACACAAATTTCTGTGTTAGAAACGCAGGCAGCTAATGTAAAGAAATTAAAGATGCCAATTGACATCCAGCTATGTAGTTTCACCTACCTTAAAAGTGGTTAATATTCAAAGGGGTGTTATCCTCTGGATTCTTTGGTTTAAAAGTATAACAATGGTATTCTGACATGTCAGTGCCAAAATATCACTAAAGTCCCGTAACAGGTTCAACAGACCAAGTATGGCAGAAACACTGCTTTAGTAAAGAAAGTTATCTTCTTTTTCTTGTAGTTTTGAACCTATGTAATGCATGTAAACATTCTGTGCTTCAGAGTCTTTGATCCAACAAAAGGCATAATACCTATAGCTTTACAGTAATAAATACAGGAACATACGTGTCTGAATAACAACAAAAAATCATATTCCCCAAACGGCCACATAGGTAGCTTAAAATAAGCATTCCTTAGTGTGTCAAGTTTTGATGCTGAGAACAGGGCTCTGTAGTTTCTCTCGGTGTATATTCAGGAAACATTGGTGTTAACATTCAGATGCAGTCAAAGACATATTTGAAAGTGAATTCTAAAAAGGATAATTCAGATCTTGGTTTCAAAAGGGAAAGTAGAAAACTGGACAATGTATGCACACTCTTGCATTCTTGCAATTTGCTTTAGTACAGAATCATATTTAATACCTCTTCTAACTCATATGTCTTGGTTTTGCAGAAGAACCATGTATTAATAAAATTGCACACAAAACTACCTGTGTTAAATATATTAAACTTTATCTGATTGAGAGTACAAATCATAATGGAACACAACAACTTTCTAAACTTCAGTTGCCTATTAATTTGTTCCATGAGCCAAATTCTGCAGAAGCCAACATCTCACAATACAGAGAAAAGAACTCTGCAACACTAATTAAAGGCTGCCAGGGAAGATCTCATTTTTAAAAAAAGCATAGGTATATCACAAAGGAAGTACCTGTACATTATTTGCAAGTATTGATTAGTTTTGTTTACTTGAATAAATTTCTCTGTAGCTCACTTTATTGTCATTTTGAACTTTGCCTTGTACTGAAAAGTGTATGTCCCACTATTTTTTGTAAACAATGTCTTGAACACATACTCAAAATTATACCATATTAGACTCAGAGCAGATAGTTGCAGGTTCAAATGCCCATGAAGCTTGTTGGGTGATCCTTGGACGGTTACTATCTCAGCTTAACCTCAGAAAACTGTTATGAAGATATAATAGGATACCTGATGTATCACACAATGAATTCCCTGGTCACAACAACAGACAATGAAATGTTGTTTATAACCTACAATTCCACACAAATATTAAAGACCCCAATGTTTTAATTAGGTTTCAGGTTTTCATGTTAAAGTCCAATTTTCTAGGCTTTGGGTTTATATCTGAAAGTGCATGGCTAATAAATACAATCTGAATGTATTTCTGAGCTCCACTACTAAGCTTCCTGCCCTCTATCATGATGAGTAGAAATGTTACATGTTCTGCATGTTTAATGATCTCCGCAGTTGACACAACCGGGCTTTTCTGAATGGAGAAGTATGATATCTAAAGTAAAAATATCCAGCCATTTTCCCAGACAGACATAGTTAGCTCAGGCTTTCCCTTTCTTATTTAAAACTGATGTCTTAAGTTACTCATCTGAAATACTAAATCTTGCCAACACAACAGCTTGGATTACTTTAAAGGGTAGAGGATTACAAATAAAAAAAAAACAATCCCTGAAAATCCCCGCCATTAAATTGTTATCAGAGACATAAATCTTTCCAGATTTTCTGTCTATTCACTGGCAAATGGGTGACCATGTAGTACTGAAAGTTGCCCATGAGTTTCAGGTTACTGGCCTACACCATACATACATTTTACTACCAAGTAAAATGCTTCAAAGATAATGTGTTTGCTAGAACCACTTAGCTTGCTAAACCCAAGCAAAAATCAGAATTTCAAAGTGGAAGTGGAAGAGAATTCTCCATTGAGTTATCAAAATTAGCAGGTACTATATGTATTATGTGCTAAGTTTCCTATCTGAATAAATGCATGGTTTCTCCATTCTGCTGCAGCAATTTTGTGATCAAAATGTCATATATTCTCCAAAGAGGCTAAATATACTGGCTTTTGAATGCAGATCTCTATATACCGAGTCACTTTTTAATGTGATAGATCTATCTCATTGATATTTGCACTCTACAGTGAAGAAAGCTCCTTAACATGTTATTACAAGAACCACTGTGCAAGGTGTATTCAACTTCAAAAAGCCTTTTTTTTCCTTTTTTGGAAAAGAAATTCCAAGCATTTTGATGACAATCAATACATTTCCCTTGTTAAAGGTATCTGCACACTGATCCAATTCTGGATATGCTTCACAAAAGGATTTGTATAAAAATTAGTTCTGTTTAATGTTGCTGAGCACTTGCATACCTATATTATCAAAATACACTGACTCCCACTAGACAAACATGCCCATATAGATTACGTCACGAACAGCTTATACTGTGGTTCCTGATGCAGCAACTGATACCTCCACATATGTGGATTTCCTCAATTGGATCAGGGTGATAAACTGGTCACTATACTTCCTAACAAACTAGCAGATGCTTCATTAAAAACTCAAAGTCTTTGGTTTCAAGATAACAATCTTCTGATAATGAACACTAAATATAATTGTAAACTCAATTAAAAGCCAATTTAGGATTTTGGTAATAAATAAGAATTACCCAAAACTTACAACAAGAAAAGTAGCAAAATAACAAACTAATTTCAGTCCAACCACGCTGGACTACCTGAAAATCACCTGCTTCCTCTGAAGTCCCTGTATTTGTTCATTTTGATACATCAATAGTACACCAGCTTGGTATCCCTCATCAAAAAACCACTTCTGCTCTGAAGTCTTTTTCTACCTCAGAACAAAACCTAAAAGTGTGTAACTTCACATAGAGATTCAACATATTACCACTGCCTCTGTACTCTCATTTGAATTCAATCCATAATCTCCCTACTGTGAAGAATCTTTTACTTATGTTATTTTTTAAATCATTATAATGCATTGAACAAATAATATTAGGCTATTTTAATATCTTCAAGAAGAACTGTAATTTATAATATCATAGGAAATCTTAATCGAAACCCATAAGCTGTATTAATTTATTCATTTTATATTATTATGGATTTTGTGAAATTTTACCTATCAATATGTGTGCCTTTACTCGCCTGTCGACTCATACTGACCTCATTAATTTCACACGGCTTTCATAGGCAAGGAATACTCAGAGGTGGTTTTGCCAGTTTCTTCCTCTAAAATATAGCCTGCAGAACCTGGTCCTTGTTGGCAGTCTTCGCATGGCTGACCCTCCTGATGGGATCTGGAGCCTTTAAGGTATTTAGGCCAGGCCATAAGTTACTTTAAAGATCATGTTGCCTTCTGTAATGATGTTCAATATATCCACCACATTAACAGAGAAATTCTAATGGTTTGTACTACTATTAGCTATCTTAAGCTATTCCAGGAACATATATTATGAAACCCACTCCTATGCATGTTTATTCAACATGTCTTAGTGTCCAATTTTGGCTAATGGTTCTAAATTTGCTTTCACAACCTGATTAGAAGCACAGCTCAAAATAATTTAATTTTTTTTTAAAAAATTGTAATTAATTAATGATCTTACTGTTTCTATGATTTAAAATCACTGAAGATGGATAAAAAAACCCTAGCTGGATAGGGAAAATGCCTCTGCTGCTGAATAGGCTGCAAATATGATACCTGTTGAAAACATAAGTAATCTTACAATTTAAATTATTGTATCATACTGTATATTAAAAATCTAAGTATTAAAACTAACATCAATAACAACGGCCAGAATCCATTTATACGTGTGATAATTAGGATGGGCAATCTCCTGAAGCACACTGTACTCTCTGAAAATATGATTCAAAGGACAGGGAGACCCTTTGAAGCAAGTGGTAGTGCCAGAGAAATATGCAAGAGGAAAGGAGCATCGTACTGGATTCTTCCTACTGTAAACATGCTTACTACTAAATGTTCACTTTCACAAGTATGGGATTTTTTATTCAGCTCATATGGGGAAACTGATAGTGTTCTCGTCATTTTGGAAATGTTTCATGATTCCTTAGGACAGAAGTTTGTATTATCTACCTCCTATCTATGCAGACTTGAATTTTCTAATTCCCTCCCTCTTCTTTAGAACAAGAGATTATTTTCTTTGTAATTCTTTAAGGATCATTTTTTCAATTCAGAAGTGTCCAAAGCAGCCAACCACAAAATAAAAGGAAATCATACTACCGGTAGGTGTATTTAAATAAAATGTGCACCAACGGGAACACTAACTGTACCCTTGTATCCGTCAAACAGTGACACCTTTATTGGCCCACCAAAATGCACAATATACTTGTTGCAAGCTTTCAAAGCTCCACTGGCTTCTTCCTCAGGCATGATGTTACATATCAGACAACAGAAAAATTAGAAATGTTAGTAAGATGCCTGAATTTTGTTCCTGTGAGGAACAAAACATCTCCATTCCTGTGAGACCAGGAATGGAGACATATTGGATTGCAAAAGAGGAAATGTCCTTGTTGTTACATTTCCTGGACTTTGTCCAACTGCTGCATGACCAGAGCAGGAGGAGCCAGCCTGCTAAAGATACCCTCCCCATACCATCTTAACTAAGGACAGAAACAACAAAATGCAGGCATCTTACTAACATCTCTAATTTTTCTCCTGTCTGGTATGTAACATCTTGCCTGATGAAGAAGCCAGTGGAGTTTTGAAAGCTTGCAAGAAGTATATTGTGCATTTCAGTTGGCCATTAAAGGTATCACTGTTCGGTGGGGTTTTGTTTGAATTTACTAAATGGCCAACACAGCTACCCCTGCACGTACCCTTGTATGATTAGATCCAAAAATGACTTTTAGTGTTAAATAAAAGCAGTTCCGTTTGCACAAGGTAGGTTCAGCAATTACACCCAGCTTCCTCATACATCAACACCATGCCACAATGTTCCTGAAAATCCTGTAACAGAAAGGACTGGCTTTTTAGGAGGATAGAACAGGGAGGAATGAGCCAGAAAACCTATTCCAGCAATGGTTTGTAAGACCCCACTTTCTGGAGTTTGTAGAATTTTACAGGATATAATTTTCACTTCATCAGACTTTTAACACAGGCTCCCATGTTCATTTTAACCATTATACTGTTAAAGAAAAAAGTAGGAAGGAGGGAGTGAGGGAGAGCAAGCAACCAAACAAGCAAGCTAGATTTTCTAATATATTGTGTGAATCTGAAAATTCTATTGATAAATACTGTAACATATTTCAAGTTTTGCTGTAAGCTGCCTTGGGTCCACACTGGGAGAACAATAGGATATAAATTAAACAAACAGCCTTTTTGAAATGTTAAAAACTACAGGTCCACACAAGCTAAAGATCAGGTGAGATTTCCAACACAATCTATGGAACAATCTGGGGAAGTGTGTATACAAAGGTACCTATGATATTTTCTAGAGTATTTTCAGAAATATACTAACAATCTCAACTCAAACAACAAAATAAAGAAGCTTCACATTATCATTATATGCATTTCACACCAAGAAAAGCAACACTTGCTTCTTTTCAAGATCTAAAGAATTATTAAGACAAATCCCCCCTTCTACCAGTTCTTCAAATGAAACATTAGTTGGAACCAAAGCTTCTCTTCTGCTCAGAGAAGAAAAATTGTGTGAATGGATCAGAGCCTTTAATTAACAGAACTCTTTAACCCAATCTTTTAGTTTCACTTTCCAGCAGACTGGCACTTAACACTTAGGAGTAATGCTTAGTTAGCATATTTCCACCTGAAACAAGGGGTGGGGAATTTGATCGTTCTCCACCTGTACCCTCTGTGCTTACCAAAAGGCTGCTCTGGAGGAATAAAGGACTCTCCAGAGCAGCACAAGAGGGATGAAAGGGGATGCAGTAAGAACAGGTGAAGAATGTATCCCTGCCCATTCCCTCCAGTAAAAGCTTTCTCTGATTCTATGTGCCATCTGTGAAATCTGGATGCAGCAACACTCAAACAATTGAAATATTTCAAACTACTCCATAATTAAAGAATAAAACTTTAGAAGTAAGAGCAGAAAACATTATTTTCCTCAATAGGTCATTTTCTCCAAATCACAACTTTTATTAGCCACAAAAATAGTCTGCTGTTGAAACACACCAGACAATTAAAAATAGATAGCACGAATATTCAAAAACAGTTTTATTAACAGGAGGCTTAGTAATCTTAACAGTGTAGTACAATCATGTCATTTTTCAGGAGTGCACCATCTCAGTTCCTGTCAAAACAGTTTCAGATCCATGAATTACAAAATATGTAATACAGCCACCTCTTCATTGCAACACCTTCACAGTGTCCTTCAAACAATTTCTGTACTGCAAAATCATCTCATGATGTCACATTAAGAGATTTTTTTCAACATCCATCTTTCATATTGGATTAACAGAATGGTTGCCACTTGCATCATGTTATATTATGCCAGGCTGTGGACATTAATCTTCCATCATACAAAACGTAAATGGATACTATTTTATTTTAAGCGGGAACAGTATCTTATAAGTTGTTCAATTTACAGTGATGTATGGGGTGTCGCATAACTCATCAAATCTTCTTGTTTATGAAAATCTAATTACTGACAGTCAAAAATTCTACTTTGATTTTCTGTATCACTTCATTTTTCCTCCTTCCTAAAAGAACTCTTCTAAATAAAGTGAATATTCTACACAAATTTTCGAACTGCAAAGACCTTAAGAAATCAAAATGGGTTGGGAGATGTTTTCAAAGCTTTAATTTCTTAAGTGATCCACAGTAATAATTCACAAGTTTTCATAAAGTCATAGTAACACAAATGATTGTTAACATTAACACTTTGCATCAGTCCCTTGTGTTCACTTATTAAAACCAAGAGGTTCCATAAGAGTGTGGTTCAAAAGCATACACAACTCATAGTGTACAAAAACCAAGGAATGAGTATCATATCCCAACTGTAACATACAATCCTAACAAATCCATCTAATCAAACAGTAATATTTTCAAGTTGTGGCATTGTAATGGCACCTCCATGTATTCAATTTTTAGCATACAGTTAGTAAAGGTTCAGAATAATAAACAAGGTTACCTGCACTTGTGGCAAAAAGTCTTATTCTATACAATCAGTTGCAATAAGAACTAAAATTATTCCACAAAAGCCTGGAATTTTACAGATTGTTTTGTTCATATATAGAAAAACTGCCTAAACGTTTCTTAATATGCATAATTTCACTGTCCATACACCAAGTATCTTTATAGGAAAAGGGTACATAAACAATCTGTATACTTAGACTTTATTCAGATGCAAAGTAAAATCAAGACTCCAAAACAAAAACAAAAAAATAACTGACATGTAAACAAAAAATCCAGCCAGCGTTACCAACTCTATGAATAGCTACTTTCTATTTTACAATGGCTTGCAATAGCACCCACTAAGAGATCACTAACTTCATCATGACAGTTTTCCTCATCCAATATTTCATAAAACCAATCTAGACACCGTGATGAACATCTCATGGCCAATTCAACATCAGCAAACCTCTTCTATTGGTGAGAGAATCCTTCTTCTCCATGTATGTGTACTCGCAGAACAACTGCACATTTACCTTTGCAGTGATTGCTCTGTATACAGTTAAACCAGTATTCTCAGTCTTATCAAAACAAATCTGAAATTGAAACAATTTACAAGTCCTAACCTGGAGCTATTAGAAAAAAGTCTGAATGCATAAATTACAGCACTAGTATCTATTCTACAACATCTTATACACCAACTACCCTAGAACAAGCTTCACTTTTCTTGAGCCTATTGGTCTGTCATTCAGATCAACAACAGCTGCCATTGCTTCATCACGAGATTCAAATGCAACCATTGCTTCACCTGTGGGCATACCTTTTTCATTATATTTTAAACACACTGAACCTGGAATTACTTGATAACCATAGAAGAAATCCAAAATTTCATCCACTGATACAGTAAAGGGCATATTCTGAACTTTAATGACAGTTGGCCCTGGCTTTCCAGAGCCAGCTCCAAACCCAGGTGGACCTGCAATGTGAAGGTTTCCAGGCCCAGGTCCAAACCCTGGAGGCCCACTTAAGTGTCCAAGTCCACCACCCAGATTTGGAGGTCCACTTCCAAAGCTAGGAGGACCAGTTAAATTACCAGGACCATTTCCAAAGTTCTGAGGGCCACCGCCAAAACTGGATGGCCCAGTTAAATTATTAGGCCCACCTGTAAAACCTGGGGCATCTATTCCTGAACCAGGCAAACCAGGCAAACCACTATTTCCAACAGAAGGCATTCCTGGTCTAGAATCACCAAAGCCACCTCCCCCTATACCTGGAGGCGGAAGAGGGGGTCCAAATGCATTTGACCCACTGAAATTACTGGGAAAATGAAAGGGTGGACCACCACTTGCATCTTTTGAACTACCACCTATGAAAGAATGTTCATCCCCACCAGCATTTTGTACTCCTGGCACTGCTGTACCGCCTGGCAATGGCATTTTTAACATTTTTTTCCCTTGAGGGGGAGGATTTCTTTCAATTTCTTTCATTTCTTCAGTGGAAATCAATCTTAGCACAACATCTCTCCCATTCAGCTTCTTTCGATGTAGGCGCTCTGACTTACGTGCATCTTCTTCAGTTTTGAACTGGACCAGTGCTTGTCCTAAGCCTTGCCCATTGGTATCAACAAGAATCTGTATAGAGTTTTCTTCTACTGCCAGACCCTCTAGAAACTGAAGGATTTCCATTTTGGTAATGTTGTAAGGGATATTGGATATGCGTGCACATAGTTTGGGGGGGCCTGTCTCCCCTTCTGTATTCATCATGATCTCTCGCTGATCATAGTTGAAATTCTGCACTCTTTTCCGAAGTATCTCTATCTTTTCTAGCATAGCCTTTTTAGTTATGGGATGAACTTGAATAAAACGATTTCCTATGTACTGTTTATGGTGACATAAAGCTGATTTATAGTCAGTTTCATTCCTAAATTCAACAAAACCTTCACCAAGTGCCTTCCCGTTTGGTCCATAAGCTATATAAATGCTATCCTCCACAATATCTAGCTTTTTAAAGAAATCTATTACATGTTTGTTCTCAGATTCAAAAGGAAGACCTTTTAAATAAACACAGAAGCCTTGATCATGTGGAGATCTGGATCGTGATCTTTTCTGACCATTGGGAGATTTAGACATAGAGAGAGTCTGAGGAGAAGGATGGTTTTGTGCAGAAGGACCCATGGTTTGCTTGAATGTTATGTGGCCTCCTGCAGACACCCACTGTCTCTCTGTTGCAGGGCTAACTTCAACATAGCGCTGAATCATCAGCATTCTGTTTCTTTTCAAGGCCTCAAACGTATCTTGAGGAGAGCAAAATTTAACGAATCCATTTCCATTATTTCGTCCTACATGATCTTTCAGAATATGCACTGCATCCACACGAAGTCCATGAAAAAAGTCTTTGACATCTGATTCTGTTGCTGAAAATGGCATTCCATGGACACTGACATACAAGTCATCTGGGTTAATAGGAAGTGATTTTACACCACTCTGAGAACTGATCTGAATGGCATTTATGGGATTCATGAACAATGGATTCAAGTTATTACTCAGATTCATTGCTGTTCCAGACCCATTCATTCCAGTAGGCAAAGGTGCTACAGGTGGAGGATTCATAGGAGGCATTCCTGATAATGGAGGCAGGGGTGTCATAGGTGGCACAGGAGGTACAGGAGGTATAGGGGGAACAGGTGGCACAGGAGGCAATGTAGGTACAGGAGGAGGAACAGGTATAGGAGGTATAGAAGGTATTGGGGGCAATGATGGCAGAGCTGGGATAGGTGGTATTGGTGGAGGTGGCACCGTATTCATTGGAGATGCTGTACTAGGTACAGTTGAGCTAAATGTGGGACTTCCAAAAGTAGTACCCAGATTGGGGGGTGCAGTTCCCATACTGGCAGTGGAGAAGGTTGGTATGTTTTTGTTACTTTCATGAACTGAAGTAGCTGCAGTTACTACACTAGGAGAGGGGCTGTTAAAATTAGGAACTGTAGTAGGAAGAGTGACCCTGCTACTTATTGCAGAACTAGGTGGTGGCCCAGACCTGCTAGCATTTGCTGGTGGCATATCTAGATTTGCTGTTTCAAAGCGTCTGCGACTGAGTTCAATCATATTTTGCATTTCTGTTTTACTGCTTAGCAACAGTGTTACTTTGGACCCTTTAATGGCACCACCTGTGCGCATCATACCAAGCCTTGCATCTTCATCAGTGGCAAAGACGATGAAAGCCTCACCCAGCTCACCCCCTACAATATGCACGCCCCCATCAGGAATGGTCAATCCAGAGAAGAAGTGGCGAATGTCCATAGTCCCCGCCACAATTGGGAGACCTTGTAAGCGGATGACCACAGCCATGCTGCGTTGAAACACACACACCTGCAGATGAGAAAAGGCAACGGCTAGGTCAGACTATTTATGATACCATATGCTTAACCTAGACACCATTATGTTTCAAATATACCTGAAGATCTTGAATAAGGATTCTAAAAGTAAATCTATGTGACTTTTTTTTACAGAATATATTAAAAGCAAGATTATGCAAGTCTAGTAGGTTTCCATATGAAATATCAAGGCCTGTTAACTTGAATCTAGTTGCAAAGTGGTACAAAAACCAGGATGGTTAACACAAATCTATTGAGAGAAAGCTGAGTCAAAGCTTCAAACATGACAAGCTACAATCTTCCATTTAGCTCAGGACTTTAAAAGATTATACTATCCACTACCCTAGATTTTTGGAAACTTACTTCAAAATTTTGCATTCTAACCATTTGAAATTTCTTAGGCATCAAGATCACAATTTTAGGAATCCAGAAATTGAAAAATGTTAGTCAACCTTGGCTCTTCTTGATTCCTACTCCTAGTACTGTACTTTATACCATTTGTAAATCCATTAATTCCATCATAGAAGCCTCTGAATTAAGCAGTTGAATTTATGTTGGCAGAGTAAAGTCTAGAATTTCTAGACAATGCAGAACGTGTTGCTCTTTAAATGTCAGCCAGAAACCAGTCATACAACCTGCACACTCTTGTAAAACCAGTTGTTGTTTTTTTTAATATTTATGCTCCAGAAAATATTAGAATTCAACCAGGTGTGTTTCTGATCCAGTTAGACAGCAATGCTTCAACTATGCCTAGATTAAAAGGGCTGGACTGTATAGGAAAAGGGAACTGGAATGCAATATTTAAAAGAGAAGAAAATGCTCTTACAACCACTCTTGAATAAGGATTTATTGAAGTTACATAATCTTATAAAGAGCATTTTAGCTCAACAAGAACATGTAAAATTGCTTTTGAATCTTCAGAATTTTTTAAAGGAGGCAGTTAAATGTGAAATGTGAGTCTCCTTATGGTTGAAAAGAACAACAAAACGAATTGAAGCTGAGACAATGAAGCAGCCAAAACTGAATAGTATAAAGGACACTCAGCGCCCTACAGCTGACAAAAATACATTTTCTTATTATAAAACATTAAAGGAAATGGATAATAATAGTGCAATGTCCACAGGATTCTAGAAATAAACTTAGTTTAAAATAGCTAAGCTAACACTAAGAGGCAATATTGGAAGTCATCCTCAAATCACATTATGAAAATAAATATGAGTACTTTTCTTCAAAATGATGCTGAAGGCATTGTGACATACGGTAATAGGTAATCTTTATTTATTTATTTATTTATTATTTTATATGCCACTTTTCTCCCAAGCTGGGACCCAAGTTGGCTTCCATAGTATAGTCAACAAACTTATAACATCATGGTCTTCTAGAATTAAGACCTTACACTAAATTTCTAACATTACAAACACTATTGTTGAAGAGGCTTTATTAGTACTCTCAGTCTTTTCTTGAAATGTTATTTCATTACTTGCAATGGCAAGATTGATAATAAATGCAAAATGAAATTACAAGGGCAATCCTTACACGTGACTGCATGTATACCATAGTTTTGGAATATTTATGTTTGATGTTCTATAATAAATAATTTTCATAATAATCCTACCCAATATATTGTAGTAAGCGACATTATTTTCTCTCTCTTTTTGCCAGCAGTCGAAGTCTTTTTTTATTCAAAAGGGATTATAAACTGGATGCCCTACTGTTTTAAAATTGCACCATTCTACCTTTTTTTGTCCTGTTTAAGCAAAAGTTTTAAATTGTTTTAATACTGTTGACCATAGAACTGCATTGAACTTGATGGTTTAATTCTATTTTAATGTTGACTTTTTCTATGTCATCAACTATATTGTAATCATTAAAATTTATAAGCCACTTTGAATTTCAGTCTTGGGAGGGAAAGGAACATAAATAAATTAAATAACAGCAACAACAGATTCTAAAATACAGTTGGGTTCACTGTGATACCTGACATTTAGCTTTTCAATCATTGAGCATTGTATTTCCAAGTAATTAATGGGACAGACAAATAGTTAGAAAACCTTTTTAATACCTATTCAATATAATAAAAGTAATTTGTCAAACCTTGGTAATTACACCATTTACTAAACATCAAAACTAAAGCTGAAAACCATTACAACATATTTGTGAGAATTATGCATATATCTCCCAGCTAAGGAGATAGTAAGCGGAAATAATTTAAGGTAAACAGCACTTGTTGTTGATGTTGCTGTGTGCGTTCAAGTTGTTTCTGACTTACAGAGACCCTATCACTGGGCTTTCTGGGACTGTGACCGGCCAAGGTCACCCAGTGGGTTTCCTCTGCTGAGCAGTGAATCAAACCCTGATTTCCAGAGTCACAGTCCAATGCTCAAACCACTACACAATGCTGGCTCTCACATGACTATTAAGCAAGAAATCCATTTCATTTCTGTTCTTGTATACCAGTAATATTAAATGTAATGAACTTTAATGAAGTACTCCTATTTATTATTATATGCAACTGTTGAAAAGCTAGTATTCACTGCCTGCTGTAGCATGAATATATCAGAGAAATAACAAAAGAAAAATAGAAGAAAAATAGGCATAATTTTTTAGAGTAATGGACACATGGCTTATTTTTTTAAAAAATGCAAAGTAAAAGCAATTTGACTTGGAAAAAAATCACCAATTCTGCATATAAAAATATAGCATACAAAGTATATTAAAGTGAGTAGAAAATGCATCTATCTTATTCTAATAACCCAGAGAAGAAAGTCGTATTGGCTGGCACAGATAATATACATCATGCTTCTGTTACTACGTATGTACATTATATAAAAGGTGGGGGTGGGACCAGAAACATTAAAACGCTCAGGGTTTGTCTTTGGATGACAAACATAATCTGTGAGATATCTCACAGAGAATCCAAATATAATCTTATTTGTATTCTCAGTAGCAAAAAGCAAACAGGTACTCCTACTTAATAGAATGCAGTTGTAGATAACAAAAAGGATAAAGTAATTTTGTATAAATAACAAAGGGACTGAGTCATGCTATCTACTAACACTGGCATTATAGAAGTATAGATGCTATCAACAAAACGTATTTTCAAGTCCTATTTAAATATTCTATCCAACTTGTAAAAGTCTACATATATTATTAACTAATTTACAGGTTTAAGACCCATCACAAAGCTGCTTGTCTAGCCAGTAGTTAAGTCTGAAGTTACATTATCTGCTTCACTGGCAGTCTAGATTATTGGCCCACTACTACAGCACTACTACCATGTAACTACACTCATCCCTCCATATTTGCAGCTCTGATATTTGCGGATTTGATTATTCAGATTTGATTAAAATTGTGCTCCAGTGCAACTCTATGGTTAACTTTAACTAAAGGTTGCACTAAAAGACCTAGAGATTCCTAGAGAGAATACTCTACTAGGAATTTGTGGCTCCTTCAGTGCAGTTCTATGGTCAGTGTCTGTTGGATGTTGACCACAGAGTTGCACTGGAGGACCTAGAGATTCCTAGAGAGGTGTCCTCTCAGGTAAAAACATTATGTTTTTGTTATTTGCGGTTTCTCCATATTCACTGGGGTCTTGTGCCCCTAACCCCAGTGAATTTGGAGGGACAAGTGTATATGGTACGTTTTGAGGTGCCAGATCTGGAAACTGGAATACTGAACTAATCAATATAAATGCTTTACCAGGGGTGTGAGTATCAATATTTTTATAAAGTACAAAAATTAATGTGTTTCCTGTCTCCTCTGTTCAGTAATCCAATGTAAACCTATGAAAACATACCACTATCTATTTTCAGAAACTTCTCTGCAGCCATAAGCAGGTTTTTAGATAATGGGAAGTAGCCTCTAGCACTGCTGTAATTAATATAGTCAGGTGTATTTTATGAACCTGCTTAAGCACTAAGATAAATCTTAGATGCCTAGATCCATGTTTTGCCAGAGAAGAAATTATGGCCAGACATTGAGAAACAGGACATTTCCTGACATGGTATCACAACTGTAGAATAGCTGAGAGACACCCACCTGGATTCATCTTTATTTGCTTTCAGATGAGTGGTGAAGATCTAGTTCAATATATCTATGTTCTTTTTTTAATTAAATGTTCTACCTGCTATGCTGTTGCGTTATAGTTCCTGATATTTTGTATTTTGATATACCCACTCTACCTTTTAAATAGAAGAGTGTAGTAAAATAATTTCCAGCTATATAGAGAATCTGAAAATAAATGAAAACGTATCTTATTCAAACTATTATCAGCAAGAGCAGGAGCCTGAAGCCCACTGAAACATAAAATGGTTGAGCTTGAACAAAGTCATATTAGATTACTCTTTTTAAAGACATGCGCAATTACATGTACAAATGCATGTACACAGCTGCTTTCCACCATTTTTAAAGTTAAGTCTAAGCAGCACAGTACCCCAGTTTTCCAGGTTGTGGATATAATTAGTGTAATATATGCACTCCTTGATTTAAATAAATCAGAGATACAAATACTATATTACAGATTTATTTGGATCAGAAAAAGGACCAGTGTTGTGTAATGGTTTGAACGTTGGACTAGGATTCTGGAAACCAGGGCTCAGATCCCTGCTTGGCCATGGAAACCCACTGGGTGATGTTGGCAAGTATCATTCTATTAGCCTCAGAGGATGGCAAACTCTCTCTGAACAAATCTAATTGAAAAAAAGCCAGTGACAGGGTCACCTAGGGTCCCCATAAATCAGAAACAGCATCAGCAAAAAGCACATTTAGTAGTCATTTCTGACTAAAAGGTAGAGGTACCATTATAACCAAAGTGAATCCAAGCACCAAATGGGATACCATTTAGCTAACAAGAACTAGCTAGAGTGGTATTCATAAAAATGCCTTGAGGGAAAAACTTTTTTTAAAATTGACATGGCTGCTTTGGCAACTACATAACTGTTATATGCTGGTATTAAAATCACTACAGGACAAAAGCCATTATCATTAAGAATTCTGTCAACAGAAATGTTGACAAAAATAATTACAACTGCATTTCAAAATGAAAAATAAAATTAAATTAAAATTAGAAATCACTATATAACTTCAGCAAGTTAAGCTTCTAGAACTAATTTATAGAACTAGTGATACCCAACTTTATTCTCTAAGCATAAATATATCTTCAGAATCTCTTACCTGCAAGAAGAGATGTTTTTTTTTCCTTAACAAGTAGAAGAAGCCAAGTCAATCCTGTGGGCAACCAATTAAAACCAACTTTTAGACTGCAATAAAGAATAAATGGAGGCAAAAATCAATGCAGGCAACAAACAACTAGAGTCAACAGTCCACAATGAACTGTGTATTATGAAAGTTTGGGGCCAAGACCATCATAAGGCACTCCAACACACAGCAACCACAAATTTAAAGAGAGTGTAAGACAATTTTATCTCTTTCATTTAGACCACATACTTTGATAACAGAAATTAATGTTTATTTTAAACCAAAGCATCAACATGAGAATATTATAGAGCAATAAAATACACATTCATTACATAAATTTTAATTGTAGTCTCCAGATACTACTGATACTGATAGTACAGATACTACTGATTTCAGAAAGAGTATATCTATTTTTTTTCCTATTAGAAAAAAAAGACATAATTATTTTGAACAAGGCAACTTCTCTAACTCCATCGAGCTCACTAAATGAAAATGTACTTTAAGGAACCAAACACATTTATCAATTGCTGCCACATTTGCTGAAATCAAATTTAATTCCAAATACTTTGCAACATGCTTTTATTTATTTTAGTCACTTCTGCTTATTTTACTCTGAGAATGTTTGGCACTTCATTTAATTTCAGTTACAAAAGCCATCCAAAACAGGTGATCCGAAACAAGTTTCAAACATGACAATCATTTTCTACACATTGGGACAATCAGTATAATCAGCTGCCCAATATTAAGGAAGTTTATAAATGGGTACTTCAATACATTCAATTCTAATTTTATCTGGGAATCCAAACTTACAAGTCCTAAAATTATCTCCCATTTAGAAAAACAAAAACAAGGAAAACTAAACTGAACACAAGTCCCATGGACAGCTTCCTAGACAATGTCATATTTTTGTATCTCATCCTAGTTCTATTCTATTGTTGTGGACAAATAATACCTATAGTTATACTTTGCAGAGTTTGCTGACTATAGGAGTCACTTCATCATTTACCAAAACAAAGCTTCCAAAGCAGATTCCAACAATAAGCATGAAACAAAATTCCAATGAAGATTTTTATCAATACATTAGTCTGAACAACAAAAGTGTATGATGACCAAAAACTGACTGCTTAGTGGCTTTCTAAACTAGTCAGTTGCAAAAAAAAATTCAGGGTACAAATATTGGTTTATATAGGAATTTACCAGCACATGCCACATTTCACCAGGTCTCAAATCTTTTACAACACTCTGTTTAACTGAAAATCACTTACTTGGTGAACAATTTGACACAATTCTAAAGATTATTTCCTTTGATTCTACGTAAATCACAGATTTTCTACAAAGGCATTACAGAAGAAACCACACTAACCTAGAAATGTTTCCCAACACTATTCTCTCACTGATGTTTCAGCTCAATAGAATGTGAACACACTCAGTTTTTGCCACATATCCATATTTCATGTTTTATACTCCATGTATAATTCCAAACAACATATTATGGAATGGGATACAAATCAAAGCCATTTTTTAAAATATATGCTAACATAAAAATTGAGGTTTTCTGCATTGTTCATTTGCTTCTGTTCTTGATCACTGAATGGAACAACTTTCTCAACGTGATTGAATTCTGAAACATGCATCAACATCCTATGAAGTCTAGGGTAAACCCTTGGATAAACGAAATACACAGAACATTCCTCTGCAGAAAGTAAGATAAGCTCTCAACAGTAACCAACATAACAGTTACTGTTGAACAACTGCTATTAAGACCACAAATTTACACTTCCTTACACCATAGCTAGAGAAAGGGCTGGGAAGGCAAGCTAAATTATGAAAATTCACAGTTGAAGAGCTAAAGATAACCGGCAACACCAACATCTTTTCTAAAACAAATTCTTGACTGCAAAAAACCTTTAAAGAGAATTTATATCAACAAGCCTAGTCATTCTATAGGCAATTAGCAAAACTAATTTCTACTATGTGTTCACGGATAATATCAGTTGTACCAAAGAAATTTCTATTCTTCAAAGCCAAACATCCAAATAGCCTCATCAATGTCAATCTTTAAAGCAGGACAGTGCTTTAAAGAAGAGAACAAACACAGACGATAACCAGAGCTTCAACACAAAGACACTGAATTCAGCACAATTTGCCAGGGCCCTCACCAAATGCATCTGAGGAAGTCCAGCTCATGCTGCCAACTTCTCTCTTTCAGTGAGTCTCAAAGGTGCTGCAAGATCTCTTGACATACTGATTTGACAGACTAGCACAGCTATATCTTTGAATAATAATAATAATGTTATCATTATCATCATGTACAGAGATCTTGTAGCACCCTTGAAACTCACTGAAAGAAAGAAGTCGGCAGGATGAGCTTTTGTAGAGTGAAGTCTATTTCCTCAGATGCATTTGGTGTGAGAAATAGACTTAAGTCTAGGAAAGCTCATGCTGCCAACATCTTTCTTTCAGTGAGTCTCAAAGGTGCTGCAAGTTCTTACATACTGATATTGCAATCTAACACGGCTAAGTCTTTGAATTCAACCAACAGCATATGATTTTCCTCATATAATTCAGTGAACAGATCAATTCCAGAATATTTAAGGAACTGCCACACCGATTTTACAGAGTAACAAGGCTGTATCCTTGAATTCTACCAACAGCATATGGTTTTTCCTCTTCTAATTCAATGAAGAGATCCATGCCAGAATATTTAAAGAACTGTAAACAAGTAAACCAGGACAACCCTTTACATCTTTTCTCTCTAACTCACCATGAACCCAAAAGCCAGCTTCACAAACAGATCTTCATGACACCGATTTCATTTCTGCTGCACCCAAAAGCTTCCATGTTGCGTTTAAACCACACCAAATGAACACCTGGATCATTCACAACACACACAAGCCAAAAAAATAAACCCTTATGGCAAGATAACACAACAGCAGTCCCAAAATCTTGGATCCAAAACAGCGTTGTTCCTTCCCATTCAGCGAAAGATCACTTCCAACAGCACAAAGGCAAAACTGAATTGGAGGATAACGCCTCACAATTGAGGTATGACATTGGCTGCATCCGCACTGCAGAAATAATCTAGTTTGATACCGCTTGGACTGCCCTGGCTCAATGCTAGGGAATTCTGTTAACTGTGCTTTGTATTTTGGATCTTCGTTGTTATAACTGATGCTATCCAGCAAAGGTGGTGTAGAAATCAGATCTGCCAGTTGACTAAATATATTTGTTTGTTGTTTTAAAGCAATGTCAATCTTTAACTGCCTTGGCTTCACGCTAGGGAATTCTGGGAAGTGCAATTTGTGAGACATTTAGCCTTCTTTAGTTTTTTGTGGGACTTTTGGGTTATGTGAAGAGTTTGTTTCTGACCTTTTGCCATCATCTGTGGCTGGCATCTTAAGAGAATGCTGGCATGGAAGAGAGTGGGGTACATATATACTATGTGACCCTGTGCAGCATTCTCTGAAGATGCCAGCCACAGACACTGGCAAAATGTCAGCAATAAACTCTTCTAGAACATGGCCACAGAGCCCAAAAAACCCACACACAAAAAAATGGATGCCGGCCACGAGAGCCTTCAACTTCACATTTAGCCTTCTCTGTCAAGAGAGTTCTAGTGCCACAATGAACTACAGTTCCCAGGATTTCCTTAGCACCGAGCCAGGACAGTTAAAGCGGTCTCAAACTGGATTATCTCTGCAGTGCTAAAACTCTCCAAAACCACCTTCTTAAGTATGAAGGAAACGCCACGTGGGAGAACTCTGGGTTGTGCAGAGGTGCCACAACAAACGACCATACCCAGAATGCCTTAGCATGGGAGCCGTGGCAGTCCAAACAATCCCAAACTGGATTATCCCTGCAGTGCGGATGCAGCAGTCGTCGTCCTCCTCATCCCAGTCGCTCAAGTCGGTGCAGAAATCCCAGCAGCCAAGGCCCCACGCTGCTGGTTTATAGGTCTCTCCGTCCTCTCCCACAAGCCGTACAAAGCTGGCCACCTGTGGAAGGCTCCAATGATACTCACCTGCCCCCCAAAAGAACAAAATCATAGAATCATGGAATCCTAGAGTTGGATGAGACCCCAAAAAGGGCCATCCAGTCCAACCCCATTCTGCCATGCAGGAACTTCCAGTCAAAGCACCCCCATTGACAGATGGCCACCCAGCCTCTGCTTAAAGACCTCTAAAGAAGGAGACCCCACCACTCTCTTAAGGCAGCCCTGGATAGGAAGTTCCTCCTAATAATGTTGAGGTGGAATCTCTTTTCCTGCAGCTTGCATCCATTGTTCTGGGTCCTGTTCTCTAGAGCAGCAGAAAAAAAGCTTGCTCCCTCCCTTCAGACATTTAAAAAGGGATATAATATTAAAAAATGCAAAGGGGGCTAGAAGCAAACCCACCACCAGGCCCCACACAGAGGCCTCTCTCAATCCTCCACACAAACCTTGGGCCTAATGCGGCCTAGCCCTCCTCCTAAACCACCCCAGGCTAAAGAGAGGAAGGAAAGAAGGAAGGAAGGAGGCCTTCCATCCAACCCGTCCCCCCTCAGGCCTAGTACTCTTTTGGAGTAGAGTAGGGCCTCCTTCCTTCAAGGGAGGAGGAGGAGGCTTTTTCTCGGCCTCCCTTTCCTCCTGGCAAAAAGCAAGCCTGGAATCTGGTGCTGGGACTCAGTTCTTACCGAGCGAGCGGCCTGTACTGGGGGGAAAGGGGGGTTAGAGAGAAAGGGACTCGATGACGACGACGAGGGAGTCGCCGCCGCCGCCGCCACAGACACAGCAGCAGGCCCTGCGCTCTTCTCAGCAGCAGCCCAGAGCCAGACACCGAGAAATGAAGCTGAAGCAGCAGCAGAGCCACAAAATGGCCGCCCTCCTCAGTCAGAGGAAGAAGGAGGAGGAGGAGGAAGGAGAGGGTGGCGCCTCAGATTATATCATGGAGGGAGGGAGGGATGGGAGGGAACTCTCTCTCTCTCTCTGACTGAGGGGGGTGTTATTGAAGGGGCTGCATCCACACTGGAGAATTAACCCGGTTTGGCACCGCTTTAATGGCTTAAGGCTCTGGAATTCTGGGAGTTGGAGTATGTTGTGGGGCCCAGAGCGGAGCTCCGCTCCGCTCTGGGCCCACAACATACTCCAACTCCCAGAATTCCAGAGCCTTGAGCCATTAAAGCGGTGCCAAACCGGGTTAATTCTCCAGTGTGGATGCAGCCTGAGAGAAAGGAGGTGGCAGCAGGAGCTTTCCTAGACTTGAGTAACAATAATAATGTCTAGAGATCTTGTAGCACCTTTGGCCTCACTGAGGTTTATCACACTAGAGGGCAAACAGGATTTAAACAGGAATTATTAAACAAGAAATGCCCTATGTTAAACATAAGGCATGTTAAATGCCCTATGTTAAACATAAGGCATTTCCTGTTTAATTCCTGTTTAAATCCTGTTTGCCCTCTAGTGTGATTACTGAGAATCGTCAGCATGAGATATATATATAGAGCTATAGTATACAGTATAAATATGGGAGAGAGTCTGTCCATAGGATGGAGCTGCGACAGTTAAAGCAGAATCAAACTGCATTATTTCTGCAGTGCAGATAAAGCAAGCCTACTTCAGCAATCAGTTTCAATACACAGGAAGGTACTTTCATTTCATTCTGATGAATTCTACCCACCCATGTGCACCTGTGCATAAATACCCGAGGCTTCAATATTGTGCTCCAGTCAGTGCCTATAAGAAAACTGATTTGGTAAAATCAGCTAATTTTTGGAGGTGTAAGAAATAACTTTTTTCAGCTCCAGCAATATGTACCTCTTTCTGATTCGACTGGAGCTTTTTATATTAGGCATGGATTTGCTAGAGTTCATTTATAACATAACAACTTGCAGTCCAGAGTATTGTAGGCCCCCCATATCCAAATTCTGCATCTACATGGCTTGAAAATACACATAAAGTTCTAAAAACAAACAAACTTGATTTTGCCATTTATACGAGGGACACCATTTTATTACTGAATGTAGTAGGACCTGAGCATCCAAAGTGCTCCAAAATGACGCTGTGGAAGTCAGTTTGTGTAGGCAGATTTACAAACTACTCAGGATTATTTCTACATTTTTATTATTTTTTCCCAATAACAATGGAAAAACATATTTTTCTTTCAGTATGAACTGTTTTCTTTTAAATTTATTTTGTTGGCACCTCCATCCCCTGCAAACATATCTGTCTTTCTTGCTGCACCCATCTCACACAGGCTTTCTCTAAAACAACAACAGTCAGTTTCAGATAATCTGTCATATAAGGGCACAATACAAATAGCAAATACTCTAAAGCTGTTTTTCAAATTACTGTATAGTCAGTGATGTGTATATTGTAATTATTTGAAAAACATCCTTACAATCTTAAAATCTAACTTTATGAGAAGAAATAGGCAATAGAAATTGCTGTCATTGCAGATAATATTTCAAACACAATGTTTCAGAATGTTTAAAACATCTATGCAAGTCAAGCTCTCTCCTCCATGGAGCACAGTTGTACCTAAACAGAGCTCTACAATGAGCTATTTCACAAGGAAACAGGTACAATGTCAACAAAATGCTGATGCACTATGGGGCTCATACTAAAGCAAGAGGGTATGTTGCCAAAAAGAAATTTTGATTTGTTGAGAGGATCCAGCCAGTGGCTAAATCGGTAATCTATTTTCTTTGAAACTGTATGTACAACAAAGCTAGGCAACAAAAAATAAGTTTCATTCCTGCTTATATTAAAGAAGAGCCTATTTTTAAACACACTCCTCCATGTATTGTAAGAAATAGTATTACCAATGCAAAAACTTCCCATACAAATGATACAGATTATACCCGTACAAGTACCATGAGTGACAGTCTCACCAGTTAACATAATCTTGCTTTGGTAGGCTTCTTGAAGTGAAAAACAGTGGCTTCACTTTAAAAGTTTAATTATTATGAATCAGTGAAAGCAACAGTGGGGCATTTTCATCCAAGCATGATCTTGTTCCCAAGTAACAGCCTTTTATCTTCCACAAATACTAAAGGAAGCAATGGTGACAGTACATTGTATTGTCACCTAAATTCTGTAAAGTTTGAGAAAATACTTTGAAAATACACAGTCAGAGGGGAAACAATTCGGAAGTGGGAACATGGAACCCTAATATCATTAGAATGAGTAGAATGTTATTGAAAGAAGTCATCTCCATTAAGAAAGTAGTTGACCTTGATATAGCTGTATCGTATAGCACAAAGTTGTTTTGTGCGTTCAAGTACATACCACTGATCAAAAATGTGATGCAGGCTTTTTAGATGGAAGACTACATTCTATGAAAGGATTACTTCTGGATATATAATATATACAAAAACAAGTTTCTGCTGCAGAATAGATGCTGGTAACAGATGCAAAGCACTATAGGGAGAAACTATAGTAGAAACCTTTCTCACTGTAGGACAGTTATTTGACATCTAGGTTGCCCCAGTATCATCTCCAAATTAAAGTACAGTAATTTCTTTGGCCCCAGGAAACAGGTGTCCCTGTATATTTGCAGAGTAATCTATGTCTGATGTTTCATGTTTACACACTGACTTTTCAGAAAAGGCAAATCCACTGTGGCATAGAGGTTGTTCATTTTATGTATCACATAGTTTTTTTTAGGAATGTACACAATACATTCAGTCTACATCAAGGCAGTCTATGTTTGTAAGTCATCTCCTTTGCTTAATGCTGTGTCCATTTAATGCTCTTCAAATCAATGCCATCCTGTACCATTTCCCACAGTGGGCTGTAAAATAAGAAGGAAAATCCACAGTTGGTATATCATATGTACAAATAACTTCTGACATGAATCAATGTTCAAGAATGTATAAGAACAAAATGTAATTTAAAAACAGATTAATCTGAGAAAACATGAATCCTGTGTAGTAAATGGTCTGAATCCTATTGATAGTCCCAACCCAGTTACTTAATTCATTACTGAATAGTAATGTCAACACATATGTAAAGCCATTATGTTAACAGGTCTGCTATAGTTGGGGCTATTATTTAAGGCATTTGTCTACCCCCTCTCAACCCATCAGGGCACTAGAGGTGAAGCACAATAGGTAAATGTTTTTTTAAAAAAACAAAAACATTATATACATATATAAAAATATTTAAAAGCAGATTAAAAATATGTCTTTAAAAATAGTTATAAAACCAACAGTCAACGCAGTCAGAGGAAATATTAGGACTAACAATAGGATTCAGACCATGTCTCTTAAAATGCCTTTTAAACTCAAGAATCCCTATCAGGATGCAAATTCTCACCAAGACTGAACTCCAGAATCCACACTAAATACTGCTATCACCTAAGTAATAAGTGGAACACACTCCATCGGAGTGTAGTGGAGTCTCACCAAGACTGAACTCCAGAATCCACACTAAATACTGCTATCACCTAAATAATAAGTGGAACACATTCCCTTGGAGTGTAGTGGAGTCTCCATCCTTGGAGGTCTTTAAGCAGAGACTGGATGGCCATCTGTCGGGAATGCTTTGATTTGAAAGTTCCTGCATGGCAGGGAGTTGGACTGGATGGCCCTTGTGGTCTCTTCCAACTCTATGATTCTATGATTAATGATGAAAACAAACAGGAGAATTTGAGAAGCTTTGCATGCCAGATTCCAACATGATTCTTAAAGGGCTTTGTTTTGCTTTGCTTTCTTTAAGCCAATTTAATCCTTTTGTGAATGCAAGCATACATGGGCTATATAATGACAATGCCAGGTTGCTGTAAATATCTGTCTAGGACAGAGGGAGGTCATAATAATAATAACAATAATTTTTATTTCTATTTCCCGCCTCTCCCTTCGGATTGAGGCGGGATTCCAACATATTATTAAAAAAACAGTTTGCATCAATCTATACTATAGTTAATTATCTTAAAAAGTCATTACACAGTTAATTATAAAACAGTAAAAATAGCAATAAGAACAATAAAATTTGATCCTTCGGCACAGTAGGTAGGCATTATCTCTTCCATAATTGATCTGGTTTAGACAGTCATTCAATAACCTGTTATAGTATGTCGGGTGGGTAGGCCCGCCGGAAGAGATCAGTCTTAAGTGCCTTCTTGAAGGCATCTAAGGTGGTAATAAGGTCATGGGCTGCCTTCCACCATCATCCCTGCAATTCCTAATTTATCCCTCTTAAGGAACACTCCACAGGCCATAGGAATGAATGCTGCCTGAGGAAGAAGCCGGAGAGCCACCAGTTGCTTCTCTGGACGCATTAATGCATAGGGATTTGGATGATTAAATGGCAGAGGGTGGCAGGATATTTAAAAGGGAGAAAGAATAGCTAAGCAGATGCAACAGGATGGCTCCTAAGGCAAATAGCAGGAGTGGGAGGAGCCACAATCTGGTCCACAGCAAGCATCATTGAGGGCAGAGGGCAGGATCACGCAATCCTCCATGTTATTGGACTGCAGCTCCCAGTATGCTTCATTGGCTAGAAATGCTTGGATTTGCAATTCAACAGATATTTCTTTTCAGTTCCACTTTAATTTCTAATTCCACCTTGGGAAAGTAATTAGAAATTTGACCCAAAGGCCAGGTAAAACCTGCGATTTTTTTGCTGCTGGCTTTATTGCCAGGCTAGCCATTCACAAACTGGAGCTCCTATAATAGTAAATGTAGGTACATGCCCACCGGTTTTTGATGCTGGCGGATGTGTGCACATCACCACCATTTGACTAATATGGCCTTGAGTTCTTGTGTGTTTTCCCATCTGTCATGAGCCCCCATAACTAAACACCTGCAGGTGGGAAGTGAAGTACTTATTGTAATTAAAAATGAAGCACTTCCTTCCATCCTAAGAATTTCTGCTTTCAAGTATGCTTTTTAAAGCCTAAATCTAGCATTACAGAGAACATTTTGTGTGGAAGAATAACTAAATGCTCCTCTCCCCAATGGTGCAATGCTTCCCAAAAATTCCCCTCTCCCCACTACAACAAGCTGTTTTTGAAAAAAGACTCCCCTGCCATTCATCACAGTAAGCAAAGGCTATCTATATGGGTATAAATGTATATACAAGTTAGGTATCCCTTATCTGAAAAAACCAGTATGCTTCAAAATCCAAAACATTTTTCATGGGTGGCTGAAACAGTGACATCTTTGCTTATTGATGGTTCAGTGTTCACAAACTTTGTTTCATGCATAAAATTTAAAATATTGTATAAAATCATCTTCAGCCTATGTGTATGAGATGTATATGAAACATAAATGAATTTCTTGTTTAGACTTGGGTCCTATCTCCAAGGTATCTCATTAAACATAATGAGATATGCAAATATTCCAAAATCCAAAATATTTTTGGTCCCAAGCATTTCAGATAAGGGATACTCAACCCTGTATGGTCATGAGTGAATGAAGTTATTTCAGGGGCCTCATATCAGCAAGGAAGATGGCCTTGTAAATTTTGAGAGTTGCGTCTACTCACTGCTGGCATGTGGGGCCCAGGACATGCACACTCAGAATCATTATATTCTTTGCTTGAAATAGGTCCCCCACCCCTAACTGAGGAAGACACCAAATAGTGTTTTCTTTCCCAGTCTTGGTCCTCTTTAACTAATGAATTTCAATCAATCCAAGCAAATTTCTCTTCAACAAAGTAAAAAAAATTCTGTTGTGGTTAAATCTCTAATAATAGAATTTCACCTCATCTCTCTTAATCTCTTGACATGCTGTATGCATTTTTTCACTGTATAGTCCACTTCTTCTTCAGTAGTAAAACGACCAATGCCAAATCTGAAATAAAACAGTGTATTAAGAACAACACAATACACACATATAGACAGAAAAGTATTTTACTTGACAGAAGTAATATAACAATGTGAAGATTCAAAGTAACAATAGCCCTTGCCTTATAGATGAGTGAGCCAAATCTTCATCTGCTCCAATTGCACGTAACACATATGATGGTTCTAAAGATGCAGATGTACATGCACTGAAGAAAATGAAAACAAAGTGTTAAATTATTTTTGTGTATAGCAGATGTAGAAATTACCATAGCAGATTGCACTGGAACAGCATGCTCTTGATGTACGTGCATCATTGCTGTTGTCAAACTTCCTTCCTGACTATACAGATTAGAACTTCACACTAGAAAAGAGAATAGATTTGACAAGATAAGGACTTCTTGCAAAATTAGTATTTGAAAAGGTAAAGCATTTGAAAAAGTGAAGCAGAATTGAACTTAAAAAAAGAGAGAAAATAAAAACAATATTAGAAAAGAGTGTAAAGGGTAGAAGTAGGCAGAAAAAAGAGACAAGATGGTACTACAATTAAAAGTGTGTTAAATATGATCAGAAATATCACAATGCTTCAAAATATGACTGAAGAGCTTAAAGAATGGGGGGTGGGGACAGAAAAATATACTGGAAGGATGGGACAAAAGGATGTTACCAGCAAGAATTAACCTTTTAGCAGATTCAAGGCTAAACAACAAAACCCATGTAGATCAAAATCTTTTAACATTCTTGTATTGCCCTTTCCTCCCTCCTACTGGTCTCTGTGCTGCCTAAAAAATCAGCTTCTGAGATTTCTCAGCTCTGCAGAACCAATTTTGTGGGCATGGATTGGCTATAATGGGAAAGGGATCATCCCCTCATTTCTGTTCAATTCCAGTGTTCCGTCAGTAGAAATCCAGTGCTGGATTTTACCCATACTCTAGCAAATATTAATAAAATCTTAATCTTTGGAAACTACAATGGTAGGAGTAAGTTCTTTATGAACGGAAGTAATTTTCTAGCCCAAAACAAAAAGAGGATTCTGCATTCATTGACCATAAGCTGATACCCTGTTTAAAGGTGGTAGAGCATAAAGTTCTGCTGACAAACCTTACACTGTCAATGGAGGCAGCAACCTTGCCATCAGCAAGGAGCATATTCAGCTAATAGCTTTGTAGTGTACCCCACAACCAATAATATCCATTCTGGTTATGGGGCTAGGACAGAGTTCTGTTCACATTCTGACTGACTTACGAAGCTCACCCATTATATTGTCCATGAAAAAGGAACTTTTGCCTTCGGGGGTAGTGGGTACATTTTTATGCAAATTTATTAAAAGTACAGTCACTAACATAACCACACATTATGCCTCAAAAGATTCTGGCTTTGTGTAGTCAGCAGTGCCAGTGAAATCTAGAAAATCTTGCTTCTGGAAACTGACTTGACTGAAATTTGTTTAGCTTTAACAATGAAAACATAAGGTATCCTCAGACCATTCCTGAGGCCTTTTATTTATCTTTCATATGACTATTACCTTCCAGAAGATAGTGCCACATCTTTAAGTGCCATCAGCAGGCTCTCTCCTTCGACGTAGGCAAACGATAAGTTGATGCAGCCTGTGAAGTTAATAAAGCACAGTCAGTTTCTTTAAGCTGCACAACAGAATTTTTACAGGTGGATAAATTAACGCTGCTAAAACAATGCAGAATCTAGTAGTAATATCTTAAACAATAAAAAGTTTTATTTTGCATCAGCTTTTGTGGACCACTGTCTAAGGTCATTGGATGAATGGAGTGTTGCCTCTGATGGCAAATATTTAAACGCAGATGCAGGAATGTGGGGGCACTGGGTTGATGCATTATGAGCTTTTTTCCTTTTAAGCCACAGATGATATTGCAGAACCTTTTCTTGAATTCATCACTGTTTGGTGCTAGAATCCCTCTTTGAAGTTATGCTGTAGAAGAAATCATATGATAGCACTGTTTAAATGCTTGAAGGGGCGTCATATTGAGGAGGGAGTAAGCTTGTTTTCTGCTGCTCCAGAGAACAGGACCCAGAAGAATGGATGAAAGCTCCAAGAAAAGTTTCCACCTCAACACTAGGAGGAACTTCCTGACAGTAAGGGCTGTTCGTCAGTGGTACACACTTCCTTGGAGAGTGGTGGAGTCTCCTTCCTTGGAGGTCTTTAAACAGAGGCTGGATGGCCATCTTGTCGGGTATGGTTTGTTGAGAGTTCCTGCATGGCAGGGGGTTGGACTGGATGACCCTTGTGGTCTCTTCCAACTCTATGATTCTATAATTTTAAGGATGGCCACCTTAATGTCAGAGACAGTAACTCCCATTATCCTTTATGTATATAGTTATCTGAGGCAACTCTTTCTGCATCTGATGAAATAGGTAGCAATCCACAACACCTGATTCCAATTAATGCCTGGTAGTCTTTAAGCTGCCATGAGACTTTTTTACAATTTTAAAGAACAACACAAACAAGCTGTTTTAAAAGCATCTCTCTGATAATCAAAACTCCTTCCACATTTTGGAACCCTTATTTTTATTTTCTACCATGTTTCCATCACTATAGCTCTAAAGTCATTAGAGCTCTCAAATGTTAATTCCAGAGATAAATATTGGAGTGAGGGGAAAACTATCATCCCAGCAGAAGCATGATTGCTCACTATAAACAACTTGAAGCTTGCTAGCCATGAAGATAAGCAATTGTCTGAAAGAATATACTGAGCAACGCCTTAGATGATTCCTCTTTGTTCCTTATATAATGGTTTCCCTAAAAATTAATATTCTGATGATACAGAACAAGAATAAGAAGATTGGGGCTTTCTAGATTGGCAGGAAAGTGTGACATGAAGTTGCCTTTTCCTTAATGCTTAGCAGCTGCACCGCAGCCTTTAGATAGAGCTGTGCTGTTCCGCAGTTTTTAAAAAAAAAGCTGGGAAAACCAGCACCTTTTTAAAGGCGTTTCTTCTCCCCTAAAATGCAAAAAAGCGTTTTCATGGCACACTGTCCCTTTTTCTCATCTAAAGGCTAGACTTTCATACAGCCATGAACACACTTCTTTTTGCCAATCTAGATCAGGCCATTGTTCAGTCTTTGGATTTAACATTATGCAGAATCTTAATGTTAATGCAGTAGCAGAAGACAACGCTTAATTATATTTAAAAATCAAGCATGGAAGCACAATTTCAATTCAATTTCTGGTCTGTTAAGACTATCAATGTTATGATTTAAAGCCAGCCAAAAAATTAGCTGTGATGTTTTGGTAATTTTTCTTCTCAATTTTCTATTTCACACAGAATATTCTGTTATTTAATAATACAGAAGCTACAGGAAATAATGTGAGTTTTGCAATATGCTATTTCTGGGCTAACACTCACATTACACACTAAGTTAATGTACAGAGTTCTTGAGTTACTGCACAACTGTCCTGTAAGATAATTTTCAGAAGTTTACAGTGCTACCCAAATGGGATATGTTTGATTTGTTTGGGGGGTTTGAATGGGGGGCAAAGACTCTCAGGAAGTCAAATTAAGATAAATTCAATAGTAAAGTGAAACACAATATTTATTTAACAATACCTGGATATCGAAGCACTGGATCTCCATTCATGACAACATCAGGAATTTCTGCCATTATTTTTGTAACAAGTCTGTCAGCCAATAAGCTGATTCGCTTATGGTCATACTAGAAAACAAATAAGGGACCTTAATTAACCAATACACAGATATTTCTTGACCTATTTGCCCAATATACCACATTAATCATATTTTATGTTTTGTCTAGAAACTCCATAGCAGCATCCACATTTTGCTACTATACAGCTAAATCGGCAGAGGGATATTCCTGTCAGGTTTCTCCACCATTGGTAAGGAATACAATCAGCCCTCCTTATCCACGGATTTAAGCATACACAGCTTGAAAATATTCAAAAAAAGTATATATTCCAAATAACAAACCTTGATTTTCCATTTTATATAAGGAACACCATTTTGCCTTGCCATTATATTTAATGGGACTTGAGCATATATGGAATTTGTTATCCACAGGGGATCCTGTGGATCCACAGATAACAAGCTCCCAAAGCAGAAATAGGGATGTTCACAAAAAAAAACAAAAAACAAAAAAACCCTGCAACATCTTATACAGTTAATAGAATGTTCAGTGTTCCCTCTAGAAATGACATCTCTTCTTTTTTTGCTAACAGCAAGAGAGGAAGCACTATTGTAATTCTAGGTTTTGGGACTGTAAAAGATATATGAAGAAGAAAAGAGGACTACTCAGCAAATTACTCTAGCATTACTAAAATAAACATGTATCAGGAAATGGTTCTACTATGACACTAAAGTTTGGTTCACTTAAGCACACTACACATTTCTGGAAATCAAGGGGAGCAAAATTACTTCTGTAGTATAGCGTAAGACATCATATTAAACATTTATCCATATATATGCCATTGGTATGTATGTTAATACAAAATACAAATCCTTTGTGTATGGAAATGAAGTTGCAGGTCCAATTTTAACAATGGTGGTTAGTGCATAAAGACATAGGAAACTGGTCTTTGTGCATGGAGACGAAATGGCAGATCCAGTTTTGCAATGGGACTAGCTTTGGTGAGGGGACTAGATGAATGTAGGGCACTGCCATGAGGATGGCATCAGACAGTTTTGAAGTACATGCAGTGTATCAGGAAACTATTGTCTATGTTCGATCCATTGCTGAGGGACTGTAGTTTGTGGATGAATTCCAGTTCTGTTTGTTTTTCCAATCTTACCTTTGTAGTTCTCTTGTTCAATAACCACTGTTCTGAGGTCTGAAATGGAATGCCCAGGGAGACTGAAATGTTCTGCCAATGGTTTTTGTGCATTCTCATTCCTAATATCTGATTTATGTCCATTTAGCCTCTGGCATCACATTGGAGGATAAGCACACATCTATGCTATACTGTGTCAGCAATCGCCTTCAGCATTCTACATTGAGGAAACAGGCCAGTCCCTGTGCCAGAAGGGGAAAATGTAGATTGGAAAGAGAAACAGCAGATACAGTGGTCCCCTGGGATACGAAGCCCCCGGGGAACGAAATCCCCGGGAGCCGAAACCGCCGGGACCGCAAAACATCCCCCGGGATCCAAAGGATCCCCCAGGATGCGAAGGAGAAAAACCGCGCGGCCCCTTTAAATCGGCCGCGCGGTCCGTCTCCTAAAGCGGTCCCCCGGGAAACGAAGATTTCCGGGTTACGAAAGGTAATCCGGAACGGACTACCTTCATAACCCGGGGGACCACTGTAGTTTTTTGTGGGGCTTTCGGGCTATGTGGCCATGTTCTAGAAGAGTTCCTTTCTGAAGTTTCACCAGCATCTGTGGCTGGCATCTTCAGAGGACAAAGCCACAGATGCTAGCGAAACGGCAGAAAGGAACTCTTCTAGAACATGGCCACATAGCCTGAAAGCCCTACAAAAAACTATGGATGCTGGCCATGAAAGCCTTTGACTCCACATTAGAAACAGCAGAACTAGAATTCATCCACAAACTACAGTCCCTCAGCAATGGATTGAACAAAGACAATTGAGGTGCCTGACATTCATCTATTCCCCTCACTACAGGCCAGTTCCACTGCAAAACTGGATCTGCCAGTTCATCTCCATGCACAAAGACCAGTTTGCTATGCCTTCTGCACTAACGACCATAGTTAAAATTGGACCTGCAACTTCATTTCCATACACAAAGAATTTGTATTTTGTATTGACATCCTCATATACCAATGACATATATATGTCTGTACCTGACTTGCACTCCACCAAATGTATCTGAAGAAGTAGACTGAGGTCTACGAAAGCTCATGCTGCCAATTTCTTTCTTTCAATTAGTCTCAAAGGTGCTACAAGATCTCTCTACGTACTCATTCTACAGACTAACATGGCTATATCTTTTAATTTGTCCATATAAGCAGATAAATGTGTTGCAGACTTTCTACCATGGGTATGGTATTTAAAACATAGCAAAATACAGTCAGCTAAACTACCAGTAACTGGGTCTCAATCAGTTATACAGACAAATTGGATTGCACTTTGTACCTCCATCTCTTCTTGAGCCAATTCACAAGCTGCCCCAAGACCAACTGCTAAAGGAGTTGGCACAGTCCCAGAACGTAATCCTCGCTCCTGGCCTCCTCCACTCTGTATAGGTTCCACCCTTACTCTTGGTCGTCGTCGAACATAAATTGCACCAACCCCTTGGAAAAAACATTTCTGTTTAGTACACAGACAGAAGACTTTTCATACTGCAAGGTTTTGGAAAGCTCAGAAAAGGTTCCCCTCCCCCCATCAATATTCTTTTACCAAAATCCTCAGTCACAAGAAGAAAAAACATGAATGGGTTTAAAATTTTCAGAGATTCAATTTCCTCTGGTAATACTAATTCCTCTAACCATTGGAATGGTCCTCCAAAGACTGTATCTTCCCCACTTTGTATAAATTTTAATGTTGTAAGCTGCCTCGATTGCCTGAGTGCAGATGGGGCAGGATATTATTATTATTATTATCATCATCATCATCATCATCATCATCATCATCATCATCATCCACAATTCCTTCTATCACATGAGTAGCTACCATATTCCTTAAAGAAATAAAAATCCTTGCTCTTTGCTAGTGAATACTTTCTTCAGCATTACTTCACTCTAGAAAATAAGAAGCAATAGCAGGGCATCCTCAACCAAAGAATAAAAGAGTAATTCAGACATTCATACATACGACTGCATTCATTGACACATTCAAACAATAAAAACTGTAATTGTTTCACCTATCAATAATCTAAATAGGTTTTTAAAAGATAAAAATCACAATTCCGAGACAAAACAAAGGCTGCTAATACATTTTCCTTCAAAACAAGTCACTCTGTAGCCTTGGGACAAAATTCAGTGAAAAATCTTGCTCCCAGCCACTAGAAATAATATACAAGAGGAAAACGCATACATTTGTTTCCTCCTTAATTATCAAAACTTCAAATTTCCATGTCTCCTTGCAATGGAGACATTGCTCTATTGATTTCAAAGTTTCAAAGGAGGCAAGGGAAGCTGAGGCCTGCAGACTCCAAGAGACCAGCACCCATCATCCACCAGCCCCACCCTCCGCCCTGCTTTAAAAACCTTGCAGGCAGAGAAGAGACTGAAGGAGGCAAGGGAAGCTGAGGCCTGCAGGCTCCAAGAGACCAGCACCCATCATCCACCGGCCCCACCCTCTGCCCTGCTTTAAAAACCTTGCAGGCAGAGAGGAGACTGAAGGAGGCAAGGGAAGCTGAGGCCTGCAGGCTCCAAGAGACCAGCACCCATCATCCACCGGCCCCACCCTCTGCCCTGCTTTAAAAACCTTGCAGGCAGAGAGGAGACTGAAGGAGGCAAGGGAAGCTGAGGCCTGCAGGCTCCAAGAGACCAGCACCCATCATCCACCGGCCCCACCCTCTGCCCTGCTTTAAAAACCTTGCAGGCAGAGAGGAGACTGAAGGAGGCAAGGGAAGCTGAGGCCTGCAGGCTCCAAGAGACCAGCACCCATCATCCACCGGCCCCACCCTCTGCCCTGCTTTAAAAACCTTGCAGGCAGAGAGGAGACTGAAGGAGGCAAGGGAAGCTGAGGCCTGCAGGCTCCAAGAGACCAGCACCCATCATCCACCGGCCCCACCCTCTGCCCTGCTTTAAAAACCTTGCAGGCAGAGAGGAGACTGAAGGAGGCAAGGGAAGCTGAGGCCTGCAGGCTCCAAGAGACCAGCACCCATCATCCACCGGCCCCACCCTCTGCCCTGCTTTAAAAACCTTGCAGGCAGAGAGGAGACTGAAGGAGGCAAGGGAAGCTGAGGCCTGCAGGCTCCAAGAGACCAGCACCCATCATCCACCGGCCCCACCCTCTGCCCTGCTTTAAAAACCTTGCAGGCAGAGAGGAGACTGAAGGAGGCAAGGGAAGCTGAGGCCTGCAGGCTCCAAGAGACCAGCACCCATCATCCACCGGCCCCACCCTCTGCCCTGCTTTAAAAACCTTGCAGGCAGAGAGGAGACTGAAGGAGGCAAGGGAAGCTGAGGCCTGCAGGCTCCAAGAGACCAGCACCCATCATCCACCAGCCCCACCCTCTGCCCTGCTTTAAAAACCTTGCAGGCAGAAGAGACTGCAAGAGAGAAGAAAGCGCCTCTGAATTTTTGTGTTTTTTGTTTTAATGTTTATTCTTAGTGTTTAATGCTTAGTTGTGATTGCATTCTAGTTAAGGGATGAGGGATTGAATTTTAGTTGTACGTATTATGTTTTGTTTAGGTATTTTAAGTATTTTATTTATTTGCTGATGCAAATTATTTATGTATTTTATTTAATTTTGGGTAATGATGGTTGTATTTTAGTTAAGGGATGAGGGATCGAATTTTAGTTTGTATATGTTATGTACTGCTTGGGTATTTGTTTGCTTATGTAAATAATTTATGCATTTTTTAATGTAATTTTGTAAACCGCTTTGATCTTTTTGGAAAAGCGGTATATAAATAAATTATTATTATTATTATATTATTTATTTGAAGAACTAATCAAATAAATAGATAAGTATTTAAGTCAGAAAGAATAAATGCCATGAAATTAGAAGAAATAGAAGAAAAGATGAATACCTTTGGGACCATAGATTTTGTGGCCACTGATGCTCATTAGATCAATTTTCATTTCATTGACATCTAGTGGAATTTTCCCAACTGCCTGTGCAGCATCTGTATGTAGGAAAACTTTATGGGAACTGCAGATCTGACCTGTAAGACAAAAGCAACACTATTCAATATGATAATCAGTTTATATTTTGGAAACTTATGACAGGGAGGAAAAGGCCTTAGACTTAGTTCAAGGACAATTTTAGGACCATACAAAAACAATCCTTTTTAACTACACACAAAAATAATTCTTTTTCACTTTATGAGTTCCTTGAACCCCTTACTGCACTACAGTATTATAATGCTGTGGGTGTGCCCTGTTGCGTTCTTAGGCTTGTGGTTCAGTGAGGCCTAAGAGCTCTCTGGCTGAGAATTCTAAATGCCCTTCCTTAAACTGCAAATCCCAGAATGCAACAGCAGGCAGCCAGAGCAGTTAAAAGTGAAATAGCAATGCTATAACAGTGTCATGTGGTAATCTAGAAAGGGCATGTGGCAACAGAATCCTCTTGAGTATAGACAGTGGCTTGCAAAACTAATTATCACCTAGCTGCGCTGGAATTAGGATCTATTTAGCAACCAGTCAGCTGCACCAAATCACTCCTGCAGGGGATTTTGAGAAAGAATAAAGGGGCACTTCTCTTCTCTAGCCACTACTAGACTATTAATGGGTGTGGGTTTAACAGCATGCACAGTTGGTCTCAACAGGAAAGTCTGCACTTCTGCTCTGACAAAAAGAGAAACAAGTGGCAACTTTAACAATTATTTTCTTTTTCATTTTCAAACATGGAAAACTGGTCACAGTTCTCTTCTGACCACCACAAATCCTGAATAGAACAGTGAAACTGTCAGACATTGAAATAAGTCAGTGCTTTGTTTCCAAATCAGCAACTATACAGGTTCTGTAGCACTTATAGTATGCTTCATCACAATGCTCTGGGACATTTTTTTGTTTAAGCCAAGCTATTATTAAGAGCGGAGATCACCAAGTGTGTCTACTTACCAATATCACTAATTGGTTGTATCACTCCTATCTCATTATTCACAGTCATTACTGAAACCAAGCTTGTGTCTGGTTGTATTGCATTTTGTAGGTCCTGTCAGAAATCATGCAAGAGAGAGAAGTAATTCAAGCTATATGAATATATAAGAGCAATTGTAAATTATATTGAGATTTTACTACAAGTACATGCAATAAATACATCAGAACTGAATGCTGCAAAAGTGAACATAGGAAATGGGAGGAAGGATTTTCATGTCAGAATTAACTCTTCTTAAGTCTTGGTGCAATCCAGACAAAAGTTGGTCATGGGTATGTTTCACTTAGATCAATGGATTAGATGTCAAGAGGTTCTGCATTAGAGGACCAAGGGACAGAGCAATTCCCTTTAGCAGCAATCCTTTGTGAAAATATGGGAGTGGCTGTGGTAAATGAAAAGATCCTGTGCATATTCTTAAGGCCACACACCCCCCATTGGATACTTACCGCTCAGATTTATTGTTGTGTTGGGTGTATGTTTTGTAAGTAAGTATAAACTACATTGGGGATCTTTAATAGGGCTGAAAAACAAAGTATAAATATTTTACAGAAATAATAAAAAGTATATATGTTGATGTGTTTATACTATGAAATGTTTATGCTACATATTTAAGCTACGAAATGTCCCATTGTGTTCAACAGCAATTTTGTTTTCCTGGACTAAACAGGTAGTATTTGGGCTTATGAATGTGCTGAACGTGCACAGGATCTTTTCATACATTATGACCTAACTTTCTTCAAACCATACCTGCTGAAGCGATTCAGTTTTGTCCAATGTGAGAGAAAAGCCATAATGCCAGCCTCTCTTATTATTTTTACCTGACATTTTCCTTCTCTCCCCCCCCCCCTTTTTTTTTTTGGACAGCTCTGTGTAATAAATTGAACATCAAGCTTCTTACCTTTAAATCTATAATCCCATTTTTTTTTACAGGCAAGTATGTAACTCGAAAGCCCTCTGCTTCTAGGGCACGACAAGAATCCAGCACACATTTGTGTTCAGTTTGTGTTGTAATTATATGTTTCTTTCTGGATTTATAGAATCTTGCAACACCCTTTATACAGATGGAAAAAAAGTATAGATTTTTAAAAATTCTGAAATAGTGCAGTTTTTAAAAATAATTTAAAGTTAAAAGTGTGAAATGTTCAGTTACTGCAATGTCTGAGACATTGCAACCTAGAGCTTAAGTATGCTTCTTTGAGGGGGAATACCATTGAATTTGATGGGAATTAGATTCAAACAACTATGGGCAGCATTGTCTCAGGTTGCAATCCTATATGCCCTTGAGTGGGTTTTAGTGCTACTGAACTCAGAACTGTACACATCAAATTGTGCCACAGTTTTTTCCAGCTTCAATTTTTATATAAAAACTTCCCTACTGTCATGTTTGTAAGGAGCATTTTATGATATTTATTTTTCTAAATAAAATTACTGCAGTGGGATGGGGGAAAGAATTAGGTCCAATGCTATAATAGGCTATTTATATCCTGGATATCCTGGATGATCTTCAGCTAGACTGCTCTGAACAGAGCCAAAGCTCAATGAAACAAATAGTGCAATCCTACACATGCTTACTGATAAGACCTACTGACTTTATATATTGATAAATAATGCCTACAGTATAACTTACTTCATAAAAAGAATAAAATTGCACACTTGTCTATTCAGAGGTATAACTGGGGCATTCTCCTGGGAATATATATGGACTGCAGCCTAAGCAAGTTATGATTGCAATCTAAGGCTTCAGCTTTATCCATAATTACCTGGGAGTAATTCCCATTAAATTCAGCAAGGCTTATTTCTGAGTATATGTATGCTTATGTTATAAACCTGTTTAAGCTTATGTCAAGTGTTGTTAGAGACTCATCTCATCGTAAAACCTTGTGAACATACAATTATACACATTTATTAGTTTTTTAAAAGTTTATTATTGAGAAATACAATTTATGAAACAAACAAAGTTTACAAATTAACCAACACCACTACAAAACATTCACATCACATACTCAATCAGGCAACTAGAGTTAGTATCTGTTTAGTTACACACATTTATGAAAAATAAATACCTCAAAGACTTAAATATTTCTCATCATCATATACACACAAACACCAATTTTCAGCTGAGAGCAATCAATCTTACAATAACACCCATGCACAAGGAAGAGCTATAAACACACTTGGGGAGTGCCAAGGTTCACATTAGTCTTTAAAAAAAAATAACAAAAACAACTCCTAATAGGGCAAAGAATACCTAAATAATCAAAAGACTACTGAGAGTACTCAGTGGCCACAGAATACTGACTGACTTGGGAAGTGGTGGACAAACAGAAAACAACTGAAAAGGAGAAGAGAAATATTTCTTGAAAAGGAACATATCACCTTGCAATATTTTGAGAGAATGCTCTATAGTAGGGATGGGAACATCACACTCTGGAACAAATCTGGCCTTTCTGGAATCCCACACCATCCCTCTCAGCTTTGACAGGTGGCCACAATGTCTTCCTCATAACATCATTTTGGGTAGTTTTGTATGTTTTATGTGCTCCTCTGCAACCCCAAAAAGCTAAAATGCTTATTTCAAACTATGTCAGTAAGAGCTTAAGCTAGAATTTTTTTTGCCCTACCCTTTTTGTCTACAGTTGACTGGAGTATGGCCCTTGGACTGAAAGAAGATTCTTTAGCAATTTCAGTCCTCCATATATTACTGGATTGCAAATGACATGATCCCTTATAATCCGCTATACTGACTAGGGCTGCTGGGAGTTGAAGTCTAACATTTGCAGGGCCACAAGTTGCCTACCTCTCCTCTTTAGCCTCTTCTTGCAAATATAAAATCAACAGTGACTCCAAATATTTTCAGATAATTGTTCTTCAGAAAACTGTATTTTCTGTTTACTTTCAGCAGATAACATATCAAGATGTCAAGTTAATTATTATTTTTGAGCCTTGCCATAACTTTCTTACATGTTCCATCAAACCAAAAGCAATATATTTGACTGTGATGTTGCTCCTGATGTATTAAATTATGCCTTCCTTAGGGATAGGATAGAAAATCTAATTACTATGAGTTGTTTTATGACATCTGATATTACAATATAATATTTTACCTTAATTGCTATATTGTTGGATTCTGTTGCTCCACTGGTAAAAATAATTTCTCGAGGATCTGCTCCTATTAGTGATGCAACTTGCTGTAAAAATACAAAACATCAGTATACATTATAATATTTGAAACAGAAAACAGAATTCTGCAATGTCTTACCAGCACCAATTTGCAGAGTAGATGAGCACAAAAACATCCAAAATTAAATTATAGGAATAATGCAGAATCCTCACCTTTCTGGCTTTTTCCATGGCTGATTCACTTTCCCAGCCATAAGCATGGGTTCTTGAGTGTGGGTTGCCATAGAAATGCACAAGATAAGGCAGCATGCTGTCCAAAACCCTGGGATCCTAGAACACAAGTTATAAAACTTTATTTCACTGCAACATCTTTATCTTTATTTATCATATATAATTAAGATCAAGTTGCTAATATTTAAATTATTTTAATGTTTTAATTAATCTTCTCCGGCTGCAAGATTCCACATAATTTTCTCACAATCAGAACTTAGAGTATATAGTATACAAGAGATTCAAACAGCAATTCTAGGAACACTTAGCTAAGAGTAAGCCACCTAACCCTGAGTAGAATAGGAATTACATCTGAGTAAACCCATATAGAACTATTTTGTAAATCTGGTTTCCTTTTTTTTTAAAGAACTATTCCTAAATGAGTACTTAGTTTACAAACCATAGAAGTAGTTGCCTGGACATCCATGTATAATGGCCGGAGTACAGATTCATCAACATTGCTTTTACCTAGTGAGAAATGCAAATATGCAGACAGAAGACATGAACATAAAAATTTATTAAAGCAAATGATAGTACAGAGTTATATATTCTTTTAATAATCTTTCTACACTTTCTTGAAAATACTTATATTCAATTCAGTTACATCAACTAATCTCTAGACTGAACTAAGCTGGTCAATAAGATTTAGTGATAGTGTCCTTTGAACAAAATATGGCCTTTTAAAAATTGTATTCCAGTTATGGAAAAGTATCAAACACCACCAAAAATCAGTTGAGGTGAACTCAGTAAAGCATGGAAAGGGCAAGATTGTGTCTGTTCAATATTATTCTTCAGCAAGATGAAGTGAGTAATTCCAGATAAACTCAAAGAGTTGGAAGGAATTCCAAGAACAAACCAACTCCTTACTAGCCAGTGAAAAACATCCACCACTAAAATACTCCTGAGAAGCAGGCATCCAGTCTCTTTTTTTCAAGCCTCTAAACTTAAGAGTCCACCAACATCAAGGGAGTCTGTGCTCCAAAACACACTGCAGAAATAAGTTTTAGGACCGCTTTAACTGCCCTGGCTCAATGCTAGGGAATTCTGGTAACTGTAGTTTTGTG